>CM019071.1:127468503-128696690 GCA_009667805.1 Leptobrachium leishanense
ACATTTCTAAAGCTTACAAAAATCCATATTCTGGCACATAATAAAAAAACAAAAACGTTCAAAAACTGACGTGCCTCCCAGCGTCCGTCTCAGTGTTGTGACTCTTCGACGGGGCTGGCCACATGCTGTAGCATGCGCACGAATTGCGTGGACTATAGCGGCCGTGCTGCGGCCATGCTGAAAGCCTCCCCGTTGAAGCGCTACGACGCGTGTTCAATGGGGCTGCAAAGCGTGATCCTCCATATAAAACACATTCTAAAACACATGCTGCGGTTTTTCTTTTGTCTGTAGTAATTGCGTGTAAAAGAGGAAAAATAAAATTAGATATTTTACCTCTGGGTTCCAGTTTCTGGATTTACCCCCATGAGGCAACATTTAACAAAAGCTTTGCTTTGTGGCTCTTGATTATTTAATCTACATTATTTACCAGTTAATGAGGTGGAGGAGGAAATGTTTAGATAAGGCAGCAGGAGACTATTGTTCTCCAAGCTACCCAAGATAAGAGCTGGCAGCTGAATGAGATTTAACAGGGAGCTTAAAAGATTTCTAATCTACCCCCTGGTGATGTCCTTTGAATACATCCCACACAATAAAATGATGTGAGTCAGTGACCGACCCATTCACTCCATTGTTTGGCCAAAGCCACACAGTGAGGAGCAAGTGATGGAAAGATACTGTGGGGCGGGGGGGGGGGGTGCAGTTTACAACACAAAATATCACACAATGGATGCACCCAGTGACACATATAGAGGAAAATATCACACGATGGATGCACCCAGTGACACACAGAGGAAAATATCACACAATGGATGCATCCAGTGACACATATAGAGGAAAATATCAGACGACGGATGTGCCCAGTGACACATATAGAGGAAAATATCACACAATGGATGCACCCATATAGAGGAAAATATCACACAATGGATGCACCCAGTGACACATAGAGGAAAATATCACACAATGGATGCGCCCATATGACACATCAAGAGGAAAATATCACACAATGGATGCACCCAGTGACACAGAGGGAAATATCACACAATGGATGCGCCCATATGACACATCAAGAGGAAAATATCACACAATGGATGCACCCAGTGACACATATAGAGGTAAATATCACACAATGGATGCACCCAGTGACACATATAGAGGGAAATATCACACAATGGATGCACCCAGTGACACAGAGGGAAATATCACACAATGGATGCGCCCATATGACACATCAAGAGGAAAATATCACACAATGGATGCACCCAGTGACACATAGAGGAAAATATCACACAATGGATGCACCCAGTGACACATAGAGGAAAATATCACACAATGGATGCACCCAGTGACACATATAGAGGAAAATATCACACAATGGATGCACCCAGTGACACATATAGAGGGAAATATCACACAATGGATGCACCCAGTGACACATAGAGGAAAATATCACACAATGGATGCACCCAGTGACACATAGAGGGAAATATCACACAATGGATGCGCCCAGTGACACATATAGAGGAAAATATCACACAATGGATGCACCCAGTGACACATATAGAGGTAAATATCACTTAATGGATGCACCCAGTGACACATATAGAGGTAAATATCACACAATGGATGCACCCAGTGACACATATAGAGGAAATATCACACAATGGATGCGCCCAGTGACACATATAGAGGAAAATATCACACAATGGATGCACCCAGTGACACATATAGAGGAATATATCACACAATGGATGCACCCAGTGACACGTATAGAGGAAAATATCACACAATGGATGCACCCAGTGACACACAGAGGAAAATATCACACAATGGATGCACCCAGTGACACATCTAGAGGGAAATATCAAACAATGGATGCGCCCAGTGACACATATAGAGGAAAATATCACACAATGGATGCACCCAGTGACACATATAGAGGAAAATATCACACAGTGGATGCACCCAGTGACACATATAGAGGAAAATATCACACAATGGATGCACCCAGTGACACATATAGAGGGAAATATCACACAATAGATGCACCCAGTGACACATAGAGGGAAATATCACACAATGGATGCACCCAGTGACACATAGAGGGAAATATCACACAATGGATGCGCCCAGTGACACATATAGAGGAAAATATCACACAATGGATGCACCCAGTGACACATATAGAGGGAAATATCACACAATGGATGCACCCAGTGACACACAGAGGAAAATATCACACAATGGATGCGCCCAGTGACACATATAGAGGAAAATATTATCTTAACTAAACAAATAGATAAGCGAATCACATGTAAGATATCAGCAACATGAAATAAACACAATAAGGACGTGTCATATTTTGCTGGTATTGGCCCTTTAATGTTTCTCTGCTTATCTCTTCCCATCCCCAATGACTTTTTCACCCTCTAATATCTCCCTTGATTTTTCCCTTACCTCCAACAGCATATTAATTACATTTGTGTGTGTCATATCTATCTGTTTATCATCTACCTTTCACAGATACAAACCCACAAATACACACTGACAGTCTGTAACCGACAAGATACACAAAATTACCTTGAGCTGAAACACACACAGATCCTGCCGGCTGCCACAGACTTTGACTGACACACACAGAGACACTGACAGGGACACAGAGACTATGACAGACAATGGCAGAGAAAGTGACAGGGAGAGTGATTTTGACACAAGTACACAAAAACTGACAGAGATGCTGATATACACAAAGACAGAGACGCAGACATACACATTGGCAATGAGAGAAGCAAAGACCAAAGCTGGCAATGGCAGAAACAGACACACTGACTACAACAGAGACACAGATACAATGACAGAGACCTGCAGGAACAAAGACAGACTGAAAATGACAGAGACAAAGACAGAACATAACTTCTGCCATACTGAGCCCTGTTAAACTAGCCCAAACTGGTGCCCCATCTCCTAGTTGCACCTTAGGCAACTGCCTATTTGACCTAGTGGATGCACAGCCCTGCGTACACGGGTATGCTTGTTTCACATATTGGCATTCAATTCCTGATTTGGATTGCATCACAGACGGCTTATTTTTTGCAGGGTGCTATTTTACATCCATTTATTAGTGATCTTTACCTGGACGTGAGGAATCTGTACACTTTCCCTCTTGACCTAAAACGCTTTATTTACCAGGAAATTATTTGTGCTGATTCTGAACTGCGCTGTACTGCTATTTATCTGAGTGTGCCTTGCATAGCAGTGCACTGCAGAACCAGCAGTGGGTGCAGGGACTTAGGCTGGGGGCACACTAGGTGTCTTCTTGTGCACACTAGCGCGTGTTACCGGCGCCCGTCGCAGCGTTGTGATGCTGCGGATGGAGCCGGTCACATGCTTGCGTGCGCGCACCTAGAGATCATCACTGTCGATGTGCTAGGATGCGCGTCGACGGGGCTGCAAAGCGAGATCCATAGGAGGATCGCACTTTGCAGCCTTGTGGAGGGGGGCAGGTGGGCGTCGAGGGGGGGGCCAGTGCATTAACATTTTCTTTAACGCACGCTAGTGATAAGCTGATAAGTAAAAGTACATGTATTTAGGGGTATCCTATGAAAAAGACAATTTTTTTTTGAAGTGTCTAAATAGACGTGTGAAAAGAGACGCGCCAACTAGGACATGGCCTTGAGTTGGACACGTTGCCAAATCAGAGCTTACTTGTATCAAGACAAGGTGTAGCCAATGCAAGCGTTACCTGTGTTTGTCAGCATGTGAATATTATCATTCCCCAGCCAAAACTCATTCAGACGGCTGCCGAAGCCCGTCTTGTAAGCATTCCAGTTCCGAAAAAAATCCACTGATCCATCCCAACGTCTCTGAAAAACCTAGATTAAAAAGGGAGAAAACAGAATCCATGACTGATTAGTTGTTTTATTTTTTTGCATGCATGCACACAGTTTACAGTGCTCAAAGAGGTTGCCAAAGATATGTTCGGAGATGGTAAGATCATGAACAGAAACATTTGATACAGTGTCACAGACAGACACATAATGAAAACAGCCCTTGGAATGTTGACGATCAATCCAAAGCTAAATTGCACTGGGCTTGTTCCCAAAGTTAAAGGGCCACTACCAAACAATGAAATGTCCTTGGAGCGTTTATTTTGTGTTGTAAACTGCACCCCTCCCCCCCCCGGTATCTTTCCATCACTTGCTCCTCACTGTGTGGCTTTGGCCATACAGTGAATGGGTCGGTCACTGACTCACATCATTTTATTGTGTGGGATGTATTCAAAGGACATCACCAGGGGGTAGATTAGAAGTATTTTATGCTCCCTGTCTTGTCTTATTCAGCTGCCATCTCTTATCTCAATTAGCCTCGTGAACAATAGACCTCCTGGCAGTTTATTTAAACATTCCACCTTCCACCTCAATAACTGTTAAATACTGTGTAGACTAAATAAGATTTTGGTAAATGTTGCATCATGGGAAAAATCCAGAAAATGGAAACAGAAGAAAAAAAAAAACCTAATTTTATTCTTCCTTTTTACATGCAATTACTTCAAACAAAGCATGTGTTTTATAAGGTGGTTGTGTTTGTAATGCACAGGTAATCTAGACACAGCGCATGTAAGTGGTCATGTCCCCTTTAGGCTCCGGTCATACGAGCGCAGCATTCACGTCCGTGATGGCGCACAAAAGTACGTCCGTGATAGCATGACATAAAGGCCGATGGAGTCGCACACACGAAGTACGTCCGCACTTAACTGCAGAAGCACAACGGCCGCGGCAATCGGACGCAAGTTAGGCAAGAACGTAGAACTCCTAGAATGGCCGCACAAAGTGCGCTGCGTCCGCAACGTCTGCATAGCTTTGTGTGTGAGTGATGGAACGTGGTCAGACGGACTGCATTTATACGTCCAGCATTTTTCACGGACAAAATGGTTTTGCTTTTTAATTTAATTTACTTTCCCTCCTACATCCGTCAACATATACATTTGTGTTCAAAATTATTCAACCCCCAATGCTGTAAAGGGTTTTAGGGAATTTAGTGTACATTTGTAATTGTATTCAGAATGAAATCCTACAAGGACTTTTTAAAGAACCATATGCAACTAAAATGACATCAATTGGTTTTGTAATACAGTAGTAAATGTTTCTTTTGTGAATTCTTCATTGACACAATTATTCAACCCCTTAAAGACTACCACTCTGAAGAACAGAGGTTCATTCAAGTGTTTTCAATCAGGTATTGAAAACACCTGTGGATGTCACAGAGCAGCAATAAAGCATAATAAGCACCAATTAGGCAGCTTTAAAATGACTGTGATACTCAGCTCCTTCTAGACATTTACTGGTGTGGTTACAAACATGGTGAAGTCAAGAGAATGGTCCAGGAAGACAAGAGAAGAGGTGATTACTCTTCACAGGAAGGGCAATGGCTATAAGAAGATTGCAAAGATGTTAAACATACCAAGAGAGACCATAGGAAGCATCATTCGCAAATTCAAGGCAAAGGGCACTGTTGAAACGCTACCTGGTCGTGGCAGAAAGAAGATGCTGACTTCGACTGCTGTGCGCTACCTGAAGCGTAGAGTGGAGGAAAGTCCCCGTGTGACTGCTGAGGAACTGAGAAAAGATTTGTCAGATGTGGGTACTGAAGTTTCACCTCAGACAATACGGCGCACACTGCGTAATGAAGGCCTCCATGCCAGAACTCCCAGGTGCACCCCCTTGCTGTCTCCAAAGAATAAGAAGAGTCGACTGCAGTATGCCAAAAGTCATGTGGACAAACCACAGAAGTTTTGGGATAGTGTTCTGTGGACTGATGAAACAAAATTAGAACTGTTTGGGCCCATGGATCAACGCTATGTTTGGAGGAGGAAGAACAAGGCCTATGAAGAAAAGAACACCTTGCCTACTGTGAAGCATGGCGGGGGGTCAATCATGCTTTGGGGCTGTTTTGCTTCTGCAGGTACAGGGAAGCTTCAGCGTGTGCAAGGTACCATGAATTCTCTTCAGTAACAGGAGATATTGGATGACAATGTGATGCAGTCCGTCACAAACCTGAGGCTTGGGAGACGTTGGACCTTTCAACAGGACAATGATCCCAAGCATACCTCCAAGTCCACTAGAGCATGGTTGCAGATTAAAGGCTGGAACATTTTGGAGTGGTCATCGCAGTCACCTGACTTAAATCCGATTGAGAACCTCTGGTGGGACTTAAAGAAAGCAGTTGCAGTGCGCAAGCCTAAGAATGTGACTGAACTGGAGGCTTTTGCCCATGACGAATGGGCGAAGATACCCGTAGATCGCTGCAAGACACTTGTGTCAAGCTATGCTTCACGTTTAAAAGCTGTTATAACTGTAAAAGGATGTTGTACTAAGTACTAAGATTGAATGTCACTTGGGGGTTGAATAAAACTGATAATGATGTGAGCACAGAAAAGACATTTGTGGTTATTTCATTATAAATGTTATGTTATATTTGTCTGACCTACACGTGCCTCTTTGATTTAATTGTAAGCAAGATGACTGAATGATCAAAATCAATGTCAAACTGGCCAAAACACTCTATTTCAGTGGGGGTTGAATAATTTAACACAACTGTACGTCAGTGAATAAACGGACTGTGTGGCCACTACTGTGTCTTCCGTACTGATGTACGTCTGTACTGCACGGACGTACAGTCCGTAGAAATCACGCTTAAGGCTAGGGTCAAACGAACGCATTATTCGCAGCGACCGTCAAAAAGTGCGTCCGAACGCATTGACGTATTGTTTCACGGAATGCGAGAAAACGGTAAGACGACGCGCATTTTCGTGCATGATTTTTTTACGGATCGGCAATAAAACACTTTTTACGTCTGGACGTTATGTAGGCTGGACATTAGCAGCATCTGACATCTCCTAATCACACACACACGCCGCTAGCGGACGCAGCGCACTCTGTACGTCGGTACTAGCGGTTCTGCGTTCTCGAAAAAATGTGTTCATTTTCCACTTGTTTTGCGCGGCCGGACTTTCGTGCGACCGTACTTTGTATATTGGCCGTCATTGCCCGTCATTTGCTGCTAGTGCGGCCGTGATTAAGTGCGCCTAAACGCACGTTAAAAATGCGTTAGTCTGATCCCAGCCTTAATCTAATGCTTCCTTTCCTTGATCACATCACACAGCCTCTAAATCATACAGCTGTATTAAGTCTTGATACAAACTCACTGAGTGTTGAAACCTTGTCCTGCTCATTGATGATTCTTCAGTAAACTCGCCCTGATCAAGAATTTAGAGCGCCCGTATCTTCGTGTTTGCTACCCACACAAACAATGACAGATACACACACAGAAAGTGACACCCACACAGATGCTGACACACATGCCCACTCCTCACAAGACCGTGACAGACACAACCACACAGACTCTGACAAACACACACACAGAAACACTCTCCGTCCGACAGTACAAAAGGGCAAATGCATACCAGCGTTGTGTGTGTTCAGGTTGTGTCCTTTATTTATGAAATGAAGCTCACAGCAACATTTCATTCCACCAGGGATTTATAGCACATATGAATATCATGTCTATGTAGGTAAATGGTACATTTGTGTAGTTGTCGTGAATGCAGGTGTGTATAGGTATGGTGTGAGTAAACATTGGTGTATGTTTTACGTATGCTCATTTTAGTGATAAATGTGTATATGTATGCAGGGGTTTAGAAATGTATATGTTTGTGACCGTTTATCATATAGGGTTATTCAAAGAGAATCGAAAAGTCACCGCACGTTCAGTGACTTTTCGTTCTCCTCAATTCGGTGTGATTTGGCGATCCCATTTCGGCGACCCTGCGGTGTATTCAGCAAGCACCACAAGGCCGTCGTAGTGCAGGGAAAAGCTGCCGCAAACTCACCGCAAAACCCGGCGAATGCACACCGAAAACCCGCAAAAACATCTGGATTAACCCCGCCGAAAACACCAGAAAAACCCGAGCAGGAGCCGATCACACGCAGAGCAGCCGCCGGAAACACCTGACACCGCAGACGAATGGAGTGAATAAAAAATAGTACGCTTGAATGTTTGAAAAGTGAAACGCGGTTTGCAAAGAAACTACTGAACGAAAATGTCTGAAATTTACATATGATCCAATGAATGATAATAAAAAGGGCTGTTACAGAAAAAAGAAAAAAAGTTTAAAACAAAAAAAAATAGGAAAAAAGTTTTGAAAAAAAATTCCGAAAAATGCTTAAAAGATCCTAAAAAAAAATCTATAAATAAAGAGACTCTTTACTGCAGAATATTATAATGAACGGTTTATTAGATATTGAATTAAAACGGGAATATTTTTAACATTGAAGCCTATGGGATTCACCTGAATAAATCTGCCGCATTAAGTCACCGAATGGCAGTGCATTTCGGCAACTTTTCACTGCTGGTTTTTGTTCTCTGAATAGCCGAAGCAGTGCTTCTCTATGGGGATTCACTGCGCTCGAACAGGCACCGAACAGGCACCGTATGTGCAGGCAATTCGCCAGGACTTGGCGAACTGCCTGCGCTCTGAATAGCCGAATGGCCAAGAAAGGTAACCGAACGCTGATTTTCAGCGTTTGGTTTCCTTTCGGCAGCCATACGGATCTCTTTGAATAACCCTGTATGTTTTATTATATGACTAGTAATAGCAAAAATAAACAACAGTTGTAGGCAAATTATATATAAACAATCGGATATTTAAGAAGCTCTTACTATCCATCCCCCTCCATCGGTGTGCATGTCACACAGCACCTTCAGCGGAGTTTCACCATCGGGGTATATAGTGTACCAATCGCTCAGAACCATCCCTTTATCCAGCAGCTCCTTACAGTTCTTGGCTGAATGACACAGAATAATTAAAAAATGGATAATGTAAACGTTGACGTTCGCAATCTATTAATAAAATACATCTGTCGGGATGTTCATTACATGTTTTCAATACATAAGGTTCTTTTATTCATTGCAAATACTTAAATAAGCATCATTGTGGTTTTATTGAGACCTCACTTACTGTTACAAGTATTAATAAAGCGTCAACAAAGTTCCGTAGCGCTGTACAATGGGTGAGACAGAATAACAAATATACATACAAATTCAGAACCTTTTGTCTGAAAATGTACTGCCAGGCAATGTAATATGAAGCTTATGCTTTCCCTGGTCGTCATAATACAGTCACGGGAAAAAGAAAGTACGTCTTTGAATTCTATGGTTTTATGTATCAGCACAGAATGAAAAATAATCTGGTCTTTAGTAGAAACGTAGAAACATAGAAACATAGGTAGGTCTTCAAATTAGGTAAATACAACCTCAGAGGAACGACAACACATGACATATTATAATGCCTGGCAGTGCAATTGCAGACAATGGGTCTGACGTCTCAATAAAGCAGCAATTATATTCATTTAAATATACAGGGCTCTATTGCGTGCGCAAAAACGCATTAACGCGAGGGGCAAAACCCTTTGCGCTGAACGTCGTATTACAACGTCCGTGCAAAAAATGCGCGTTAACGTCTAACGAGGGTGAACCTGCGAAAACCCTTTGCGAGCACAATGTACTGCGCGCGTCCTATACTTAACATTGTGAGCGCAAATGCGTTTGTGCGCTGGTACGCGCATGGTATTACAATCTATGCGCAAATTTTAACGGGCAACATTTGCGAGCATAATTTTAACGTCTTTGAAAAGCTGGTGGTAATAACGGCAAATCTGAACGTTCTGGCCGAAACCAAATACACCAGCCCGAAAAAAAAATACAGCAAAGTATAGTTACACATTCTACGCATACTCAAACAATAAAATGGAGAAGTTGTGCGTGTTTTTATTATTGCTGCAGCATATATACGCAGATTGATTTTGACAGGCGCAAAAACTTAACGGGAGACAATTGTGGTTCTTAATTCTGATTGGCTGAAAAAAAACAGTCCGCACACAGATTTCTGCGCGCAATGTTAATGCGCGCGCGCCTTTTTGCGCTTCTTTTTTAAGTGCGTTATTTTTTGCCGGATAAAAAAATGCGCTTGGATTATAATACCTGCGATAATTTACGCGCGTTAACATTTAATGCTTCGCGCACAAATTAACGCGCTGCGCAAGCGTTTTTACGCAACGAATGTAATAGAGCCCCCAGAGTATATAAAAGGAACCCTATGTCAAGGAAATCTCCTGCTCTGAGATCATTTAAAGTCAGATTAGCCTCTTCCTGATTGTTCACATAAATATCAAGTATTGAAACATACAAACATCACTGTTCAGCTGATGTAGCGTTTCTATCCCGCCTCTGAATGTTTACCAATAACAGAGTGTTTTGTTTATTAAATACAGCCACTAAAGTGTAAGCTTATCTGCCAACGTCAAGATCTGGGAATTCCAGTGGATTGAGTATCACAAGGGTAATGTCAGCATCTTGTAATTTTGTCAAAAAGGAAAAAAACAAGACTTACAGGGTTATTCAGAAAGCACCGAAATGTCACCGACATTCATAATGTCGTAAGTAATTCATACCAGCACAGATTGCATTATTAAATGAGGTATAAACCAGGCAGATTTGCTGCATCATTTCAAATCAAAACAAATGTTAAGTATTTACTCACCGTATTTCGATTCACTTAAGCCAGGTTCTCCCTTTTCTCCTGATGGGTGCAGAAAACAAAAAGCCAAACAATATGTTTACTAACATGCTTTGACACAATGTGTCTGTGACAAACTCTATATATTGCGCAGTTTGACCGTGTTGCAATAAACAAATGGTTTTCTGCTTTGAGCTGCCATTCATGATCAAATTAAAGTTAATAGAATGGGGTTTCATTTAAGGGTCTATTCCAGGGGTCAGCAACCTTGGTCATTCAGATGATTTGAAACAAAACCCCCATGATGCTCAACTAATTATTAAGTTGGCCGAGCGTCATGGGAACTGTAGTTTCAAAACATCTGAAAAGACCCGTGGTCTGTCCACTAACCACCATCCTTTTATTCAAGCAAGGATATATGTCAAACTTTGGCTAGATATGGTGGATCAGCTACAATGTAACTACAGTGAGTTCCAGTTGCTGTCTGTGATTCTTAGGACGTCCCATAGAGTCCTAATCACTTTCCTCAATGGCGCCAAGACAAACCATCAGACTAGCTTTTTTTTTTTAATTCTGCCTTGCAACAGTTGAGTAAACAAAGAAGCTGCTTAAAGGGACATAACACATTTTATCTATCAGTCATGTGTTAAATGACACAAAAAAATTATATATATATAGTTTACTTTTTTCTTTTTAAATTGCTAAAAAAAACAAAAAACGGTAGGGTGCTGCCCCAACTGACCCTATGGACAAGCCTCCACTGGTGAATTCACTACCTCTGTAAGTTTCCTTATAGTTTATGCAGAAGTTGTTTTCAGTGTGTTTTTCACAGTTGTTTCCACCGTACTTTATGCCGACATTGTCCAAGGCTGTTTTCACTGTTGTTTTAACCATCGTTTCAGTTGAAGTTGTTTACAGCTTGTTTTTTTTTTTTTACAATGTTGTTTTGGTCGAAGTTCAATGAAGAACTCCACCGTACACTTGCCAGAGTTGATTCACCTTTGTTTAAAACAACAGTGGAGCAACGGTAAAGTTCTCCTAATGGAGAATATCCAATGTTGACTTCTGTGGAAGAATAACGGTGGTTCCCTTGTTCACCCATGTCTGAAGCAAGTTTTCCTGTCATCATTGATGTCTGCTTCTCTGAAAAGCTGAAGTTCTCTGTAGTTGCAACAATAGTGATTTTTTTTAATTAACCATTTTTGTCCAAAAAAATTTGATCAAAAAATGGTGCTTCGTAAATAACGCCCTTTTATGCGGTTATTTGACAGAGAAAATCTACTATATACAACAACTTCTGATATAGGTCAAACCATGATCTCATCGCTATTTCTCTCACCCATGAGAAGGTTGGGAGGGGGTAACGTACCATCGAAACAGTATTTTGTACACCTGTTCTTGATAATCCACATTGATAGAACAGTGAGCCACATTGTCACAAATATGTAATAAATTCCCCTATGTCCCTCTCCCACCAATCAATGTAAGTCAGAGACCCCCACACCGAGGAGCCAGAACAAAGGGAAGTGTAAAGGGAGGGGATCATTGATTTCGTAAGATGAGCGCTATTACAGCCGGATTCGTATGTCGTTAGAGACATGGCGGCCGCTGTTTTGACCTCAGGCGACCTGGCAAAATCCAAGATCTGAAGAAATCGGAAGTAATCCGCTGGACTCACCCTGCCCCTCCGCCGCATTTCATCAAAAGGGAGTGGGACCCCCGCCTGATAGAGATGTTGCACCCGCTGTAGACCCAAATCTTCCAGTGTCGCAAACGGGCCCGGGGCAGATTCCCGGCGGGAACCTACGATTCCGGAGGATGGGCATCATGGCTGCTCTGTCTCTGGAGAGGGCATATTGTTCATTTGTCTTAACCCATATATGGAGAGCGTTGATGGTGGCCGAGCATGTAGATCGGAGTATAGGCCGTTAGGGTTTGGGCAGCCAGAAATAGAATTGTAAGCTCTCTGCCCATCATTACATTTGTGTACAGCTGTTTGCGTTTCACGGCAATGTTGTTGAACTTCATCAAGCATTATGAGCTGTATATGGTGAAAGCTACTCTACGATGAGCAGAAATCTCATGATGCATTGAAGCTGGCACAAGCGCAAAGATAATTGGTAAACCTATTAAAAGTCCTAACATAGAAACATAGAAAAATGTCGGCAGATAAGAACCTTTCGGCCCATCTAGTCTGCCCAATTACATGGATACTTTACCTGGATTTATCTTTTGTTTAGGATAGCCTTATGCCTATCCCATGCCTGCTTAAATTCAATTACTGTTTTGGCCTCTACCACTTCAACTGGAAGACTGTTCCATGTATCCACCACCCTCTCAGTAAAATAATGCTTCCTGATGTTACTTTTAAACCTTTGCCCCTCTAATCTAAGACTATGTCCTCTTGTTTTGCTACTTTGTTTCCGTTTAAATATACTCCCTTCCTCTACCTTGTGGATTCCCTTTACGTATTTAAATGTTTCTATCATATCTCCTCTGTCTCGTCTTTTTTCCAAGCTGTACATGTTAAGATCATTAAGCCTTTCTTGGTAACTTTTCTCCTTCAAGCCGTACACCATTTTAGTAGCCCTTCTCTGAACTCTCTCTAAGATGTCTATATCCTTCTGGAGATACGGTCTCCAGTACTGCACACAGTACTCCAAGTGAGGTCTCACCAGTGCTCAAGGTTTTATTGCAATAACTAAATGTAGGCTTTGTTTTAAGAATATTTTCATCCTGCCGAAACCCGGGATCGAACCAGGGACCTTTAGATCTTCATTCTAACGCTCTCCCAACTGAGCTATTTCAGCTGTTCGGCTAATGAGCCGGAGCGGATCAATGCTTTATGCCTTAGGATCCTATATGCCTAACACTGGATATTACCATTCGGAGATGCCCGTTCCTCTGGCTCATCTAGTTAATAATCCCCACTGCTAACACAGGTCTAGTTGATACCCAGGAAATAAAACATTATAAAAATCAGTAATGAGTATATTCCTCCTGCCACAACTGAAAATTCAATGACATGCATCTTGTTCACCCACCTTTTTGTCCTGGTGGTCCAGCAATTCCAGGAGCCCCCTGTTGCCCTGAATAGCATAGCATAAATAATAATGATTATTAAAACATACAAAATATATTAGTCTGAAGGTTGAAAAAATAGTAAATCAAGCTGTGTGTTGTATTTTTATTATAAATATACAATTATTTCCATTTTGTCACAATTCACTTTATTTTAGGGACAAATCAAAGACATATACAATTCTTATAGAAAGGATTAATTCAATGCATATTTTTTAGCAAACTCGCATATTGTGAATTCCAATAATAAATATAATTGTATAATGTTTGTTGAACATTGTGAGACGCACTCACCTTTCTCTCCCGGTGGTCCATCATCTCCTTTAGGTCCAAGAGCTCCAGGAATCCCCGGACACCCTCTGAGAACGGCCAACCTGTCTGAATCTCCAGCACCGATAACTTTCACATCTGTGAAAAGACAGGAAGTTGATATTTCTGGGTATTCTTGGTATGCAGAAAAAAAACGTTTAGCGCCTATTCCCTACCAGGGCGGCTGAGTCAACCAGAAGTATCGAGCGCACATCATGTATAAAACATAACATCAACAAAACAAATTAATTTGTGCTCACCCCCATAGCTCCATGTGAAACAAAACAGAGGTTTTGGTTTACTTGAATGGCCATTAAAGTGTAAGCTCACCCGCCACGTCACTGCACCTCTGGTTAGGTGGGTCCTAACCTAATGAAACCAAAAGCTGCTTTCTAAGCAACTACATGTCCTCATGCTGCTTCTCAGCCAAGAGACAGACTGGTGGGTTCCCTCACCACAGAGACGTTTCCACTTTGGGATTGAAAAAGAAAACACTGAAAAGGACAGCAGCAACAATGACCTGGCTGGGAATACAACAAAATATACATACAAGCAGAAAATACGTTTTTTGTGTTATGGTCAAATGTGCGGTGAAATTACTATAGAAAACACTTGAAACTTGAACTATACATGGAGAACACGAGGGCGGATAAAGAACACATCTAATATCTTATCGGAAAGACACCAATTCCTGTGATTGACGACCTGGGACTTACCTGGGCATGAATCATCTGCATTAACCAGCCTGGTCAGCAGCCAGATTACCGAGGCTATAGGTAGCCACATGGAGACTCTGATCGATTGGATTCTCTTGGTGTCTTAACTCTGCGGAGTTTCTTACGAGCAACTGTTGCTTCTTGCAACTTCTTCTGAGTCTTAAGAGAAGGTAACCTTGTCCTACCTAAGTTCCTCCCCATTGTTTGGGATTTTTATACTCTCCTCTGAATACCGTCTTAGACCTTAGACACTGTATCACACAGTGGGGCCAATTTAAGTGATTCGGAAATGGAAGGAAGCCAGTGAAAGACAATGATCAACTGATTGCTTAACCTAAATGTCTTTCACAAGCTCCATGACATTCCATGGCATGACGAAATACCTCATTTATTCCTGTAATAGGAATCAAGTTCTATTGTTTGTGTCGCAGTTGTAGAAAGACCAAGGTATTAGTAAATTCAACTAGGGATATGGGGGCAACATAAAATGACCATTAGCAGGAGAGCATAACCCATATGTTACGAATATAGAGAAACGATAAAAGAAAATGCAATGAACATCAGTAACACTCCTAAAGTGAGCAGTGCGGGAAATATGTACCCTACTCCACCATGGCTCCTAAACCAATATTCTCATCACTATGATGTGTGATCAGTCGTGGCGTAATATTACCATAACAAGTTTCAATCAGACAGGTTTGCTATCCCAGGTATTCAATGGAAACACGCAAATTCAATGGTGGTCAAGTCAATAACTGACAAACTTGTTTCGCGGTATTCTTGAGAAGAACAAGTCCCTATTGTAGCACCTGAATTACAGAATGTGCTTCATCTTGCAGTGGTCATAGAAGTTGCCAATGATCACTCTGTGTTATGAATCGGGTTCCTCATTCCTTACCCTCTGATGATCCTTGCCTCTCTTCGTGTCAATCTTTTGGTTCGCGGCATCGTGTTGCCTCGGTGCTCCCATCTGGTGACATTATTGATGCTGGATGCTCGCTGGCATCAGATTTTTATGGCCGATCTTCCAGGCGTTAGGCGTATGGAATGGTGAGACGATTACGGACGTTCTGGCGCATGACTACGTCGTGGTCCAATAAAAACTAAACCCAATTTGTATCTTGGATGCCATGTTTTCAGTGCCCTGTCGTGGTTTCTTTTACCCGAGAGTGCGTTATACTTATCATTGTTGCTTCTCTGCACTGACCTTGGCTTTCCTTATCGACTATTCTGTCTTCTGGTAACCTTGATTTACATAGTTACATAGTTACATAGGCTGAAAAAAGACATGCGTCCATAAGGTGCAGCCTTTCACACATCACCTACTGCCATGGATCCAAAAGAAGGCAAAAAACCCATACAAGATTTCTGGCTTGTATGAGACTAGTGTCAGTTGGAGACATTTCGGGCCCTATTACATTCTTCATGCAAAAAAAACACACGCGCAACTCGTGAATTTTTGTTCAAAGCGTTAAACGTTGACACGCGTAAATCAACGCGGCTATTACAATCCTCGCGCATTTTTTCATCGGTCAAAAAAATTCAGCCAATCAGAATTAAGAACCACAATTGTCTCACGTTACATTCTTGCGCCTGTCAAAATCAATCTGCGCATATATGCTGCATCAATAAAAAACCACGCACAACTTCTCCATTTTATTGGTTGGGTATGTGTAGAATGTGTAACTATACTTTGCTGCGTATTTTTTTTGGGCTGGTGTATTTGGGTTCGGTCAGGTTGATAGAATTTGCCATTAACACCAGCTTTTAGGAGTTGCTAAAATTATGCGCGCAAAGGCTGTGCGTTACAAACTGCGCATAGATTATAATACCGTCCACCAGCGCACAAACGCATTTGCGCTCACAATGTTAAGTATAGGACGTGCGACGTACAGTAAGCTCGCGCAGCGTTCGCGCAGGTTCACCCGCGGTAGACGTATGTGTGCGTTTGTTGCGCTGACATTGTAGTACCGGCTGGGTGGAGTAGAGGTAACGTCACTGCTCTGTGTGGAGAGAGCCTGTGGAGACATGGGTTTGATCCCCAGGAGCACCTCTCCAGTAAGTGTCCTTGGGCAAGACACCTAACGGTACATGCTCGCCACCCAGGACATACTTGAAAACGAGAGAAATCTCAATGTATCCTTCCTGCTAAAATACTTTCTCTAAAAAAAAAATACGACGTTCTGCGCAAAGGGTTTTGCCCCTCGCGTTAATGCGTTTTTGCTCCAGCGCAAACGTATACGTGAAGAATGTCATAGGGCCCTTCAAGTTGTTGGGGAGCCAGACTGAAAATATGAAGGTTTTTAAATCAGGAATACCTATCAGGAATCAGGAATGTCTATACTACTAACCCCAAAATATGTGGACGATCCCATATATAGGGAATAAACCACACATATTCCTATTAATGAGGCAAATAAAATGGCCATAAATTCAATAATTACAAGTGTAATCCTGAATTTAGACACAAGACATTATTCATTATAAAAAATGTAAAAGAAAAAAAGTGATAATATTATTTCATAAAAAAAACTGAACCCTATCCCTACTCATTTTATTCTAAATATCTCTGAGTAGACAAAGCTTCAGTATTTGAAAGAAAATAAATCCTGTTTACTATTGCTATTTAGCACATTAAAGCATAAAGCCTCAAATACTAGCTTTGGTTGGGCTTGTTTGACGCCTATCAGATTTGAAATAGCCAGCAGGAGGGACCTAGAGATGTTATCAGATTTCTGGATGCTGCCAAAGACAAATGATTAGATTATCTTTTATTTTACTCTGCCTAGCAACAGTGGAGGAGACAATGACACGGCTTAAAGTGACATAACACATTTTATCAATCAGGCACATGTTAAATGACACAAAAACACCGAAAAAAAATTATATAGTTTAAATATATTTTTTTTAATTGCAAAAAATATAGTAGGACGCTGCCCCATGTGCCCCTATGAATGAGCCACCACTCCTATACAATTGACCATTTTGATCAATAAACATCAGAACACCACAAGTGTCAAGATGATGTGGGAGCCTAGGATTCAAGAGTGAGCAACCCCAACATGCAAAAAAAAAGTATAACACCAATCCGTGTAATGGATGGAAAAGACAAGGTATAGACAGGACAGAAATCCATAGATACAGAGCAAGAACCTAGCACCGGTCCTTAGTAAGGCCAGGCTTAGACAATACAATGGTCAGAGACAGAGCCAGAGGACGATAGAAATCTAAATAAACCAGAATGAAAAGGTGAAGAGAGCAATGTCAAGACAAGCAGGGTCTGAAAGCGTAAAAAGACAATATCAAAAACGTGCTAGAGCTAGAGGGTCGGAGACCGGAAAATGCAGTGAACACTAGCTAGTACCAGCTATAGAAAGGTCAATCATGGCATCTGTTGGCTGGCATTATGCCTGTGCGCCAGAACATGCGTCAATATGATGCGTGCCATGATTCATCACAGCAACTACATGACGCAGGGTACATAGGGTATCATCATTATAGCGTTTTGAAGTGATCCGAGTCATTCCGACTGGGAGCAGAGACAGACTTGGCATCATTAGAGAGGGCATTGCCAGATGCATGACGGAGAGGATGACACAGTCACACTGGTGTTATATGGGTGAGGATTCCTGCCAATCCTCTGCTCCTCTACTTTACCCCTGCTCCTTTTTCTCACCCCTCCTGTGCCCTTAATTCCACTCCTCCTTTTCCTCACTCTCCTTTAGCCAACCCTTTCCTGTGCCCTTAGCCCGCCCACGTGGGACTAGTTGTCAGATTTGTCCCATACACAGAGCTACATGGACACTAGGTTGTGGGAAGCAGAGCTGCACAGCTGGCAAGGGGTGGGCAGGGACACAGCCAACCTGTAGTTTTTTTTTTGAGAAAGTATTTTTTACCAGGAAGGATACATTGAGATTTCTCTTGTTTTCAAGTATGTCCTGGGTGGCAAGTCTGTATTGTTAGGTGTCTTGCCCAAGGACACTTACTGGAGAGATGCTCTTGCTGGGATCGAACCCATGACTCCACAGGATCTCTCCATGCAGAGCAGTGATGTTACCTCTACTCCACCCAGCCGGGTTGCATCTGGTGCTGTGGCAGGCAGTTGCACGGTCCGACTGAGCTGTCACAACAGGCATCATCGGCCATAGTGTCTGTGGTTCAGTTAGCTGGATTACTGCACCCAGCCAAAGCCATCCTTCGCTCCGCAGCTCACTAGCCTTCTTGCCAACCATGGGGTGAAATTGTCATTATTTTAGATTGCTCATCATTGTTTGAAGTAACGTCACTTGTCATTGGCCAAGTGCACCATAATTCCAACGACTATGAATTTTAACAATGATTGGAGCTACAGTAAAACAACAGTACTTTGCGAATTATTGGTTTTCCGCCATATTTTATTTGCGTTGAGCTCTACTACACTATGTTGTATACTTCTAAGGATGAGGGGGCTGCAACTCCACTATGGATGGGGCCACACGAGTGCACTAAGTGTCCCCGTTGTGATCTCCCCCCGGCGCACTATGTGTGCGCTTCAATCGCACGTTACAAGGGGCGTGCAGTTTTCCGCCCCATCGAGCCGCTATGACAGGCATCAGTCGGGTCTACAAAGTGCAGTCCTCCATTGGTGGCTCCCAGCGCACTTTGTAGAGCTGTGCCCACAGGGACGTTCTATCTGCACCCGTGTGACCCCATCCCATGCCATCTCTTTTTTGTGTGACCTTGGTTGGTTTCATGCAGCGTTTTACCTGCGGAGCTTGTCGTTTTCATATCGTTGTCATGTAGATGGTCGGGGGTTGCACAATCTCTTTCACGGTTTCTTTCCATGATGAGCTGATTAGAAGATATTGAGGAAGAAACCGTCTTAATCCCATAAGCATATGTTCTCTTTTCATGTATACTTTTGGGTGTTAGTGTTTTACGCTCCACATTGTTATGTTTGAGATCAGTTGCAGATACACTTTGTGTGTTTGTTGGCCTTCCTGGTCTCCATGGACATCATGTACTCCTGCACGGTCATTAACCCCTTCACTACCAGGAGCTTTTTGATACTAACAGGGTTATTCAAAGACAATCGAAAAGTCACCGCACGTTCGGTGGCTTTTCGTTCTCTTCAATTCGGTGAGATTTGGCGATCCCATTTCGGCGACCCTGCGGTGTAATTATTATTATTATTATTATTATTAATTATTCTTTATTTATAAAGCGCCAGCATATTCCGCAGCGCTGTACAATAAGCACAGTATAGACAGGGTTACAATACATTGAACAACATTTGACAAACAGTACAGGAGGAGATGAGGGCCCTATTCCCGTAGGAACTCACAATCGGGGAGGGTTGGGGTTGGAAACAGGAGGAGAGGACTGTAAGGTGAGAGTGATTGATGGTTGTGTCAGTGAGTTGGGTGGTAGGCTTCCCTAAATAGGAATGTTTTCAGGGAGCGTTTGAAGGAAGAGAAGTTAGGGGAAAGTCTGACAGTACGAGGGAGAGCGTTCCAGAGAGTGGGGGCTGCGCGTGAGAAATCCTGCAGTCTATCATGGGAAGAGGTGTATTAAGCAAGCACCACGGGGCCGTTGTAGTGCGGGGGAAAAGCCACCGCAAACCCGACGAACACTCAATGCAAAACCCGGCGAACGCACACCGAAACCCGGAAAAAAAAATTTGGATTATCCCCGCCGAATACGCCGGAGAAACCCGAGCAGGAGCCGATCACAGCGTAGAGCAGCCGGCCGAAAAAGCCGACACCGCAGACGAATGGAGTGAAAAAAAAAACAGTACGCTTGAATGTTTGACAAGTGAAACGCTGTTTGCAAAAAACTACTTAACGAAAATGTCTGAAATTTACATATAAGATCCAATGAATGATAATAAAAAGGGCTGTTACAGAAAAAAGAAAAAAACGATAAAAAAACGAACAAAACTTTTCGCAAAAAATCCCAAAAAATGCCTAAATGTTCCAAAAAAAACCTATGAATAACGAGACTTTTTACTGCAGAATATAATAATGAACGGTTTATTAGAAATTGAATTAAAACGGGAAGATTTTTAACATTGAAGCCTATGGGATTCGCCTGAATAAATCTGCCGCATGAAACCACCGAACAGCAGGGCAATTCGGCAACTTTTCCCTGCTGGTTTTTGTTCTCTGAATGGACAAAGCATTGCATCTCTATGGAGATTTCACTGCCCTCGAACAGGCTACGAACAGGCACCGTATGTGCAGGCAATTCGTCAACATTTGGCAAACTGCCTGCTCTCTGAATAGCCGAATGGCCAAGAAAGATAACCGTACGCTGAATTTGACTGTTCAATTACTTTTCGGCCCCAATTCGGATCTCTTTGAATAACCCTGTAAAAAATATTATCATAACATTTATTTGAAACTGTAATTTTTCTTGCATTCATTCCATAGAGTGTTGATCGTAGTCTTAGGACCAGTGAAAATAACCTGAATAGTGCACATACATATGGGAAATCCACCGGCTGGAGGGAGTAGAGGTAACATCACTGCTCTATAACCGTGGAGTCACAGGTTCGAATCCCGGCAAGAGCACCTCTCCAGTAAGTGTCCTTGGGCAAGACTCCTAATGGTACATACCGTAGATACTCGAGTATAGCACGACCCGAATATAACACCATGGATAGAGATTTATTATGGAAATGAGAGAATACTCAAGACTCGAATATAACGCAAGGAGCAAAATTATAAAATTATACTGTACTGGAAAACCATTAAAATCCTTCCAGGTTCTCTTAACACAGTCAGGCTTCACCTTAGGCCAGGGTGCTCTGCTCTAGAATGATTGTAGTTGGTCCTAAGTATGAAGCCGTCGCACCACCTGTGTTCTTACTTGCGATAAGATGGCCAGCGGAGCGAGATGACCAACACCGTGAATAATTCACCAATAGCCAGCATGCTGGGAGGTGCCTTTTTCTGACCTCCAGCTCCAGAAGGCAGGCTCATCGTCCGCCGATAGTTAGGGAGACTTGGGATCTAGAGCAAGTCAAATTTTTTTTTTTTTTACACGCGATGCAGATGTCTCGAATATAACACGACACCTCCAATTTTAAGGTAAATTTTTGTCACCAAAATCTAGCGGTATACTCGAGTATCTTATAGTACTCGCCACCCAGGACATACTTGAAAACAAAAGAAATCTCAATGTATTCTTCCTGGTAAAATACTTTCTCAAAAAGAACAAAAAAAAAGTGCAACCATAAGTCATTAAATTAGTCAGTTGTAATAAATTAAACACCAAACTGCACATGGTGTTTATGGTGAAACTTATGCAGGCTTTGGATGAAAGTAACAATAGGTGCTTTAAAATTGGGCCTTTATTGTCGGCAACAGTGCCGTCACACCTTAACCCCTCTGTGGTATTGTGGAAGAGTGCACGGTTGGACCCTGCGCTCCAAAAAATTTAAATGATATAAATCTGGAACAGGCGTCAGTGCACCCAAATATTGTGCCTTTGATGGCAGCAAGTGCCTTCACACCGTAAGTAACCCCTCTGTGGTATTGTGGAAGAGTGCAGTGGTCGAGGTTTTGGTAATGCAGAAGAGATCCCCGATCTATTCAGTTACATCAGCAGCTATAACAAAACCGGGTCAGCAATGTTTAGGCACTTGTACTGCGCTACTGTATATGGTTAGAATTGGCGCACACCAGTAGCAACAGGAAGCAGAGAATAGTCAAAGGGCAGGCAAAGTCGGCAACAGATCGGGTCCTCAGAACAAGCAGGGTCAGTAACAAGTATACAAACTGATTCGGTAAGCTAGCGATGCGGGAATAAAGGCCGAGACACACTGAGCGTATAGCGACGCACAGCGTAGCGAAGCGAAGCAATCATTTTGCACGCTTGACTTCACTCCGCTCTGCCTCGCAGCGTGTCTACACTACATTTAAGTTTCTACTGAATAAAATACATCAAAAATTACTGTTAATTTAATAGTAATAGTATAAAAATATTAAAAAAAGGTAACCCCTGATTATATATATTATAGGGACACGGAGCGCAGTGTATAGAGTAGGGATGCATTGATACCACACACAGACATATACGTATATATCAACACGCAGACCTATATATATGTATATATCAACACGCAGATATGTATATACACCCACCCACAGACCTCAGACCATATATACACATACGCACATGGGGGGTGGCATGTGGACAATCTCAACTAAATGCGCCCCCCCATTTGGCTGATCCCTCCAGAAGAAATGTTGAACCTGACAGAGCAGAGAATATATATATTATTCTCTGCTCTATCTGGTTCAACATTTCTTCTGGAGGGATCAGCCAAATTGGGGGGGGGAATTAGTTGCCAAAATGTGTGTGTAATAAAAGTCTGGATATATATATTTATAAGAATATAGATATATATCTTATCTATACATATATCATACCTGCCCTTACCTTCCCCTATAAATTTGCTAAAAATATACACACAAAAAAACCAAACCACTGCCTGAGGCACCGCGCAGCCCACATGCCACCCCCCTCTACCTGGCTGAATGTATCTAATATATATAATTAAATACATTCAGCCAGGTAGGAAAAGGAAAAAAAATGTTTTATTTTATGTTTTAAACGGTCCTCGGATTTTTTTTTTTTTTTAGAAATGTGTCGCCTTACCTTAGCCTGGTGGTCAGTGGGGGCTCCCTGGATCCTGGTTTTAGGAGGGTCTGTCGTGGCCGCAGGTGCAGTGGCTCCCTCCCTGCGCTGCCTGTCTCTGCCACATGCACCCGGCTGCTAGTCCGCACAGTCACAGCTCTGTCATCCAGCGACTGCATGCTCCTCAAGGAGATCCTTGGGAGGCCCCTGCAGGCTGCCCTCTACAGTGCCTGATTAGAGGGCCATGTCTGCCTGATGTTTTAGTAACAAGAATGTTTTATCCCATAGGCTTCAATATTAAAAATATTCCCGTTTTAATTCAATATCTAATAAACCGTTGCTTATAATATTCTGCAGTAAAGAGTCTCTTTATTTCTAGATTTTTTAAGCATTTTTTATACTTTTTTAAAATTAGTTTTTTTTCGAACTTTTGGCTAACGACCCAAAAAGTTCGAAGTTCGCGAACTATCGAACGGCCCATGTTCGATGCGAACTCCGAACAGATCGAACCGAACAGCTCTTCCCTATATATAAGCACACATGACACATAATAAAGATCATGTAACGCTTTCACATTCATATAAGAAACATATCCTGTTACTCTGCATATTCATTATATCCGCAATACGTTTTAATGTTTGTCTTTTGCCATTTTCATTGATAATATCCATAGATAATAACAAAATTCACTGTTACCCAAGCGGGGTTGGATGCTCTGCAGATTACCCAGGTGGAGCTGTGAATAGTCCTCAGATTACCCGGGTGAAGCTTCAGACTTGCACATTATCCGGGTAAAGTGCGAATTTTTCAGCTCTTCCAGACTGTTACCCAAGGGCAGTTGGTTACTTAGTCCTAAAATTACCCGGGTAAAGTCTGAAATTTTCATTTTTTTTCAGCTTTACCCAGCGGTTTTGGGTAATGTCAGGATTACCCGGGTAATCCTAGGATTAACCATACTTCAGGCTTTACCCGTAACATATATAGTACTGTAGGTATAGGTGTTTCTGTATAGTGATAGACAAAAGTAGGTTGCTCAATTTAAAATCCCTGAGCCTATTTTTTTTTGTCCCAGTCCGGTCCTGGATGTAGGAAACTCCTCCACTTCACCATGCGAGTTCCCCAGATTGGGGAAGCTGGTGAAATCACAGCACAGACATTTTATATATATGTAAAGTGGTGATATTGAGTAGTGTCCATTTAATGTTGTGGCCGAGCAGTGTATAGGAAAGATAACAACGTAATCATTTTTTTTGCTAATTTTTTTTAGGTTTTTCAGAGACGGTGGGATGGATCGGTGGATTTTTTTCGTGACTGGAATGCTTACAAGACGGGGTTCGGCAGTCGTCTGACTGAGTTTTGGCTGGGGAATGATAATATTCACATGCTGACATATACAGGTACCGCTCACGTTGGCTCCATCTTGCTTTGATGCACCAGTAAAGTCCTGTGGGTCGTATAAAGTCAGTATATTGCCACTAGACAAAATCTCATAGCACCAACAAATAACCTCTGGCCTCCAAAGTGATGCAAAATGAATTATTACCCATGTGCAGCATGTGACAAGTCACGTAATATTACTACATCACTTGGAATGGAATGAATGGGCTGTTTTCTAAACTAAAATGAAGACCGCAATGGAGATGGGTCACCGTTGGGATTGCAAGAAATAACACCATGCACAAGGCCCGTCCTCCTGCCCCTGTGCATATATAGGCTTTCTTTAATCATCCTTACTAACTACATTCGATGCAGGGTCCATGATCATACCAATAGCGAGTCTTTCCTATTCAATAGGAGAGTCCGTGGTCCATTGGTGTAGCGTGGGTCGCTGGGCAAGGCAAGAAATCCCCCCCCCCCTTAAATCCCACATATTACTGTGAGTTTTATTGCTGCGGGAGGGGGAAACATTTTTTCTGGGGGGGGGGGAAGAGTTGCGTGGGCAGCTCAACCAGGTGTTATCTTACCTGACAGGTGGACCCCTGGTCAGCTCCATCTTCTCCCTCTCAGAGTGTGGGTGGTGACCTGTCTGGGTGCAGAGAACCACCTGGGAGATCCGGCCTTGGGGGAATTCAAGATTGCGGCCAGTCATCCATTGACATGAGGGCAGGGCCAACCACAGTCATCGTAGGACGTGCCAGATAGCCAGTTGCCATCTTGAAGTCCCCCGCCAGGCCTAGGCTGCAGCCTGGGGAACACGGCCTGTGTTCCCCAGGCAGGCACACTGCGCGGGCACAATGTCGAGCAGCCGACCGGAAACAATTAAAGGCGCAAATGGCTTTTGAAAATTTGCGCCCCTGAGAGAATTGCGCCCAGGGCAACCGCCCTGGTGCCCCAGTACGCTACACCCCTGCCGTGGAACTAAAACCCAAAAAACACCATTAAAAAAATCCAGAAAAATGCCTAAAAAATAAAATTAAAAAAGACGTTTTGCTGCAAATTAAAAGAATAAACGGATGAATAAAAAATTAATAGACTGGAAAAAAAATTGCCGATGAAACCTATGGGATTCGCCTATTTAAACTTATTTGGGTTCGGTGCTATCATGGAACTAGATTCCTATTTGGTTTCCCCCTATGCTTTCACTTGGATCAGTCCACTTTCCCTGTCTAACCCTCAAAGTTAGTTTGGTCCAGCCCCATTTCCTGCTTCTGCAGCTGCTAATCCCCCAGTCTTACCTTGGAGGGAATCAGCAAGCATCTATCTGTACTGGGTGATTGCATCCTGTTTTTACCGTCCTCCCATAACAAGGTACATCTGAGACCCTCTCTATTCCCACAAGACACCTTTTTATTTGCCGTTACCTTCCCAATAAAGTGATGAAAATACATTGGACTTTGTGCGTTTTCAAAAGGGGAGGAGTTAAGCTATCTGACTTCAATCTCATCCTGCAGGTGACATTCACTTCTTGCGTATGATCCTGGGTATCCAGAATAAGTGCTGTTCGGTGTTCTCTGAATAGATTAACCATTACTTCTCTGTGGTGAATGTCACTACCGCCGAAGGTCACCGATAGCAGTGATCTGAGGCGAATTGCACTGTATTTCGCTGGCAATTTGGCAAAGTTTTCTTTTGAGAAAGTATTTTACCAGGAAGGATGCATTGCGATTTCTCTCGTTTTCAATTATGTCCTGGGTGGCGAGTATGTACCGTTAGGTGTCTTGCCCAAGGACACTTACTGGAGAGGTGCTCTGGCCGGGATCGAACCTGTGTCTCCACGGTTATAGAGCAGTGATGTTATCTCTACTCCACCCAGCCGGTAATTGCCAGCTTTCTGTATAGCGAATGCCATGAAATTCACCATTCAGTGACAAGTTCGGCTCTTTGAATAACCCCTTAAGTTTTTATAACAATGGCGCCATCCAGTTTTTGAAATGAAGTGCTAGCATGGGTATTTTTGTTATATTTTAGAGATCTGTTACATGTTACATGATATGATCCTGTCAAATGTTGATCGGATTCTACTTGTATGTTTCTTGACCTAAACACCTGCCATCTTTCCACAGGTACATGGGAGATACGTGTTGATCTACGGGACTTCGAGAACACCAAAAGCTTCGCCAAATATGCTTCCTTTAAGATACTGGGAGAATCAGACAAGTACCAGTTAGCAGTTGGAGCTTTCACTGAGGGTAATGCAGGTAAGTGATTGGCAAAGTGCCTAATACAAAGTACTACAGGCAAACGAGTAGGCAATAACGGTTTTAGGGGAACAGCAGGGACCACACAATTTTATTTTGCCGTGTCCGGTAGTCAGTAGCCCTCCACTGTGATGACAAAAGGATCTTGGGCAATTGAAATGCATCAACCTCAACCGTAAGCAAGATGGAAGAAGTGTTGACTGCTTCTTATAACGTCCTAAACTGGAACTTCCATGTTGTGATGCTACATAACTGACCAACATACACATAAAATGACTGGAAATGGTCTTCTACTATGACATCCACCCATGTCATGCTCTGTCATGTCATGTCATGCTCTGTGGTGCGGGTTTTGTGGGAAGAGCCCAGTATGCGGGATTAAATTGTACGGTCACAGCAAATGAAGGTGAACATGCGCTTTATTGCTTCTCGTCATCCTTCTTATGCTTCAATAAACAGCAGATAACATAGGAGATATTGAAAGGCAGGTTACAGGATTGAGGAGACTGGACCCACAGATGATACACATGGCAGACTTGCGGAGGGCAGACACGGGAAGAAAGCTGAGTGATGCATGGTAGACAATTGGAGACAGGAGGCTTGGGTATAGGTGGCTTGGAGACACATTGCACTAGGAAGCAGGACACTCTGGGACCAGATGTTTGAGGGACATCAGGCAGCTCAGCATATGCGCTGTATCAATACATCACGGATTACCGGTGCTCTATGGATCCCAGGGACAGCCAAATCCACTGAAATATAGCATCCAAAAGAAAAGAGGAACCAGGAACTTCGTATCCAGACAAGAAGTACTTGTCTACAGGGTAATCCAGACATGGACACCTTGTTTGAGGAGCCTAGAAAGGGATCCACTATGCCCTCCTGATGAGGCTTAACAAGACGGAAATGGTTGTCGGGGGCTGCTGTTCCTCTCGCTCAGGAGGCAGCTTCCTTGGCATTTCAACTCTGGCCACCCTTTTTAGGTGATAGCAGTCTGATTTGCATATGGTTCAGCCTCCTCTGTAGTGGCACCATCGAGCTAAAACCTTGCGCGACCGGAGCCGAAGGGCAGGCCACTTATGCTGTTGCCTGTTCTCAGGACCCTCACAAACCTTGTGACGTTAGTCATTCTCAGGACCCATCGCAGACCTTGTGTCAATACCCGCTCTCAGGGCGTCCATACTTTTGTACTTTATTTAAAGTGCAAAAGTTTAAAGAAACAAGCAACATTTCAGCTGTATGAACAAACTTTATCGAGCTGTTATCTCCTGCAAAGCAAACCAAGAGAGAAACAGCCTCACTACCACTCCTAGTTACCATAGATGGCAACCCTCTACCTTCAAGCACATTCTTAAACAGTCATCCCTTCTTAAACGGTCATCCCTCGCCTCCTTCCTTAATGAAACATTAATTATTCTTCTGACCCACTTTGTTCTCTTGCTGCCGTGCCGCTGAACTGGGTTCTTCTGAGCTCAGTCTCTTTGGTGGCTTTTTAATACCACACAGTTCTTGCTGTCGCATCTCCCTCTGAGGTCCCAAAATGAGCAGCATTGATGCAGCCTCAAGCCATCCTTAACACCGCATGGCTTCATTAGTCCGGACAACAGTGGCTCCAACCAACATCCTCCTGTTGAGGTTAAACCTTCACGATGTCCACCAAAGCTCCTCCTGCTGTAGACATCTTGAAAATCTCACAAAGCTCAGACTTCTAGCCTCGGCATTCTGTTTTTAAGTACCTGTAGATTGTATTTCCCATTTAGCATTGCAATGATTACTAGAGGTGTGCATTCGTTTCGTAATGAATTTCGTTATTTCAGAAGTACTTCCGAAATGCGAATTAACGGATCGATTTGATCCGATTTCAAAACAAAACTGTGTATAATGAATTTAATCCGTTATACGGTTTCATCATAAATGATGAATTTGATTAATTGGGGTTTTATTTAGTAATCCGAATCGATATCAACTATCGAATTGATCTTAAATTACAATACATACAAGTACTACAGTCAGCAAACGACTTTCTGAAACAAATTAATTTTGTTTTACTTTTTCACAAACACCTGTCCCTGTTAATTGGTCTCTGGTACTAAATCTGAGAGAGAGCTTAATATTTAACCTTAGCTTGCATTTTGTCAGCAAAATTTGATTAATTGGGGTCTTATTTAGTGATCTAAAATTCAAATTGATATATCAATTATCTCAGGGCTCAAACGAATGGAAATGCACACACAGGCTGCACAATAAATAATTTTGTGCTGCGTATTCTGGCAGTGCCACCATGCAGCCCCCCTTTCACCGGCTGCGCGGTGGCAGGGATCAACTGCCTAACCTGACCAAGCTCATCTCTGTCACTGGCAGGGGGGTGGAGAGGGGCTTCTTTGCCTCCTCGCTCTGCTCACACTGGGGTCTGATGACTGGGTATACATGTTTCTGGGTTCTGATGACTGGGTATACATGTATCTGGGTTCTGATGACTGGGTTTACATGTTTCTGGGATCTGATGACTGGGTATACATGTATCTGGGTTCTGATGACTGGGTATACATGTATCTGGGCTCTGATGTCTGAGTATTAAGTGTTATTTTTGTAACTTTATTCTAAATAAAATCTTTAACAATGTAATATCAGAAGACCATTTAAGGGTGTGTGTTTAGGGGCAGAGTTAATGGCAGGGTAGGGGTTAGGTGGAGCAACTGGTGGCGAGTAACTCTTATGGCCTTGTTAGTAGCTTTGGACTTGAAATTTAGAGCCCTGAATTATCGAATCTATCAAATTTCGAATCGATCCAAAACAAAAACAAAATAAGCTCCGAAATACGAAACAAAATTCCAAAAACGAAATTATTTTAAAATGAACCAAATTTATCAGCCGTGCACACCTCTAATACTGTGGCTATAACATTTGGAATTTTGTGTTTCCAGGAGATTCTCTGACATTCCAAAATAATATGAAGTTTTCCACCTTTGAGCAAGATAATGAAAAAGATGCAAGGAATTGTGCTGAAGTTTACAAAGGAGCTTGGTGGTACAACGACTGTCACTATTCAACCTGAACGGCCTGTACCTACCGGGGCAGCACAGCACCTACGGAGTGGGAATCAACTGGAGAACTGGCAAAGAGAATCACTACTCCTACAAGCACTCGGAGATGAAAATTTGACTGGTGGGAAAATAAAGCAGAAAAATTGGACCCATGAATTTACGGAGGATCACACATTTTAATAAAATAAGCTTGTTGGATTCGCACATTTATACAAATTATAAAAGTTATTATACAAATTATAAGTATTTGTATACTGGGCTTACAAGGGTTGTGGTGGAGGACACAAAGTGAGATAAAAAGCCTCCACGCTATAATTAGTTAGGTATATTATTGCAGAAGTGATTTACACATCACAGCAATTCAAAGAATTGCATCCCAGAGCTCCTGTGCCACATTCCCCATATGCAGCAAGGAATTCTGGGTAGGATATGCAAATGATATCTGTCTCACTTTTATGCATCCTGGATCTGTTATTGCACAGAACCCTAAAATCAATGCTATGCCACACTGTGGCTTTGTAGCAGAGATAAGGTTTATGCAACTGGTCAAAGCCACTCCTAGGACAGCGCTGTTTCGGGTTTGTTGGACCCTCATCAGCAGGAGCTAGGCATGATGACCAGTTGCAGTGGATGCTTGGACCCGTAGGGTAAATCAGTGCTTACACGGGTTGTGGTGGAGGACAAAAAGTGAGATAAAAAGCCTCTACATTATAATTAGTTATGTTTATTATTGCAGAAGCCACTTGCACATCACAGCAATTCAATGAATTGCATCCCAGGAATTCTGGGTAGAATATGCAAATGACATCTGTCTCACTTTTATGCATCCTGGGTCTGTTATTACACAGAACCCTAACCCTATTGGTCTTAAAGTGTCTGGGTTGTCGTCGTCCCAACAGTTTCCGCAGCACTTTACAATAACCAAAGGGAACAAGACACAAATATACAAGTATAAGGAGGTGTAGAGGGCCCTGCTCATAGGATTTTACAATCTAGAGGGATTGGGGTTGAGGAAGACAAGGCGAGTTTTACTGGACGGCAGGATCATTAGTGCCAGAGGTTTGGGAATGGTGGGGCCATGGAAGCGGCTTCAATCATGACGCGTGAGCAGAGGGATGAGTTGCATCAGCGAGGTGGTACGCTAATCTGAAGAGATGGGTTTTGAGGGATTTCTTGAAGGCCTGAAGATCAGGGGAGAGTTTGATAGGGCGAGGCGAGTCATTCCACAGGACCGGATCTGCCCTTGAGAAGTCTTGGAGGCGAGAGTTGGCAGCATGGGTGTAGACAGGACAGTCGTAGGTCGTCCACTGAACGGAGTTGTCTAGAATGGACGTGCTTGCGGAGTAACAAAAGACATGTAAGGAGGGGTCGAATTATTGTGAGATCTGAACGTGAGCGTCGATATTTCACTGGCTTTAACTTGGCTTGATACGCTGCATGCAGTTTCTACCACATCCACAAGATGCTGCCTTTGTATAAAAAAAGAGAAAAAAATCAATCATGGAATAAAGAAGCCGATGTCAGAATACCAGAAGAGTACGTAAAGCAGGAACAAGCCATGGAGAAAATGGCCCAAAAGGACAGGAGACCAGAGCAATAAGAACGTACTCATAGGCCAAAAACATCAATGAGGGGGCACACAGAGAGAGACTTCTGAATGGTATTTAGAGGGATTGCAGCAGGGGTCAAGTCAAGGAGAAAACGCAGCCCTTCCACCTTTTTACAAAGGGAACGGAGTTCCCTTAGGTCCCATACACTATAAAGCTTATTTTCAGGTGTCGAATCGTATTCGGAAGCCACAATAAATATAGGATTTCTCTTATATTTCTGCAAAAATGATTATATATATATATATATATATATATATATATATATATATATATATATACATACACACACACACACACACACACACACACACACATGCTCTTCGCGTACCTCTCCCCTCTGCCAGTCCCTCCATTGGCTTCCTCTACGTTTCATTCAGTAAATGATGATAATAATAATAATAATTCAAACTGAAATCTGACATTTATGTATTAAGTCAGGGCTCGAGTCCTGCGGGAACGCGCGGGAACGGCGTTCCCGCACTTCTCCCACAGCAGGAACGCAGGTTCCCGCTGTGGCCCGAGCCCAGTGGCGTAGCGAGGTGGGCACGTGCCCTGCCGCTTCGCATGGGTTCCACCAGCCAGCTACGAGATCGCGTCAGGCTGGTGGACCGCATGCGAGCGCCACAGGGGCAGATCCAGTAGGGGGCCATTCTTCTCCTCTCCCCACGAGTGGCCGCTGGCATGATGCAGCTTGGCCGCTCACCTGGGATAGGAGGACCCTCCCACCTGACCAGCGCGCGTTCTCGCAAGAACGCGGCTGATCAGGTAACCACCGGCGATACAGAGACAGAGCCAGAGGATGATGGAATTCAGAATAAACCAGAATGAGAGGCAAAGCGGCCCGGCGAGCAGCCTAGCTGCATTGCGTCAGTGGCCGCTCGCCTCGTGGGTAGAGGAGAAGAACGCCCCCAGCAAAAGAGGAGATAAGAGCTGGGGGCAAATATACTCATGAGAGCTGGTGCAGATCTACCCATGAGAGCTAGGGGGAAAATATACCCATGAGAGCTGGGGGACAAATATACCCATGAGAGCTGGGGGCAATATATACATATGTGAGCTGGGGCAATATATATCCATGTGAGCTGGGGCAATACATACATATGTGAGCCTTGGGCAATATATACCCATGTGAGCTGGAGTCAAATATATCCATGTGAGCTGGGGGCAGTATATCCATAAGAGCTGGGGCAAATATATCTACGTGAGCTGGGGGCAAATATATCCATATAACCAGTGCTGGGTATATTATTTTGGGGGCTCAGTGCTGGGTATATTATTCTGGAGGGTCAGTGCGGTGTATATTTTTCTGGGGGTCCAGTGCTGTTCATATTATTCTGGGGGTCCAATGCTGTTCATATTATTCTGGGGGCTCAGTGCTGTGTGTATTATTCTGGGGGCTCAGTGCTGTGTATATTATTCTGGGGGCTCAGTGCTGGGTATATAATTCTGGGGGTCCAATACCTATGTAAATAATTCGGGGGGGGGGTTGTCTGTGCCTGTGTATATAATTCTGGGGGGTCTGTGCCTGGATATATATGTATGTTAGTCCAGTTGCCAAAATCCCGAGTATACCAGTACGTAGTGATTCTTCTTTAGGTCTGGAAACTATACTGATCAGTGAAAGGAGAGGTTACACTCTTGAAAGCTTGTCTTTTAAATGTAAGGTTAACCCAATAAAAATGGTATCACCACGCACGACTATACTCGTGATATATATATATTTTCTTCAGGTAATAGGGGTTGCGGAATTCGTGGGTGAGTTCCCTCACTTTTTTCCCAGCACTTGACCCCTGAATTAAGTATAAGATGAGAATTGTTAATTTGGGGACCAAAATTTTGGTGCATTCTCAACTCTCGTGAGATCCAGCAGGTCGGCAGAGTGATTTGCGGAGGGAGACAGGGGACTTCCCCCCCCCCCAGTCTCCCTCTGCTCCTGGCAGCCAGAAGCTGCTGATTGGGCTGCCATTCTTGCCACGGGATGAGAGGTAGAGTATGTGATTTTTGGGGATTTTCACCTGGTGCTGACTCCGCACAGGCGGCTGCCTTACTGTTCTGGCCTGGTGCCAAACTGGGGGACGTGAAAATCCTCTTCCCAGTTCATAGTCACTCACTGCTGGCCGGGAATTTCCTTCTGATGCCGCCCATGATGTAAATGATCCTCCCCCTTGTGGCTGGAGCAGCTGCTGCACTTCCGGCCTGGTGAGGGGGAGGGCGCACAGGAAGAGGCAGAAGAGTCTGGACCATGTGCTTCCTCGTGCTGCTCCTTTTACAGCAGAACGTGTGAGGAGATTAATCAGCACCTGCCCCTGCAGCAGCAGAGACCCCATGGAGCCAGGAGGTGAGTCATCACACTGCCTGCCCTCCATCTGCCCCTCTCCCTTTCATGATATCCTCCCTCTCTGAGATACAGAGATAGTCCCCCCCCCCTACACACAGACACAGCAAACGCGTGAGAGATCTTCCCTGCTGTGAAGATGCTTCTGCTTTTAACTCTTGCTGGACCAGGTCATCCTTCCGACAGTAAAGCACAGCTGAAGCACATTGTAATATGGTGCTCAGATACCTGGTACAGCAAGAGTTAAAAACAGAGGCTTCTCCTTCACAGCAGGGGAGATCTCTCACACTTATATCACTGTTACATGGAATAGCCTCCCAGTGGAGGCAGTATCTACTACCCTTTCTATATCACTGTTACTGCCCCCACTGGGAGGATATTCCATGTATCTACTACCCTTTCTATATCACGGTTACTGCTACCACACACACCTTGTACCTGCCTTAACCCCTTAGTGACAGAAAATACTCCCAACATTTGTCTTAACAAATACATTTTTAAAAAAAGTTCAATAGTAAACAGGATTTTGTTCTTTCATAACTGAGTATACAAAACTTCAGTGTATTTAAAATAAAATGTGTGGAATCAGCGTTCAGTTTATATTTTTTGCCAATAATAATAAAATTAATCACTTTTTTTCACTTTCCAAACTGCGGATTCACAACGGAGAACGTCGATGTGCACGTTTTTTACTAGATCCGTCAAAAATTACGGCCACTACCTTGTCTTCCGTCAGAACGTACGAATGTTGTGCGCACAAAATGACGGACTCGCGTTAAAAATTACATTGCACTCACTGATTTCTGCCGCAACGGTACTTTGCGATAATTTTTGCGCGTCGATTTTACGAGCGCAATTTTCCCACGGATGAAAAAAGCGCAAGGAATGTAATTCCAGAGGTGATTTTCGTGCGTTATCGTTTCGCGCAAAAAAAAACACGCGTTTAGCGTGCGTTTTTGCATTAAGAATGTAATAGGGCCCACAGACTGCAGTTCATACAGCAAGCAACATAATGTACATCAAAACACAGGAAACACCAAGACGCCACCAGCGAGTCTACAATCATGGATTATGTGGGAATTAATGTATTACTAGCCTTAAAGCATACATGAAAAGAAAATATATGCTGTAGGGATTAGGCAGGTCTCATCCTATCCATCATATCTACTCAAAACACAATGAGAAGAGACGAGCATTGAAGATGATGTTAGGTATTCTCTGGTCATGGAGAGCCCCCAGTGGACAAGTAAAGTATTACAGCGTTCTCTCGTTGGAAGGGAGTATAGTTATTATTTTATAACCCATATTCAGCAGCGCTTTACAAGGTCAGTGTACAATGAGTTGATACATTGTAATACCACACATGGATGATGACCGGATTCAGGGGACCCTGTTCCCAAGGGAATTTACAATCTATGAGATGTACAAGTATGTTGTGAGGTTGGCGCATCCATATCGTTAGGTGTCTTGCCCAAGGACACTCGCTGGTGGCATCTTCTGAGTGGGATCGAGTCGTCTTTCCATGATTGTAGAGCAGCGACCTGGTGGTTCGGTTGAACCCGTTTCTCATAAAGTCGAGACTTGCTTCTCCACAGTTGTATTGGAGGGATGTGCTGAATGGGATTTTGACTTGCTTCTCCACGGTCGAAGAGCAGAGACGTTACCACTGGACTGGATATTGTGTGGTAAGCGAGTATGCACCGTTAGGTGTCTTGCCCAAGGACACTTACTGGAGAGGTGCTCTGGCCGGGATTTGAACCTGGGTCTCCACGGTTAAAGAGCATTGATGTTACCGCTACTCCATCCAGCCGGTACTTAAACGGTTACAATGTTTCTCACAGGGTGGAGGATCCTTCTCTTACATTATTAGGTAAGAAACCATATAGATTTAACCTGTTTGGATTGCAGAATGGGGGGCCACACTAGGTTTATGCCTCCAAGACCCCCCTAAATAGGTTTCATCACCAAGGACAGCACCCGCCGAATGCAGCCAGACAGAAGGAAAAAAAAAAACGCCTTGCGTTAGGCGAAGGAAAAAAAGTCTAGTCTTTTAAAAATAATTGGGAATCCAAAAATTTCACCTAAAAAAATACTGAAAAAATTGCAAAAATAAAAATAAACAACAATAAATAAAAAGGCTTTCTGCTGCAGATGTAAAAGAATAAATGGTTGAATAAAAACAAAAATATTTTACATTGAAACCTATGGGTTTCGCCTGTCAAACTGATTCATTCACTTCTATGCTGCGGTGCAGTACGGCGTTGTTCGGTGATTTGTCCCATAGAGGAATCATTTATGGTTCTCTATGGGACAATTTCGCTGCCGATGAAGACTGCCGAATCACACCAAACGACACGTATGTCCCTGTCCATGGCCTGTGGCGCTGAATACAACAGATTCAGCATCAGCACCACAGCCAATGGACAGGGACGCGGTGCCGAGTCTGAGTGAAACGGTATAACTAATCGATTCGGAAAAATTAAAATCAATTAGTTATATAACGTTTTGGAAGAAATCGATTCGTTATTACGGAAGGGCTTACAAAATACGAATCGGCATAAAATTCGTCCGAATTGCATTTCAGAACTAAAGGAAACGCACATATCTATCATAGTAAAGGCTGTGCGGGTTACACACTATCAGGGTTATTCAAAGAGAGTCGATCTGGCCCCGAAATGTAACCGGACACTGAAATTCAGTGAACATTGACATTTTGGGGCCAGAGAGCAGGCAATTCGTCAAATTGTGCCGAATTGCCTGCACATACGGTGTCTGTTAAAGGGCAGTGAACTCCCCCATAGAGAAGCAATGCTTCGTCTATTCAAAAGACACCGAACAGCGGTGAAAAGTTGCCGAAATGCCCTGCAGTTCGGTGGTTTCATGCGACAGGTTTATTCAGGCGAATCCCATAGGCTTCAATGTTAAAAATATTCCCGTTTCCATTCAATATCTAATAAACCGTTAATTATTTTATTCTGCAGTAAAAAGTCTCTTTATTTTTAGATTTTTTAGGATCTTTTAGGCATTTTTTGGAATTTTGTTTTGCAAACTCTTTTCCGTTTTTTCTAAGGCTGGGGTCAGACTAACGCATTTTTAACGTGCGTTCTGGCGCACTTAATCACGGCCGCACTAGCAGCAAATGACGGCCAATGACGGCCAATATACGAAGTACGGCCGCATGAAAGTCCGGCCGCGCAACATAAGTGGAAAACCAACGGATTTTTTCGAGAAAGCAGAACCGCTAGTACTGACGTACAGAGTGCGCTGCGGCGGCATCGCGGCGTGTGTGCGTGATTAGGAGATATCAGAAACTGCTAATGTCCGGCCAACATAACGTCCAGACGCAAAAAGTGTTTTGACGATCCGTAAAAAATCATGCACAAAAATGCGCGTCGTCTGACCGTTTTCGTGCATTCCGTGAAAAAATACGTCAATGCGTTCGGACGCACTTTTTGACGGTCGCTGCGAATAATGCGTTCATTTGACCCTAGCCTTAATGTTTTTTTTCTTTTTTCTGCAACAGCCCTTTTTATTATCATTCATTGGATTTTATATGTGAATTTCAGACATTTTCGTTCAGTAGTTTTTTTGCAAACAAGCGTTTCAATTTTCAAACTTTTTAGCGTACTGTTTTTTTTTCACATCGTTCGTCTGCGCGTCAGCTTTTTCCAGCGACTGCTCTGCGCTGTGATCGGCGGCTAGTCTGGTTTCTCCGGCGTGTTCGGCGGGGTTAATCCAGCTGTTTACTGCTGGTTTCGGTGAGTGTTCGGCGGGTTTGCGGCAGGTTTTCCCTGCACTACGGGAGCCCTGCGGTCCTTGCTGAACACACCGCAGGGTCGGCGAAATAGGATCGCCGAATCTCCCCGAAGTGCAGGGAACGAAAAGTCAAACGTACGGTGACTTTTCGATTCACTTTGAATAACCCTGATAGTCTGTTCTAGGTACTCTTGTTGCAGTTTGTCCGATGTGAAGACGGACTGAAGGATACTCTACGTGGCAAGGGATAAACCATTCCAGAGCAGCGGGGAAGGGGTGTTCCAAAAGGAACTCAAACAATGAATTCAGTTCTAAACGAAGAAAAAAACAAACAACAAATGAAAAATACAGCAACATTAGCATACCTTTTTAACCCCTTCATTCCAAGTGATTTGTCAGGCTTTTCCCTGCACTACGGGGGCCCTGCAGTGCTTGCTGAATACATACACCACAGGGTCGGCAAAAAGGGATCGCCGAATTGCCCTGAAGTGCGGGGAACGAAAATGCACCGACCGTACGGTGACTTTTCAATTCTCTTTGAATAACCCTCTATGGGCTCTATTACATTCCCTGCGCAAAAAAGCTCGCGCAGCGCGTTAATTTGTGCAGGAAGCGCTAAACGTTAACTCGCGTAAATTGACGCTAGTATTACAATCCGCGCGCATTTTTTCATCCGTCAAAAAATAACGCGCGTAAAAAAGACGCGCGAAAACGCGCACGCATTAACGTTGCGTGCAGAAATCAGTGTGCGGACTGATTTTTCACGCGATTCAGCCAATCAGAAATAAGAACCACAATTGTCTCCCGTTCAGTTTTTGCGCCTGTCAAAATCAATCTGAGTATATATGCTGCAGCAATAATAAAACCACGCACAACTTCTCCATTTTACTGTTTGGGTATGTGTAGAATGTGTAACTATAATTTTCTGTGTATTTTTTTTTTCCGGCTGGTGTATTTGCTTTCGGCCAGGACGTTCAGATTTGCCGTTACCGCCAGCTTTTAAAAGAAGTTAAAATTATGCGCGCAAACGCTGTGCGTTCAAATTTGCGCGTAGATTGTAATACCATCCGCGTACCAGCGCACAAACGCATTTGCGCTCACAACGTTAAGTATAGGACGCGCGCAGTACATTACGCTCGCAAAGGGTTCGCGCAGGTCCACCCGCAATAGATGTTAACGCGCACTTTTTGCACGGACGTTGTAATACGACGTTCAGCGCGAAGAGTTGTGCCCCTCGCGTTAATGCGTTTTAGCGCACGCGTTAACGTTCGCGCGAAGAAGTTAATAGGATGATGGACACATAGGGTTCTATCGGAAGTGCATTCACGCTCACCAAGTCTAAGAGCCTCCTATTCAGCCTTGAATATAATGTACATATAGCCAGATCAAGACAAACGGGATTTTAAATGCTTCAATTAGTCTGCAAAGGTAAAAGAAATAAAAAAAAAAAGCATGTTAAGCACAATGACACAATCAGCAAGGGTGCAATACCTAAAAAGTAGCGATAGGGTTTTTTTTATCCCCCTCTGGCTGAGAGAACATTTCTTGCAGTTAAGGGGGTGGCAGACACAATATAAGTAACAAAAGAAGTCTTACTAATGTACTTAGACACCACAGAGAGAAAATAAAGCAGGATACAGTCACATATTGTATGGGGAAATGTATTTCTGCCACGTATTGTACATATGAAAGGCCACGCTGACGTAAATAAACAGTAGGAAGGGGAGCACCGGGCAGAATGTGAATGATCGTATATAATGTATGAAAATGTACTTGATTGAAATCATTAAAAAAATATGGATTTATTGGGGAAAAAAATATTTTAAAAAAACGTCACTTCGGCCGATGCAATCCCAGGTGTTAACATCTTCACTACCAACAGGGTTATTCAAAGAGATTCGAAAAGTCACCGCACGTTCGGTGACTTTTCGTTCTCTTCAATTCGGTTTGTTTTGCCGATCCCATTTCGGTGACCCTGCGGTGTATTCAGCAAGCACCACAGGGTCCCCGAACTGCAAGGAAAAGCTGCCGCAAACCCGACGAAAACTAACCGCAAAACCCAGCGAATGCACGCCGAAAACCCGCAAAAACATCTGGATTAACCTGCCGAAAACCACAGAAAAACCTGAACAGGAGCCGATCGATCGCAGCCTTCGACACAGCAGAAGAGGCAGTGAATAAATTAGGAAAACAGTTTGTATGAATGTGTGAAAGTGAAACGCTGTTTGCAAAGAAACTACTGAGCGAAAATGTCGGAAATTTACATATGATCCAATGAATGATAATAAAGAGGGCTGTTACAGAAAAAAGAAGAAAACTTAAAAAAAAAAAAAAAATAAGAAAAATGCTTAAAATATCCAACAAAATCTATAAATAAAGAGACTTTACTGCAGAATTTTATAATGAACGGTTTATTAGATATTGAATTAAAACGGGAATATTTTTAACATTGAAGCCTATGGGATTCTCCTGAATAAATTTGCCGAATTAAACCACCGAATGGCAGGGCATTAGGGGAACCTTTCACTGCTGGTTTGTGTTCTCTGAATAGCCGAAGCAGTACTTTTTCATGGGGTTTTCACTGCCCTCGAACAGGCACCGAACAGGCACCGTATGTGCAGGCAATTCGCCAGGATTTGGCGAATTGCCTGCTCTCTGGATAGCCGAATGGCCAGGAAAGGTAACCGAACGCTGATTTTCAGCGTTCGGTTACCTTTCTCAAGCAATTCGGATCTCTTTGAATAACCCTGCAAGTGCTTTTGGGTGAAAATAATCCTTATCTTATAACACTTATACGAAACAAGGGATGAAACGTTAGCAGTTAAATAAAGGGTAGAATAGAGAGAGTCAAATAAAGTTAAACAGCGTAAATTTGCTCGTTTTTAATTTTTCATGTATTCACTTATCCTTTACAGAAATATTACTGGGATGGAAGGTTCTAAACTCTCGATGGTGTCCTTTATCCTCGTACAATGTCACAGGGGGTCTTGTATTATCAGCATGCAGGCAGAAATAGCCTTTATGTCAGATACAGTGAATGCGATCAAGATAGATAAAAAAAAATGTTAAGATCTCCTAATGGTGGATTTGTAATAATCATAATTTATTTATTTATAAAGTATTTCACCAGGAAGGATACACTGAGATTTCTCTCGTTTTCAAATATGAACCCAGGGGTTCAAGAACATTGAATTGGTACAGAAAATACAAAGTAATAAAATGCAAGATATTAAAAAAACAGCACAAATATACAGATTAACAGAAAATAAATATATTCACTATGTTACATGTTTACAGGTGCATTTTGTATATAGTCACTATGTTACATGTTTACAGGAGCATTCTGTATATAGTCACTATGTTACATGTTTACAGGTGCATTCTGTATATAGTCACTATGTTACATGTTTACAGGTGCATTCTGTATATAGTCACTATGTTACATGTTTACAGGTGCATTCTGTATATAGTCACTATGTTACATGTTTACAGGTGCATTCTGTATATAGTCACTATGTTACATGTTTACAGGTGCATTCTGTATATAGTCACTATGTTACATGTTTACAGGTGCATTCTGTATATAGTCACTATGTTACATGTTTACAGGTGCATTTTGTATATAGTCACTATGTTACATGTTTACAGGTGCATTTTGTATATAGTAACTGTGTAACATGTTTACAGGCACATTCTGTATATAGTAACTGTGTTACAGGCACATTCTGTATATAGTCACTATGTTACATGTTTACAGGCGCATTCTGTATATAGTCACTGTGTTACATGTTTACAGGCGCATTCTGTATATAGTCACTGTGTTACATGTTTACAGGCACATTCTGTATATAGTCACTGTGTTACATGTTTACAGGTGCATTCTGTAGTCACTGTTACATGTTTACAGGTGCATTCTGTATATAGTCACTGTGTTACATGTTTACAGGCACATGCTGTATATAGTCACTGTGTTACATGTTTACAGGTGCATTCTGTATATAGTCACTATGTTACATGTTTACAGGCGCATTCTGTATATAGTCAATATGTTACATGTTTACAGGCGCATTCTGTATATAGTCACTGTGTTACATGTTTACAGGTGCATTCTGTATATAGTCACTATGTTACATGTTTACAGGCTCATTCTGTATATAGTCACTATGTTACATGTTTACAGGTGCATTCTGTATATAGTCACTATGTTACATGTTTACAGGTGCATTCTGTATATAGTAACTGTGTTACATGTTTACAGGCACATTCTGTATATAGTAACTGTTACAGGCGCATTCTGTATATAGTCACTATGTTACATGTTTACAGGTGCATTCTGTAGTCACTGTTACATGTTTACAGGTGCATTCTGTATATAGTCACTGTTACATGTTTACAGGCACATTCTGTATATAGTCACTATGTTACATGTTTACAGGCGCATTCTGTATATAGTCACTGTGTTACATGTTTACAGGCGCATTCTGTATATAGTCACTGTGTTACATGTTTACAGGTGCATTCTGTATATAGTCACTGTTACAGGTTTACAGGCGCATTCTGTATATAGTCATTATGTTACTATATACAGAATGCACCTGTAAACATGTAACTGTGTTACAGGCACATTCTGTATATAGTCACTATGTTACATGTTTACAGGTGCATTCTGTAGTCACTGTGTTACATGTTTACAGGCACATTCTGTATATAGTCACTATGTTACATGTTTACAGGTGCATTCTGTATATAGTCACTGTTTCATGTTTACAGGTGCATTCTGTATATAGTCACTGTTACATGTTTACAGGTGCATTCTGTATATAGTCACTATGTTACATGTTTACAGGCGCATTCTGTATATAGTCACTATGTTACATGTTTACAGGTGCATTCTGTATATAGTCACTATGTTTCATGTTTACAGGTGCATTCTGTGTATAGTCACTATGTTACATGTTTACAGGTGCATTCATTATATAGTCACTGTTATATGTTAACAAGTGCATTCTGTATATAGTCACTAGGTTACGTGTTTACAGGTGCATTCTGTATATAGTCACTGTTACATGTTTACAGGCGCATTCTGTATATACAGTAGTCACTGTGTTACATGTTTACAGGTGCATTCTGTATATAGTCACTGTTACATGTTTACAGGCGCATTCTGTATATAGTCACTATGTTACATGTTTACAGGCGCATTCTGTATATAGTCACTATGTTACATGTTTACAGGTGCATTCTGTATATAGTCACTATGTTACATGTTTACAGGTGCATTCATTATATAGTCACTGTTATATGTCAACAAGTGCATTCTGTATATAGTCACTAGGTTACGTGTTTACAGGTGCATTCTGTATATAGTCACTGTTACATGTTTACAGGCGCATTCTGTATATACAGTAGTCACTGTGTTACATGTTTACAGGTGCATTCTGTATATAGTCACTACGTTACATGTTTACAGGTGCATTCTGTATATAGTCACTGTGTTACAGGTTTGTTTTTGTTTTTTGAGACGGGATTTTACCAGGAAGGATACATTGAGATTTCTCTTGTTTTCAAGTATGTCCTGGGTGGCGAGTATGTACCGTTAGGTGTCTTGCACAAGGACACTTACTCAAACCCATGTCTCCACAGGCTCTCTCCACGCAGAGCAGTGATGTTACCTCTACTCCACCCAGCCGGTGCATTCCGTATTGAAAGTGGATCGCAAATAACAAACTTTTTCTAAATACTGACAAAACTGTTACAATGCTCTTTGGAACCGCACCTAAACTACACAAATTGCAAACACCCCATCTATGTGTTGGGACAAAATCAAATGGCACGCTGAGCACAGTCACTTCTCTCAAATATCTAGGTATGCGGTTAGACCCAAATCTATCCTTTGGCCCCCACATCGTAAAACTCTCATCTAAACTCTACCCCAAACTAGGTGCCCTGTACAGAAACAAATCCTGCCTGAGCCCCGCGATAAGAAAGCAGATTGTACAACAAATGCTTATGCCAGTTATTGAATACGGAGATGTAGTGTATGCGGCCGCCCCGAAAACACACCTTCAGGAACTTACTACATTGTATAACTCATTCTGTCGCTTTGTGCTACAATGTAACTACATGACCCACCATTGTGACATGTTAAAAGAACTAAACTGGCCATCGCTGGACTCTAGACGCACCCTTCACCTTTCCAACCTGGTGTTTAAGAGCTTTTCTGGGAAGCTACCACCCTACCTGAATATGCTGCTTCCCCGGCAGTTCCCTCATCCAATAACCTCAGATCCAGGGCCAGCACCTTACTTGCAATACCGCAATACAAAAAGAAAATGTCTCGATCCTCCTTTTCCTACAGAGCACTGCAAATATGGAATAACCTCCCAGACACCGTCAAATCTTCCCCCAGTCTAAAGTCCCTTAAGACTTCCCTATTAACATACCTCAATACAGAATGCACCTGTAAACATGTAACATAATGACTTTATTTCCTATATATTTATTTTTCTGTTAATCTGTATATTTGGTCTTGTGTTAATATCTTGCATTTTACTATTTTGTATTTCTGTAACCTCTCAATGTTCTCGAACCCAGGACATACTTGAAAACGAGAGAAATCTCAATGTATCCTTCCTGGTAAAATCCTTTATAAATAAATAAATAATAAATAAATAGGGAGCTCTAAGTGACTTTATTCTGGGGGAAGGATTGACGGCGTCTGGGAGGTTATTGCATAATTGTGGTGCTCTGTAGGAAAATGAGGATCGAGCCACTTTCTTTTTGTATTGTAAGTAAGGTGCTGCTGGTCCTGGATCGGAGGTTATAGGATGAGGGAACTGCTGGGGAAAGAAAGAAAGAAAAGAAAAGGAAAGACAAAATATCACACAATGGATGCACCCAGTGACACATATAGAGGAAAATATTTTCTTAACTAAACAAACAAGAGAAAAACAAAGCACATGTAAGATATCAGCGACATCAAATAAACACAATAAGGATATTTCATTTTTTGGTGGTAGTGACCCTTAAGGCCAGGGTCAGACGAACGCATTTTCACGTAGTCTGTGAAAAAGTGCGTTCGAACGAATGGACGCATTTTTTCACGGAGTACACGATAGCGGTCATACGATGCGCATTTGCGTTCGTGATTTTGTACGGATCATCAATAAAACACTTTGTGCATCTGGACATTATGTTGGCCGGACATTAGCAGTGTCTGACATCTCCAAATCACACACACACGCCGCTAGCGGACGCAGCGCACTCTGTACAACCGTACTAGCGGTTTTACGTTCGACAAAATGCGTTCGTTTGCCACTTGCGTTGCGCAGCCAGACTTTTGTGCGACCGTACTTCGTATACTGGCCGTCATTGCCCGGCATTTGCTGCTACTACGGCCGTGATTAAGTGCGCCTGCACGCGCGTTCGCACTGCCTCAGTCTGACCCTAGCCTTAGAGTAACATATATGCTACTGCCACCTACTGGATGGTCTGTAGATAGGTCTTGTTTCGAACTGCTGCAACAAGTCAATGGTTTTAATAAGAAAAAAGTGTGTCTTCCAAGGTGTTTAGATAAGTGGGATTAAACAGATCCGGCTATTTATCTATTTGCTATATTTTTAATGCATGAGCATATGAAAGAAATTTTCAAAAATGAATATCTTTCCCCATAGCAACAGAAGATTGCACTTTGTCAGTGACCTCTGCTTGAAAAGCACGCTTAAAATAATTGTGGTGACAAACAAAATATAAAGGAGGCCGAAAAAACAGCTTGATAAGAATGAATTCCGTGCAGGGATCGAATATACAAAAATAACAGCTATGTGTGGGACAGCAAGTGTGCCTAGATAGGAGGGAATAACTAGAAATGTGTGTGCCTAGGTGCAGGGTCGGCCCGTCCATGGAGCCGGATGGTGCGGTTGCTCCAGGCAGTCTTTTGCCAAGGGCGGCATTTTGCTGCCCTGTCAAAGGCCGCGGCATAGAGCGCCCAATGCGGTCTTCAACCAGGCCAGCCTGGGGCTTTTTTCTGCTGGTACTCAATACCGGCACCTACTGGCAGGGTAGATGCTCCTCCGCTAGGATGCAGAGGATGTCTGCAGCCCACAGTGGAAGTTCGCTGATCGGCCCCGATCGAGGACTTCTCCTGCAGGGAGCCAACATGTTGGATGTCAGCTCCACCTGCGGGATCTATCCTCACCCACTGACATCATTGCGCATGGGTATGATGACGTTAGATCTGGAAGTTCCCCTCCCGCCGGGCAGTGAATGCCCTAGCCTCTATGGAAGAGATGCAGGGGTCCCTTGGACCCCTGTATCTCTGGATCCATAGAAGCTAAAAGGACATGCAAGGTATCATTGGAAAGGCCAGAGCCACCAAAGTCCAGGTAACATGATTTTGCATTGTAACACATTGAAAAGTAATCATTAGCATCTACAACTTATTGCATTACTTTCTAAGGCAGTATTAGTGTGCCCCAGGAGAAATTAAATTCACTGAGAGGATTCACTCCTTTCTCTCCGTAATACTGCAAAACAACCTGAAAAGGGCAGCCCCAAACCTCACTGTAACAGAATATTCAGCAACCTTTACAGCTTCATTACATTGCTGTAATTGCCATACACACAGTCATTCTGCAGCACATACAGATACAAGGTGTTGCTGTAATTGCCATACACAGGCATTATGCAGCACATACAGATACAAGGTGTTGCTGTAATTGCCATACACACAGGCATTATGCAGCACATACAGATACAAGGTGTTGCTGTAATTGCCATACACTGGCATTATGCAGCGCATACAGATACAAGGTGTTGCTGTAATTGCCATACACACAGGCATCATGCAGCACATACAGATACAAGGTGTTGCTGTAATTGCCATACACACAGGCATTATGCAGCACATACAGATACAAGGTGTTGCTGTAATTGCCATACACAGGCATTATGCAGCACAGATACAAGGTGTCACTGTAATTGCCATACACATGCATTATGCAGCACATACAGATTTTTTTTATATTCTATTGGTATTATGAGCACTGAAATCCCCAGAAGCAGGAGATCACCATTATATTATCTGTCTGCATCACATGCTGATAATGCAGACCCTGTGCGACATTGTGCAAGATAAGAGACACCATCCAGAGTTTAGAACCTTTCATCCCACAAATATTTATGTAAAGGATAAAATGAATACATGATACAAAAAATATAAAAGTGAGCAAAAATTACATTATTTTCATTTTTAACTATTTTAGAACAACGAGCTCTGTTCAGAATTTCTTTTTTACTCTATATTTGTTAACTACACATCCCATGTTTAAAATACATGCTATTTTGTTTTAACAAACAGTGCTTCATAGTGAAGGGGTTAAAATGAGAGAAAGCCTATACAGTACACTTTGGAAAATCATGGAAAAAGAGAAAAAATAAACGTTACTTTGACACCACCTGGCATAGAAATTTAAAAAAAAAAAAAAAAGCTGCCATCCTTCCACTTTCCCAAATATATTTAAATTCAGCCTGTACATATTTCTTATTAATTTTCTACGTAGGCTGAAGTCTGAAAAACAAGTGATGAATCTAGAAAAATCTACCTGAATCACGGGGGATTATACAATTTGTGATCGCCGGCCAATAAAGCGCACATATTCCTTCGCTCTCTGCAGCTTCCCACACACACAGAATCTACGTGGCTCTATCTCCTTGACACATTCAAATTCATTTTGGCAAATTTTCCATCCAGAGAGGAATTTTTGTAAACAACAATATGTTAATACTCCTAAAAGGCTTCTAGTGCATCAGGATGGGCTGTCACAGAAATAAGGAATCCAATGTATGTTGATGTACTTACAGCTGCGGTCGACAGTATAAACACAGCACTTTAAGTCAGTTCAGGATGATATAGAAGTTTGGGACTAATCAATGCCCTATTAAAAAGGATACACTATTATAAATAGAGGTCCTCTTTTCTTTTTTTGCCTCTGATCAATTATTATTATTATTTTTTTTATTTCAAATTTTTTATTTTGAAAGTATGTCAGCGATACAATATGCCAAGCAAAATAAACAAAATGAACACGTGTAACTGTCACATAATAACTCAGCAAGTAAAAAAAACAAAAAAACAGCAAGTTATAAAGGTACATCACAAGAGTAATAATGAAAACACATATTAACCAACAGAAATGTCCTCGCAGGGCCAAAAGAACTCACATATGAAGCACATATTTATTTATAAAGGATTTTACCAGGAAGGATACATTGAGATTTCTCTCGTTTTCAAATATGTCCTGGGTTCAAGAACATTGAAGTGTTACAGTTACAGAAATACAAAGTAATACAATGCAAGATATAAAAAAAAAAACAACACAAATATACAGATTAACAGAAAATAAATATGTAGGAAATATAGTCACTAGGTTACATGTTTACAGGTGCATTCTGTATTGAGGTATGTTAATAAGGAGCTCTTGAGTGACTTTAGACTGGGGGAAGATTTGATGGTGTCTGGGAGGTTATTCCATAATTGTGGTGCTCTGTAGGAAAATGAGGATCGAGCCACTGTCTTTTTGTATTGTGGTATTGCAAGTAAGGTGCTGGTCCTGGATCGGAGGTTATAGGATGAGGGAGCTGCTGGGGGAAGCAGTCTATTCAGGTAGGGTGGCAGCTTCCCAGAAAAGCTCTTAAACACCAGGTTGGAAAGGTGAAGGGTGCGTTTAGACTCTAGCGATGGCCAGTTTAGCTCTTTTAACATGTCACAATGGTGGGTCATGTAGTTACATTGTAATGCAAAGTGGCAGAATGAGTTATACAATGTAGTAAGTTTCTGAAGGTGTGTTTGTGGGGCGGCTGCATACACTACATCTCCGTAATCAATAGCCGGCATAAGCATTTGTTGTACAATCTGCTTTCTTACCGCGGGGCACATATAACATAGAAGAGCCAGCAAAATAGGTATACGTGGATAAAAAAGTCTCAAAGTAAAGGGGGTGAGGGATAAGAAAAGAAAAAGAAGAGGGAAGAGGGGGGTTTTATACACATCGCTGCCAAAAAGATGGTGACCCAATAAAAAAAAAAGGGGGGTGGTTATAAAATAAAGATGGGGGGATGGTAGGAATGGCAAAAAAACAAAAACCATAGCCCTGACGCTCCTGGCACACTCCCGAAGGAGGCCATGGAGGGATATTGTCCCGGGAGCCTGAGGGCCAATCATAACAAGGTCATGGTGGCGCACCTCCGGCAACCCAGAAAATGCCAAAAAAAAGAAAAATGGGGGTGGGGAATGGATACACCATCTTTAGCAGAGTGAGTACAGAACATACCAACTAAGATAATGGGGGAGAAAGAAAGAATTAGAACCAAAAATAAATTAGAAGTACTCTGCATGGGGGGGGGGTACAAAACATCATAGGAACACATCAAAATCAGCTATAGATTCTCCAGAGAGTGTGCCCATCTAGTCTCAAAAGTAAAACAATTCCTCAGAGCACCTCAAAAGAAGCAGAGGTCCTCAGACACAAAAATAGTAGTGGGGGGGGGTCATATAAGCAAGCTGCAGAAAAATTGTGAAAAAAAGAGGGGGGGTAGTAAAGAACCCATCCAAAAACAAGGGTCCTCAGAAAGCGTCGTCTATAAAATCAAGCAAAGTCTCGCAAAAGTGTCTTTGACAATCAAAAATGTCCCTAGCCAGGAAACAGCAACTTAAATACAGCAGGAAGGTACCAGAAAAAGAAAAATCAAAAAATCTCAGCTTGGGGTGGGAGCCAAAAATCAAAATCGCAGCTCGAGGAGGTGGGGGGGGGGGTACATCCCCAGACAGGGGGTCTCATCAGAAAGGAAAGTCTCCATGTGCGGGGGGAAACAACACAGCAGACAGGATAAAGAAGCCTCAGCCCGCATCTCGGAACTGTGGGGGTACCAAGGCACCCAGCAGGACACTAGAGAGGTAACGTGGATCTCTATAGCGCCCATCCTCGTCAGGGTCAGCTCGTGTTAGCTGTTCTTGAGAAGCTCCGAAGCACGGCACAGCATGTGGTAGGCCCGGGGCCTCCAAGAACGGCAATCCCTCGGGGAAAAGCATTGCCAAGCAGGCGAATCCTGTAGTCTTCCAGATTCCGCAGGCCACTGGAACAGCACCCTCACATGGACCACTGAGCACCCCCTTAAGCAAGGGATCCAGGGACAGCTCCTCAACCGGGTCGCCAGGAGCAGCATCACATCCTCTGTCCTCTTCAGGGCGCTGCCTGTCCTCCACGGAGCCAGGAAGCAGGGACAGCTCAGATTCGAACGCACCCACCATCTGCGGCATCCTGCAAGCCCACAGCATGGCCATCATTTTGCGCCAGGTACCTCTAGTAAGTATGCTCTCATCGTCCCCTAACAGGATCTCCAGACATGCGTCCAGACCCCGCAGCACAGCCTCCCCCCCCCTCGCCAGGAGGAGGTAAGCCGCCCCGCAGGCCACCTGTCTGTTTTCCCGCTGTATCCTCCTTGAAGACAGCAATATCGGCTGGGAGATGTGGGCCCACCATCTCTTCAGCCCGTATCCGAGTTCCCTACCGGGAACGGAGTCGTCTAGGAGGGTGGGGAATATCAGTAAGGGGACCTCCAGGAGCCAGGTCGCAAGATGGCCGCCAGCAAAGTGCTTTGGACAACAGCAGCTTCAGGGATGCCAGTCTCCGGTCCGGAGGGGGGGAACTGAACAGGCTCCGGACAGATATATCCTATGGCCAGCCACAGAGGGACCTCAACAGGGAAAAGTGGCAGAGAAATCCGGCCCAAAAACCCCCTTTTCATGGGAATCTGAAGCAGAGCTCTGCCATGCACATCTTCTACTCTCCACGGCTAGCCACGCCCCCCCGACCAATTATTTTTTAATATATATTTTTATTTTAGGTGATTTTATTCACATTTTGTCCCTCCTCTGCGACTCCTGACCCTGGAAGTCCCTGAAGCTTTTCTAAGCAATTTGTGCTTCTATGTAGAGGTGTGCACGGCTGACAAATTTGTTCAGTTTTAAAATAATTTCGTTTTTGATCGATTCGAAATTTGATATCGATTCGATAGTTGATATATCAATTTGAATTTTGGAACACCAAATAAAACCCCAGTTAAATCGAGTTTTGCTGTTAAAAGGCAAGCTATGGTTAGATATTAAGCGGTCTCACAGATTTAGTACCAGAGTCCAATTAACAGGGACAGGGTGCTTGTGAAAAAGTAAAACAAAATTAATTTATTAAAGTCATTTGCTGACTGTAGTACTTGTATGGTAAGTTAAGACACCTTCGATGGTCGGTCGATCAACCTTCGATGGTCGGTCGATCAACCTTCGATGGTCGGTCGATCAACCTTCGATGGTCGGTCTATCAACCTTCGATGGTCGGTCTATCAACCTTCGATGGTCGGTCTATCAACCTTCGATGGTCGGTCTATCGACCATCGAAGGTTGATCTATCGACCATCGAAGGTTGATCTATTGACCTTCGATGGTCGATATCGAATCAATATATCAACCATCGAATTGATATGTCAACTATTGAAAAGCTATATCAACCATCGAATCGATCTATCAATTCGATAGTTGATACAGCGATTCAATGGTTGATATATCAGTTCGATGGTTGATATAGCGATTAAATAGATGATATATCAATTCGATAGTTGATATAACGATTCAATAGTTGATATAGCGATTCAATAGTTGATATATCAATTCGAGGGTTGATATATCAATTCGATGGTTGCTATATCAATTCGATGGTTGCTATATCAATTCGATGGTTGCTATATCAATTCGATGGTTGCTATATCAATTCGAAGGTTGATATAATGATTTGATAGTTGATATAGCGATTCAATAGTTGATATAGCGATTCAATAGTTGATATAGCGATTCAATAGTTGATATAGCGATTCGATGGTTGATATAGCGATTCGATGGTTGATATAGCGATTCAATAGTTGACATATCGATTCGATGGTTGATATATCAATTCGAAGGATGATATATCGATTCGATGGTTGATATAGCGATTCAATGGTTGATATATTGATTCGATGGTTGATAGTTGAGGATTTATCCTTGATAAAGGCCCAAATGGGGCCGAAACGTTGGGCAAGTTCACAGGAACATTTTTTAATGTATACCCATTAAATTTTGTTATTTTTAATCTTTAAGACCTCAAGTGCATCCCTCTCGCCGTTTTTGATAGATAGATATAGATATATATATCTATATCTATCTATCTAATAGAAACTGCTATTCACTCGTGCTCCTCCAACTAATATATATATATATACACACACACACACACACACACACACTTGCGAAAAATATATATATAATATTCTTAATAAGGAAATCGATTACTAAAACAAAGGTTTCACAGAGTGTGGCCCAACAGGGAACTGAGGTTTGAGTAGAGGTTTCTCTTACAGTGGTTAAAAACATGTGAATGGAGGATGAACATTTCAGATGGCAGCATTTAGGTCCGACTCGTTTATTCCTCAGCAGGGCCGTTTTACAACATCTTCAATGTAACACTTCAATAACGGTTCTCATTGCTTTTCAGCTCTTTAAGTTCTTTCATAAATGTCTGCCCCGATTCATAACCACCCACCTCCTGCAGCGGGCGAAGAATGAAGTCAAGGAAAAGAGGACCTTCAGCAACCCCACTAATTTCCTCAGTACCTCACACATGGAGAAGGTGAGCACTTCTTTCTGGTTTCTCCACAGGATTTTGGTTTTTATGAATTAGGACAGGCTTTTAGCGAAGAACAAAAAACGAGCCTAGTATAAAGGAAGCAATAAGGACCGTGTATGAACACACAAAGAACAAGGACTCAAGCGTTCAATGATGGCAATTCCTGCATCTCTATTAGCGTCCATGAGTCCTGTCACACCGAAGTCCTTTCATGTATCACAGCGTCGTAGCCACATACTTTGCTAGATAGTCGTCAGTAAGTAATGTCTTTTTATCGACTTTAACGGTTATAGCGGGTTTCTTTACAAACCACTTAATAGGCGTTGTGAAGAAAACAGAGGGGTCACTTATATCATCAGAAACGTGTCATGTATAACATCTCTACCACACAGGTAGAACTGTAACGAATGGGTCAAAATGAATGAAATAAATGTATCACTTGCGCCAAAGGAAACCTCTATTTCCTTTTTCCTTTATAGAGTTTCCTGTGATATAAATACAGGATATATAAAAGTCAGGGGACTCAAACTCTGACCTCCCCCTATTTTTATTGCCTACAATTCCCAGAACTCTTTGAATGCAATACATATTGAGAGAATCATGGGAGTTGTAGTGCGGAAACATCTTGGGGGGGGGGGGCAGCAGAGTTTGAGATCCCTGATTTTGTAAACCCCGTTTTCAAATCCCGATGAACATATTTTGATCACCAGTTCAACGTTATTCATTCATGAGAGACCTAACGTTTTGTGGTCACGCTGATCTACGACTGCACAGCGCCAAGAAACTAGCAAACACGTGGCATCAAAAAAATGCATCTGCACGACAAACACCCATCAAGAGATGCACATAAAAAGGGATACTGCTCTTTAAAAGATTTCTTCTTTAAATTCACCTTATAATATAGAGCGGGGACTTAACCCTTTCCCGCTGCGTGGCGTACCATGCCATCAGTGCAGCGGATGGTCGTTGAAGACGGCTGGTATGCCCCACTGACTTCAATGGGCTGCCTCGACCCCTACCCACAACGGGCACGCACTGGGGGTGCTGCCTGGACAAAAAAAAAAAGTCACCACCTGGATTTAACTCAGCAGAGATAGGTGCTCACCTTCCAATGGATAATTACTGCATTGATTACATATGTTTCAGCATAAAATAAAGTCATGTGACTCCCTGAATGAGCAGGTCTTTCCATCAATTAGTTTTTTCTCCCCTGATGGCACAGCGGGCATATTCCAAGATGGCAATGCCAGGATTCATTGGACTCACATTGTGCAAGAGTGGTTCAGGGAGCATGAGACATCATTTTCACACATGGATTGGCCACCGCACAGTCCAGACATTAACCCCATTGAGAATCTTTGGGATAATGTGCTGGAGAAGACTTTACGCAGCGCCGCGACTCTCCCATCATCAATACGAGATCTTGGCCACAAATTAATGTCACTCTGGATCCAAATAAATGCTGTGACATCGCATGAGATTATTGACACAATGACACAACAAAATAAATGTAATAAATTCATGTTACATTTACACCTGCGTTAAAAAGGCAATATTGTCCTCTAAATTTGTGTTCCGCAACTCCATTCCTCAGGTCCCCCTAACAGGCCAGGTTTGCAGATATCTGAAGCACAGCACAAGTGATATGATTTGCTGCTCAGTGATTGCAGGATCCAGTCTGTATTTCTCCAAGGGAATACTTAAAACCTGGCCTGTTAGAGGAACTTGAGGATCGGAGTGGAGAAACACTGATCTAAATGTTATGTGGACAAGTTGCTGTTTTTTTTTTTCTTTAATACGTTGTAGCTACATATAACACCACTTGGGGGCCTCTGGAATATTACCAGACAGCTGTAACATACCATTCACTTTTTCGAAAATAATTCTGTGCTTCCGATCGTGAAAAAAAAGAGATGTTCTGATGCCCCAGTTAGACACAACAAATCATCTTGGCCTTAATGCTGCCGCTTTGCGCTACAATGTAACTACATGACCCACCATTGTGACATGTTAAAAGAACTAAACTGGCCATCGCTGGAATCTAGACGCACTCTTCACCTTTCCAACCTGGTGTTTAAGAGCCTTTCTGGGAAGCTACCACCCTACCTGAATAGACTGATTCCCCCAGCAGTTCCCTCATCCTATAACCTCCGATCTAGGACCTGCACCTTACTTGCAATACCACAATACAAAAAGCAAGTGGCTCGATCCTCATTTTCCTACAGAGCACCACAATTATGGAATAACCTCCCAGACGCCATCAAATCTTGCCCCAGTCTAAAGTCACTCAAGAGCTCCCTATCAACATAACTCAACACAGAAAGCACCTGTAAACATGTAACACAGTGACTATATACAGAATGCACCTGTAAACATGTAACATCATGACTATATACAGAATGCACCTGTAAACATGTAACAGTGACTATATACAGAATGCACCTGTAAACATGTAACATTGTGACTATATACAGAATGCACCTGTAAACATGTAACAGTGACTATATACAGAATGCACCTGTAAACATGTAACATTGTGACTATATACAGAATGCACCTGTAAACATGTAACAGTGACTATATACAGAATGCACCTGTAAACATGTAACATTGTGACTATATACAGAATGCACCTGTAAACATGTAACAGTGACTATATACAGAATGCACCTGTAAACATGTAACATACAGGGTTATCCAAAGAGATTCGAAAAGTCACCGCACGTTCGGTGACTTTTCGTTCTCTTCAATTCGGTTCCTGTTGCCGATCCCATTTCGGTGACCCTGCGGTGTATTCAGCAAGCACCACAGGGTCCCCGAATTGCAGTGAAAAGCTGCCGCAAACCTGACGAAAACTCACCGCAAAACCCAGAGAATGCACGCCGAAAACCTGCAAAAACATCTGGATTAACCCATTGAAGACGCCGGAAAGACCCGAGCAGGAGCCGATCACGCGCAGCGAACCCACCGGAAAAAGCCGAGACCGCAGACAGAGGGAGGTGAATAAATTAGCAAAACAGTTTGTATGAATGTGAAAGTGAAAAGCTGTTTGCAAAGAAACTACCGAGCGAAAATGCCTGAAATTTGCATATGAGGTCCAGGGAATGATAATAAAGAGGGCGGTTACAGAAAAAATAAGTAAACTTAAAATAAAAAAAAAAAATGCTTAAAATATCCTAAAAAATCTATAAATAAAGAGAATCTTTACTGCAGAATTTTATAATAAACGATATTGAATTAAAAACGGGAATATTTTTAACATTGAAGCCTATGGGATTCTCCTGAATAAACCTGACGAATGAAACCACCGAATGGCAGGGCATTAGGGGAACCTTTCACTGCTGGTTTGTGTTCTCTGAATAGCCGAAGCAGTGCTTTTTCATGGGTATTTCACTGCCCTCGAACAGGCACCGAACACAGGCACCGTATGTTCCGGCAATTCGCTAGGATTTGGCGAATTGCCTGCTCTCTGGATAGCCGAATGGCCAGGAAAGGTAACCGAACGCTGATTTTCAGCGTTCGCTTACCTTTCTCAAGCAATTCGGATCTCTTTGGATAACCCTGATAGTAACTATATACAGAATGCACCTGTAAACATGTAGCATAGTGACTATATACAGAATGCACCTGTAAACATGTAACACAGTGACTATATACAGAATGCACCTGTAAACATGTAACACAGTGACTATATACAGAATGCACCTGTAAACATGTAACATAGTGACTATATACAGAATGCACCTGTAAACATGTAACATAGTGACTATATACAGAATGCACCTGTAAACATGTAACATAGTGACTGTATACAGAATGCACCTGTAAACATGTAACATAGTGACTATATACAGAATGCTCCTGTAAACATGTAACATAGTGACTATTTTCTACATATTTATTTTCTGTTAATCTGAATATGTGGTTTTTTTAATACTTCACATTTATTACTTTGTATTTCTGTAACAACTGTAACACTTCAATGTTCTTGAACCCAGGACATACTTGAAAACGAGAGAAATCTCAATGTATCCTTCCAGGTAAAATCCTTTATAAATAAAGCCGCAAAGAAGCATGTTCTGATCCTCACAAAGTGGTTAAAATTCAATAAGGGGGTTATTATTAATAATAATATTACTATTTCATTAACTGCTGGCATTTGACCAAGTTGTAAACACGGTAAAAAATGACCATTATTGCAGAGGGAACAAATGCAAGCGTTTCACAACATCTAAGATCGTTTAAATATATACGGGGCCATTATAAACCATTGTCTGGGAAACTATTCATTAACCTCCCTGGCGGTCTAATTTTTTCAAAATTTTGTGTCTAAAAGCGTCTCAATTTTTTTTAAAGGAAACGTGTTTCTGTACATAGGTAGCCTGTAATAATTAGGAATCACACACTGAAATTCGTGAAATCAAGAGTCCTTACTGGTAAAATCCTTTATAAATAAATTTTAAAAAAAAATAGTAAATATACCAAGTCCGATAAAGTTTGAAACACGACATAATAATTTATTATCCCAAAAATAATTATCCAAAATAATGCAAATAAATGATATTCAATAAAATACAACAAAAAACACTGAAATCTGTCTGAGAACAAGGGTGAGACGATGTATGGTCTATTTCTTATCCTGTACTGCCACCTAGTGGCCGTTCATAAACATTTCATTTTGTATTCTGTGTTTATTATGAATGAAGTTTGCTGCTGGTCCAGCCCCCCTGCATCATGTGACTCGCAGGGAGCCTTCCAGGAAGCAGTTCGCCGCGATCACACTGCAGGGACAGTGAGGGAGCCAGGAGGAGGTGAGTAAACATCCAGTCCAGACATATTTTTTGTCAGAATCGGAACAAATTTTTTGGCTCCCTGGTGGTATCAGAGTGTGGCTCGGGGTTAAATGCATTGCAGAAAGCGTTAACCCCGAGCCACATCGGGCTGCCGCTTGATACTTACCGGTCCTGCGCTTCCTCGCTGTCCTCCGCAATCGCATTCTCCTCCGGCGATCGCGACATCCTATTTCCTGGTTCCCTTCTAGCGAAAAGGGAACCAGGAAGCAAAACGCCACGATCGCCAGAGGAGAATGCGATTGCGGAGGTCAGCGAGGGCGCGCAAGACAGGTAAGTATCCAGCCCGAGTGTAGCTCGGAGTTACGGCTTTCGGCAATGAAAGTTAACCCCGAGCCACACTCGGGAATACCGTCAGGGGGGGTTAATATGTGGGTAAAAGTTGCTTGATCCAAGGAGAATTCTGACGCCATCTGGGGTCAAGAAGGAATTTTTTTCCAGTATGTTGCATATTCGGCGAGTGCTTCAGACTGGCTTTTTTGCCTTCTTTTGTATCAACCACAGTAGGTGATGTGTGAAAGACTGAACTAGATGGACGCATGTTTTTTTATGTAGCATGCCTATGTAACTATGTAACTGTGGCAGGAGAAGCATCGCTGTAACCTCTCCTGTTACTGTTCGGATTTAACTTTTGTGCAACACAGGTGTTTGCCGACATTGTAAATCTGGAGATTTTTGCAACTTTGTCAAGCTCTAGACTTGTGCACCGATTTTTTTTCGGTTCGATTCGGCTCGTTTCGACCAATTTCTGTTTCGATTCGGTTCGACTCGTTTTTCGTGTACATTTTTTTTTGGAATATCGACCATTTTTCGTATTTTCGGGTCACTTAGCTCGTTTTTTGTATCGACTTTGAGATTTTGGAAATTTTCGTATTTTTCGGAACCCGAAATCATGAATAGAGTGAAAATAAATTTCGATTTGACACATTTCAAGTCCATTCGAAAATTCCGAAAATATTTCGTTTCGGCTCGGAAAACTTTTCGGATCTGCCATTTTCGGAAAATCGGCCGCATCCGAAAACACGAATCGGAAATTTCGTGAAAATTCCGAAACGCACATCCCTATCAAGCTCCTGTGGTTATTGAATAACCCCTTTGAACTTTGTTAATTATAACCCTAATATTTCATGATATTTAGTATCACACGTTCTCTAATCATTACTTTTCGGTATCTGCATTTTGCACATGCATACGGGTACATGGTGTTTGTACATGCATGCTGGATGGATACTGGAAGACACACCTACAATTAGCAGACACAGAAAGACACTGACAAAAAGAAACACTGTGGCGGTAAAGTAGATCCAAACACATAGGGCCCTATTACATTCTTCGTGCAAACATTTGCGACGGCTCAAAAACACGTTAACGTGAGGGGTAAAACCCTTTGCGCTGAACGTCGTATTACAATGTCAGGGCAACAAATGCGCATTAATGTCTACCGCGGGTGAACCTGCGCGAGCTTACTGTACGTTGAGCGTCCTATACTTAACATTGTGAGCACAAATGCGTTTGTGCGCTGGTACGCGGATGGTATTACAATTTATGCGCAGTTTGTAACGCACAGCCTTTGCGCGCATAATTTTAGCGACTCCTAAAAGCTGGTGTTGTTGGTAAATCTGAACGTCCTGGCCGAAACCAAATACACCAGCCCAAAAAAAAAAAAAAAATACGCAGCAAAGTATAGTTACACATTCTACACATACCCAAACAATAAATTGGAGAAGTTGTGTGTGCATTTTTTATTGCTGCAGCATATATGCGCAGATTGACTTTGACAGGTGCAAAAACTTAACGTGAGACAATTGTGGTTCTTAATTCTGATTGGCTGAATCGCGTGAAAAAAAAAAAAAAAAAAAAAACAGTCCGCACACTGATTTCTGATCGCAACGTTGCTGCACGCGCGTTTGTGCGCGTCCGTTTTACGCCGTTATTGCTCGACAGATGAAAAAATACACGAGGATTGTAATTCCAGCATTGATTTCCGCGCATTAAAGTTTAACGCTTTGCGCACAAATTCACGCGTTGCGCGTGCGTTTTTGCGTGAAGAATGTAATAGGGCCCATAGTATGGATATGCACCAGTGAAGAATCCAATAGCAGCTGGACGTGTAGCCGGACTGTATAAAGGTGAGCACAGACGGATAGACAAATAGAAGTGTAGACCATACGAGAAAGCAAGGGGAGGAATGCTGGTCCTTGTAATGGCCGGGCTAGACAAACAGGGGAGACACAATAGAAAGGTCAACAAACCAGTGGAGATCAAGGAACAGAGGAGAGCATAAATAAGACAGACCCAATTCAGGAAAACCAGAAGTCCAGAATAGTCAATAAAAAAGATGGGGTCACACACAGTACTAGAGAGTCAAAATGAGAAGACACTAGAGCAGCGGTTCCCAACCCCGGGCCTCAGTGCTGACTTACATGTCAGATTTTAAGGATTACCTTAGTGATTGCAGGATTCAGTCTGCATTTCCCCGAGCAGCAAATTATTTATTTATTTTATTTATAAAGGATTTTACCAGGAAGGATACATTGAGATTTCTCTCGTTTTCAAGTATGTCCTGGGTTCAAGAACATGGTTAAAGAAATACAAAAGTAGTAAAATGCAAGAAATTAACACAAAACCAATATACAGATTAACAGAAAATAAATATGTAGGAAATATAGTCACTATGTTACATGTTTACAGGTGCATTCTGTATATAGTCATTATGTTACATGTTTACAGGTGCATTCCGTATTGAGGTCTATTAATAAGGAGCTCTTAAGGGACTTTAGACTGGGGGAAGATTTGATGGCGTCTGGGAGGTTATTCCATATTTGCGGTGCTCTGTAGGAAAATGAGGATCGAGCCACTGTCTTTTGGAATTGTGGTATTGCAAGTAAGGTGCTGGTCCTGGATCGGAGGTTATAGGATGAGGGAACTGCTGGGGGAAGCAGTCTATTCAGGTAGGGTGGCAGCTTCCCAGAAAAGCTCTTAAACACCAGGTTGGAAAGGTGAAGGGTGCGTCTAGATTCCAGCGATGGCCATTTTAGCTCTTTTAACATGTCACAATGGTGGGTCATGTAGTTACACTGTAGCACAAAGCGACAGAATGAGTTATACAATGTAGTAAGTTTCTGGAGGTGTGTTTGCGGGGCGGCTGCATACACTACACCTCCGTATTCAATAGCCGGCATAAGCATTTGTTGTACAATCTGCTTTCTTACCGCGGGGCTCAGGCAGGATTTGTTTCTGTACAGGGCACCTAGTTTGGGGTAAAGTTTAGATGAGTTTTTCGATGTGGGGCCAAAGGATAGATTTGGGTCTAACCGCATACCTAACAGTCGTTAGACTGTTTCACAAAGGACCCTGTCCCTGTAAATTGGCCTGTGGTCCTGAATCTGTTGTCAGCAACAAAGGCCAATGGACAGCTCAATATTTAACCCTAGCTTGCCTTTTAACAGCAAAATTTGATTCATTGGGGTTTTATTTAGTGATCCGAAATTCAAAGCGATATCAAAAGTCTAATCAATCCCAAATTACAATTTTTTTTTATTGATCTGAAATACCAAACGAAATTGAAATAACAAAACGAAACGAATCAAAACGTAACGAAATTACGAAACAAAATTCCAAAAACAAAATTTTGAAACAGATTTTTCAGCCGCGCGCTCCTTTTGTTGGCATAAGCTGTTATTTAACCACTTGAATGCTAAGGACGCGCTCAGCGCGTCCTCAGCATTCCTGCTGGTATGCGGAGGACGCGCTGAGCGCGTCCTCGCATTGGGGTCAGCGTTCGCCGGGTTCCGGCCGATCGCTGGCCCCTCCGGTGCGGGCTGACATCCTGGATGTCAGCCCGGCATCCGGAGCAGTGGCCGCCATTATTAGGTGTCATCGCGCCCCCGCGATGACACCTAATTCAGGCGCGCCCCCCGCATGTGCGGAGGAGGCGCCTGAAAGGGAGGGGGGGGAGGTCCTTCGGACCTCTCTCCCTCCCGATCGGCGGCTCACAGGGGCTTAACCCAGGCATCATTTGGAAGGGCACAGCCTGCCCTTCCAAATGATGCCTGGCATTAACCCCTGGGGAGCTGGATCGCAAATCGGCGCTGAAAAGCGCCGATTTGCGATCCTTCCCGGGAGCTGGCCGACATCTTGGATGTCGGCCAAGCTTCCGGGAACTCCCCAGAGGACTGGCGTCATCGTGCGCAGCACAATGATGCAGTCCTAGCATTAACCCCTAACTGCCACGAACTGTGGAGATAGGGAGTTCCATGAACTCCCTATCTCCCGATCCGTGGCAGTTAGGGGTTAAATTTTGATATCGTTGGATCGGCCAGAGCATGGCCGTTCCAACGATACCAAACATGAAAGTAAAAAAGTTGTAAAAAAAAAAAAAAAAGAAAAATAAAATAAAAAAAAATTAAAAAAATAATTAAAAAAAAAAAATAAACACTTTTTTTTCTTTTTTTGGTTTGTTAATGCAGCAATATTGTTCCCATTTCAATTATAATGTGAACAATGATGCTGCATTAACGATTTTTGTATGCGGTGCGTTTGTTAAAAATGGTGTCATTTTCCCCAAAAAAAAATGTAACGAGACCCCATCTCTAATTTTTTTAAAACAAGCGCACCCCATACAAAATATAACCGCAATTGCTCGCATGTTAAAATGTGGAAAAAAACACTTTACACGCTGTAAATTATTGAAAATACATATTTTATTGCATTTTTTTTTAATAATACAACCATGACATAACGTATACATATAATAATGACATATTATGAATCTACCGAGTCTGACGGAAAGAACGATATATAATATGTCGATGTCATATACTAAAATAAGCCTTCAAAACACGTTTAAACATGATGCGCAAAACAGGTAAAAAATGACCTCAGCACAGGGGCGGGAAAAGCCTCAGCAGCGAAAGGGTTAAACAATGTATCGATGTGGTTACTTCACCTGTTAAAATTGTATGACAGGGGAATCGTCCACATAACCATCTAGCTTAATTTGCGTTTTGATCGCTTTGATCCCCAGTGACATTTACAGTATCAGATATTCTACTTATAGGTCATAAATTAAAGGGATACTCTATTTAAAATAGAGTTCCCTTTGTTGCCCTTAAATAATTGGGCAGATGCTGCTGACAGCCTCTGACCAATTAACCCTTTCACTGCTGAGCCATTTCACGCCTGTGTGATGAGCTCATTTTTACCTGTTTCGCTCATCATGTTTAAACGCGGTTTGAAGCCACGTTTTATTATATGACCCAGACATATTATATATCGTTCTTTCGGCAGACTCAGCAGATTCATAATATCTCATTATTATATGTATACGTCGTGTCCTGTCTGTATATTATAACAAAAAATGCAATAAAATTTTAATTTTCAATAATTTACGTGTAAAGTGTTTTTTTTTACATTTTATCATACAAGCGTTTGCGGTTATATTTTCTATGGGTTCGCTTGTTAAAAAAATTAGAAATGGGGACTAGTTACATTTTTTGTGGGGGGAAATTGCACAATTTTTAACAAATGCACCCATACAAAATTCATTAGTGCAGCATCATTGTTCACATTATAATTGAAATGGGAACAATATTGCTGCATTAACAAAACAAAAAACTTTTTTTTATTATTATTATTATTTTTTTCTTTTCATTTTTTATTTTTTTCTTAACTTTTAAAGGCCATGCTCTGGTCGATCCAACGATACCAAATATTTACCCCTAGCTGCCACGGATCGGGAGATAGGGGGTTCATTGGAACCCTCTATCTCCACCATTGGTGGCAGCTAGGGGTTAACTCTAAAACAGATGTCATCGCCCTATGCACGATGACGCCAGTCGTCAGGGGGAGATCCCGGAAGCTTGGCCGACACCCTAGATGTCGGCCAGCTCCGGGAGAGGATCACTATCTGGTGCTTTTTGGCGCCAAATAGCAATCCGGCCCCAAGGGGTTAAAGCCAGCCACCGTTCGGAAGGGCAGGCTGTGCCCTTCCAAACGGTGCCTGACTATGAGTGCTGCTCTGCATGGAAGGGGAAGGAGAGAGGTCCATAGGACCTCACCCCCTCCCTGTCAGGCACCTTCCCCGGACTTGGGGAAGGGGCGCCTGTAATAGATGTCATCACGCCACCGAGATGACATCTATTATTGTCCACGGCGTTCCCGGATGCTGGGGGGCACAGCGATTGGCTGGAATTCGGCCGATCGCTGGCTGCAAAGGGAGGACGCGCTCTGTAGCCAACGCTTCCTGCAGCTGGACGCGCGTCTTCCGCAGCGAAGTGGTTAATTAATTTTTTTTTAACTCACCTTTTGTCCTCTGCCGCGCACAGCTCCTCCTTGGCTCAAGGACTCCCGAACCTGGAAGTCCCCGCAGCTATTCTCCGCAAGTTGCGCTTCTACACAACCGCAGATATTGCAACGCTACGAACTCCTGCGAAGTGCGAGGGATTGGACCACTTTAAAAAGATAAAGAGGTCAGGATGAGTAAAGTGTCCCTTTAAACGAAAAGAGTTGGCTACAAACCACTGTAAACATCTTCTTGTTGTTCTGCAAAAATAATTTTCATATCAAAGACTGGTCCCCTACTCATCAAGTCAACTCTCCCCCAGTTTCCATAGAGACTAGAGATAGTTTATTGGAGGTGGCTTCCTCTAATAACAGAATGTTTTAACGCTGTCTGTATCAAATTCAATATTTTATTCACTGCACACAAAATCGAAAAACATGCAACTGAAAACTCTACATTTGTTACAATAAATAGAGATTACAGTTTGCACATGTTTGGGGAAAAAAAAAATCACTTGGAAATTGTCAAGGACAGACAATTTCGAGGCCACCTATATTTAAATGTTTGCAGTATATACTGTATATAAATACACGTAGGTTGATTATAGCTTTGGTGTTTTTATGTTCTATAATTACTACGTTCAACTTTATAAAAATAATTTTGGTGGTTTCTCGTACTATTTATGGATCCATTTTGCTTTATTTTTTGGAGGAGGAGGTGTGACGCATCCCAGATATCCCGCCTGGATATCTCCGCCAAACAGTGCTTCCCCTCGGTCCCAGACCACAGAAGAGGATCGCGATTTACAGCAAAATTCCCCCAAACACGAGACAGGACTCCGATTGAAGTAAACCAAGGAACACCTGTGTATTTAAAACCAGTACTCGGTTAAACATGTTACGGGGACAATCCCCCCTTTCACGACAAACAGATAAAGACAACAAACCGATCACTGAAGAAGGGGCAGGGAAATACAAACTGGGAGATTCCCAGAAATGACTCGCACGGGCACATAAAAAAAAAAAAAAAAAAGTTTATTTAATTTTTTTTTTATTGTAAAAGCGTATCAGCTGTATACAAACATCAACGGCCACGCAGGGCCGGGCAAAGTCAGATAGATACAAAGAATTACATCAAAATGGAGAGAGGGCAAAGATGGGCGAGCGAATCATGACAAATCATAGAAACATAGAAAATAGAAACATAGAAACATAGAAAAATGTCGGCAGATAAGAACCTTTCGGCCCATCTAGTCTGCCCAATTACATGGATACTTTACCTGGATTTATCTTTTGTTTAGGATAGCCTTATGCCTATCCCATGCTTGCTTAAATTCAATTACTGTTTTGGCCTCTAACACTTCTACTGGAAGACTGTTCCATGTATCCACCACCCTCTCAGTAAAATAATGCTTCCTGATGTTACTTTTAAACCTTTGCCCCTCTAATCTAAGACTATGTCCTCTTGTTTTGCTATTTTGTTTCCTTTTAAATATACTCCCTTCCTCTACCTTGTGGATTCCCTTTACGTATTTAAATGTTTCTATCATATCTCCTCTGTCTCGTCTTTTTTCCAAGCTGTACATGTTAAGATCATTAAGCCTTTCCTGGTAACTTTTCTCCTTCAAGCCGTACACCATTTTAGTAGCCCTTCTCTGAACGCTCTCTAAGAGGTCTATATCCTTCTGGAGATACGGTCTCCAGTACTGCACACAGTACTCCAAGTGAGGTCTCACCAGTGCTCTGTACAGTGGCATGAGCACTTCCCTTTTCCTACTGCTAATACCTCTCCCTACACAACCAAGCATTCTGCTAGCATTTCCTGCTGCTCTATTACATTGACTACTTACCCTTAGATCCTCTGAAATAATGACCCCTAAATCCCAACCCTCAGATGTTGAGGTTAGGACTGTATCAAATATTCTATATTCAGCCCTTGGGTTTTTACGTCCCAGGTGCATTATCTTGCACTTATCCACATTAAAACTCAATTGCCACAACTCCGACCATTTTTTTAGTTTACCTAAATCATTTGTCATTTGGCTGATCCCTCCAGGAACGTCAACCCTTTTGCAAATCTTTGTGTCATCAGCAAAAAAGACATACTTTTCCATTAATACCTTCTGCAATATCACTAATAAAAATATTAAAGAGAATGGGTCCAAGTACTGACCCCTGAGGTACCCCACTGGTAACAAGACCTTGTGCCGAATAAACTCCATTTACCACAACCCTCTGTTGTCTGTCACTCAGCCACTGCCTAATCCAGTCAACAATATTGGAATCTAAACTCAAAGATTGCAATTTATTGATAAGCCTTCTATGCGGAACAGTATCAAAAGCCTTACTGAAATCTAAATAAGCAATGTCTACTGCACCACCTGTGTCTATTATTTTTGTTACCCAATCAAAAAAATCAATAAGATTAGTTTGGCATGATCTCCCTGAGGTAAACCCAGGTTGTTTCTGATCCTGTAATCTATGTGTTTTTAGATGTTCAACAATCCTTTCCTTTAACATGGTTTCCATTAATTTCCCCACTACTGACGTAAGACTAACTGGCCTATAGTTCCGATTCCTCCCTACTACCCTTCTTGTAAATGGGCACAACATTTGCTAATTTCCAGTCTTCTGGGACGACTCCCGTTAACAAGGATTGGTTAAATAAATCTGTTAACGGTTTTGCTATTACATCACTGAGCTCTTTTAATAATTTAGGGTGGATCCCATCAGGCCCCATTGACTTATTTGTCTTTACTTTAGACAGCTGCTGTAGAACCTCCTCCTCTGTAAACTGATATGTAAATGTCTCTTTAGTGTTCTCTCCTAACTGAGGTCCCTTTCCTTCCTTTTCTTCTGCAAAGACTGAACAAAAATATTCATTGAGGCAGTCAGCGAGTAGAGTAGAGTACGAAAGACCAAAAAGACTACGCTGCTGACAGTGGGGCACCAGGAAAATCAGAAGTAGGGAAGGGAAAAAAAATTATAAAAAAGGGGAGAGGGTAAAGGACTGCCCATTAAGTCGTGGCATTCCCAGCTCACCCCGACACCCCTAAGGAGGCCGGGGGCCATGAAAGAGGCCACAGGGCCGGGAGACCTGGGGCCAAGAGGACGGCCAGAGCCTAGGTTGCCACCCTAGCAGCTCTCCCAGGGTACTACACAATGTCCCATAATAAAAAATAAAAAAAAGGGAGGGGGAATCCTGTTGCTCCATCAGACAGCTAATCCCAGACGTCAGCAAGTAGGTCTGCATGTTCACTCGGAAAAACACATACAATTAAGGGGGGGGGAAATCAAAACCCGCAGCAGAGAATCATAAAACAAAAATGTCCTCCGGAAGAGTCTTAAGTGTTAAGGGAAGGGTGTGTCAGCAGCGTATGTCATCAGGTTGGAGGGGTAAACACTCAGCCAGCGGTGTGAGGGGGGTTGTCAGCAGGGGGGGGATACACAATCTGGGGGGCGGATCGAGGAAAAAGCCTTGCGGGGGAAGGAGTCCTCAGCCAGGAAACCGAAAGCGGTGCCATCCAGCTCAGCCAGTGTCCAGGAAAAAAACAGGACACATGTCCCCCCTACATCCAGCAGCCAGGAGCAGGGTCAGAGCATGGAAAGGCGACGAGTCGAAGCAGAGAGCAGGACCCACGGTGTCTCCGAAGAAGCCTGGGGGGAGAAGGGCCCTCCAATGGCTCAGCCTCCATGTAGCCTCAGCATCTTCAGTCCCAGGACCACAGGCCAGCTCTAAAACCCGCCGCGTCCCGAGCAGCAACCGGGCCAGCATCAGCAACGAGCATGTGGACGCCGCGATGTCCGCAGCACCCTCCGGACGTCTGCGATCCACCCGGTCAGCTCCAGGTGGGGGTCGATAGGCAATAGGCAGACAGGAAATCCCCTTCAAGGGCAGGGAGGCTGCCCGTAGCACCACCACCGGGGCGTCGCAGCTTGCCCTCTGTATCACGGCTTCAGGGACACCATTCTCCGGTCGCCCCACTTCTTCGCCCCGCTCGGCCAAGCAGGCAAGTGCACCGCATTCAGGTAGGGGGCTCACATTCTCACTCCCGGACGGAGTAGCCACATCTCGGGAGAGCCGCATCTCAGCTATGAGGTGTTGGATGTCCCCACGTGTAAGTGGACATTCCCCTTCCTCCATCAGCCACGCCAGACATCTATCAAGGCCCTCCATTGCGGACCCACCTCTCCAATAGAAGGAGGATGCCGATCCCAGCAGGAAAAGGCTTCAGAAATGGCCGCACAGGGTAGGCCGCAGAAACAGGCCAAATTGTCCCAAACTGCTCCAAAAGGGCACAGGAGAGACTGGGCATAGGTCAACGGGCACCTCAGCACATACCCCACCTCACCAGGTACTGCAGCCGAAAGTAGGTCGCAAGGGTCAGCAAAAAATAAAGCAATCCTTGTGGAGCTCAGCAAGATGCGACCATCTCTATCGGCAGTCAGCCCACATACAAACTTTTAAACATCAATCATATGCTCTCCCTGGCACATGGACACTTCTTATCAGTGATCTTTAGTTAGCTGGGTATGGTCAAACAGTGAACAGATATAAATGTACATTGAAAAAAACACCAGCTCCGGATTCCCCAATAGTCTGGTGGAATAGGTCTCTTTTTAATATAAAAACATTAGATTCCACTTAGCCGGGCGAGAGGGAAAATGCACCTGAAAATATTTCATGCTGCCGTGTGTATTGAAATGCTCTGCCTGCAGTATATTACGCTCATGTACGAGCAGATAAGCTTTTCCTTTGTCCCTTTTTGTGCTTAATTTTTTTTTATTGAGTAACCGATGGTAAAACCACCGTATGCAAGGGGTTAGCAAACAGGAAAGTGATTAAACACTAGAATCAAATAGTATCAATTCCCCTTACGAGGACAACTAGTACCTATTGCTTAGAATTAAAAAATAAATTTTTATTAAACATGGGTTTAAAATAAAACTTCTTACATTAAAGAATTGTTGTCCAATATTGACATGAGTTAAATATTAAACTTGGAAAATGTATCATCAGGATTGTAACAAAATTTGTATAAAGCTAAAGTAAACGGTGCGTCCAGTTTACACAGATTGCGCGCATTAAATTAATAAATATAGATGGCAGAGATGATAACGCTTGTAAGAAAACACATCAGCACCACACCTTATAGTTCTGTTGAACTTGGATATATAGGTAACCAACAAAGAACTAGGGATGTGCGTTTCGGGTTTCGGAATTCTCACGAAATTTCCCGATTCGTGTTTTCGGATGCAGACGATTTTCCGAAAATTTTTAGATCCGAAAAGTTTTCCGAGCCGAAACGAAATATTTTCGGAATTTTCGAATGGACTTGAAATGTGTCAAATCGAAATTTATTTTTGCTCTATTCATGATTTGATCTTTATTTAATAAAAAAAAAACGCGATAGAATCGCCAGAATTATCGTAGACACTTTGAAACGAGGAGAACAGAAGTTCCGAAAAAACGAAAATTTCCGAAATTTCCGAAAAGTCGATACAAAAATGAGCAAAGTGACACGAAAATACGAAAAATGGTCGATATTCCGAAAAAAAAATGTACACGAAAAACGAACCGAACCGAATCGAAACAGAAATCGGTCGAAACGAGCCGAATCGAAAAGTTTAAAACATCCGAACAAATCGAATCGAACCGAGAAAAAAAACAAAAAAAAAAAACGGTGCACAAGCCTACAAAGAACCTATACTAAAGTTGATGGATACCGTGACTAATACTCAAAAGAGATTGGTAACCCACTAGTTGAGCTATTGTTCGTCACTCCCAAACTAATTAGTATGGTGACCCAAATTTATATTGTAATAAGGCATGGACATCGAATGCTTGGTGAATGTGCCATATAGTGACACGATCGTGGATTAGTGAAAAATGGCTCGGCCAACCACTCAACTATACTGACACTACCAAAAGATAGCTCATTGGATCCTAATATATGACCGTCCATGAACTAGAACATGTTCAGGTTCGATAACTTATCGGCATATTCGAAAAAGGAAACATCATATTGAAAAAAAAACATAAATATGTTTCAGCCTCTCAGGCACCAATTAGCTAACAAAGAATTTTCCCGTTTTAAGAACATAGATTGTTTCGATTTGTTCAAGTTCAAAACATTAAATCGCCAGAAAGGAAAAATCATATTGGCAGAATCACCATGAATTATTACGACCTTGAAACGGGCTTGATAAGCTGTCAGCAATGAATTTTTCCCGTCATTGAGCTTTAAATTATTTCAGCTCACAGGTTCCAAAAGCTAATCGGCAATAATTTTACCATTATTGGTCGTTACCATTTGTATAGACAAACACATGAATGATTATTGAACGCCTGTTCAGGCACGATATATATCATTCAAAACCGCCACACTGACGACAAGCCGTCACACTGACGAGACCAACACAAATTGTTTCAGCCTCACAGGCTCGATATTTTGTTGGTAAAAAAGATTTTAAATTTCTTTATTAACAATTGTTAGCAAGATAATTTCTAACGACAAACCGTCACATTGACGAAAACCAACACAAAATGTTTCAGCCTCACAGGCTCGATATATTGTTGGTGAAAACGTTTTTCATTTCGTTATCATTATTAACCTTTGTTAGAAAAATGATTTAAAGGTTAAATTAACCTGAAATTTTGTTACAATCATGATGATACATTTTCCAAGTTTAATATTTAACTCATGTCATTATTGGACAACAATTCTTTAATGTAAGAAGTTTATTTAATAAAAATTAATTTTTTAATTCTAAGCAATAGGTACTACTTGTCCTCGTAAGGGGAATTGATACACTTTTTTTTTATTCCTGCAGAATAAGAATCGTCTATATGGCCATTAGTGTTTTCATCAGGGCTGTCCGTAGGGCTTTAGGGACCCTTTGACCCTCACAGGCCACAAACCCCTCACCATATAATACCGGTCATGCTTATTAACTGTAAAGATATTATCCTTTAATAATTATACTTGGATTGTTAATAAAGTACTGTAGCTGTAACTGTCAAGAGACATGTTTTTGTTTTCTCCATTCTGTGTGTCTATCTATTTGCTATTTTGTCTCTCCCATTGTACAGTGCTACGGAACTTGTTAGCGCTTTATAAAAACATGTAATTGTAACGGTATAGGAACTAGCACCTCCTGGTTTCAAGAGCTGTATACACCAGAGACAGTAGGCAGGAGTGCCCTACAGCTTTGGGTTAGAAAGCTGCTGCTGGAGGAGAGAGCGGTGTGTTGCATAACTCCTCAAAAGATCTTATCTGCATGTGGTCTAGAGGCGCACACGGTAATTTATCTCTGTGTTTTATATTATGTATAATGTTTTTTATATCCCTTTACATGTACAATGTAATCTGTTAAATGATGTAACTCGATTTATCATTGTTTGGAAAGACATGTTTTTGCATGAGACTTGTAAAGAACTGTGTTTATGCATATTTTGAACATTATTTGGTTTTCACGGTGTCAGCTAAAAGGAGAGAGAGTGAAAAATAAAGAGCAAAAAAAGACATCTGTATGAAGTAGTGATGCACCGAAATTAAAATTCCGGGCCGAAACCGAGACCAATAATGGAGACTGAATCCGAAAATCAGTCATCTGAACCTGGGCCTGGAGGCTCGGCCGAGCTGGGTACTCGTCTGATCCTGGAGGCTGGCCGAGCGGAGGATGTGGCCAGCCTCCAGGCCTAGGTGAGCTCCCGGGCTTACCTGAGCTTACCTGAGCCTGGCCGAGCCAGTCTCCAGGACTAGGCGAACCCCCTGCTTGGCCGGGCCTCCAGGGCCCAGGTTCTGATGACTGATGGGGGGGGGGTGACACCTACATTCCCATACTTGCCTACATTCATAAATTTTGGCTTCCGAGCTCCTCCAGCGCAGTCCTCCTTCACGCTCCACCTTGCACGCACAGCAAGTGTCAGAGGCATTGGCTAACGTCATGGGGCCGGAAGCCTTTGACCTGGCCGACGGCCGGACCGGTGACAGCTTCGCCGCTGGTTCGGGACTTCCCCCTCAGGCTAGTGATTTGTCACTAGGGCCCCGTAAATGCTAGGGGTAGCTCTGCTAAAAAAGATAGTGCTAAGTTGCATTTCAGTCATTGCTTCTATCCAGAAGGTGGCAGTACTTTTTCTCATCCGATTCTGACGGGGAATACAGACAGAAAGGTTATCACTGCAAGCCAACTATTAACAATATAGCATTTTATTGTGTTATAGAGTTCTATAGACCAGTGAGCATGTTCTCCGGCTCAGATCCACCTGCTCCCCCCCATATAGAGTTCATTTTTGGATACTCACATAGATGATCTACCTCACGTTTCCTTAAATGGTAATTATCCTTGTGATCCGGAGCTTTTAATGGCTGTGTCTGCTTTGATTGTGTCCATTTCTCCCTTTCCTTAAACGGTTTCAATGTTTCATGGTTGGGGATCCAAACTGATTACATCACCTAATAAATGTATTACATATTATAATCTTGTCACGATAAAATACAATTCCGTTGTTTATAGTGCCGTTAAAGGGCTACTACCACCAAAAATCAGATGATCGTATCTTATGTCGCTGATATCTTACATGTGCTTTGTTTTTCTCTTGTATGTTTAGTTAAGAAAATATTTTCCTCTATATGTGTCACTGGGTGCATCCATTGTGTGATATTTTCCTCTGTGTGTCACTGGGTGCATCCATTATGTGATATTTTCCTCTATATGTGGGTCACTGGGTGCATCCATTGTGTGATATGTTGTAAACTGCCCCCCCCACAACAGTAACTTTACATCGCTTGCTCCTCACTGTGTGGCTTTGGCCAAAGAATGGAGTGAATGTCCATAAAAAAACACCTGTTGACTTGTATTGTGTGGAATGTATGATAATGACATCAACATTCTGTTTTCGGTTTTCCAGTTGTTTATTAGTTTATGGTCGTCTTCCATGTAGGCTACTCTGGGCATCCATACGGGATCACCATCAGATGGTGATGGGCATTAGTCTTGTCTGGGCCTGGCCATTAGGTAAAGGGCACTCAGGCCTGGAATTCTTGCTAAGGAATGCAGATGGACTTCCTGCTCCATCATAAACATTCTGAAAGGAGGCAGGCTTTCCTTAGCAAGGTGTCAGGCCTACCTGTCCCAGGGGTTGCATCGATCTGCGACAGGACATGTGCCATCACATCAGCAGTAGGTCTCCCTGGCCCCGTCCTGTGGCATTGGCGTCATTCCATTCCAAGCGGCTAAAGCCACCATTTCTCAGTGCACTGATGGTCTTTCTGACACAAGTGTAAATTTTTGGTAAATCAGAGCATCACGACTGTAACATCTTTTGTAGGATTGTCATTATTCTGGCGCACCCATGCATGCACCTTTTGGCGCACGACTATGAGGTCAGAGTAGGTGGAGACTGACCTTCCTATATAAACCCACACCTTTAGACAGGTTCAATGATCTGTTGTGGCTTCCACTGGACCCGATAACGCTTTACACTGTATTCCTGTTACTCTGTACAGCCCCGGCTTTGCTATCTGGCCTTGTCTGCTCCACTACCCCTCTGTACTCGGCTTTGTTATTTGACCCCGTATGCTCGATTTCTCTGTGTACCAACCCTGTCTGCTCTACTAACCCTATCTACAGACCTAGTTATTGTACTGTTACAGTCTAGGTACTTACTCCGTGGTCCTGTTACCAGCTCAGCGAGTCTAAGGACTGGCAATTAGGCATGGCGTAGGGTGTCCTTACTGCCACCATTGCAAGAATAGGTACCATGCCTGGGTATTCCTGTTACACACGGCGGGCTTGGATCCCATTGATCCAGTATCTGGAATCAAGTTTTGGTGAGACAAGGAGCCTTGCTGTACAATGGGGTGCCACGATTTGGTGCCTTGGGATAGAACCATGGTTATACAATGGGGTGCCACGATTTGGTGCCTTGGGACAGAAGCCATGGTTATACATCCAGATGAGTATTGTCTGGGTAAAGAGACACAAGAAATCCAGTGGAAAACCTGGTTACAACAGGCAAGACAAAATCTAGGGTGTAATTCCTTGGCGAAACGGTTTATTATGGCGGCTTAATGGACCTGCTTAGAATAGTCCAGTTTCCAAAATTCCCGTTACCATCCCAAGTTCCTTCAAAAGCGCGATTAGTGTGACAGTTCCAGATAAAAGAAAACCCAGTTGCAAGAGGGTCTGTCCAATATATTATACAACATATATACCGTATTTACACTTGAAATTGCAAGCTGACCTGTTTCTATAGTAATTATTGCTGCCGGAAAGCCAATCCAGGCAGTGAAGCAGCCGCATATGAATGAGGGCACAGCAGTGATTTCTGCAGAACAGTGTCAGCTTGCTATTTTCGTGTGAAACTACATGCCTGTTGATTTCGAACACATTATTGTAAGGGTCTCTCCGTCAAGGGACCCAGATACCGATGCAGACACTGGCCTTTAATTTGCCTAAACCAGACAAAGACGATAACTATACGGTGCTTTAAAGGGATATTCTAGTGGTGTTCCGTTGTACCCCAAAATAGTCACCACCTTGATTTAAGGATGCTCGTCTTCCATTGGATAATTATCGCACTGATTAATAGGTTTCAGCATAAAATGAGGTCATGTGACTCCCTGAAAATACTGATTAAGCAATGTTTTTTTTCTCCCCAGATGGCGCAGCGGGTATATTCTAAGATGGCAATGCCAGGATTCACCGGGTTGAAATTGTGCAAGAGAGGTCCAGGGAGCATGAGACATCATTTTCACACATAGTTTGGCCACCGCACAGTCCAGACCTTAACCCCATTGAGAATCTTGGCTGTTTGGGGGACTTGAGGGCCAGGGTTGGGAACCACTAGCCTAGAGTGTTTCTTTAACATATATTTCATCACTAATTACCTGTCTGATATTACCTCCATCTTGCTAATCTTTTTATTATTTTTCCTTTATTTCCCTCTCATAGCACAATTTTTGTTTTTGGTTACCAACTTCCCCTTTGCCATGACTTACTTCACCATTTTGCTACGCAACTTCTCCCCTCATGCTCCCTTCCGACACATTATTTTGCTACAAGATTAATAGCTTACGACACTAGGCATTCTGGATCAGCAAAAAAAGGATTCAGGTCAGGAGACCAGGCACTACAATCCACAAATATGGCAAGTTATTGGACTGACGGCATTGGGTGCAACGTGTCGGCTGTACCAGCAGACTTTTTCCGGCTTGGGAAAAAAGCTGGGGGTAAACTATAAACCAGGGATCTCAAACTATGCAATCACATGAATGTGTGCAGCACATACTGAAAATCCAAACAATATCCGGTGAGGCCCCTGAACGACCGAGGCCTTAGACAGCTGCCTATTTTACTTAATTATGGTGCCGCCAATGTGTACAGGAGCCACGAGCACCAATCTACTGCGGTACTTCTCATGAGTGCATTATTCCTGTAGTCTGTCTACATATTCCAGAGACATGAATGATAAGTTACCATGTCAGAAACTATAAGAAAGTCTGAAATGTCACAGCAGAGGTGACCTTTATCAAAATCAATAAATAGAATACCAATGTTCCAAAACGACTCAACCCTAAGCTCTCCCCATCCCCCAAGGCCAATTCTAATTCTCCTGCAGGGGCATATGACCTAAACCGACCTTCCATGAAATCTATCCCCCCCCCTCCCCGATTCTGGCCTCCATCAAACTCGAAGCTTCTTGGTTGCATCCGTAACTAATTTCTCTAACTGTGGTTGGACGGACACCTTGTTCTTGTGAATGTGCACGTGTTGACATTTCAGCATTGCCTAAATCCTGGGTGGCATTTGAAGCTTGCCTTTACCGACTGACATTTTAAATGCATACGTGGTCCTAACGTCCACATCTGACCGGTGTAACACAACAACTCCTTGAAATGTAATCCAGAAAGTCAATGATAGGATCTTAATGTCCTCTTCCAGCCCTTATTTGCAGAAGATGAAAGGGTAAAAAGGTGTATTTTTTCCCTGTTGTGGAAAAAAAAATGTATCGTAAGATTTAGGCATCAGGCAGTATAAAGAAAACCCAACTGAGGACCTTCCTATAAAAGTGTAGGAGCCAGGATATCATGATATACAGAGGTAAAAGGTTCTCCATTCTTACCACACTTTCCTATTCTTCATCAGATCTCTATTCCAAACTATTTTTTGGCTCATCCTTATGTCTGTAGAAACAAATAAAAAAGGAACCAGCACTCATTTTGTCCAAGAACGTGTCTTAATTTATGAAGCCCGAACCAAGAGCAGCAAGGTTTCAGCCTCACCAGGCTTTTGTCAAGGATACCCATTGTCCTAGAATAGCTTTTATTTGGGCAATCGCAGAAAGGATTCCTAAGTTTCTTTTGCGATCCAGATGCGGAACGAGATACACTAAATGGAAGAATGTTGAACAAATGCCCAGTCCCGAGTATGAGGTACCTACATTCATAGAATTTGGGAACCAAACCTCCTCACCTCGTCCCAAAATAATATTAATGAATGGATAGGACCACAAGCTGAAAGAGAGATCCGCATTATTGATGAAGCATTTTAAGCACTCATGACCGGAATTATGTGGGGTAGAAGGGCCAACCTTGCAGGCGCCATGTAAGCTCCATGCAATAGCTTAATTTCCATACAGTTTAATGGACTCATTATTGGACCAATTTATGGAGTCAACACCAACATGATAAAAGCCAGTGGGGCTGAAATTAAGCATAATAAAAGCCCAGTGGGGCTGAAACATTGTTACTGCTGGCGCGGTCTTTATAAATTAAAGACTCTAATGAACATAAGAAATTTGAAATTAAAATGATCACATATTTTAACACCATAAAGGAAGGAACTTCAGTTACACTGATGTAAACATCAGGGTACTAGTGTCTCCCAGAGACCAAATTAATATTTAACTTTTATTGAACAATATTAAAAAAGAATCAAACATATAACATGGACATAAATTGACAAGGTTCACAAGACAATGATAAAACCAAATCTGCTGAAAAAATGTGTATGTGTATACCGGCAGGAGCAGTGATTGACAAGCGATGCAGCAGAATCACTTGAGGATATTGTTTCAGTAAGGAATGTGAGCTGCTTGCTTGTTATCAATCAAAAATCATAAATACACTGCGAGTCAATGATCAGAAAAACAGATCTGCTATAAAGAAATATATGTATATGACAACAAAGGCAATAATTGACAATGGACACAATAAATGACCTTCAAGGATCACTTCAAAGTGTTATGGTAAGGAATATTGGAAACGTACGTATTGACAATGTGGAATCACAAAACACTGTACATAAGAGGCAGAAGAAACAATTTTGAAAGCAGAAAAAACGGAGGCAAGGATCTCCAATAGGGAGTTTAACTCAAATGACCCAATGCAATCATACCCAGAGATATGCTCAATCATATATTGCCGAAGGCATAAAGAAGGATATAAGCAACCAATTATTCGGGTCTCAAGGCATGTATTTAGGAGGTAGAATTGGAGAGTTCCTGTCGACGAAGTGCACCCAAGAATGTGAGCTGCTTGCTGGTTATCAATCGAAAATCACAAATACACTGCGGGTCAATGGGCAGAAAAACAAATCTGCTATAGAGAAATATATGTATATGAAGACGGAGACAATAATTGACAATGAACACAATAAATGACCTTCGAGGATCATTTCAAAGTGTTGTGGTAGAGAATATTGGGAACGTACGTATTGACAATGTTGAATCACAAAACACTGCACATAAGAGGCAGAAGAAACAATTTAGAAAGCAGAAAAAACGGAGGCAAGGATCTCCAATGGGGAGTTTAACTCAAGTAACCCAATGCAATCATACCCAGAGATTTGCTCAATTATATATTGTCGAAGGCATAGAGATGGATATAACCAACCAATTATTCGGGTTTCAAAGCATGTATTTGGAAGGTAGAATTGGAGAGTTCCTGCCGACGAAGTGCACCCGACGCGCGTTTCGCCGAGAATGGCTCGCCGAGAATGGCTCGTCAGGAGTACATAAAGGAAGGACTCAATGTAGACTGTCTTTAACTCACTACCATAACGTCACCTAACATTCAGAATTCTGGCTTGTGTTTGGTTTTTCCGTTGTTTTTTTCCCCCCTCTTTCTTTTTCAAGTTGTGTTATTGACCCCCTCCTCTGTATGCACAATCATCAGATGTACATCATGATCTTATCACTGTTTTATGGGCCTTAGATCTCATTTATTTGTCAGTTTGCCATTTTTGACCATACCATTTACGACACCTATCCCAACCCCCCCACCCGTGTGCCCTTTAATGTTCAATTCTAGGATTTTGCTCAGTATAGCTCCAGACCTGAAGAAGAGAGGAATACTCTCGAAAGCTTGTCTTTTAACCCCTTAGTGACCGCGGACGTACCATGTACGTCACGGTCGCGGGTCTCTTTTAGACCCATTGACGTACATGGTATGTCCTGCGGTCTTTTGAGCGCTGGAAGCGATCGGATCGCTTCCAGCAGCTCAAATGCCATTGCAGGCTGCCTCGGAGTCCACGAGATACATCCGGTTTGACCGGAAAGGTGCCCCGCACTTCTACAGAGCGCTGGAAGCGATCGGTATCGCTTCCAGCTGCTCTGAGTATATTGCAGAGATGCCTCGACATCGAGGCATCCTTGCAATATGGTTACCTGCCGCCGGTCCGTCCGTGATCGCTCCCCCCGAGCGATCACTTCCGGTAGCGGCAGGAAGTACTGAGTGCCACGAGGTATCGTGGCACTCAGTACAAAAAAGATCACATAAGTGATCAGGTGCTCTGCTGGGTGCCTCGAGGGATCAAGGCACCCAGCAGACTAAAAAAAGTGTTAAACAAAGTGTAAAAAAGTAAAATAAATAAAAAAGGTATAAAATAAAAGAAAACTGACAGCCAAGATGGCGCTGCCCTTCTAAGGGCAGGGTCATCTTGGGGCTGTGTGGGATGTTCCTAGCCTGCCTCAGAGAGGCAGGCTAGAAACATCCAATCAGAAGTTATAAAAAAAATCAAAATAAAATTTCTAAATTTGTCAGGTCAGGTCAATATTTTGTAAATATTGGCCGTGACCTCTGATTTTCCCTCCCTCTCCTCACTTGTGTTTTGGTGAGCGAGAGAGAGAGATCAGATTTGACAGGTTAGAGATTTTAGGTAGATTTAGTGAGATTAGAAAACTTGAGGCAGATTTAGAGAGATTTTAGGGAGATTTAGAAGAATTGAGGCAGGTTTAGAGGGATTTAGAGAGATTTAGGTGTTTATTTGTATTTTCTTGTGAAACCCAACGGTTCTTCTAAGAACCCAATCTGTTTATACTGTATATATAATAATTATAAAATTTTATAATCTATTATATATAATGTCTGAGCAGGTGTACAGCGCCGAGGAGGCATATGCCATCCTGGCGTCAGAATCTGAGGCATCTGCGTCGGACTCCGACCCAGATTTTGACCCCGCTAACTGCTCAGAGACATCGCTAGATACATCATCTACGCTGGCTGATGTATCTCCTAGTGATGTTTCTGATGCAGATCCTGGGCCACCACCTGCCAGCAGGAGACGCACAGCTCCAGCTGAGGAGTGGGTAGTGCCTCATCGCCAGAGGCCAGATATCCCTCCTTTCACGGCAAATCCTGGCATCAATATTGATGTTGCAGGATTTACCGCCACACAGTTTTTGCAGGTGTTTATGGGGGATGATTTGTTGGGCCACATTGTTGCCCAATCAAATCTGTATGCCCATCAGCATTGTACTGCGAAGCCAGACTCCTACTTGGCAAGGCAGCAATGGACCCCGCTAGATGTGCCAGAATTTCTGAAATTCTGGGCACTTACTATGCTGATGGGCATCATAAAGAAGCCCTCAATTCGCTCCTACTGGAGCAGTAGCCCCATCTGCTCTACCCCATTTACCCCCAATCAATGTCACGTAGAAGGTATGAAAACATTTTGCGTTTCATGCACTTCAGTGACAACAGCCTGTGCCCTCCTAGAGAGCATCCCCAGTTTGACAGGCTGTATAAAATCCGCCCCCTGATTACCCACTTCGCCGCCAGGTTTGCAGAGGCTTATACACCTGGAAGGAATATCTGCGTGGATGAATCCCTAATGAAATACAAGGGAAGGCTGGGATTCAAGCAGTATAGTCCTTCCAAACGCTCCAGGTATGGAGTGAAGGTGTATAAGCTCTATGACAGCGAGAGTGGGTATACTCAGGCCTTCCGGGTGTACGAGGGAAAGGATAGTAGCCTTGACCCTCCAGGTTGCCCAGAACACATGGGAACCAGTGGCAAGATTGTGTGGGACCTACTTTTTCCCCTGATGAACAAAGGGTACCACTTGTATGTTGATAATTTTTATACGAGTGTCCCTTTGTTCAAGCTGCTGTATTGTTTTGATACAGTACCGCATGCTACTGTTCGCAAGAACCGCATAGGTTTCCCAGCACAGCTTGTCCGCACCCGGTTAAAAAGGGGGGAGACCTCAGCTCTGCGCCAAGAGGAGCTGTTGGCGGTCAAGTACAGAGACAAGAAGGATGTATACCTTCTATCCACCATCCACACTGAGAGGTCTGTGGAGGTCTCTGTACCTGGCAGAGCTGAGCGCATCAGGAAGCCAGTGTGCAGCAAAGCCTATAACCGGCATATGGGTGGGGTTGATCTGGCAGATTATGCGGAAGTCAAGGGCCTGGTACAAAAAGGTTGCAATTTACCTGATGCAAATTGCAACCCACAATGCCTTTTTGCTCTGCAAAAAGGCAAACCCCGGAGAGACGCTGTCCTTTTTACAGTTTCAGCTCCAGGTCATTTCGGGGTTTTTGTACCAGGATGCACCTGCTCCCCGGGCGGTGATGGGGGACAGAGTTGGGGCTACACATTTTATTTATAAAATCCCCCCCTACTGAGGGCAAACAGAAACCCCAAAAAAGATGCAGGGTGTGTTTCAAGAGGGGGCAGAGGAGAGACACAATCTTTTACTGCCCAGAATGCCCTGGACAACCCGGTCTGTGTCTTGGGGACTGTTTCAAGATGTATCACACTGTGCGTGATCTGTGATTTTTTTTTCTTACAGTCCAGTTTAGTTTTTTTCTTCTTTTACATTTTATTCCTACATTTTTATGTTCTACAATTGGTGCTGTATTTTGCCAAAATCTTTGCACACCTATGCATGGGGGGCATGGGTGTACTCAGGAGACCTTGCAGAAAACAACCTGGAGAGTTTTCATGCAGTAACAAACAACAGTGTCTCCTAAATCACAGTCCAAATCTAATGTGGGCGTAAAAATCTGAAAATTGAAAAATTACCGCCACACACCTTCTCAAATGTTTTGGGCTAAAACCGTTGCATCCATGGCATCAAAGCACTCCATATGCAATACCTTGGGGTGTCAACATAACAAATATAAACAATTTTCTGGCAATAATTCAAACTGGGGTATGCGGTAGACCCAAAACCAAAGATAGGCCTAGCTGAAGAAATAATCTCAATTTCAACTCCAATGACAAAGTCATAAAAATTGTATTTGAACCTTCCCAAAATCCTGGCAAACCTATGCATGGGGGGCATGGGTGTACTCAGGAGACCTTGCAGAAAACAACCTGGAGAGTTTTCATGCAGTAACCGACAACAGTGTCTCCTAAATCACAGTCCAAATCTAATGTGGGTGTGAAAATGAAAAATGACCAAACAGTATCCAATTTGTTTGGAGCAAACGGTTGCATCCATGGCATAAAAACACTCCATTTCCAAAACTTTGGGGTGTTAGCTTACCAAATATATGCACGTTCATAAAATTTGGGTATGCAAAAAGGCCCCTAAAAAGAAGATAAGCAAAGAAGATACTGTATGTCAAATTAGAAAAATTACAAGCACATGTCAAAAGATTGGCGTTGCACCCCAAAAACAACAGAACAAATCTATATATGGGTGGTATCAATTTACTCAGAAGATATTGCTGAACATATTTTGGGGTGTTTTTTGGCAGTAACCCATAACTGGATTTGACAATTCATGCCTAAAGTACAATGTGTGTGAAAAAATAACACAAAAAGTGACTACCTGAAAGTTTGACAAAGAGCTAGTGCATGGAAAGTGTTAAAATATAACTCTTTGAAGTACCCTAGGGTGTGCCCTTTCTAAAAATATATGGTTTGATGGGGGTAAATTACTTTGGCCGGCTTCAAAAAATGTCCCAAATAGGACATGGGTGCATGGTGACGAAATGTGAAAATTCCAAGTTGGAAAACTGAAATGCGCACCCCCCAAATAAGGCCTATTAGCCCCCAAATGACCCGACATACCTATACATGGGTGGTATCAATTTACTCAGAAGATGTTGCTGAACATATTTTGGGGTGCTTTTTGGCAGTAAACCTTAAAGTTCACAGTACATGTATTCTTAAATTGCATTAAAAAAAAATAAAAAATCACCAAACCCTTTTTTTTCCTCAAACTTTGGCATAGATTTGTGGTAAAATGGTTTGCATGGAAAGAGTCAAAATACCCCAAGTTTAATACCTTGATTTGTGTACTTTAAAAAAATATGTATATGTGGAGGGTTATTCAGGAATTAGTGACAGATATCAGTGTTACAATGTCACTATGACTACTTTTGAAAATAAACCCTTTGTAAATGGCAAAGTGCTACTTGCACTTATTGTTGCATAAAATAAGGAGCAAAGCGAGGAATATGTAAACATTGGGTATTGCTAAACTCAGAACTAAATTTAGAAACTACTAAGGAATTAAATTTTTTTGACGGTTGTTGATACATAAGAAATTTTAGGGGTCAAAGTTCAAAAAAGAGGTGTTTTTCAATTTTTTTGTCATATTTCACAATGTTTTTTATAGTAAATTATATGAAATGATGAAAAAAATGGTAACTTTATAAAGTCCATTTAATGACGAGAAAAACAGTGTAAAATATGTGTGGGTTACATAAACGAGTACAAAATTTGACGTAAACACAAACAGCACAGAAACATAAAAACAGCAGCGGTCACTAAAGGACGGATTTGTGTAAAACCGCCCGGTCACTAAGGGGTTAAGCATAGGGGGCACAAAGTACAGTAACCTCGCGCTGAGAAGCACAAGGTACACTATATTGCCAAAAGTATTTGCTCACCCATCCAAATAATCAGAATCAGGTGTTCCAATCCCTTCCATGGCCACAGGTATATAAAAATCAAGCACCTAGGCACACAGACTGTTTTTACAAACATTTGTGAAAGAATGGGTCGCTCTCAGGAGCTCAGTGAATTCCAGCGTGGAACTGTGATAGGATGCCACCTGTGCAACAAATCCAGTTGTGAAAGGTCCTCGCTCCTAAATATTCCACAGACAACTGTCAGCTGTATTATAAGAACGTGGAAGTGTTTGGGAACGACAGCAACTCTGCCACGAAGTGGTAGGCCACGTAAACTGACGGAGCGGGGTCAGCTGATACTGAGGTGCATAGTGCGAAGAGGTCGCCAACTTTCTGCAGAGTCAATCGCTACAGACCTCCAAACTTCATGTGGCCTTCAGATTAGCTCAAGAACAGTGCGCAGAGAGCTTCATGGAATGGGTTTCCATGGCCGAGCAGCTGCATCCAAGCTATACATCAAGTGCAATGCAAAGCGTTGGATGCAGTGGTGTAAAGCACGCCGCCACTGGACTCTAGAGCAGTGGAGACGCCTTCTCTGGAGTGACGAATAGCGTTTTTCCATCTGGCAATCTGATGGATGAGTCTGGGTTTGGCAGTTGCCAGGAGAAAGGTACTTGTCTGACTGCATTGTGCCAAGTGTAAAGTTTGGTGGAGGGGGGATTATGGTGTGGGGTTGTTTTTCAGGAGCTGGGCTTGGCCCCTTTGTTCCAGTGAAAGGAACTCTGAATGCTTCAGTATACCAAGACATTTTGGACAATTCCATGCTCCCAACTTTGTGGAGCTGGTCCCTTCCTCTTCCAACATGACTGTGCACCAGTGCACAAAGCAAGGTCCATAAAGACATGGATGACAGAGTCTGGTGTGGATGAACTTGACTGGCCTGCACAGAGTCCTGACATCAACCCGATAGAACACCTTTGGGATGAATTAGAGTGGAGACTGAGAGCCAGGCCTTCTCGTCCAACATCAGTGTGTGACCTCACAAATGCGCTTCTGGAAGAAAGGTCAAAAAATCCCATAAACACACTCCTAAACCTTGTGGACAGCCTTCCCAGAAGAGATGAAGCTGTTACAGCTGCAAAGGGCGGACCGACGTCATATTGAACCCTATGGATTAGGAATGGGATGTCACTTAAGTTCATATGCGAGTCAAGGCAGGTGAGCCAATACTTTTGGCAATATAGTTTACCAAACGCAAATGGGTTTTCAACGCATTTGTATTGTAATATGCGGTAAATACCGCAGCAAACGTTAATGCTCACGCATGTAAGCGTTAACGTTTGTGTGAAGAATGTAATAGAGCCCCTTATTTTTACTGAAGTTTTGAATAAACGGATTCATTCCATAACCTTAAATTTAAAATGACTGTAACTTGTACAGTTCTCTTCATATTGTGTCATCATTTGTGCGGTTTGCAAACATTCTTCTCCTTTGTTGCAGTCTTTCCATTGTCTGTTCCCTTGGGCTGAGATGGAATTTCCTGCCATGTGTATGTAAAGCCAGATGTCATAGTAAGCAGGGCTTTTGGTATCTTTTAATTCATACCTCTTTAGTAAATCAGAAGACAAATACATCTTGGCAGGGTTCCATGGGGATTATTCGCTAAGCAGTGAATTTGCCATATTGCAAAGGGGATTTGATATTTTCTGACCGAATAGCTGAATTGATTATTTTTTTCAATGACATTTCATCAATTCAAACCATTTGGTTCTCAAATATCTTTGCATTTTCCAGTCCCTGCATTTTTTCCCTGTTTGGAATAGAAATAAACTTTTCACTATTCCTGTGAGTCACAGGGTTTTTCAAAAGAGAATCGTAAAGTCACCGCACATTCGGTGACTTTTTGTTCTCTTCAATTCGGTGCGATTCGGCGATCCCATTTCGGCGACCCTGCGGTGTATTTAGCAAGCACCACAGGGACGTCGTAGTGCAGGGAAAAGACGCAGCAAACCCGACGAGCACTCACCGCAAAACCCGGCGAACGCACACCGAAACCCGCAAAAACATCTGGGTTAACCCCACCGAACATGCCGGAGAAACCCGAGCAGCCGCCGAACACAGCACAGAGCAGCCGCCGGAAAAAGCCGACATCGCAGACAAATGCAGTGGAAAAAAACCAAAACGGTTTGCTTGAATGTTTGAAAAGTGAAACGCTGTTTGCAAAGAAACTACAGAACGAAAATGTCTGAAATTTACATATAAGGTCCAGGGAATGATAATAAAAAGAGCTGTTACAGAAAAAGCGATTTAAAAAAAAAATCCTGAAAAATGCCTAAAAGATCCTAAAAAATCTATAAAGAGACTTTTTACTGCAGAATATTATAATCAACGGTTTATTAGATATTGAATTAAAACGGGAATATTTGTAACATTGAAGCCTATGGGATTCGCCCGAATAAATCTGCCGAATTAAACCACCGAATGACAGGACAATTCGGCAACTTTTCACTGCTGGTTTTTGTTCTCTGAATAGCCGAAGCATTGCTCCTCTATAGGGATTCACTGCCCTCGAACAGGCACCGTATGTGCAGGCAATTCGCCAAGATTTGGCGAACTGCCTGTTCTCTGGATAACCGAATGGCCAAGAAAGGTAACCGAACGCTGAATTTCACTGTTCGGTTACCTTTTGGCCACAATTGGGATCTCTTTGAATAATCCCCATAGTGCCTGGCAAAAAAAAAAGTCACCACCTGGATTTAACACAGTTAATAGGCGCGAGCCTTCCATTGGATAATTACTGTAGTGATTGTTTCAAGATGTTTCAGGTGCAAAAAAATGCGATTCCCCAAATGAGCAGGTTTTTCCATCAATGGACTTTTTCTCCTCTTGGCACAGCGGGCATATTCCAAGATGGCAATGCCAGGATTCATCAGGTTCAAACTGTGTGAGAGTGGTTGAGGGAGCATGAGACATCATTTCCACACATGGATTGGCCACCGCACAGTCCAGACCTTAACCCCATTGAGAATCTTTTGGATAATGTGCTGGAGAAGACTTTACGCGGCGCTGCGACTCTCCCATCATCAACACAAGATCTTGGCCACCAATTAATGCCACTCTGGATGCAAATAAATGCTGTGACATCACATGAGCTTATCAAAACGACGCCACGACGAATGCGTGCCGGAATCACAGCAAACGACGCGACAACCAAATAGAGCGTGCGACTTTTCTATTTTGGCCAGGCAGTGTATTATCATGCTGATACTTTACAAGACGAAGGTACAAAAATAATGCAAGAACAGAAACCTAGATCAACATTGTTTAAAGTAGGGATGTCCCAAATGTGGTTTATCGAGCCCCTGCATTAGCACTGAGGGTCTTCCCTGCCTCCCAGCCAACCCACATAAAAATGACCATTCTTGGCACTGATCCAGGTCCTAGGGAACAAATCAGGACATCCCTAGTTCGGCGTAATTTTTATTTTTTAAGCATTAAATGGCGCATGAATTCTTTATCAATTTGCGATGGAAAATAGAAAAGTGAAACTTTCACATATTTTCCCCCGGAATTCAATGAGCTTCTAGGTTGCCAAGCAATGTCTTGGCAACCAACGCGAAAAGATAATATGAATTAAAAAAATGGACCAAAAAGAAATGTAACAATTTAAATATGACTATATAATATGATATACCCGTGGGTCTGGATATAGAGATATATTTTTACAATATTGATTTTATGTCTGATCATCCGTCTGCACAGACTAAACGATATATATATATTGACACCGATCACAGGCCTGTGAATTTCAGGGTCATAAAATGTTTGTTTTTTTAAATTAAATTTAAAAAAAAAAAATAATAAAAAAAATACCTGATGTTTTATATGAATTGGAGGCGCTGCTGAATGCAAAAAATGACCTCAGATTTGCTCCTTCATTCACAGTTTACTCAGAACGTCAGCTTTGACGTTTTTATGTGGGATTAGGAGGCAGAAATTAGGGCAAAATCCCCACATGAAGCGTAATGTGTGGCCAGTTGTGACTATATTTCTGCACGAGACCTATCGGTTGGTGATTGGTTATCTGGACTGCTGACACGTTCACGGCTAAGGGGGTCACTCAACATAAAGGTGAGTGATTGCAAACAAAAGGTCTATTAAACCAATTGGGTCGGGCATCGAGCCGCGCTCTTGACGAGTCAGGCCACCGTTTCTCAAATTTGTTCTGCGTTCACCAACATATGCGACTAGATTACGTCTTGTCTCATCATTCTCTTCCAGGATTTCTGGTTCTTTCTGCTCTCCTTTTCTCCACATAACTCAAGGGACCTCACTGTCACGACTCCTACTTCCTGCACGGTTTGTTGCATGCCGACGCTCCTTGTACGCATGTTGGCCATTCTCTCCCACTCTAGAATCTGAGCCAGGCCCCGTTCCTCTCCCACCTCCAGAAATTCAGGCCCCGTTCCTCTCCCACCTCCAGAAATTCAGGCCCCGTTCCTCTCCCACCTCCAGAAATTCAGGCCCCGTTCCTCTCCCACCTCCAGAAATTCAGGCCCCGTTCCTCTCCCACCTCCAGAAATTCAGGCCCCGTTCCTCTCCCACCTCCAGAAATTCAGGCCTCGTTCCTCTCCCACCTCCAGAAATTCAGGCCCCGTTCCTCTCCCACCTCCAGAAATTCAGGCCCCGTTCCTCTCCCACCTCCAGAAATTCAGGCCCCGTTCCTCTCCCACCTCCAGAAATTCAGGCCCCGTTCCTCTCCCACCTCCAGAAATTCAGGCCCCTTTCCTCTCCCACCTCCAGAAATTCAGGCCCCTTTCCTCTCCCACCTCCAGAAATTCAGGCCCCTTTCCTCTCCCACCTGCAGAAATTCAGGCCCCTTTCCTCTCCCACCTGCAGAAATTCAGGCCCCTTTCCTCTCCCACCTCCAGAAATTCAGGCCCCTTTCCTCTCCCACCTCCAGAAATTCAGGCCCCTTTCCTCTCCCACCTCCAGAAATTCAGGCCCCGTTCCTCTCCCACCTCCAGAATTCAGGCCCCGTTCCTCTCCCACCTCCAGAATTCAGGCCCCGTTCCTCTCCCACCTCCAGAATTCAGGCCCCGTTCCTCTCCCACCTCCAGAATTCAGGCCCCGTTCCTCTCCCACCTCCAGAATTCAGGCCCCGTTCCTCTCCCACCTCCAGAATTCAGGCCCCATTCCTCAACCACCTCCAGAATTCAGGTCCCATTCCTCTCCCACCTCCAGAATTCAGGTCCCATTCCTCTCCCACCTCCAGAATTCAGGCCCCATTCCTCAACCACCTCCAGAATTCAGGTCCCATTCCTCTCCCACCTCCAGAATTCAGGTCCCATTCCTCTCCCACCTCCAGAATTCAGGTCCCATTCCTCTCCCACATCCAGAACTCAGGCCTCATTCTCTCCCACCTCCAGAATTCAGGTCCTTCCCCCCCCCCCCCAGCTCTGATTCCAGATTCAGGTCCCACTTCGCTACCTAGAATTTACATTTACTATCTCTAGAAGTACAATCCGGTACGAACAGACGCAAACACCTATAGAGAAAGCAGTCTGAACACCACTTCTACAAGAACTAATAAAGTTCAGTCATCATGAACTGGCATGGTGTTGGTGGAGTTACTGGCACCAGCTGCCTTTTTGCGCCAAGGTTTGAGGCCTACGTACTCATTAAAACATTTACCGTATTCACTAATCTGGGAATTGTGGAGAACACACAACAGAATCTAGACAAGAATAACAAAAAAGTGAATAAAATATTCTATTTAATATACAATATATAAAAGATCTATTCAGAGCTCGAAAATGAACCATTTCCACAACTGGTGAATAAAACTCTATGTATATTTATTTAAGTAGGGTTATTTATCTTCAATGTATGATAAGCATTTAAATATTTATTTAAGGGTACTCGCATGAAATCACAAATGAATATCTAATTGCTCATTATTTTAATTTGCATAATTGCCGCAGATGCTAATGATAACATTTTCATTGCCATTGTCAGTGAGCTATGCTTATTGTTAGCGTTAATACGCATTATATATTGTTAAGGCTCCGGCTCTGCAGACAGACATACCGGTCGTTTTATCACAATGATCTAAATCTGAGCCTGGCACAGTGGTGGAATATCCTACAAATTGTAATTATCGCCAGGTTCTGAGATAAGTTATAATAGAATTATTAAGAGCACCCACCACCCTCAATGTTGGGCGCCACCATTGCATGTCGCCCATAGGCTGGCTATTGAGATCTCACCTTCCAAGTAGACATCGGCAGCTCTGATTGGACCTCAGATTGCTGTGCCAATGCCATCACCAAGATGGCAACACTTGGTAGGTGTTACCATCTTGGTGATAGCATTGGCACAATTCTTTTAAAGCACTGCAGTAATTTGCAGCCTACCAGGTGTTGCCATCTTGGTGATAGCATTGGCACAGCAATCTGAGGTCCAAACAGAGCTGCCGATGTCTACTTGGAGGGTGATATCGCAATAGCCATACTATGGGCAACAGGCAATGGTGGCGACCAGCAGTGAGGGTTGTGGTTGCGCTTTACAAACCAGTCAAAATAATAATAATATTATTAACCAATTTTCCATCTGCATCCAATACCTACTCTAGATATAAATGTACGGTGGATTTGCCAAATGATAATTTATCCATAAATCACGAATTTATAAACAAAATTCCTGCAAATATGAAGGGCCTCAAAATATCATAAAATCGGGAAAATCACCAAGCACCGTTGTTGCAACTACAGTGAACTTCATCTGTTCAGAGAGGCAAAATTCAACAATGGCAGGCAAAGTTGCTGCAATGAACAAAAATGTAAAGGAGATAAGTACCCAGGGTGTGTATCTCCTGCAGGCTACTGATGGCGCAAGGGAAACTTTTTGCATGAAGTACTGATTCTAGCCCAATCAATATTCAGTGCAAAAATGGAAGGGTGAAGACAAAAATAAAACTGCTTTATTTTGGGTTTTCAATGGGACAATACACACAGGGGATGGACAGACCAACGAAAAAAAAGGTAAAACACGTACCGGCATTACGATATTGAATAGCCACCCCCCCTCTCACACATGCCCGGGTAGAACAAAGGAAGGAACTTCCCTGCGTAGCAGGGCTGACAGAACTGGCTTCCAGCAGTTCCTGGGAGAGGTGGCAGAGATCTGGTTTAACCCAGGTCGTCGAGCATGGAGAAACGTTTAAGACCATTATAGGCCAATACATTATACATATACAATACACCAGGGACTAAAACAACATAGACAAAGAATAGGACACAGAGAACACGGACACCCTGTACCTACAAAGGGCACAGGGTGATTTTGAAATTGGAAAGGGTTGGGAAACAATATAAAATATCAGACCTTGCAAAAGTAATTTCAGGTCCTCAGAGTCCTGAGTGACTACTGTCACCAACATTATTCCCATTATTATCCCGGAGACGGAGTCAACTGAGGATGTTCTCCATTTATGGTTTCTTGCAAACCTGGTGAATATACTTTTGATGATTCGTGAAAGTCTCTGAAGGTCTACGGCAATTACAGTAAAAACACTTTAAAACGTCAACTGAAACAAAGACGACAGTACGGTGAAATCTCCACTGAATAACTCTGGCAGAAAGATCATTGAAAACTCAGCTGGGAAATATGTTAAAAATGTTGGGCAGAAGAAAAAAAAGGGTGGGAACGGTTATGGAACTTCCCTAAATAACGAATTCACCATAGTTTCACCGTAATTGATCCCCTTTAGTTCACCCAAGCTTGCTGACGTAAACCCAGTGGCGTAGTGTGGGGGGGGCCTTGGGAGCGGTCGCCCCGGGCGCAATTTTCTTAGGGGTGCAAAATTTCAAAAGAAATTAGAACCACTAATATTTTCCAGCAGGGATCAGCAAGAACAAGTGCTGGGTTCGCGAGAGGCCCTTGCACGGGCAGCCGCCAGTTTTACGGTGCCGCCGGTGACTTAGCACTCAGCGTTCGGAAGGGAGGATCAAGACAGAAAATTCTGTCCTGACTCCTCCTTAATGCTGACATGAGTCACATGAAGCAGCGCAGCATTAACCGATGGAACACCCTGTTCCATGCTTGTCAGCCCCCTTGCCAGCCCTGTGCCAACCCCCCGCCGCAGGAAGCCCTGCAGCCGCTGAACAGGAAGGAGGGAGGGAGGGAGGCGCCTGCCCCGCAGCACATTTAAAATCTGGTCTCCGCTAAGCCTCCAGGACAACCCCCCCCAGACCACCAGCAACTCCAGGCAGGTAGGCGACACAGAGCAGCGTGACCACCACAGAGTGAGAGGCTACTGGGAGAGGGTGACTGGAGGTTCAGGGAGAGAATGACTGGGGATACTGGGAGAGAGTGACTGGGGGTACCTGGATAGAGAGAGAGTGACTGGAGGTACTTGGAGAGAGTGACGGGGTACTGGGAGAGAGAGTGACTGGGGTACTGAGAGAAAGTGGGGGTAATGATAGAGAGTGACTGGGGTACTTGGAGAGAGAGTTACTGGGGTACTGGGAGAGAGTGGGGGTACTGAGAGTGTCTGGGGGGTACTTGGAGAGAGAGTGACTGGGTATAGTGGGAGAGTGGAACTATGCTAGGGTATACTGGGACAGGGTGACTGGTAGCAGTGGCGCAGCGTGTTTTTCATTTTTTATTATATCAGTATTATATCAGTATTTTGTTTATATACATGTGCTTGTGGGGTTAGGGGGGGGGTCAATACTCTACTGGTGGAAGGGAATCAGGGTGTGTTACCGTGTCCACAGGTTGGGGGGTGGCGGCGCACAATTCTTGCCTTGCCCTGGGCGCTGACAACCCACGCTACGCCGCTGCGTAAACCCACTGTTTTTTTTAAAAAAAAATAACAAACCAAAAAGGTGTTTAGCGAATAATTTAATATTAATCTTTCATGTAGAAAATACATACATACAGGTTATGGAGAGAGCACTGAAATATCACTGACATTTCGGTGCTCTCGTTCCCTGCAATTCGGGGAATCAAAATTTCCCGACCCTGCAGGGAATTCAGCATGAAGTGCAGGGAAAACGCATCGAACGGAAAAACTGCCGGAAAAACAAACGTATCTGAAAAAAGCTGACCAACCGCTGGAAATAAAACCCGAGCGCATCTGAGAAAAGCTGACAATCCGCTGAACACAGCGCCGACCAGCTCCCAGAAAACGATGACAAGCTGCCGAACGGGGTAAAAAAAATAAATAAAAAAAATACTGACTTTCAAATTTTAACCGCTGTTTGCAAAAACAAAATACTGGACGCAAATGTTTGGAATTAACATATAGGGTCCTATGAATAATAAAAATGTCTGCTACAGAAGATAAAAAAAAAAAAGAAGAAATGCTGAAAAATGACAAAAAAAAGGAAAAAAGTAAGAGACTTTTTGCTGCAGATTAAAAGAATAAACGGTTTAATAGGTATTGGCTAAAAACTTGAATATTTTTTACATTGAAACCTATGGGATTCACCTGATTAAACCTGACGAATGAAACCACCGAACATCAGGGCATTTCACTGCCATTTCTCTGCTGTTCGATGTTCTCTGAATAGATTAACCATTGCTTCTCTATGGGGATTTCAATACTGTCGAACAGCACTATATTTCGCTAGCAATGCGCCAAAATTTGGTGTACTGCTGGCTTTGTGAATAGCCGAATGACCAAGAAATGTCACCACATGAGGATATTCACTGTTCGGTGCAATTTCGGCTCTCTGAATAACCCTGATAGTAGAACACCAGGCGGGCAACACTGTACCTTTACTAAGCATAACGGGTGGCTGCTTCTCGTGATGAATAGACACAGTAACCAAATGAGAGCACTCCATTACAAAGCTTCACAAAATTTAAAAGACACTCACGTTCATCGGGTTTCCCTTTTTTTTTTAAAAAACAATTTCTCCAACCTAAATAAGCAATAAACAATGGGAGATTAGTACACACAGAATATGATGATATCTTGCTCAAGCCTGTCACAGCATCAATGTAACCCATCAAGACAGGTCCTAGATTAAACAACCTAATGACCCCTTACTGTATATACACCGCAAAGAGGTGCTTCCCAGCAGTGTGTTTTCATATGCTGCATTAATTATACTGCAGAGAGGCGCTTCCCCGCAGTGTGTGTTTTCATATGCTGCATTAATTATACTGCAGAGAAGCGCTTCCCCGCAGTGTGTGGATTCATATGCTGCATTAATTATACTGCAGAGAGGCGCTTCCCAGCAGTGTGTGGATTCATATGCTGCATTAATTATACTGCAGAGAGGTGCTTCCCAGCAGTGTGTGGATTCATATGCTGCATTAATTATACTGCAGAGAGGCGCTTCCCAGCAGTGTGTGGATTCATATGCTGCATTAATTATACTGCAGAGAGGCGCTTCCCAGCAGTGTGTGGATTCATATGCTGCATTAATTATACTGCAGAGAGGCGCTTCCCAGCAGCGTGTGGATTCATATGTTGCATTAATTATACTGCAGAGAGGCGCTTCCAGCAGTGTGTGGATTCATATGCTGCATTAATTATACCGCAGAGAGGCGCTTCCCAGCAGTGTGTGGATTCATATGCTGCATTAATTATACCGCAGAGAGGCGCTTCCCAGCAGCGTGTGGATTCATATGTTGCATTAATTATACTGCAGAGAGGCGCTTCCCCGCAGTGTGTGGATTCATATGCTGCATTAATTATACTGCAGAGAGGCGCTTCCCAGCAGTGTGTGGATTCATATGCTGCATTAATTATACCGCAGAGAGGCGCTTCCCAGCAGTGTGTGGATTCATATGCTGCATTTATTATACTGCAGAGAGGCGCTTCACCGCAGTGTGTGGATTCATATGCTGCATTAATTATACTGCAGAGAGGCGCTTCCCAGCAGTGTGTGGATTCATATGCTGCATTAATTATACTGCAGAGAGGTGCTTCCCAGCAGTGTGTGGATTCATATGCTGCATTAGGCTAGGGACAGATGAGCGCATTTTCTGCGGCCACCGTCAAAATGTACGTCGATGCGTGCGCACGCATTTTTTCACGGAATACGCTTAAGTGGTCAGACGATGCGCAATTCTGGACGTATTTCATGACGATGGGGTGAAAAGAAGTCTAGGGAAATCCGGCTGTTTGAACGTTATGTTGGCCGCACACTAGCAGCGTCTGACATCTCCTAATCACGCACACACGCTGCTATGCGGCCGCAGCGCACTCTGTACGTCAGTACCAGCGGTTTAACGTTCTCGAAAAAATGCGTTCATTTTCCACTTGCGTTGCGCGGCCGGACTTTTGTGCGACCGTACTTCGTATATTGGCTGTCATTGCCCGTCATCTGCTGCTAGTGCGGCCGTGATTATGTGCGCCAGAACGCGCGTTCGCACTGCCTCAGTCTGACCCTAGCCTTAATTATACTGCAGAGAGGCGCTTCCCAGCAGTGTGTGGATTCATATGCTGCATTAATTATACTGCAGAGAGGTGCTTCCCAGCAGTGTGTGGATTCATATGCTGCATTAATTATAAACGCAGAGAATTGCTTATTACAGGCTGGTATTTTTATTGTGGTACCGGCTGAATCTTATACAACTGTATTTTTTTTTTGAATTTAAAATATTTTTATTTGTTTTCAGTTCAACTTACATAGCATTGCATGAATTGAATGTCAACTTTGGCATAACAGAGTATGTTATGAACATCAAAACTTAGATACTTAAGGCTAGGGTCAGACTAACGCATTTTTCACGTTGTCCGTGAAAATGTGCGTTCGAAGAATGGACGTATTTTTTCACGGAATACGCAATAGCGGTCATACTATGCGCAGTTTCATCCGTGATTTTGTACGGATCATCACTAAAACACTTCTTGCATCTGGACGTTATGTTGGCCGGACATTAGCAGCGTCTGATGTCTCCAATTCACGCACACACGCCGCTAGCGGACGCAGCGCACTCTGTACGTCAGTACTAGTGGTTTAACGTTCTCGAAAAAAATGCGTTCATTTTCCACTTGCGTTGCGCAGCCGGACTTTTGTGCGACCGTATTCGTATATTGGCCGTCATTGCCGGCATCTGCTGCTAGCACGGCCGTGATTAAGTGCGCCAGAACGCGCGTTCGCACTGCCTCAGTCTGACCCTAGCCTAATCAATAACAGTAATATAATAATAAACGCAAATAAAAGAAAACAATGAGCAAAACAATAAGAATATAACAAGAGAAGAAAAGAGAGAAGAGAAAGAGGGAAGAAAAAAAAAAAATTTGGGGGGAGGGGGGCAAAAAAAAACACAAGGAAAAGTCCAGTATCTTCTCATTAACGACGGTTAAGTAAAAATTATGGCACGCTTTAGGGAGAAACAATCAACTCGCTGTTTGTTGTGAAACGTCCAGGTCTTTCATAAATGTTTACCGAACGTGTGCCTGCAATCTAGTTAGTACAGGATAATTTATATGCATCCCAGATGAACCAAATGTTTTTCTTAATTGGGTTCGACCCTGCCACTGCCCTGGACAGACTATCTAGTAAGTGAAAATCATCGAGACGTGATGTAATAGCTGAGATAGGAGGAATCTCCTCTGATTTCCATTTCGCCGCTACCAAGAGGGAGGCTATCGATAGTATGTGAGCCAACATCTGTTTCTGATGCCTGGATAATGTTGTGGGAAACATTTGTATGAGCAATATCTCTGGAAGGGGATCTATTGTACTACCTACAATCCTCGAGCTCAGGAGTGCCACTTCCCTCCACCATACCTCTATCTTGGGGCATGTCCACCAGATGTGGAAGTACGAACCTCTCTCTCTTCCACATCTCCAGCACGTTGGCTGTATATCCTTTGATATACGGCTTTCTCTATCTGGCGTCAAGTACCATCTATATAACAGTTTCTTTCTGGCCTCCCCCAGTGTTGCACAACGAATACAACTGTATTTTTACTTCCCAAAAAATACACACTTTTTTGCTGCAAATAAATGGTCAAATAAATATTTTATTAAAACCCGGGATTTTTTTTTTTACATTGAAACCTATGGGATTCGCCTGTCGATTGAAATGCCCTGATCTTCAGTGGTTTCACTGACATTTCAGTGCTGTTCGGGATTCTCTGAATAGATTAACATAACCGCTACTTGTCTATACGGTGAAACAGAATAATGCCGTGATCTGTAAAAATGAAATTTGTTTTATACGGTTTCGCTGCAGTCCGAATCAAGTCAGACCATAGCAATTCGTTTGAGGGAACGGATTCATTTTCGGAAACACGAAACAGCAAATTTTCGTCCGAATTTTGATTTGGAACGAAGCGCACATGTCTAATGTTCGTTCGAAAGGTTCAAACCGATCATTGTTTTTGGCTGATGTTACCGGTGGAGTGTTGGATGTTTTTGTTCCGATTTAAAATGATATTTCGCTCTCGAAATGGCGCACGCACACACTGCATCATGCTGGCTTGTTGACCCATGTGGCACCCATAGAGTTTAGACGTCAATCGAAGGTGTACAACACTGTGGTAATGATCTGCTGTGTCACCCCCTTGTTTTGTTCCTTTACCTCCCCCACTTTTCTGCCCTTCTCCATCTCTACCTGTCCTTCATCCTCTGTTTTATTCTTGCACATACTTAATAATAATTACAGTTTGAAAAGGTCACTGCCAAATCCTGGCGGGATCCCCTGCGTGTCACACGCCTGCTGCAGCCTTTAACCTCAGAGCCCTCGCTGCGGAGCATTTCCTCCACAGGGCTCTGCACCAGGGGGTATCTCACATTCAGTTTGAGTCATGCGGTGCAGTGCTCGGCTCGGATGAACGTTGCTGCAGTGAGTAGGATAAGCGCTGTTCTGTTTGCATAGGATCCAGCATTTGCAATGCTAATGTGTTTTTATAGGGAACATTAGTGTTAAAGGGGCAGCATCGCATCCTACTACACGGTGCGCTTATATCGTCCAGCTCTCACATTTCAAGACCGATGACATTCGCTCAAAATAAATGTGACCTTGAATATGCCGGGTGATTTTGTTCACCAGTTTTAAGAAAGGATAAAGGATATACACAGGGTTATTCAAAGAGAAACAAAAAGTCACCACACGTACGTTGACTTTTCGTTCTCCTCAATTCGGCGATCCCATTTCGGCGACCCTGCGGTGTATTCAACAAGCACCACAGGGCCGCCGTAGTGCAGGGAAAAGCCGACGTAAACCCGACGAAACACTCACCGGCACACGCACACTGAAACCCGCAAAAACATCTGGATTAACCCCACCGAACACGCCGGAGAAACCCGAGCAGGAGCCGATCAGAGCGCAGAGCAGCCGCCGGAAAAACCCGACACCGCAGATGAATGGAGTGAAAAAAAATAAAGAGCAGTACGCTTGAATGTTTGAAAAGTGAAACGCTGTTTGCAAAGAAACTACTGAGCGAAAATGTCTGAAATTTACACATAAGATCCAATGAATGATAATAAAAAGGGCTTTTACAGAAAATAGAAAAAACGATTTAAAAGAAAAAAAAAAAACCACAACATTTTCGCAAAACATCCTGAAAATGCCTAAAATATCCTAAAAAAAAAAAAATCAAAAAAAAAAATCTACAAAAAAAGAGACTTTTTACTTCAGAATATTATAACGGTTTATTAGATATTGGATTAAAACGGGAATATTTTATCATTGAATCCTATGGGATTCGCCTGAATAAACCTGTTGAATTAAACCACCGAATGGCAGGGCATTTCGGCAACTTTTCACTGCTGGTTTTTGTTCTCTGAATAGACGAAGCAGTGCTTCTCTATGGGGGATTCACTGCCCTCGAACAGCCACCATACAGCCACCGTATGTGCAGGCAATTCGCCAACATTTGGCGAACTGCCTGCTCTCTGAATAGTCGAATGGCCAGGAAAGGTAACTGTACGTTGAATTTCAGCCTTCGGTTACCTTTCGCCAGCAATTCGGATCTCTTTGAATAACCCTGTATATAAATATATTTGGGGCCATTATGAACCATTGTCTGGAAACCTATTCATTAACAGGGCTATACACAGGACTCGTTTAGACTGGACGAAAGGAAATTCAACCTAAAGCATAGGAAGGGTTATTTTACGGTGAGAACAATAAGGCTGTGGAATTCTCTGCCTGTTGAGGTGGTTGGGTCAGATACTGTACAGACTCTTAAACAGCGACTGGATGACTTCCTGCAGACACAGAATATTAAGGGTTATAATATTTAACATGTGGGTAAAAGCTGCTTGATCCAAGAAGAAATCTGACTGCCATTCTGGGGACAAGAAGAACATTTTTCCTCAGTATGTTGCATATTCGGCGAGCGCTTCAGACCAGGGGTTTTGCCTTCTTTTGGATCAACCACAGTAGGTGATGTGTGAAAGGCTGAACTCGACAAACGCACGACTTTTGTTCCCCGGCAGAGGAACAGCAAAGTGTGAGTGTAGGGTATAGAGACACATTGAGATGAGAGGGATGGGACAACCCCAGAGCTAGGGGTAAGAGGCACTATGGGTTAGTGGGATTGGGTGGTAGTGCAATTTGGTGTGGGATGGGACTGAGACAGACCAAGATCTGTGGCTTCAAAAGCATGAAGTCTGACTCAGGTCTAAAATTAGTTTTATATCTGCAAGAAATAACCAGAAATGTTCAAAATACCATCAATTCTCATGATTTCGGGATACAGTTGCATCAGGAGCTAGGCCTTATACCAGTAAGCGTTCAGGCAGGGTCTTGGACAAAGAGGTCAACACGGCCTACAATGTATATGGGTAGCTCTACACACCTCGTCTAGCAAAATATCTGTACTATTGGTCTAATGCAGTGGTTCCCAATCCTGGTTGTCAGGAACCCATAACAGGCCAGGTTTGCCAGATACAGTCAGGTCCAGAAATATTGGGACAGACACAATTCTATCATCTTTGGCTCTATACACCACCACAATGGAATTGGAATGAAACAAACACAATGTGCTTTAACTGCAGACTGTCAGCTTTAATTTGAGGGTATGTACATCCAACTCAGGTGAACGGTGTAGGATTTACAGCAGTTTGCAGATGTGCCTCCCACTTGTTAAGGGACCAAAAGTAATGGGACAATTGGCTTCTCAGCTGTTCCATGGCCAGGTGTGTGATATTCCCTCATTACCCCAATTACAATGAGCAGATAAAAGGCCCAGAGTTCATTTCAAGTGTGCTATTTGCATTTGATATCTGTTGCTGTCAACTCTCAAGATGAGATCCAAAGACCTGTCACTATACGTGAAGCAAGCCATCATTAGGCTGAAGAAACAAAACAAACCCATCAGAGAGATAGCAAGAACATTAGGCGTGGCCAAAACAACTGTTTGGAACATTCTCAAAAAGAAGGAACGCACCGGTGATCAACACCAAAAGACCCAGGAGACCACGAAAAACAACTGTGGTGGATGACCGAAGAATTCTTTCCCTGGTGCTGAAAACACCCTTCACAACAGTTGGCCAGATCAAAAACACTCTCCAGGAGGTAGGTGTATGTGTGTCAAAGTCAAAAATCAAGAGAAGACTTCACCAGAGTGAATACAGAGGGTTCACCACAAGATGTAAACCATTGGTGAGCCTCAAAAACAGGAAGGCCAGATTAGAGTTTGCCAAACAAAACCTAACAAAGCCTTCACAGTTCTGGAACAAGATCCTATGGACAGATGAGACCAAGATCAACTTGTACCAGAGTGATGGGAAGAGAAGAGTATGGAGAAGGAAAGGAACTGCTCATGATCCTAAGCATACCACCTCATCAGTGAAGCATGGTGGTGGTAGTGTCATGGCGTGGGCATGTATGGCTGCCAATGGAACTGGTTCTCTTGTATTTATTGATGATGTGACTGCTGACAAAAGCAGCAGGATGAATTCTGAAGTGTTTCGTGCAATATTATCTGCTCACATTCAGCCAAATGCTGCAGAACTCATTGGACGGCGCTTCACAGTGCAGATGGACAATGACCCAAAGCATACTGCAAAAGCAACCAAAGAGTTTTTGAAGGGACAGAAGTGGAATGTTATGCAATGGCCAAGTCAATCACCTGACCTGAATCCCATTGAGCATGCATTTCACTTGCTGAAGACAAAACTGAAGGGAAAATGCCCCAAGAACAAGCAGGAACTGAAGACAGTTGTAGTAGAGGCCTGGCAGAGCATCACCAGGGATGAAACCCAGCGTCTGGTGAGGTCTATGCGTTCCAGACTTCAGGCTGTGATTGACTGCAAAGGATTTGCAACCAAGTATTAAGAAGGGAAAGTTTGATTTATGATTATTATTTTGTCCCATTACCTTTGGTCCCTTAACAAGTGGGAGGCACATCTGCAAACTGCTGTAAGTCCTACACCGTTCACCTGAGTTGGATGTACATACCCTCAAATTAAAGCTGACAGTCTGCAGTTAAAGCACATTGTGCTGGTTTCATTCCAACTCCATTGTGGTGTATAGAGCCAAAGATGTTAGAATTGTGTCCATGTCCCAATATTTCTGGACCTGACTGTATCTGATGCACAGGTGTCACTGGCTGCATATCAGTGCCTACCGGGAGCTACCAGCAGTCTCACCAACTTTACCGTGGGGAGGTCTATGTGTTCTGGCGCTGATTGGCTCCCCTTTCCTGGCCGGTGGTGGATGTCACACGCCTTGGACCCAACTGCGGTGTTCCCCCTCCGGACTTCCTGGTTCCAGGGTGTCTGCGCTGGCTGGGGAGGCATGCAGCCAAGATGGTGTCAAGGACTTGGGATTTCCTTTGCACTTTGGCCTCAGCCTCCGGGGAGGGCTCTTTTCTTGATTTTTGGATTGTCCCTCACCTCGGATTCCCTTCCTCTGCATGAGCAATTTCGGGTCCAACCATACCAACCCTTGACAACAGTTGTTATGATTTAAATGCATAGTGATTACAGGATTCGGTCTGCATTTCCCAAAGGTAATTCTTAAATCTGGCCTGTTAGGAGAACCTGAGGACCAGGGTTGAGAATCATTGGCCTAATTGATAATAGTCGATTCATTTTTGGCCCATCAAGGGTGCAGATTGGTATTAAGCCACAGTTCCAAACTTCTGAGCACCTTTGAAGCACAAGATCGCTTCTAGTAGATTTCCTCCATTCCTTTGAATGGATCAAGCATGGAACGTGCTAGGTAAAAATGGAAGAGATCGATAGAGATCGATAGAGATCGATAGAGATCGATAGAGATCGATAGAGATCGATAGAGATCGATAGAGATCGATAGAGATCGATAGAGATCGATAGAGACACACACCTAAAAGACATACTGGCTTCGAAAAATGTAATCCTTGATGGAGCCTACTTACTACTCCGACTGATTTTGGTTGGTTTTAGGAATTCAGAAAATTGGACTTTATCAGTGGTCTTCGTCATAACCCTTTCATACTCTAAACTTGTGGTCTTGTATGCTCCAGCTGTGTGTAGAGTGCATTCGGCAACCCAAAAAGAGCCCGGTGAAGTCAACGGAGAAGTCGTTTTGAGGAATTAAAAGTGGCCCATATCAGTACAGATGTACAAATGGTTTTGACACACTCCGAATTCAAATGAAAAGGAGAATCCACAAATGGCCTTGGTCATATTACGATGGTATGTGCAAACTCCCATGGCTTACGAAGAGAACTGCCTCTATTGCATAAAGAGTTTGGGAGCTGAGCAGAAAAACGTTTTTGGTTTGGGATGGGTGGTTTGGAGGTGATCACTATGAATTGCTAGCTCATTAAAGAGGTAAAGAAGCAGGAAGGACAAGTGAAAGTGGGATTTTGGGTTGTAGGAACCTCTAAATGTTGATAGGTGGGGAAGAGCGGATATGGGGTCAGTAGGGCATGTAAAAAAAAATGGAATGTGGCAAGCAGGCCTACTCTTTGGATGGGGTGAGCAGGACGCACAACCATGGGCCCCACAATGCATAGGGCCCAGCACCACTGCCGACACCTGTCGTGTAAGGCTAGGGTCAGACGAAAGCATTTTTCCCCGCGAACGTGAAAAAGTGCGTCCGAACGCATTGACGTATTTTTTTCACGGAACGCGCAAAAACGGTCAGACGACGCGCATTTTTGGGCGTGATTTTGTACGGATCGTCAATAAAACTCTTTTTGCGTCTGGACGTTATGTAGGCCGGACATTAGCAGCGTCTGACATCTCCTAATCACGCACACACGCCGCTATGCCGCAGCTGCGCACTCAATACGTCAGTACTAGCGGTTCAGCGTTCTCAGAAAAATGCGTTCAAATTCCACTTGCGTTGCACGGCCGGACTTTTGTGCGGCCGTAGATCGTATATTGGCCGTCATTGCCCGTCATCTGCTGCTAGTGCGGCCGTAATTATGTGCGCCAGAACGCACGTTAAAAGTGCGCTGGTCTGACCCCAGCCTAAATGCAGAGCCAATGTCCAGGATGGAACTCTACCTGCCTCCAGGACTGACTCGGAGAACTCCCACCTCCAAGATAGCATGACAAGGGTTTTAGTATGTCTGAGGGAGAGGGGGGTGTCTACCTGGGGACAAGAGGGTTCACGGGTGTCTGTCCATTTGTGGAGATCAGGCGGTGGGGGCAGTGTGTGAAAAAAAGATGGAATGTAAGGAGGTGGTACGTTGAAAGCACGGCCAGGTGCCCCACAATATTTTCGAGCCCAAGGCCCCATAAATGCCAAGGGTGGCTCTGATCGTAAGAGTATGGAATATACCATACAGGAGACTAAAAGATTGAGAAGATGCAGGTGGAACACGGCAAGCTGGAGTTGGGTTTAGTGATAGTCATAGAATCCAAAAGGGTAAAGGGAGACAGATGAGAAGTCAATATGGTGCACACATACAATGTGTGAGATATACGCGTGTATGTTGCACATATCTAAAACGACACTGCATTGAAAGAATCCCCATCAGTCTCTGCGGGGCCTTAGACCTGGTCTACACAACCACCGATGGGATGGAATATTACAGAACAATGCGACGTGGTGCAAGACCTTATGCCATCACCAACTGGAAACCACAGGCGGTTAACCCTTTCAGCGATAAAGATGACAGAAGTTGTCTTTGGCAGTCAAAGTGTTAACGACACATTGTAGAGATGCAGAGAGCAGCTTTCTCCGAGCCTCCGTTTCTGTCAGCGTGTGGGTGGGTGTATTTTTTTTTTTCCCTTCTCTCACACCCCTCCGTCTCCCCCCCTTCCATTTCTGCAATCATGTGGGAGTTGGCACGTTGTGCTGTGTGAGCATTGTGCCTTCTCCCGGAGATTACTGTATCCTAATGATAAAGATATTAGGTGATATCAGCCATGCAACCAGGATTTAAGGATACGGGGGGGGTTGGAAGGATATCTGCAGGATTCCAAAAATACATTCCAGCAGACAACATATTCTATCTGCCCATCCATCACATCTTCTAAAGAAATGTAACAATGTCTAGTCGCCCAATCGCATCCAGCTATACGTGAAACAAGGTCTACATACTAGTAATTAAACCGGATTGACAAAGTCATAATCTGCTCCCGATTTCCGCAGAGCCCAACAAGTAGCCCCATACACCCGCTAAAGTCACATCTTTTTTTTGGGGGAGGGAATCTGCTCTCCAATCCTTCAGATGAGAAGGGGAGTCCCAAATTTCCACAATGAGTAGGATACAAGCCAAACAGAATTCCGAAAAGGCAACGAGACAAGGAAGCCCATTGAGAAGGCCTTGGCCAAGGAGGAACTGGCCCGCCTTGGCCAAGGAGGAACTGGCCCCCCTTGGCCAAGGAGGAACTGGCCCCCCTTGGCCAAGGAGGAACTGGCCCCCCTTGGCCAAGGAGGAACTGGCCCCCCTTGGCCAAGGAGGAACTGGCCCCCCTTGGCCAAGGAGGAACTGGCCCCCCTTGGCCAAGGAGGAACTGGCCCCCCCTTGGCCAAGGAGGAACTGGCCCCCCTTGGGCAATATTCCAAAGTTCGTGCAAACTTAACCAGATCTGTTCTAAACGTAACGCCACAGACTAATGGCTCTGGTAAATTAACAGATTGTCAGGTCCTAGAGGTCCTGACCCCCCCTTTCTATGTCACATCCTGCCTGCCCTATGCAGGTTCCAGGAGTTTATAATCAGACTATACACATTCCTGGACTCTGACAATCTAACCCTGGAACCTCACCTGCCCTTCATCCTCCCTAAATCAGTCCTGCATTTAAAGGAAGTCACACCCTCTACCCTGGACTTCCTCATTGAAGAAGTCCCAGACTGTATTGCAGAGCTGAATCCTGAACTCTCCTAATCCAGACCTTCCTGAGAGGACTCGATTTCCTGGACATTCACCCTTCAAGCCGGTAACCCCCCTGCGCATCCCGATTCCCCCCATCTTGAACCCCTGGCTACCAGACCCCCTTGATTTTGGACTTTGACCACCATGATTGCCGCCTTGCCTAGACCCCCTGCTTTGCCCACGACCATTCCATTGCCTGCCTGAGACCGTTGCTTATATCATCTGTGTTTATGTATATATCTGTTTAGTGTATGGTTTATTCATTGCTTGCCCCGTGTGCGGTTAAGTTCCCTTTGTGTCTTTCTACTCACTTCAGCATCTTAGTCTCCTCTTGCTATCCCTCATTTCTCCTGCTTTCTAACTGCTCTCATATTCCATTCTCCCTAGCCTCCGTTCCCACTACTCTCAGCCATCCCTTTGGCCTCCACCTTTTTTTCTGCATCTCCTCCTCCTCTTCCTCTAGCTATTCCCCATTGTGCCCAATTGTCCAGTTCAGGTCTCTTGTATCTTTATGTTCTGGTGTTTGTTTATTCTGCAAACCTGCCTCACTGCATCCTGGGCTCACTACCTGCTGCATCAATCCGTCTGAACCCTGACACAGATCTGGTTAAATTGGCACAGATTTTGGAATATAGCCCCTTGTCAGCCTTTAACATGCCATCCTTGTCCAGCTGTGAACATGGCGTACAGTGGTACCTCGGATCACAAACTAAATTGGTTCCACGACTCTGGTTGCGAACCGAATTGTAGGTTGTAGAGTCCTCGCGCTTGCAAAAAACCGTCCAGAAGAGGAGTTGCAATCTAGAAAATATATGGGACACACATTGCGCAGTATATCCTTATCACAATTTCCATAAAAAAAAACACTAGTCAACTCACTTTTTAAAGAGCCACATAAAGCTGGCTCTAAACTGTAAAAGCATATGGTTTAGTGGATGATAATCTCACCAGCACATCAATTTCCAATGGTAAACCGGTCCATATGTTGGAGTATTGGATATCCTGGAATACACCATGTTAGACGTCAAATAAAATTTAAAATGATTTAATAGTACGGCACTAACGCGTTACGACCCAATTGGTCTTTGTCAAAGTGCATATCATGCCCCATGATTTGTTGTATATTTTTACTGTTATGTGTTGAATCTGCCTTTGCTGCTTACATGCTATGGTTTTCATAGCTATTTTGTTCCTGCTGGGTTTCCTTAGCCTTCTGTAACCAGCTAGTTTCCACCCCTTTGCTCAGTGTCTTGTTCTAAAAGGGACTTCCTGGTTACATAGCAGCCATTCTGTGCTCACTGCTGGACAAAACTAATGTCTTTTTACCTGCATTGCTGTACACTATTACAAGATTGTCAGTCTGATCATTAAACTCTTCAACTGGATTCATCTTTCTACGTGTCAGTTTTGCTGAGTTGAAGCTGCCGAACTTAATCATGTGAGTACTGGTCAAATACAGACTTAGCTAGTCTAAAGCACCCACGCTTCACAGCTTTGCTTAGGGAAGCCGAATACAAGTCAAATCACCTGGCTGCCATGTTTTTATGTCAACCATCGCTCTGTGTAACATCAAGGTGTCCCAGCATGGAGCACACTCTGTCCAATGCAAATTCAGTATACGCATCTGGGAGAACATCCCTCCGCAGACCCCTGAGGTTGCTGTGGACTGTAGGGTTGCTTTGTAGGAGAAACGATGATGTGGATCCTGGTGAAGCATCGCACAAAATGTCAGTCTGCAACAGCTGTGGACCGAATAGGGTTGCCAGATCGGCCATGTTTTCTAAGACCCGGCAGGTTTTTTTTCTGTATGTATGCATAACCTTATTCACGCTGATGGGCAGTGCATGGAAAAATGCTCTCCCTTTGCATGAAATAGTCATGCGTCCAAGGAAACATGGCCGACCTGGAACCCGATAATTGGATGGATCTATGTGATGCAAAATGTAATAAAGTAACGCGAGGCTGTGAAACGTTCTGTTATTTAATAGGAATTTATCCAGAATCAATACGACGACAGCAGGTGCTAAAAAAGGGACACGTCAAGCTTCCCAGCTATACATGCGCGGTGTTAAAGGGCTGTCCTCTGACAGATGTCTCAGTATCGGAGGTAAATTAGAGGAGTGTAGTTCCACCAATATTTTTGCAGAGGGAACGGAATCCCCCAAACACTAAAACGTGTGGTCAGGTGTTCAATCATATGTTTCGCTGTTAAGTCACAATAAGTATAGGGTCTATTCACTAAAATCCACATATATGTAAATAAATCACATCTGAGCTTATGTTACATGCAAGATGATAATTGCTAACTGTGGGACAAATTTTGAGGAGTTCCCACACTTACAGGGTTATTCAAAGAGAATCGAAAAGTCACCGCACGTTCGGTGACTTTTCATGCTCTTCAATTCGGTGCGATTTGGTGATCCTATTTCGGCGACCCTGCGGTGTATTCAGCAAGCACCACAGGGCTGCCGTAAATGCAGGGAAAAGTCGCCGCAAACCCACCGAAAACTCACTGCAAAACCAGGGCGAATGCACGCCGAAACCAGCAAAAACATCTGGGTTAACCCCAAACACGCCGGAGAAACCCAAGCAGGAGCCGATCACAGTGCAGAGCAGGCAACGAAAAAAACCGACACCGCAGACGAATAGAGTGTAAAAAAAAAAAAAAAAAATACACAAAAAAACAGTATGCTTGAATGTTTGAAAAGTAAAAAACGCTGTTTGCAAAGAAACTACAGAACGAAAATGTCTGAAATTTACATACAAGATCCAATGAATGATAATAAAAAGGTCTGTTACAGAAAAAAAAGTTTGCAAAAAAAATAAAATAATCTAAAAAAGACTTTTTACTGCAAAATATTATAAATCAACGGTTTATAAGATATTGGATTAAAACGGGAATATTTTTAACATTGAAGCCTATGGGATTCGCCTGAATAAACCTATCGCATGAAACCACCGATCAGCAGGGCATTTCGGCAACTTTTCACTGCTGGTTTTTGTTCTCTGAATAGACGAAGCATTGCTTCTCTATGGGGATTTCACTGCCGTCGAACAGGCACCGTATGTGCAGGCAATTCGCCAACATTTGGCGAACTGCCTGCCCTCTGAATAGCCGAATGGCCAGGAAAGGTAACCGTTCAGCATTCGGTTACCTTTCGGCCCCAATTCGGATCGCTTTGAATAACCCTGTTATTTTTTGGACTTGAACTCTGCTCAGGTTTGCTTCCCCAGCTCTACACGATATCTAACCAGACAGCAAGTAGCTTGGCTGCACCCACATGCGGCAGTGAATCATGATATGCCGCTGCAAAAATGCTGCATAGCGCTCACATTGATAAGGATTACGGTGACACGGTCATGCCTAAAACATGTTGGGCTCATTTGACAGAAGAACCACTCCCTTTATATAGGTTAGCAATGTTTGCAGACACACATAATTGGAGAAAAAAAGAAGTCATTACCTGTGAGAGTTTCGGTGTCCCTCGCTTTGCGGCGTCATGACGCAGAGGCAACTCCGAGTAGAGAGCCGTCCTGCAGGAGAGCCCTATGGTCAGGCTCTGCCCCTGCTTGGCCAGTGACTGAAGGCTGTGACACACTGTACGGGTTTGTGTGCGGTGCTGAGCGATGCAAGGCAGAACGGGGCAAAGCGGCGGCTGGCGAGACGGCACGGGGAGGTGGAGTTAACTGAATTCCCACCAATCACCTCGCTCGTATGATCAGCAAGTCTGTCGCAATGATTTATAGGAGTGCTCTGATTGGTGGAGGTTCAATATTGTCATCTTCCGATGGTCAGCTACGCGATCTGCTGCCAGCTGAGCGACACTGAACGCGACAACACTTCCCCATGATGCTCATCTCCGGGTGCTATGACCTTTATCGGTCAGCGAGAAAAAGTCACCACGTACGGACAATCTCGCATTGCTGCGTGACCTCCCCCTGATTGCTCCACCCACAGAGCGCAAAATATTGTACCACCTGTCGCTGGATGGGGTGAACGGAAACAGCGATATCTCATCGTGGGATGTGCCATTGCTTTGATCATGAAGACCATCCATGAAGTTTGTCGATCTCTATCCCGGTGTCGGGGATTTAGCGGGAGTTGGAGCCCAGGATGCAGAAGATGGGGCACACACTTGCAGAACCACACAACACAGAGTGACCAGGAGAATGCCGGCCTCTGCATAGTGGGAGTAGGCACTGGGCCAGTTCCAGGTACGTAGTGCAGGGGTAACCCAGTGATGCAATCAGACAGTGCAGAGGTTGGGACCAGAAGAACAGGATCATACACAGTTAGACAGGCAACGAGCAAGTCCAGAAGAAGGCTGGTACGTTGTGACAGGAACCCGCTCCTTCCACCTGTCCTGGCTCTCCAGACACCCCCTTACCAAGATCAGCCCGGCCGCTGAGTTGCTCGGAACGCAGTGCCTCGAGCAGCCTGATCTGTAGCTCCAGACCTGCTTGGTCTGATCCTCTGCCTCTTTGATTTTCCAGAAGGCCGCTCTGTGCCTTCTGAGGGTGATTGTGGGTACCCTGAATGAGACACCAGACAGGCTGTATGTTCAAACAGGATTCTGAGACTTTTATTGAAAAACGCCACTATTTATGCCCAGGTCCAACAGTTATAATTTGCATACCAACCGACGAACATTGACCTACTAAAACTCTGATACATTATGTCAGTTAGATATTTACAGTAAACATTCCTTAGCCTTCATAACACATATCATTTACATAATCTATTGTTCCAATAGATCAGATTACCTTTGTAGTCAAACACTGTCCCAGACTCTTGACTCTTTTAAACAGATAAAAGAAAGCCCTCTTGCATAATCACACATTATTTACACATTCCACACAAAAGAGGGCATTGAACATTGCTTCAGGTTGCATCTTTTAAAACACATCTCCAAGTGCCCATTCACATACAGTAAAAGAAGTACATTTAAAACTAAAGCTAAGCAATTTACAATACATTTAAATTCACACCACGCAATATTAAATGAACATAAAGTCTTCCAAGGCAAATGTCTAAGTCTTTTGGGGTTTTTGACAGGAAAATAAAAAAGTCTTGGGCTTTGAAGCGGGGAGCACTACGTCAGTTCCATGACATACGTCCCAACACAATTCAGTGTATGCAGACAACAGGTTGAGGATAGGTCTGGATATATGTTGGCAGGTTAGTGCCAACAGGTGGGCATCATGATTAGTCCACACATTGCAGGTGAGAGCCCAGAACCAACGAATCAGCAGAGTCCATAGAAGATCCAGGATCTGACAGAATGGCAGCAGTATGAGGAGCTCCCTTGGATAGCCGGGTAGCCAAGCTGGCCACAACGCTGCAGACCAGGGTTCAATTCCAAGACGGAACCCTAAAAGGAGCCTCATCCGAATGTCTGCAGGGCTCGACGTTAACGGTGAACCATGACACACTGTATCTAGCTCTCTATCGTTCTAATTGCCAATCAACCCATCGAGCTGTGCATTCATTTTCTCTCTTACCCCTCTGGACATGAATAAGATGGTTCTTGTGTCTGAATACCCCAGTAACAGGACTGAAAACACACAGTAACTTAACTTGCCTGTAATAGCTTGTTGGTGGAAGTCTCAGAAACACAGAGTAAATTAATGGAGCTGTCATGTCTAATAAACATCTACAACTTTGCTCTCCGGTGAATAATTTCTTCATCGCAAAATTATTAGGAGGCGGCTGACAAAGGCCAGGACTTTACAGAGCGATGCCCGGTGCCAGTACACATCGCCAGGCTCCCACCCGCACAGAGTATCAGTAAAATAACATTCATATGTTGAGACAGGGCAAAATGCGCCGGTATACCAGAGGGGGCCGTTAATGCGCCGGTATGGGAGAGGGGGCCTTAATGCGCCGGTATGGGAGAGGGGGCCTTAATGCGCCGGTATGGGAGAGGGGGCCTTAATGCGCCGGTATGGGAGAGGGGGCCTTAATGCGCCGGTATGGGAGAGGGGGCCTTAATGCGCCGGTATGGGAGAGGGGGCCTTAATGCGCCGGTATGGGAGAGGGGGCCTTAATGCGCCGGTATGGAGAGGGGGCCTTTAATGTGCCGGTATACCAGAGGGGGGCCTTAATGCGCCGTATACCAGAGGGGGGCCTTTAATGCGCCGGTATACCAGAGGGGGGCCTTTAATGCGCCGGTATACCAGAGGGGGGCCTTTAATGCGCCGGTATACCAGAGGGGGGCCTTTAATGCGCCGGTATACCAGAGGGGGGCCTTTAATGCGCCGGTATACCAGAGGGGGGCCTTTAATGCGCCGGTATACCAGAGGGGGGCCTTTAATGCGCCGGTATACCAAAGGGGGGCCTTTAATGCGCCGGTATACCAGAGGGGGGCCTTTAATGCGCCAGTATACCAGAGGGGGCATTAATGCGCCGGTATACCAGAGGGGGCATTAATGCGCCGGTATACCAGAGGGGGCATTAATGCGCCGGTATACCAGAGGGGGCATTAATGCGCCGGTATACCAGAGGGGGCATTAATGCGTGGATATACGAGAGGGGGCATTAATGCGTGGATATACGAGAGGGGGCATTAATATGCTGGTATATAAGAAGGGGCATTAATGTGCATAAATGTACAGTTTCAAAGAAAAAAAAAAAAAACCAGAAAAAATAATCCTACTCCTTCCTAGGAGACTAACTAAACAAGTGTTTTTTTCCCTCCTCTCACTAGCAGTATTGGGCAGCTAAGCTGCTTACCAGTCCAAAACAAAGAAAAGGTTTGCTTACTTCCCTTAGTAGTAGGCAGTTTAAGTTAGCAGGTAGCTGGGAATTAACCCTATAACAGAGGGAAAAGGGGATGTTTCAGTCTGCCTGCTGGTAAACTGGTGATCTATCACCGGCCCCTAGTCACCCGGTCACAGCTGGTCTTGAAGCATCTTCTGTTAATACTTGACTTTGACACAGAAGGCTTTATAATTAGGTAAAATAGGCAGCTGCCTATGGCCTCGTTCCAGCAAGGACTTCAGTTGATGTAATTTATGGAGAATGTCATCAGGGCTCAAAATTTAAGGTTATACTTTAGCCATAAGAAAGAGTTACTCCCCACCAAGGTTTCCAACCTTATTTGACCAGGCGAAACCCACAAGGTCATGCCTGTCACCAGTTGCTGTAACTCCAAATTCTGTCCCTGCAATCATAATACTAACACTTTCTCTAGATCACCTAATTGTGAAAAAGCTGAGATGGGATGTGCTTAACATAAGAGGAGGCACGTTTACCGACACGCTCATTAATTTACTTTCATTTGCATAAGATCTAGAATACAAAATGTGTGTGTATGTGTAGGTGTGTGGCCACACGGATCAAAGCTTCTGCATTTCTTTATTGTACAGCCATGGACTTGCAGGGTATAACAGGAAAATGAACAAATATAAAACTAATGCCTACTCCTTTATGCGGAGGCTAATTAAACATTCAGAATGCCTGTCTGAAATATTGGGCGGCTAAGCCGCTTACCAAATCAGTGAAAACAAAAATCAAATACACTTTCCTTCTGTACAGGATTGTACTTCCCTTCTGCACCAAGACTGACTCTCAGAGGGAACCACATCTCCTATAAGGGGAGGGCAGTCCTAATCAGGAATCGGCTGTGCGTTAACCCTATAGGGGAAAAAGGGAGTTCTCCATTCGCCTGCTGATAATCACTCGGTTACATACATACATTTTTTTTTATATAATGGGGAATTCACTACCAACAATATAAAACCTGCATGTGTAATGAACAGACTCAAATGATGGAAAATTAGCCTCTACTTAGCGATATATAGAATGTTCAGTGATAATGAGGAGGGGGGGGTGTATAAACCAGCGCCACTGTATCTTAATGAACATAATTGCAATAACATTAGCATCTGGGCATATGTATAAAATAATTTGCATCTGAGAAAAAAAAAAACAAAAAAAAACCAACCGGTTAAAGATTTTTTCTTCAATCGAGGCAGATGTATAATTCTTTATGTACAGGAGCTTTTAAGAGATCGCGGCTTTACGTTCAGATGCTTTTCTTTCATTTACAATGGCAGAGTTTTTTTTAGCCCAAAAAAACCCTAAAATTTCAATCCCAGCCATAAACCTCTTTATGAATACTGTTCGGCGCAGAGGCGAGACTTGTGCTTGGCGTTTCAAACAGAAGAACTATTTCTTTATACCTCTCTCTCCCCCACACCCCCCCCATAGTATTTCTGTCATGTCAACATCTGGAGCGCTGATGCAAATATATTGCACGTTCCCATTGTCACTCAATGGTATTGACATCACAGGAGCAGATCAGAGGAAGGGGCAAGCAACGAGCTGCGTCAACATCCTTCCCCCCCAGGACCACCGAGGCTTCAATAACTGCAGCACGCCTGCCGATGTTTGGAATTATTGACACTAGGTTACCTGCGGATTATCACTCCCATCAAGCCGCCCAGAGACGATTATATTTGGATTAAAATGCACCTGTACTTAAAATAAAATGCGTGAATATGAAGATGACCACAAAATGGACTGTTCAAGCAATACATCTGTTCTGCACAATTCTTGTCCTAGAGGAGTCTTTCTCCTTCTATTTAATGTAAGATTTTATAAATCCAGTCAAGTAAAAGAAGCATTTTAGCAACTGGGGGAAGAAACATTTTCTACTTTCAAGGAGTAAACCCTTCTTCAGGTTTTGCCATCTCGATCTGAGCACAAGTATATGGGGCAGGGTACCGGTGACGCGGGGCAGGGTACCGGTGACGCGGGGCAGGGTATCGGTCAGAGATGAGCGGGGCAGGGTATCGGTCAGAGATGAGCGGGGCAGGGTATCGGTCAGAGATGAGCGGGGCAGGGTATCGGTCAGAGATGAGCGGGGCAGGGTATCGGTCAGAGATGAGCGGGGCAGGGTATCGGTCAGAGATGAGCGGGGCAGGGTATCGGTCAGAGATGAGCGGGGCAGGTATCGGTCAGAGATGAGCGGGGCAGGGTATCGGTCAGAGATGAGCGGGGCAGGGTATCGGTCAGAGATGAGCGGGGCAGGGTATCGGTCAGAGATGAGCGGGGCAGGGTATCGGTCAGAGATGAGCAGAGCAGGTCAGAGATGAGCAGAGCAGGTCAGAGATGAGCGGAGCAGGTCAGAGATGAGCGGAGCAGGTCAGAGATGAGCGGAGCAGGTCAGAGATGAGCGGGGCAGGTCAGAGATGAGCGGGGCAGGTCAGAGATGAGCAGGGCAGGTCAGAGATGAGCAGGTCAGGTCAGAGTTGAGCAGGTCAGGTCAGAGATGAGCAGGTCAGGTCAGAGATGAGCAGGTCAGGTCAGAGATGAGCAGGTCAGGTCAGAGATGAGCAGGTCAGGTCAGAGATGAGCAGGTCAGGTCAGAGATGAGCAGAGCAGGTCAGAGATGAGCAGAGCAGGTCAGAGCAGGTCAGAGATGAGCAGAGCAGGTCAGAGATGAGCGGGGCAGGTCAGAGATGAGCGGGGCAGGTCAGAGATGAGCGGGGCAGGTCAGAGATGAGCAGGTCAGGTCAGAGTTGAGCAGGTCAGGTCAGAGATGAGCAGGTCAGGTCAGAGATGAGCAGGTCAGGTCAGAGATGAGCAGGTCAGGTCAGAGATGAGCAGGTCAGGTCAGAGATGAGCAGGTCAGGTCAGAGATGAGCAGAGCAGGTCAGAGATGAGCAGAGCAGGTCAGAGATGAGCAGAGCAGGTCAGAGATGAGATGAGCAGGTCAGAGATGAGATGAGCAGGTCAGAGATGAGATGAGCAGGTCAGAGATGAGATGAGCAGGTCAGAGATGAGATGAGCAGGTCAGAGATGAGATGAGCAGGTCAGAGATGAGCAGGTCAGAGATGAGCAGAGATGAGCAGGTCAGAGATGAGCAGAGATGAGCAGGTCAGAGATGAGATGAGATGAGCAGGTCAGAGATGAGATGAGCAGGTCAGAGATGAGCAGGTCAGAGATGAGATGAGATGAGATGAGCAGGTCAGAGATGAGATGAGCAGGTCAGAGATGAGATGAGCAGGTCAGAGATGAGATGAGCAGGTCAGAGATGAGATGAGCAGGTCAGAGATGAGATGAGATGAGCAGTGCAGGTCAGTACAGAGCGGTGCAGGTCAGTACAGAGCGGTGCAGGTCAGTACAGAGATGAGCAGGTCAGTACAGAGCGGTGCAGAGCAGGGAAGTGCAGAGTTGAGCAGTGCAGGGCACAGCCTGATCAGAGCATGGCTGCTGAATGCTAAGGGGCGCTGCAGCATTACCCGGAATCACCAAATGTCACAGTAGTCTTCGCAGTCCCGCCTGTACTCACAGGCGACCACTGAGCTCAGTGTTATTAATGGGCTGTCTGCTGCAGCTCACCCTCTGACAGGGGCCTATGGCCACCCGCTCCGCTCTAATCCATTTATAACCCATATTGTAGGTGGGAGCACCTCGCTCTCTCAGAGCATGATGGGAGTTGTAGTTCTCTTTTCCAGCCCCTTTTTTCTCTTCTGTCACTTCTGACAAGTCGCAGCTGGGCGGAGCTCCCGTCTCGCCTCCCACCGCCGTAGCTGATTGGCTTCTGTTTCAGAACCCGGGCACGCCTCTCCCTCGCCTCCATTGGCTGGCTACGGCTTGTGGGCCGGCGGCGCAGCTCGGCCGCGGCTGTCAGTGCGCAGTGTGTCTGCAGTAGTCACCGCGGCAGCATCGTGCGCTCCGCCCCCGTGCGCGCGCGGCACCATGCCCGGCCGCCCAGCCTGAGCTCTACCCCCCCCCCCCCTCCCGCAGCATCCGAGCTCCCCCGCCACGTCCTCCCCGCTCCGTCCCCCCCACCTCTCTGATCGGACATGGAGGGGGGAGCCGGCCCTAACCCCGGGGCTCAGGAATCCCCAAACCGAGCCGTGGAGTACCTGCTGGAGCTCAACAACATCATCGAGAGCCAGCAGAAGCTCCTGGAGACGCAGCGGCGCCGCATCGAGGAGCTGGAGGTGCAGCTGGACCGGGTCAGCCAGGAGAACCGCGAGCTGCGAGAGAACCAGAGCGTCCGGGGGGAGCAGCAGCGGCAGCAGGATTACCGGGAGGCGTGCGGGGGTTACGGCCACCACCACCATGCCCAGCACCCGCACCACCCGCACCAGCATCACTCCCAGGCGGCGGCGCAGCATCAGCACCAGCAGCAGCAGGGATACCCCGGCCCGGCTTACTCCACCCCGCCTCTCCATCACCGAGCCCGGGACTCCCGAGCCAGCCGCGGAGCCTCCCGCAGCTCCAGCCCCGGGGCCGGCCACAGCACCAGCAACAGCCCGGCCACCACCCTGCAGAGGAAGTGAGTATGGGGCTGGGCCCAGGAGCTGACACTCTACCTGCGCCGCGTGTGTGTCCTGCAGGCTCCCATCACTCCCAGGCACCCACCCTGCCTGATCCCATCACTCCCAGGCACCCACCCTGCCTGATCCCATCACTCCCAGGCGCCCGCCCTGCCTGATCCCATCACTCCCAGGCACCCGCCCTGCCTGATCCCATCACTCCCAGGCGCCCGCCCTGCCTGATCCCATCACTCCCAGGCGCCCGCCCTGCCTGATCCCATCACTCCCAGGCACCCGCCCTGCCTGATCCCATCACTCCCAGGCGCCCGCCCTGCCTGATCCCATCACTCCCAGGCGCCCGCCCTGCCTGATCCCATCACTCCCAGGCGCCCGCCCTGCCTGATCCCATCACTCCCAGGCGCCCGCCCTGCCTGATCCCATCACTCCCAGGCGCCCGCCCTGCCTGATCCCATCACTCCCAGGCGCCCGCCCTGCCTGATCCCATCACTCCCAGGCGCCCGCCCTGCCTGATCCCATCACTCCCAGGCGCCCGCCCTGCCTGATCCCATCACTCCCAGGCGCCCGCCCTGCCTGATCCCATCACTCCCAGGCGCCCGGCATCCGTCCTCCTGGCTCTAAGTCCTTAAACCTGCCGGCTTCCATAACTTCCAGGCATCCATCGTGGCAGCTCTGAACCCTCTCAGACCAGCTCCCATCATCCTCAGGCATCCATCCTGCCGGCTCCATATCACTCCCAGGCACCCGCTCCCAAGCATCCAGCGTCTCTCCTGGTGGCTCTGAACACTGAGTGGGTCCAGTCACCCCCAGGCGTCCAACCAGGAGCCAGAGCCAGCTCCCATCGCTTCCAGACATCCAGCGTCCGTCCTGGTGGCTATGACCACTCTCAGACCAGCTCCCATCACCCTTAGGCATCAGACCTGTCAGCTCTCATCACCCCCAAGTGTCCGTCCTGGAGGCCGAGCTGGGATCCATCTTGCCAGCTCGCCATTGCTCCCCAGGCATCTGCTCCCCATCATTCCCAGGCAACCGACCTGCCGACTCCCATCACTCTCAAGCATCCAGCGTCTATCCTGGTGGCTCTGAACACTCCCATCGCCCCCAGGCGTCCGACCAGGAAGCCGGGCCGGCTCCCATCGCCCCCAGGCGTCCGACCAGGAAGCCGGGCCGGCTCCCATCGCCCCCAGGCGTCCGACCAGGAAGCCGGGCCGGCTCCCATCGCCCCCAGGAGTCCGACCAGGAGGCCGGGCCGGCTCCCATCGCCCCCAGGCGTCCGACCAGGAGGCCGGGCCGGCTCCCATCGCCCCCAGGCGTCCGACCAGGAGGCCGGGCCGGCTCCCATCGCCCCCAGGCGTCCGACCAGGAGGCCGGGCCGGCTCCCATCGCCCCCAGGCGTCCGACCAGGAGGCCGGGCCGGCTCCCATCGCCCCCAGGCGTCCGACCAGGAGGCCGGGCCGGCTCCCATCGCCCCCAGGCGTCCGACCAGGATTTCAGACTGGGCATAAGATGAATACTGTTGGCTAAGCGTTATTGGAGTTGCAGACAAAGATCTGGGAGCAGCAGGCAGTGTGTTGGTGTCTGAGTCATGTGACCATATAGGCCATTATGTTCTCGGTGAGAAGGTACAAAGCTCCAGGGTAGCATATTAAAATGCATAAGGCTGGGAGTTATGGGAGTTGTCGGTCATGTTAAGAGTCTTTCGGACATAGAATTTCTGGCTGAGAGACCTGTGAGGCTTTGATAATCATTTTTGGGGTCTTGGGTGGTGTGCAAATAAAAACACAGCTGGCTGGGAGTGTTTGAGGTTGCAGTCGATGATCTGGGAGTGCCAAGCAATCGACTGTTGGATGAGGGTGATGAGGCATTGATTGTTTGCCCAGTCGGTGTACAGAGCTGGGTGTTTGCAGAAGAAGCGGAGTGACCAAAGGACTGTTGTCCAGAGATATGGCTGCGATTCTTTAAGCCCAGTTGTCAGGATGCCATCGTTTCCAATATAAATGCTGATGGCTGAGAGTTACAGGAGTTAAAGTAAAACTGCTGAGGATGATGGGGAGGGTAGTCGGCAGCACTGCCATTGCTATTTAGGCTAGTATAGAGTGGTTATGGCTGAGTGTCATGGGAGGTGTAGTCTAGTGCCGATAGGCTGACCAACAAACAAGCTATGGTGGCTGAGAGTCATTTGAGTTGTAATTTGGAAGAAGCGACGTGCAATAAGGTTTCTGTCCCTTTTTTTGGTGTTTTTTTTACCAAACAAATGGAAGCCTAGGGCTCGCATACAATTTCATAAACGGCGACCTGTACGGCCGCGTTTTAACTTTTTTGGTAGGGGGAATTGGATGGCTGAGAGTTATGAGAGATGTGGTTCTCAGTTACCCAAGTGTTGGTCCTCTATTTGGGCAAAGTCTGTAATCAGATCGTCAGACCTCATGTGTGTTCACGGAGGGGCGTCCCCTAAACGCGTTTCTCTCTAGTGCATATCGCCCTGTTGGGACCTGTAAGCCTATTTCTAGGTAAAAATCGGGTGACTTCCCGGCTTGTAGCGCGGCCCAATCTTACATGTTTGTTTTCAGTTTGCCTTTTTGTTGTTTAGTGAATAAGCCCCTTTGTGCTCTAGCAGCAGCTTTAGTGCTTAGATGCGTTCTACTACATGGTGCGGACTGCGATTAAAATGATTCACACAGGCCCGAGTCGCATTTGCGTAGACAACTGTATCACTGGTTATCCACACAAATGCTTTGGCACCATGGGAGATTGTGTGTGTATACAATCGGGGCGTGTGTTGTATATATCACTACATAATCTCTGTATACAGTGGCAAGGAAAAGTATGTGAACCCTTTAGGATTACGTGGAGTTTTGCATGAATTGGTCATAAAATGTGCCTGATCTTCATCTAAGTCACAACAATTTGAAAAACAGTCTGCTTAAAATAATACAACACAAACATTATATGTTTTCATGTTTTTATTGAACAGAACCTGTAAACATTCCCAGTGCAGGGTGGAAAAAGTATGTGAACCCCTAGCCTAATGACTTCTCCAAGAGCTAATTGGAGCCAGGAGTGAGCCAACCTTGAGTCCAATCAGTGTGATATTATTGGATGTGTTGCTGAAAGCTGTCTTGCCCTTTTAAAAACACACACCAGTTTTGAGTTTACTGGTTTCAAGAAGCACTGCCTGATGTGAACCATGCCTCGCAGAAAAGAGCTCTCAGAAGACCTACGATCAAGAATTGTTGACTTGCATGAAGCTGGAAAGGATTACAAAAGTATCTCCAAAAGCCTTGATGTTCATGTGTCCACGGTAAAACAGACTGTCTACAAATGGAGAAAGTTCAGCTCTGTTGCTACTCTCCCTAGGCGTGGTCGTCCTGTAAAGATGACTGCAAGAGTGCAGAATGCTTAATGAGGTAAAGAAGAATCCTAGAGTGTCAGCTAAAGATTTACAGAAATCTCTGGGACATGCTAACATTTTTGTTGACACATCTACAATAAAGAAAACATTAAACAAGAATGGAGTACATGGGAGGACACCACGGAGGAAGCCATTGCTGTCCAAAAAGAATATTGCAGCACGTTTGACGTTTGCTAAAGAGCACCTGGATGTTCCACAGCAATACTGGCAAAATATTCTGTGGACAGATGAAACCAAAATTGAGTTGTTTTGGAAAAAACACACAACACTATGTGTGGAGAAAAAAAGGCACAGCACACCAACATCAAAATCTCATCCCCACTGTAAAACATGGCGGAGGGAGCATCATGGTTTGGGGCTGCTTTGCTGCCTCAGGGCCTGGACGGATTGTTGTCATTGATGGGAAAAATTAATTAGAGTTTATCAAGACATTTTGCAGGAAAACGTAAGACCATCTGTCCGTCAACTGAAGCTCCGCAGAGGATGGGTGATGCAACAGGACAATGACCCAAAGCATACAAGTAATTCAATAAAAGTATGGCTTCAACAAAACAAAATACGCCTTCTGGAGTGGCCCAGTCAGAGTCCTGACCTCAACCCGATTGAAATGCTGTGGCATGACCTTAAGAGAGCGATTCACACCAGATATCCCAAGAATTTGCTACACTGAAACAGTTTTGTGAAGAGGAGTGGTCCAAAATTACTCCAGATCGATGTGCAGGTCTGATCTGCAACTACAGGAAACGTTTGGTTGAGGTTATTGCTGTCAAAGGAGGGTCAACCAGTTATTAAGTCCAAAGGTTCACATACTTTTTCCACCCTGCACTGTGAATGTTTACAGGTTCTGTTCAATAAAAACATGAAAACATATAATGTTTGTGTTGTATTATTTTAAGCAGACTGTGTTTTTCAAATTGTTGTGACTTAGATGAAGATCAGAGCACATTTTATGACCAATTCATGCAAAACTCCACGTAATCCCAAAGGGTTCACATACTTTTTCTTGCCACTGTATATGAGTATATTCTGTATTTTGTGTATGAACACTGTACAACCTACACATGGTGTGTGTGCGTGCGCGCAATATGGGGTGTGTATAACGGGCCTTAGCAAATTTGCTTTGAATCTAGGAGCCGGTGTTCCATCGGAAAATGCAAGCGACGCTCTGCGCTGGTGCCGCTACCAGCTACAAACCGTGACGCATGCGAAAATCGGCCACGAGCATCGAATTGTGCAAGCGACGCTCTGCGCATGCGTCACTGCAAGGGAATCCCCAGACACGAGACCCGTCAGATAATGCCTCGCGTATTCTGCTCGTGCCGACACCGCGGAGGAGAGAAGTTTGTTCTTGGTGTTTCTCTAGATAATAAAGTTGTTATAATTTGAACGCACGACGGGTCTGATAATGCCTCTGGCTTTGTGCTCGTGTCTGGGGATTCACTTTCAGTGGCGCATACGTCACGGATTCCAGCTGGTGCATGCGCAGAGCGTCGCTTGCATTATCCAACGCTCTGGCATTATTCAACGGAACACTGGCTAAGAGAGTTTGTGCTAACAGGCCTCGGCCCACAAGGAAACGGCTCCCGGACCAGTTCTTTGAGACCCCTGTTTCATGTTATAAGGAGACCTAGTTGCCTGTCTTCACACTGTGCGCTGGGACTGTCAGAGGTGAACCGTAACCCCTGTGGATTGGTTAATGTCAGTGTTTTAGGGTGTGTCAGAGCATCTTAACACTTGACCAGCGGTCAAAAACATGCCACAGGTGCCCGGAAAACAAAACCTGTCCAGGCGTCAGGTGATTGAAATTGTGCACTGCTGATCAAACTCCCTAGTCACCATGGCGACCTGGTGCCTGTGATTGGTTGAGCCTTGTTATATACAAGGTCATTGTAAGAGGTCTGAATTGTGGCCTAAAGGTAACCGAGCGCTGAAATTCAGCGTTCGGTTACCTTTCCTGGCCATTCGTCTATTCAGAGAGCAGGCAATTCGCCAAATCTTGGCGAATTGCCTGCACATACGGTGCCTGTTGGAGGGCATTGAAATCCCCTTAGAGAAGCAATGCTTCATCTATTCAGAGAACACCGAACAGCTGAGAAGTTGCCGAAATGCCCTGCCATTCGGTGGTTTCATTCGACAGATTTATTCAGGAGAATCCCATAAGTTTCAATGTTGAAAATATTCCGTTTTTTTTTAATCCAATATCTAATAAACCGTTTATATTCTGCAGTAAAAAGTCTCAGATTTTTTTTATTTTAATATTTTTTTTTAGGATCTTTTAGGAATTTTTTTTTTCTAAATTTTTTTTTCTGGAACAGCCCTTCTTATGATAATTCATTGGATCTTGTATGTAAATTACAGACATTTTCGTCATGTAGTTTCTTTGCAAACAGTGTTTTTCACCTTTCCTACATTCAAGCGTACTGGTTTATTTTTTTTTTTTTTTTTTTTTTTTTACTCCATTCGTCTGCGGTGTCTGCTTTTTCCGGCAGCTGCTCGGGTTTCTCCGGCGTGTTCGGCGGGGTTAATCCAGATGTTTTTGCAGGTTTCAGTGTGCGTTCGCTGGGTTTTGCGGTGAGTGTCCGGCGGGTTTGCGGCAGCTTTTCCCTGCACTACGACGGCCCTGTGGTGCTTGCTGAATACACAGCAGGGTCGCCGAAATGGGATCGGCAAATCGCACCGACTTGAAGAGAACGAAAAGTCACCGAACGTGCATTGACTTTTCGATTCTCATTGAATAACCCTGATAGTGTGTGTATAGAGGAGTTGTGCGCATAGTGATTTATTTATGTTTGTGTAACCTAGTGTGAGCCTATTTGTATACTATTGTGTGTGTGTGTATATAGTTGTCCATTTTGCACACTATACACACTCTTAGGACGTTTTTTTGGGGGGGCACCTGCTGTTTCTACTTATATACACATATATATATATATATATATGTATTTATATATATGTATTTGCGCGTGGGTACTTGGCTTTAGGGACCGGTAATCCTCCCAGCGTGTTTATCCTAGGGATTTATTCATTAAATTGTTAATCGAAAAGCAAATTTGGTATTTCATGCAAAAACATTTGCTGATTCTGACGTCTCTGCTTAATAACTCTGCCTTTTGGCACATTAAGGGGGGGCGCAGGCAACCACAGGCCTCTGGAATCTGATCCCTGGCTCCTAAGGCTGGGGTCAGACCAGCGCACTTTTAACGTGCGTTCTGGCGCACATAATTACGGCCGCACTAGCAGCAGATGACGGGCAATGACGGACAATATACGATGTACGGTCGCACAAAAGTCCGGCCGTGCAACGCAAGTGGAATTTGAACGCATTTTTCTGAACGCTGAACCGCTAGTACTGACGTACTGAGTGCGCAGCTGCGGCATAGCGGCGTGTGTGTGTGATTAGGAGATGTCAGACGCTGCTAATGTCCAGCCTACATAACGTCCAGACGCAAAAAGAGTTTTATTAATGATCCGTACAAAATCGCGCCCGAAAATGCGCGTCATCTGACCGTTTTTGCGCATTCCGTGAAAAAATACATCAATGCGTTCGGACGCACTTTTTCACGTTCGCGGGGAAAAATGCTTTCGTCTGACCCTAGCCTAAATCTATGGATTTTTCTACGCCCATGATCTCAATCTCTACCCCGTCCCTGGAGGTTTCCGAACTACAGTTCCCATGATTCTCTGAATGCAGTAGACAGCCAGAGAGTCATGGGAACTGTAGTTCAGAAACCTCTTGGAGGGGGGGGGGCAGAGTTTGAGATCCTGCCCCCTCTTCTACACCAACTACATATAGAAACCATGGCCTGGCTCCTAAATGTCCTCCTTGGCGCCAGAGTCTGGTGTGATTTTTGTAAAGCCTTGATGTGAAACTCTTGGGGTGCATCACGCTGCAAATCGGGGCTCGGTAAATCACTGGGCCTGAGAATCTACGCCAAGCCTGGTCTGGCTCCTGTTTTCTTGCTCTCTCCTGGACTTGATGTCTAGAATTGGTGGAATGTTCAGCTCTGGGAGATGCTCTGTTGAGTTCTATACTGTATCTGATACCGATGGTAAATCCTGACCAGGCTGTGAACTACATTTCCCATGATGCTTAGTCAAGCCAAGGAGCTTGGATAAATGTCAGTAATCACATAGCCTCCCGATGAGCCATGAAGATGAGTTTTTGGGGGAGTGTAGGAATGTGTTGCTCATCGCCGCATCCTTGGTGATCCTCTGACGCCACTCCGCCATCACACATTCCTCGTGCCAATAGCGTCTCGCATCACGCTTTTGGTTATTTGTCACTGTGAAAGCTACTCCTGTCTTCTCGTACCTCAGCCAAATATTTCTAGCCAGAACCTTTTTTTTTTTTTTCTTCTCTGCAAATAAGTTTTTGATTCTACACATTAAATAAAATAAAAATTTAATTAAAAAAATACAAACGGCAACTGAGGCACATTGTATATTTTGGTGATTTATTATTTTTTTTTTTTTTTTTTTTGGGCTGCACGTTTATTTTTCAGCAGTCTCAGCCAGGTTCAATAAATGCGAGTGCCGCGCTTGCCGTGTACGACGCAGTCAGCACATCCGAAGTGGTGCAGTGCATCAGACTACGTTGTTTTCGTAGAGTGGACCCACAATGCATTTCTGTTTTAAGGCTTCAGTGGTTTGTGTAGCCTGATGGGACTAAAGTGGCGGTGTCCTTAAAGGGTTATTCAAAGAGCGCTAAACTTGTCACCTTAACGGTTCTACTATTCAGAAAGCTGGCAATTTGCCAAATACTGGAGAAATACGGTGCAGATCGCCACAATTCGGCAGCAGTGAAATTGTCCCATAGAGAAGTAATGGTTAATCTAGTCACAGAACGCCGAAATGTTGGCGCAATGCCCTGATTTCTGGTGATTCAGTTCGCCCGATTTGAACATGTGAATTCGTAGGACTCAATGTAAATTTTTTTTTATTTTCAGTTTCGGCAAAAATCCTTTTCTGGATTTAAGTCAAGTTTTTGAGAAAATATATATATATTTTTCTATAGGACCTCATTATTTCCATGCATTTTATTTGTTTTAAACACCATTTTTTTAAATTGCGGAGTTCAGAGGTGTGTTTTTTTTTTTCTTCAGTTCGGATGTGCTTCGGCGACTGGATTTTATTTATTTTTTTTCTTGCGGCAGGCTTGGACTCTGATCAGCGCACTTCGGGGACCCTGTGGTGAATAGTGAATTCACCACAGGGTCAGCAAACTGAAATTGCTGATCGAAAGAGCATTGAAATGTCGGTAAATTCTCTAACCCTCAGTGTATTGGGGAGAAAAATGCTCCTTGGGAGAAAAAAAAAAAAATGTCATCAGTGACTTGTAAGTTATTTTTTTTCCATGGGCGCAACACTATGCTTAGTAACAATACAATTTATTCAGGGCTGGTATGAATGCTTACTCTTATTTATATTGGTTTTTATCTGGCAGACTGATTGTTCATTATACTCCTGGTGTGAGCGCTTTTCGATGACCTGTTCATGAACAGCGCTGTACAAAGAAGTCAAAGTGAGTGAAAGGTTGTGTTTTGTTTTTTTAATTGGACTGGATTACCATTTTACAGGCGCAGCGTTACTGCTGGAAAAGTGCCGTGTTGTACTTGTCGACTTGCGTAATCGCACAAGGAAGCTTTGGCTAAATCGGGTACTGGCTGTCGTATCATACGTGATTAGCGGATGTGACAACTTGTCGCTTAGCCCTTTCAGGGATCTGATGGTTAAAGGGGACAAGCCGGTTAAAAATAAAAGAGTAGGGGTTAAACTTTAACCCCCTTTTTACACCCTCATGATTTAATTGTAGACTGTTTAATTGTCAGGGTGCTGCTCTGGAACACTGTCGCAGTAGTAGTAGTAGTGTGCTGCGCGCTCGCTCAAGCATCCCCCAATCCATTGACTTTAATGCATGAGCACAGAGCCATTGGCTGGTCAGGAATGTAAAAAGCATGTCCATAATGTGGCTGCTCTCTGGGATATAACGGGGGGGGGGGGGTTGGCTTTTTTTCATTTTACTGTTGCCAACAACCTTGATGTAATTGACAGCTGGGTTATGTCAGTAATCGCAGAGTAACCCCCCCCCCCCCCTCCCCGTGTGTGTCTGTGTTTCCATTGTGACTTGGTGCAATCAGAAATGATATCTGGTGAAAGTGATGCGTGGTGCGCGCAGAGGTGTGCTGTGCACCAAGGACGTGCAGTCAGGGGAGGCAGAGCCTCCCCTACCATTCCAGTAAATTAATGTGCTCATTGTGCTGTAATGACATGTATTGTGTGTGTGTATATTTAAACTGTAAATAAATTGTTATTTATTGAAAAAAGTTCTCATACTCTCCTCTCCACGCTCCCTCGCTGTGCTTCTGTCCTCTGCTTTTTTTCCCTTCCCCTTTCAATTTGCCGGCGCGTGTGTGTGTGTGTTTTTTTTTCACTACAGACAACAGGGGCAGCACTGAGCCAGCCTAGCCTACGCAATTTGCGCAGCTGAATGCTACACTGATTGCGTAGTTCAAGCTGGCTTTGCTTCCTGGTTCTACGCTCTTTTGTGCCTCCAGAGGCACTGAGCAATTGAAAGCTTGAGCCAGTGGGAAAGCTCCATTGGTGTCAAGCAATTCTTATTTTTAAAAAAACTTCCCTCATGGGAGGCAGAGCTCCCCATGGATTGATGCAGGACAGTCATGTGACTGTCCTCCTCAGTCGTGGGGGGCAGGCAGAGCTCAGCAGTCAGCATGTGTGTAATAGCGCCCTATAAGTGCATGCTCTTAGAACATTAAAATCCTATATGCAAACTTTATTTTAGAGTTGTAATAGCGCCCTCTATTAGTCAGTATTGTAAGTGCATTCTCTTAGAACTGCAAAAAAAAAAAGCGAACTTTTAATTTATAAATAGTAAAAATCTATTCTCCTAATATAACGATAATCAAATGCATAAATTACGACTGCGTAACCCTGTGTATATCTGGCTCTGATACTAGCCAGTGCCTCACCAGCCACTGACCTCACCGCACGTCACTGCTGTGCACTTGGCTTTTGAGAATGTAGGAAATATAATGACTGGTCTGTACAGGAATAAATGGAATCAGCTCATATTCTGTTGATCAGGGTTATCTTTTTCCTGATTGGATGCCACTTCCTGACTGTCGTCTTTGGAAATGTGGTGGTGGGGGTTCACCAAACGTTTGGGGTAACTTCCATTGTGCGATCTTCAAACTGAGGTGGAGGGAGGAGAGGCAGAATGCCGGGAGGTGGAGTTTATTGAATTTCCACCAATAGGATTGCTCGTATGATTGTGTGTTTTGTACGGACTTATACGCGTGCGCTCTGGTAATTCAATTGTTCCAACTCTGAACCCCAGGCTACGCTTTTGACCGCTAAGAAGTTAGAGTACTTGGCGCATTGGCCGGGCACAACTGCACGATGCTTTCCTCAATGCGTGTGGGCTGTCAGTCTCTAGAGGCACATGGGCTTTATTAAAGGGACTCTAACATGATCGCAGTCGATAGATTGGACGCTGTATGCTTTGTGTCCTTGGAGGGGGGGCTTTGACAGCCTTCTTAGAGAGAACTTATCTCCATTACCTGAAGGGCGTTGCTTGGGTCCCGCTGGACAGCCTTCTGGTCCTCCGATGCATTAAGTTGATGACTCTTATTGCTTTCCTATTGAGAGGCGTCTGGTTGGCTGCCATGCCAGAATAGAGAGCGAGCTCATTGCCCGAGGGAGGGGAGGCATACATTAGGACACTATAGGATAAAAATGGTGGGTGGGGCGGTTTAGAGTGGATGCCAGGAGGTGATATTGATCCTAACTGGCCCTCCCTGTTCCCTGAATTTGGCCTGAAAGTTTGCTTTTGTCTTTGGTTAATTTTAACAGAGGCCTGAGAGGTTTACGCCGGATGCTCGGGCAGCTTGCCCTTGTATTCGTGAAGGAGAACGAATGCACTTATGTTTCTGTCGGCTTTTGGGCTGATTTATTGCCCAGCTTGGCAACAAGGGAAGCCGGAAAGAGAATTTACGAGACAACTACACACTCTTGGGAGCCAGCCCAATGTTCCTATATGGATTTGTGTAAAATAATCCAGAATTGTAGGAGACGGAGGTAAAACTCTAGGCGTCAGTGGCCATCCTGGCTCTCTGGTGGTTTCAGGCACTGGTTTTGTGCATTGGCATCTTTAAAAGATCAATAGCTCGTGATATTTGCTTATAGCATTCAAGAAACCCATTCATTCGCTTTCAGTCTCTCCCGAGGTTTTTGCTGCAATGTTCTCTGCAGAGGCCGAACGGCCGATCCGATAACTGGAATCTCAATAACTCAATAGCATCGTTGGATGTTACCAATAAGGCCATTTCCAGCTTTCTCTGTTGCAAAACTGTGCTACAATGATGCTCATGCAGGAGCGATTTGCGTAATATGGATAGACGCCAAATGTATGTTAAAGGCAGTCAAGTGCGCATCATTCCTATAGAAAGCCTTGGCTGCTTTTTATGTTGCTTAACCGCTTAAGGGCCAATGATGTAACTGTTAACGTCATAAATGCATTGACTTTAAAGATCCTTGGTCCTTAACCTCCCTGGCAGTATTCCAAGTGTGACTAGGGGTTAAATTTCGCTACAGCGATCGGTAACCCCAAGCCACACTCGGGCTGGATGCATACTCACCGCATCCTTTGCTCCCTTGCCGTCTCCGCAGTCACCGCAGTGTGATTGCGTCAGCCGGCAACTTTGCCTCCTGGTTCCGCTCCCTGCGAGTCACACGACGCAGGGGGGCGGGACCAGGCAGCAGATTCAAAATTGAAGAAAAAAAAATGACAGTAAAATTTTTTTTTCAACAAACTTTGCTGTGCAGCGGGTGCTGGGATTCCTGTTTAGATGTACACTCCTTTGCCGAAGTAATACAGGACACGGGGTACCAACAAAAGAGTATTCTCAAAGCAGCTTTACAGCCATAAAAGGCAAATAAAAATAATTTCTAAAATGTAATAAGGCTTTGCAATACAAGTTAAGCTGGTGCTTGCCCAGATCCACCAGCGAAACTTGTATTGCAAAGCCTTATTACATTTTAGAAATTTATTTTTATTCACCTTTCATTTCTGTAAAGCTGCTTTGAGAATACTTTTTTTTTTTGGTACCCCGTGTCCTGTATTACTTTGGCAAAGGAGTGTACATCTGGACAGGAATCCCAGCACCCAGAGGAAAGAGGGGCAGGTTTTTGGTTTGATTATTTTATTGAATATAATTTATTTCCATTAATTTGGATAATTTGTGGGATAATAAATTCTTTCGTGTTTCAAACCTTCTCTGACGGTGTGTGTTTACCAGACTCTTGCTTGCACGGATTTCAGTGAGTTATTCCTACAGAATACAGGCTTACTATATAAAACAACACATTTCCTTTCCAAAAAAATTGAAACGCTTTTAGACACAATGTTGCAAAAATTAGACCGGCAGGGAGGTTAAGGGATTAAATAAAGGGTATTTATTTTATTTTATATTTTCACCTTCGGTTTTGAACTTTTCAAATTCCATTTCTCCAGAATCTTCGTTATGCCAGGGCTACCAAACTCTCGGTCTCTCAGATGTTGTTGCCTATGATTCCCAGAATTATTTCAATGCAGTAGATGGCCAGGGAATCATGGTTCATGGAGTGTGACCGCCCTGCTTCAAATGCAGTCCTCAAATACATACAGGGTTATCCAAAGAGATCCGAATTGCTTGAGAAAGGTAACCGAACGCTGAAAATCAGCGTTCGGTTACCTTTCCTGGCCATTCGGCTATCCAGAGAGCAGGCAATTCGCCAAATCCTGGCGAATTGCCTGCACATACGGTGCCTGTTCGGTCCCTGTTCGAGGGCAGTGAATCCCCATAGAGAAGCACTGCTTCGTCTATTCAGAGAACACAAACCAGCAGTGAAAGGTTCCCCTAATGCCCTGCCATTCGGTGGTTTAATTCGGCAAATTTATTCAGGAGAATCCCATAGGCTTCAATGTTAAAAATATTCCCGTTTTAATTCAATATCTAATAAACCGTTCATTATAAAATTCTGCAGCAAAAAGTCTCTTTATTTATAGATTTTTTAGGATACTTTAAGCATTTTTCTGATTTTTTTTTTTTTTATATTAAAAGTCCGATTTTTTTTTAATATTTTTTTTTCAGTTTACTTATTTTTTTTGTAACAGCCCTCTTTATTATCATTCCCTGGACCTCCTGTGAAAATTTCAGACATTTTCGCTCAGTAGTTTCTTTGCAAACATCGTTTCTTTTTCCCAGATTCATACAAATGGTTTTTCTAATTTATTCACTGCCTCCTCTACGTCACAGCTGCTTCGGCTCTGTGTGGTTCGGCTCATGTTCGGCTCATGTTCGGCTCATGTTCGGCTCATGTTCGGCTCATGTTCGGCTCATGTTCGGCTCATGTTCGGCTCATGTTCGGCTCATGTTCGGCTCATGTTCGGCTCATGTTCGGCTCATGTTCGGCTCATGTTCGGCTCATGTTCGGCTCATGTTCGGCTCATGTTCGGCTCATGTTCGGCTCATGTTCGGCTCATGTTCGGCTCATGTTCGGCTCATGTTCGGCTCATGTTCGGCTTTTTCAAAGGTTAATCCAGATGTTTTTGCTTGTTTTCAGCGTGCATTCGGTTAGTTTTCGTCAGGTGTTCGGCAGCTTTTCCCTGCAATTCGGGGACCCTGTGGTGTTTGCTGAATACACCGCAGGGTCACCGAAATGCAATCGGCAAAAGGAACCGAATTGAAGAGAACGAAAAGTCACCGAACGTGCGGTGACTTTTCGAATCTCTTTGGATAACCCTGATAACGTCTTGCTAAATCTGTCTGCAAGATGGATCTCCGGTTGTTGACGTTTCAAGAGCTTCCGTTTCGGGGATCGTGATGTTATAGTTGGGCAAGAGATGAGAGTCAGCTTCGTGGCCTTCACCATGCTCTGGTGCTTCAAAGAGCTGTTGATGCATTGTCTCATGGTTTCTCAAGGCGTATGCTTTGGGTAGCAGATGAGCGATTTCATGCAGGGAGCATAACACTACCAGTCCTTGCGTTGGGTGCATTTTTTTATTTTGTCACAGTCACCCCTCCACGTTGATTCGTCTTAACATCTCACCGGTCATTCCTTCACCCCACTTTCTGTAAAGTTGGATGACGTTTGAGGAAACTCTTGCTAACCCCTCCCGCTCCTTGGCAGCAACTCAAGTAGATGTAACTTAATAAACTAGGTGAACCGTCATCTGTATGGATTCCACCAAGAAATTTTGGAAGGGCACACGACTAGTGAGAGACTCGAGGCCACACTCAGAGTGGCCACCCACTGAAAGCCGGTCCCACTGCCACAGTATCTTATAGAGCTGGTTTATTTGGTCAAGCAAATACCACATTTCGACTCAACGCTCGAACCTTTATCAAGCAAGGATGCGTGATAAAGGCTCAAGTATTTAGCCGAGCCGTATCTGCTTAACCAAATAGTTACTTGGGCGGTTTGAGAGACTTGTGCCTTACAATTTTAGAGTTGGCGTTTTGAAGAAGAAAGTCCATGCAGTATTGACTTTTTCAAGGCCTGGGCTAGATCCTATATGTTCCCTGGCCTTTCTAATGTAGATCTGCTGTTGGTAAGCATGGACTGCTCAACTGGTTATGGAAGCTGGTACGGACTCGTAGATGTCTGGCTCGTTGATGGCCGAGGAGCCAGCCAGTGATTGACAACTTTCTCACTGGTTGCCTGAGGTCAAGGCCGCCTCAGGACATGGTCCACGGTACATTGAGGTCTGTCATGGTTGATCAGCGTTTTCCGTTGCTTTTCTTCTCCAAAGGTTGCTCAACCTGCTTGGTTTTCATATTTGGTCAGCTCAAAGACAGTCTTTAGTTTCCTGTATATGGCCGTGGTTAGCGTTCGAACATGTATCCGTTAGTGACATGATTGAAATGTATATTTCTTGAAGATCCGTGTTTGCCTTTTAGTCTGGGGAAATAGTGATGTGTTGGCATAATCGTCTGGAATTTTTCCCTCCTAATACGCATTTTTAACACTCCGTCATTGCTTGGCTAATATTACCCTGGAATCTAGGAGCTAGGGCCAAACGTTAGGAATGCAACAATAGCACACAGGCCATGGGCTGTAATTCTATATACTGAATGCAATTTTCTAAGTCCCCTCTTAAAAATCAAAACAAATACACCCGACTTCATATTGGGGGAAAAAACATACACCTGACGGCAGACAAAAAAAAATCTATTAGGAAATTTGGAGGTGGTGACGTACATTCCTCATTAGCCATTTCTACTCCCTAACTAACCATTTTCAGATTTGACTAACTGTTCGATCTGCTTACACGCTCTTAGTGTAGTAAATGCAGGCATTGCTTGTCGCAGGCACACACCTACAGAACTAGTACACCCATGTGTACTCAGATATGCATGACTTGGACAGGTGTACCTGGGGGGGGCATACCCATGAGGGGGGGGGGCATACCCATGAGGGGGGGGGCATACCCATGAGGGGGGCATACCCGTGAGCGGGGGGGCATACCCGTGAGCGGGGGGGCATACCCGTGAGCGGGGGGCATACCCGTGAGCGGGGGGCATACCCGTGAGCGGGGGGGCATACCCGTTGAGCTGGGGGGCATACCCGTGAGCTGGGGGCATACCCGTGAGCTGGGGGGCATACCCGTGAGCTGGGGGGCATACCCGTGAGCTGGGGGGCATACCCGTGAGCTGGGGGGCATACCCGTGAGCTGGGGGCATACCCGTGAGCTGGGGGGCATACCCGTGAGCTGGGGGGCATATCCATGTGTTTAGCTGGGGGCATATCCATGTGTTTAGCTGGGGGCATATCCATGTGCTGGGGGGGCATACCCATGTGCTGGGAGGGCATATCAATGTGTGAGCTGGGGGGGCATACCCATGAGCTGGGGGGCATATCCATGTGCTGGGGGGCATATCAATGTGTGAGCTGGGGGGGCATACCCATGAGCTGGGGGGGCATACCCATGAGCTGGGGGGGCATACCCATGAGCTGGGGGGCATACCCATGAGGGGGGGGCATACCCATGAGCTGGGGGGGCATATCCATGAGCTGGGGGGGCATATCCATGAGCTGGGGGGGCATATCCATGAGCTGGGGGGGGCATATCCATGAGCTGGGGGGCATAACCATGTGTGAGCTGTGGGGGCATATCCATGAGCTGGGGGCATATCCATGTGTGAGCTGGGGGGCATATCCATGTGTGAGCTGGGGGGCATATCCATGTGTGAGCTGGGGCAGTATGAAAATTATATATAGATGTGAGCTGGGGGCATTTTTATATGGTCTGTTCTTATTGGAAAGCGTTCACATGACATTAAAGAAAAGTATCGGTACTCGGTATCGGTGAGTACTTTTAAAAAGTATCGGTACTCGTACTCGGTCTTAAAAAAGTGGTATCGGTGCATCCCTAGTCTGCACTTTCTTATGCAGGTTGTTTGCTGCATGGCATGGAGCTCTCAGATGGCCCCTCCCTTCCTCCACAGATCTCTCTGAAGCTGCTGGGAAGCCTGACCTCTGCTCTGATTGGCTGACCCTAAATGGAGCTGAATTGCATGCAGGGACTAGTAGTTCTCAGACCTTTGCAGATTTCAATTAACTAAACTGAATTAGTCATTTTATTCCACTTGCTTGTACCTTAGCTGACCATTCTGTACCTCTGCAGTTTGACTTGACAATCACAATCTGACACCGCTTGCCATAGCAAGCGTTCTCGGAGGCAGCAGGTGTATCGATTGCGTTCTGTATAATAAAGTTGTAAAACGTGCTGGAGGCCACAGCTTCTAGAATCACTTTGGCTAATTTGACTTCTTTTTAAAAGCCTCACACCCCTTAATTACCTATTTTCTAGGTATGTGGCCTAATTACTGAAATTTGCCATCTTTTTGTGGGGGCTTCTTTTTTTTTTAAATCTGACAGCAGCGGTGGGATTGTGGACGGGCTGGAGCGTTTTAGAAACCTCCACGTTGGTGAATCAAACTCTGCGCCCTTCCCCTGTCATTGTGTAGTTGGACCCCCCTCCGCTTGTCCCTCTCCTTCCATCCTCTCTCGCCCCCTCACGTTTTTTTTCCCCTGCTTGATGTCCCATCAGCCATAACCTATCACTAAATTCACTCGCCATCCCACGCAGACTTCTTTCACTCCAGAGAAGTACTTTTTGCTGGTGAGAGTCACAATTTACGCTGACGGAGCCAGCCGTTGTAAAGATATCCAGGTGCTGTATAGAACTGTCATGGCAACCGGTGCTGCGGGGATGCAGCGAGCAACCGGTTAGTCGTTAGGAGACGGTATAGAGACGGATGAAATGGGATGCATTGCAAAATAAAATCTGCCTGGCCAAGAGCGCCGGGAAACTGCATTCGTGACGCATTAACAGTTTTCACACCGGAACGCCTCGGGAGATCTCGGGGCTGGCACGAGACGACGAGAGAACGCGCGTTACCTTTCCTGGCGTTCAGAAATATCTTTTTCTGCAGCTCTTGCCACCCACATCTGAGAAGCCGGTACCCCCCCCCCCTTCTGCAAAATTAGATGCTACATATGCTTGCCTGGGTTGCAAGCTGTGAAACCGGGCCGTTCGTGGCATGCTTGCTGTACAGCGCCACCGATCATTTACTCGTTTCATTATTTTTGTGTTGCATTTATCCCCCTGCCCTTTTTTTTTTTTTTTATTTATTTTTTTAATTGTGTCAGTAATTGTTATTTTTACAGAGATTTCTCCTGTTTAAAAACACATAATGTGAAGGCCTTTTGCTGCAGCGACAGGGCACGGAAATCTGCTGTCTGTACTTGGCTCTGTCCTCGCACAGATTATTGTAATTTCTTTCCGCCAGTGACTCCTGAATGTGTTTTTTAAAGGGACACGACCACTAAAATAAGCTGTGACTACATTACTTGTGCATTACAAAAACACCTTATAAAACACACGCGCTTTTATTTTTTTCCTTTTTGAATGTAAAAAGGAATGAGGGTTTTATCTTCTGTTTGGATTTTACAGTCACAATACTCTTATGACAAGTCTCACTTTACAGCTGTGGTAAGAGGAAAGCCGTGGTGGGGGGATGTTTAGATAAGGCTGCAGGGGATCTATTGTGTTATCTAGGCCAAAAATATTTTCCTCCCACTGGGTGCATCCATTGTGTGATATTTTGTGTTGGAAAGATATGGGGGGGGGCGCAGTTTACATCACTTGCTCCTCACTGCGTGGCTTTGGCCATAGAATAGTCGATCACTGACTCAACTCCTTGTATTGCGTGGGATGCATCACCGAGGGTAGATTAGAAGTCTTTTGAGCTCCCTGTCTGATCTCATTCAGCTGCCATCTCTTTTCTCAAGCGGCATGATCTAAACATTCCCCTCCAATACTGTAGATTGGATAAACCACAGAAGTAAAATATATTTTTCCTTTTTTTTTACACCCAATTGCATCAAAGAAAGCAAAAACTGCAGCGTATTTTATAATGTGGTTTTGTTTGTCATGCACAATAATCTAGTTACAGTTTATGTAAGTGGTAGTGTCTCTTTAAGGAGACGCTTGTACATGGACTTTGCTCTCCAGTCCTTGCTCCAGACATGGAGCTGGTCGAGGCACATTCTTGTTTTCGGCTCCATGAGTGTGAAGCACTTTCCTAACCAGCAAAGATCCCATCTGAGATGCGCTTCTGTACCTGCAGTCACGATGAACCCTTAAATTCCCCGTGTGTGGAGTATGATTTAACCTGTCTCCAATAAAGGGACACTTTACTCTACCTGACCACTTTGGCTTTAACTGGTCAGGCTTTGTTGGGTGGTTCCCACCTGCTTGTCTGCGATTATCCTGTAAAGCTGAGCGATTTCCTCCATCCCCACAGCTGTCAATCAGCAGCCAGGGGTTTGAGTACCCAACCTGCCGAGCACCAGTTTGGGCACCGATGATGTCGGCGCACTTTTAACGGAACGCTACCACTAACATCAGCTATTACTGGATTACTTAGTCATTACAAACACATTATAAAACACCTTCTGCTGTCTTTTCCTTTTGTTTAAAGTAATTGCATGTAAAAGGGAGAAATAAAGATGGCTTATCTCCGATTTCAATCTTGTGGCTTTTTCCCATGATGCAACATTTACAAAAATCATATGGGGAGTTTTACTTAGTGACTGTTCTATAGCTGTTAAGTACTGTTTAAGATGAGGTGGAGGGAATGTTGAGATAAGGCTATTGTGTTCTTCAGGCTACTCGAGCTGGCAGCTGAATGAGATTTGACGGGGAGCTTAAAAGACTTCTAATCTACTCCCTGGTGATGTCCTTCGAATAGATCCCACACAATACAATGTTGTGAGTCGGCGACTGACCCATTCACTCCATTCTATGGCCAAAGCCACACAGTAAGGAGCAAGCGATGGAAAGATACTGGGGGAAGGGGAGGGGGCAGATTACAACACAAAATTTCACACAATGGATGCACCCAGTGACACTTATAGAGGAAAATATTTTCTTAACTAACCAGAGAACCAAAGCACATGTAAGATATCAGCAACATCAAATAAACACATTAATGAGTAAGGACGTTTAATTTTTCGGTGGTAGTGGCGCTTTACACTGTTGAACATATGCAATTTATGCAAAGCAAACAAACCTGTCAATTTCCATGCTTAAAAGTAGAAATGAGTAGGCTCCTAATTTCACCAAATATATAAAAAAAAAAGCCTGCGTTTCACGAAACTGACATCCAAACAGCAGCAGGAGAAGCTTCACAGTAAAGTGAAAACCAGTGTTCTTTTTGAATAGCCCCCATTGTGTTCGGTTTGTCAGATGAACACCACTTCAAAATACTGTCAAAGTTTGAGATCTCCGTGGCAAAACGGCAACTCAGAAATCATTCCAATGGACTCTAAAGACCTTGTGATATGTTCTAGAAATAATATTTTTTTTATTCTTTGGGTGTTTGTCACCTTTTGAAATATACATCCGCCCTATGGGAAATGGTTGACTGGATATTTTGGTAGAACCAGGTCGGAGACGTGTGTTGTATTTTATCAGTGCATTTATTGGCTAAATGGGGGATTCTTGAAGGCCACAGAATTTCAAATTCTTGGGTCTGGTGAGAGTCCCAGTATAACGAGCAGAACCGTGCAGCTCTGCATCTCTTATGATGCCTCTTCACAAGCCAAAGAGGTCCAGGCACTTGTTTTTCCCAATGGATTTATTGGAAAATGGTCTAATTTTGGCCCTAAATGAACCTTTCTCCATCCTCGATCTTGAGAAAGGTTCATGTTGGACTGAAACATCTCAATTGTTTTTCCAATAAATCTGCCGTTGTTGGAAGACTTGGTGCCCGGTCCGTCTTGTGCATTGGGTATATGCTGTGGGAGTTGGACTTTCTGGGTTGTGGTCCGCCTGTTTTGTGTGTCTCGGCAGTGGTGTACTGGGGCCTGTTTAGTGCTTTGTTACAATGCCTCTGTCCCAGCATCCGAAATTGGGATCAAATTTGTCTATTGATCTGCATGGATTCCCTTCCCACCTAAAGGACTCTGTTCCAGCCAATCCATTGACCTTAAGGAGTGGAGCTGTTTTACAAAACTGCTCCCGCCAAATTCCAGCTGATCTGTTAACCTCCAATGTGGCTGCCTACCGCACGACAAATGCTTTCCACACTTTGTAGAGGAAGTGCTAATGTCGTGGCAGCTGGAGAATAACAAGTGATCCCAATGAGGCTCGTTATTCTCACTTGAAGCGACCATGAAAACAAATTACAGGCTTCTAGAAATGAGTTTACAAAATCCAATACATACAACCTCACCCCATGGCTGAGGGCATGTGATCTTCCACTAGAGGATACCAGCTACAATGTGCGGCACCCCTGTCCGGTATCTAGTGGCGTCTCTCTCTGATTTTATGAGTCGGGCCTCTAATAGAGTATCCGGTAGAAAGTGGAATTCAACATCTCTGGTAACTCGCATTCCACAAAAAACCTCTAGAGCAGTGATGGCGAACCTTGGCACCCCAGATGTTTTGGAACTACATGTTCCATGATACCTAGCCACCCTTATAGCTGTCAGAGCATCATGGGACGTGTTCAAAACATCTGGGGAGCCAAGGTTCGCCATCACTGCTCTAGAGTGATGTGCATGTTTGAGAACCAAGAAAGCTGGTTCTGCAGTTTTTTCGGAACCATCGGCTCTCCATAATCAATCAGCCACGTTGGTGGACCAGCAAAATGTATGTTCTTCCTCTCGCTCCTAACTGTACCTGGTAAGGTCTCTTCAAATCTTCTGGTTCTTTTGTAAAAAATTTGTGAGGATGTCTGACAGTTCGTCCACTATTAATGGAGAAAAATGTATAGGAAAAATAATGAAACCTCGTTCGGTTGTTGATTCATTAGTGTCCTGCTCTCCGGTTACACGAGTCCTACATGCAGCGTGTTTCTCGAACCTTGTCATCAGTTCCAGCCTTTTTATCCTTACCTGGGGAGTACAAATCTTTCAGGATGGGCTGAGTAATGGGTCCCGGTAATGAGCTGCGTTGGATGGAAATTATGGTTTAATGATCTCCATTTGTAGTGCGCTCGTTACTTTCCACTTAAAGCTGGGTCATCATGTTATGTATGCGCGTCTGTACATGATTGGCCTTTTTTGTGTCGTTGGAATATGATCGAGTTGATGTCTGTGTAATACTATGTAGGCTTATAAAGGGTTGTGTGTGTGCACATATACATAGGTGCTGCCATACTTGTACACCTAGATGATACACATACGCGTGCACATATACATAGGTGCTGCCATACTTGTACACCTAGATACACATACGTGCGCACATGTGCATAGGTGCTGCCATACATGTTCACCTATATAATACACATGTATATGCGCACGCATATGTTTATAGGTGCTGCCATACCTGTGTAACGCATATACATACACATACATATCCATACATATATACATGCGCACACATTTAAATCTCTGCGGATGTTGCCGGTCTAGTGATTTGTAATGAAGGGCGTCTTTTCCCATTTTGCACGTAAAGCTAGAATATGAATACAGAAGACGTTCTAAAACTAATACATTTTGTGTATGGAAGTTGAATAGCTAAAGCCATAGTCTCCCTATTCTCGTTCTTCATTGTTGACCTTGAATCGGGCGTTGGGAGCCGTGTCTCGGTGGCTGCTTGTTATCATAAAATAATGTAATAAATTCAGGACAGGATGTATCTTGGCAAGGTTGTACATGAACCTTTTTTTTTCTGTGGAGGACATATGGAAATGAACCTGTTTCCTCCACTGATTTGGCACAGAGACCAGGTCCATCAGGAAATGGTTAATATGGCCCTGGTTACTTGGCGGCTAGTTCGCACCCCTTGTAACCCACCTTTTCTCCAGTATAGGTGATTGGCAGGTCAAGGTGATCCAGAAACTGTGGGTTAATTTTGAAAGCTTTTCTCCAGCCTCTTCGGCTGGAATCAGACGAGCGGAACAAACGTCCGTGAGATTGAACGTTCCTTTCACTCGGGCGTCCGTCTGGCCACCTCGCTGAGTGCAGTTAGTGCGCTCAGTGCTGCAAGGCTCGATCCACCTATGGAAAATCGCACTTTGCAGCCTGAGGAATGCACGTCGTAGAGCTTCGACAGGGAGGCTTTCTGCATGGCCGTTGTAGCGCGCACCATTCATGTGGCCGGCCCTGTTGAAGCGTCACAAGGCTGCGATGGACACTGGGAGGCATGTCAGTACAGGCGCACTTAGCGCGCTCGTCTGCTTCTAGGTCAGTGATGGTGATCCTCGGCAGCCCAGATGTTTTTAAACTACACGTCCCATGATACTCCCACAGGCTTAAGGCTGGCTAGGCATCATGGAGCATGTAGTTCTGAAACCTCTGAGGTGCCAGGTAGGACTGCAACTCTTTTCATCCATTTGGTCTTTTTTTTTTTTTTTTTTTTCTTTTTCACCGGATAAATAAAATACAACTTTTTCTTTTAAAAGAACACCATAAAAAAATTAAACCAATCCGGTTTCTTTCCCCAACCCAATTTGCGTAGTGTATGCAACTTTCATACCAACCTAGCTAAATTGCATATCTCACATAACTTGTGTATATTTCACTCACAAGGTACGCGAGCTCCTGGTCAGATTTATTGATGCTGCATGTGTAGCTCAAGCCCGTTTCTTTCTTCCCGAGCGAACTCTGCTACGAGCACGCTAATAGACTTGATGGGTTGTGAAGTGGGGCACTCTATGTACCCTGACCACCCTAGCTTATTAAAGTGGTCAGGCTGCATAGAGTGGTCCTTTAAAATTATTTTATGTACAGAGTGGAAGGAAGAGTGGGCAAGGCACCGGCCCAAGCATGAGTGAGTTTCGGAAGGAGACCAGACCAGAGTGTGGTTGGAAGTTTTGGGAAAGTGATCAAACCAAAAGGAAGGGACGGTAGCTCCGGATTAGGGAGGGTGGGGTGGTGGCACAGGACTCAAACTCAAAGTCGATCAACCGATTAGTTGACAACTATTCTCATTATTGATCTATTAGTAGTTTCAGCTCTAATGCCAAGGTTCAGTCAATGTTCTAGGTTGTTGCTGCAAGAAAATATCCCTGTTATTTTAAGGAACTTGAGATACCAACGCCCCACTTATAGGGTGTAATTGCACAACTGCAAAGGGTTAAACCAGTCCTGAATCCGTCTCCTGCTACTTGCTCCTTTACCAGGGTTTTTGGTGTTTATGAACATGTGCTGGAATGCGATGACCTGCATGGCTTTCAGTCGGACAAGTGGACCTTCTTGTCTTGGGAATTAAATATGGCAGCTCCCTTGGTGCAACCCATTGAAAACCAGTTAACTCTTTCAGGCTCGGTGGTTTGAATCTGGAACCACCGTAGTTTTCCAAATGACATTCGCATGTTTCATTTTTTTATTTTTACAATTTTTACAAATTTTTACTTTCAAATTTCCGTTTTATGGGCCCGAAAAGGATAAAACGTATATAGAAGTATGCGTTAGACAATATCGTGTGGCCCAATAAAAATGCTCTGCGTGATTCTTGCAATGTGACCGGCTTTTTGTCAACATCATTTTTTTTTTTGCATTTTTATTGGACCCACCGGTGTTTAAGGCTGCTTAGCAGGATCTATTTATATTGTGGGTTGTTTTACAAGGTTCAGACTGGGAATGGGTTAAACTGGAAAAGGGGATTCCATGCGCATGAAATCATCTCACAGATCTGGTCCCATGATGGACTCTTATGATGTTCAGCTAGGCTCCTGCAGGCCAAACTGGGGCCGAAATCCACATCTGCATTAGCTGGAGTCCCTCCCTCTCTGCCTGCCTGTTTCCCATCCCGTGTGGGTCTGGGACATCCTGCTTTAATTACCGTTCCTCCCTCTCATCCTGTGCTCGGCATAGAGCTGTGACAGCTGTTTCATGCCCTGTGCTGCAGATCCTGCTTCCTACCAGCATTGTGATCCAGCGTGTACGCGTCCCTAGCCCCCTTTATACTCCTATGGAGGGGGGTCTTGCACCTTTCGGCTTGCGGTCCCTGCAGATGGCAGAGTGGTAATGAGTGATATTCGCAGGACGGACGTGTGTTGCAGCACTTCTTGTCGACGGGCTCTGGATTTCGTGTGCGGTATCCCTAGGGGTTCGTTCGCTAAACAGCGGGTCACCGCATCGAGGCCTGAACGGTGGAGATGGAGGGTGTGAAAAAACCACATCGAGCTGAACGGTAAACATCGGGCGTGATAATTTGTTTTTCTTGGCAAGCGGCGCCAAAGATCATGTGCTCCTACATATACTAATAGTCTTGGCACGGAAGTGTTTTGACCAAATCAGACGGGCTGACAATGTAAGCTGTGCTGGCGGGATAACCAGACCTCCGGTATCGAATGAGAATCGTCCTATGGACAGGGGCGTTCCTCAATATCCTGTATTTTAAACCTTAATCTATCACTGTAGAGGGTTTTTGGGCCGATGGGCCGAACATGATGATTCAATGGGTCCTGGTTCCTGAGAGGAGCCCGTTTTTAAAATTGGTTAATATATATTTTATTACCTTTTAAGGATGTCGCCCCCCCCCCACACACGTGCTCGCATACACCACGTCTTGTCATGTCATGTCACGTCACACTATGATGGATGTGTAATGTGAATCTCAAGTGTTAAATTGAGAGTGAGGACTCGAGCGGGGTTAAACATTAACCCCCTCATGTTTTTTTTCCCCCTAATGAGCTTTATTTGCTTTAATCCAGTGCCGGCTCCCTTGGCATTGCTCTGGACCTGACGAGCGTGCAGCCACTCATGGCTCTCAGGGATTTTGCCTGGAAAAGCATATCAGCAGCTTAAGGCCCCCCATACACATACACACACGGTGGGCTGAATCAGCCCTTCGCAGACCTGCAAACTTTCAGCAGGTTTCAGACCAGGGGGAAGGGTAAAGGCTGCTGATGGGCCGCTGACTGACGTGATTTTCAGCTTTGCTGTGATGGTTTTGTTGGCGCATGTGCGACGAGCTGACCATGTGCCCTGTTGAGCAGCCAATCAGGACTGCTCGTACACAATCGCTGCGTTCGGCACTCGCGTATGAGTTTCAAAAGCCTTGATTTTTAACCATTTAAGCACCAATAAACAGTGCATTTTTTTTTCCCTCAGTTGTCCTGAAAACCGGATGGCAGTCTGGGGTTGTCAGGTGATCTGGAGGCATGAGGGAAAAAAAATCCTGTCACACAGCCGAATGGACTCTGAAGGCCTGCATTGGGGGGGGGGGTGTGTTCTCTATAACATCCTTATTCTCTTGTACTGAGCTCAGCACATGTGGCCTGAGGCGCGTTCAGTTCCTTAGCAGCTGCTGAATTGTTCCATTGCAGCAGTTAAGTTTGCTGCAGCTGTCTCACTGAATGCTTTGGCTGTGAATATGGAAGCGAAAAGGCAGAGGATTGCTTAATGAAAGGTGCTGTTTCTGTAAAATCCACTTTTGTCCATTTTATTGCCACTTTAGTGTTAATGTTTACCATGTTCCAATAAATATTTGGTGTTTTGCTCCACCAAAACCTCAAACTGAACATTTCCTTATTGGATTATTTGCTGCGTGGAGGCGGCCATCTTTCCTACGTCACTCAGCTAACCCCGCAGCACCTCTCCACCTCGCTGCAAGTGCTAAGTTAGCAGTGCTGAGCTGCAGAACGGCGTTCAGTGGCAAGTTGCTAACGTAGCACTTGCAGCGGCTGAGCAACTGAACGCGCCTCTGATACTTTATAACCATACAGCAGCGACCTTGGCCCTCCGGATGTTTTGGAGCTACATCTCTTCTTACTCTGCCACTTGGTTGACTGGGCATGATGGGAAATGTAGTCAGGAAACATCTGGAGGGGCCATGGTTGCTGACCTTTTCCATACGGAAATGATCTCCGTGCGCTGGGCTTCCCTTGCTGGTGTGCTGTGCAGAAGTGTTAATGTGTGAGCATCCCGGGGAGTAACGAGGGATTACAAAGTCGCTTGTTATCCTCGCTTGCAGCCGGTAATGACCTAAAAATGACCGGCTCAAAAAACCTGCTGTTGGACATCTAATTTGTTTTTCGTTTTGTGACTTAAGGTGTAAAAAAAAAAAGAGTTGTCGGACAAAATTTGATTTGGATTTTGATTAAATTTGTATACTTGGGTTGCCAGGTCGGCCATGTTTTTTTCCTGGACACCTATTACTATTTATTGCACAGGGAAAAGTGCTGCCCCGCAACCTGTATTCTTATGCTGCAGGAATGAATCAAGACAGGTCACCTGCAGCGTATGGATTATACATGCTACAGAGTTGTATTTTTCATGCACTGCCCGTCGGCATGAATAAATTCTAGGTGTCCATGAAAACACGGCCGATCTGGCAACCCTAGTGTACACGCAAACAAAAAATGGAGAATGATGGCTTTATCATCTCTGACCAACTGGCTTGGGAGAGAACTGAGCCCTGTTCAATACCTCAGCAGCTGCTGAATTGCTGCAGCAGTGTCACTGAACGCTTTGGATGCGAATTTCGAAGTAAAATGGCCAATTTCTTAAAGATTCAGATTGTTTTTCGTATGACTCGGACAACAGTTGAGGTATATATGATAAAGAAAAGCAGTCAGCACAATTCCGTTTTGTACGCACACACCACAAATGATAGTTTTTATTGAATAAACGTAATGTTTGCTTCTGAAACAAAATATAATTGAGCCGTAATATATGTCTATGTGTAGGGGGAAATAAACAAATATTTTGTGCTTTGGTGAACAAAAACCTCAAAATTAACATTGCCGTACTGAATTGTTACTTGCTTCATGGCGGCGGCCATCTTTAATACGTCACACTCAGCTACTCGCATCTCCTCGGGTCGCTGCAAGTGCTAAGTTAGCAGTGCTGAGCGTCAGAACGGCGTTCAATGGCAAGTTGCTAACTTAGCACTTGCAGCGGCTGAGGTATTAAACGCGCCTCTATGCCTGAATGAGCGGTAGTTGGATAGTGTGTACGTCACATCGGAGCAGTTACAAAGCCTGCACCTGACGGCTAAGTGGACCTCTTTTTTTCCTACATACAAAGGAAGCGAGTACGCGTAGCTTGACGCATGTGTGATCTGATAAAAGTGCCTTAATTTGCATGTCTCACTTCAACTGCAGTGTTGTGTGCTCATACCTACTGCGGGTCTTTGCCAGGTCTACATCGACTGCTATGAGCCCCTAAGAAAACCTCGGGGCCAGGAAAAGATTCCATTCTAGATTTGGGCAAAATAATTCAGAATCTTACGAGCCAGAGGCAAGAGTCGAAGTGCCAGTGGCTACTTGGTTCCTGGACTTGTCCAGCCCTGACTTTACTGGGCACTCCAGGCACCATAACCACATTATCTTTGTTAACGTGTCGTCTCAAGCTGTTCCTATGGGCTTTGGTGGCTTTCCTCTCCCCCAGAAGGCTGTCGGCCCCCCTCAGGACAGGCTTCCAGGGTTTCTAATCCAACTTTCATTGGTTACCCTTTAAGTGGTTATGGTGGTGGTAGAAGTTTCTATCCATGTACCATACCTGTCTGCTGGACAGCCTTCTGGGAATATGGTGGCGTTTCATGTCAAAACATATGGGTCTCTGAGTCAAAAGTACATTGTGTTCAACCAACAGCAGAGCATCAGCTTTCCCACTAGGGTTGCCATGTCAGCCATGTTTTCCTGGACATACAGTTGTGTTCAAAATTATTCAACCCCCACTGAAATTGAGTGTTTTGGCCAGTTTGACATTGATTTTGATCATTCAGTCATCTTGCTTACAATTAAATCAAAGAGGCACGTGTAGGTCAGACAAATATAACATAACATTTATAATGAAATAACCACAAATATCTTTTCTGTGCTCACATCATTATCCGTTTTATTCAACCCCCAAGTGACATTCAATCTTAGTACTTAGTACAACATCCTTTTACAGTTATAACAGCTTTTAATTAGGGATGCACCGATACCGATACTAGTATCGGTATCGGGGCCGATATTGCCGTTTGCACGAGTAACAAGTACTCGTGCAAACGGCCCGATACATCCCACCGATGCCGGCGCTGGGCCAGCTTGCCGGTATCCGCGGGCCTGGGGAAGCTGGCCGCGTGCATGAAAAGCACGCGGCCAGCGTTCCCCTTCGGCGCGCCAAATACTCACCCATCCTGAAGGTCCGGTCGCTTGGCAGTGATGCGTTCCCGCGGCCACTGGGCGCTCCTGTGACGCTGCCTCTTGGCTGGAGGCAGCGTCACAGATGCGCCCGGCGGCCACGTGACCGCATCACTGCCCAGAGACCGGAACTTCAGGAAGGGTGAGTATTTGGCGCGCCGGAGGGGAACGCTGGCCGCGTGCTTTACATGCACACGGCCAGCTTCCCCAGCGTTCGAGCTGGGGGTAAATCGATGAGACCTGGGGGCCAATCGATGAGACCTGGGGGCCAATCGATGAGACCTGGGGGCCAATCGATGAGACCTGGGGGCCAATCGATGAGACCTGGGGGCCAATCGATGAGACCTGGGGGCCAATCGATGAGACCTGGGGCCAATCGATGAGACCTGGGGGCCAATCGATGAGACCTGGGGGCCAATCGATGAGACCTGGGGGCCAATCGATGAGACCTGGGGGCCAATCGATGAGACCTGGGGGCCAATCGATGAGACCTGGGGGCCAATCGATGAGACCTGGGGGCCAATCGATGAGACCTGGGGGCCAATCGATGAGACCTGGGGGCCAATCGATGAGACCTGGGGGCCAATCGATGAGACCTGGGGGCCAATCGATGTGAGCTGCGGTCAATCTCATAAATTTTTATATGAGGTCTGTTCCTATTGGAAAGCGTCACATGACATTAAAGTATCAGTACTCGGTATCGGTGAGTACTTTTAAAAAGTATCGGTACTCGGTCTTAAAGTGGTATCGGTGCATCCCTACTTTTAATCGTGAAGCATAGCTTGACACAAGTGTCTTGCAGCGATCTACGGGTATCTTTGCCGATTAGTCAGGGGCAAAAGCCTCCAGTTCAGTCACATTCTTAGGCTTGCGCACTGCAACTGCTTTCGTTAAGTCCCACCAGAGGTTCTCAATCGTATTTAAGTCAGGAGACTGCGATGGCCACTCCAAAATGTTCCAGCCTTTAATCTGCAACCATGCTCTAGTGGACTTGGAGGTATGCTTGGGATCATTGTCCTGTTGAAAGGTCCAACGTCTCCCAAGCCTCACGTTTGTGACGGACTGCATCACATTGTCATCCAATATCTCCTGGTACTGAAGAGAATTCATGGTACCTTGCACACGCTGAAGCTTCCCTGTACCTGCAGAAGCAAAACAGCCCCAAAGCATGATTGCCCCCCCCCCCCCCCGCCATGCTTCACAGTAGGCAAGGTGTTCTTTTCTTCATAGGCCTTGTTCTTCCTCCTCCAAACATAGCGTTGATCCATGGGCCCAAACAGTTCTAATTTTGTTTCATCAGTCCACAGAACACTATCCCAAAACTTCTGTGGTTTGTCCACATGACTTTTGGCATACTGCAGTCGACTCTTCTTATTCTTTGGAGACAGTAAGGGGGTGCGCCTGGGAGTTCTGGCATGGAGGCCTTCATTACGCAGTGTGCGCCGTATTGTCTGAGCTGAAACGTCAGTACCCACATCTGACAAATCTTTTCTCGGTTCCTCAGTCACACGGGGACTTTTCTCCGACTGCTGTGCGCTACCTGAAGCGTAGAGTGAAGTCAGCATCTTCTTTCTGCCACGACCAGGTAGCGTTTCAACAGTGCCCTTTGCCTTGAATTTGCGAATGATTCTTCCTATGGTCTCTCTTGGTATGTTTAACATCTTTGCAATCTTCTTATAGCCATTGCCCTTCCTGTGAAGAGTAATCACCTCTTCTCTTGTCTTCCTGGACCATTCTCTTGACTTCACCATGTTTGTAACCACACCAGTACATGTCTAGAAGGAGCTGAGTATCACAGTCATTTTAAAGCTGCCTAATTGGTGCTGCTTATGCTTTATTGCTGCTCCGTGACATCCACAGGTGTTTTCAATACCTGATTGAAAACACTTGAATGAACCTCTGTTCTTCAGAGTGGTAGTCTTTAAGGGGTTGAATAATTGTGTCAATGAAGAATTGACAAAAGAAACATTTACTACTGTATTAAAAAACCAGTTGATGTCATTTTAGTTGCATATGGTTCTTTAAAAAGTCCTTGTAGGATTTCATTCTGAATACAATTACAAATGTGCACTAAATTCCCTAAAACCCTTTACAGCATTGGGGGTTGAATAATTTTGAACACAACTGTATATTCCTTTTTTCATGCAAAAGTGCTGCCTTGCAACATGTGTAATATGCTACAGGAAGGAAATCAATGCCGGTCACCTAGGACTCCTTTTTGATTTCTTACCTGCAGGTTTGCATTTTTCATGGACTGCCAATCAACATGAATAAATTGTCAGGGAAAACATGGCCGATCTGGCAACCCCGTGCGTTTTAAAATATTTTAATTCACGACTTGCCCTGTGCTTGGGTTACAAAGTGTTAAAAACACTGCATGACTGTGTAAGGTATTTATAATGTGTTCTGGTTGTAGCAGTTTTTCCAAAACCCAAACAATGGAAGTTCTCCTTTCATGGTAAATGGAAATTCCTGTTGTCTTGCTTTCGTTATGGCATGTGTATCCATGTCATTGTGTGTTTTTAGGCTCATGCGAACAACAAACCCGACCTAAAATCATTTCTGAAACGTTTTACGTCCGCGTCCTTTACTTCCTGGTTTCCGGTGCCTTTTCTCTGGCATTTCCTGCAGGCTTGGCGTCACATCCGAGACCATTTACTTGCTTGGTTTCCAGGCCATTAATGGGGTGACTCTTCTGTGTGATGTCAGTGTCTTTAAGTGTCCAGATTGTATCCAATGCCATTTGTTTGTACATGGAGTATTTTTCCAGTGTAATAACTAGTGATGCACCGAAATGAAAATTTTGGGCTGTTACCAAAAATCAGTCATCTGAACCTGGGCCCTGGAGGCCCAGCCGAGCTGGGAGCTCGTCTGAGTCTCGAGGCTGGCTGAGACGGTGGCTCAGCAGGCCTCCAGGCCTAGGAGAGCATGTGGTTTGGCTGGTTGATTTTATTTGGGGATGATCGCATTACCTCCCCATTTTGTGCCGATTCTGGATCCGCTGCTGTTGCTTCTCAATGAGGTCGAGTTGCAGGAGGATGATCTCCGCGAGGCCGGCCCTTGTCCCCTGGTAGTTGCCCCAGCTAACTGCCGCAGGGGGTGGCTTGGTCCCGCTTGGTGTCTGCCCCGCTCACCCTCCACCTGCTCTTCAGTTCTGTGCATGACAATCAGAACGTGTCGCCTGCAGTCCGACGAGCCCTCGCCGGGTGGAGAGCCTCAGAAAAGTGTGGGGCTCGCGGACCGGACTAGGCTGCTGCACCCGGACAGCTGGGCTGGCGAGCGAGGCAGATTCCAAATGGGACTGAGTGACCCCCTGCAGCAGCAAGGCGTGGGTGCTGGTGGACAAAGGCGGCGGGTAGCTGCCGGGGGCAGCTACCACTGGACAAGGGCTGGCCTCAAGCAGATTGTCCTCCTGCAGCTCTACCTCAATCTGCTTGAGGATCCAGGACCGGCACAAAATGGTGAATGTAGGCAAGTATGTAAGGTAACGCGATCTTTTCCCCCATAATCAGTAATCAGATCCTGGGCCTTGGAGCTCCGGCAGAGCGACCCCCTTCACCCCTGCCTCGGCTGGCATCCAGGCTCAGGTGAGCCCCCAGCTCGGCCAGGCCTCTGGGCCCGGGTTCAGATGACTTTTTTTTTTTTTCTCCGACCGTTCTTTCGGCAGTTTTTTCTCCTTTCGGCTGAAAGCACAATTTCTGGCAGATTTTTTTTTTTTTTCATTTTGGTGCAACCCTAGTAATATCGCTTTGTAATGTGCCTACCTGCAGTAGCAGTACAATAACAGACCCTGGGTTACTTCCACTGGGTGGAGGAGCTGTATCGCTAGTGCTTTATCCATACTTGGAGGGGAAGTCCTGTGCCACCAACCCACCCTACCTGCCTTTCCTGTCCAGAGCTGCTATCCGTCCCTTTACCTAAACATCCTCACACGGATCTGGCCTCTTGAGTAAACTCACTCACTCTGTCCTTTTTGGATTTTAGTCCCTTACTCAAATTTGATCCCTTCTACCTCTGGCCCCCCCCCGATCTGTTTGTTCATGAAATTATTATTTTAAAGGGACTCTGCGCAACCTGAGCACTATAGCTTATTAAAGTGGTCAGACTGCGTGTCGTGCCCCCCCTTTTCAATCCTTTGCGTGCTGATATATATATATATATATATATATGTGCTTGTAGCGGCATTCGTTTGGGGAGAAAGAAAACATGGGCTTGAGCTGCACACGCAGCATCAGTCGATTTAATTCTGGCGAGGCGCTCGCGTACCTTGTGTCAACTTGAGATATGCAATTTGCATATGTATATATGAACGTTGCGTAAATTGCATAATAAAAAAGGGGGGGAAAATAATTCTGTTCTAAATTAATGCATTAAAATGCGACACCGTTCATTTCCAAACTCTAATACATCTGAAGAGATTATTCAGAGAGCACCGGAATTCCGTTTGCTCTCCCGTTCGGCACACTTCGGAGAGTTAAATTAGCTGACCGAACGCATCTTCAAACAGCCGCAAAACCGCTGAACGCAACCTCAAGCCGCTGAATCAATCCCATATCCTGTCGAAAAAAATTGGCAAGTGCATCCAATCCGTCAATCAGACTGCCGAATCTATCCAAAAAAAGCTGACCAGCTGCCGAACAGGGTTAAAATTTAACACTGCAAATTTTAAAAGGCGTTTTATACAAAAACTTCTGCTTGAAAATGCCTGGAATTAATACATAAGGTGCTATGAATAATAATAAAAACAAGGTCTGTTACAAAAAAACTCAATTTTTAGAATTTTTTTTTCTTCCAAAAAGACTTTGTGGCAAATTAAAAAGTTGAATGAATTAAAAAACTGCAATTCGGTGGGTAGTGAATAACACTCGTCAATCCACTAGAGAACTGCACCATTCTTCTAAAATATGAAAAGATATATAAATAAAATTTATTTGCTTGTCTAGCGGGAAGAAAAAAAATGGATGCATTCTCTGCTTTACAGTTGAGTTTGTCTCGTCTCTTTACCCTGTAACCTGATATCGATCATCCCTTCCTTCCCCTGCACAGAACAGCAGGAACTCCCACATCTTACTGAAAAAAATTTAGCTAATGGAGCAGGATCAGTCTGTGTAGTAAGGATTAACTCATTGCAAATTAAAAAACAACAAATTGTTCAGTTGCCAGAATGCTTCTTTTACCAGACAGGTAACATTTGTTAAGGCTTCCTTTAAAAGCCAGTATAAAGACTCAGAACCCATTGACCCTTTACAGCTTGTATGAAAGCACTGCTATGACACTCGTATCGCTACCAGACACGTGTGGCACCCTTTATAGGTGGAGGCACAGGCTGGTAGAACCTGCTCTGCTGCTTCAATGTGATCTTGAGATGGTGCTTGAGGATGGAACTTGTCCTCACGTAGAAGGAAATAACAAAAGGTCCTGCTAGTATCCGTTAATTAGCTGTTGGTGTAAGGGTTTGCGTAAATATTTGGACAAACGAAACTAGGTAATCATTAGCGACATACATGAAAACAAGAGTGTTTTTCCTTTTTGATTATGTTTGTTGTAAAACACGAGCCTGTTTTAGATTCCAGCTTTTAAACAAGCCAAGTGCCATGTAAAACAGAAACAAAAGGCACCGAGTAGTAAACGGACCACAAAGACGAGTGATAGCAAGTAAATGATTCTGGTATATTAAAACAACTCTAGAAGCTGAACTTTGAAATGTTATTTATAAAGGATTGTACCAGGAAAGATACATTGAGATTTCTCTCGTTTTCAGTATGTCCTGGGTTCTAGAACATTAAATTGTTACAGAAATACAAAGTAATAAAATGCAAGATATTAAAAACAAATATACAGATTAACACAGAAAATAAATATGTAGGAAATAGTCAGTTACATGTTTACAGGTGCATTCTGTATATAGTCACTATGTTACATGTTTACAGGAGCATTCTGTATATAGTCACTATGTTACATGTTTACAGGAGCATTCTGTATATAGTCACGGTTACATATTTACAGGAGCATTCTGTATATAGTCGGTTACATGTTTACAGGAGCATTCTGTATATAGTTACATGTTTACAGGAGCATTCTGTATATAGTCACGGTTACATGTTTACAGGAGCATTCTGTATATAGTCACGGTTACATGTTTACAGGAGCATTCTGTATGTAGTCACTATGTTACATGTTTACAGGAGCATTCTGTATATAGTCACGGTTACATGTTTACAGGAGCATTCTGTATATAGTCACGGTTACATGTTTACAGGAGCATTCTGTATGTAGTCACTATGTTACATGTTTACAGGAGCATTCTGTATATAGTCACGGTTACATGTTTACAGGAGCATTCTGTATATAGTCACGGTTACATGTTTACAGGAGCATTCTGTATATAGTCGGTTACATGTTTACAGGAGCATTCTGTATATAGTTACATGTTTACAGGTGCATTCTGTATATAGTCACTATGTTACATGTTTACAGGTGCATTCTGTATATAGTCACTGTTACATGTTTACAGGTGCATTCTGTATATAGTCACTATAAAGACAAAAAAAGGGCGCAAGATAGGTGGAAATTGAAAAATCCCTCTGGAGCACCCCAGATACAGTTGGGGTACTCCTAGGGTTCACAGTAGATTGATTTCTTTAAAGAGCGCTTTTGCTTCTTAGTTGGTTAATATAGCATGCACTGAAAAATCAAAAGAGCGCATATATTGTGCAGTATATTAATTTTTTAAAAAAATCAGTGTTTAAACAAACTCACAAAAATAGAGCACAAATAAATGTGCAAAACAGCATTTGCCACAATGGCCAGAACCTCCCGATTTCTGTACTCCAAACCTCCGGTCTGCAGTCCATTAACATATAGATCGAAGCCCGTTGGAATGGAATGGAACGCTGGCTCAGCATAAACTGAAGTTCGTTAGAATGGAACACTTGCTCAGCATGGATATTCGGCTTGGTCTCTGGCTTGATTTCTGGCGTACAGAACTTTGCTCAATGCATTTCGTGGGGCACACCCACTTCCTCAGGAGCCCTTTTCTTTTTTGTCTTCTGTCAATTAAGGGTTAACAAGGTACCCTCGCTAAGAGGCTGCAGTGGGAAAGATTCTACCTATGTTACATGTTTACAGGTGCAGTCTGTATTGAGGTATGTTAATAGAGAGCTCTTAAGTGACTTTAGACTGGGGGAAGATTTGACGGCGTCTGGGAGGTTATTCCATAATTGTGGTGCTCTCTAGGAAAATGAGGACCGAGCCACTGTCTTTTTGTATTGTGGTATTGTAAGTAAGGTGCAGGTCCTGGATCGGAGGTTATAGGATGAGGGAACGGCTTGGGGAAGCCGTCTATTCAGGTAGGGTGGCAGCTTCCCAGAAAATCTCTTAAACACCAGGTTGGAAAGGTGAAGAGTGCGTCTGGATTCCAGCGACGGACAGTTTAGCTCTTTTAACGTGTCACAATGGTGGGTCATGTAGTTACAATGTAGCACAAAACGGCAGAATGAGTTGTGCAATATAGTAAGTTTATGAAGGTGCGTTTGCGGGGCAGCTGCATACAAATATGAACAAGATCAGAATAAAATAAAAACAAAAAAAGAGCGAAGCTTGAATATACTAACAATCTTATTACACAAATATTAAGGGGTTATTCAGAGCGCACCGAATTGGCCAATGAATTGCACCGAACAGTGAATTTCCCTGTATGGTGCAATTTCGTGGCAATTCAGCTATTCAAAAAGATGGTGATTCACCAAATATTGGCGAATCACCAGCAAAATACGGTGCCTGTTCAGCAGTGAATGAAATCCCCATAAAGAAGCCATGGTTAATCTATTCACAGAACACCAGAGAAATGTCAGTGATCTGCCCTGATTTTCGGTGTTTCATTCGACAGGTTTAATCAGACGAATCCCATAGGCTTTAATGTAAAAATATTCCCTGTTTTATTAAAACCCAGATTCACGTTTGAATTACCTAGATTTATATACCGCTACGACACATACCACTGTTTTATATCACGTCTTTTTATGGAGTATTTACTTTTATATTTATGCAGGAAGCACTTTACTATTGAACCACCTTTTAGAAGGTGTTACAGCGCCTTTATTCTTTTCTTTGCACTGCTATTCTATTTAAGGACACATACTGAACCATTAGAATTATTTAGTGTGACACAGATCGCTACTAATTTCTTGCGCTTTTATGAACCATTCCTTGGAAATATTGTATTTATATGTCTGGTAATTTTTAAAGTGATGTTACCCTGGTTCATTTAGCTGCATAAACCTACCGTTTATACAGAGTACTTAGTCCACCTTTTACACTCCTAGGCAAATCTCTGGAGCCCTAAGGGCTAGAGGGACATATGAGGTATCATTGGAAAGGTCAGATTATGGCCTTTCCGGTGATGCCAAGTTTAACCAGGTTAGATTTGTGTAAAAATAAAAAATAATGGGTTTAACGGAACACTCCACTCAAAAATCACCCCCCGTTTTTTTTCCTTCCTAATCTATCCCTATTCCCTTAATAAAGTGTTTTTTTATGTAACTAATACTTACCCTAAAATCCACTTGTTTCCAGCGGCGTTTTTTTTTATACTCGCCTCCCTCTTCCGCTCCCATCCTTCTTGCTTCTTCTTGCCTTCTGGTTTACGTGAGAAGCGCGCATGCGCGCCTCTCGCATAAGCCAGCCTATCGGCAGGCTTCCTCCCGGCTCCCTCTGAGGATTAGTGTTGCGCGCAAGAGGATGCGCGCAACACTAACCCTCAGCCGCTGCTGCCAGCTACTGCGGCGAGTTGGAGACGTCATCGCGCTGAAAGCGCGATGACATCTCCTACTTGGCAAAAGTCGGCAGAAGCGGGAAATATGATTCCCGCTCTGCTGACTGACAGCATGGGAGGGTGGAGTAAACTCCTCCGCGTCTCTCAGCTGTTTTCAGCTTTTTCAGCTGAACTGCCGAGCGGAGGGAGGGGGACAGAGGGCGGCATACTCCGGGCATCATGACCACCTAAAATAGCTTAGGTGGTCATGTTGCCTAGAGTGTCCCTTTAGTTGTTTCAGCCCTAATTCCATTAATCGATTAATCGATAATGGAAATGGTCGACAACTATTTTAATCACGATTAATCGTTGATTAATCGTCCTGCGTACAGCACACACTGTTTAGAGTCGGACTGGGCTAAACAGAAATAACCTCAGCTTCGGAGCTGATTGGAGAAGACGCGCTGCTGCTTTACTAGGTATGATTTAGTTCTAGGGTTATGTCAGACACAACCAGTTTGTTTTTATTCTGTTTACAGCAGTAGCAGAACTATAACACAAAGCATAGGATACTGCCACTGGGTGAAGGAGCTGTATGTTTAATCCTTACTTGAAGCTGGAGTCCTTTACCACCACCCCACCCTCCCTGCCACACCCTCCTTGGTCGGGAACTGCAGATCCCCTCCCTTTGGTCTGGTCCCTTTCCCCAAACTCACTGCTACACTCAGATCTGGTCTTTTATCCATACTCCCTCTCACACTCTTGTTAAGTCACTTGCGCAAAGTCACTCCCTTCCACCTCCAGTCCCTCCTCCCACTCAGTTTGTTCACAAAATTATTTAAAAGGGGCACTCGACGCACCCTGACCACTTTATCTTATTAACCCAGATTTCATGCTGACATCTATGACCAAGTGCTTTTAGCCGTGTTCATTTGAGAAAGCAAACATGGGCTTAAGCTGCGCATGCAGCATCAACCCATCCCTCTGACCAAGCACTTGCATACCTTGTGTGAAAAGCATGCAAGATACTTAATTTGCTTGTGTACGTTCGAAAGTTTTTACACCTAAAATTCCTTTTAAGTAACACCTTTTTTTTTTATTTTTTTAATCAGATTAATCGATTATGAGAATAATCGTTGCAGCCCTAAATGGAATATCCTTCATTTGTTACAGACCGTTTATTTTAACTTCGAAAACCTTTTTAATAGGCATTTTTTTTTTAAATTTGTTTTAGCCTATTAGAATAAACACCCCCTGCTCATTTTTAATTCGTCGAGGCCACTTTGGTGCTATTGGCCAATGTCTGGTGCTTCGGCGACTCAATGTTTCGCAAAATACAGTGAACGCTCGGTAAATAGTGAATGCACCATATTTTTGACAAAATGGTTCAGTTTCAGTGTTTTTTTAAATTTTTCTCACTTCGGCGATTCCATTTCGTTGCTTTGTGAATAACATTCATAGTGTACCACTGGACACGCGCAGATTATTCCGCTTAGGCAGGGGTCAGACGAGCGTTTTGCAGAGCAGAAGGAACGTCCGTGCGAGTGGACGTTCCTTCCAATCTGACACCCGTATGGCCACCTCCCTGAGCACAGTTAGTGAGCTCAGCGCTGCAAAGCTCCATCCTCCTATGGGCCAGTGTTTCGCAACCTTGCCCTCAGGACCCTCTAACAGGCCAGGTTTTAAGGATCACCTTGGGGAAATGCAGACTAAATCCTGCAATCACTGAACAGCAAATCAGATCACCTGTGCTGTGCTTCAGCTATCCTGCAAACCTGGCCTTTTAGGGGAACCCATGGACCAGGTTTAGGAAACCATAGCCAGGCACAATGTAGATGTAAAAAATAGGGGCCTAGGTTGGGTATGGTTGTGGTAACCTCTATTTGTTGCAACAGCTTCATTCTTTTCTTTGCAGTGTTACGCTTTGTGCGAGGTTGGTGCTTTCTATTCAAAACTCTATAGTTTTATTTTGCTTAATTTTTGCTGCATTAAACCTATTTCTTGTGTTTTGCGGACTGAGACGCCCCTTTGCAAAGGCCAGGTCGCGGTCTGCATTGTTCCTGGAAGGGTTAATACATTCTAGTTGTGGCACGGCAAAGTGTGATATTGCTGCAGCGTGTGCGAAACGCCGGTTAGACACACGCCAGATTCCCATATTAAGTTATCTTCCAGGGTAGAAAATGAAATCATTCCTCCGAGGCGGCTAGCGTGCTGTCATTTCTCGCTAGTCAGACTGACTGACTGGCTAATAGGAGATCGCGGCCCTGTACTGGCGGACGGGAGGCGTTGGAGTCACTGTTTGACAGAGGATTAGAATTTTGAGATTCCCCTTGAGTTAAGGTGAAACACGTGAGATCTTTGGAGATAAACGTCTTGGGGGGGGGTTGTAGTTTGACAGTCCTGATGAAAACTGAGTGAAACATTCCTGATAGGCAGGGCCGGCCTGTCCAATGGAACCATGGCTCCAGACGGCCCTTTGGCAGTGGTGGCATTTTGCGACCATGCCTTAGATTGGCTGCCAGGGCCTCAACCTGGCCGGCGCTCTGATACTCGTACACACCGAACATTCCTGTGAGTTATATTGCTGTGGAGCTCTGTGATTCGCTCGTACACACTGCACATTACTGTGAGTTTTACTGCCGTGATGCTGTGTGATACAGTAATGTGCAGTGTGTATCAGAGCTCCACGGCAATAAAACTCATACACACTGCACATTACTGTGAGTTTTATTGCCGTGATGCTGTGTGATACAGTAATGTGCAGTGTGTATGAGTTTTATTGCCGTGGAGCTCTGATACTCGTACACAATGCACATTACTATTGGACGGATTTGCATCTCGGGAGCTTGTTGGCACATAAATGTGGAGTCTCTCCCCCCCCCCCCACAAGTACTGAAACCGTTTCTCTCTGCGCTCAATTCAAAAGGTCAGAATCTGTTGCCTTAGTTGAGTTAGTGCATTGTGTTTTATATGTAAAAGCATATATTGCCTCTGCTGTAGAACAGAGGAAAAATACATTTTTGCTTTAATTTCATTTTTTATTTTTTACACATTACATGGTCATGTTTGGTATCATTGTAAAGTCCAGACTCTGACCTTTCCAATGACGCCTCCCTTACCCTTGTGTGCTGTACAATTCAGAGACGCAGGTTCCAAAGTCCCCCCCACCCCTGTTTCTCCTCCCTGCAGTGACACAGTCTAGGTTGTCGATGAAGCAATGCATTGCATCCTTAGCTCCACAGTTGCTGCCAGTGTGGGAAATGAGAAGCTAAGTTAGCTCAGCATTATTGTGCACTTTATAACTGTAAACTGAATAATAGAGCTGCGTTAGAAAAAACAGAAGAAAATCTTTTTATTTTTGCATAAATCTAACCTGGTTATATTTGGTATCACTGAAAAGGCCATAATCTGCCCTGTCCAATGATGCATCATATGTTCCTCTAGCCCTTAGGGCTCCTGAGATACAGTGGTCTAAATGATTGTAAATTGTACAAAAAAGTTTTTTTTTCTTTACACAGCAAGGCGTCCCCTTGTGGCAGGCGCCTGCAGGCACATGCCTAGTTATAAATCCGGTCCGGATTACGGAGTTTTATTGATGTGATGCTCTGTTGATACACTCATACACACCGCACATTACTGTTTTTTTTTTTTTTTGGGGGGGCGCGGCACCATTTCATCCTTGGACCCAGGTAGCACAGTATCTTAGGCCGGCCTTGCTGTAAGGTGCTACAGGTCCTGGCATAGTATTTTCATACTCTGGTTACGATTTGAGTTTGCCAAAAATACAGCTTGTTGGAATCAATGTAGTGCCCTGTGGATCCCTGTATAGCGGCACCATGTGTGCGTGTACCGAACTTACATTATCCTCCCCACGTGACCCGAGCGGACTTGGCTGTTGGTTCTGAGCAGGAGCTGAGCAATTTCCGTAACACGGGGCTTTGCGGCTTCCAGTCTTGCTGAGTGTCCTTATTCCAGGGTGAATGTTTTTTTTTCTTTACCGGTTTCCTGTGCTGTCAGCAGAGGAAGGGGAGAAAAAACAGAGGCTTCACTTAAACACTTTAATGCTGAACGGGTGGCGCTGGCATTAGAAGGGGTTAAATCCAATCTGTCGTTTTAACCTATTCCTGACGTGCTCTTCGCCTTTATCTAGAACGTATCGGCTCCTCTGCTGCCGAGCTTTCCGGCCGCTTCTCGGCTGCGAAGTTTAAAGTGTAACAGCCACATTTGTGCTAAAATTTGGCTTTTGTTTAAATTTTTTTTTTTTTTTGATTTCCTGGCCTGTGCTTATTAAAATTCTCATTTTTATACCATGCTTAGAAGCCAAAAGCCTTTTTCAGGAGCCAGGCAATTAAAGGAATGCTCTATTAAATGTGTTGTTTTTTTAAAAAAGCCATTAAATGGTTTGTCCAGGGGTCAGCAAACTTGGCTCCCTGATGTTTTGGGAACTAAATCTCCCATGATGCTCAGTCACCCATTATGCTGACTGAGCCACGTGGGAAATGTAGTTCCCAAAACATCAGGGAGCCAATTTTTGACCCCTGGTTTAGTCAGAGGCTGCCGACGGCCTCCACCCAATTATTTTAATATTTGTTTCAATTTAGGGGATTTTATTCCCCTTTCTCCTCTCGCCACACGTAGCTCTTCCTCTTCAGCTCAAAGTCTTTGAAGTCCCTGAAGCTTTACTATGCATGGTGCGTAGCATAGGAACCGCCAACTGCGCACACTTACAGACCTGCACACTTTACGTACACAAGTCCTGTAGCGCCTGTGCAGAACGATGGATCGGAGCTGCGCATGCGCAAAACTGATGCATCAGATGCCTCTGAGTGCTCGCTGCAGCGTTTGGTCTTTCAGAAGGTGACGTCCGCATGCTGATGTCACTAGTGACCGGCAGCCTGGAAATTCAAAATCTCGGCTCCTGGTGATGGTGGGGTGGGGGGGAAACTCCAATTCACCCTTCGTTTTCACCAGATGGGGGGGCGCTTAGGACCCGAAACGTGTGTGTTTGCATAAATAAATGTTGTTTTTTTTTCCCCCCCGTCCATATATGTTCTTTTTTTACCTGGGAATTAGAAGGTTAAGGTTTTCGTTCCTAAGCTGTTGATTTGGTAAGAAAATTCCTCTGCTCCTTGCAGATTTTCTGGAGTGCCAAGGAATGACTCACGCGCTCCAGCGTTTTATTTTTATCGTGCTGAGCGTTCCACTGCTGTTATCTGCATTTTTGCCAGTCTCCCGTAGACCTCCATTGCCTGTGAAAGGGACAGCAAAGCACTGTGCATGTGTGTTCGTTCAGCAAAGCAGGCCTCATTCTTATGTTGTCGCTGGTGCAGTTCTGTTCTCTCTTCCGCAGTTGTCATGGTAACGGTGAGCAGTCTGGCGATGCGAAACGCATTGGGTTTGTTCAATGAGCCCGGTCAGGGAGGAAATCCTGGCTCGTTGCATGCGTGGTGCAATTAGCGCGTGGCCCGCGCCTGCAGCGTTGGAGGCTCTGGACCCACGTGTCAGACGCAGCCAAGGGATTTATCGCTGTTCCTTGGAAACCACACGGTTTGTGAGGCAATGGCCGTGAAGCACAATAACCGTTTTATACATTTATCTTTGCGTCGTGTAGGGCCTGTTGTGCCTTTCTACAAATAATCCACAAATCCTCCATAAGCCGTGCTTAATTATTTTTTGGTTATTAATCTTGTTTGCTTCATAATCTTTCATGAGTTTGTTTGGGCCACTGTTTCAAGATGAAAATTGCACAAAATTCACCGTGTCCACCTCAGAATACGCTCTGCCACGCTTTAACTGTCCTTACTGGTAAACAGTGTTCAGCTGTACCCTAATGCCGGGTGCACATGAGCGCACCTAATGCGCACGCACTTACAGCGCCCGTCGCAGCCATGTGATGCTGCGACGGGGCCGGTCACACGCTTGTGCGTACGTACAAAGTGCACACACAGCAAGCGTCTGCCTAGAAAGCCTCCCCGTCGATGTGCGTCGACAGGCTGCAAAGCGCTGAGGGGTGGGGGCAGGTGGGCTTCGAGTGGAAGGAACGTCCACTCACATGGACGTTCCTTCCACTCGGAGTGCGCTCGATATATCACAATCTGTAACATGATCTTTTTTTATGAGGGACAAATGGAGCCAAATTAATGTTTTCGACTGAATAATAGTGCACCCGATGCTTCCATCATCGACCTCAACCGCCCTTGAGGGGTTATTCAGAGAGCACCAAAATTTCGGTGCTCCATCATTTGGCAGATCCCAAAAAAAGGGTGTGCTCGGCTCCCCCCCCAAAAAAGGGTGTGCTCGGCCCCCCCCAAAAAAGGGTGTGCTCGGCTCCCCCCCCAAAAAAGGGTGTGCTCGGCCCCCCCAAAAAAGGGTTTGATCGGCCCCCCCCAAAAAAATGTGCGCTTGGCTCCCCTCCCAAAAAAAGTGTGCGCTCGGCTTCCCTCCCCAAAAAGAGTGCGCGGCTTCCCCCCCAAAAAAGTGTGTGTTCTGCTTCCCCCCAAAAAAGTGTGTGTTCTGCTTCCCCCCCAAAAAAGTGTTCGCTCGGCTTCCCCTCCCAAAAAGAGTGCGCGGCTTCCCCCCCAAAAAAGTGTTTGCTCGGCTTCCCCTCCCAAAAAAAGGGTGCGCTCGGCTTCCCCTCCCAAAAAAAGTGTGTTCGGCTTCCCCCCCAAAAAAGTGTTCGCTCGGCTTCCCCTCCCAAAAAAAGTTTGTTCGGCTTCCCCCCCAAAAAAGGGTTCGCTCGGCTTCCCCCCCAAAAAAGTGTTTGCTCGGCTTCCCCTCCCAAAAAAAGTGTGCGCTCGGCTCCCCTCTCAAAAAGAGTGTGTTCTGCTTTCCCCCAAAAAGTGTGTGCTCGGCTCCCCTCCCCCTGGAAAAAAGCATTTACTCGGCTTGTAGGTGTGATGCTCATGTCTCAAACCCTAGTAAAGTGCAAACCGAAGCATTCTGGGAAATCAATGTATTTACCTTAAATCTGTATTTGTCGGGGGGTGGACGACACAATTTGTGGCACACCGGCTCCTGGCCTTCACTTGGCTTAGATTCCAGTTTAGTCTGGCATTTTCCGTTGCCCGTTGGCGTCTGACAATCAACTCCACTTGAATATACTTGGGACGTGTCTCTTGCGCTCCCCGTACCTTGCCGTCGGACAAGGTGTGTTGGGTGTTAAATGGATAAAACTAAGCACGTGTACCTTGTTGCGCTCAGCAGATGCCAGCGCTGTCGGCGTGCCTTGGTAATTAGCAAACTTCGCCGAGCAGTCTCTTTCCATCCGTTACCTGCGTCCTGCCTCTTAGAAGCAGATGGCCGGGACGACGCTACCATGGACTGCTCGACGTCTGTACCTGACTTTATCCAGCTGTCTTCAGGACACCTGGCAGAATATGAATCTGTGCCACGTTGCGTTGCCAAGCTGTCTACCCATGCATTTGAGACGGTGCCACAGGGCAGACAAAAAAGAATGTATATTTGTCTAGCTCTAGATGGTCCCCAGTGTTTACAAACGAGCGGATCGGTTGTGTAATTAACTGGCATCTTGGCGATTAAAAGGCCAGGGGCTTTGCCGGGAGAATTAACAGCCATTAGGACGTTTCCAGTGGCTTTGGGCAGTGCCAGCAGTTTTTTTGCCTTTGGCCTACGAGTGCTCTGAGAATTACGCTGCCCGCCTGCAGCCCAACACTCCTCCAATCCGGCATCTACCCCGGGGGTCTGTAAAGCTTTGATCCAGCATCGAAGATGCCAGCTACGCAGAGTAAAGGGTTTTTGGAGTCCTAATATATAAAAATATTCTGAATTAATGTTTCAAAATAATTGAAAGGAATAAGCTGTTGGTGTTAGGGGAAGGTTTATATTAAAAATTAACTATTTTGGCTTAATTGGATATTTTTATACAGAATTGCACACACTTTTTTATTCTTAAATATATTCTGTCAACTACTAGAATGGATCAAATCTATCATTAAAAATCTGGAAAAACACTTGCCAAATAGTATTTTTTTGTTGAATGCCCTGCAGTTTAAGATTGCTTTCTGCCAGCTACCGAACGTCTCTATAAGCTCCTCCTCCTCAGCACTGTAAAGTACTAGGATGCCGAATCATAGGATTGGAACCCGATCTCGGCACCTTTTCAGTGATTGGCTCTTTTCAAGCTGATCCAACCCCCAAGTCTGAGAGATGCCCAGCTGGAATCCTGCAGCGTCGGCATTGACTTGAAGCATCTGCACTACATGTCCGCGAGTCGCGGAGGATGCAGGGAAGACGCAATGTGCCACCCAGCTGGAGTCAGGGTTCCTTTCAATTCACTCGCAGCGTCTTCCCTCCCTGTTTAGTGACCCACAGCAGACAGGAAAGACACTGTGCGTTAATGCTGAGCCACAGCGTTGTGTGATTTTTGGATCAGGACTCTGTATCGGCCGATCGTGAATACCCTTAGTGGTGCACCGACATTAAAATTTGTCAGATACCGAAAATTCAGGATCAGTTCGGCCGAAAATCAGTCATCAGAACCTGGGCCTGGAGCCCGGCCTAGCCGGAGACTCGCACGGGGGCTCAGCTGGGGCCTTCAGGCCCAGATTCGGATAACTGGGGTGGGGGGTGAGATTGCAATGCACCTACATCCACATACTCTCCTACATCCACCTATTTCGGTCCTGAGCTCCTCCAGCAGTGGCAGTCCCATGGTGAGTGGTGACAGTCCTCAGGCATACAGTCCCCCCTCTCCATCAGACGCTGGTCATAGGGATGACGTCATGGAGGCGGAAGCCTTTGGCTCTGCAGACAGCCGGGTCAAAGGCTTCCACCTCCGTGATGTCAAACCTGCATCTGACAGTGGGAACTACGGTAGCTGCCGGAGGACTGTCACCACTCACAATGGGACTGCCACTGCAGGAGGAGCTCGAGGCCGATGTCGGGGAGTATGTTGCCTACATCGGCCCTGAGCTGCTCCAGCGGTGGCAGCCCCCTGCCCGGCTGGGCTGCCAGGCTCTGGTTTGGATGGCTGATTTTCAACCTTTTTTTGGGACAAATTTTTCTATTCGGCAGAAAATTTCGGTGAATCCCCTACTCACAATCTGGATCAGGTTGGGGGCCCAAAAATTGCAACTGGGAAATCCCTGCTCTAAACAACGACAGAAATTCCCATCCCAAACTTTTTTTTTTTTTTTACAAGGGAGATGTGGGTAACGATCGGAGTCTGGAAAAATTAGGGTTAATTCTTGTAGGTATAAAATAATGGTTTAAACTGCTAAAATGTTTCAAAAGACAAGGTTTACTTAAAAAAAACCCAAAAAAAAATAACCCCCCACAACAAATGCATAGAGCAGGTGTCTTGAACTCTGGTCCCACAAATGTTTCTGAACTATAACTCGCATGAGTCTCCTGCCATTTATTGCATTCAAAGACTTCTGGGAATTGTAGACCAGCAACATCTGGGGGGGGGGGCAGAGATTGAGATCCCTGCTCAAGATCCCCCCTTATTAAAATTTCCTATTTCCTTGCAGTTCTCTATGGGATTGCTGAGCAGCCCTTTGCATATGCGCAATCTCTTTGGTTTTATTTTATTATCCGTATTTGTTCTATGTTGACCTCTGGTTTTCACACACAGGGCACATATCACTCTGTCCCCCCCCCATTTAACCCTTTCACCTCTGAGGACGTGTGGGGAACGATAGGGGGAAAGATAGGGGTGGTGATAAGGGGTTCTTTGAACCCCCAATATCCCCCGACTGTTGGCAGCTAGCAGGGTCATGTTTGGTATCATTAGAAAGGCCAGAGCATGGCCTTTCCAACCATACCAAATATGACCATGTTTAACCCTTTCGCTGCTGAGGCTTTTCACACCTCTGTGCTGAGGTCATTTTTACCGGTTTTGCTCATCATGTTTAAACGTGTTTTGAAGGCTTATTTTAGTATATTACCCAGACATATTATATATCGTTCTTTCCGTCAGACTCCGTAGATTCATAATATGTCATTATTATATGTATACGTTATGTCATGTCTGTATATTATAACAAAAAATGCAATAAAATATGTATTTTCAATAATTTACAACATGTAAAGTGTGTTTTTTTTCACATTTTAACATGCGAGCAATTGCGGTTATATTTTGTATGGGGTGCGCTTGTTAAAAAAATTAGAGATGGGGTCTCGTTACATTTTTTTTTTTTGGGGAAAATTACGCTATTTTTAACAAACGCACCGCATACAAAAATCGTTAGTGCAGCATCATTGTTCACATTATAATTGAAATGGGAACAATATTGCTACACTAACGAACCAAAAAAAAGTTTCTTTTTTTTTATAATTTTTTTTAAATATATTTTTATTTTTAATTTTAATTATTTTTTTTAAAAACTTTTTCACATTCGAGTTTGATATCGTTGGAACGGCCATGCTCTGGCCGATCCAACGATACCAAACTTTAACCCCTAGCTCCCACGGATCGGGAGATAGGGAGTTCATTGGAACTCCCTATCTCCACCGTTGGTGGCAGTTAGGGGTTAACTCTAGGACTGGCGTCATCGTGCTATGCACGATGACGCCAGTCCTCAGGGGGAGTTCCCGGAGGCTTGGCCGACATCCAAGATGTCGGCCAGCTCCGGGAAAGGATCACGAACCGGTGCTTTTCAGCGCCGATTCGCGATCCAGCTCCCCAGGGGTTAATGCCAGGCACCATTTGGAAGGGCAGGCTGTGCCCTTCCAAATGGTGCCTGGGTTAACCCCCGCAACGCCGCCGATCGGGAGGGAGAGAGGTCCGAAGGACCTCCCCCCCTCCCTTTCAGGTGCCTCCTCCGCACATGCGGGGGGGGGGGTGTCGCGCCTGAATTAGGTGTCATCGCGCTGCCGCGATGACGCCTAATTTCAGCGGCTGCGGTTCCGGATGCTGGGCTGACATCGAGGATGTCAGCCCGCACCGGGGGGGGCCAGCGATCGGCCGGAACCCGGCCGAACGCTGGCCCCAAAGGGAGGACGCGCTCAGCGCGTCCTCCGCATACCAGCAGCCATGCGGAGGACGCGCTGAGCGCGTCCTCCGCATTGCAGTGGTTAGAAAAAAATAACCAAAAGAAAAACTTTTTTTTTTTAAAGACGTGAAATGGCTCAGCAGTGAAGGGGTTAAATAGTGGATATATTAGATTTATCGTGAATTAAACGGGTGGGGAGGGGTGCGCAAAGTAAATGCACATCCTTAATACCAAGAAGATTTTTTTAATTTGTCAACCGTCACTGTGTAATTTAAATGGTGATGTCATTACCTGTTGCTCCTCGATTGTAGAATTATTGTGCGTCATTAGGTTTGAGGATTGCATTCTGGTTTCAAAGCTAAAAATGAATTAACCCATAGCGCACTTGTTTGACGCCAGCCTATGTGCGCCCTTACTGACGTGCTTACCGGCGTTCATCAGTGTTGTGACGCTGCAACAGGGCCGGTCAGACGCTTGTGCACGCGCACGAAATGCGCGTGCAACAAGCGTCAGTTATCCAAGCCTCTCCGGCAAAGCACTAGGACGCGCGTTGACGGAGCTGCAAAGCGCGATTCTCCATAGGAGTATCGCGCTTTGCAGCGCTGAGTGCACTTAGTGCACTCAGCGAGGTGGCCAGACGGGCGTCAAATAGAAGGAACATCCACTCTCATGGACGTTCCTTCCGCTCTCCAAAGACACTCGCCTGACACTAGCCCGAAAGGATACAGGTGCTTTTTACATGAGGGTAACAGGGGGGGGAGGGATGGGGGGGAGGTGCGTCCCCTGGGTTCCTTCACCCAGGTGCACCATTGCCATCAAATTTATAAACTCCTATCTAGACCTCCCATATTTTTCATTTTTTTTGTTTTTATCTGGTCTTCATCACCCATAAATCCTTGCTGCCAGCCATCAAAAACCTTTGAGCCCCTTACTAGATCACAGGTTGTGGCTTCCCACCCTCAGCTCCCCCTTTCAATAAACCAATTAAAACCTTTTCACTCCTTGTTCTTGCCTTATTTTACAAGGATTGTGATTTAAAAACCTGGCGGTCCTGCAAGTGTTCTGTCGTGAGAGCTTTTGCACTGCACCTCTACCTGGTGCAGACGACCCAGACGACCACTCCCGCAGTAACGAGAAAGCTCCTGCCGGACTCAGATGCTACAGCCCACTAGGAAATTTGTTGGTATCTTGGTGGGTCAGTTCTTGATGGCATTGAGGGGACCCTTACATATGTGACACATATAAATCTGCACAGGATTTGGTAAGGGTCAGGCCCCCTGGATCCACTGTGCCCCTGAACAGATCGGTGACTGGCACCCCCCCCCCCCCGTGATGGTGGCCCCGCTTGCTTACCAGGCTATTTTGGGGATGTTTAATGCGTTCAGATAGAAAACGCTAGGATTGTTTGACATGATCATGTCACCCCCAGAATGTGTAGGATCGGGTAGAAGGCATGCCAGGCATTGCCATAGAAACTGCTTTGAAACGATGGGAATGAATGAAACTTGCTGCTATTGTTGCAGTCTCTGATATTGCTCAGTCTTTTGACATTCCTGTCTTTATCAGCGTGAACTTTCCGTATGAATTGCCTTGGCGCGTCTGCATGCTTTTCAGATGGGGAACATTGGATGCCTGGCACACTATTACGCTGGCTTCACACCTGCACGTTTTTCAAACGTGCGGAATACGCACATTTTTTTACGCTTGTCCACGCATTAGAAAAAACGCGCGGACGCGCATTGCAGCGCATTCGCGGCTAGAAGCACCAAAGAAGCTCCCGGACCTCTTTGGGCGCAGGACGTTTTAAAGCGAGTTCCTGCACGCTTTAAAATGCCCAGGTGTGAACGCGTCCCATAGGAAAACATACAGGGTTATTCAAAGAGATTCGAAAAGTCACAGCACGTTCGGTGACTTTTCGTTCTCTTCAATTCGGTTCCTTTTGCCGATCCCATTTCGGCGACCCTGCGGCGTATTCAGCAAGCACCACAGGGTCCCTGAATTGCAGGGAAAGGCTGCCGCAAACCCGACGAAAATTAACCACAAAACCCAGCGAATGCACGCCGACAACAAGCAAAAACATCTGGATTAACCCGCCGAAAACCACGGAAAAAGCCGAGCAGGAGCCGATCACCCACAGCGAAGCCGCCGGAAAAAGCCGACACCGCAGACAGAGCGAAGTGAATAAATTAGCAAAACAGTACGCTTGAATGTTTGAAAAGTGAAACGCTGTTTGCAAAGAAACTACTGAGCGAAAATGTCTGAACTTTACATATAAGATCCAATGAATGATAATAAAAAGGTGTTACAGAAAAAATCCAGAAAAATGCTTAAAATATCCTAAAAAATCTATAAAGAGACTCTTTACTGCAGAATTTTATAATGAACGGTTTATTAAATATTGAATTAAAACGGGAATATTTTTAACATTGAAGCCTATGGGATTCGCCTGAATAAACCTGCCGAATTAAACCGAGTGGCATTTTTTGGCATTTCAGGAACCTTTCACTGCTGGTTTGTGTTCTCTGAATAGACGAAACATTGCTTCTCTATGGGGATTCACTGCCCTCGAACAGGCACCGTATGTGCAGGCAATTCGCCAGGATTTGACGAATTGCCTGCTCTCTGGATAGCCGAATGGCCAGGAAAGGTAACCGAACGCTGATTTTCAGCATTCGGTTACCTTTCTCAAGCATTCGGATCTCTTTGAATAACCCTGATGGGATTTCCCCGTTCATGCGTTTTAAAGCGCGCAGGAATGCGCTTTAAAACGCTTAGGTGTGAACGGGGCCTTAAAGATAAAGAAGGCGCTGTTACAATCATTTGTTTATTTTAAATATTTTGCATTTTTTGGCATATTTGACCCAATTGCTGCCCATGAGCCCTTATTTATTCTCCCCGATGAGATATATATATTTAAAATATTCAGATTTTTCTTTTCAAACTTACAGAAGGCAACAAAAAATATAATTTTTTTTTATTTATATATAATGCTTTTTTTTTTCTCTGGCAAACCCCCTCCCCCTGCATTTAAATTATATATTTTTTAAATGTTATTTTTATTCTGTATTCGAGGCTTACTTTCAGGACCTCCTTGCCTTTGGTTTCTGTGCGTCACGGTCAAACTCATTTTTGTTATGGTTTCTTGCGTGTTTTTTCTTGCTCCTTGGGTCACTGGAGGGGGATATGTTGGCAATATTTGCAATCATTCGTTTCTTTTTAATAATCTGCATTTCGGGCATATTTGACCCAATTGCTGCCCATGAGTCCTTTTACCCCCCCCCCATTTTTAAAAAAAATAATTCTGTCTGGTCTTTTCTTCAAACTTACTGAAGGCAACAAAAATATGCCTTTTTTTTATTTTTTATAAATCTGACTTTTTTTCCCTCAAATGGCAAATATGACCCATGAGCCCTTATAATTCTTTCTCCCCTCAATTTTTTTTTTTTTTATCTGACTTTTGTTTTCTTTTCTACAAACTTAGAGAAGGCAACAAAAAAAAAAATATTTTTTTTATAATTCTGACTTTTTTTTTTAACTGCAAACCCCCCCCCCTTATAAATATTTATATTTATTTTATCTTCTCCAGGACCTCCTTTTTTACGCATTAGGTCACTGGGGGGGGGGGGATATATTGGCAATATATAGCTTTATTGGAATTTTGGTAAATTCATAGATCTTAGAAGGGTGGGGGGGGGTTAATCTATTTTCTTCGCTGCTCCAGAATGCGTTTAAAATTGTAAATTTATTTCACAGGAGCGAGCAAATCAATTTGTATGATTTCCACAGCTTCCCGTATCGTCCAATGCAAAAAACGGTCTCTTGTGGCGGTTTATTAATTTATGATGATCATGTTTCATTTAGTTATTTCCTTTGGGACTACGCAGCGGTGACAATTCACCCCCCCCCCTTCTTGGATTTTATTTTCCAGTTCTTGCGCGCAGTTAGAAGATCAGCGCTCTTAAAATTCTTGTGGTGCAGATACAGTTGCGAGGAATGAGTCAGACCCGCGCAGGCATATGTACATTACATCTCCCACACGTACACTTCACTCAGATTTAAATCGCGTTCCCTTCCTGGCAGGAATTCAGAGCTGAAATGGACCCAGACAAGCTTTTAGGACTGCAGCTGGGTCTATTTTTATTTTTGGGGTGGAGGAGGATTATACATGGGGTTCAGGAAGCCATGAGTGAAAAAGGAAACTGATGGATACATTAATAGTGTAGTATCCGTTACCTGCAAAATGTGATTTAAAAAATAAAAATAAAAAAAATTACTTCCTCCTCCTGAAATCAGGCCTGGCTGTAAAGTCTGTGTAGGTCATGTTTTGTACCATGCAGTCCTTATACACTGAAGGCCGGGGTCAGACGAGCGTTTTGCTGAGTGGAAGGAACATCCGTGAGAGTTGATGTTCCTTCCACTCTGACGCCTGAATGGCCACTTCGCTGAGCGCAGTTAGTGCGCTCAGCGCAGCAAGGCTCGGTCCTCCTATGGAGGAGCGCGCTCAGCGCAGCAAGGCTCGGTCCTCCTATGGAGGAGCGCGCTCGGCGCAGCAAGGCTCGGTCCTCCTATGGAGGAGCGCGCTCGGCGCTGCAAGGCTCGGTCCTCCTATGGAGGAGCGCGCTCGGCGCTGCAAGGCTCGTTCCTCCTATGGAGGAGCGCGCTCGGCGCTGCAAGGCTCAGTCCTCCTATGGAGGAGCGCGCTCGGCGCTGCAAGGCTCGGTCCTCCTATGGAGGAGCTCGCTCAGCGCTGCAAGGCTCGTTCCTCCTATGGAGGAGCGCGCTCAGCGCTGCAAGGCTCGTTCCTCCTATGGAGGAGCGTGCTCAGCGCTGCAAGGCTCGTTCTTCCTATGGAGGAGCGCGCTCAGCGCTGCAAGGCTCGGTCCTCCCATGGAGAAGCGCGCTCAGCGCTGCAAGGCTCAGTCCTCCTATGGAGGAGCGCGGTCCTCAGCGCTGCAAGGCTCGGTCCTCCTATGGAGGAGCGCGCTCAGCGCTGCAAGGCTCGGTCCTCCTATGGAGGAGCGCGGTCATCAGCCCCGTCGAAGCGCTTCGACAGGGAGGCTTGTAGCACGTACAATTCATGTGCAAGCCAGAGTGTGGCTGGAGCCGTCGAAGCGTCACAACGCTGCGGCAGACGCCAGGAGGCGCGTCCGTATGGGTGCACATAGTACATTCGCCTGACCCCGGCCTTGAGGCCCACTAACCTACTCCATAATTCCTCCCTATATTGCACCCATCCTGGTTTTCTTCTCATACGCCCCCCCAATGCCTCCCAGTATTTCTTCTATTAAGCACTTCCAATTCACTCCTTCACCCCATTTCTCTAAGCCAGATGTTTTCAACTACACCATCCTTGAAGCTCTGCCATGCTAACAGCCGCACATCATGGATGTAGTTTAAAAACATCTGGAGTCGCAAGGTTGCTGACCCCGGCCTTAAGCTATCATCCTACGGTTCTTCCGGGGCATTCGAAGGAGCTGGTGGTCATTCTGGTCAGTGGAGTCTATTCTTCGCCCTCTACCGGCCTGTAGCTTCGTCATCCCCAATGTTTCGTGGTTGGCCTTGGTCGTCTGAACCTCTGTCTTTTGAAGGGTGGAAGCAAAAAGGAGATCCGAATTTGAATTATTCTTTTTCTTACTTTATCCTTTGGATGGCCAGTAGCAGGGCTGGGCGACTTTCTCACTTTATCCACGATTTAATCGGAGTTGACTCCGACTTTTACGTTTCAAAAAATTGAAGACAGTGGATTTTTTTTTTTTTTTGGTATGCAAGATATTAAAAATCACAAATATACAGATTAACACAGAAAATAAATATGTAGAAAATATAGTCATTATGTTACATGTTTACATGCGCATTCTGTATCGAGGTATATCAATAGAGATCTCTCAGGCCCCGTTCACACTGTGCAATTTATTGCGCGGGTTTTGCCACGAAATCGCGGCAAAATCTGTGCCATGTTGCGCTATGCAGCATCTCCAATGCATTTCAATGGAGCTGTTCACATCTTGCTGCGCGACGTCGCACGTCCATGACCCTTTTCTTTGCGTTTTGCGATTTCCTTTGGTGTTTTGTAAAATCGTGACATTGTCGCGCAACTTCGAATATGAAAATCGCACAATTTTTTTTTTTTCCAAATCGCAGAGTGTGTAAACGGGACCTTAAGGGACTTTAGACTGGGGGAAGATTTGATAATTGTGGTGCTCTGTAGGAAAAGGAGGATCAAGCCACTGTCTTTTTCTATTGTGGTATTGCAAGTAAGGTGCAGGTCCTGGATCGGAGGTTATAGGATGAGGGAGCTGCTGGGGGAAGCAGTCTATTCAGGTAGGGTGGCAGCTTCCCAGAAAAGCTCTTAAACACCAGGTTGGAAAGGTGAAGAGTGCGTCTAGATTCCAGCGGCGGCCAGTTTAGCTCTTTGAACATGTCACAATGGTGGGTCATGTAGTTACATTGTAGCACAAAGTGACAGAATGAGTTACACAATGTAGTAAGTTTATGAAGGTGTGTTTGCGGGGGCGGCTGCATACACTACATCTCCGTATTCAATAGCCGGCATAAGAATTTGTTGAACAATCTGCTTTCTTACCGCGGGGCTCAGGCAGGATTTGTTTCTGTACAGGGCACCTAGTTTGGGGTAGAGTTTAGATGAGTTTTTCGATGTGGGCGCCAAAGGATAGATTTGGGTCTAACCACATACCTAGATATTTGAGAGAAATGATTTTTGTCCTGACACGTAGATGGGGATTTTGCAATTTATGTAGTTTAGGTGCTGTTCCAAAGACCATTGTAACAGGTTTGTCAGCATTTAAAAAAAGTTTATCTTTGATCCACTTTTCTACCTCTGTGAATTGTTCTTGCAGCACGGCCTCCAGCTGCGGGAGATCTGGTTTGCTGGTATAGATTATGGTGTCGTCTGCGTACATGTGTACAGTTGAGGCTTTGCAGACGTTGGGCAGATCATTTATGAATATTGTGAATAGCAGGGGGCCGAGTATCGAGCCTTGGGGTACACCGCACATGACTGGGAGGGAGGAGCTGTCAGAAATGTACACATATTGTGATCGATCGGATAAATGATTGAAAGCAGGTTAGCGTGCGATCACCAATACCGTAGTTTTTTTCATGTTTTTGTAATAATGTGTCAAAGGCTTTGGCAAAATCCGGGAAGATGCTCCAGTTACATCTCCTTCTGGGTATCATTGCAAACCTTTTGGGCAGTTGTTTTGAGGTAGTTGAGGAAAAAATGAGGCAATTTTTATGAATTTACTTTCACAGAAATATTGCTGGATGAAATGTTATAAACTGGAAACGATTTCCTTTCTCTTGGATGCCATATGTGGTCTGCATTATCAGCATACAGGTAGAAATGGCATCAGTGATTGTGATGCATATAATAAAAATGGTCAGATCTCCTGCTTATGGGAATTTTTGGTGTTCGTATTGAGATTAGCAAAGCGACTTCCAAAAAACACAAAGTATGTAAAAATAACTGTGCTGCATAATGCCTGTGTATGGCAATTACAGTAACACCATGTATCTGTATGTGCTGCATAATGCCTGTGTATGGCAATTACAGTAACACCATGTATCTGTATGTGCTGCATAATGCCTGTGTATGGCAATTACAGTAACACCTTGTATCTGCTGCATAATGCCTGTGTATGGCAATTACAGTAACACCATGTATCTGTATGTGCTGCATAATGCCTGTGTATGGCAATTACAGTAACACCTTGTATCTGTATGTGCTGCATAATGCCTGTGTATGGCAATTACAGTAACAACATGTATCTGTATGTGCTGCATAATGCCTGTGTATGGCAATTACAGTAACACCTTGTATCTGTACTGTACAGGGTTTTCCAGTCATTATAACCCCTGAATCTTATCCCTGTACAGCAGCGAGTGACCCCCCCCCCCCCAGCTCTCCCTGTATTCTGCCAAATCCCTGGCTGTTTCAATGCAGCAGTGAAGGTTGTTGAATGTTACGTTACAGTGAAGGTGGGAGCTGCTACTGTTTACTGTAAGGGTGAAAAAAGGGGCATAAGACACTGGGTTTCGTTTCTCCACTGAGGTTCCCTAATCTTGAGCTAAAAATAGGGTGCCGATACCGTCCTTTGCACGAGTACTTTGTACTCGTGCAAATGCCCTGTTACCACCCCCGGGAGCCAGCACTGGGCCGGCTTGCCGATTTTTATATCCGAGGGGGCTGGAGAAGCTGGTCGGATGCATTAAAAGCATTTGGCCAGCGTTCCCCTCCGGCTGGCAGCATTACCGGGCTGTGACGCTGCCTCCTGTCGAACTCGGAGTCTCGCGCAAAAATAAAGTTAGCTGGAGAGCTCCTCAGGGTGCGACCGCACATGTTGGGTCGTTTTGTAGTCGCCGCCACCGCCTCCTCATCCCAATATTCGATAAAATGTAAATTTACTGCTTCTGTATTATATATTTTTTCATATGGTTTAGATTTCCTACATTTACCCCAAGTTAACTCGTTTCACATTGGTTCTGTTGAAGAGCAGAGGGGAGATTTATTATTCGATTTATTTTCGCTTATCGGGTTCTCTTGACTCGTGCGGTTTTAGAAATCTGGCATTTCCCAGACAAAGCCCAAATCCTGTTTTTTTGGTTAAATTTTTTTTATTTTTGCATGATGCTTTAAATGACCCCAAGTGAGGGATTCAGACAAGTGTACACCGAGCCTTTACTTTCTGGATGTAGATGCATTTATATGTGGCATATTGTTGTTTGGTTTAGTTTTTTTATTACACCAGGTCCGATACATGAATCGCACAACTTGTCTCGAAAAATCCCAGAGCCAAAGGCTTACAATTATATCCTCCAGTCCTAGTTATACCCTAAATTTCTGAGAAATTTAGATCTCACCCCCCCCCCCCGGCTGCCGGGGACCAACTCCGGGGCCTGTGATGTCAGCATATGTTATGTGCTGACACCACCCTGTCTCTGCTCACCGCACGTGTTGTGAGAGATGGCAGCCATGGACCAATCAATCATTCTGTGCAGGCCCCGCATAACGGCTGTACAGCAGGGTGTCAGTATATTATCTCCTGCGTTTAACCCTATAGCTAAAATGCCTGGCATAGCATTATGGGAGTCGTAGTTCACCAATATAGCCAGTGCCAAGTTTTACATGGCTGCGCCTCTTTATAGATAATAAAATCTGCGTTGAAAAACCTGGGTTCCTTGGCCTATAGGAAGATGCCCTGGATACCCTGGTGGCTTTACGTGTGTGTTTGTGTGTCATAATGGTGTCGCTGGGGCTTTTATTCATGTGGGACCCGTGAGGGAGATGCTACTCCATCAGCTTCATGATCCCGAAGCTGGCTCGTGGAAACGTGAACCCTCCTGTTTGGCTTGACTCGTCTTTTCCTGCTTCAGGGTGACCGTGGATGCCTGCCCCATCCTGTCCTATGCCAGGCTGGCTAACAGGGTGCAGGCCTCGTCCTGTCCTATGCCAGGCTGGCTTACAGGGTGCAGGCCTCGTCCTGTCCTATGCCAGGCCGTCTTACGGGGTGCAGGCCTCGTCCTGTCCTATGCCAGGCCGTCTTACGGGGTGCAGGCCTCGTCCTGTCCTATGCCAGGCCGTCTTACGGGGTGCAGGCCTCGTCCTGTCCTATGCCAGGCCGGTTTACGGGTTGCAGGCCTCGTCCTCTGCCAGGCCGTCTTACGGGGTGCAGGCCTCGTCCTATGCCAGGCCGGTTTACGGGGTGCAGGCCTCGTCCTGTCCTATGCCAGGCCGGTTTACGGGGTGCAGGCCTTGTCCTGTCCTATGCCAGGCCGGTTTACGGGGTGCAGGCCTTGTCCTGTCCTATGCCAGGCCGGTTTACGGGGTGCAGGCCTCGTCCTGTCCTATGCCAGGCCGGTTTACGGGGTGCAGGCCTCGTCCTGTCCTATGCCAGGCCGGTTTACGGGGTGCAGGCCTTGTCCTGTCCTATGCCAGGCCGGTTTACGGGGTGCAGGCATCGTCCTATGCCAGGCCGGCTTACGGGGTGCAGGCCTCGTCCTGTCCTATGCCAGGCCGGTTTACGGGGTGCAGGCCTTGTCCTGTCCTATGCCAGGCCAGTTTACGGGGTGCAGGCCTCGTCCTATGCCAGGCTGGCTTACGGGGTGCAGGCCTCGTCCTGTCCTATGCCAGGCCGGCTTACGGGGTGCAGGACTTGTCCTATGCCAGGCCGGTTTACGGGTTGCAGGCCTCGTCCTCTGCCAGGCCGTCTTACGGGGTGCAGGCCTCGTCCTATGCCAGGCTGGTTTACGGGGTGCAGGCCTCGTCCTATGCCAGGCTGGTTTACGGGGTGCAGGCCTCGTCCTATGCCAGGCTGGTTTACGGGGTGCAGGCCTCGTCCTATGCCAGGCTGGCTTACGGGGTGCAGGCCTCGTCCTATGCCAGGCTGGCTTACGGGGTGCAGGCCTCGTCCTATGCCAGGCCGGCTTACGGGGTGCAGGCCTTGTCCTGTCCTATGCCAGGCCGTTTACGGGGTGCAGGCCTTGTCCTGTCCTATGCCAGGCCAGTTTACGGGGTGCAGGCCTCGTCCTATGCCAGGCTGGCTTACGGGGTGCAGGCCTCGTCCTGTCCTATGCCAGGCCGGCTTACGGGGTGCAGGCATCGTCCTATGCCAGGCCGGTTTACGGGGTGCAGGCATCGTCCTATGCCAGGCCGGCTTACGGGGTGCAGGCCTCGTCCTGTCCTATGCCAGGCCGGTTTACGGGGTGCAGGCATCGTCCTATGCCAGGCCGGCTTACGGGGTGCAGGCCTCGTCCTGTCCTATGCCAGGCCGGTTTACGGGGTGCAGGCCTCGTCCTGTCCTATGCCAGGCCGGTTTACGGGGTGCAGGCCTTGTCCTCTCCTTTGCCAGGCCGGTTTACGGGGTGCAGGCCTCGTCCTCTCCTTTGCCAGGCTGGCCGACCGGGTCCCGGCCTCGTCCCGTCATACGCCGGGCCGGTCGTCTAACATTCTGCTCAACCTTAAGTCGTTTCCTCGGATGCCGGCATCCTGCTGGGCTGCACGTCTCCCCCTGCGCCTTGCGTGGCGTACATATGAATATTTATGGCTGCTCTCACACTGCAGGAGTGGGAGTTTCTTGCCTGTCCTAACGCCCACACTTCTCTGGGCACAGAGCTGCATGCACACTTGTGTATGAATAGATATTTGCCACCTTGGTGATTAAGAGCGCTACGTCCGCGACTGACTGGGATATTATTATTTTTTTTGCTTTCCCTTTTTTATAAGGACAGCTATTATGGTAGAGCAGCCCCTGCGTTATTAGATTTATAACACAAATAATAATAATATAGCTCGTCTATGGTGTTATATGTCGTCTCCCCTCCCCCCACTCCATACAGTGAGGATGTGCTCTTGTAGCATCGATTGCCCCGAGCTACCACCCCACAAGAAGGTGCACTTTTAATTAATGTAGAGGTAGGCAACATTGGCCCTCTTGATAATTTGAAACAACTACATCTCCCATAATGCTCAGCGACTCTGGAAATATAGTCGCAGAACATCTGGAGGGCCAAGGTTGCCCCCCCCCCCTTGATTTAAAGGGATATTCTTCTAAACACAGTATTTCGCGCTTTTTCTTTATGGGGGGGGGGATTTTAAACCTTTCCTCCCTCGCCGCCTGCAGCTCCTCTTCAGCTTAGACACACGGACCCAGAAGTAAGCCAGGCTTTTCTGCACGATTTGAGCTCCTATGAAACTTGTGTAGATTAGGACCCGCATAGCACTACGGGACCTGCGCGCTTTACGCAAGTTCTGTAGCGTCTGCACAAAACGATGGCTCGGCGCTTCAAACGCATGCGCAGATATCAATCCATTGGCGGCATCTCATGAGACCTCCCACTATCACGAGTTGTCTCAGAGGGTGACATCGGCACCCTGTCCGCGCGCTGACTTCACTAGCGACCTGCAGCCGGGCAATTACAAAATCCCGGCTGGTGGTGTGATTGTTTGGGGTAAAGGAAACTCCTCTTCTTCACCCAGCGTTATCTCCAGATCAGGGCAGGAGGGAGGGAGAAGGGGGAGGAGCACTCCTCACATCTTGACCACTTCATATTTTTAAAGTGGTCAGGATGAGCAGTGTCCCTTTTTAATGACTGCGTCATGGCATCATTACAGCGAAGCTTATCCTGGCCAAAATAGAGATTTAAAAACTGTTACTCAGTAATGATCCCAGCGCTGCCTTTTGTGCTCCATTAAGTGGATTATTGATTATTTCCTTGCCTTTTTGTGCATTGTCAGGCCTTTTGTTTTGCCTTCCTATCAATTATACGTCTTCCATTGTTTGTTGTTGCGGACATTTTTTCGATATTGCGCTTACTGTGTTACAGTTTTAATTCCGACATATGGCAGCGCTGCTGGTGTTTCCATTTATCTTATGATATCCTCATAATCATAGAACAGCACATAAATTTTTTATTTATAGCGTTATATATTCTTTACATTCGAGGAAGATACATTGAAACAATGGGTGGGGAACAGCATTTCCACTTCCTCTCCCTAGGCAGAAGGAAAGGGAGAGCATTGTTCTGCGTTTAACAGACCTTTCTATGTTCTCTGGGCAGGGAGATAGATATCCTTAAAAAAAAAAGAGCATATTTTCTGGATCTACAAGTGTATATTTAGGCCTCCTAATGATATGTTGAAAGAAGCTTTAAAAACATCGAACCATTATAGTGGCCACTTATATTTGCATCGCTTGTGGTTCAGTTGTCTATTGTCCCCTAATTCTGACATTCAGAACAGCACCACTACATGGGTGTAAGCTCCTCCCTCCAGCTTGGTGACATCACAGGCTTAAGCTGCACTTCCTGATATCTGGACAGGAGTATGCAATGTGTGAATCCCAGCAGAACGTGCAATATGTCACATAGTAATCCAGGACAGAACAGACTGCATCCCTGTACAAAATGTGTTCACTACATACCTGCCAGGTGTCCCTATTATTTAGGTCCTAAATCCCCCTGTCCCTTCTCTCCTAAACTTTTTTTTTTTTGGGGGGGTTCTTTCCTTCTATTAGGGGAGTGCTGGTGTATAAAGAAGCTGCAAAGCAATAAAGCTCTCAGCGATGACGAGTCTCTAAAGCAACCTTGGCCCGTCAGATGTTTTGGAACTTCATCTCCAATGATGCTCAGCCTTATCAGGATGTCCTAGGTTGCTGATCCTTGATCTGAACTATATTCCTTTGAATATTTTTTTTCTTCTTCTGCAGATGGGCCTTAACGCTGCAGGGCGGCATGGTATATACGCTGTGGCTTTCTGGCCCTCCCCGCTTCCCAGCAGGCTGATTGCGGACATTGGCTACAGCTAATGAAGGCGCTCTGGTTGGAGTAGTGCTGAAAGCATAGGAGGCATATTTGCAGCATTGGACGCCCCGCAACGCTAAATTTTATGTTTATTGACCATAATGCCCCTGATACGTTGTAATAAATTACAAAATTTATAGAGGCTAAAATGCATCTTTTACCAGACTGAATTTTTAAACCTCACTTTAAAAAACAAAACGTTTGAATGCCCCTTTAAGGCCCCCGGCACACGAGCGTATTTATGGCTCAAATTCCCTGCGTCCGTGGGTTTTTGACGGGGAAGGCCATCCACCGGACGTGAAAAAGCCCTCCCCGTCAAGAAGCTAAACGGACGCTGAAAGGATACAAAGCGCGATTCTCCATAGGAGGATCGCGCTTTGTACGCAGAGCGTGGAAGGAACGTCCACTTTTACGGACGTTCCTTCCTCTGCTCGTGTGCCGCCAGCCTTAGCCGTACTGTAAATACGCTGTCTGTGTTTTATGCGTTTTATATGGTTCTGTGCGGACTGCGAGTTGTATATCTTATCCAATTATCCGTATTTCCTACCCTGGTTATTGGCGAATAATGCGTTTTTTTTTGTGCTTTGCTCCTTACCTCGTCTCGCTGATATAACGGCTATTCGGTTACAGCAGAATTAACCACGTTTTCTTCGTTTCGTATTATTAGCTGTGGTAGAGGTGGTTTTATTCCGCACTTCCTCCCTTTTTCTATATTGCCCATCCAGCTGCAGCAAAATGAGTTTTTAAGTTTTCATTACCTTCCGTATTTGGTAGTTTCGCACGCACACTTTATATATTTTTAAAATGTTTTTACATATACATGGCTGTATCAAAGTATATTAATCTCTCAACTGGACAAAAACATGGTGGCATCACATGTGTCGGTACATTGCAATGAGCCGTGCGGTAAGAAAACAGATTGTACAACAAATGCTTATGCCGGCTGTTGAATACGGAGATGTAGTGTATGCAGCTGCCCCGCAAACTCACCTTCATAAACTTACTACACTGTATAACTCATTCTGCTGCTTTGTGCTACAATGTAACTACATGACCCACCATTGTGACATGTTAAAAGAGCTAAACTGGCCGTCGCTGAAATCCAGACGCACTCTCCAATAAATATTTGGTGTTTTGATCCACCAAAACTTCAAACTGAAAATTTCCTTATCGTGGAGGTGGCCATCTTTCCCACCTCACACTCAGCTACAATGCAGCACCTCTCGACTTGGCTGCAAGTGCTAAGTTAGCAGTGCTGAACTGCAGCACAACGTTCAGTGCCAAGTTGCTAACTAAGCACTTGCTGAGGAACTGAACGCGCCTCTAATAAGTTTACCCTTGGCTTGATACAATAGCATGTATCACCTTTGATTGCTCCCTATCAACACTGGATGAATCTTTTAGGGCAGGATCCCTGAGCAGTAGTTTTTGCACCTCTGGGCGTTACAGCTAGATTATTTTTTGTCTTTAAAGTGTGACTCTAAGGCTAGGGTCAGACTAACGCAGTGCGAACGCGCGTGCAGCTGCACTTAATCACGGCCTTAGTAGCAGCAAATGACAGCCAATAACGGGCAATATACGAAAGTGCGGCTGCGCAACGAAAGCGGCAAACACATTTTTTTAGAGAACATGATACCGCTGGCACTGATGTACAGAGTGCGCTGCGTCCGCTAGCGGCGTGTGTGCGTGATTAGGAGACGTCAGACGCTGCTAATGTCCGGCCAACATAACGTCCAGACGTAAAGTGTTTTATTGATGATCCGTACAAAATCACGGACAAAAATGTGCATCGTATGACCGCTATCGCGTATTCCGTGAAAAAATGCGTCCATTCGTTCGAACGCACTTTTTCACGGACGACGCGAAAAATGCGTTCGTCTGACCCTAGCCTAATTGCTAGTAAATCCGGTAGCTCCTGAGTGTATTACAGTACTGTGCGATTACACTGATCACTCGTTATTCTAGTATATTAATTGATTATATGGAGTATGTTCTATATTTCAAACCATTGCTTGTTTTGCTGTGTTGTCACCACGTGATTATTCATGGTTCGCTAGCAGAATCTTTTTGCTCTTTGTAATTGCTCATAAGGTTTATCGTGGTGGTGTTTAGGTCTATAAAAACCTTATTACCTAGCTACATAGTTGGGGATATTCCTATGCGTTTTTTATTTTTAAAGAATCTTCAGTTCGGCTGCGGCTGAACAGGACTACTGTCCAGTTTGGCAGCGGAAAATTTGATTTCCCCCCCCCCCACCCCCCATTTGTTCGCAGTTGAAGTCAATGATCCAGGCTGACGTGGTGCATAATGTTTCAAACCTAGTGTTAGAAGTCTGGTTACTGTTTGTGCTTGTTTTAGGGTTATATTTAGGGGTAAATTCCCCTCATGGTGTGAAGGCAATCAGTCCTTATACACTGTTTTTTTTTAGTTTATTCCCCATTGTGACTTATCAGAGTCAATGTTTTTATCTACGTTTTTGCTTAATTTTTTAGGCAAAGATGATATGTTGCACTCGTCTCAAAAGAGGCAGAATCTGTTGCCTAAAAATGAAGCAAAATGTTAGGGTTAACACTAAATGTAACCCTACAACATGCACTAACCCTAACGGAGCCTCTTGTTTCGGAGCCTCTTGTTTCGGAGCCTCTTGTTTCGGAGCCTCTTGTTTCGGAAGCCTCTTGTTTCGGAAGCCTCTTGTTTCGGAAGCCTCTTGTTTCGGAGGCCTTATGACCTAGAGTGTCTAATTCAGCCTCGGCCAAGGTGGACGGTGGAGTGTTGTTTTTTGTTTTGTCAGGGCACTTTTTCTACCATAATTTTCAGATTCCTCTAAAATATTATCAGTACTTTGAGTCGTCCAAATTTTGTTGTGCTGTTGATTCGGGTTTGATGGAATTTCTGAGTATTTTGTTGCATTGGGAGATTTGTTTTTATCTACAACTAATAAATCGTTACCATCAGCTGAGATCGGTCAAATACGAGAGCAGGGTCTTCTCCGGCACTCCATGCTTATTTCTGGAGACCTACCTCGTAACGTTTGTAGTCCCCGCACCACGTGTTTTCAGTTATTTGCGTTAGTATTTTGTGATCGCTAATGCTGATAATGCATGTTGGTCCTGCGAGACTAAGAATTAAAAAAAAATACACACAAAAATCAAATACGGAGGTAGACGGGCAGCTGGGAAGCCCAAACACTTGGCTGTGGGTTGAGGGCATAATAAAACAAGTTGGACTCCCAACTCACACGGGCCGGCAGATAACCGGTAGAAATTCAGAGCGTTGTATTTTATGGAGACCTATTCTACAGCCCCGGGGAAGGGGTTGGGAGTGGGTGGGTTGCTGACTGGTCACTCTACTGATGTCAACCCCACCGGGCTTTTTTCTCCCCGTATCATTTAAGGGGGTTTATCCTTTGTTCGTGTTTTTGTATGAATCGTATACATTAAGTGATCATGGTGGCAACCCTTTATACAGGGTGAGTCCTGTAGACCCAAACCAAAAGTTTTCATTATAGATTGCAAACGAATAAATGGAAATTAGGGCTGTGCAATTAATCACAATCGCAAAAAAATTGTGATTTAAGCACATGCAATTTCTAAACCGCATAAGACTGCGATTTTTATCTATTCATTTTAGGGCTGCGGAAATTAACGTGTTCGGCTCCCTGTAAACTTCCGGCAGCATGGAGCTTTGGGCACTCGCAGGGGGAACCACGTGTACAGCCGCGTTCTCGCGGCTCGTCACGTGGTTCCCCCAGGCGAGCGCCCAAGCTCCATGACGCCGGAGGCTCACAGGGAGCCGAACGCGTGGCGCAAAGAGGTGTGCTGGGCGCAGTATCCATGAGCTGGGGGCAGTATCCACGAGCTGGGGGCAGTATCCACGAGCTGGGGGCAGTATCCACGAGCTGGGGGCAGTATCCACGAGCTGGGGGCAGTATCCACGAGCTGGGGGCAGTATCCACGAGCTGAATACATTTAGAATGTATGTAGCATGTTTGAAAAAGCAAATCGCAATATTCATTTAAAAAAGTTGCAATATGATTATTTTGTCCCTATTGCACAGCCCTACTCGAAATTAATGAGTTTCTGGAAACGTACCTCCACTTATGTTGAGCACATCCCGTAAGCAGCTGCTGTGTCGTTAAACACAGGTTTACACGCGTGCTGCATTTTGTGGCTAATTCATATCAGTATTGCATCAGCAATCTCATTCTTAATGTCCTTTGCTAAGTTGTCAGTCGTGCAGAGCTTGTTGGTCGTTCCTTCACATGGCTCCACAAAATGTCCAGGCTGAAAAGATGGGGAGACAAGGGTGGTCAGATTCTTGGGAATGACACGGTCCTCAAACCCTCCTGGATTGTTGCCATTGATTCAAATGTTTGGCATGTTGTGCCATTTCGCTGGTAGTAACCTTGTGTTCTTCCAAAGAATAAGCCGTTTTTTGCCTTTGCTGCAACCTAGTGACTTTTTCCAGGATGTGATGGGAGATGTTCTTCCTCTTATGTTGAGCATGTTTCATGAAACTGAATTTCCTTTCATTTGTTTACGATCTATATTAGCCAATTTGGGTTTAGGTTTACATGAAGCAACCTGTATTTATTTTATCAAGTATGTTACCAGGAAGGATACATTGAGATTTGTAATTTTTCAAGTATGTCCTGGGTTCAAGAACATCAAATTGTTACAGAAATGCAAGATATTAAAAACAAAACACAAATATACAGATTATCAGAAAATACATATGTATGAAATATAGTCACTGTTACATGTTTACAGGTGCATTCTGTATATAGTCGCTATGTTTACAGGCGCATTCTGTATATAGTCACTGTGTTACATGTTTACAGGTGCATTCTGTATTGAGGTATGTTAATAGAGATCTCTTAAGTGACTTTAGACTGGTGGAAGATTTGATGGTGTCTGGGAGGTTATTCCATAATTGTGGTGCTCTGTAGGAAAATGAGGATCGAGCCACTTTCTTTTTGTATTGTGGTATTGCAAGTAAGGTGCAGGTCCTGGATTGGAGGTTATAGGACGAGGGAACTGTTGGAGGAATCAGTCTATTCAGGTAGGATGGCAGATTCCCCGACAACCACTTAAACACCAGGTTGGAAAGATGAAGAGTGCGTCTGGATTCCAGCGATTGTAGCATAAAGTTGCAGAATGAGTTATACAATGTAGTAAGTTTATGAAGGTGCGTTTGCGGGCGGCTGCATTCATTACATTAGTTTGATTTGTATTAAAGAATGTTTTTAATAAAACACCGTTGCTCATTGGATTGCGATGTAAGATCGCATCGCATTGTAGTGAGCGTTTTTTTGTGCTTGCATAATTCTAGTTTCATTTTAAATTTGTTCTATGTCACTTTGAATGTTCAAGAAGCTTGATCTTCTGGATAATGTACATGGCGATGGATCATGTCATATCACCCAGCCCCTCGTTCTTCTTTGTAATTGCCGTTTCTTTCTTTTTGTTTCAGATCGGATGGGGAGAACTCCAGGACAGTGAGGTGAGTGTGCATCCCGGCAATCATGTTTTCCCCCGTGCTTTGTCGCGTCATTCTCAGCATCCTTGTACCCTGTGGGAGGCGTGTGGGTGTGGAGGCAAATGCATGCAGAACTGTTTTGAACCATAAGCCGCTAGTTTTGGTTTTTCTGAATCCTTGGTCGTTTTTCCTTGGAAGTTTCGTGGGGCTGGAACTTGGTTTGCTCGGTCACAAGGCACTTGGTTAATGTTTTTTATGGTCTGTATGAAGTCCACCATGATCAGGGGGTGTTGTTTCTAACATAAGTTTATTTTTCTTCCTATATTCTGATCTTCTACACCTTTTAAAACCTGCCTTGCTGAATTCCATTACTCGCACGTTTGCCGCGTCACTCGCGCGCCCTGTCTGTTTAGCACATCACCTCTGTGTTAAATTGGTCCTCGAACAAAAGCTGTACTTTTACCGCAAGCTCTATTTATGAGACGTGTTAGATCTGCACTTACTCATGGCATAACTTAGTACTTCTGTTTTTTCCCATGAGTAAAGGTGTTAAGTCCATAAGCAGAACTGTAAAAATTAAAATAAGCAACAATAGAGTAGATAAAGTGAAACGCGTCTTGATTTCTCTCTATTTTGAGAAAATGCCTTAAAAGGAAAGTTTCTCTGGCTGGAACCCTGTTTTCCATTTGCCTTTCAAGTTCTGTCAGGTCTGTCGCGCCCCGCTCTCCCTTGGGTCTCGGTTGCTCCCCACTCGCCCTGCTGGGCCTCTGTCGTGCCCGCTCTCCTTCCCGGGCCTCTGTCGCGTCCCTCTCTCCTTCCCGGGCCTCTGTCGCGTCCCTCTCTCCTTCCCGGGCCTCTGTCGCGTCCCTCTCTCCTCCCGGGCCTCTGTCGCGTCCCTCTCTCCTTCCGGGCCTCTGTCGCGTCCCTCTCTCCTTCCCGGCCTCTGTCGCGTCCCTCTCTCCTTCCCGGCCTCTGTCGCGTCCCTCTCTCCTTCCCGGGCCTCTGTCGCGTCCCTCTCTCCTTCCCGGGCCTCTGTCGCGTCCCTCTCTCCTTCCCGGCCTCTGTCGCGTCCCTCTCTCCTTCCCGGGCCTCTGTCGCGTCCCTCTCTCCTTCCCGGGCCTCTGTCGCGTCCCTCTCTCCTTCCCGGGCCTCTGTCGCGTCCCTCTCTCCTTCCCGGGCCTCTGTCGCGTCCCTCTCTCCTTCCCGGGCCTCTGTCGCGTCCCTCTCTCCTTCCCGGGCCTCTGTCGCGTCCCTCTCTCCTTCCCGGGCCTCTGTCGCGTCCCTCTCTCTTTCCCGGGCCTCTGTCGCGTCCCTCTCTCCTTCCCGGCCTCTGTCGCGTCCCTCTCTCCTTCCCGGGCCTCTGTCGCGTCCCTCTCTCCTTCCCGGGCCTCTGTCGCGTCCCTCTCTCCTTCCCGGGCCTCTGTCGCGTCCCTCTCTCCTTCCCGGGCCTCTGTCGCGTCCCTCTCTCCTTCCCTGGCTTCTGTCGCGTCCCTCTCTCCTTCCCTGGCTTCTGTCGCGTCCCTCTCTCCTTCCCGGGCCTCTGTCGCGTCCCTCTCTCCTTCCCGGGCCTCTGTCGCGTCCCTCTCTCCTTCCCGGGCCTCTGTCGCGTCCCTCTCTCCTTCCCGGCCTCTGTCGCGTCCCTCTCTCTTTCCCGGGCCTCTGTCGCGTCCCTCTCTCCTTCCCGGCCTCTGTCGCGTCCCTCTCTCCTTCCCGGGCCTCTGTCGCGTCCCTCTCTCCTTCCGGGCCTCTGTCGCGTCCCTCTCTCCTCCCGGGCCTCTGTCGCGTCCCTCTCTCCTTCCGGGCCTCTGTCGCGTCCCTCTCTCCTTCCCGGGCCTCTGTCGCGTCCCTCTCTCCTTCCGGGCCTCTGTCGCGTCCCTCTCTCCTTCCGGGCCTCTGTCGCGTCCCTCTCTCCTTCCCGGGCCTCTGTCGCGTCCCTCTCTCCTTCCCGGGCCTCTGTCGCGTCCCTCTCTCCTTCCCGGGCCTCTGTCGCGTCCCGCTGTCCTTCCCGGGCCTCTGTGGCGCCCCGCTGTCCTTCCCGGGCCTCTGTGGCGCCCCGCTGTCCTTCCCGGGCCTCTGTGGCGCCCCGCTGTCCTTCCCGGGCCTCTGTGGCGCCCCGCTGTCCTTCCCGGGCCTCTGTGGCGCCCCGCTGTCCTTCCCGGGCCTCTGTGGCGCCCCGCTGTCCTTCCCGGGCCTCTGTGGCGCCCCGCTGTCCTTCCCGGGCCTCTGTGGCGCCCCGCTGTCCTTCCCGGGTTCTCACTCTAGGTTTCATAAAGGGCTGATAATGATCATCATTCATTGGTCCTTTCCATAGAAATTCCTTATGAGGGGTTATTGTTTTTCATATATTTTGTTCTTGAAATCGTATCCTTTCTGAAAGCATTTTAAAGGGAGTCCTGGAGTCTGCTGGGCGGGGGTATTGTACACATACGAGCGTGTCATAAGCGAGCGGCATCTTTTTGCGTTTAATTGTGGCCTAGCGTGGCAGTGTGAGCGCGAGGATCCCATTAGCAGCAGATGGGGAGGGGGCTGTGTCACGCGTAAAACATTTGTGTGAATCACAGTGCTAGTTATCGCTCGGTGACTCCTTGAGGTTTGGCAACGGGAAGTCGTAGGGTACATTTATAGGAGATGACCGGGTAGTGGGAGGTTTTTACCAGTGGTGGATAATTATTATGCTGAGTGGGAATCTGGTCTTTTCTCACTGAAGCATTGGGCTTTAGAATTGGCTCACGTGGCTTAACGGTTGCAGGATGGAAGCCTGATCGCTTTTTTAGGCAGAGCAGGTGCTACTTTCTTAAAAAAAAAAAAAATTTTACTAGGAAGGATACATTGAGATTTCTCTCGTTTTCAAGTATGTCCTGGGTGGCGAGTATGTACCGTTAGGTGTCTTGCACAAGGACACTTACTGGAGAGGTGACTGGGATTCAAACCCATGACTCCACAGGCTCTCTCCATGCAGAGCATATTAAAGGGCTTTTATGTATATTGGAAGTGGAATACAGTAATTGAGTCAGAGGATCTCTTCAGCCAGGAGTTAACCCCCTCTGAGGCTCGCGCAGCCAGGAGTTAACCCCCTCTGAGGCTCGCGCAGCCAGGAGTTAACCCCCTCTGAGGCTCGCGCAGCCAGGAGTTAACCCCCTCTGAGGCTCGCGCAGCCAGGAGTTAACCCCCTCTGAGGCTCGCACCTACAATTCCCAGAATTCTTTGAATGCAATAGATGGCCAGGGAATCATGGGAGTTCAGAACCATCCAAGAGGTGGTCAGAGTTTGACAGCCCTCACCTAGGTGAGGTGTCAATGAAAATGGATGGTGACATCAGCATGATCTGTGTGCTGGCATCACTAGTGACAGACGGCCAGGAAATTCAAAAATTCTGGCTGCTGGCGACACTGGGTGGGTGGAGGAAACTCCTCCTCTTCACCCTATGAGATCTCCAGATTGGGGCAGCAGGGAGGGGGCGGGGAGAAGGGCACGCCATTCATCCTGACCACTTTAAAACACTAAAGTGGTCAGGATGAGCAGTGTCCCTTTAATTCACTTGTGTTCCCGACATCTGTTTCTAGCCCCTGAACTTCACGGATCACTTTTCGGGCTCGTGACAGTCCATGTCTTTGGTTTTTGAGGCTGAATGAGGATTGGATCGGGTTCAGTAAGGGGTAAATGTTGCTGAGCACGACGCACAGTTATTACCAAACCTTGGTCATCTCATCTTTAGGTGATGTAGTAAGATTGGTGGGAGCATGGATTCATCTAGGTGGTGCTTTCCTGACACTCTTTAAAATATCTGTACTTTATCCACGTGGTATCCCAGTGCACGGTTGACGTCAATGAAAACCACCATCGGTGCCGGAATAGATACCCTGCAATTTTGACAATGCCCGCGTGCTGTGGATGCTGAAACACAATTGACGCAAGGGCGTCATTATACAACAATAGTCTCCGGGTCCCTCTTTATGCTTTGCGTAGTCTTGATTCCCAGCGCCAGCAGGTTTGCTTACATTTTCTTGATTTGTGGCATCACAAAAATGTCCTCCGCTGGTTGCTCCTATATTTGGCACCATGTTGCTAGGAGAAGCTTTGTAGTGTAGATGGATGTTGCCAAGTAATGGGAGTCTTTAATTCTCGGAGATTAGGTGGGAGTTTCTGATATTTTCTTTTTTTAATGCCTGCTTGATAACAGAGCTTTGCAACGTGTGGGCTTCTCCGGCTTTATTCGCCCCAGACTTCTGAGAAGACGTTGCACGTCACGGCAGGTTATGGGGTGCGTTTTTACAGATGACTCTTTGCTCGGGGTGGAATGATCTACTTAAGTGTGTAGAGGAGCTTTGGTATCTCCATCGCTTTCTGGAGGCTGCCTCCTGTCTGATTAGCCTCTGCGCCGCAGATATTTTTGGATTCACTGTAGAGTTAGTTTAACAGAAAAAAATTGAAAATCTGATATATTGGATTTCATCTATTTTTCCAATGCTGGCTTTTAAGAGGACTATTTTTTTTTTTTCTGGTGTTACCAGTTGCTTAAATATCACTCCCACTCCTCTAACGGCACCATCGATCTAGAACCTTGAGACCTGAGCTGGTACCCAATGTAGGGCAGGGCGCTTATGCCGTTGCCTGTTGTCAGAACCCTCACAAACTTTGCCCGTTCTCAGACCCCAATTTTGCTCCCTAGTGGTTGCTTGAAAGCCTTTGATTGCATTTTCTGCATTTTGCGGAATGACCAAAACGGTCTCTGATTGCTCCTGTCATTGGCACCACGTTCCTAGGATATAGTGTACATCAGGGGTTGGGAACCTTGGACCTCCCAGATGTTTCGGATCTACATTTTCCATGAGGCTCAGCCAACAGGATGATTAGCCGAGCATCATGGGATGTGTAGTTCCAAAACATCTGGAGGGCCGTGGTCTCTGACTCAACGTTATCTACATCCATCTACACTTTTTCTCACATTGGATGTGGATAGCTTGCAGAATACTCAAAAGCTTTTAAGAAAAAAAAAAAAACCCTGTTGTATAATATACAAGAGGAACATCAACTACGGTATTCCTATATGCAAGGAGGAAAGAATTGTCAGAGGTCTCCTACACAGATTTATACAGACATGGTGTTTGATGCTCCATTAGTAGAACACTGTTGCCAAACTTTGTTCTTTTCAAGAACCTCTGCGGTGAAATGGGGTCCACTGTCACAGCAGGATCGACACTGGTGGCGTCGGCATTGGTAATCGCTAAAGGTCACTTTGGCCTAATCTTCACGCTGTTTCCTTCTAGAGACAGGCAGACGCCAACAAGAGCCAGTCTGGTGTGACCGCTGAGTAACAGAACTCTGACTAGCACTGAGCCCTTTGGTCTACAGCAGTGTTTCCCAAACCTGTCCTCAGAACCCGCTGACAGGCCAGGTTTGACAAATATCTGAAGCATAGCACAGGTGATATAATTTGCAGCTCGGTGACTGCAGAATTCAGATCTGCAAAATCTGGCCTGGTCAAGGGTCCCGAGGACAAGTTTGGGAAACGCTGGTCGACGGGGGGGCCCTCTAGCCGGAAACGCTGGTCGACGGGGGGCCCTCTGGCCGGAAACGCTGGTCGACGGGGGGGCCCCGCTGGTCGACGGGGGGGCCCCTCTGGCCGGAACCGCTGGTCGACGGGGGGGCCCCTCTGGCCGGAACCGCTGGTCGACGGGGGGCCCCTCTGGCCGGAACCGCTGGTCGACGGGGGGGCCCTATAGCACAGGTGATATAATTTGCAGCTCGGTGACTGCAGAATTCAGATCTGCAAACTCTGGCCTGGTCAAGGGTCCCGAGGACAAGTTTGGGAAACGCTGGTCGACGGGGGGCTCTCTGGCCGGAAACGCTGGTCGACGGGGGGCCCTCTGGCCGGAAACGCTGGTTGACGGGGGGGCCCTCTGGCCGGAAACGCTGGTTGACGGGGGGCCCTCTGGCCGGAAACGCTGGTTGACGGGGGGCCCTCTGGCCGGAACCGCTGGTCGACGGGGGGCCTCTGGCCGGAACCGCTGGTCGACGGGGGGCTCTGGCCGGAACCGCTGGTCGACGGGGGGGCCCTCTGGCCGGAACCGCTGGTCGACGGGGGGCCCTCTGGCCGAAACCGCTGGTCGACGGGGGGGCCCTCTGGCCGAAACCGCTGGTCGACGGGGGGGGGGGCCCTCTGGCCGGAACCGCTGGTCGACGGGGGGCCCTCTGGCCGGAACCGCTGGTCGACGGGGGGCCCCTCTGGCCGGAACCGCTGGTCGACGGGGGGCCCCGCTGGTCGACCGGGGGCCCCCCTCTGGCCGGAACCGCTGGTCGACGGGGGGCCCCTCTGGCCGGAACCGCTGGTCGACGGGGGGCCCCTCTGGCCGGAACCGCTGGTCGACGGGGGGGCCCTATAGCACAGGTGATATAATTTGCAGCTCGGTGACTGCAGAATTCAGATCTGCAAACTCTGGCCTGGTCAAGGGTCCCGAGGACAAGTTTGGAAAACGCTGGTCGACGGGGGGCCCTCTGGCCTGAACCGCTGGTCGACGGGGGGGCCCTCTGGCCGGAACCACTGGTCGACGGGGGGACCCTCTGGCCGGAACCGCTGGTCGACGGGGGGGCCGCTCGTCGACGGGGGGGCCCTCTGGCCGGAACCGCTGGTCGACGGGGGGGGCCCTCTGGCCGGAACCGCTGGTCGACGGGGGGGCCCCTCTGGCCGGAACCGCTGGTCGACGGGGGGGCCCTCTGGCCGGAACCGCTGGTCGACGGGGGGGGCCCTCTGGCCGGAACCGCTGGTCGACGGGGGGGCCCTCTGGCCGGAACCGCTGGTCGACGGGGGGCCCTCTGGCCGGAACCGCTGGTCGACGGGGGGCCCCTCTGGCCGGAACCGCTGGTCGACGGGGGGGCGTCTGGCCGGAACCGCTGGTCGACGGGGGGCCCTCTGGCCGGAACCGCTGGTCGACGGGGGGGCGTCTGGCCTGGAACCGCTGGTTGACGGGGGGGGCCCTCTGGCCGGAACCGCTGGTCGACGGGGGGGCCCTATAGCACAGGTGATGTAATTTGCAGCTCGGTGACTGCAGAATTCAGATCTGCAAACTCTGGCTGGTCAAGGGTCCCGAGGACAAGTTTGGAAAACGCTGGTCGACGGGGGGCCCCTCTGGCCTGAACCGCTGGTCGACGGGGGGCCCTCTGGCCGGAACCACTGGTCGACGGGGGGACCCTCTGGCCGGAACCGCTGGTCGACGGAGGGTTCTCTGGCCGGAACCGCTGGTCGATGGGGGGGCCCTATAGCACAGGTGATATAATTTGCAGCTCGGTGACTGCAGATTCAGATCTGCAAACTCTGGCCTGGTCAAGGGTCCCGAGGACAAGTTTGGGAAACGCTGGTCGACGGGGGGCTCTCTGGCCGGAAACGTTGGTCGACGGGGGGATCTCTGGCCGGAACCGCTGGTCGACGGGGGGCCCTCTGGCCGGAACCGCTGGTCGACGGAGGGTTCTCTGGCCGGAACCGCTGGTCGACGGGGGGGCCCTATAGCACAGGTGATATAATTTGCAGCTCGGTGACTGCCGAATTCAGATCTGCAAACTCTGGGGGGGCCCTCTGGCCAACCAAATTGTGGCCTTTACTGATAAGTTTGTGACCATCTGAAACTGTAGGTTACAGTGATCAACTGATTATCTAATCAGCCAATTGTTTGGATCAATCTTAAACTGGACCAGTTTTGAATGTACCGGTATGTATTATCGGTAATTGTAGTGGTCTTTAAGATGTGCCTACCAGTATTGGTCGTTTAAGGCCAATACTTACTATTCATTAAATTAATATCAGGCAATTCTGTCGCTCCCTGTTTGTATGATGTGCACCAAAAAAACATGGCCTCCAATGCTGCCATTAATATTTTTTAATGTGTAAACAGTACATTTTAGTTCCGTGTTTTTACTCTGCTGCCGGCACCGCCACAAATCATTTTTTGGTCTTGCCAACATTGATGGGAGTGGCCATATCTTCATATAAAGTCTTCTACTGGTTTTTAAACTGAAAAGCTCAATGTGACAGTGTCTCCTCACACTCGGACGGAGAAAAAAGTCAACGTTTTATGTATAGATTTTGAAGAATTTGTACATTTCTCAGCAAAAGGTACATTCTAGGAGCCTGGGCTCATTAGGCCCCCAGGATTTGTCTAGCCTGGTCTACGTACTGTGTGGATGTCCTGCTGTGGTGTCATGGTTGCCTGATGACCTCTTCCGGTGGACAAGTATGTGCAGAAGATCATATTCACTCCAAATATAACGTATATATGACACATTATCTATAAAGCTATATTGGAATTTTTACTTTTTGGTTTTTCACTGCGGGTGGGGCGCGAGAAAAAGCGCATTTTCGCCGAACCTTGTGATGTGCGTGCTCCGAATTGATCAAATTGCTTACTTAGGACTCTTTCTCTCCCTGATCTAATTTTATCTGTAAATAAACCACAAAAAAAAATGCTTACGGCAGCCCGACTCTGCGGCCGCGTCTCCCTTGATAATTTCTTTGGTTTACATCAAATACGTTGACCTTGACAAGGTCATAATTAACTTCGGCTCGGCTTTAATCCGGGTCATACGACGCGTTTTGTGACAACGGCTCAGAGGTCTGTCAAGTGACCAACGGAACCGGCGTTTTTTAAGAATGAAATTAAATAATGTGAAATAAGCCTCAGCATTATTTCCAGGCTCGTTATAATCCTTATGACTTTAATACAGTATTAAATGTTTGGGTGGTTTTTTTTTTTCTTTGTTTTCTGCACTGGAAAATTTCCACCATGTGTAACGAGATGGTCCTCCCACCAGGGAATGTCACTTGTCACTAGAAAATTTTGCTTAATACCATACCTGAGGACAAGATTCTCAAATCCTGATGTCGGAATCATTTCAAAGGAAAATTCCAAGCTATTTTAATTATTACCTACAGTCAGGTCCAGAAATATTGGGACATGGACACAATTCTATCATCTTTGGCTCTATACACCACCACAATGGAGTTGGAATTAAACAAACACAATGTGCTTTAACTGCAGACTGTCAGCTTTAATTTGAGGGTATGTACATCCAACTCAGGTGAACGGTGTAGGACTTACAGCAGTTTACAGATGTGCCTCCCACTTGTTAAGGGACCAAAGGTAATGGGACAATTGGCTTCTCAGCTGTTCCATGGCCAGGTGTGTGATATTCCCTCATTACCCCAATTACAATGTGCAGATAAAAGGCCCAGAGTGATGGGAAGAGAAGGGTTAACCACAAGATGTAAACCATTGGTGAGCCTCAAAAACAGGAAGGCCAGATTAGAGTTTGCCAAACATCACCTAACAAAGCCTTCACAGTTCTGGAACAAGATCCTATGGACAGATGAGACCAAGATCAACTTGTACCAGAGTGATGGGAAGAGAAGAGTATGGAGAAGGAAAGGAACTGCTCATGATCCTAAGCATACCACCTCCTCAGTGAAGCATGGTGGTGGTAGTGTCATGGCGTGGGCATGTATGTCTGCCAATGGAACTGGTTCTCTTGTATTTATTGATAATGTGACTGCTGACAAAAGCAGCAGGATGAATTCTGAAGTGTTTCGGGCAATATTATCTGCTCACATTCAGCCAAATGCTGCAGAACTCATTGGACGGCGCTTCACAGTGCAGATGGACAATGACTCAAAGCATACTGCAAAAGCAACCAAAGAGTTTTTGAAGGGACAGAAGTGGAATGTTATGCAATGGCCAAGTCAATCACCTGACCTGAATCCCATTGAGCATGCATTTCACTTGCTGAAGACAAAACTGAAGGGAAAATGCTCCAAGAACAAGCAGGAACTGAAGACAGTTGCAGTAGAGGCCTGGCAGAACATCACCAGGGATGAAACCCAGCATCTGGTGATGTCTATGCGTTCCAGACTTCCGGCTGTGATTGACTGCAAAGGATTTGCAACCAAGTATTAAGAACGGAAAGTTTGATTTATGATTATTATTCTGTCCCATTACCTCTGGTCCCTTAACAAGTGGGAGGCACATCTGCAAACTGCTGTAAGTCCTACACCGTTCACCTGAGTTGGATGTACATACCCTCAAATTAAAGCTGACAGTCTGCAGTTAAAGCACATTGTGTTTGTTTCATTCCAACTCCATTGTGGTGGTGTATAGAGCCAAAGATGTTAGAATTGTGTCGCTGTCCCAATATTTCTGGACCTGACTGTTCTATGCTTGGCTATTATGCTGCTGTTTATTTAGAGCCGCTCTACACATGATCACTCACTCCTATGAGTCGTTGCGCTGCTGTGAGCACCTAAACTCCAAATATTACGCTAACGGATGCAATCTGCACCACTGCTGCTGATTCCATTTCCCGGAGTCCATAGGACTCAATGCAGATGAGTTTTTTTTTCTCTTTTCTGTAATATGTGCTTGGCTACTCCCTGGTGATATCCTTTGAATACATCCCACACAATACAATGATGTGAGTCAGTGACTGACCCATTCTCTCCATTCTATGGCCAAAGCCACACAGTGAGGAGCAAGTGATCCTCGCAGCCCGTCGCTCTCTCGTCTCGCAGCCCGTCGCTTTCGTCTCGCAGCCCGTCGCTCTCTCGTCTCGCAGCCCGTCGCGCTCTCGTCTCGCAGCCCGTCGCGCTCTCGTCTCGCAGCCCGTCGCGCTCTCGTCTCGCAGCCCGTCGCGCTCTCGTCTCGCAGCCCGTCGCGCTCTCGTCTCGCAGCCCGTCGCTCTCTCGTCTCGCAGCCAGTCGCTCTCTCGTCTCGCAGCCCGTCGCTCTCTCGTCTCGCAGCCCGTCGCGCTCTCGTCTCGCAGCCCGTCGCGCTCTCGTCTCGCAGCCCGTCGCGCTCTCGTCTCGCAGCCCGTCGCTCTCTCGTCTCGCAGCCCGTCGCTCTCTCGTCTCGCAGCCCGTCGCTCTCTCGTCTCGCAGCCCGTCGCTCTCTCGTCTCGCAGCCCGTCGCTCTCTCGTCTCGCAGCCCGTCGCTCTCTCGTCTCGCAGCCCGTCGCTCTCTCGTCTCGCAGCCCGTCGCTCTCTCGTCTCGCAGCCCGTCGCTCTCTCGTCTCGCAGCCCGTCGCTCTCTCGTCTCGCAGCCCGTCGCTCTCTCGTCTCGCAGCCCGTCGCTCTCTCGTCGTCTCGCAGCCCGTCGCTCTCTCTCGTCTCGCAGCCCGTCGCTCTCTCGTCTCGCAGCCCGTCGCTCTCTCGTCTCGCAGCCCGTCGCTCTCTCGTCTCGCAGCCCGTCGCTCTCTCGTCTCGCAGCCCGTCGCTCTCTCGTCTCGCAGCCCGTCGCTCTCTCGTCTCGCAGCCCGTCGCTCTCGTCTCGCAGCCGTCGCTCTCTCGTCTCGCAGCCCGTCGCTCTCTTCTCTCGTCTCGCAGCCCGTCGCTCTCTCTCTCGTCTCGCAGCCCGTCGCTCTCTCGTCTCGCAGCCCGTCGCTCTCTCTCGTCTCGCAGCCCGTCGCTCTCTCGTCTCGCAGCCCGTCGCTCTCCTCGTCTCGCAGCCCGTCGCTCTCTCGTCTCGCAGCCCGTCGCTCTCTCGTCTCGCAGCCCGTCGCTCTCTCGTCTCGCAGCCCGTCGCTCTCTCTCGTCTCGCAGCCCGTCGCTCTCTCGTCTCGCAGCCCGTCGCTCTCTCGTCTCGCAGCCCGTCGCTCTCTCGTCTCGCAGCCCGTCGCTCTCTCGTCTCGCAGCCCGTCGCTCTCTCTCGTCTCGCAGCCCGTCGCTCTCTCGTCTCGCAGCCCGTCGCTCTCTCGTCTCGCAGCCCGTCGCTCTCTCGTCTCGCAGCCCGTCGCTCTCTCGTCTCGCAGCCCGTCGCTCTCTCGTCTCGCAGCCCGTCGCTCTCTTCGTCTCGCAGCCCGTCGCTCTCTCGTCTCGCAGCCCGTCGCTCTCTCTCGTCTCGCAGCCCGTCGCTCTCTCGTCTCGCAGCCCGTCGCTCTCGTCTCGCAGCCCGTCGCTCTCTCGTCTCGCAGCCCGTCGCTCTCTCGTCTCGCAGCCCGTCGCTCTCTCGTCTCGCAGCCCGTCGCTCTCTCGTCTCGCAGCCCGTCGCTCTCTCGTCTCGCAGCCCGTCGCTCTCTCGTCTCGCAGCCCGTCGCTCTCTCGTCTCGCAGCCCGTCGCTCTCTCGTCTCGCAGCCCGTCGCTCTCTCGTCTCGCAGCCCGTCGCTCTCTCGTCTCGCAGCCCGTCGCTCTCTCGTCTCGCAGCCCGTCGCTCTCTCGTCTCGCAGCCCGTCGCTCTCTCGTCTCGCAGCCCGTCGCTCTCTCGTCTCGCAGCCCGTCGCTCTCTCGTCTCGCAGCCCGTCGCTCTCTCGTCTCGCAGCCCGTCGCTCTCTCGTCTCGCAGCCCGTCGCTCTCTCGTCTCGCAGCCCGTCGCTCTCTCGTCTCGCAGCCCGTCGCTCTCTCGTCTCGCAGCCCGTCGCTCTCTCGTCTCGCAGCCCGTCGCTCTCTCGTCTCGCAGCCCGTCGCTCTCTCGTCTCGCAGCCCGTCGCTCTCTCGTCTCGCAGCCCGTCGCTCTTCGTCTCGCAGCCCGTCGCTCTCGTCGTCTCGCAGCCCGTCGCTCTCTCGTCTCGCAGCCCGTCGCTCTCGTCTCGCAGCCCGTCGCTCTCTCGTCTCGCAGCCCGTCGCTCTCTCGTCTCGCAGCCCGTCGCTCTCTCGTCTCGCAGCCCGTCGCTCTCTCGTCTCGCAGCCCGTCGCTCTCTCGTCTCGCAGCCCGTCGCTCTCTCGTCTCGCAGCCCGTCGCTCTCCTCGTCTCGCAGCCCGTCGCTCTCTCGTCTCGCAGCCCGTCGCTCTCTCGTCTCGCAGCCCGTCGCTCTCTCGTCTCGCAGCCCGTCGCTCTCTCGTCTCGCAGCCCGTCGCTCTCTCGTCTCGCAGCCCGTCGCTCTCTCGTCTCGCAGCCCGTCGCTCTCTCGTCTCGCAGCCCGTCGCTCTCTCGTCTCGCAGCCCGTCGCTCTCTCGTCTCGCAGCCCGTCGCTCTCTCGTCTCGCAGCCCGTCGCTCTCTCGTCTCGCAGCCCGTCGCTCTCTCGTCTCGCAGCCCGTCGCTCTCTCGTCTCGCAGCCCGTCGCTCTCTCGTCTCGCAGCCCGTCGCTCTCTCGTCTCGCAGCCCGTCGCTCTCTCGTCTCGCAGCCCGTCGCTCTCTCGTCTCGCAGCCCGTCGCTCTCTCGTCTCGCAGCCCGTCGCTCTCTCGTCTCGCAGCCCGTCGCTCTCTCGTCTCGCAGCCCGTCGCTCTCTCGTCTCGCAGCCCGTCGCTCTCTCTCGTCTCGCAGCCCGTCGCTCTCTCGTCTCGCAGCCCGTCGCTCTCTCGTCTCGCAGCCCGTCGCTCTCTCGTCTCGCAGCCCGTCGCTCTCTCGTCTCGCAGCCCGTCGCTCTCTCGTCTCGCAGCCCGTCGCTCTCTCGTCTCGCAGCCCGTCGCTCTCTCGTCTCGCAGCCCGTCGCTCTCTTCGTCTCGCAGCCCGTCGCTCTCTCGTCTCGCAGCCCGTCGCTCTCTCGTCTCGCAGCCCGTCGCTCTCTCGTCTCGCAGCCCGTCGCTCTCTCGTCTCGCAGCCCGTCGCTCTCTCGTCTCGCAGCCCGTCGCTCTCTCGTCTCGCAGCCCGTCGCTCTCTCGTCTCGCAGCCCGTCGCTCTCTCGTCTCGCAGCCCGTCGCTCTCTCGTCTCGCAGCCCGTCGCTCTCTCGTCTCGCAGCCCGTCGCTCTCTCGTCTCGCAGCCCGTCGCTCTCTCGTCTCGCAGCCCGTCGCTCTCTCGTCTCGCAGCCCGTCGCTCTCTCGTCTCGCAGCCCGTCGCTCTCTCGTCTCGCAGCCCGTCGCTCTCTCGTCTCGCAGCCCGTCGCTCTCTCGTCTCGCAGCCCGTCGCTCTCTCGTCTCGCAGCCCGTCGCTCTCTCGTCTCGCAGCCCGTCGCTCTCTCTCGTCTCGCAGCCCGTCGCTCTCTCGTCTCGCAGCCCGTCGCTCTCTCGTCTCGCAGCCCGTCGCTCTCTCGTCTCGCAGCCCGTCGCTCTCTCTCGTCTCGCAGCCCGTCGCTCTCTCTCGTCTCGCAGCCCGTCGCTCTCTCGTCTCGCAGCCCGTCGCTCTCTCTCGTCTCGCAGCCCGTCGCTCTCTCGTCTCGCAGCCCGTCGCTCTCTCGTCTCGCAGCCCGTCGCTCTCTCGTCTCGCAGCCCGTCGCTCTCTCGTCTCGCAGCCCGTCGCTCTCTCGTCTCGCAGCCCGTCGCTCTCTCGTCTCGCAGCCCGTCGCTCTCTCGTCTCGCAGCCCGTCGCTCTCTCGTCTCGCAGCCCGTCGCTCTCTCGTCTCGCTGTGTGGCTTTGGCCATAGAATGGAGTGAATGAGTCAGTCACCGTCTTACATCATTGTATTGTCTGGGATGTATTCAAAGGACATCACCAGGGGGTAGCCAAGCGCATATTACAGAAAAAAAAGTTCTTTCTCCGGATTTAAATAAATCGCTCAAAAATAAACAAATACAATTATTTGCCTCCGGTACTAAAGTGTGGTGGAAGGCACAACGTGCTGCCCCCTATTGCCCCTAACAGAAGGAAACTGGGAACAAATAGTTTCTAGAATGTATGTGCGCTTGCGCTCATCGTCTGCACTATCAGCAGCAGTGGCGCAGATTGCATCCATTGGCGTAATATTTGGAGTTTAGGTGCTCGCAGCAGCGCAACTGTAGGGGGGCAGTTTACAACACAAAATATCACACAATGGATGCACCCAGTGACACATATAGAGGAAAATATCACACAATGGATGCACCCAGTGACACATATTGAGGAAAATATCACACAATGGATGCACCCAGTGACACATATTGAGGAAAATATCACACAATGGATGCACCCAGTGACACATATTGAGGAAAATATCACACAATGGATGCACCCAGTGACACATATATAGAGGAAAATATCACACAATGGATGCACCCAGTGACACATATTGAGGAAAATATCACACAATGGATGCGCCCAGTGACACATATTGAGGAAAATATCACACAATGGATGCGCCCAGTGATGCATATAGAGGGAAATATCACACAATGGATGCGCCCAGTGACACATATAGAGGGAAATATCACACAATGGATACACCCAGTGACACATATAGAGGGAAATATTTAACTAAACAAACAAGAGAAACAAAACACATGTAAGATATCAGCAACATCAAATAAACACACAATAAGGACGTTTCATTTTTTGGTGGTCGCGGCCCTTTAGTGTGTGTTTTCTTTTTCCCCCAGGTTCCCACTAACTGCTACAAATCCTAACATTCCTCTTAAAATACACACTGAATATATGCCATGTATTGCACTTTGCTGTATTTTACTTCCAAGGTATACAAAGTATAGCTAGGGTTGATGTACAGTAACCAACCAAGGGATGTTTGCATCGGGTGGAATAGCAGGGGAGCTGTTATAAGCAAAGGGGGCCGTTATACTTAATTACTCAATTGCTATCCTTAACATATGATGAAAAAATAGCCCTGGGCTTACATCGATGGTTTGCCTTTTTGATGGGAATGCCTTTACGTTGCCCTGTCTTCAGAGACGACATTGTTGCCCAAAATTTGTAGCTTTACCTGGTCACTAAAGGGGGAGGGGGGCTTGCCTAATAAAATTCTAAGCGAACCAGTGGATTTTTAGTGTATGGGTTTCCCCCTTTTCTAATTGTTTTTTCAGGACTTTTCCTGAGCTCCCCCCTATTTATGAAATTCCCACCCTCGCAACATTCGGCTCTCTCCCCGTGCCTCTAGTCTTTAAAGAAGTCTCTAAAAACATAGGCCTCTCTGAAAGTAATGTCAGCTCACTCTGTAACCCCCTCCCATTGTACATATGACATCACCCACACAGCCCCCCCTTGCACCCCATTACTTTTCATACTCTGCTCCTTACCCTCAGCTCTGTCATCTCTCTCCTCTTTAGATTGTAAGCTCTTGAGTAGGCTCCTATTTTACCATTGTTTCCATGTGAAAACACTACTACTCGTTGTACAACGCTGCGTAATATGTTGGCGTTCTATAAATACTTGGAATGGTTTTTCCAGCGGAGATGTCCTCGGACACCCTTTATTCCCCGGCCAATGTTCTCGCTGGGTTGCGCTCTTCGCTTGCGTTGTAACACGCGCGGCATGGCGAGCCAACAAACTGCAGGCTGCTCTATATTGTATAAATGAGGGGAGCTGCTCGCTGCATAATTCTCCATGTATGCACAACATCTAGCGTGCCTGGTGTCGGATTATACATTCCGCTGCGGTATTCCTGCACATTCCTGACTTGCTGTCAGCCTCTGTAGAGCCATGTCCTGATGTACCCACGTTGCCCCGCTTTCTGAGTGCATGTGCCCCCAAGTATCTCGGGTCATCTTTTCTCTTTACCCTCACTTCAACTAGTTTTCACGTCGCTCCCATCAATCATTACCCCCTCCTGTCCCCGTCGCGTAAAAGCGTACCGAGGTTGACATCGTTTTGGTGTTCTTCTGCGGTGACCTCCTCACCGCTGCCGTCGTGTGCGTGTGTGCACGCTTTAGCATGGGAGGCACAATGGAATTGAATTAGTAGGGGTTAAAAGACAACTATATAGCGCTCTCCCTTCCATATTCTGCTGCTGTTCAGCTCAGTGGTTGCCGTGGAGACTAGATCTTGTAAACTGTAAAGAGAAAAAAGGTTCCCCCTTTTCTTTTTTTTTTTACCAATTTTTTTTTCCTTTTCCCACCCTCTCCAAAATAGTCCCTCCCTCTTCCTCCCTTCAGTATTAATTGCTGGGTGTGAGTCATTCTGCAGCTGTACTAGTGATACAGTCTGCGGTTCATTCTGTATCGGAGACCCGGGTCCCCTTGGGCTTGATGAAAACTAGAAGCCATCAGTTTTTTTTGTACTATATAATACAACCTTTGTAAAAACCTTGCTCACTGGTGAAGGAGGATAATGCTTTCGCCCCTCTTGCCACTTGTGCAAGCGGTGATGCACTTTCTCTGCGTCCTTCTGCTCCTTTTATGGATACATTAATGGCTGTGTTTGGGAGCCGCACCATCGATCCGTCTATGTTCTCATTGTGTAGGTTTACTCCTTCTAGACGACCGACGTCCGGGCCATATTACTGCCAGGCGTAACAGCCACACTCGTTAACCGTAACGGCTCCCATACTGTTCCTGCCGAGCCAGAAACTTCTGTTGCAGCTGCTGGCTGTAAACCAACTCTTACATGGGCAGCGATGTTGTGCGGGAAGCTGGAGAATAATGTGCGTTTCTAAGGTCTTTCTAAGGTTTCTTGTAGCTGGTACCAAATTTTCCTACTGTTAAAACAGAAGCGTTAAATCATGATTTGCTTCAACGTATGCTTGCGACTCTGCATTGATACTGGTGCCGGTACCAGTTGTCGGCTCTCCGCTAGCCAAACCGATAACGTAGCTGCTTGCTAAGGCTAGGGACAGATGAGCGCATTTTCTGCGGCCACCGTCAAAATGTACGTCGATGCGTGCGCACGCATTTTTTCACGGAATACGCTTAAGTGGTCAGACGATGCGCAATTCTGGACGTATTTCATGACGATGGGGTGAAAAGAAGTCTAGGGAAATCCGGCTGTTTGAACGTTATGTTGGCCGCACACTAGCAGCGTCTGACATCTCCTAATCACGCACACACGCTGCTATGCGGCCGCAGCACACTCTGTACGTCTGTAGCAGCGGTTTAACGTTCTCGAAAAAATGCGTTCATTTTCCACTTGCGTTGCGCGGCCGGACTTTTGTGCGACCGTACTTCGTATATTGGCTGTCATTGCCCGTCATCTGCTGCTAGTGCGGCCGTGATTATGTGCGCCAGAACGCGCGTTCGCACTGCCTCAGTCTGACCCTAGCCTTATAGCCAGTAACAGCCGCGAATGGTTGACTGGTGGCTAGCGTTGTCTTTTGCCATTTACGGCTGCGTAATACCCGCTCGGCAGGAATAGGACCGATCTTCTTTATATAGACCTGTATAATTCCTATATGCTGGTGGGGAATTATCCAAAATGTAGTATTTTTAGAAGTAATTCAAGGTGAACTGCCATGATTAACCTCTTAAAGTACACCGGTCATGGACAAAATGAATTTTGGCCATGTGACTGGGCACCTCTAAACTTCTATAGAGATCAGCGTTTTGACTGACCTATATAATGTAAAAAAAAGATTCCTTTTTGAAGTCTGGAGCCGGCACCATGTTACAGATAGGGGGGGTGGAGCTCTCTGCTCACAGCCGTTGTCCTTACTGCGGCATGCCGCAGGAAAACGTAAAAGTTAAATATCTGCATTTTTTTAAAATATATATATTTTTTTTTTTTATCAAATGGTGCGAAAGTCTTTTTACCCCTGACAGGTGTGCTTTAGTTCGCAAAAGCAAAGATTCGCACATTATACTTTTAATTTTGTAAAAGTAAAAAAAAAATGAGGGGGAAGAGAAAAAAGTTTTGCCTGTATACAACTATTATTTAAATCTCGTTCCTTTACATTGGGGCATTACAAATGAGTTGGAAGGAGCAGCTCTGGGTCGCAGTATGGGAAAAAAAATAAAATAAAACTTTACTGCCGGAGTAAAACAGCCAGGGAGAGGACAGAATGTACAGCTCAGAAATCGCTCACTGCAGGACAGTGATGCTGTTAAAATTGCTGTACATCACTATATAGTACAGACCTGTCGGACATCTCTATGGGTGGAAGGAAGTCCTTTTTAAGTTGGTGGCTAGTGTCCCTTTTAATTTAGGATGGGTAGCATGAGAATAGCATTTAGAGTGGAGGAGAAAGGGTTACTGCACTCCTAAGAAATTCTGTGGTCCGCAAACTTAGCCCTTGATATTTTGGAACTACATCTCCCTTGATGCTCAGTCTACCTAATGAGTCACTGCGAGTCATAGATGTAGTTACAAAATCTCTGGAGGGACAAGGTTGCTGACCCCTGGTGTAGATGGATGCTCTTTTAGACCTGGCGCATGCGTTGAGTCTACAGTACACTTGCGGCATGAAGAAAAAGGGGCCAGGCGCTCCATTCCTCCATGTGACGTTTATTTCAGCGTCGACAACGTTTCGGCCGATGCAGCGGCCTTCCTCAATCTCACTATAGTTGTATTGGAGTGCCTGGTCCCTTCTCCTTTAGTCTGAAGGAAAGGAATTGGAGGCATGGTGCCCTCTTCCAGTGATTTAGATCTTCTGACCAGTTTGGCCTTTATCACAGGAAACCAAGATAATTTTTGTCGACCTATTATAAATGTCTGTAGCGGTAATGACTTGCTTTGTGCCGGTAGATATACAGGGTTATTCAAAGAGAATCGAAAAGTTACCGCACGTTCGGTGACTTTTCGTTCTCAGTTCGGTTCGATTCGGTGACCCTGCAGTGTATTCAGTAAGCACCACAGGGTCCCGAATTGCAGGGATAAGTCACCGCAAACCCGCCGAAAACTCACCGCAAAACCCCAGCGAAGGCACACCGAAAACCCGCAAAAACATCTGGATTAACCCGCCGAAGACACCGGAAAAACCCAAGCAGGAGCCGATCACGCGCAGCGAAGCCGCCGGAAAAACCCGACACCGTAGACTAAGGTGAAGAAAAATATAAACGGTCCGCTTGAATGTTTGAAAAGAGAAACGCTGTTTGCAAAGAAACTATTGAGCGAAAATGTCTGAAATTTACATATAAGATCCAATGAATGATAATAATAAGGGCTGTTACACAAAAAAGAAAACGTTTTAAAAAATTTTTTTAAAAAAAAAAATTCGGAAAAAAGTTTTGGCAGAAAAATCCCAAAAAATGCTTAACATATCCCAAAAAATCTAATTATTAAAATTAACGGTTTATTAGGTATTGAATTAAAACGGGAATATTTTTAACATTGAAGCCTATGGGATTCGCCTGAATAAATCTGCCGCATGAAGCCACTGAATGGCAGGGCAATTCGGCAACTTTTCACTGCTATTTTTTGTTCTCTGAATAGACATAGCATTGCTTCTCTATGGGATTCACTGCCCTCCAACAGGCACCGTATGTGCAGGCAATTCGCCAGGATTTGGCGAATTGCCTCCTCTCTGAATAGCCGAATGACCAGGAAAGGTAACCGTAGGCTGAATTTCACTGTTCGGTTACCTTTCTCCAGCAATTCGGATCTCTTTGAGTAACCCTGATAGAATTATTGCAGGTTGTATTTGCTGTGGGATCCGCCCGGACCTGGTTATTTTCTTATCGGACAGGTAAACCTTCAAAACGCAGTCCGCAGGCTTGGGATAAATTGTGTAACTCGCTCCGTCCCGACCTGGACAACACCTTTTTGAATTATTTTTTTAGTGATGCAGCCTCTCGGGATGATGCATGATCTGAGAATCTTAATGTGCTTTATTGACCTTGATACAGCTGCTGCTTATGTAACACACAGCGTCATTTGGCACAAGAGCAGCTTTTATTTATACAAGCCAACTCTCAGGCCCCTGCGCTTCTGTTTTAACACACGATTGTCGGTGTTCCTGCTTACGCACACCAGAATTCCCTTTAAGCGTTGTGTTGAACCCTGTGGTATACACGACACCAGGTGGTTTATTGCTGTGGAGTTATGTAATCATATATAGTACATGATCTTCAGCATTTTATTGATTTTTAGGTCTCCTATGTGTCATGTTTATAGCGGTGGGAAGCTGTCAGGTACATAGATACTGAGGGACATGATGGAATGGAAGGTTTAAGGCCGTCCGTCCGCTGACAACGTAGTCGGGTGACCGACTTGGTCACCCGACTACAGACAACGCCATTGGCTGATCACGGTCATCCACTGGAATAGTATGTGGACAACCCAGATCAGCCGATGGACAGGCCGCCAGGTAACGGGAAAAAAATCGCTTTAGAAGGAAGTTTGGAAGGTTGCCGGGAGAAAAAAAACTGATGCTGAAACTCTGTTTCAGCATCAAGGACTGCCCCTGTTCAGCGCAGCCGGTTCGTGGGGAGAAAAACTCGCAGGGGGGAGGAAATTAACCCTCTACCTGGTGCTGAAATGTTTCAGCACCAGGGAGAGCATTGCTGAAGCTGGCTCGCAGAGGGAAAAAAAGCGCAAGAGAAAAATAAGATTTAAATTTGCCTAAAAATCCAGAAAAATACAAAAATTTCCTAAAATATCAAGAAGGCTTTTTGCTGCGGATTAAAAAAATAAATGGTTGAATAAAAATATTTTTTTCCATTGAATCCGATGGGCTTATCGCAGGCTGTTATCTTATACAATGTATCTCTTCACATTTCCCCTGCACTTGCCGGGTATACTATACAATGCATCTTTTACACATTTCCCTGCCGCGACTTGGTTTAACTATACAATGCATCCTTTTCATGTAAACCTGTACCAGATCGTCCCAGCAATCCCAAAAATTTGGAACGATCGCTAGTCTGTAATCGCAAAAAAATTGTCTGACCTCGTATTTCGGTGGTCTGCTGCACTGGAAGAGGGCTGATTCACCTGCATGTTGTAGGGACGGTCGGAAAACTTCAGACGTTATCAGGTGATCGCACAAATACAGTGCCTGTGGACAGCCCCTTACACTTACAAACTTACAGACCCCCAAATATTGATGGCCTGTAATTGCCAGAATTCTTTAAATACAATAGCTGGCCAGGGAATTATGGGAGTTGTAGTTCAGAAACATCTGTATTAGGGAATAGACCGATTTATTATTTTTTTTTAAGGCTGATTCCAATTATCGACAGACTTTCTGGCCGACGGCTGATATCTTGTGCCGATTTATTCTGTAAATTTTAAAGTCGTGGGAAAAAAACACCACAAATCTGACATTACGTCATTAACTAAAGGAGTTTAATAACATATTAAACATTGCACCGTGTCCACTTAATTTATTCAATTTAATAAAAAAAAATATTTAAGCTTTTGTTTCTACAATATGGCGGCCATGTCCGGACTCTGGCTTTTGCAAGAATACCACATATGACCCCGTTCGTAAAGAGTCGACAAATTTGGCCCACCCCGATGTTTTGGAACTACATCTGCCATGATGCTCAGCTACTCGTTAGGTTCTTAGAGCCTCGTGGGAAGTGTAGTTCCAAAACATCTGGAGGGCCAAGACCCTGCTGCAGAATATTGGTACCAGAAATACAGGGGGACCAATAGACCCAGCATCTCCTGTATTGGGAATTCCCTGCCAGATGGGAGGGAAGCCCACATCCTGTTGTCGTCGCACTCATGTGCAATGCCGTCAGTGTGCAGGGGAAGCCCTAGAGCAAGAGTTGTCGGCCTGCTGTGGGAGAAACCCCAAATCGGCACCGGCTCAGCAACGTTCTGCGGCTGCAGTGGGCAAACTTGTCCAATTATTGGCAATATCCAGAAATAAAAAGCAGATATCGATATCAGTCACCGATAATTATGGATGCACCGATACCACTTAACCTCCCTGGCGGTCTATTCATTTTAAATTTTTAAACCCCCCCCCCCCCCAGCGATATTCTAGAGTGTGGCTCGGGGTTAAATTCCTATGCTGGAAGCAGTAACCCCGAGCCACACTCAGGATGCCGCTGGATACATCACCTGTCCCTGCGCTCCCTTGATGTCCCTGCGCTCCCTTGATGTCCCTGCGCTCCCTTGATGTCCCTGCGCTCCCTTGATGTCCCTGCGCTCCTTGATGTCCCTGCGCTCCCTTGATGTCCCTGCGCTCCCTTGATGTCCCTGCGCTCCCTTGATGTCCCTGCGCTCCCTTGATGTCCCTGCGCTCCCTTGATGTCCCTGCGCTCCCTTGATGTCCCTGCGCTCCCTTGATGTCCCTGCGCTCCCTTGATGTCCCTGCGCTCCCTTGATGTCCCTGCGCTCCCTTGATGTCCCCGCGCTCCCTTGATGTCCCCGCAGCCTCCTCTGGCGATCGCGACCCTCATACTTCCTGGTTTCCTTCTAGCGAGGAGGAAACCAGGAGGTATGAGGTCGCGATCGCCAGAGGAAACTGCAGGGCTCAACAAGGGAGCGCAGGGAGAGGTGATGTATACAGCCCGAGTGTGTCTTGGGGTTACCGCTCTCAGCACACTCGGGATAACTGTCAGGGGGGTTGAGAAAGGTACGAGTACCGATACTTCCCCCCCCCCCAAGTACTCACTGATGCAGAGTACCGATACTTTTATTGTCATGTGACTGCTTTCCAATAAGAACAGAAAAAAATTATATATATATAAAATATATATATATATATAAAATATATATGTTATATATATTATATATATTATATATATATATATATTATATATATAATTTTATTTATATGGGTTGTGGTGGAGGACAAAAAGTGTGAGGTCATTTACATATCCTACCCAGAATTCCTTGCTGCATATGGGGAATGTGGCACAGAAACTCTGGGATGCAATTCATCGAATTGCTGTGATGTGCAAGTGGCTTCTGCAATAATAGATAGATATCTATCTCTTACAGATAATGGGGCGGCTGGCAGAATGCAAGTGGTTATAATCAGGGTTGTACTGATACTAGTATTGATACCGGGTACTGCAGGAGTACTTGGTACTCGTGCAGTGCCCCGATACCGGAAGCCAGCATTGAGCCGGCATCCGAGGGGCTAGGGCGGCTGTCCGAATGCTCTATCGGCATTTCGACAGGCTCCTGCAGCTGCTCACCGCGGTCATACTTATCTTCCCGAGCGGCGCCGACAAAGTTTCCGCACGTTGGAAGGACCCCAGCCTCGATCTCGCAAACTCCCACGTGATCGCGGCTGGGGGCCTTCCAACGAGCGCACGCGCAAAGACTTTGCCGGCGGCGCTCGGGACGGTAAGCAGGAGCCTTTCCGAATGCCGATTGCGCATTCGGACAGCACCCCAAGTCTGGTCTGTGTGTAATATCACACACACTCACACTCACACACTCTTCATGAGCCTGGGGGGGCGCAATATCCATGAGAGCTGAGGTCTGTTCTTATTGAAAGCGTCACATGACATAAAAGTGTCGGTACTCGGTATCGGTGATTACTTTAAAAAAAGTATCGGTATCCGTAATCAGTCTTAAAAAAGTGGTATCGGTGCATCCCTAGTTATAATAAAAGCTTAATAGTTTGAGTACGACTCTTTTTTTTTAAAATAATATATTGATCAATTTGTAATCTATGTCCTAATGCCTTTCAGATTCCTTTTTTTTTCCACATGCCTTTTTCCTTATCTCTAAGAAAGCGGGATTGCATTGTATGAAAATCGTGTTGCATGGTTCAATACAGGGTCCCCTGGGCATTTGTAAGATGGGCCTGGCACAGGGTTTATCGTTGGTGGCAAATGCTGGTGCCTTAAAAGCCCCTAAGGGGTTAAACTCAATAGAATCAGCAAAGTAGCAAAAGACTCTGCTTGGGTTTGCTACATTGACCTGCAGCTCCGTACAGATAATGCCAGAGGATGTGAATACTCCCAGGGATGGGTTGTAAATCTGTCACGGCAAAAGGTTGTAGCCCCAGCCGCTCACTAGGAAGGAACCACCAGCTGCAACCTCATGAGATCTCGTGTCCAGGATCTCGTGAACGCCGTGACCTTGAGATAGTGGCTGGTGGCTCCCAACGAGCGGCGGGGCTACAACCTTTGCCAATGCCACCTGGAGGGGCCTGTCAACTGCCCCTCAGAGACCGTCTGGCAAGGGCTTCCGGTATCGGTTGAGGGATCGGGGGCATCTGCACGCGTACAAAGTACTCGTGCTGATCCTGGTATCGGCACCGATACCAATATCTGTGCATCCCTACCGATAATCTGTCCCTAATCTGTCAGGCCGGAGTTTGACAGGACCGGTTTAGACGGATTTGTTTGCCAAAGCGGTTCTGATCCGTTGTTGCACTAATAGAATATTCTTCCTTTTCAGCTTCAGATGACTGAAAGTTCTGCCTTCCAACATTTCTGGATGATTCAACACAATTCTATGTATAAAATGTTATTTAGCGCCTAAATGTTAAAATGAGAAGCGGTGTGGTGCCGGAACGAAGGAATCTTAACCCCGTAAAGAGCATTGAGCACCATCGGCTGGTCAGGAATGTGCAGAGCTGTACACTCCTGACTAGGGCTGCAACTAACGATTATTATCATAATCGATTAGTTGGCCGATTTTATTTTTGATTAATCGGATAAAAAAAATAGAAAAAGTTTGTTCCTTTTTTAAAAGGAAATTTATGTAAAAAAAATAACCACAACCCCTCCCTTTTTTGATAAGCCATTTGCGTAGTGTATGTAGCTTTCGTACGTACATTCGTAAATTGCGTATCTTGCATGCTTTTCACGCAAGGTATGCGAGTGCTTGATCTGAGGGATGGGTTGATGCTGCGAGTGCTTGGTCAGAGGGATGGGTTGATGCTGCGAGTGCTTGATCTGAGGGATGGGTTGATGCTGCATGCGCAGCTTAAGCCCATGTTTGCTTTCTCAAATGAACACGGCTACAAGCACTTGGTCATAGATGATGATATCAGCATGAAATCTGGGTTAATAAGCTAAAGTAGTCAAGGTGCGTAGAGTGTCCCTTTTTAAATAATTTTGTGAACAAACTGAGTGGGAGTTACACTGGAGGTGGAAGGTAGTGACTTTGCTCAAGTGACATGACCTGTGTGTGAGAGGGAGTGGGAATGGACAAAAGACCGGATCGGAGTGTAGGAGTGAGTTTGGGGAAAGGGACAGACCAAAGGGAGGGTGTGGCAGGGAGGGTGGGGTTGTGGCACATGACTCCAGCTTCAAGTAAGGATAAAACACAGGCCTACAGCTCCTCAACCTAGTCGCAGTATCCTATTGTTTGTGTTCTGCTACTGTTGTAAATGGAATAAAAACAAACTGGTTGTGCCTGACATAACCCTAGAACTAAATCATGCCTAGAAAAAAAGCAGTGGCGCGTCTTCTCCAATCGGCTCCGTAGCTAAGGTGATTTACGTTTAACTCAGTCTGACTCTAAACAGTGTGTGTTATACACAGGGTGATTAATCAACACCGATTAATCGATAATGGAAATAGTTGACAACTATTTTAATCATCGATTAGTTGTTTCAGCCCTACTCCTGACCCCAACACCTGATGGCTCATACTGACTGGCTTTTGGAAGAGGTGGGGGAATTGGACCTGCTAGAAGAGTTTTCTGGGTTCGCTTGGCCTCCAGTGACCATTTAAAACACATTAAATGGTCATGTGACTGGTGTCCCTTTACAAATTAAAGTTCTATTTATTTTCAGAGTGAACTAAGTATACACAACTGTAAAAATCTCAGTGACTTCTCGATCTGTTGGTCTGGAAGGACTTGGATGTTCAGATTAGCTCACGCTTTCAGGACTGAAGAGGGGGACTGTCTGCGGCTGCCACCAAATATCTTCCACTTTTTAGTGGCCTGTGCTCAGACCTGAGATATTAAAGCTACAAGCTCCACACCCCATCATGCTGACAATAAGCTGCACAGGCTGGCGTTCATACATGGTCTAAAAATACTATTGTGCAGATTGTCTCGTTATTGCTTGCAGTGTCTCATGCGTCCCATTATTTCTCCATAATCCTTTGTAAACTTGCTTGAGCAGGTTCTTCCGTTCCCTTTGTTCTGTGTGTGCGAACTTTGTTTTGCTATTACAGGTTTCTTTTATCACATACCTGTTGTACAGCGCTGCAAAATATGTTGGCGCTGGATAATCGCTAACTAAAACATAGAAATAGACAATTTTTGTAATTGTCATCTGTTCTGTCAAAAATGTGAAAAATCCCCAGGAATTTTTCTGAAGTTGCCCGTCTGGTCTCTCGTGCCCGTCTGGTCTCTCGTGCCCGTCTGGTCTCTTGTGCCCGTCTGGTCTCTCGTGCCCGTCTGGTCTCTCGTGCCCGTCTGGTCTCTCGTGCCCGTCTGGTCTCTCGTGCCCGCCTCGTCTCTCGTGCCCGCCTCGTCTCTTGTGCCCGCCTCGTCTCTTGTGCCCGCCTCGTCTCTTGTGCCCGCCTCGTCTCTTGTGCCCGCCTCGTCTCTTGTGCCCGCCTCGTCTCTTGTGCCCGCCTCGTCTCTTGTGCCCGCCTCGTCTCTTGTGCCCGCTCGTCTCTTGTGCCCGCCTCGTCTCTTGTGCCCGCCTCGTCTCTTGTGCCCGCCTCGTCTCTTGTGCCCGCCTCGTCTCTTGTGCCCGCCTCGTCTCTTGTGCCCGCCTCGTCTCTTGTGCCCGCCTCGTCTCTTGTGCCCGCCTCGTCTCTTGTGCCCGCCTCGTCTCTCGTTCCCATCTGGTCTGTTTCTCTGTCCCTTAACAGCAAAGCGCTGTGATCCTACAGGAGTAGGAGCCCGCAGCACTCGATTTGCCAAGTCACCGCCAAAGGACGCCAAGATCCCCACAGCACAGGAACAAAAATGGCAGGACTCCCATGCTCGAAGATTTATTCAAGGGGAATCGCAACCCCTCTAGGGATGCGACGTTTCAGCCTCCATGGCCTTAATCCTCATGGTGCAATAACATGACACCTCCTAATTTATACATGCACGTAACCAATCACGCTACATGTCTTCTGTGCACTGATGCAACCTGGGAGTTCTATCGTTTTTGATGTCTCTCGTCACTGCCGTGTCGTTCTCGTCACTGCCCGTGTCGTTCTCGTCACTGCCCGTGTCGTTCTCGTCACTGCCCGTGTCGTTCTCGTCACTGCCCGTGTCGTTCTCGTCACGGCCCGTGTCGTTCTCGTCACGGCCCGTGTCGTTCTCGTCACGGCCCGTGTCGTTCTCGTCACGGCCCGTGTCGTTCTCGTCACGGCCCGTGTCGTTCTCGTCACGGCCCGTGTCGTTCTCGTCACGGCCCGTGGCGTTCTCGTCACGGCCCGTGGCGTTCTCGTCACGGCCCGTGGCGTTCTCGTCACGGCCCGTGGCGTTCTCGTCACGGCCCGTGGCGTTCTCGTCACTGCCCGTGTCGTTCTCGTCACGGCCCGTGTCGTTCTCGTCACGGCCCGTGTCGTTCTCGTCACGGCCCGTGTCGTTCTCGTCACGGCCCGTGTCGTTCTCGTCACGGCCCGTGTCGTTCTCGTCACGGCCCGTGTCGTTCTCGTCACGGCCCGTGTCGTTCTCGTCACGGCCCGTGTCGTTCTCGTCACGGCCCGTGGCGTTCTCGTCACGGCCCGTGGCGTTCTCGTCACGGCCCGTGGCGTCCTCGTCACGGCCCGTGGCGTCCTCGTCACGGCCCGTGGCGTCCTCGTCACGGCCCGTGGCGTCCTCGTCACGGCCCGTGGCGTCCCGTCCTCGTCACGGCCCGTGGCGTCACGGCCCGCCCTCGTCACGGCCCGTGGCGTCCCGCCCTCGTCACGGCCCGTGGCGTCCCGCTCTCGTCACGGCCCGTGGCGTCCCGCTCTCGTCACGGCCCGTGGCGTCCCGCCCTCGTCACGGCCCGTGGCGTCCCGCCCTCGTCACGGCCCGTGGCGTCCCGCCCTCGTCACGGCCCGTGGCGTCCCGCCCTCGTCACGGCCCGTGGCGTCCCGCTCTCGTCACTGTCTGGGGGGGTCTTTCTTTTCACAGTCCGTGTATCTGTACGGTCTTCACATATTTCATTTTGCATTAGCTGTTCTTGTCTGAAGGAAATTAGTTGTTTTTGTAGAATAAACGGCGTCTAAAATGCCTGAACCTTTCTATTGCGATACAATGCTGCCCCTTCAGGCAGCCAAACCTGTAATTACTAGGATTATTAAATGGTTTAATTAAGATTGGATTAAAGCTCCTTTTTATTGCGGTGTAAGCCGGCAGCCAGGCCTCTCTTACCTCAGGGCCCCCTTCCCTGTGCCGAGGTCCCGCATGCGCTCCGTACTTTGGGAATTACGGGCAGACTGACTAAAGAATTTTTAAGATTTTCCTTTTTTCGAAATCTGCCCAGAAAATGCAATGAAATATTAAAGCGCTAGGGCTCGTTCAGAGATGAATGCCGGTGGACGCACATCTGTCGCGCAGCCCGGTTATGTATAAGCCTTTTAGTGGGTGGATTATAGAGGCAGATAGAGGACAGGCTCCCAAATGCTTATTAAAGGCAACGTTTAGGGGGCGGACTGAGATCAAAATGTGATGCGTTTTGAACTCTAATTGCGTAAGACATTTTGGCCCCTATTACAGTCCTCGCACATTTTCGTTTGCGCGTGCAAATGCGCATTTGCACGACTGGCAGAATGTCGTATTACAACGTTCACGCAAACGATGCGCGTTCTTGTTTAACGCGGATGGATCTGCATGAGTGTGAACTGTGCGCGTCCTATACTTAACATTGTGAGCGTAAATTTGTTTGCGCGCTGCTACGCAGATGGTATTACAATTGGAACGCATCTTTCTACGAACGTCGTTTGTGCATAATTTTAACGTCTTTGAAAAGCTGGTGGTAACTGCAATTTCGGAACGTTGTGGCCAACACGAAAAACACCAGCGCGAAAAAAAAAATGCACAGTATAGTTACACATTCTACTAGGGATGCACCGATACTAGTATCGGTGCCGATACTGCCGTTTGCTCGAGTACTTGGTACTCGTGCAAATGGCCCGATACATCCCCCGATACCGGAAGCCAGCGCTGGGCCGACTTGCCGGTATCCGCGGGGCTGGGGAAGCTGGCCGTGTGCACGAAAAGCACTCGGCTGGCGTTCCCCTCCGGCAGGCTGCAATACTCACCTATCCCAAGGTCCGGTCGTACGGCTGTGACACGTTCACGCGGCCGCCGGGCGCTTCTGTGACGCTGCCTCTCGGCTGGAGGCAGCATCACAGAGGCACCCGGCGGCTGCGTGATGGCGTCACAGCCGTGCGACCGGACCTTCGGATGGGTGAGTATTGCTGCTCACCAGAGTGGAACGCTGGCGAATGCTTTTCATGCACGCGGTCAGCTTCCCCAGCATTCGAGCTGGGGGCCAATATCCCTGAGGGCTGGGGGCCAATATCCCTGAGGGCTGGGGGCATTCTGTGTATATATATCTCGGGGGGGGGGGGTATATACATGTGAGCTGGGGGCATTTTTATATGAGGTCTGTTCTTATTGGAAAGTGGTCACATGACAAAATAAAAGTATCGGTACTCGTACTCGGTCTTAAAAAAGTGATATCGGTGCATCCCTACATTCTACACATACCCAAACAATAAAATTGTGAATTCGTGCGTGTTTTTTTTATTGCTGCAGCATATATACTCAAATTTACTTTGACAGGCGCAAAACCTTAAGTGAGTCAATTAAGGTAAATTTGATGATTGGCTGAATCCGGCGGAAAAAACAGTCTGCGCACTGATTTACGTGCGCCACATTACTGCGCGCGTATTACTCTTCGTTTTGCGTGTCGTTTTTTTACGAGCGTTATTTTCAGACTGATGAGAAAATGCGTTTGGATTGGAATACTCCATTAAGTTTCGAGCGATAACGCCGGACGATGCACGCAAAAAAATTTGCGCTGCGCGGACGGAATTGCACGAAGAATGTAATGGGGGCCTTTGTCGGTTCAGACAGGACTCTTAAGGATTGGCAGCACGTCTGCATATGTGTATTTAAATCCTGGAATATATATATATATGTGTTGTTGATGATGATGGGAGAGTCGCAGCGCTGCGTAAAGTCTTCTCCTGCACATTATCCCAAAGATTAACCTCAATGGGAGGTTTGGACTGTGCGGTGGCCAATTCATGTGTGAAAATGATGTCTCATGCTCCCTGAACCACTCTTGCACAATTTGATCCTGATGAATCCTGGCATTGACATTTGATCCTGATGAATCCTGGCATTGACATTTGATCCTGATGAATCCTGGCATTGACATTTGATCCTGATGAATCCTGGCATTGACATCTTGGAATATGCCCGCTGTGCCATCAGGGGAGAAAAACCCATTGATGGAAAAACCTGCTCATTCAGTCGCATAACCTCTTTTTGGGCACATAACTTTGCCAAACCTAGACCTGACCCACTGAAGCAACCCCAGATCATAACAGGCTTGTATGGGAGGCCTTTTTTTTTGGGGGGGGGGGAGGGACAGGCACTGTATATGGTTTTCATATGAATATTTATTATGGATGTCCCGATCGGATCCCTGGGATCTGGATGGACCCAAACTTCAGGGATGGACTTTATCAAGCAGATCCAACCCCAGAGTCCTACAAACGTTGAGCAGCCCGCCTCCCGCTTGGAATCCTGGGGCCTCTGCATTGACTTGTGGGTCATGGAGCAGAAGGGGAAACACTGCGATTCAATGCAGAGGCTCCGGGAATAAAGTTTTCTCTGTGGTGCCATATATCCGGCTGGGTGGGGGGGAGGGGGCGTGTTGTTTTGAATCGGGACTCTGTATCAGCCGATCCCAAACTGTACACAACTCCGATTGAATCAGGACTCAGACTCGATGTGGTCGGATTCTGGAGTAATGCGAAGGAAAATCGTTTGCAAACAGGTTCCAAAATTTCCCCCCAACATCAGAACAATTCGGACATGACAGCCGATGTATTTGAAAAGCTTTGATATCCGTTTTTCCTTCACGGACACAGAGCCCAAGCTGTATTGTAAATGTAGCTGCACTTTTTGTCCAGCAGGGGGAGCCCTCTGCCTCTCACACAGAGCTTTCCTACATTGATTTTATACAATGAGACGCCTCTCTGTATATTTACTGTGTGGGAAATGGGAAGTGGCTTTCCATAAAGCCACTAGCTCTTGGCAGTGGGTTTTATGGAAGATCACACGGCGGTGAAGGAGTTGCGGACCAACATTAGGTTCTGAGTCCATTATCTGCGTCTGGCCATTACAAGGGCTGGTGTTGGGCTTTTCTTCTGTGTCTTGGGCTTCACTTTGCATTGTTCCTTCTTGAAATTGTGGATCTATGTAGTAAAACTAGAATTACCTTGTGAAACTCTCTCTATTACCACCCACGGTTTTTCCAGGTCATCGTTGCCCTTTACAGCAGCGTAAGGGTTAATGACATTTTTCAGAGTCTCCCCATACTCAGATTAGTTCCTTGTCATCATTTACTGATGTTTCTTTCCAGGTCAGGAGTAAAGATCATGGTTTATTAATTAATCCCCCATGCGCTCGTCGAACGTCCCGACTCCATCAAATTTCTTGAAGGGGAAGACGAAGCGGTGCAGAGGCAAAATTTAGATTATGTAACATTCAGGGGCTTTTTTAAAATTTCCTTTTCATGTATAATACAATGACCGTGCCGATATATGCGTCACTGGATAAAGAACCTTCCTAAATTATCTATGATTTAAATAAAGCCTCACAAACAATGGAAACCCCCAGTGGAGGCTCGTGGACGTCACAACATAAAGGCATAATTATTTCATGACCGGTTGGTGGCCACAATCCAGATTTGATATTTTCACTTCCTTGTGTCAACTCTTGCCAATTCTTGATGTAGCTGTTATACCCGACCTCTCGATTTCGGCATCGTTTCCTACTGCAGCTAATAAATATGTGTGTGAAGTCTAATGAGTCACGAATCTGTCAGAAATGGGGCACAATGGTACAATGGATTGTCGAGAGGGATAATGTAGAGGGGAAAATGGCGGCAGGGTTGATAAGTATGATGCAGAGGCACAATGGAGGTCAAAAGGGATGACGGCAAGTAAGACGCAGTAGGGTTTGTTGAGGGAGCAGAGACACAATGGAGAGGGTTGGAGGTATACTAGAGACAAGAGGGCAGATGTGCAATATTGGTGTAAGAGGTCAGTCAGTGGAAAAGGGATGAGATGAGTAGAGCATAATAACATTCAGCACTTCCCTCCAAATGTGGAGAAGTCTCGACTTTACGAGAAGTTCAACCGAGCCACCAGGTCGCTGATCTACAATCATGGAAAGACGACTCGATCCCACTCAGAAATCGCCACCAGCGAGTGTCCTTGGGAAAGACACCAACGATATGGATGCGGCTACCTCACAAAATACTTGTACATCTCTTAGTTTGTAAGTTCCCTTGGGAACCGGTTCCCCCTGAATCAGGTCATCACCAATGTGTGATATTCTAATGTATCATCTCCTCGTACACTGATCTTCTAAATCGCTGCAGAATATGTGGCGCTATATAGAATAATATTAATAATAATACGACAATGGGGAGGGAATGAGTAGGGCAGTATGAAGTTGGGGGGAAAGGAGACTATGGAGATGTGATGAGAAGCGGGCAGAGGCGATGGGGAGGAAACAAGAGTTAGGTTGGCACAAGATGAGTAAAGGACCGCAGTGTTAACAAGAAGGATGTGACAGGGACACAATGGGGCGAGGAAGAGTGAAACTAAGCTTATGTTGCTGAAATGCTATTTTTATCCAGTTAGATCTGACTTTTTAAACCATACAATTTTTAAACAGGGCTTTTTAAAATTGTAAATCTTCCCTAACCCTTTTAATGCTGTATTTCCTTTGTTATCTGTTATTACCGTCCCCTTCCAAAATCGTGTGTAAGATTTTACATTAAGACACAAAAAATGGAAAGTAGACCTAAAATAATTGTATATTATTTATAATAAAAATGTATAGCCTTAAATGCAGATTAGTCTGTCCCCTGTGGAGATCTAACTCCTGTCACACTGCAGTACTGTACAGAAACTACAAGGAGCAGTCCTTGCCCTCACTGTAACAAAGCTCAGCAGCAAACGTTACTGCTGCATTACAACAGCCATGGCAAGGGCAGACTATAGGAAGAGCTCTGGGGTCACTCACTACTATTCAGGGGGTTATAAGTGAAAATCCCCATACAGTACAGATACAAGGTGTTGCTGTAATTGCCATACACAGGCATTATGCAGCACATACAGATACAAGGTGTTGCTGTAATTGCCATACACAGGCATTATGCAGCACATACAGATACAAGGTGTTGCTGTAATTGCCATACACAGGCATTATGCAGCGCATACAGATACAAGGTGTTGCTGTAATTGTCATACACAGGCATTATACAGCACATACAGATACAAGGTGTTGCTGTAATTGCCATACACAGGCATTATGCAGCGCATACAGATACAAGGTGTTGCTGTAATTGCCATACACAGGCATTATGCAGCACATAGAGATATTGCATTGCTAATAATCTCATTGTGATCAATACAAACCCCCATAAGCAGGAGATCTGTACATTTGGTCTGACCTTTATTGTACTTGACACAAAGGCCATTTGTCTGTATGCCAATACCCCGTTTGAAGTTGCTTTAGATGACGCCATCCAACGTTTAGAACCTTTCATCCCAACATTGTTTCTGTAAAGGATAAATGAAAAATTCGGAATGAATAAAGTTATAGTTTAATCGATTAATAATCTGTGTAAAGATCTTTATGGAAAATTAGCTTTTTAACCGTACACTGTATGTTTCTAATGTTCTAATAAATCTTCCAAGCTTGTTGCGGTGAGTTACGTTTTAGAAATGGTTTGTTTTGTGTGATAATATACACGCCCTCCTCCAGCTGATATCTGTTTATTTTCAATATATGGTCCGTTTCAGCTGTAGGTCAAAGGTCGTTTACTGAAATGTGCAATATTTTAATACCGGCTTTCCTCTTGACAATCCCCCTTTTATCTAGTCTCCCCCGATTCCAGTTCGTCTGGTCTTTAAACTGTTTTATTTTCTTATGTGATGCTGAACTTGACGGCAGCGACATCCCACGGGGTGTGCCAGTGTACCTTTAACACGATTTTATTTTAGCAGCTCTGCCAAGTAAAGCCCAGGGCTCTTTATTCCCTCCCAATGGATTGTTTGAGACCCTTTTAACTGCGCCGGAATAATGTGCTATAAAAAGCCACTTAGACGGAGTCGTCTGATTTTGCTTTCTATGGATTGTGGTGGCCTTTTGTTACCCTGTAATGAACCAGGAATGCTATGTGCACGAAACGTGACTTTCTTCTTGGACCGAAGGACAAAAAACCACCTGTAGTTTTCAATTACATTTTTGATTTTATGCGGTTTCACTGATCTGAATGGCCACAAAACGGAGTATGCAGATTTCTCCAAGGGACATTTAAACTGAACCTGTAGCGGCCAGAGTCACTTTCCTATCGATGAACAATCCGGAGATCGATATCACTTTTGGTCTTGATGACCAATGCAATTTCTCATCCCTTGATGAGATATCGCAGCCTGTATTCACCAGCACCGGATGCGCCATGTTTCTGCTCCATGGGAGGAGCCATAGTAGGACCATCATGCACATCTGCGTGAGTGGCCTTCAACGGTGACATCAGCCAAGATCCTCGGCTCCAGTTTCAGGGCTTGGCGACCTTTGTGAAATGGCCCATCCAATAGTAGCAAAGCCTTCCTCCATCAAGAGGCACTGGATTGGCTGGAGGGCTCGGCCCCCCTGCGGTCACGTAACAAGATGTGCTGCAAGCATGTCAGATCCTGCAGAAGTCAGAGGGAGACCAGCCATGGATTTAGATTTTTTTTTTTATATGAAACTAAAGGGTTAAAATGGGAGGGATTTAACACTTTCATTTCTGACCCCCCCCCTTCTCTTCTAGCTCTGTTGCGTTCCTTTATTGAACGTGCAGCCCAAAAATCATAAACCATGAAGTTTTCCTGGATAAGGCTGGTCGTCCACTGGATCCGTATTTGTGAGATGGTGCGGTCATCTGATATCGCGTCTCGCCGTCCGACCGCTCCTACAACATGCAGGTGAATGGACCATCATCGTCCATTGCGTCCGACGTCCGACATAAGACTTCCAACGACTGTGAACGATGCCATCAGATGTGCGATGCCTTCCATTTGAGGGGGAAAAATCGCAGACATCTGACAGATCTCTGGAGAGTAGAGAGTAGCAGATCAGGGGAGTGATTTGGATTTCATCTGGAAAGGTCAAAGGAAGTGGCAGATGGAGGCTGCAGGTTCTTTTAACATGTTCTACCTTCCCACCGGCTTACTGACTTAACAAAATATATACAGACACTAGGGTTACCAGGTTGGCCATGTTTCACTTATTCAATCTGATGGGCATTGCATGAAACGTGCCACCCTGCAACATGTAGAATCCATACACTGCAGGTAAATAAAAAAGGAATACCAGGTGACCAATCACTACTATGAAACTGGCTGCATATCCCATATGTTTTAAATGTAATTTTTTTCTTCTGAACAATTTTTATAATTTTTTTTATTTTTTTTTAAAAGGACTGAGTGTTTCTAAAAGCAGGATGTGCCGTTTTATTATACAAAACCAGTTGATTATGGTTTTGGCAGCCTCTGCACTCCACCGCTGTCTGATTATGATCTGGATCATCTGTGGTCGCACGACAGATCGCGCGCAGTGGACGACCCTAGTCTGACAAAAAAAGTCGGTCGTCCGACTACGGATCCCGTGGACGGCCAGCCTAAATCTGTCCTTTTGGAGCACATGTCCTTCGTTGGGAAGCTTCAATTTCTATGTAACTAGATGGTCCTTTCAATTCTGGTTTTGTCTTTCAAAGCAATGACTGCAAGCCCTGTTGGAGGTCTAGATGGTTAATCCCCCCCATCTCTTTATAAAGACGCCATCCTTTCTTTCCCATCTTTTACAGTGAAAGTACAAATCTTTGGCCGCTCTACAAAATCAAAAATCTGCTCCTCTTCAATCTGCCAATCAATCATCCCTGCAATTGGGAATGTCCCATGTTTCGCTATGATAAAGTGCATTTTCATTGGTCTAAGATTCTCTCGGAGATGGATGATTTGGGAGCCCCAAAGCAAGAAATCCCTATTTATCACATACAAATATTTGAGACGTTGAGCGATTGATCATATGATCCAACGACCCGCCAACTCTTCATGAAATATATTTTTTACTTTGACCCCAATCTACGGAAGGCTGTCTAGTGGTGATGACAACCAGGTACTCCTGCCACCATGATCATCTATGGTCATAATGACTAGACGATCGCATTTTTATCTTTTTTGTTTCTGGATTTTAGAAGTTCTGCGCTTTATTGATTTTGATAGAATCTTCTATTTCTTCTAGCAAAATACTGACCTAAAGATGGGGCTGGACGATCTAAAATTTTCACTATTCAGGCGGTCAGACGAACGCAGTCTGAGCGCACTCTGCGTGCGTGCACAACGGACAGACGTACTGACGGAAGATACTGTAGACACCACACGGTCTGTGTTTTTTTTTGACGGACATAGAAAAAAAAAATGAACTATGGGAAATAAAATGAATATGAAAAATGATAAAAATTTGAAAAGGCATTTTGTGCGTCAAAGTGCTGGACGTCGCAAATGCTCTGCGTCTGACATCTCATCACGCACACAGAATGCTACGCGGACGTGGCGCAGTCTACACGTCCGTGGTAGCGCTTTTACGTTCTTGCCTAACTTGCGTCCGTTTGCCACGTGCGTTGTGCGTGCGCGGTTCGGTGCACACATACTTTGTGGGTCTCTATTGCTCATGATTCTATGCTACGACGGACGTTAAGGCTAGGGTCAGACAAATGCAGTCTGAGCGCAATCTGCGTGCGTGCACATTGGACAGACGTACTGACGGAAGATACTGTAGACACCACACGGTCTGTTGTTTAGAAAGGACGTAGAAAAAAAAGGGAAATATGGGAAACAAAATATGAAAAGGCATTTTGTGCGTCAAGGTGCTGGACGTCGCAAATGCGCTGCGTCTGACGTCTCATCACACACAGCGCTACGCGGATGTGGTGGACGTGGCGCACTCTGCACGTCCGTGTTAGCGGTTTTACGTTCTTGCCTAACTTGCGTCTGTTTGCCACGTGCGTTGTGCATACGCAGTTCAGTGCGGACACACTTAGGCCCCGTTCACACCTATGCGTTTTAAAGTGTGTTCCTGCGCGCTTTCAAACGCATGACCGGGAAATCCCATGTTTTCCTATCGGACCTGTTCACACCTTGGCGTTTTAAAGCACGCAGGAACACCCTTTAAAACATCCTGCGCCCTAAGAAGTCCGGGAGCTTCTTTTGGTGCACATAGCAGCGCGTTCGCGGCCATTTTTGTATGCGCGAACGCGCGTAAAAAAAACACTGCGTTTTGCACACGTTTGAAAAACGTGCAGGTGTGAACCCAGCCTATGTGTGTGGGTCTCTATTGCTCATGGTTCTATGCTACGACGGACGTTAAACTGTACAGCAACACAGATGTGATCACTGCGTTCGTCTGACGCCGGCCTAAATGGAGTTTGAGGTCAACCCTGACTTTAGCATTACACAAATCGAGGAGTATGGAATTTTTAAATGGTGGACCACATCTCCAAGCGTTGGCAGAGCAGAGTCAACACCTGAGGTGCGTTCAATACCTCAGCCGCTGCAAGTGCTAAGTTAGCAACTTGCCATTGAACGCCATTCAGCCACTTAGCGCTCAGCACTGCTAACTTAGCACTTGCAGTGACCCGAGGAGATACTGCAAGTAGCCGAGTGTGACGTATTAAAGATGGCCGCCGCCATGAAGCAACAATTCCATACAGCAAGATGGCCGCCGCCATGAAGCAAGTAATAATTCCGTACAGCAATGTTAATTTTGAGGTTTTTGTTCACCAATGCACAAAATATTTATTTATTATTTACCCCTGCACATAGACATATATTACAGTTCAATTTATATTTTGTTTCAGAAGTAAACCTATCATTTGTGGTGTGGGCATAAAAAACGGAATTGTGTTGACTGCTTTTCGTTATCATATTTTGTCCGAGTGATACGAAAAACCATCTGAATCTTTAATTAAAAAATTGTCGGCCATTTTGGATTCAAAATTCGCATCCAAAGCGTTCAATGACACTGCTGCAGCAAACTGAATTGCTGCGCTGCAGCAATTCAGCAGCTGCTGAGGTATTGAACGGGGCTCTGCTGATGCTCGGGCAGACTCTCTAACGTTTACAAAAGAAAAAATCCATTCTATTTTCGTGATTATTAAAATTCAGGTCTACCAACTGGGTTTGACCCTGTACATACGTACCTAAAGCTTGCATTACTGTACGGTGTACATGAACCATTCTTTCATACCACGCATGCAGTGGTAGACTTCGGTTTTCATTTAGCTTCGACATATGTTATACTTGACTAAAATGGTTTCCCCCCCCCTCATTTTCCCACTTATCTGGAAATTTTACAACGGGAAAAAAATTTAAATTATCGGTACATTTTGGGTCGATGATCTTTCTCGCTCTCCTTTCTTCCCCAGATGTTGATGGCCTATAGTTCTATGAATTCACTCCCCCCCCTTCTGTTCTGGGGCCTCCAAATACGAAAGACCTTGGTGCCTTTTCCATGCGAATGGTGCATGTGCTGCTCGCGCAATAAAGACAATCTGATGCTCCGGTGCGGCCACATTTTGGCCGCACCAATTCAGATGCGAACGCTCCATTTCGACCGTGGTTGAACTGGACGCACAGCAGACCACAAATCGGCCTGTAGGAAGCTGGTCCCTGGCAGGTGAGTTATTCAAAATCATGTCTGCCGAGTGACAGCTGTGAGGACGGAGGGCAGCGGTCAGATGATCCAGAAAGGGGGTGGAGACGTGCTCCTCTCACTCTGACCACCACAAACCTGCTAAAGAGGTCAGAGGGAGCAGTGTCACTTTTAAACCTGAATATGAAATTGATCATTTCCTTTTGGTTGCTCTTTAGGGTTTCCTACTAGTCTTTTGAAGGTGAGCTCGGAGGAGACACGGATCAACCGACTCTACCAGCAAGGGGATCAACGTTCTTTCTCTTGCGATGGCGGCTGCCCCCCCCCCGCCCCGAGACCGAAATGCATGTTTTCAACATTTCATCCTCAGTGTTGGAGCAATTCAATCTCTTTCTTCCCAGTGCTAAAGAATTTCTATGATGATTTATAAAAGTCTTCCACGCACAGAATTTGCAAAAACTTATTCCTGAAAATTAACTCTATCAATGGTAAACAGAAAGCTTGGAACAATGAAAATGTATAAATCATTAACCTCTTAAGGACCAATGACGTAACCGTTCCTTCATTAATGCATTGACTTTAAAGACTCTTGGCCGTTAAGGGGTTAAATATTATAATATAAATGTAATTCAATTATTAAATAATAATGTAAAATAATACCTTTTTTATTATTATTAAATACAACAAAACATGGCCGTGGAGTCTTCTCCCCTCAATTAGTTTTTTTTCAATCTGTATATATGATTTTAGTGTAAATGGGACAGCGTCCATTATGGCTGCACTCGTGCGGGTCATTTTCTCGTCCCAGTTCTCGGATGCGTTGCAGGCTTTTGCAGTTCCCTGGGTATATTTCTCGGCGCGGGGTAGGACATATGGCTCAACCAGCCAGGCTTTAAGATATCTGATCATTTCACATTGCCGTGTATTGAACCATATGTGTTTCCAGATGGGCTCCAGCTCCTCGTGCATCTTCTTAGCGCTTTTAGTAGTTAATGCTCGGCGCAACGTCTTGTCTTCCAAATGTTATCGAAAGGGTTTTGGTGCAGGCAAGACGAGCGGCGCTCTACTCGGTCATGAAAGGAGCAAGGCTGTGAGCTTGTAGGGTAGGTTTTCACTCCGAACACAATGGGAAGATCCAGTATGATGTAGTTATGCCGATTGACATCCCTGCTATAGTGGATTCTAACTCCAGCCCCCCAGACGTTGATAGCCTATACTTCCCAGAATTCTTTGATTGCAATACATGGCCAGAGAATCATGGGAGTTGTAGTTTAAACCATCTGGGGGGTCTGTAGTTTGATATTTGTGCACTAGAGTACGTCCATGATGAATGGACACATGGGTACAGTGAGTGGTAGAGGTCAAAATACTTAGAAACCTAGAAAATGTCGGCAGATAAGAACCTTTCGGCCCATCTAGTCTGCCCAATTACATGGATACTTTACCTGGATTTATCTTTTGTTTAGGATAGCCTTATGCCTATCCCATGCCTGCTTAAATTCAATTACGGTTTTGGCCTCTACCACTTCAACTGGAAGACTGTTCCATGTATCCACCACACTCTCAGTAAAATAATGCTTTCTGATGTTACTTTTAAACCTTTGCCCCTCTAATCTAAGACTATGTCCTCTTGTTTTGCTACTTTGTTTCCTTTTAAATATACTCCCTTCCTCTACCTTGTGGATTCCCTTTACGTATTTAAATGTTTCTATCATATCTCCTCTGTCTCGTCTTTTTTCCAAGCTGTACATGTTAAGATCATTAAGCCTTTCCTGGTAACTTTCCTCCTTCAAGCCGTACACCATTTTAGTAGACCTTCTCTGAACTCTCTAAGATGTCTATATCCTTCTGGAGATACAGTCTCCAGTACTGCACACAGTACTCCAAGTGAGGTCTCACCAGTGCTCTGTACAGTGGCATGAGCACTTCCCTTTTCCTACGTGTCTGGTAAAATGCGCAGGGTCTCTCCTGTGAAATGAACAAGTCCCCAAAGAAAGACCTTCATCCCCCTGTTAGTTCTGAAACCACATTGGGCTCCTGAAGAAGTCTTTGACGAAAGGTTAAACTGCTTGAGCCCATTTAAAGCAAGTTCTAAGCAATTTACTGAAATGTAACGCTACTGATTGCTACTATTTTAACATGGTACCTTCACTCATAATTTTGGTACAAATGTAGCACCCCGTATAGAGATTTTGGAAACTGAGAAGACTCTGAAAACCAGTTTCCAGAGTCTGCCAGACATAATTTTTTTCCTCCAGAGCTCAAGTCACACGATGCAGCTCCAGCGGGTGACATGCTGCACAGTGGCAGCGGGAGAAACACGGGCACCTCAAAATATGTCCCTCGTAACTGCTGCGCAGCGTCTCCCAGCCTGTATCTCGCTGGTGCTGCTGCAGCGTGTGCCTCAACGCTTTCCCGACACGCCTTCCCTCCAGCTTCCGGTTGCAGAAAAGTTTCACATCCAGTATGCTCGAGCATGGATGCCGAAACCTGCACCAGAGGTTCTAAAACCCATGTTTAAATGTATGCTTTGGGTTCAAGCGAATCAAAGAGCAAACCTGCTTTGACTACGGTGGGATACAATGGTCTCATGCCCTGATTGGCCGTGTGCTGAGCAGAGCGTAGGTTTAAAATTGTCGATCTGAATAGTGAATGTAGTCCATCAAGAGGTTCTTCTATCCTCCTCCGACGTGTCATGTGGGCGCCCTCTAGTGGAACCAAAGCCCCATTTCTTCTACATGCGAGATCGTCACAAGTGTTGAATCGGACATCGATGTTGTCTAAGCTACGGTATTGGTGAACTTTCAGGGTTATTCATAGAGCGGGTGTTTTCCAGCGTTTCAGAAGATCGTTGTTGTAATTGTAACAAGCACCAGTGTTTCACAAAAGAGAAAACCAAATAGCGGCACGAGAAGCGCCCTAAAGATCCTTCCGTTTTGGGAGGCCGAGCACCTGACTCCGTATCAAGACATCCGACCGACCTATAAACGGTCCTTACCTCTCCCTGCAATTAGCTCATCACTACAGTCCTCCCCTCCTGTTTCTCACCCATCTAGATTGTAAATTCCCCTGGGAATAGAGTCCTCATGTCCTGCTGTATCTGCTGGCAGGAATACTGACCTGCCTCCTGTATGTATTGTAGAATTGTCTTGTCTTTACCCATTGCACCTTGTACAGCGCTGCGGAATGTGTTGGCTCTTAATAAATAATAAAGTGCAGTCTGGATCACTTTGTGAAACGCTGGCGTTTTTATACTGTCGCGAGTCACGACAATGGCGACTTTGCCGTTGTTTGCAACTTTGGCACACACTGGCGGTCCTTCAATAACCTCTAGTTTACTGTGATGCTTCATTCCCTCGTAGGATCATATTGCTTGAGAAAGCAGGTTTCCACAATGAATTTCTTAAAAGGGCAGGGTGTAGACTTTTTTTAAAAAAAAAAAAAGTAAAAAAAAAATTTAAGCATTTTTATAAACAAAAAATCCTTTTATTTCCAACAGTGACGATGTGATCCATGTGCTTTTTGGGCAAATGCAAGGATACAATGTAACAAAAGGTCTATATAGATATGTCTGTGTTTGTAAAATACTTATTTAAAGGAGGCAAAGGGGCGAGTGAGGAAAATATGGGAGTAGCTTTAGGATTTCTGATGTCTGCTCTAATACAAAAAGTTGCAGGGATATTCTTAGTGTTAAACTGTAATGGCATAAACTACTACCAACCTCCTAACTACCCTTTCACTGCTGAGGACGTGTGGGGAACGTCCTCATTGACTCCTAAGGAAAGATAGGGTGGAGATAGGGGGTTCCTTTGAACCCCGATATCTCCTGACTGTTGGCAGCTAGCAGGGTCATGTTTGGTATCATTATAAAGGCCAGAGCATGGCCTTTCCAATGATACCAAATATGACCATGTTTAAAGTAAAGAAAAAAATTATAAAAAAAATAATTAAAAAAAGGTGTTTTTTTTTAAAGATGTGAAATGGCTCAGCAGTGAAGGGGTTAAATCAGCGAAAGGGCTTGCTAAATTATTTTTTACACTTACAGCTGCAAAATAGAACAGTGTGAATATTTTGTGCTTTACAGTTGTCGTCCTGTGTACTCACTCTGTAACCTGGTCTCAGTCCTTGCCCCTTGCACACGCAAACTTCCGCTCCTACCGTGTTCAAGGAACATAACTAGAAGAAAGCTTGAGTCTGCAGTATCCCAAAAACTGCTGAACAAATGGGATTAAATATTTATAGGGTGAAAACCAGGAAAATGGTTCAGTTGCTACAATTCTTCTTTTACCTGACTGGACTTATTCGGCTCATTTCTAGTGGTATTTGAAAGGAAACCGTAAGTGATCAAAGACCCTCAATCTGTTTTCATGAATAAAGAGTTGGTTTCTGTGCTGCTAGACTTGCTCGTCATGCTGGCGGAGCTGACTGTTGCTGAGTGTGGACGTGTTTCTGCTGAGCTCTCTGACGATCTGGCTATTTCACGCATTATTTTTCACGTCCCACTTTCGAGGAAAGCTGCTGTTTTTGTACCCCGAGATCCTGCCGCCCTGGGGAGATGTTTGAGACCCGAGGCACCGCTCTGCAGATCTTTATTGCACCGCTTGAATGCTGTGCTGCTTTTTGCGGCCTAGATGCAGGCAGCCATTTTGACAGCCTGCTCCGGAGTTGCGGGCCCGATCTGGTAGTGAACTCAAGTGCCATGGAGACTGCTAGCCTTCCAGCATCTGTGCTACCTCCGGGGCTGCCTCCCTCCCCACTGCAGCTGTATGATGATGACCTTGATTCCCCTCTTACTAAAGGGATGCTAGCGGACCTCATGGAGATGCGGAGGCTCTGGCGCGACACTTGGCGGGAAGCTGGCTGGGCCTACGGCGTAGATTTGGCTGTGAAGGCGTATGATTGCCTTGCGGAGCTGGAGCCACGGCCCTGTGATACTGCGGGGCCTGTGATCGGGCCTGAGGCCGGCGTCCAGTGCGACTTGCGACCTCACCTGGCTGCACACGTCATGGAGTTCCCCCTGCAAGCAGTTTACCTGGAGATTCCTGTGGCCGGAGGTTGGTTGCGACCCGTTTCTCTGCCGCCTGCTGTGCCGTCCTGTTTCAGCGGTCCCTCTGCGGGATGTTCTGCAGCCCTATTATGCGGAGAGGAGCTGGCTGGCTTTGTTGATTGGCGGCTGATCCTGGTGCTGAGAGGGCTCTACTCCCTCGTGAAGCTGACTGGTCTGGGTGCCCTATTTGTTCTCCTGCGGGCCGTGACTCCCTTTACGGTCCTGGACACTGGCTGATGTCCCACTGTGTCGTGCCTCTTTTCTAGTTGATGTCCTCTGGCTATACCTTGTTCACCCCATTTACCATGTCAATGTTTATTCTATGAGAAATGATCCCCTCCACGAGGACACCCCCCCCCCCTGCTATTTGATGAGACCCTTTCTCTCGCCATTGCGGTGTTATGTTTTATTTTCACTCGCCCCTCTGCACACTCCTTTGCTGACTTTACCACATCCCAGCCATGAAAGATAATTTGTTGGCAACTGGGTTTTTATATATTTTTTTTCTGTCTTTTTGTGTGTGCGGGACGATGGGTGGACTTGGGTGAGCCATTGGAACGGGTACCATGGCTCTGACCGCTTCTTCTGGCCCCAGGTTGCCCGGTCTTGTGGCCTCTTCTGTGGCCTCCAGTTCCCCGTGGGGTTACTGGAGCGAGCCAGGAATGCCGCTCTTTATTAGGTGGTCCCCCACCCCCCTTTTTTTTGTTTGTTTGAATTTTGTCAACCCAGGCACTTTGCCCACCAGGGCCGTAGGGAGGGCGAGGCGAGTGAGGCACTCGCCTCGGGCACAGCCACAAGGGGGCACAGGCAGGGGTGATCACTCGCTCTTAGTAATAATGCAAATCGCGATGATCACGACGCCCACTATTTGACTGCAGGCTCCACCTCCTCCCTGAAAACCCTGACTTGTGTCGGAGTGTCCTTCCCACTTTCCCGTCCCCCCTTACTGTTGATAGCTTTGTTTACCCAAGCTGACTATTATTATTTTTTATTTATTTACGTTGATTTTCCTGATGACTAGCCTGCTGTGGCCCTGCGCGGCCGTTTTCTGTTTGTTGTACTGATGACCTTGTTACAAAATAAAATTTGGAAATACAAAAGAAAAAAAAAAAGACTTGCTCGTCATATAATGTAAAATAGAAGGAAATTCTAAATTTATTTTTTTGAAAAAAAAACACACACACACTGGCATCATAGATGAACTGCAGGCAAAATTTCAACTCTCCTCCTTGCGGTCCTAATCGGGCTTACATCTGAAGTTGTGTATATAAAAATTGTATATATTTTTTATTTTTTATTTTTTTTTATAGAAATATATTTTTTAAAATCCTATTTTTTTTTTAAAATTTATTTTATTTTTTTTCCCCAGAGCGAGAGGCGATGGTGTGAGCAATAAAACATTTTTTAAAAAATATTTCTATAAAGCAGCTTTTTAAATATTTTTTTGGGGGTGTCTGTGCAAATAACATCAAACGGTACCTTTAACCATTATTGCTGAAGATCAGTACCCGATTGTTTTACGTCAGGTTTTTTTCTAAGCTTTTATATTCCTAAATTCGCATTTTTTTGGAATTCCAATTTTTGTTTTCCCTACACTTTATTGTACAAAAGATTCAGCACACCTAAAGCTTGATTTTTTTTTTTTTTTTTTTATAAAAATAAAAAATTAAAAAAAATTGCCACTCGTACAATAAATTCTCATAGTGTTTTTGACAATATCGGAAAGCCGGACCTTCTGGGGGAGGCGACGAGTGGTTTTGTGATGATATATTGGAATATTTAGCAGAATCCGGGATTAATTTGCACCCTTCACACTTGGTATGTGCATGCATTATTTTATTTTTGCATGATGTGACTTTCTCGTCCGTCCCCCCCACCCCCATTCAGAAAACCCTTGGGTCGTAAGGTCACCAGCTGCTTATGGGTTATCCTTTAAGGTTGCCAGATCAACCATGTTTTCCCTGGACACACATTAGTATATAATGCACAGGGAAAAGTGCTGCCCTGCCACATGTATAATTCATATGCTGCAGGAAGGAAAGCGAGGCAGCTCACCTGGGATTACTTCTTGATTTCTTACTTGCAGCGTGCGGATTCTACATGCTGCAGGGTGGCCTTTTTCATTCGCTGTCCCTCGGCACGAGTAAAGGTGTACAGGAAAACATGGCCGACCTGGCACCATTAGTCATGCCTCATCATGAATCCCAATATTCAGTTTTTTGGCTTTTTGTTGCTTTTATAATCGTGCTTTGCTGTGTAGGCCTGCATCTACTTACACGCTTAGGCCTCTGATCCTCCGGTGGGACAAATCTACACGTGTGGATTACGAGCCTTTGAAAATGGTATCTTCTCGCAGTTTACAGTAGGCAAAAAAATAATTTTAGTGTTTGTTTTTCCTTCTTACTGGGGTTTCAAGGGATCTCCCCGACTTGAAATGGTCTGGTACTAAAGCTGGAACTGATCCTTTTTGCCCTTTCCCTCTGCCATCAAAAGATTTCCAAGTTTTTGGTGCATTATCGGTGTGTTGAACCAGAGTGATCCTCATCGTCCTTGGGCACGTTAACCTCCCCCAATCGTTCACCTTTTTAATGCCGCCACCAGCCTGCTTTTAGTAATCACAACCGCACCTTTGCATTCTGATCCATGCATCACCCCGTTCTCCGCTCCCTTGTTCCCCTATCCCCCCTCGTATCCTCTGCTTTCTATCTGTATCCCCACCTCTCCCCGCGCTTTCCTGTATGTGCACTTCCTGAAACCGTGTCCCGTTCTGTCGTCTTTTCACGGGGTTGATACGGCCCATTGGGCGTCTGGGGTATGTCGTCTCGATGGCTGTTACACCGGATGCTTCTAGGTATGCATGCTTTGACTGAATGCGGGATCCATAATGACCTTCTTGTTTGGGAAAATGTTTTTTTTTTTTTTTTAATCTTTTTACATATTTTATTCAAAAAAATTATATATTTTTTAAATCCCCTTCCCTTTCACATCGAATACAAAATTTCAACCGCTAATATACCCTGTGTTGGCCGTGCGGTGTCCCCATTTTAGTATATTTATCCTCCATTTCGGCTCACCTTGGCCATGGCAGCCATGTTGCCTCACGTTTTACATGGTCGACCCTTGTAGCTTTGGTATTGGCCTGCCGATGTTGGGCAATCCCCGTGGCTTGCCTTAACGCAAAGTAAGGACACCTACGGCCCAGTAAAAATATCTCCATCTGTTTTTGCTGTTTTATCATTTTTGACCGCTTTTTTAGGGGTTTGTCGTTTTGAGGAAAGAAAACGGCCTTTCTTTCAGAATAGGTCACAGGGCCGTTGACTGCTTTTAGGTGACTCGTTCCTTAAAATGCAGTGGCTTTACAGTGGAGAATCGTTAATCCGCAGTTGATGATCGAATAAAGCTTCCCAGTTTCGTTCCTTGGAGTTTCACTTCATGGAACAAAATTGTGGACGCCATATTCTCACGGCATCAGGTAGTTGTTGTCCCTCAACTGTCTGTATGCTGGTAATGGGCGATTTTCATGTAGGTTTTGTCCTTTAGTCATGGGTCTCTGGGTGGCAGTAGAACGGAGAGGTCACCCGTGGCTCCCAAATCTCCTGTCCCCCTACACTCATTGGGTTTCTGGTCTGGGGTTTGTGTGTATGTGCGCCTCATATCTAGGCCAGTCTTCCGTCTTGGGGTCAACGCTGTCACTGTTGTCTTGTGTTTTGAGTTCTGTCTTTTTCTTGACTCTGTGTTTTTTTTCTTTTTTTCTCTCCCCTCCCTGCCTTTCCCATCTCTTCTTCCCTACTCTGCTTGTATTTTCTCTCTCTTCCCACCATCTTTTCTACCACCCATCCTTTCTTTCCTGTCCTCCTCCTTTTTCTCTCTTCTCCATTTCCTTCTTTTCTACCCCCCACCCTCCCCTCTACACCCTGTAGGTCTTCCTCGTCTCACACTCTCCACCAGTACTGCTGCCCCGCTCAGTCGCAGCTCTGCATGCAGCTAGCTCCCCCCGTCAGGCACACTGACTGCAGGTAAGAGCTAGAGCGGCAGCCTCCACACTGCCCCCTACAGACTGGTCCATGGGCCAGAGCATAATGCCTCCTCCCTTCCCACGCTCATCTCATCACACACATTCTTTCCCATTCCCACATTGGTGTTACTCCATCAGGATCTTCTCATCACTTCCTTCTGGAGCACACACTGCATCTCAATGACGCCAAGTTTGCTCCCATAATGTCTTCATCCATGATTGCACGTTTTGACCCCATGAGTGTTCCTCTTGCCATTTTTCACTCTGCTTTGATTCAGAGATTGACATATCTGATGGAGTCCAGGCATTTGCGATACTTTTATGGAAAGTAGTATGGATGTACAGTGACCTCTTTTGACATTTGTCGATCCCTAGACCAGTAAGCACAAACCTAATTACGATTGTGATCTGCCTCCTTCAAAGCATTTCCAAACAATCCCTCCATGTATTGGTTTTTAATGGACGAAATGCCAAGATCCTTTATCTCGACAACGTAAATCCGAGCCCTTTAAATGTCGGGACTATTCAAGAAATTACTTGTGGCGTTGAATATTTCTGAAACTGTTACACAATATTGCATTGTTTTCTAAGAAATGCATTTTAACTTTACTCTGTGTTGTGTCCGGTACACAAATCCATTACCTCTGGACTTTCCAGGGTCTAGGAACTGCATGAGCAAATTCTAGTAAAGCTTAGTGTCATGGTAGATGCATAAAACGCCATTGATCTAGTTAAAATGATTAATTGTTAAACAATGTGGCTTGCTACATTTAAGATGGCAGCCATCTTGAATCAAACACACAAAAAAAAAAGACAATACTGGCTCTTAACCTCGTCAAAAAGACATAGCATATCCTGGATTGCATCTATTTGTGCGTGAACTGGTCTCAAGCAGGATGTGCCCTCATTGATTTGTTAAAGGATTTAGGTCCGCCACATCCAACTTCTATCCACTGGATACAACTTGTATCTTAAATTAAAATCACCCATGTCATAAACTTGTTTTCATTGCCCTTTGTGTTCACCCTCATCTTAACACACGCACACACATAGAACAAACAAGTCAACCAAAATCCATGTTTTTCTTTTAGCTTTCTTTTTATCTTCCTGATCTCTCCTCTTCTGTGCAACCTCTTTTCTATCAATTCCTATAAAAAAAATTATTTTGTTTGGTTCGTTCGTCTTGGATATAGTATTGGTGTCCTTGCCATGCTCTCTATCGTCCCACCATCTTACCATGCTCTCTATCGTCCCACCATCTTACCATGCTCTCTATCGTCCCACCATCTTACCATGCTCTCTATCGTCCCACCATCTTACCATGCTCTCTATCGTCCCACCATCTTGTCATGCTCTCTATCGTCCCATCTTACCATGCTCTCGATCGTCCCATCTTACCATGCTCTCGATCGTCCCATCTTACCATGCTCTCGATCGTCCCATCTTACCATGCTCTCGATCGTCCCATCTTACCATGCTCTCGATCGTCCATCTTACCATGCTCTCGATCGTCCCATCTTACCATGCTCTCGATCGTCCCATCTTACCATGCTCTCGATCGTCTCATCTTACCATGCTCTCGATCGTCCCATCTTACCATGCTCTCGATCGTCCCATCTTACCATGCTATCGCTTGTCCCACCTTACCATGCTCTCGCTTGTCCCACCGTCTTACCATGCTCTCGCTTGTCCCACCGTCTTACCATGCTCTCGATCGCCCCACCATTGCAATTTTCAGTGGTTCCTTTTTCCCATTCTATGCTCATGTGTGTCTCTCTATAGGGGTGAGGATGATGAGGAAGAGGTGGTCCATCAATTTTGCTGCCCTGCCTCGGAGTGCAGCAGTCCGTCCTCCAGGTAACATGGAGTGACACTTGGCACCTTCCGCCCCCCGGACTTCTGCCATCTCCTTTTCCTCTTCTCTGGACCCCGGGTCACTTTCGAGGGTGGGCCACCTCGGCCCTTGATGAGTGTTCATTGGAGGACAGTATGGACCTTGCACTTCAGCCTGGACGCATCATCGATGCCTTCCTACAAGGGGAGCCACATCCTGGGTGACCACTCCCTTCATTGTCCGACCTCTTTGTGCCTCCTGCTTCAACACACCAACACAGCGAAGAGATGGCCGCTAATCTCTGTCCACAAATACGCACAGACCCTGACACGCGTGAGCTACTCAATGTTCTTTGTCATGGTCCTAGGAACTGGGACTGAAAGGACCATGGATAGGTTTTTCACTTGAAACTTATCTCTCTCTTCTCTCAGGTGGGCTGCAAGTAGCTCATCCTGCTGTGATACCAAATGGTGTGAGGTGTACGTTGTGATTTTATTTTCTCCCAAAGTTTCCCCTCGTGTTGCAGAGGTGTGCTCCTCTGCGAATTTCCTATGCAGTAACATGGGGGGTGGCTGCCTGCAGACCAAGCCTTGTGTGCATGAATCTCCAGCAACCTAAAGGCCTATTTCCAAACCCCTTCTTTATGGTTCCCTTTTATGTGTGTCCTCTAAATACCTCTTGTATGTGTTCCTGTCTCTCCTGGTCCATTGACATGTGCAACTCGCCCTCTCTCCTCGACGGTGGGAGAGTGAGTTTCTGTGTTTGCCATGGTGGCCTCCAAACACTTTATCATTGACCACTGTCTGTGAAGTCCTGTCTTCCCTCTGTGTAACGCACTTACACGTGGACCTACGAACATCTGTGTTTTACCATTGTGGCCTCAGAATTACATTTCTCTGCCAGCATTGTCCGTGATGTCTCGTCTACCCTTCCACCCATGTAATGTCTTTACATTCGTTCCCGTACACCCCGTTATCAACTTCCCTTGATGTCCTGCATTGCTCCTTTTTGGCTTGAACATCCTCAAACAATGCTTTTCACGCTCTATCCCAAGCTTTAATGCTTTAATTTAAATCCCTTTCTGCTTTTTTTACGTTCAACGACTACAAGCCCCACTCTGTAAATAGCTCTTTACGATACTCTCTAAAGTATGATTTAAAATAATAAAAAAAAAAGGATCTACCCCAGTCTAAATAAAGAGAATTTAAAGCAGACTGAGCTTCGTTGTTTTTTTTTTTTGTTAATTTTTGTGAATCTTGGTGTCTTGCGTCATGTTAACGGGAACGGAACACACGAAAAGCACAGTGACTTCTCTCACCACTAGATGTCCTCTCGTCATCACAAAGTCTGATTTCTGGAGGATTTTTGGCCTAAAAGAACTATTCAAGTTCTCAAAAAACCCAAAAACCCCCACTATCATAACAAATGTTAAGCGTCAACACGCAGGACACCAGGTCATGTTCTAAAATGTCACCATCCACGGATTGAAGGCTGTGACGTTTTATAGAAGCATGGATATAATGCCTTTCAAATATGTACCGGAGAGGTGACAATCCTAGAAAAAAAAAAGATAATAGAAACATAGAAACATAGAAAAATGTCGGCAGATAAGAACCTTTCGGCCCATCTAGTCTGCCCAATTACATGGATACTTTACCTGGATTTATCTTTTGTTTAGGATAGCCTTATGCCTTATAATATAAAATATTTTTATGTATGTATGTTACACGCACACACATTTCAGAACTCAGTAGGTATATATACATACACATTGCAGCCCTGTGTGTGTGTGTGTGTGTGTATATATATGTATATATATATATATATATTTATATATTACAGGTCTTTATTCATAACAGCCTAGAGAGGCCGCATCGCATGTATCTGACGCTGCCTCTCTAGGCTGTTATGAATAAAGACCTCTAAACACTATTTTGTTTAAATAATTTTTCTTGGCAGGACAAGTAGATCGTCCTAAGGGACAAGTAGATTGGACTACCACTTAGTCCGTTGGACAAGTAGATTTTGTATTAAATTTCCACACCCCTGTATCTAGAAAGGAGATCTCAAGCTCTGGCCATCCCGGATGTTAGTGGCCTACAATTCCCAGAATTCTTTTGAATGCAATAGGCCAGAGTTGGAGATCCCAGTTGTCGATGGTATAAAATATAAAGATATAATAAAGTTTATTATTGCAGAAGCCATTTACACATCACAGCAATTCAAAGAACTGCATCCCAGGGTTCCTGTGCTACATTCGCCATATGCAGCATAGAACTCTGGGTAAGACATGCAAATGATGTCTGCAATTTCCTTTTTTTTTTTCTTTTGCACCCTGGGTCTGTAATAACACAGAACCGTCCAATCAGTGCCATGCCGTACTAGATGGCTTATTTAGCAGAGATCAGGTAAAAGCAACAGGTCAAACAGGCCACTCCTGGACAGCGCTGTTTCGGGTTTACTGGACCCTCTTCGGCAGGAGCTAGGCATGACCAGTAGCAGTTCGATGCTTAGCCCGTAGGGTAAATCCAATACTTAAAAGGTGGTGGAGGGCAAAAAATGAGATTAAAAGCGTCCATACTGCAAATAATAAAGTTTATTATTGCAGAGGCTATTTACACGTCACAGCAATTCAAAGAACTGCATCACAGAGCTCATGTGCTACATTCCCCATGTCCTTGTTGTTCCTGGGTCATCAGAAGATGGAAATGTTTTAAGTCGTATATCCTGAACTTCTACGCATCATTTAAGTGTTTTAATTGGAATCTGGATTTTTTAGCGTCCTTCTGAGCATCCGCTGTGTCGTCGGGTACGGAGGAGCCTGCTGAACATGTCTGCTCTTCTCTGCTGATGCTTGGACGGACGCTCCATCAAAAATTCAGATTCCGGTTTTCGTAAAGTTAAAATCGGGTTTGACCTTGTCGGTTGTTTTGCACTACATTTCTTCTTTGTCCGGAAGGGCATATGTGAATGCTGCAACTTGGAAGAAGCGGTGCCCTCGGACAGGTTTGCCTTTCTGGGTGTGATGGTTTACAGGTAGACCTCCAGTCTTTTATGAGGAACCTTCAGATATATACAGATTTGTCACTTTTTGGTCTCCCTCCCTCTTTTTTTTCTAGATATCAATAGTTTACCTCCAATTTAAATCTTGATTGGTCTTCACGATCCTTTTCTATCTACACCCAGGCCTGGCCTCCGATAAACTAGACAAATGCCTTGTGGGACGCAATGGCCACGGGCCAGCTGGGTACACCAAAGGATCTTTTCCCAGCTGGCCTAAGTGTAAGGATGGCCCTATAGCTCTATGGTACATCGGGGAGAACAAAAGATCCACGACAGACCCATCTGTTATCTTTCTGTAATTGGCAGATGTCATTTATTGGCGTTACTGTAATTTCCTGTACAGATAGTCCAAGTCCTAATTAAATCTTTGACTAAAGCCGGATCCTCGAGGAAAGATCAAATGGTCTATTTCCACAAGTTTCTCTGACTCTTACGATATGAAATACCCGGGCAACGAAGCTCTCGAAGATAAAGTACATTTTAGTATGCTCAAGTTGATGCCTTTTGGGTTACAAAAAGTGGGGTGTGTCTGCTGCTAGATCTCCTTCAAGCCATTGGTTCTGGAGTCATTTGGGACCTATCCATTTCCAGAAAACCTGGTACAGGTAGACGTATTTAACTAATTATATGGTCATTGGCGAGTCTACGGCTGCAATCAAATCAACTGCAATCTTTAAGGTCTAGAGCTTTTTAAGGTAGGTGGACAGTTGGTTTTTTTGAATGGGGTCAACCACTCTACCTTATTTGAACATGGACTTTTGCTTTTTGGCGTTTGATAAATGGCGTATAAAGTTGAATCCATGTTAGCTGGAACGTGAAATGTTTGCCTGTAAATGTTCATTAATTTGAATGACCTCCTGGCTGGAAAACCATCCTTTAGCTAGGGCTGGGTGATATCTTTTGATTTAGCCAGATTTTGATCCAGGTCAAGGTTGTCTACAATTTTACTCTTGGGAATCGGCAGAGCAGAGCCGACAGGTTCTAAAGAGCCTGCTAAACCTGTCGGTTGTCCACTGCCAATGTTTGGACAGACTAAATTGCATATATCACCCAGCCCTACTTTGAGCAATCCCACCAGCAAGAGGGGCAAAATATCAGGGTGAAGATACAAGCTGTAACTTAGACCCGTTTCCATCAGAAACCATCACAAGGTGTTGACCTGGTAGAGGGTCACAAAAGGAATTGGAAATTTTAGGCAAAAAGTACTGAATTTTGAGTAATAAAAGCAAAGTTACTCCCTTTGCTTATCCTGTTTAATCCAACGTTTTCAGTTCCCTGCCAAGTCACCTTCATTCCCAGTTTAATGAATAATCCCTACAGGTTTCTAGGCCTCAAAATGCCAGAACGAATAACCTCTAGACTGGTTCTAAAGTTTAAATGTGAAAGGGGTTGCTTGATTTTAAAGATTATAGATGAAGTAATGATTACCTTGAGTTGTGCATTTTATGTAATGTTTGAGAGAGGAACATGGTTAATAGAATTCCATATACTCTCCCTTTGTATCCTTGATGTTGAAGTTCTTGGTCATCTTTGATTTATAATCCCTATGTTTCCCTCACTGCTGTATCCTGTCTTTTAACCTACATATACGCTGTAGCTCCATGGAATACATTTGAACTACGTGGCATTGTTGAGAAATGTTCTCTGAAGTCTGAAGAACATCTGGGTTAAGGTTTAACCTACAACGTAACCAGGTCGACGGATTGAGAATAAGAATGCCATGTTTGGAGGTTTTCTATGTGCAAATAGTCATCATTGAGCATGATCATGGCATCCTACAATAAACATTTCCAAAAAATATCAAATGCAACCTAAATTTCCTTATGTGGTGTATGATGTTCAGGTTACACCCGGTAGGCCCAGTCTGACAAAGGAATACTAGGAGGGCCACAATGACCATGAGCTACTGGCAGATCAAAGGATGTGTCCAGCTGGCAAAAATGAGGTCAGCGCTGTGGATGTATGATCAGGGGGAATATCGAAAGGTTTCCACAACTGGTCCAGTACTGGCCGTAGTGATCATGAGTCTTTCCCTGCCCAGGCTAGAGGAACATTTCAGTCTATTACTGATCAGCAGTTATGGGTACCTTTCCACTGTGTTTACCATCAATTGAAGTAAGCAAAATGTGCGACTAGATTTCAGTACGTGTTTTCAACTTGCAGCACTTGACCACGTGATGGGCAAAATGTTCCAAGCTGTCGACCCATGCTTAGCTGACACAAATAATTTTTCTTGGAAGAGCAAAGTCAGTGTCTCGTGCGTCCTTCATCCTCTCTGCTCTACACATCATACTGTATTAGCAGTGTCCTTCAACAACCTAGCTGTGTGCTGTCCTTGCGTGGACCTCCACTGGGGCTATTTCTGCGTTCCTCCTCGTAGTTGAGGCTGGACTCGAAAGAGACATATAGAGGACACGTATAAAAAGGTGGTTGATCTAGAATACAATCTCCACCCTGTGTTATTCTTTTACAAAAGTGTGGGGTGGCAATAAAAGCTGTTATCAATAGCAAGACATTCCTGTAACCCAACGCTGCCTGGATAACCGGCTAGGCGTGGTACAGGTATTGGAACGATGTGGTATGCATAGATAGAGGGTGTGCTGAGCTCGCACCTGATCATTGGAAGCTATTTATGTCTGCCATGTATACACATGATTTATCTTTCGAACTCAAATGCAGAAAGTTTGACCAAGAAAACCAGCCAAATTCGTATGCTGGTAGTCAATACAAATTGTCTTCTCGCGCATGGCCAAGGTATATTCGGTAATCACCCGACAATGAGGATACTATGGGGAAAGTGTCATAAACTGTCATTTAGGGTCTCTTGGCCTCCCCTAGTTCTCAAATTGGGATTTTTCGAGGAATCTTAAACTTGTCTATGTCTACTCTTTCTGCGTGGTGGTGTTGGTAGAAAACAACGGTACTCATACCAAATTCTCCAGTATCTCACCCACTACCCTCTATAAATTGATGGCTCATGATTTGCACCCTTCATCTAATTCCACCCCCAAAGACAAGGTACAGCTCTGGAATGTCCAACCAAACCATTGCTAATTTGTATGGTGCGTTTCCTTCATCAACTATTTCCACCCAAATGGTTTGCTCTTTGCTTTTTATGTTGGATTGAAAATAATTTTTACGTCTTTATTGACCAATTCCGCAGAGTCAATTAAATCTTGGATGTAAATCACAAACCATGGTTTATTTTTCTAACGCCAACATGCCCAATAACATGGCTGGAAAGAAGTCTGGCCCCAGCTCACCCATTCGAAGTAACCTTGAGCCCCTCTGGTCTTATCGCCCGCCTGGCCACTGGTTTCATACTCCCATGTATAGGTAGGTAAGTGTTATGGCTCCACGGCATGTACCATATGAACGTGGTAAAGTTGAGAATTTAACAATAATATACTACTGTTAAGAAAATGGACATTAGATCCTCCAGTGACTTTTTTTTCCCATCGGTATCAAGGTTGATGACCCTCTACGTTCCTTTCGGATCTATTCACTAAAGGTGACACTCAGGAGAATTTGCAGAAGTGAAAAATCTAGGTCAAAATGGCCAAACAAGAAAAATTCTCCCATTTATCTCCCTTTCCAATTCTATTTGGTCTAGATCAGTGGTTCCCAACCCCAGTCCTCAAATCCCCATAACAGACCAGGTTTGCCAGATATCGGAGTCACAGCACAAGTGATGATTTGCTGCTCAGTGATTGCAGGATTCAGTCTGCACTTCCCCAAGGTGATCCTTAAAACCTGTCCTGTTAAAGGTACTCGACGACCGGAGTTGGGAGCCACTGATCTAGATTGTTCTCTTCTGAGTTTCACCGTTTAGTGAATAGACCGGTTTATGTTTAGTACTTGTCTTCCAGTTCTGAGCTAAATCCCGGGGCTTCCTATGAACATACTTTCTCAAGGATGCCCTATACCTATATTCTGGTGATATGGTTCTTGAAGAGGCCCAGGTTTCATCTTGGTTATTGGGAAGGTGGCTGCTTTCAGGTTGGTATTGCTGCATGTTGACATCTGTCTTGACTTCTTTTAAAAAGTAATGGTAACGCGCCACTTGTGTGACTTGGACCAGGGAGGTAAAATGGGCACTGCTTTGACGTGCTTGGGTATGGACCTAGCCTAGGTTGCTCGTTGAGTGCGTCCATTGTTGACGATCTGTAGCTCCTCCGTTGCTGGGTGGATATTCTCATGAGAATCCCCATGGTCTGTTTGCTGATCGATGGTTCTAGTCTCGTGCTTCTGCTCGTAATTTATCTAGGCTGCTGATCTTAGATGTGTAGGAATTCTGATGTGTGGGAATTCAGGTTTTGTAGGGTTTGTGCTCGGTACAGCTGTATGCAGATTAACCGGGACAGTCTGTGTCATCCAAACGCTACAGGGTTTATTGACCTTCAAAATGCAGTTTTCTGAACCAATTGGCCGATTCACAAAACTGTCAAATGTGAAATTGACAGCGAAATACAGTGCTATTCGCGGCAGTTCACCACAATTCGGTGGTGTCTGACAATTCTGGTGCCATCTATCGCTGCTTCTGTTCACCTGCCCCCAAATTGCAGTGAAATTGTGCCAAAATGGCCTGATTTCAGTGTTTCAATAAGGCAGGTATATACAGGTGTACCTCATAGGTTTCAACGTAAAAAAAAAATTCTTTTAAGACCATTTATTCTTTTATTATTTTTTTAAAAAAAAAATTAAAAGTTTATTTTTTTAAAATTAAATTTGTTACAGACCTTTTATTAAGGAGCTTTCCTGTTATTTAGACACGTTTTTAATACTTTTGATTTTAAAACCACTCTTAAGAGTTTATTTTGCTTTTTCAGTTCGGAAATCACGGAGGTAATTCGTCGGTGTCCGATAACTGGTTCAGCAACCCCAATTCTGGAAAAATTCGTAGAACATTTGCTATATATAGAGAATTCACAGTATTTTTGATGAAATGGAATTGCCAAAGTGCGGCGCAAAGCCCCGAAATTGGACACAAGGTTTATGTAAAAGTAAAATTCTATACAAGTAAATTTTTTTCTCTCTAACGCAGCGCTATTGTTCACTTCACAACTATAGAGTGAACAATGATGCTGCACAAACTCGCCTTGTAATTTCCATATTTGCTTCGTTTTAAGGCAACAGATTCTGCCCTTTCTTTTGATGTGACAGCACTGCGTGAAACTGCTTTTCAGCTTTTTAAAATGTAAATTCATTTGTTTCCCCTAAAATAAAAATTACAGTATTTTTGACTTTGTCGGGGGTCGAGGTGCTCCAGATTTTTGTGCCTACAGTAAATCCTGCACTGCCTATGTTGAAGACGGAATCGAGCTCGGTGCTTTGTTTGGATGTCATAACCTCGGCAGCAGAAGGTGGTTGCGTACGTGGGAGGGAGGCTAGATGTGTGAGTAGCTCTACAGCAATAAACCCAATGTTGTGCAGTGTGTATTGGAGATCCTCAGCAATAAAACTCACTTTAATGCGCGCTGTACTAGATACACACGTACACACACAGTGGTCGAGACCTTTACTGCATTATATTGCTCCAGCTTTTTTATTTGCTCGTGTGTATATATAGATTTTACACATTCGGTCCTTTATTCCAGTTCTGGAGAACCTGGGCAACCAAGATTTCTCTGTACATCATGTTCCATGAATCTCAACCTTCTGTGTGTGACGAAGCATGATGGGACCTGTAGTTCAGAAACATCTGGGGTGGCAAGGTTCACTGCCCTATTACCATTTCACTGGGCAATTCAGCACTCCGTAACGAGTCTGTCGTTGTTTTTTGGTCTTGCTTTTGATCAAAGATAATGGCGTTTTGTGCTTTCTACCCCCTTATTGCCCCCTTTTAACGTAGCTCGTCCCTTAACCCCTTCACCGCTGAGCCATTTCACGTCTTAAAAAAAACAAATTTTTCTTTTTTGTATTATTATTGTTATTATTTTTTTCTTTACTTTAAACATGGTCATATTTGGTATCCTTGGGAAGGCCATGCTCTGGCCTTTCTAATGATACCAAACATGACCCTGCTAGCTGAAAACAGTCAGGAGATAACTGGGTTATAAGGAACCCTTATCTCCACCCCTATCTTTCCTTAGGAGTCAATAAGGACGTTTCCCACACGTCCTCAGCAGTGAAAGGGTTACACCTTGAAGACCGAAGTGATGTCACTCGCAATGAGTGTCAGAGCTGCCTATATGTGTTTAGTCGTAGTATTTTCTTAAACCGTAATAAGATTTGTGACTAAGGAATAGGATTTAGTATTACCGTTAAACCTGTTACGCCGGTGACCTTTTGATAAGCAGGTCTGAATGTCTGTGTTTTTATGTTCTTTTTGTTGTTGTTGTTTTTTTGTTTCCGAAGAGGAAACAGTCTAATAAAAGTCTAATTATGAGGCTAATTATATGTGTAAAACTAAACCCCGGGTGCTTTAATTCTTTGGGTGTGTTTACCCAATTAAATGGAGATATCCCTAAAAGGAGAATGCCAATTCAGCGACGTCGTCCTTGGGACTCACAGGGCACCTCCAGAATGTGAGCTGCGATGGTTAAGAATAAATCCTATATTGCACGAGCCTTATGCTAAGCAGATTCAAACTGCAAACATTATGCCCCTTTTTCTGTAAATTCTTTTTCCATTTCTATACTATATTCTGATAAAGTTTGTAAATGAGACGTAAACATTAACCTAATGGGATTTCCAGTACTGCTTTGCTGTCTGAAATTAAGTTGGAGAGCTACCATGCGGTGGAGACCATTTTCCCCTTTCCTCCTGTGTGCTCTTCCTCACAAGCTTTTATTTCTCTCCCGGTCTCTTTTGCGCTCCCTGTTTGGTTTTGGGCGCCTGCTCCCTGTTGTCCAGTTTTGGGTGCCCTCTCCCTGTTGTCCGGCTTCGGGCGCCCTCTCCCTGGTGTCTGGCTGTGGGCGCCCTCTCCTTGGTGTCAGGCTGTGGGCGCCCTCTCCCTGTTGTGCGGCTGTGGGCGCCCTCTCCCTGGTGTGCGGCTGTGGGCGCCCTCTCCCTGGTGTGCGGCTGTGGGCGCCCTCTCCCTGGTGTGCGGCTGTGGGCGCCCTCTCCCTGGTGTGCGGCTGTGGGCGCCCTCTCCCTGGTGTGCGGCTGTGGGCGCCCTCTCCCTGTGGTGTCCGGCTGTGGGCGCCCTCTCCCTGTTGTGTCCGGCTGTGGGCGCCCTCTCCCTGTTGTGTCCGGCTGTGGGCGCCCTCTCCCTGTTGTGTCCGGCTGTGGGCGCCCTCTCCCTGTTGTGTCCGGCTGTGGGCGCCCTCTCCCTGTTGTGTCCGGCTGTGGGCGCCCTCTCCCTGTTGTGTCCGGCTGTGGGCGCCCTCTCCCTGTTGTGTCCGGCTGTGGGCGCCCTCTCCCTGTTGTGTCCGGCTGTGGGCGCCCTCTCCCTGTTGTGTCCGGCTGTGGGCGCCCTCTCCCTGTTGTGTCCGGCTGTGGGCGCCCTCTCCCTGTTGTGTCCGGCTGTGGGCGCCCTCTCCCTGTTGTGTCCGGCTGTGGGCGCCCTCTCCCTGTTGTGTCCGGCTGTGGGCGCCCTCTCCCTGTTGTGTCCGGCTGTGGGCGCCCTCTCCCTGTTGTGTCCGGCTGTGGGCGCCCTCTCCCTGTTGTGTCCGGCTGTGGGCGCCCTCTCCCTGTTGTGTCCGGCTGTGGGCGCCCTCTCCCTGTTGTGTCCGGCTGTGGGCGCCCTCTCCCTGTGTGTCCGGCTGTGGGCGCCCTCTCCCTGTTGTGTCCGGCTGTGGGCGCCCTCTCCCTGTTGTGTCCGGCTGTGGGCGCCCTCTCCCTGTTGTGTCCGGCTGTGGGCGCCCTCTCCCTGTTGTGTCTGGCTGTGGGCGCCCTCTCCCTCATATGCTGTTCCTCCCTTTTTTCACCTGACGAAGGCTCTTTGGAACTGAAACCTTGATTAGACATTAAAAAAATTGTTTTCGTTTTTTTTATGCCCTGTGAGTGTCCGCTGCCTGGAGGAATTACATTATTATCCTTTTTTTATTTATATAGCGCCACATATTCCGCAGCGCTTTAAAAGCTCAGTGTACAAGGGGTTGATAGATTGTAATACCACACATGGATGATGCGTCCTGATTCAGGGGACCCTGTTTCCAAGGGAACTTACAATCTATGAGATGTACAAGTATTTTGTGAGGTCGGCGCATCCATATCATTAGGTGTCTTGCCCAAGGGCACTTGCTGGTGGCGTCTTCTGAGTGGGATCGAGTAGTCTTTCCATGATTGTAGAGCAGCGACCTGGTGGTTCGGTTGAACCCGATTCTCGTAAAATCGAGACTTGCTTCTCCACAGCTGGAGGGATGTGCTGAATGGGATTTGGATTGCATCTCCACGGTTGAAGGGTAGAAACATTGCCACTGGACTCCACAGCAATATTGTGTGGTAGGAAAGTATGTACCGTTAGGTGTCTTGGTCAAGGACACTTACTGGAGTGGTGCTCTGGCCGGTATTCGAACCTGTGTCTCCACGGTTATAGAGCAGCGATGTTGCCTCTACTCCATCCTCTGAATATAGTAAGTAGTGGTAGTGTCAGCCATGATGGAATTAATAAAGTGATCATGTTTTATGTAATTGGATCTGTAAAGCATAGTGTAATTGTGAAATTAGAGATGTCACTTTCTTTTTCCTGGAACCATTGGACAAATGTTTTTTTCTGCGGTTTGTGTCAGCATCTACTGTAAATGAAATGCTTGGCCCGTGATGTGAACCGTTAATGTTGCTGTATTTACTGCATCGCACCTGCTAGGGTTACATTGTGTTAATTACACCCTGATATTCCAGTTTTCAGTCAATATTAGATTTCCCTGGTCTTTTGACTTTACATTGATGGAGAATTATGGGAAATTGAATGGCCACCATAATCCAACAAAACCATTTTATGTTCGGTTGCCAGTTATATGGGGCTTGGTTGTTTTGTTTTTTACCAACTAAGCATCAGATTAATGATCTGCATTAAATCTACGGCCTTGACGTGTTCAGTGTGTGCATAAGATACACTCGAACCCTTGGCCTTCCAGATGTTTTGGATCTACACCTCCTAGGATGCTCAGCAAACCTATAGCTAAGCATCATGGGAGATGTAGTTGCAACACATCTAGAGGGCTAAAGTTGCTGAACCCTGGTGTAAACGGCGTCCTGCCAATTTATCAGTCACCATGGTTCCACATATTTAGGATAACCCACATGTTAATTCTGAGTGGTGGCACATCTCAATTACTCCTGACACATTTCCTGTATGGAGATTCTCTGTCGGCTTCAGTGATGCATAATGAGCATATGGTTCTGTTAGAAATCGCCTTCACTCATCAGAGACACGAAGACCTCCTATGTAAAAGACACGCAGAAGGTTATACACAGGAAACGTAAAGGGTTTTTCTATTGGTTTGTGACATCTCCTGAAGAGAGATCACCATGATCTTAACCCCTTCACTACCAAGAACTTTTTATTGAAAACATAGTTATAACGTTTGGGACCTGGGATGTGACTTTATCGGAATACAGAGTAAGAAAGAGATTTTGCACAGAAATTGTTGTTCTGTGATGGGTATAAAATAATTAAAATGTATATTTGCTCACTTTTAAATCTTCATATATTTATCCGTCGCAGAAATATTGTTGGAAAGAAAGCTTCTCTACTAGATGGCGTCCCTTATCTCGCACAGGGTCTGCCTTATCAGCATACAGGCAGTAGTGGCCTTTGTGTCAAATCCAGTACTTGTGATAGACAAATAATGTACAGATCTCCTGCTTATGAGGATTTGTAGGGATCATAATGAGATTAGCCATGCAATATCTGTATGTGCTGCATAATGCCTGCGTATGGGAATTACAGCAACACCTTGTATCTGTATGTGCTGCATAATGCCTGTGTATGGCAATTACAGCAACACCTGTATCTGTATGTGCTGCATAATGCCTGTGTATGGCATTACAGCAACACCTTGTATCTGTATGTGCTGCATAATGCCTGTGTATGGAAATTACAGCAACACCTTGTATCTGTATGTGCTGCATGATGCCTGTGTATGGCAATTACAGCAACACCTTGTATCTGTATGTGCTGCATAATGCCTGTGTATGGCAATTACAGCAACACCTTGTATCTGTATGTGCTGCATAATGCCTGTGTATGCAATTACAGCAACACCTGTATCTGTATGTGCTGCATAATGCCTGTGTATGGAAATTACAGCAACACCTTGTATCTGTATGAGCTGCATAATGCCTGTGTATGGCAATTACAGCAACACCTTGTATCTGTACGCGCTGCATAATGCCTGTGTATGGCAACTACAGCAACACCTTGTATCTGCTGCAAAATGCCTGTGTATGGGAATTACAGCAACACCTTGTATCTGTATGTGCTGCATAATGCCTGTGTATGGCAATTACAGCAACACCTTGCACCTGTACAGTACATGGATTTTCAGTCGTCATAACTCCCTTAGGCCGGGTGCACACGAGCGCACTTAGTGTGCACGCACTGTGATCATGTGATGTTGCGATGGGGGCCTGTCACACGCTTGTACGTGCGAAGCAAGTGTCCGCCTAGAAAGCCTCCCTGTCGATGCGCTAGGATGCCGTTGACGGGCTGCAAAGCGTGATCCTTCATAGGAGGATTGCGCTAGGAGCGCGTCGATGGGCTTCAATGCGTGATCCTCCATAGGAGGATCGCGCTTTGCAGCGCTGAGGGGGGGGGGAGGCAGGCGGGCGTCGAGTGCAAGGAACATCAACTCTCATGGACGTTCCTTCCACTCGGAGTGTGCTCGTGTGCACCCGGCACTTTATCTTATCCCTGTTCAGCAGTGACTGCAGAGATCTCCCTGTATTCTGCTCTCTGCCTGACTGCTGTAATGCAGCAGTAAAGTTTGTTGGTTGTTCCGTTAAAGTGAGCGCGAGAGATTCTTTTATTTTTCACAATCTTACTTTTTTTTACCCCGTTAGCTTAAAAATAATGTTATGTAGACAAATTTCTTCGAAGATCTAAAGGTAATCCTGACGCAGTTGGAAGCAGAGTATATATATTCATTTCGATTGAACACTAAAGAAATATCCCTTTTTTTAAGTACACCTCATGAAAGGTGCAGAGGTAGCTGTGTACTTTTTTTGGTTTTGTGCATCTGTCTGTGGAATTGTATAGCTTGCAAAACTGGACAAACCGGCTTTAATAGGCTTTCGGCATAGAAGTAAAAAAATAACTTCACGGGGTTATTCATTAAACACTGAGCAGTTTAAAGTACTCGAGGGAATGGCAAATTTTCGGTCAAAGCTGGTAAAATTACAGTGTTTTAGCGTTTTTGAAGCCATTTAGGCCTAAACTTTTTACTTCCTGTTTGCCTACACGCCTCATAGATTAACGACTGACTGTAAAGACTGCGAAAGGGGGAGGTCTGAGGAAAACTGTTACGCACTTTTTATACCAAAAACGTGTCTTTCCGTTAACACCACCTGCCCAATAAGATGTGTACCCCCCCCCCCAACACGTTTGGTCAAAATATCCAAGCAGGTTTTGAAGCCTTTTAAAGCCATGTAGGCCTCAAATTTTACTTCCTGTTTGTCTACACGCCTCGATTTGTGACTGTAAACAAAGACTGCAAGAGGGAGGCCTGAGAAAAACAAACCGTGTTTAGAATACGAAAAATGGGTCTTTATATTGTATTCATTGGAAGCTATTGGAGAGGGGGATTGCTTCCCCCCCCCCACCACCATTTTTGATGTTCCCTAAACTTGAATTGTCTGTCTGGGATCAGACTCTTACCTCCAGATGTTGTTGGCCTGCAATTCCTGCAAATTCTTTCAGTGCAATAAATGAGAGGTGTAGATCATAAACCTCTGGGGGGCAGTTTGAGATGCCTGGTAGACGCTTCTGCAACCCCCTTCCCATTTATGTGCCTTGAAAATGGGGTGTGAATTCCTAAAGTGCCAAATAGATTTGGGGCTACAAAAAATACTGTTTAATATCTTGTACTCAGACATTTCCAGGGTGGACTGAACGTAAGGGCAATAGGACTCTGCCCATGAGCCCAGGCCTAAGAGGTGACCCAGTGAGGGCCCCACTAAGCCTTGGTCAGGACTGTGTTTTAAGACTGTACCCACAGCATGGTACCCCATTGTGACAGACCGCCTAGCACACCGACTGTGTGCCTCTGTCAACCTCTAGCTTTCTCCAGCTGGCGTCCGAAATCCAGCAACTTCGGCCTCAAAATTATGAAGATTTACCCCAAATCACCAGGCACGACCAGTGTTGGGAGTAGCAAGACAAAGACTGATTCTTTATTTGAAAAAAGAGTACACAGTTGAGACACCCCCTTCATAAATGCATTACGGATAACATCAAGAGACTTCAGTACAGAACAATGGAAGAGCCATTCAACACACTGGATTTTTTTTTTTTTACACATTCACGCTTATCTTGGCCTGCCTCCTACATCTAGAGGGAAACAAAAGAATCTTCTTATAGCAGGAAGTATACAATATAGACAGAAAACAGCTAATACAGAAAAGTTCACTATGCAGAAGACAGCTAATACAGAAATGTACAATATACAGAACACAGTCAGCATAAATCCTGGATTCCCTGGGCCATCCAGTTGGCAAATCCCAGGTTGCACCTTGGTCCATAGCCAGTAGGCAGGAGGCTAGCCCCCAGTCTCCTCCAATTGCCCTGAAACAGCAGAGTCTGTCACACCCACTATACCAGTGAGCGATCGATGGCTCCCATGTCGCAAAAGCAGTAATTCTTTTCATTTTGAAAATAGTGTAAAGGAATTCTGTAATTCAACAATGTATATCTGGGTGGTGTTTGTGGGTGTGGCTTGCATGTGGACAGGAAAAATGGGGTTCCCATAATCTCCTATTGCCCAACTAGGTGCCCCAAGAGTTGTCAGTCAGCCCCTGGAAACAGCCAACCTCTTCTGTGAACAAGGGAACAATCACCTTGTAGTCGCAAACAAATTGACTCCGTTCAGGGTCCTGTTGCTTGGGAACACTGTTCCATCACTATTTTAGAAGGGGAACTCAATTCCAATTTGTTGATATACTGAAAAGCGCCAATATCTCTATTCAGACTGTTTTACAAAAATGTCTAGATTTAACCCCCCTGATGGTTATCCCGAGTGTGTCTCGGGGTTAAATTTCACCTCTGAGAGCGGTAACCCCGAGACACACTTGGGCTGTATACACCACCTGTCCCTCGCTGATCCTCGCAGTCTCCTCCGGCGATCACAACCTCATACTTCAGGATTCCTTCTCGCGAGGAGGGAACCAGGAAGTATGAGGGTTGCGATCACCGTAGGAGACTGCGAGGATCAGCGAGGGAGCGCAGGGAGAGGTGATATATCCAGCGGCATCCAGAGTGTTGCTCGGGGTTACCGCTTCCAGCATAGGAATTTAACCCTAAGCCACACTCGGGAATACCGCTAGGGGGTGGGGGGGGGGCAAAAAAAATAAATTGCGTTTTTAGACAAGAAAATTTAAAATGAATAGACCACCAGGGAGGTTAAGGCTTGAGTAAATTAGGAATGACCGATTCGCTGTACTTTCCAGCTGTGTGACATTCTCGCGCATAAAGAAGCGCTGCAGCAGCTACAGCTTCCAGTAATCCTTTTTTGTGACCGGAATCCCAGATGGACAGGACAGAGTCTCCGATACTTAATATTCTTAGAGTTGACCCTTGGGTTCAATTGCAAAAAAAAAAAAGCCTTTGCTTTATTAAGTGGCCATTCCTGTGATTTTTATTTTTTTAGACTTGTGGTAAGCTGTAAGGTTATATAATTTTTTTTATTAACCAAATCTTTATAATTCCTGCCTGTGGGAATTGCATAATATGAAATGGTATGGTTGGTTTTATTGGGGTTTGCTCCCTCCTTGACGATTCAGCTGGTTCACATAAACAAGTTGCGGTCTCATTCTTCTGTTGAAAGGAGGGGGGAGCGCTAAATCGGTACGACGACATTTAGGGCTCCCCTGCGTCGGGATTCGCCCAGCTCTGGTATTTTCACGGTGTCTAGCTGTGGTTTCTATGGTAACGGTGCAAGAACTAACAGTTTGTAACATTTTGCAAATTTAAGTAGCACTAGCTGTGCCAAAATATCAGCACGGCTTATAACGGGAACCTTTCATGATTCGACACCGAATCGCCGGGTAATGGTCCGTACTGTTCCAATCAAATTCTTGGGGTCACACGTTTGTTTACCAGTTCTTCTAGGAGACCAACTCCAGCTCTTCAAGCTTGTCGAGGCTAAACAAACTGATCAGCGATGTTTAAAGGGACGCTCTACTCATTCTGACCACTTTGTTTTAAAGTGGTCAGGATTTGAGACGTGTCCATCTTCCCTGCTGCCCCGATCTGGCAGAAATGCTGGGGGAAGTGGAGGAGCTTCCTCCACGCACCCATCATCACCAGCAGTCAGGATTTTTTAATTTCCCAGCTGCCGGTCAATAGTGACGTCAGCGTGCGTGTCGACGTCGCCCTCTGTGATACCAATTGCGTTAGCGATCGAAGAGAGGCAGCGATGTATCAGATCTGCACAAGCGTTACGGAACTTGCGCACATAAAGTGCACATGTGCGTAAATTGCGCTAGATGGCTGCAGGGACATCAGGGTTCGGAATCCTCTGAAGAGTAAGCACTGCAAGCGTCAAAGCACAAAGGGTTAGTAATATCACCAGAAATATAAAATAAATTATTGGGCGGAGGCTGTCGGGTGAATCTACCCAATTATTTAAGGCAGGGCTTGACAAAGCCAGGAGCCTGGTAGCCGCTGGCTCCTAAATTTCCAGTTTATTTTACACCAATCTAAAAGCAGTCTTTGGCATCTAAAAACATCTAGTTGGCTTCAATGTTTTCTTCCGGTCTCCTACATTAAATGTAAATATATCCAGCCCTGGTGTATGTATTTATATACAAGGTCTGGTGTGTGTGTGTGTGTGTGTGTGTGTGTGTGTGTGTGTCTGCAGGGGGTAAATAGGGTGTCCGTCCAATGACAACAGAGCACAGAAAATAAGTAAACAAATAAAACAATATCACAGAGTCACAATGTACAGATGTTAACACAAATAATATAATAAATGATATATATATGAAGCGAAAAAAGGGAGGACGCACTCCAGGACTTAGGATAAAGTAAAAACGATAGCGCTGCGGAATATGCTGGCGCTTTATAAATAAAGAATAATAATAATAATAAAACGATGTTTTATTGAATAAACATTTAAAAGATGCCCATATGCACCCGACCGACCTGGTCGGTTCTTGCGTGATTTATTGGACTTTGCACCCAGGCATTTTTGTCTTTATATGGCTTCAGCAGGTTGCGATTGTTTACACACACACACACCTACACACCTGATATTAGAAGCAACGCTCTACACTTCTAGGCTCAAAACAGTAGCCAAAAGACCACTTGCACAAAAAATACCTAACAGCAAAAAGCACCAGGTAACAAAGTGATAAATAAATAAATAGAAGCCGCTAAAATCATAATTTGAGTCGGAACAAACCAACTCACAGATGCAGAGGCGAGGTTCCCAACGTTTCGGCGAGGATTCGCCTTTATCAAGGTATACCTTGATAAAGACGAATCCTTGCCGAAATGTTGGCTCCTAACTTTTGTAACTGGCTTCTAGATTCAAAGCAAATTTGTCAAGCCCTGATTTAATGGTAAAAAAAGAACTCTATTGAAAAAAAATAGTTTTCCATTAATAAAGTGTAGATTCTTTTTTTCCCCCCAGCAATTATCACGAGTCTCCGTTTTTGAAAAGATGCGCCAAATCGTAATTGGTTTTCAAAAACTTTTTAGGTGCGTTCATCGTGCCAACCCATCCTTTGGCAAAGGGCCACACTGTCCACTTATCAAGGTTTGGAAGATCTCAGACCTCTAAGGCTAGGGTCAAACGAAAGCATTTTTACACGCGAACGTAAAAAAGTGCGTCCGAACGCATTGACGTATTTTTTCACGGAATAGGCGAAAACGGTCATACGATGCGCATTTTCGTGCGTGATGTTTTACGAATCCAAACCAGGAAACTTTTTGCGTCTGGACATTATGTTGGCCGGACACGAGCAGGGTCTGACGTCTCCAAATCATGCACACACACCGCTATGCGGACGCAGCGCACTCTGTACGTCCGTACTAGAGGTTCTGCGTTCTCGAAAAAATGCGTTCATTTTCCACTTGCGTTGCGCAGCCGGACTTTCGTGCGACCGTACTTTGTATATTGGCTGTCATTGCCCGTCATTTGCTGCTAGTGCGGCCGTGATTAAGTGCGCCAGAACGCACGTTAAAAATGCGCTGGTCTGACCCCAGCCTAAACCAGGCTCCCCTCTCAAGTGCCTTTTTGGGGGGGGGGTGGTGGAAGCGAGAAGGCGTCACAGAAAATGCTTCAGCCCTCCAGACTGTTTTTTCCCACTGCTCACCATGTGTTTGATATTAGCAGAATTGGTTCTATTCCTAGTGGATCAGATAACTGGGACACAAAATGCTACAAGAACCCAAGTTGACAATTACCGGCTGGTATGACTTAAATTTGCAATGTCCTTTCTTTGATCTGGCAGAGACTGGATGAAAATCCAATCGCACCATCTAGTATGGCCATTTCCATTTCACAAATCAGTGATCTGTCGATTGTTTCCTCCTAAGGACAGCGTCATCTTCGTTGCTGCATTAATCTATACCGCTTCTTTTGGGGGAAATTCCATGCGTTCTAAAGGTGGTCATTTGCTTTGATATTTTCTTGCGGTTCCTCTATCTAAATCAGGGATCTTAAACGGAGGACCCCCAAGATGTTTCTATACTACACCTCCCATGATTCTCTGGCCAGTTATTGCACTCAAAGAATTCTAGGAATTGTAGACGGAGCTGGAGATCCCTCATCTAATTGAAGATTGCAGGAAATTTTATAAAGCTGAAAATCACTTTTTTTTTATTGATGTCAGTTACCTGCGTGGTCTCCAGTTAGACAGGAGCATCTGACCGCAGCACTCAAAGATGGCGGCTTCCACTGAGCAAAGGTATAGCCACTATGATTGAAGTCAGATAGCTTAACTCATCCCCTTTTGAAAGCACACAGTCCTTTATTTTTCTTCACTTTCTTGAGGAAACAGCAAAGGAACAGCAAATAAAAGGTGTCTTGTGCGTAGAGAGAGCTTCTCCGTAGTATGCTTTGTATGGGAGGAAGGTAGATGGAGCTTCTCTGTATTATGATTGGCATGGGAGGAAGGTGGATAGAACGTCTCTGTAGTCTGTAGTATGCTTTGGTATGGGAGGAAGGTGGATAGAGCGTCTCTGTAGTCTGGATAGAGCGTCTCTGTAGTCTGTAGTATGCTTTGGTATAGGAGGAAGGTGGATAGAGCTTCTCTGTAGTATGCTTTGGTATGGGAGGAAGGTGGATAGAGCTTCTCTGTAGTCTGTAGTATGCTTTGGTATAGGAGGAAGGTGGATAGAGCTTCTCTGTAGTATGCTTTGGTATGGGAGGAAGGTGGATAGAGCTTCTCTGTAGTCTGTAGTATGCTTTGGTATAGGAGGAAGGTGGATAGAGCTTCTCTGTAGTATGCTTTGGTATGGGAGGAAGGTGGATAGAGCTTCTCTGTATTATGATTGGCATGGGAGGAAGTGGATAGAGCTTCTCTGTAGTCTGCTTTGGTATAGGAGGAAGGTGGATAGAGCTTCTCTGTAGTATGCTTTGGTATGGGAGGAAGGTGGATAGAGCTTCTCTGTATTATGATTGGCATGGGAGGAAGGTGGATAGAGCTTCTCTGTAGTATGCTTTGGTATGGGAGGAAGGTGGATAGAGCTTCTCTGTAGTCTGTAGTATGCTTTGGTATAGGAGGAAGGTGGATAGAGCTTCTCTGTAGTATGCTTTGGTATGGGAGGAAGGTGGATAGAGCTTCTCTGTATTATGATTGGCATGGGAGGAAGGTGGATAGAGCTTCTCTGTAGTCTGCTTTGGTATAGGAGGAAGGTGGATAGAGCTTCTCTGTAGTATGCTTTGGTATGGGAGGAAGGTGGATAGAGCTTCTCTGTATTATGATTGGCATGGGAGGAAGGTGGATAGAGCTTCTCTGTAGTCTACTTTGGTATAGGAGGAAGGTGAATAGAGCTTCTCTGTAGTATGCTTTGGTATGGGAGGAAGGTGGATAGAGCTTCTCTGTAGTCTGTAGTATGCTTTGCTATGGGAGGAAGGTGGATAGAGCTTCGTAGTATACTTTGGTATGGGAGGAAGGTGGATAGAGCTTCTCTGTAGTATGCTTTGGTATGGGAGGAAGGTGGATAGAGCTTCTCTGTAGTATGATTGATTGGTATGGGAGGAAGGTGGATAGAGAGCTTCTCTTGCTGTACTTTGGTATGGGAGGAAGGTAAAACAGAATGCATCTACCCAGTATAAACGGGATGCTATTCACAAGCCTCCATGGCTAGAATGAAGGAAGTGAAGCCTTGCTGCACAGGAAATGGAACTGGGCCAAACTAACTATGATGCGAGTTAGACAGGGAGAGTGGACTAATCCATCAAGTAAAAGCATATAGGGGATTATCAGGAGTCTGGTTACCATGATGTTACATATGCATTATTTTTTTTCTCTTGTATGTTAAGAAAATATTTTACGGTGTCACTGTGTGCATCCAATTTTGTGATATTTTGTGTTGTAAACCCCCCCACCCCCCATTTTTAAATAACTTGCTCCTCACTGTGTAGCTTTGGCCATAGAATGGAGTCTCTGAGTTGATCACTGACAATGGTCTGCCATTGTATTGTGTGGGATGTATTCAAAGGACATCACCAGGGGGGTAGATTAGAAGTCTTTTAAGCTCCGTCAGATCTCATTCAGCTGACAGCTCTTATCTTAATTCGCCTGGACCACAATACAACCCCTGCCGCCTTATTCCCTCCTCCACCTCATTAACTGTTATATACTGTATTGGATAAAGCACAACTGCAAAGAAAAACTCTAAGATTTTGGTAAATGTTGCATCATGGGGAAAAGTCCACAAAATGGAAACACCTATTTTTTCCCCCTTTTTGCATGCAATTACTTGAAAGAAAAACACCCAGCAGCATGTGTTTTATAATGTGTTTTGTAAGGTGGTTTTGTTTGTAATGCACAAGTAATTTAGTTATAGCTTAGGCTAGGGACAGATGAGCGCATTTTCTGCGGCCACCGTCAAAATGTACGTCGATGCGTGCGCACGCATTTTTTCACGGAATACGCTTAAGTGGTCAGACGATGCGCAATTCTGGACGTATTTCATGACGATGGGGTGAAAAGAAGTCTAGGGAAATCCGGCTGTTTGAACGTTATGTTGGCCGCACATTAGCAGCGTCTGACATCTCCTAATCACGCACACACGCTGCTATGCGGCCGCAGCGCACTCTGTACGTCAGTACCAGCGGTTTAACGTTCTCAAAAAAATGCGTTCATTTTCCACTTGCGTTGCGCGGCCGGACTTTTGTGCGACCGTACTTCGTATATTGGCTGTCATTGCCCGTCATCTGCTGCTAGTGCGGCCGTGATTATGTGCGCCAGAACGCGCGTTCGCACTGCCTCAGTCTGACCCTAGCCTTAAGTCCATCTTATGTTTTAGCGGTACTGTCCCTTTAAATACCCCAAATTTTGCTTCCATTGTGAAAGGGTTTCACCTAGCAGGGGCTCCTATTTGAGATTATTCTGCATGCCATAAGCACATGTAATTTATCAATGTCCAGCACCGCAACGTTCACAACGTTTCCTGCTCATCGACATTCGTCAGAATCTCGTTGTGCATTTACTGTTTTCCTGCCGGCCCTGGATACTTGAGCCGCGCTGCCTGCGCCTCTCGGGCTTTGCCGTACAAAAATCTTTTTTTTACTTACCTGAATTCCCCAGAACATGACGATCTAATCTGGCGTTAAAGGATCCACCTCGATGTTCTGTTTCTACGGGAAGTTTGGAGGATTAACCATAGACACCCCCCCCACCTCTTCCTCTTCCCACCCCCCCCCCCCCCACCCCCTCTTATGTTACATGTATTTGTTTGATGGAAATTTCTCTTGTCGGAGTTGAGCGTTATTCCCAAAGCACAACCCCTGGAGCAAGGCACAAATTAGACTGTGTGTACCCAGAAGGCTTTGGTTCTTGATTAATGGTTTGGCATAATAATTCCCGAGCAATTTAATTGCATCCTTTTTGAGAAATTGCTGCTTGCTAGTAAAGTGGAGGAGCATATCATGTTATGTATAATTTTTCTCCCTCTTAAAATGCTGCTCTCAGCATCGCGCAGATTGTACAGCCACGCTCGTCCTTTACAAGAAGAATTGCTATATAATTAATCTGTTTCCTTTTTGTACGGGGAGGTTACATGTATCATATGGCGCATGCACATCCCATGCAATCTAAAAGCTCTGCCCTTTAACCATGGCTACAATGTACATTTACTATTGTACTTTGTATTATGCAGGGGGGTGCTTTATGTTTTTCTGTTTTTACATTTGTGTTTCTGTATATATGTTACGGGTAAAGCCAGGAGTGCGGTTAATCCTAGCATTACCCGGGTAATCCTGACACTACCCAGGCGTCATTAGCAAAAGTCCGACGTGAAATGAAATTTCAGACTTTACCCGGGTAATCTGCAAAGTATCCAGAGGCCTCTGGGTACTCCGGTTTTCTGCTGTGTTTTCCCCGGGTAAAATGCACATTACCCTAGTGTTGCTGGATAAAGTGTGATGTGCAATGAAACATTGCACTTCATCCGGGTTATCTGCAAAATATCCAAACACCTTTTGGGTTCTCCGCTTTTCTTGGGTTTTCATCAGGATACAGGTGACTGAATTCCGAGGATTTCCCGGGTAAAGCTGCAAACTGTTATCTGACGGATAACAAAATTGTGTGTTTTTTATATCTTTAATGAAATTCTATCCAGTCACAAACCGCACTATATAACCATCATGTGACTCTGTGCGTTAATTGTCAGAAAATTAATTTATGAAGATAAAGATATTATATAAAGAGTAACCTGATGGTTATTATGTTTTATAAATGATATATAAGAACATATGACACATAATAAAGATCATGTAACTCTTTAACTTTCATATAAGAAACATATCCTGTTACTCTGTATATTCATTATATCCTCAATACGTTTTAATGTTTGTCTTTTTCCATTTTCATTGATTTTATATCCATAGATAAGCGCAAAATTCACTTTTACCCAAGCGGGGTTGGTTGCTCTGCAGATTACCCAGGTGCGTGTAGCTGTGAATGGTCCTCAGATTACCCGGGTGAAGCTTCAGACTTGCACATTATCCGGGTAAAGTGTGACTTTTTCTGCTCTTCCAGACCGTTACCCAAGGGCAGTTGGTTAGTCCTGAGATTACCCGGGTAAAGTCCGAAATTTTTTTTTATTTTTTTTTGCAGCTTTACCCATCAGTTTTGGGTAATGTCAGGATTACCCGGGTAATCCTAGGATTAACAGCACTTCGGGCTTTACCCGTAACATATATACATAAACAAAAGTATAAATACAGAAATGTAAGCGTTTTTGTATATTTGCGTGTATGTATATAATATACAGGGTGTCCATAAAGTCTCTTTACAATTTCAAAAATTTATTCCAAAGGCAAATGAAAAGACAGATCAGTGAAAATTATTACAAAATGAGACGTATATATTTTAAGTTTTTTTGCCTCATTTAATACACCTCTATATGGGCAGCTTTAGTTGCACGAAGCACATCAAGACGGTACTGGATTTCTTGCCATGTTGACTGTAGCATACCCTCATCAATGGTGGCGTCAGTGATCCTCTGCTTTAGATTAGTGATGTCTCGTACCTTTGTTCCATACACCATATATTTAACATAACCCCATAGAAAGAAGTTGTTTTCCTTAGCGAGACATCACTTACTGAATGTGCGGCACCACAACTACATGACCTTCAACCAACCATCATTTTCCAGCAAGATGCTGCACCACCACATTGGGGCCTGCATGTTCGTGGGTTCCTAAATGAAACCTTTCCAGAGCGGTGGATTGGAAGGGGTGACCAAATTCCCTGGCCACCTCGTTCACCACATATCACTCCCCTCCACATCTTTCTATGGGGTTATGGTAAATATATGCAGGGTTATTCAGAGAGCAGTGAAAAGCAGGAGAATCACTGGAGAAGTGAAAATTCTAGGTCAAAATAGCCAAACTGGAAAAATTCTCCCATTCATCTCACTTTCCAAATCTGCTATTTTGACCTAGAATTTTCCATTCTCCAGTCATTCTCCTGCTTTTCACCACTCTCTGAATAACCCTGACTGTGTATGGAACAAAGGTACGGGACATCACTAATCTAAAGCAGAGGATCACTGATGCCATTGCCACCATTGAAGTGGAGGAGTTTCCTCCATCCCACCCAGCATCGCCAGCTGCCAGGATTTCGACGTTTCAGCTGTTGGTCACCTGATCGGTCACCAGTGACAACGGCACGCAGAGAGCATGGTGACGTCACCATCTGCAGTGAGCAGCAACCGATGGATCAGATCTGCGCGTGCGTGCAGCTCCGATCCACTGTTCTGCGCAGGTGCTACGGAACTACCCTTTAGTGGTTTGCAAACAAAATTAGGGTTGCAACAAACTATTATTCTCATCGGTTAGTCGGCCGATTATTATTTCGATTAGTCGATTCATCGGTTAAAAAAAATAGAATAAAATTTGTTTACTTAGAAGGAATTTTATGTAAAAAAAAAAAACCCACAACCCCTCCCCCTTTTTTCAGAAGTAATTTGCATAGTAACTTTCGTACGTACATACACAAATTGCTTATCTTGTGTACTTCTCACACACAAGGTATGCGAGTGCTTGGTCAGAGGGATGGGTTGATGCTGCGAGCGCTTGGTCAGAGGGATGGGTTGATGCTGCGAGCGCTTGGTCAGAGGGATGGGTTGATGCTGCGAGTGCTTGGTCAGAGGGATGGGTTGATGCTGCGAGTGCTTGGTCAGAGGGATGGGTTGATGCTGCGAGTGCTTGTCAGAGGGATGGGTTGATGCTGCGAGTGCTTGGTCAGAGGGATGGGTTGATGCTGCGAGTGCTTGGTCAGAGGGATGGGTTGATGCTGCGAGCGCTTGGTCAGAGGGATGGGTTGATGCTGCGAGTGCTTGGTCAGAGGGATGGGTTGATGCTGCGAGTGCTTGGTCAGAGGGATGGGTTGATGCTGCGAGTGCTTGGTCAGAGGGATGGGTTGATGCTGCGAGCGCTTGGTCAGAGGGATGGGTTGATGCTGCGAGCGCTTGGTCAGAGGGATGGGTTGATGCTGCGAGTGCTTGGTCAGAGGGATGGGTTGATGCTGCGAGTGCTTGGTCAGAGGGATGGGTTGATGCTGCGAGTGCTTGGTCAGAGGGATGGGTTGATGCTGCGAGTGCTTGGTCAGAGGGATGGGTTGATGCTGCGAGTGCTTGGTCAGAGGGATGGGTTGATGCTGCGAGCGCTTGGTCAGAGGGATGGGTTGATGCTGCGAGTGCTTGGTCAGAGGGATGGGTTGATGCTGCGAGTGCTTGGTCAGAGGGATGGGTTGATGCTGCGAGTGCTTGGTCAGAGGGATGGGTTGATGCTGCGAGCGCTTGGTCAGAGGGATGGGTTGATGCTGCATGCGCAGCTGAAGCCCATGTTTGCTTTCTCAAATGAACACGGCTACAAGCACTTGGTCATAGATGTCAGCATGAAATCTGGGTTATTAAGCTAAAGTGGTCAGGGTGCATAGAGAGTTCCTTTTAAGTAATTTCGTGAACAAACTGCGTGGGAGGAGGAACTGGAGGTGGAAGGGAGTGACTTTGCTCAAGTGACTTGACCCGAGTGTGAGAGGGAGTGGGTATGGACAAAAGACCGGATCTGAGTGTGGGAGTGAGTTTGGGGAAAGGACCAGACCAAAGGAAGGGAATGGCAGTTCCCGACCATGGAGGGTGTGGCAGGGAGGGTGGGGTGGTGGCACAGGTAAGGATAAAACACCGGCATACAGCTCCTTCACGCAGTGGCAGTATCCTATTGTTTGTGTTAGTTATGCTACTGTTGTAAACGGAATAAAAACAAACTGGTTGTGTCTGACATAACCCTAGAACTAAATCACACCTAGTAAAGCAGCGGCGCGTCTTCTCCAATCGGCTCCGAAGCTGAGGTTATTTACATTTAATTCGGGTCTGACTCGAAACCGTGTGTGTTGTACACAGGACGATTAATCGATAATGGAAATGGTTGACAACTATTTTAATCGATTAGTTGTTTCAGCCCTAAATAAAATTTCATAGAACACTTGTTTTTTTTTTTTTTTTTTTGCTCATTTCAGATGTTCTAGTTTAAATTTTGAGACCTATACACGGACTTGAAGGTCACAAGTAGAGCAGTGTAATATAGAGAAGAGAATCCACCTGTAAACATGTAACATTGTGACTGTATTTTCTGTGTTAATCTGTAGATTTGTGTTTTTGTTTTTAATATCTTGCGTTTTATTACTCTGAAATGTCTACAATGTTCTTGAACCCAGGACCTATTTGAAAACGAGAATTCTCAATGTATCCTTCCTGGTGAAATACTTGAGGTATTACCGGTATGTATTTGTTAAAGAGGAAAACGGCCATTCTTCATTACGTGACCCTTCTAAAACGTCTTCTGTTTGACATTGCTTTGTTTTCTTCTGCCGCTACACGTGTTTATGTATACTAATGGTATCCAGACAGGGCTTCTCTTCTACAACGACCTTGACCTTCACAGCTGCTTGTTTTGTATAAAAATAGCTGAAGGTCTATGCAACCGATGGACACTGATCCTTATTTGCATCTTAAGGAACGCTCTACTCCTCCTGACCACTTTAGTGTTTTAGGACTATACACAGGACACAAGGTCACCCTTTTAGCCTAGTGTCAGACGAACGCAGTCATCTCGTCCCTGTCGCCGCACAGTTTAACGTCCGACGTAACATTGATTTGTGATCAATAGAGACCAACACACAAAGTACGTGCGCACGCACCACACAGGTGGCAACAGACGACATTTAGGCCTCGCTGTAAAAGCGCTACGACGGACGCCCAGAGTGCGCTGCGTCCGCGTAGCGTCCTGTGTGTGTGATGACCCAACGTCAGACGCCGCGCATTTACGACGTCCATCACATTGACACTCAGAAGTTTTTTTGGTCTGGCTGACTGTACCTGTCTTTTAATTTCCCAGATCTCCTTTTTTTTCTACATCCGTCAAAAATAACAGACCGTGTAGTGCCTACAGTACCTTCCGTCAGTACGTACGTCCGTTATGCACGCACGCAGAGAGTGCTCAGACTGCGTTCGTCTGACATTAGCCTTAGACTGGATGAAAGGAAATGCAGCCTAAAGCATTGGAAGTTTTTTTTTCTTTTCGTGGGCACAATAAAGCTGTGGGATTCTCTGCCTGTTGAGGTGGCTGCATCAGAGACTGTTACACTTGGGAACACCACCAGGGAGGTTGTCTCTGGGTCAAATTTCACCACTGAGAGCGGTAACCCCGAGACACACTCGGGCTGTATACATTACCTCTCCGTGCGCTCCCTCGCTGATCTCTGCAGTCTCCTCTGGCTATCGCAGCGTTTTACTTCCTGGACTCCTTCTCGCGAGGAGGAACCAGGAAGTATAAGATCGTCGGAGGAGGCAGCTGGGGACATTGAGGGAGCGCAGGGAGAGGTGTGATGTATCTAGCGGCATCCCGACTGTTGCTCGGGGTTACCGCTTCCAACATAGGAATTTAACCCGTGAGCCACACTCGGGATGCCGCTGGGGGGGGGTGGGGCGGGGGGGGAAAAAAACTGACCGCTTTCAGCAAAGAATTTTCACAATAAATAGAGGTTAATAGAGGTTACCAGGGAGGTTAAACAGCGACTGGATGACTTCCTTAAAACCATAATATTAAGGGTTCTAAGATTTAATGTGATGGCGGTTGCTCGATCCAAGGAGAAATCAGACGCCCCCTCACTATGTTGCATATTCGGCGAGCGCTTCAGACAGGGTGTTTTGCCTTCTTTTGGATCAACCGCAGTAGGTGATGTGTAAAAGGCGTAACTCGGTGGACATTTAGAATTTCTCGGCCGCCAGATCGGTCACTAGTGATGTCAGCATGCCAACGTCCCCCTCTCTGTGACCTCAACGTTGGCGAGCGGTCTCAGAGGCAGCCATCGGATCTGTGCGTCCGTGCTCAGATCCGATCCATCGTTCTGCGTAGGCACCATGGAGCTTATGTACATAAAGTGCGCAAGTCCTGTGGCTGTGCTCAATTTGTGCTTCAATATCTGTAGGATCTTCCAGGTACGAGGCGAGGGGGGGGGGTCACTGAGCTGAAGATCAGCACCTAAAAAGAATAAATAATTGGGCGGGGGCTGTCGGCAGCATGTGCCCAATTATTTAAGGGCAAAACAACGGCAACTCTCTATGTGCTGTTTCCCGTCCACTCGGCTAATCGGGTATTGTAGCCTTGGTGAGGGCTTCAGTGCTGGGAAACAAGTTGCATTTGTAAGGTAGCTCATTGGTTAGTGCTCCAACTGATGTATCTTGACTACCCATCAAACCTTTATAAAACGGTGATCATCTCCGCTTCCCACCCTTCCAAGATGATTACATTTAATTGGGTGTACGTATCTGTACCTCCATATATGCTTAGAAACGTACGTAGAGCGTGAAGGTGTCCTCCTTGGGTAGATACGTTTTGCATATTTTATGGTAGATTTTATATTTTCGCAGCATTGATTCTCAGATCCCACAGCTTTATGGATACAGCTGCTGCAATAGGTTATAGAAAACCACTTGGGGGCTTTGCGTGGTTTAACCAGTTCCTGATCTCTGTACCAACATGTCCTTTCCCCCTGGAGCTCTCCCATCGCCTCCTACGAAGAGCCTTCTTGCGTCACTCCTGGCGTTCCGAATTACGATCGCGAGTGTAGAGATATTACGCCTCGCATTACATGAATGCTCGTGCGACTGATGCAAGCTTTATTTTTAGTTGAGCTCACGGATACATTCTTCACGGTCTCCTCATCTGGCAGAATTCTAGCAGGTCCACATTCCCCGATGTGAAGACGATGACACCCTGTTCTCATAGTCCTTTGTTCAAAGGTGCTGTAGGTAATCTCGGCTCAACACCTGAGAACCAGAAGCTCTGCTGCGTATCGATCCTGTCGAGACCCTTCTGAAGCCATGTGATGAGCAGAGACCCAGGAACCAGTAGCTCCTTTGGATGTTGGCAGAGACCGGTCAGTACTCCTTGGCAGAATGGGGATCTCTTCCTCCTCCATAACCAGGCTGTGACATCTTGTCCGGTCATGACGACCCGACATGTTGGTTTGAGGAGTGGTCGATAATTGTAATTATGCAGAATCCCTCTTTTTCTCCGGCTGGGGTACCCGTGAGTTGAGTTTGAAGACCCATAAAGTGGTTGCACACTAGTGGTGGTTGTCCATAACTCTTCCATGTTTGAGTGATCTAGTTTGTTTTTAGTCTTAATGCATGTCAAAACATTTAACTTTTTTAAAGTTTGGATGTCTGTATATATGTAAAGGCACACTAGCACATACACAAGCTGTAACTAGATTACTTTTGTGTTTACAAACAACACTTTATAAAACGCATTATAAACACTTTATAAAACACGTGCTTCTTCTGTTTTTTTTTCTTTGGAGTAATTGCATGTAAAAAGGAAAAATAAGGTCAGGCTTTCGATCTCCCGTTTCAATTTTGTGGATTTTTCCCATGATGCAACATTTACCAAAATCTGCAAAAGTTTTACTTTACTGCTGCTGTTTAGCTTCTACAGTATTTAACAATCAGTGGGTTGAAGGAGGGAATGTTTAGAGGAGACTGCAGGAGGTCTGTTTTGATATCCAGTCTATTTGAGATGAGCGCTGGCAGCTGAATGAGATAAAACAGGGAGCTTAAAAGACTTCTAATCTACCCCCCTGGTGATGTCCTTTGAATACATCCCACACAATACAATGATGTGAGTTGGTGACTGACCCATTCACTCCATTCTATGAACAAAGCCACACAGTGAGGAGCAAGTGATGGAAAGATACTGTGGGGGGGGGGGGGGTTACAACACAAAATATCACACAATGGATGCACCCAGTGACACCTATAGAGGAAAATATCACACAATGGATGCACCCAGTGACACTATAGAGGAAAATATCACATAATGGATGCACCCAGTGACACATATAGAGGAAAATATCACACAATGGATGCGCCCAGTGTCACATATAGAGGAAAATATCACACAATGGATGCACCCAGTGACACTATAGAGGAAAATATCACACAATGGATGCACCCAGTGACACTATAGAGGAAAATATTTTCTTAACTAAACATACAAGAGAAAACAAAGCACATGTAAGATATCAGCAACATCAAATAAACACAAGGATGTTTCATATATTTTGGGGTAGTGGCCCTTAAAGCAGACATTACTTTATCTTGTAAAAAACTGTTGTATTTCTATGGAAAAGTTGCCTTTTTAAATCTATCGCAACATCAGGGTGTGCGTCGCCTTCCATCAGAGTAGCTGCGATGTTTCTTTGGCATTATAGAGCATTTTTATCTTTTTTTCCTGTAATTGGGTTACAGTGAATGTTTACGTTAGTACTATACATACATATACGCAAAGAGAGGGCTGCACCCAACCGAAACATGCAGATCTCCTAACAGTGCTATGGAGACCGATAAACACGACCATCCAAAACTCACAGCGCTCCACCCAAAAATACATCTAAAGCAGGGATCTTAAACGCTGGCTTACCCAGATGTTTCTGAGCTACAACTCCCATGATTCTCTGGCCATCTTGTAAAGGGAATTCTAATTTATAGAGAGTAGTGAATTGTGGCGTTTTTAGGCAATTGTGAAAGTTCAATATCTCCAAAGGGGTGGACAAAAAAATTTGATTTTTTTTTTTAAATTAAAACTTCTCATGGTAATGTACAAAATGTACCAAAACCGTGACCAACTTCCGAAATGAATTTTTCATTGGTCAATTTGACCCGGAATGACCAGTGTGTGGCTTCCTGACCCCTGGATTTGTTGTGGCTTGCAACAAGGCATCTCAAGTCCTACGATCTACTCTGCGAATCCGATTCGGCCTTTATCTCCCTTTGTGGCGACACAGTGAATTGATTCTTGTAGCGCCTCCCTTTCCCTCAGCTGTCTGCGGTGGCTGTGACAGCAGTAGGGATGCACCGATACTAGTATCGGTGCCGATACCGGGACCTGCACGAGTACTTGGTACTCGTGCAGAGGCCCCCGATACCTAAACCGATACCGGAAGCCAGCGCTGGGCTGGCTTGCCGGCCGGCTTCCTTGGGGCAGTGGTGCTTTGCCAGGCTCCTCCGGCGTATTCCCCCTTCGAGCGGCTGCCGGCAAAGGGTTGTAGCCGGGCCGCTCGTTGGGAACCACCAGAGATCGCGTGAAGTCCGGGATCTAGTGAGACCGCGGCTGTGCGTGGTTCCCAATGAGTGGCCGGGCTACAACCTCTGCTGGCGGCCGCTCGAAGGGGGAAGACACCAGAGGAGCCTGGCAGCGAGGGTGAGCTAAGGGGGCAATGTGAGCTGGGGGGCTATATATATATTATTCCTATAGAAAATCGGTCAAATGACTTTAAATAAAAGTATCGGTACTCGGTATCGGTGAGTACGTTTAAAAAGTATCGATACTTGTACTCTGTCTTAAAAAAATGGTATCGGTGCACCCTAGACAGCAGCTTTTCAAAGCGGAGGGCTCGTCTCTGCCCTGAAGGCTGTCAATCACGTCTACTGGCCACCCACCTGGGATTCCAACCAGCATTGCAAAACGTTTTTAGAAATTCTGAGAAGCGCGGCTGCCGGTGTACTTGCTACCAATGTGGTCACCACTAGCTCTATTGAGGCATGGCTGTACAACACCTGCAGTGACCAGCTAGCTCAGGGATGTCCAAACTCTGGCCCCCAGATGTTCCTGAACTACAACTCCCAGAAATCTCTGCATTAGATGGATGGAGAAGCATGGGGGTTGTAGCTCAGGAACATCTGGGGGGGGCCAGAGTTTAGCTGGAATAGTGGCCCCTGTGTTCCAGTGTGTGTGTGTGTGTTTTAATATGTTGGGACCGAGGAGTTGAATGAGAGCGAGGTATCGGAGCTGGCGCCGGCCTGCTAGATGTGTGTGGTTATGAGATGTGACATCGCGCTGGAGATGCAGAGGAACACAAAGCAGCTTTGTTCCAGCACAGAGCGTTTAAGAGTTGGATCGATGTGACGTGCCGGGGATGTGTCCGTGAGCAGCAGCTGAGTATCATGTTGGGCTTCTCCTGGGTGCACCGAGCTGTCAGGAACCTCTCGCTGCAGTGATACATCCGCACACGTCCCATTTCTCATGTCTCACAGCAGCAGAGCGCAGCACAGCATTGGTTTATGCACTTTGGGCTCTGCGCAGCATTTTTATCCCTGATCTGTGCTGCAGTGTTTCCCATCTAGTGCATGGTGGCGAACCTTGGCACACCAGATGCTTCGGAACTACATGTCCCTTGATGCTTAGTTGCACATAAGGCTGTTGGAGCTTCACGGGACACATAGACCAAGAATCCCATCAGCAGGGGACAAGAGAGAACCAACAATTAAATTACACATGTATACATAAAGTTCTGAAAAGTTGGGTTATGTCCAGAACTGGGGCATAACCCCAGAGAAGAATAGATGGAGGCCCCCAAAAAGAGACCCCTCTTAAATGGGTGGTACAAACCCCCCCCCAAAAAAAACACATTAAAGCGACACAAAACTAGATCAATAAAAAAGTGCAAAGATAAAACCCAACGCAAACCATAACTACAACCAAATATCACCAGTACAGTAATAGGTGGGTTTAATCCACAATTCCAGAGCTGTGTGAAGTCGGCACCACATGTTTGTAAAACCTGAATAACCTATACAATTTGTGCTGCGTCTGTGCCGCAAAATCTAACGTTTTGTGCCGGTTTGGTTTTAAAGTGATCGCACGTTAAATTTTAGGCGGTCACCTCAAGCCCCGCCCACTTTCACCCCACATTATTAAATTTTAAGAACAAATATACCATTTATTTGTGCAGATTTTGTAAGAGATATTGCGCATTATATTTGAAACCCCGCCCACTCTGCTGCACCCCATGTTAAGAAATTTTAAAATCGGCACAAACAAATGGTATGTTTTTGTTTTTAAAATTTAATAACATGGGGTTAAAAGTGGGCGGGGCTCGGTCACATAACCAAAAATTTAATGTGCAATAGCTTCAAAACCAAACTTGCAGCACAAATCGGCACATACGAATGGTATATTTTTATTCAGGGTTTACAAACATGGGGTGCCAAGTTCACACAGCTCAAATCCAGAGTGAGCTGACATTACACTTTGCACGTGTCGGTCACTGTAATCGTAGCGACCAGAAAATATATATATCTATCTCGATCCTCATTTTCCTTCAGAGCACCGCAGTTATGGAATAACCTCCCAGACGCCATCAAATCTTCCCCCAGTCTAAAGTCACTCGATCTCTATTAACATACCTCAATACAGAATGCACCTGTAAACATGTAACACCGTGACTATATACAGAATGCGCCTGTAAACATGTAACCGTGACTATATACAGAATGCGCCTGTAAACATGTAACACCGTGACTATATACAGAATGCGCCTGTAAACATGTAACATAGTGACTATATACAGAATGCGCCTGTAAACATGTAACAGTGACTATATATACAGAATGCACCTGTAAACATGTAACAGTGACTATATATACAGAATACACCTGTAAACATGTACCATAGTGACTATATACAGAATGCACCTGTAAACGTGTAACGTAGTGACTATATACAGAATGCACCTGTAAACGTGTAACGTAGTGACTATATACAGAATGCACCTGTAAACCTGTAACGTAGTGACTATATACAGAATGCACCTGTAAACCTGTAACGTAGTGACTATATACAGAATGCACCTGTAAACCTGTAACGTAGTGACTATATACAGAAAGCACCTGTAAACGTGTAACGTAGTGACTATATACAGAATGCACCTGTAAACATGTAACACAGTGACTATATACAGAATGCACCTGTAAACATGTAACATAGTGACTATATACAGAATGCACCTGTAATCATGTAACCGTTACATCACTCACACAGAACCGTACGAGGACGTGGCGCACTCCATTCGTCTGCGGTGTCGGCTTGTTCCGGTGGCTGCTCTGCGATGTGATCGGTGGCTGCTTGGGTTTCTCCGGTGTGTTCAGCGGGGCTAATCCTGATGTTTTTGCAGGTTTTGGTGAGCCTTCGCCGGGTTTTGCGGTGAGTGTTCATCGGGTTTGTGGCGGCTTTTCCCTGCACTACGACGGCCCTGTGGTGCTTGCTGAATACACCGCAGGGTCACCGAAATGGGATCGCCAAATCGCACCGAATTGAGAACGAAAAGTCACCGAACGTGCGGTGACTTTTCGATTCTCTTTGCATAACCCTGTTACAGATTTTACCAGATTTAACCCTTTTAAATGCTTACAACAATTCTTACCCCCTTCAGGATTACTGCAGTTCTTAAGCCTTTCAAGACTCTTAGCAAGGTTTTTAACCCTAAATTCTGTTGAAAATGGCAGGCTTCAGCAATTTATGGCCATTCACTGTGAACTAAACTTCCACCGTTTTCAACAGAGCTTAGAGTTAAAAACCTTGCAAGGATTCTTGAAAGGGTTAAGAACTGCAGTGATTCTGAGGGGGGGGGGAGAATTGTTCTAAGCGTTTAAAGGGGTTAAATCTGGTAAAATCTCTAACGGCCATATTACATACTTGGTGCTAACTTAACCAGAGCTGTTGTAAACTTTAAACCTCCATAGGCTATAATGGCTCTGGGAAGTTTACACCAGCTCTGGTTAAGTTAGCACCAACATTGTAATACTGCCCTAAATGTTCAAACCAGGGCTGAAATTTCAACTCCCAAGCTACTAGCCAGGCCTTAAGAGTTACTCGCCACTAGTTGCCCCACCTAATCCCTATCCTGCCCTGCCTGCCTCTGCATTTTCACTCGCCCTCATGTTATTTCCACTCGCCAAATGCGAGCAGGCGAGTGGAAATTTAGAGGCCTGGTTTAAACGATCAAGCGGTTGTTGCTGTTCCTTCTGGATTTTTTGAACATTATCAGGGTTATTCAAAGAGATCTGAATTGCTGGAGAGAGGTAACCGAACAGTGAAATTCAGCGTTCGGTTACCTTTCCTGGCCATTCGACTATTCAGAGAGCAGGCAGTTCGCCAAATCTTGGTGAATTGCCTGCACATACGGTGCCTGTTCGGTGCCTGTTCGAGGGCAGTGAAAACCCCATAGAGGAGCAATGTCTATTCAGAGAACAAAAACCAGGAGTGAAAAGTTGCCAAATTGCCCTGCCCATTAGGTGATTTCATTCGGCAGGTTTATTCGGGCGAATCCCATAGGCTTCAATGTTAAAAATATTCCCTTTTTAATTCAATATCTAATAAACCGTTTATTATAAAATTCTGCAGTAAAGAGTCTCTTTATTTAGATTTTTTTGGGGGATTTTTGTGGCAAAAATATTTTGCCTTTTTTTTAAAGTTTTTTTCTTTCTGTAACAGCTGTTTTTATTATCATTCATTGGATCTTATATGTAAATTTCAGACCTTTTGGCTCAATAGTTTCTTTGCAAACAGCGTTTCACTTTTCAAACATCCAAGCGTACTTTTTTTTTTTCTTCACCTCCTTCGTCTGCGGTGTCGGCTTTTTCTGGCGGCTGCGCTGCGTGTGATCGCCTCCTGCTTGGGTTTTTCCGGTGTTTTTAGCGGTTAATCCAGATGTTTTTGCGGGTTTTCGGTGTGCGTTCGCCCTCGTTTTGCAGTGAGTTTTTGGCGGGTTTGCGGCGACTTTCCCTGCATTTCGGCGGCCGTGTGGTGCTTGCTGAATACACCGCAGGGTCGCCAAAATGGGATCAGCAAATCGCACTGAATTGAAGCGAACGAAAAGTCACCGAACGTGCGGTGGCTTTTCGATTCTCTTTGAATAAGCCTGTATGTCTGGCGTGCTCTCCCCTTGGTTTGTTGTATTTATCTCCTATAATCGTTTTCTATTTGCTGCCCGACATGTGCAAAGTGTAACCTCAGCTCACTCTGGAATTGTGGGTTAAATCCACCATTGCTGTACTAGTCAGGGTCAAGTCCCAAAAATATTGGTGTGAGAACACCCCAACATTTCCGTACATTCTGGTCTCAAAGATTACTGGGAGCCGCTGCAGCGCTTCTTTATGCATTAGAATGTCATTCCACTGGCAAACACTGAGAAATTGTCACTCCCACGCCTTCCCAATCTACTTAAATCCAGGAAAAACCCTTAAATATAGGCAGTAAAATAAAAATGTGTCTGTATAGAAAGGTATCGCAGCTTCCCAGGATATCGGCCAAAAGGGAACGAAGTTCCTCCTGCTCAAATAGTGAGGGAACTGTGTTCCTGCAGGACTAGACTCCTGCTACTAGTGATATTTCGTTTTAGTTATGGTTCGCGATGTGGTGTTTATATTTGCACGTTTTTGTTTCTAGCACTTTTTAGTGATCTAGTTTTGTGTTGGTTTAATAAAGTTTTTTTTTTCTGGTTTGTATCAACCATTTAGGGGGGTCTCTTTTTGGGCGCCTCTGTCTGTATTCATGGGACACGTAGTTCAGAAACCTCCTGCTCGCCAAGGTTCACAGTCACTGACCTAGTACTAAGGATGCACCGATACTAGTATCGGTGCCGATACCGGGACATGCACAGGTACTTGGTACTCATGCAGGGGCCCCCGATAAACCGATACTGGAAGCCAGCGAGCGGCCGCCGGCAAAGAGTTGTAGCCCAGCTGCTTGTTCGGAACCACCAGCCGCGATCTCGTGAGATCTCGTGAACTCCGGGATCTCGTGAGACCGCGGCTGCGCGTGGTTCCCAACGGGCTGCAACTCTTTGCTGGCGGACGCTCGAGGGAAGAAGATGCCGGAGGAGCCTGGCAGCATGGGAGGGTGAGCTGGGGGCCAATATATGTGAGAGCAGGGGGCACTATATATGTATGAGCTGGGGCAATATATATATATATAGGATGTCTGTTCCTATTGAAAAGCGGTCACCTGACTTAAATAAAAGTATCGGTACTCGGTATCGGTGAGTACTTTTAAAAAGTATCGGGACTTGTACTCGGTCTTAAAAAAATGGTATCGGTGCATCTCTACCTAGTACATTTTTTCCTGTTTGATGCCATGGGAATGATATCTGATTTAGGATTGGCTGACATCTAGATCCACTGACATATAGATAACTCCTAGTCATGTAGAACTGCAATCCCCATAATGCTTTGCCAGAGTTTTATCACTTCAGCATGTTAAAATAAGCATTTTCCCAATATACGTCCATTATTTATGTCCTACGCTTGACACATTATTCCTATTTGAAAGAAAAGTCCACAGACTTCCCCCTCCTGACTTGAGCAAACGTGCCTTACTGAATAGCTAGGTTCCTCCACTGACTTCTGATTCTGCTGTGCACCGCTGTGCAGGGTGCATTGTTTGGGAGGTACGTCATGCCCTTGGACTGTCAGTAATGCACGTGCGTTTAAGTCAGGAGGGAAAAGTCCGCGGACTCTTATTTACAACCTTTAGGCTAGGGTCAAACAAACGCATTTTTCGCATCGTCTGTAAAAAAGTGCGTCCGAACGCATTGACGTATTTTTTTCACGGAAGACGCGAAAGCGGTCATACCTTGCGCATTTTCGTGCGTGATTTTTTACGGATCTTCAATAAAACGAGAAATATGAGTAACCAAATCAATTTGGCGTTATGTTGGCCGGATATTAGCAGCGTCTGACGTCTCCTAATCACGCACACACGCCGCTATGCCGCCGCAGCGCACTCTGTACGTCAGTACTAGTGGTTCGACGTTCTCGAAAAATGCGTTCGTTTGCCACTTGCGTTGCGCAGCCGAACGTTCGTACAGCCGTACTTCGTATATTGGACGTCATTTGCTTCTACGGCCGTGATAAAGTGCGGCTGCACGCGCGTTCACACTGCGTTCGTCTGACCCCAGCCTAAATGTATTATTTTAAATAAAAGATGCATATTGGCAATTTTAGGTCAAAATCGCTGAATTTGAAAGCTTTTCAAACGCCTTTTTTTTTCTGCTCGTGTATATGTATTATTTTGCAATTCTCCTCTGAATAACCTGTAATGTGATTTGAGATCAGCTTGGATAGACTTTGTTACCCATGGTGCTCAACAATATGAATGTGCAGGTGAGCATCATGGGAAACGTAGTTCTGAGGAACAATATTACAGGTTAGAGTTGTTCTAATCAAACTCGGGGGCAAAAGAATTGATCCTCGTCATCTGTTGAACTGCAACTCCCATGATGCTTTGCCAGCTTGAAGCTGGGCACTTTGGTTATGCCCTCTGAGTTTTAATGTGGGCATTGTGCGCTGAGCTGCGGGGGGGGCACCTTTTAACAGGTGCAGTCCCTCCCTCCTTCGCCTCGCTCCCGGCTGTGTCAGGTCCCAGCTAGTGGCTCGGTGACGGCCAGCAGGGCAGGGCTGGAGGAACAGGAAGAGCCGGCACGGCACACGCCGTCACGCGCACACATGGAGGCACTATGGTGGGGATACAGGCGCTCCTCAGTAGCTGCCAGTGCAGCTGTTACTTCTTCTGGCTCCTGCTCCGCCGCCTGGCTAGCCGGTAAAGTGTTCGCCAACTCCGTCCCGGTGTGCCTGAAGCTTCCTTCTTTTTGCTCTCCTGCACCTTCCCAACCTCACCTCTCCCACTCTCCCTGCTCGCTGTGTAATCTCTGGCTCGCTTTGACTCTGTCTGGATTACATGTGCCTGTCTCCCAGCAGCCTGACTGTCACTCTGCCGGGGGGGGACAGGTTTTCCTTGGTAGTGCTTGATCCTCTTCTCGTCCTGTCTCTCTCTGGAGACTTTGTACACAAACTGACTCTCCAGCCACACACAAACAAAATCAAGCACAAACAAAAGCGCCCACATGCACACACAAAAGTACACAATCTCTTCAGCTTTACACATAATTACACAATTCTTTAAATAGCTGCAACATATTCTGCAGCGCAGTACAATGTGTGGGAAAAAACAAATAGCGAGTTTGACACATGGATGGGAAAAGGGGACTCTGTTCAAGAGCTTACAGTCTAAAAGGGCGCACCCTGTCCCTTACATACACGCACACAATCCCGATGTGTCTGCGTCTGTACACATTAATGCAAACAAGGTCTCTTGCCGTCTGCACGCAAGAACAAACTCTAACCTGCTTTTTCTCCCGCACATCGCTCGCTCTCTGCCTCGGGCACTCTGTCTCGCTCGCTCTCTGCCTCGGGCGCTCTGTCTCGCTCGCGCTCTGTCTCGCTCGCTCTCTGCCTCGGGCGCTCTGTCTCGCTCGCTCTCTGCCTCGGGCGCTCTGTCTCGCTCGCTCTCTGCCTCGGGCGCTCTGTCTCGCTCGCTCTCTGCCTCGGGCGCTCTGTCTCGCTCGCTCTCTGCCTCGGGCGCTCTGTCTCGCTCGCTCTCTGCCTCGGGCGCTCTGTCTCGCTCGCTCTCTGCCTCGGGCGCTCTGTCTCGCTCGCTCTCTGCCTCGGGCGCTCTGTCTCGCTCGCTCTGTGCCTCGGGCGCTCTGTCTCGCTCGCTCTGTGCCTCGGGCGCTCTGTCTCACTCGCTCTGTGCCTCGGGCGCTCTGTCTCGCTCGCTCTGTGCCTCGGGCGCTCTGTCTCGCTCGCTCTGTGCCTCGGGCGCTCTGTCTCGCTCGCTCTGTGCCTCGGGCGCTCTGTCTCGCTCGCTCTGTGCCTCGGGCGCTCTGTCTCGCTCGCTCTGTGCCTCGGGCGCTCTGTCTCGCTCGCTCTGTGCCTCGGGCGCTCTGTCTCGCTCGCTCTGTGCCTCGGGCGCTCTGTCTCGCTCGCTCTGGGCCTCGGGCGCTCTGTCTCGCTCGCTCTGTGCCTCAGGCTCTCTGTCTCGCTCTCTTGCTTTCTTTGGACATGCTCTCTTGCGCGTCTCTGCGCATTTCTCCAGGCATACAGTCTGTTCTCTCGGATTCTCCCGGCCTTTAGCAATCTCTGAGCCCCCCTCCCTATTCTGGTTTATTTTTAAGGGGTCTCGCATTCCGCCCGGCTTTTTGAAGCTCGCTAATGTTGCGGCGCTTGCCATGAACCCGGCCTCCCTATTAATAGGCTGCTGCGATCTCCCAGGGCTGCCAGTTACACACGTGGGTATATTGGGAAAGCAATGCGTGCAATGCAGGAATATACCGCAAGGAACTAGATGGCCTGTGTATGGGTAAACAGGACGGGCATTGAAGGCACGGGTAAAGGGGGAAGCGTTCATTGTGCGGGTAGAAGCTGATCCTCGCCGGTTATGTAGTTAAGTAATGGTGCGTGCGCGCGTTTTGTTTTCTGAGCCAGCGAGCGACAGCGAAATGATCACTTGGAAGCATCTAATGCTGCATCATGCTCATTGATGGAGAACGGCTTCCCATGTGCCAAGACCTGTCTGAGCTGCCAACATGGAGGCTGCCATTAGCCGATACGCCGTGCCGATCTGCAGTTGATGAGTTCCATTGCAGCTCCTTTGACGTTCTTTGCAGAAATGATGAGCGTGGGGAAAAGGCAAAGGGGATCATTCGTCAAAGGGGGGCAATTTTTTTTATTTTTTTTGTGGGTGCCATCGGCAGTAACCTTACACTGGCTTTGGACAAAGGGGCACCTTTATAGATGTCGCTGGAGGTGGGGCTAGTCATCTAAATGCTGTCGTAGGACATTTTAATCCCTTCAGGCCCTGTGGGCTTGATTTTGAAACCACCGTCGTTTTGCAAACCACATTGGCGCGCGTCGTGTCTTTCGATATATAGATTTTATATTAAAAACCATTTCGCTTTTGTTTTCCATTTCATGGGCCTGAAGGGGTTAAGGTGACTTCACAGCTTATTGGGGGGGTCATTGTATGTATTCAGGATCATATTGTAACCCTCGTACAGTGCTGCGGACTCTTAAACGAGCCCTCCGGGCTAGAAATGGGGAGAGGGGTATACTACACCCTACCAGAACCCACTACAGGTTGCGCCAAAAATATCCAGGTTGGAGGAGGGACGTCATACTCTGGGGTCCCCCAGATGATGCTGAAGTCCTTGCATGCTTTAGATGGCCCTAGGATCATGGGAGTTGTAGTTCAGCAGCATTTGTCAGGCTATAGCTTTACATACACGATTTACCGATTACCCCGCTGCGTTCTCCTCTTGGCACTTTTCTATGCCGGCAGCGTCGGTTGCAGAAGCCCTGATTGGCTGCTAGTTTTGTGCAAACCTTCTCACACCTCCTGCGAGTTACAATTGGCTTGCGATAACTCACAATACATACTGAAACACTGGAAGGTCGTCCAACCCCCAGGTGGAGACGGGCCCTGCTTTCACATCCACCAGGGACCTCTCCCTTGGACAGTCTAGAGGAGGGATGCTCCGCACGCAAAGATCATTTAAATCACACCTACAGGGTTATTCAGAGAGAGGTGAAAAACAGGATAATTGCCAGGAGGATGAACAATCCAGACCAAATAGCCGATTTGGAAAGTGAGATAAATGGGTGAATTTTTCTGGTTTGGCTATTTTGATCTCGAATTTTCAATTCTCCAGTCATTCTCCTGGTTTTCACCTCTCTCTGAATAACCCTGCTAGTGTCCTTTTCAAGACAGCGATCAGCAACCTTGGTTCACCTGCTTGTCTCAGAACTGCATTTCCCATGAGGCTCAGACAACTTTAAAGGGCCGCTACCTCCAAAAAATGTAATGTCCTTATTGTGTTTATTTGATGTTGCTGATATCTTACATGTGTTTTGTTTTCTTGTTTTAAGAAAATATTTTCCTGTCACTGTGCGCATCCATTGTGTGATATTTTCCTCTATATGGATCACTGGGTGCATCCATTGTGTGATATTTTCCTCTATATGGATCACTGGGTGCATCCATTGTGTGATATTTTCCTCTATATGGATCACTGGGTGCATCCATTGTGATATTTTCCTCTATATGGATCACTGGGTGCATCCATTGTGTGATATTTTCCTCTATATGGGTCACTGGGCGCATCCATTGTGTGATATTTTCCTCTATATGGATCACTGGGTGCATCCATTGTGTGATATTTTCCTCTATATGGATCACTGGGTGCATCCATTGTGTGATATTTTCCTCTATATGGGTCACTGGGCGCATCCATTGTGTGATATTTTCCTCTATATGGGTCACTGGGCACATCCATTGTGTGATATTTTTCTCTATATGGATCACTGGGTGCATCCATTGTGTGATATTTTCCTCTATATGGATCACTGGGCGCATCCATTGTGTGATATTTTCCTCTAAATGTGTCACTGGGTGCATCCATTGTGTGATATTTTTCTCTATATGGATCACTGGGTGCATCCATTGTGTGGTATTTTCCTGTCACTGGACGCATCCCATGGGGTAGATTAGGAGTATTTTAAGCTCCCTGTTTTATCTCCTTCAGCTGCCAGCTCTGATATCGAGTAGCCTGGAGAACAATAGCCTTATCAAAACATTCCCTCCTCCACCTCATTGACTGTTAAATACTGTAGAAGCTGAACCACAGCAGTGAAATAACTTTTGACAGATTTTGGTAAATGTTGAATCATTGGAAAAATCCTTGAAATGCAAACAGGAGATTAAATTTGTTTTCCTTTTACATGCAATTACTTCAAAGAAAAAAACTGCAGAATGTGTTTTTAGAATGTGTTTTGTTTGCAATGCACAAGTAATCTAGTTACAGTTTATGGAATTGGTAGTGTCCCTTTAATAACGGAGCATCTTGGGAGACGTAGTTCCAAAACATCTGGGTTTTGGGATAAACAGATGGTGAGGGAGCCGGCGGGGTCCTCCTCCCTGTCCATCTTAAAGGCGCTGTAATTTATATAAGTAAACGTGTAACTCTGAGCGAGTCCAAAGTATCCTGTTTACACAAAGTGCTTTCCTTCCAGCGTTTATTACAGGCAGATCTCTTGGAGGTTTTCTGTTTTTGTTTTCACCTTTTGCAGCTGCTTTATGCACCAAAAATATACAGAACTCTTAAAAAGAGCAACGCTGTAGTCAGGGCCTAAAATGTGGATTTTCCATCCCAAATAAGGATACCTGGGAGCTCTGCAAATCCATCACTCGCAGGACTCGGCTGCAGAATTTCTCCTTGGACATACAGGTTACGTTCTATAATGCTTCTTTTCCGTCAAGCCTCCTATTTTACCCTCCGACCTACGAAACCCGCGGTCTATGTTGTGTTCGCTCAGAGGTCAAATTGACCAAAACTGAAGACAGTTTGTGGTTTGAACGTCAGAAATTGACATGTTTTTAGAAGTGTTTTGCGTGTATTTGTGAACTCACATTAGCTCGCGTTCACACGTGCGCTCTTGGTAGGGATGGGCTGCCCGTTCAAATCCGTTCAATTCGAACAGCGGCCGTTCGAAAATTCGCGAACTTCAAACTTTTCGGGACATTCGCGGAAAGTTCGAGGGGAGAATTTTTTTTTGAAAAAAATCCAAAAAATGCTTGAAAGATCCTAAAAAATAAAGAGACTCTTTACTGCAGAATATAATAATAAACGGTTTATTAGATGTTGAATTAAAACGGGAATATTTTTCACATTGAAACGTATGGGATTCATAAACATTTCCCACTCCTTGTTGGTCAAACATTTCCCACTCCTTGTTGGTCAAACATTTCCCACTCCTTGTTGGTCCAACATTTCCCACTCCTTGTTGGTCAAACATTTCCCACTCCTTGTTGGTCAAACATTTCCCACTCCTTGTTGGTCAAACATTTCCCACTTCTTGTTGGTCAAACATTTCCCATGGCTTCAAATCGCATTTAAACGTGAGCAAAAGCGGTAAAATGGCTTCGCACTCAGCAGTGAAAGGGTTAAAAAAAAATTCCACCATTGTTTCGTGTCACCCAGGGCAGTGCCTGGACCCCCATACACCTTTTTATGGCCAATATCTTACATATATACCCTCGTGGAGGCGGACCTGAATTTTCAGACGTTCGAGTCCCATTGACTTGCATGGTGTTCGAGTTTGCGGTCGAACCTTTTCGGGTGTTCGAGTTCGAATGCGAACCGAACACGGGGGCGTTCGGCCCATCACTAGTTCTTGGCACCTCAGGTGCCCTCAAAGAGGCATTTACTTGTATGCGTTACAAAGTTTTTCGCGTAATTGGGACGGAATGTTTTTGTACTTTACGATGTGGCAAATCTGATGCAGACATGAAGCTTGCATCTGCACCCGGCTGAGAATTACAAACTGTACATAAATTATTATTTTTTTATCCTAGATTACAAATTAACCAGTTTTCTTGGCTAAAATGAGCATAATCCGCAACCTCAACCGTCCAGAGTTTTGGAACTGCATGTCCCATGTTTGTCTGCCAACCTAACGAATGTTTGAGCATCATGGGAGATGTAGCTCCAAGACATCCTGGAGGGCCGATGCTGACCTCCTGATCTGCAGTCGGGTAGACATGGCACCAGATTGGTCACTGCTGGGATCCTGCTGATCTTTCACTTAACGGCCACAAAAAAAAAGAAGTCGAGCAGACTACATAAATCGTCGGTCTTCTTTTCTTTATTTTTGTTCATAATATCGCCCCGGCAGATATTGATATAAACAATGTTGGTTTGTATAAAATTGTCCAAACCCACCCCCTGTGACAGCACAGGTTTCACACGGGGGGGCGCATAGCTGACTTTTAACGTATATATGTAGCATGTAACGGATATATGTAGACCTACTGCCATCTTTTTCGGTCTCCATGGCGACGGGTACCCTCCTCCTTCACTCCTCCTCCTCCAAGAACCATGGAAACCAGATTCGTCTCCATGGTAACTGCCTCCACGACTGAGAATTTACTGAAAAAGATGATGCCCTGCCTGACCCCCCCCCCTTCCCCTCTCAGTGGGTGCATATTAGGACTGCGTAGTGCGGGGGATTCGTTTTATTACGACTTTGTGTTATTTCCCCCCATTCAGTGTTTTGTGCTGCGTGCCAGATTTTCAGTGTGACACCTCACGGCCGCCGCGGGGTCTCACTTTCTCTTCCCACTCCTTCTGAAATTTTCCCAAAAGCCTATAAAGTTGATTTCGCCGCGTGTGTGTGTGTGTGTGTGTGGTGGTGGGGGGGGGGTGGTTACGACTCGACGCCACCGTGACCATTTAATGCAAAGTGCCAGTCTATCGCTTTGAGATCTTGTTTGCACGTTTTTAATATTTTTCGGCCTGTTTTGGGCAGATTTAATATTTCCTATAATAAAGGTGTATGTGATTTTTTTTTTTTGATTTTATTCTCACAGAGCTAAATTTTCAATCGCCACCCTTTATTTTTATTTTTTTATACACCACTCCGTTCCTGTGCAGTGAGAGCCCCTCACATGTGAAGGAGCTGCCCTAGATCTGTCACCCCGCTGACCATCAGATCCAGCGCGGCGCGTTAGCCTCTCACCTCCCGCCATTTAAATAGCCTGCCTTTGGTTCCCTCCTGTCCCTTTCTCTTGATGCCCACCCCCGTTCTCTGGGCTGTCATGGGCTGCTCCACCCCCCTTTTGGCTGCTGTCACCTCCGTGCTAGGCTCAGAGGCGGCAGTGCTGTCGATCTGCGGGGAGGAAAAGGGGAAACATCTGCGCCCTGGGTGGATGCCGGAGTTGGCGAGCCGTACTTTCAAGGAATCGCGAAGAGCATCCCGCATCCAGCCGCCTACAGCATGTGGTGCCTGCACTGCGCATCCGACCGGACCCCCAGGATCCTGCAGCGCAGCCTCTGGTATGCAATGCCGCCTGCGTTTCGGGTTCCTTACAGCATCCCTCTTGCGATCTGCTAATGCCCAAAAATCCGACACGAACCGTCTAATGTAGGTGCGTGCGCGTGTTTAGGTGTATGTATGTTGGTTAGAGCAGGAGTCGGCAATGTTGACCCTCCTGATGTTTTGCAACTACACTTCCCATGATGCTCAGCCACTCACAAGACCGAGCATCATGGGAGATGTAGTTCCAAAACATCTGGGGGGCTGAGGTTGCTGATCCCCCGGATTGTAACGCTGAGAAAGTGTATTCTGATTTCTGTTGCGTGCCAGCGGGCAGTCTCGGTTTGCGGCGTGCCCCTTGCACGCTCAAGGGTTAAATTCCCGCACTCTTCTGCACGCATCATAAATCTTCACAGATGAGAGCGCACTGCGCTGTAACTGTCCCGGGCCATGGGTGCGAGCGGGGATGCCAGGCCAGTACAAACCCACTGGCCCGTGAGGAGTGACGCCACCAACTCGGGTCGTACCTGTGCCAACAGCATGCCCGCGGCTGCAGACGACACCTCTGCGCAGACATACCTGTCGTAATTTTGCACGATCAACAGGGAATGGTTTGGCGGCTTTGGGAGACGTAATCATAATTCCTAATGTTTCCAGTGTATGGAATGACCACCTGAACTGCTGGCTGAGGGTGATGCCCTGTACCCTTCAATTCTCACCTTTTGTCAAGCAGCAGGCAGTCACACAGCCCTTTTGGAGGGGGGGTTGGATTGGATCATAGCGAAGGTTGATTGCATCCTATTTATTAGAGTGAATTTTTACCTGGCTGAGGAGCTTCAGGGTAACCTTTGCTCTGCAATTCTCACCTTTTTTCAAGCAGCAGGCAGTCAGAACCCTCAGTGGTTTGCTCGAAGCCATAGCAAAGGTTGGATGCAATCCTGTTTATAAGATTGCACGTTTACCTGGCTGAGGAGCTTCAGGTTAACCTTTGCTCTGCAACGCTCACCTTTTTTCAAGCAGCAGGCAGTCGGAAACCTTGGGGTGACCATAGCTGAGGTTTGATGCATCCTGTGTATAATATTGAACATTTACCAGGCAGAGGGTGATGGGATTTGTCGCTCGGTAGTCGCGGAGCTGCCAGATCCCCACGCCCTGTCCGCGCTCCATCCTTTTTCCCCCCCTGTATTTTCGATGAAAGGGTTAAGCAGCCGAACGCGGCGCCTGTTGCTAATGGATGTGCCGGAGGGGTTTGCTTGTTAAACAATTTTAGCATTTAGGATTTTTTTCGTTCTGTGTCTTCCGAGACCACTAATTGCTGGATTCCTTTTTTTCCCTCGCTCTCAAGATTGTCGTGAATAAATCCGTCCCGCTCCCTTTGTTCTTTTTGCTGCCTTTTTTAGCTGCGGGTTGTGGTAAGCGTCCCGCTGCTTTCTGTAAAGTGGTTGGGGGGGTGGGATATACCCCTCCGGTGCCATACCACGAGGTAGGCGTTTTCGTAGGGTCTTCCCACCATGTGTCACATTCCTGGCTTAGAATGGAGTCATCTTTATGTGAATATATATATCTCATCCCATCCCTTGCTCTGTATTCCTCACACCTTGGTACCCCACCTGGCATCATCTGGGGGTACACTATGGTCCTAAAATATGACCAGTCGCTGGGTCCGCGTGACCAGTCGCTGGGTCCGCGTGACCAGTCGCTGGATCCGCGTGACCAGTCGCTGGATCCGCGTGACCAGTCGCTGGATCCGCGTGACCAGTCGCTGGATCCGCGTGACCAGTCGCTGGATCCGCGTGACCAGTCGCTGGATCCGCGTGACCAGTCGCTGGATCCGCGTGACCAGTCGCTGGATCCATTCTTCAATTAAGTTTCTTCATTTCATTTATAGATTCTTTCTGCCCACCAAATCCCGGAGGTTCCAGGTGAATACCAGTAGATGTTGGCATTCGTGCATCTCCGCTTGGAGCGCCCGCTTCCTGCTCTCTAATAATTGGGCACCAGTATCTGTCGCCATTTGTTGATGTTCTACGCATGCCAAGCACCTGCTCCTTATTTATTCCTTTGTTTTTGTTTTCCTTCTCGTCCTCGTTTGGATCAGAGAGGTTGGTGTGGTGCTCTTCGCCTGTCTCGTCATGGTGCCCGATTGCCGACACGTCGAGGTTGAGGGGGGGTACCCCACGAATCTGTGATTTCTATTGTGCTTTTGGTGGCGTCTAAGTGTGCAGGCAATGGTGGGCGAGCAAAGCCCTGCAGGAACTGGCAACCTAGCCTCCTGCGCCATCTCTAAATGGGGGATAGCCAAGGATTCGGGATCATTTGGACTGCAACTCCTATATTCCCAAGGCAGCCATCAGACCTATAACTGGCATTCTTCAAAAGAGCAGGTGTAAACCAAGGCGTGTTTGCAGAATCGGGAAGCCGGCCAGTTTTAGGCTTGCTCGGGAGCCCAAATGTTAGGTCCCACAGATGTTGCAGAGCTGCAAACCCCACAATGCGTTGTGGCAAAAGCATCATGGGAGTTACAGTCCTTAAGCAGCTTCTGCAGTTGTGCGACTTGCCTCTTCACTAGGGTTGCCAGATCGGCCTTCATGTCGACTCCCTTTAGGGGGCAAAGGCTGACGAATAGGCTTGCCAGATCGGCCATGTTTTCCTAGACACACATTCATGCAGAGGAGCAGCATAGGATAAAGTGCTGCCCTGCAACATGTATAATTCATATGCTGCAGGAAGGAAATCAAGGCAGGTCACCTGGGATTCCTTTGATTTCTTACCTGCATCGTATGGATTATGCATGTACCAGGGTGGCATTTTTCATGCACTGCCCATCAACATGAATAAATTCTGTGTCCAGGAAAACATGGCCGACCTGGCAAGTCTATTCTTCAGCCTTTGCCCCCTAAAAGGAGTCGACACGAAGGTCTGTCATTGTTTGGAATTGATTAAATCTATACAGTGTCAACGTCTGTTTATAAACGTCAGTGTCTGTTTATTATTTGGAATTTATATACAGTGCCAATGTTTTGTGTTTGCTGCTTTTTTTTCTTGCCCTCTTCTACCCGGAGGGAGATGAACGCATGGAGACGTCGCTTTAGCCTTCGTCATCGGGTTTGACTTTTCCTGTATGTAAAGGCTGGGGAGGTATTTTAAGTGGCGCTGGTTATGTAACCCACGTCGCTCGACATGAGACCTTTCACAAGCGGCTGACTCTGACGTTCTTGGAGAATGTTAACCTGTTCTCACGGCCGGGCAAAGAGCCGGGCAGCCGCGGCACCTTAGATTATGCCATGTACCTGTGACGCTCCTCAAAATCTATTTGTTTTGGAACTACATTTCCCATGAAGCTTTGCCAGTCTAATGAGTACCTAAGCATCATGGGAGATGTAGTTTCCACACATCTGGAGGGCCAAGGTTGAGCAACCCTGTCCGATATGCCGCCATACCATTGCTCTCCGGGGTCACCTGGTTTAATAAACCCTGGTGTTTCTCTTTCTGCATTCCTCTGGCGATCACAAAGCGCAACTTAATGTGGTGCGTGGCCAGGTTGAGCCCCTGCCCCCAGAGAACCCCCGATCTTCTGCAAGACGTGATTTATCTCTCGCACATCACTAGGACAGGGGTCGGCGAACTCGGTCCTCCCAGGCGTTTTGGAACTACATTTCCCTTGAGGCTCTGACGACCTAATGAGTGGAGAAGCATCGTGGGAGATGTAGTTTCAGAACATGTAGGAGGTTGACACCTGCTATGAAACCAGGTTGGCACATCTTGATGCATAATATGAAGTGCCGGTGTTATATCAAATAATGCCGCCGACGATCCGTGCATGCGCAAGCGTGACGTAATGACAGCTGATCCGGCAACCAGCCGTTCATCACGTCACACTCGTGGCGGCGCGGCTCCTCTGAGTAGACAGCTCCGATGCAGCAAGAGCAGAGGCAATATCTGATAGTCAGATAATGCCTCCCACTCAGTGCGCATGCGCGAGATACACCGCACAGCTCTCTGTATATGTCAAGGTCTATACCCCCCCCCTCTCATTATGTTTGGGGTCTCGCGCATGCGCACTGAGCAGGAGGTGTGATCTATCAGATTTTGCATCGGCTCTTGCTGCATCGGAGCTGGCTATTCCGAGGATGCGCGGTTGATGTGACAACCAGCTGGTCGCCACATCAGCTGGCGTTGCGTCACTCCTGCGCATTCGCAGCTCGTCGGGTGCATTCCGACGATAGTTATTTCTCGACGGAACGCCAGCTCCAAAATGAAATGGGGTGGGATGGGGCCGTATCTCTAAATTGAGAAGCAATGTGCTGTGATTGGACCTGCTGGCTTTGAGACGGTGAGATCAGACCATACCTTCTGCCACCTTCCCAGATATGAGGTGCGCCTTCTGATGGCCGGATATGAGGCTTGAAAGGTCTCTTTATGTTGGAGGACCTTCTGGTTTCTGTGCGTGAATGCGTTTCCGTCACACCTATTCACTACACTTGAGAAACACCAGGAATAGGAAGTCTATATTTATACCTGAGACTTTTCTCAATGGCCTAGCCCTATAATGTCTGAACATTTTAACCCTCTCCCTTCCGATCACAAGGCTTGTGGGTTTCTTTTTGTGTTTGCTCATTCCCTAATGGGCGGATAATGAGTTTATGTCACACCATCCTTCCAGTGGCACCAAACTAAGGCCTCGAAGACTGGTCTTCAGGGGTGACAGACGATATGTTCAAGGGCCTGGTGACTACACGGGGGTCTTTAGACTCATGACCAATCCCACAACACATAGAGTCAAGCCTCGCCCACTACCTCCGACTTCCATCAGACTGCTTCAGACGGCTTTGTGCACCTACATCAGACTAGCGACCTTTCCCGTTTGAATGGGATTTGTCGGACAAAGTCGAACGACCTGGAACAGCATACATCACGGATATCCAAACTCCCTCCCCCCAGATGTCCATGAACTACAACTCCCGTTCTTCTCCATCCATCTAATGCAGTCAGATTTCTGGGTGTTGTATTTCAGGAACATCTGTGGGGCTGGAGTTTGAACATCCCTGGCATACATGGAAAAAATGCACTGATTTTCGGTGGTTCAGTTCAACAAGTAAAACAGACGAATCCCATAGGATTCAATTCAATGTCAAATATTTTCCTTTTTATTATTTTTTTTCTTAAACGGTTTATTCTTTTAATATCCACCAAAAGTCTCTTGATTTTTATTTTTTTAGCAACTTTTTGTATCTTTTAGATTTATTTTTTTTTACTAAATTTTCGATTCCAAATTTTTTTAAAAGGTTTTTTTTTTTTTTTTTTTAGATTCTGTAACAGATCTTTTTTTATATTTTAAGAAAGGTCCTTTTTTTAAAAAAAAAAAATAGACACCGTTTAAATGCAATTATTGGTTTAAATACCTATTTGAAGAATACCAGAGTTCTGTGGTTTTGTTTTTTTTTACTGCAGTCCGGTGGCGCTCGGTCTGTCCGGCGGGCTTCCTGGGGTCATCCTAACAGGGTTATTCAGAGAGCGGTGAAAAGCAGGAGAATGACTGGAGAATGGAAAATTCTAGGTCAAAATAGCCAAACCAGAAAAATTCTCCCTTTCATCTCACTTTCCAAATCGGCTATTTTGACCTAGAATTTTCACTTTTCCAGTCATGCTCCTGCTTTTCACCGCTCTCTGAATAACCCTGTTAGGGTGACCCAGGAAGACCACCGAGCGCCACCGGACTGCAGAAAAAAAAAACCATAAACAAAACCACGGAACTCTGGTATTTTTCGAATAGGTATTTAAACGGTCTTTTTTTTTTTTTTTTTTTTTTTTATGACCTTTTTTATAATATAAATAAAAAAGATCTGTTACAGAATTTAAAAAAAACACTTTTTTAAAAAAATTCGGAATCAAAAATTTTCGTCTAAAAATACAAAAAGTTGTTAAAAAAAAATATTATTTTTTTTGTGGATATTAAAAGAATAAACCGTTTTTAAGAAAAAAATAATGAAAAGGAAAATATTTTACAGTCCTGCTTTTCACCGCTCTCTGAATAACCCTGATAGTCTTACAGTGGGCATCCCAGGTCGTACGACAAAGTTGTCCGTAGTCGGATGACCAAGTCGGTCGTCCCACTATGGGCCCAGTGGACAACCAGCCTAAGGCTGGGTTCACACCTAAGCGTTTTACAGCGCGCTCCTGCGCGCTGTAAAACGCTTAAACATGAAATCCCATGATTGCCTATGTGGGCATGTCACACCTAAGCGTTTTAAAGCGCGCAGGAACGCGCTTTAAAACGGCCGACGCAAAAAGAAGTCCGGGAGCTTCTTTTCGGGAAATATAGCCGCGCGCTCGCGGCCATATCATAGCCGCGAACGCACGTTCGCGCGTTTTTTTACAAAAAAACGCGCGCATTGCGCGACGCTGCGCTACGCCGTGGTGTGAACCCAGCCTTAGTGTCCGTGTGATAGATTGGCGCTCCAAGCTTCATGCCCTTTATCATCTGAGGAAGCGGTTTTGATCCTGCTGTCCGTTCTTCTAACAGGGTCAGGGCCAATCGATGCGATGATCCTGTGAGCATCTTTATTAGCAGGGGTTTCCTTTGCTACATTTTATCTTGCTCTATGTTGCTCTTGTTGTGTAATGTGATCCTGTGTGTATTTATCACAGTAGGGTTACGTTTGACGATCCCATCTCTCGCCTCTCGACGCGCAGCTCGATGTCCAGTCTTCCTATTTATTTATAAAGGATTTTACCAGGAAGGATACATTGAAATTTCTCTCGTTTTCAAGTATGTCCCAAGTTATAAGGTGTTAAACGGGAGCGAGGCGAGCAGCGTTCAATGCTGCGACCTTGCTGCTTTGTGCCGCTCAACGTTCGCACTCGCCTTCCTGCCATACTGTGACTTGCTATGTGCGCAGCAATCCATTGAGAGCGATTGCACAGCTCGCAGCAGGCTATTCATTTAGCTCTGCCTGGAATAAATGGGGAGGGGGAGTGAAATATGGGGTGCATCCGTATTGAAACCTTTCGGCAGGCGGATCTCGCAGCCCTGCCTTCTTTCTGAAAATATTGTAGCTATAAATACTTGCCCTCCTCCTGGAGCCCATTGGCTGTTCCCAGGCTCCTACGCAGGCGGGGGTGATGGAAAGGGGATCTTTAAAGCAGAGGAAGTTTGCTTCCACTTAATGAGAATATTATGGCTGTAAGACCTTAATTCGTGTGGGGGGTGGGGGGCTGTGGGCACATCCATTTGAGCGAAGCCGAGTAATCTGCATCGCCGGTGCTGTTATTTACAGGTTCACACACCTTCAGATTGTTAAATGTTTCAGGTTTACAGAACGTGATGTTCATTAATGTCTGCGTATCTCCAGCTCCTCTGTATACTGCTATGAAATGTGTCACCTTGTGTACCTATTTCTTCCTGTATACCCGGTGTTTATATTGCGCCTCCTCTCTGTATGTCTACTGAATCGCTTCAGATTATATCATTTATATATCCTAATGTTTGTGTACATACTACTTCCTGTATTCCCCTTATCGTCTGTATACCTATTGTGTGCAGTGTATCCACCCCCCTTTCTATGTACCCCCTGAATATACTGTATCCTCTCTCGTCTGTCTGTATACGCCTGAACATACTGTATCCCCTCACGTCTGTGTACCCCTGAATACACTGTATCCCCTCTCATCTGTGTACCCCTGAATATACTGTATCCTCTCGCCTGTCTGTATACCCCTGAATATACTGTATCCCCTCTCGTCTGTCTGTATACCCCCTGAATATACTGTATCCTCTCGCCTGTCTGTATACCCCTGAACATACTGTGTACCCCCTGAATATAGTGTATTCCCTCTTGTCTGTCTGTGTACCCCTGAATGTACTGTATCCTCTCGCCTGTCTGTATACTCCTGAATATACTGTATCCCCTCTCGTCTGTCTACCCCTGAACATACTGTATCCCCTCTCGTCTGTCTGTGTACCCCCTAAATATACTGTATTCCCTCTCGTCTGCGTAACCCTGAATATACTGTATCCCCTCTCGTCTGTGTACCTTTATATACTGTATCCCCTCTCGTCTGTCTGTATACCTTTGAATATACTGCATCTCCCACTGTGTACCTCAGCATACTGTTAAATCTTTGTACTGTCTGAACATACTATATGACCTCTTTTGTCTGTAAACCCCTCAATATACTGTCTCCCCATTTTTGTACACCCTGAACATACTGTATCCCCTCTTTTCTGTCTATATATCTCTTGAAAGTACTGTCTCCCTGTGTACCCTCTGACCATGCTGTGTCTCCCTGTGTACCCTCTGACCATGCTGTTTCCCTGTGTACCCTCTGACCATGCTGTTTCTCTCGTGTACCCTCTGACCATGCTGTGTCTCTCGTGTACCCTCTGACCATGCTGTGTCTCTCGTGTACCCTCTGACCATGCTGTGTCTCTCGTGTACCCTCTGACCATGCTGTGTCTCTCGTGTACCCTCTGACCATGCTGTGTCTCTCGTGTACCCTCTGACCATGCTGTGTCTCTCGTGTACCCTCTGACCATGCTGTCTCTCGTGTACCCTCTGACCATGGTGTCTCCCCTTGTACCCTCTGTCCATGTCGTGTATCCCCGTGTACCCTCTGACCATGCCATGCCTTGTGTAACCTCTAAACATGCCACATCTCCTCAGTGTCCCCTCTAAACGTGCCACATCTCCTCAGTGTCCCCTCTAAACGTGCCACATCTCCTCAGTGTCCCCTCTAAACATGCCACATCTCCTCCGTGTCCCCTCTAAACGTGCCACATCCCCTGTGTCCCCTCTAAACATGCCACATCTCCTCTGTCCCATCTAAACATGCCACATCTCCTCTGTCCCCTCTAAACATGCCACATCTCCTCTGTGTCCCCTCTAAACGTGCCACATCTCCCCTCTGTCCCCTCTAAACGTGCCACATCTCCCCTCTGTCCCCTCTAAACATGCCACATCTCCTCTGTGTCCCCTCTAAACGTGCCACATCTCCTCTGTGTCCCCTCTAAACGTGCCACATCTCAGTGTCCCCTCTAAACGTGCCACATCTCCTCAGTGTCCCCTCTAAACATGCCACATCTCCTCTGTCCCCTCTAAACGTGTCACATCTCCTCTGTCCCCTCTAAACGTGTCACATCTCCTCTGTCCCCTCTAAACGTGTCACATCTCCTCTGTCCCCTCTAAACGTGCCACATCTCAGTGTCCCCTCTAAACGTGCCACATCTCCTCAGTGTCCCCTCTAAACGTGCCACATCTCAGTGTCCCCTCTAAACGTGCCACATCTCCTCAGTGTCCCCTCTAAACGTGCCACATCTCCTGTGTCCCCTCTAAACGTGCCACATCTCCTGTGTCCCCTCTAAACGTGCCACATCTCCCCTGTGTCCCCTCTAAACGTGCCACATCTCCCCTGTGTCCCCTCTAAACGTGCCACATCTCCCCTGTGTCCCCTCTAAACGTGCCACATCTCCTGTGTCCCCTCTAAACGTGCCACATCTCCCCTGTGTCCCCTCTAAACGTGCCACATCTCCCCTGTGTCCCCTCTAAACGTGCCACATCTCCCCTGTGTCCCCTCTAAACGTGCCACATCTCCCCTGTGTCCCCTCTAAACGTGCCACATCTCCTGTGTCCCCTCTAAACGTGCCAAATCTCCCCTGTGTCCCCTCTAAATGTGCCACATCTCCCCTGTGTCCCCTCTAAATGTGCCACATCTCCCCTGTGTCCCCTCTAAATGTGCCACATCTCCCCTGTGTCCCCTCTAAATGTGCCACATCTCCCCTGTGTCCCCTCTAAATGTGCCACATCTCCCCTGTGTCCCCTCTAAATGTGCCACATCTCCCCTGTGTCCCCTCTAAATGTGCCACATCTCCCCTGTGTCCCCTCTAAATGTGCCACATCTCCTCTCTTCCGTCTTTTACCCACTGGATATACTGAATCTCCTTCCTTCTGTATGTATACCCTCTAAACATGCCAGATCTCCATCCATACTGTCCATATAATTCCTAATATACTGTATCTCCTCCCTTTCTGTATCTCCTTTTTTTCATGTGCATTCACTGAATATACTGTATATCGTCTGTCTGTGTGTATTATATAAAATGACCCTTTCTTTATAATTCCTTATGTTGCACGATCTTTATTCTGGTACTTGCTGTGCTTCTGCTGTTTATATCTCAGAAATGCAGTATATGTGCTATATTCTATCGTCTCTATGCATACTCGTGTATATTAAGCTTATAGTCCCTCTGTACATCTCTCATTGATTCCTTTTGTGTACGTAGGTACATTATTACCCAGTGACTGTATAGCTGCCATTCTTCCTGTATTTCGTGTACTCGGGTGGCGTTATACCCTCTGATTACTGTACTTGATGTATACTGCCTGTATGAACTTTACACAATGTATCTCAGCTTGTCTGTCTGCAAACAGTGTGTCATGTTAATGAATAGCTGCAAACCTGCCTCTAATTCGTGTATTCACTGTAATAATGTCTCCTAGAAACTGTGTTTACTGTACTGCATGTATTTCCTATATACCAATGGCCGCACGCCTGCTGGGCGCGCTGCAATTCACATGTTCTGTTTACTCTATGCCTCGATTTTAATGTTTCTACTTTGTTCTTGTCTCTTTTGTGCGCTATTTCCTGTTTTCTGATGTCTGTATGCATATTGCTCACGTTGTTATTCCTGCTTGTTGTATAGTTTACAATGTCATATATGTTTGCGGCGCTCAGACCTGGGACACACAGGCTCGTGCTATTCATTGGTGTCACCTGCTCACTCACAGGTTTTTGCCAAGTTCTCCATCTGTCTGGAAAGCTTAGAGGAGCGATGTCAAACTCCGACCACCCGGATGTTGATTTCCTACAGATCCCAGAAGTCTTTGAATGCACAGATGTCTAAAGAATCATGGGAGTTGTAGTTCAGCAACATCTGGAGGTCCAGAGTTTGACGTCCCTGGCATAGAAGGTGGAAATCGGCATTTAGCTTTGCTAAAATCCTGTAAATTCCAGCCATTAAAGAGCCACTTCCACCAATCCATGTCCTTATTGTGTTTATTTTTGATGTTGCTGAACGCTTACATGTGTTTTGTTTTTCTCTCGTATGTTCAGTTAAGAAAATATTTTCCTCTATATGTGTTACTGGGTGCATCCATTGTGATATTTTCCTCTATATGTGTCACTGGGCGCATCCATTGTGTGATATTTTCCTCTGTGTCACTGGGCGCATCCATTGTGATATTTTCCTCTATATGTGTCACTGGGTGCATCCACTGTGTGGTATTTTCCTCTGTGTTACTGGGTGCATCCATTGTGTGATATTTTCCTCTATATATGTCACTGGGTGCATCCATTGTGTGATATTTTCCTCTGGGTGTCACTGGGTGCATCCACTGTGTGATATTTTGTGTTAACGCCCCCCCCCCAGTATCTTTCCATCACTTGCTCCTCACTGTGTGGCTTTGGCCATAGAATGGAGTGAATGAGTCAGTCACCGTCTCATATCATTGTATTGTGTGGGATGTATTCAAAGGACATCGCCAGGGGTTAGAGTAGAAGTCTTTTAAGCTCCCTGTCATTTCTCATTCAGCTGCCAGCTCTTATCTCTGGTAGCCTGGAGAACAATAGCCTTGTCTGAACATTCACTCTACTTAATTAACTGTTTAATACTGTAGAAGCTAAGCCACGGCTTAAAAATAAAACGTTTGCACGTTTTTTGGTAAATGAGTGCACCCACTGTGTGTTTTTTTGCTATGAGCTGCCCCCCCCCCATGTTTCTGAAGTACAACTCCTGTGTAACACTCTGGGCGTCTGTTGCACTGTAAGAATTCGGGGAAATGTAGGCCAGGAACATCTGGGGAATCAGAATTTGATATCCCTGTCGTAGATTAATGGGAGATGCAGCCCATCAACCCCTTGACTATCCCTCCTTCATCATTAGCCCTTTTTAACCCCTTAAGGACCAAGTGTCTTTAAAGTCAATGCATTTATGACGTAATGGTTACATCATTGGTTCTTAAGGGGTTAATGCTTGCTCTCATCTTTACACCATTATAACTTTGAACATAATGCTATTCTCGAACCTTCAAGGGACGTCGCAGTCATATAACTCTACCCAACCAGTGCAGCTTGTTAAAACGCGTATTTCCCGATTATATATCCATTAGGGTTGCACGATTCCATTTTTTTTAAAGACCGAGTACAAGTATCGATCCTTTTTTCAAGTACTCACCGATACCGAGTACCGATACTTTTATTTAATGTCAAGTGATGCTTTCTGATAAATAATTTGGGGTTTCTGGCCATACTTTTCAATTTTAACATAAAACAGGACAGGCTTTCAGCAAAACCCCATTTACCCACTGCACAGCCTGCGCACACCCTGACCACACACGTATACCCACTGCATAGCCTGCACACACCCTGACCACACACACACGTATACCCACTGCACAGCATGCACACACCGACCACACACATATACCCACTGCACAGCCTGCACACACCCTGACCACACACACACATATACCCACTGCACAGCCTGTACACACCCTGACCACACACATATACCCACTGCACAGCCTGTACACATCCTGACCACACACACGTATACCCACTGCACAGCCTGCACGCACCCTGACTACACACGTATACCCACTGCACAGCCTGACCACACACGTATACCCACTGCACAGCCTGACCACACACGTATACCCACTGCACAGCCTGACCACACACGTATACCCACTGCACAGCCTGACCACACACGTATACCCACTGCACAGCCTGCACACACCCTGACCACACACGTATACCCACTGCACAGCCTGCACACACCCTGACCACATACGTATACCCACTGCACAGCCTGACCACACACGTATACCCACTGCACAGCCTGCACACACCCTGACCACACACGTATACCTACTGCACAGCCTGCACACACCTTGACCACATACGTATACCCACTGCACAGCCTGCACACCCCATAATCCCACACGTATACCCACTGCACAGTCTGCACACACACACTCTGTGGTCTGGTGTCCATTGGGTATACATGTATCTGATGCCTGTGGTGTATATTACTTATTTATAATATACCCCACAGGCATCAGATACATGTATAACCAACAGACACCAGACCACATTGTGGATATATATATATTTTCAGACCAGTGTGTTTGTGTGTGTGTTTGTGTGTGTGTTGTGTGTGTGTGTGTGTTGTGTGTGTGTGTATATGTGTGTATTATTATTTTTTTTTTTTTTACACACACTCACACACACTCTCTCTTCTGGACTGAAAGTGTGTGTGTGTGAGTGTGTGTACACACTAACACGTTTCAGACCAGACATGGGGCGGCTCTCTGAATGCTCTAACGGCATTCGGACAGACCCCTGCAGCTGGCCGCGTTTGTTACAAATCCAAAGAGCACCACCGGCAAAGTTTTCGAGCGGCAGCTCGTTGGGAAGCCCCCAGTCATAATCTCATGAGATCTTGGAGTTCGTGAAATCGAGCTGGGAACAATCTTGCGAGGTCACGACTGGGGGCTTCCCAACGAGCGGCCGCTCGAAGACTTTGCTGGTGGCGCTCGTTGGATTTGTAAGAAATGCTGTAAGCTGCAGGGGCCTGTCTGAATGCCGTTAGAGCATTCGGACAGCCACCCCACCCCTCGGATGCCGACAAGCCAGTTCAATGCTGGCTTCCAGTATCAGGGGCATACTTAGTACTCGTGCAGAACCCGGTATCGGCACCAATACTAGTATCGGTGCATTCCTAACGTCCATCATTTCCTTCCATTTCCTAATTTCAGCAGGTTATTCTTGTGTAAAACAGGAGTACACAGACTTCTCCCACCGGACCTAGACACACGTGCGTTACATACCAGCTAAATTCCCTGCGCTGACTCCTTATTACTCCATACACTACTACACACGCAGTAAATATATTTCTGGTCAGGTGGGAGAAGTCCACGGACTTCCTTTTATTTATTTTTTGAGAAAGGAGTTTACCAGGAAGGATACATTGAGATTTCTCTCGTTTTCAGGTACAGTTGTGTTCAAAATTATTCAACCCCCAATGCTGTAAAGGGTTTTAGGGAATTTAGTGTACATTTGTAATTGTATTCAGAATGAAATCCTACAAGGACTTTTTAAAGAACCATATGCAACTAAAATGACATCAATTGGTTTTGTAATACAGTAGTAAATGTTTCTTTTGTGAATTCTTCATTGACACAATTATTCAACCCCTTAAAGACTACCACTCTGAAGAACAGAGGTTCATTCAAGTGTTTTCAATCAGGTATTGAAAACACCTGTGGATGTCACGGAGCAGCAATAAAGCATAATAAGCCCCAATTAGGCAGCTTTAAAATGACTGTGATACTCAGCTCCTTCTAGACATTTACTGGTGTGGTTACAAACATGGTGAAGTCAAGAGAATGGTCCAGGAAGACAAGAGAAGAGGTGATTACTCTTCACAGGAAGGGCAATGGCTATAAGAAGATTGCAAAGATGTTAAACATACCAAGAGAGACCATAGGAAGCATCATTCGCAAATTCAAGGCAAAGGGCACTGTTGAAACGCTACCTGGTCGTGGCAGAAAGAAGATGCTGACTTCGACTGCTGTGCGCTACCTGAAGCGTAGAGTGGAGAAAAGTCGCCGTGTGACTGCTGAGGAACTGAGAAAAGATTTGTCAGATGTGGGTACTGAAGTTTCAGCTCAGACAATACGGCGCATACTGCGTAATGAAGGCCTCCATGCCAGAACTCCCAGGCGCACCCCCTTGCTGTCTCCAAAGAATAAGAAGAGTCGACTGCAGTATGCCAAAAGTCATGTGGACAAACCACAGAAGTTTTGGATAGTGTTCTGTGGACTGATGAAACAAAATTAGAACTGTTTGGGCCCATGGATCAACGCTATGTTTGGAGGAGGAAGAACAAGGCCTATGAAGAAAAGAACACCTTGCCTACTGTGAAGCATGTTGGGGGGTCAATCATGCTTTGGGGCTGTTTTGCTTCTGCAGGTACAGGGAAGCTTCAGCGTGTGCAAGGTACCATGAATTCTCTTCAGTACCAGGAGATATTGGATGACAATGTGATGCAGTCCGTCACAAACCTGAGGCTTGGGAGACGTTGGACCTTTCAACAGGACAATGATCCCAAGCATACCTCCAAGTCCACTAGAGCATGGTTGCAGATTAAAGGTTGGAACATTTTGCAGTGGCCATCGCAGTCACCTGACTTAAATCCGATTGAGAACCTCTGGTGGGACTTAAAGAAAGCAGTTGCAGTGCGCAAGCCTAAGAATGTGACTGAACTGGAGGCTTTTGCCCATGACGAATGGGCGAAGATACCCGTAGATCGCTGCAAGACACTTGTGTCAAGCTATGCTTCACGTTTAAAAGCTGTTAGTACTTATAACTGTAAAAGGATGTTGTACTAAGATTGAATGTCACTTGGGGGTTGAATAAAACTGATAATGATGTGAGCACAGAAAAGACATTTGTGGTTATTTCATTATAAATGTTATGTTATATTTGTCTGACCTACACGTGCCTCTTTGATTTAATTGTAAGCAAGATGACTGAATGATCAAAATCAATGTCAAACTGGCCAAAACACTCAATTTCAGTGGGGGTTGAATAATTTTGAACCCAACTGTATGTCCTGGGTGGCGAGTATGTACAGTTAGGTGTCTTGCCCAAGGACACTTACTGGAGAGGTGCTCTGGCTGGGATCGAACCTTCATAGCACGCAAATAATGGATATAAATCAGGAAGAAAAACCTTAGCATGTCCCTTTTAATTAAATTAGGTATTAGAATAAGTGTAGGTGTAACTCCTATTAGACATGTGCAAGACAAAAAAAAAATTTGTTTCAGATCATTTTGTTCAATGTTTTTTATGGATCGTTCGTTAGGTTTCCACGATTGGTTATTCCGCACCGTTTCGGTATTTCAGACCGCGGGTATTTTGGATAACTTCGTATTTCATTTTAATTATTTCTGGTTGATTCATATTTTGTTTTATTTCGGAATGTGTAACGGATCAATTACTTAAATTGGGGTAAAAAAAAAACGTAATCCCCCCCCGTCCTTTGTGCTGAAATCTATTTCGGTGGGTGCTGAATAGGTTTCAGCACCATGGATAGCTCCGGAGCCCTGCGGAGCAGCTACATGGTGCTGCTGAAACTATTTCGGAGTACAGAACGAAATACAACAAAAAAGATGAAGTCATTTTATTGTATTTCGGCCCGATTGGTTTTCGGATTGGTTTCTCCCGTTTCGGAAGTGCTTCCGAAAAATCGGTAAAATTTTGTCCAAATTTTGATTCGCAATGTAACTCGCATGTCTTTCACCCCTGGCCAAGATCAATGATATAAACCCTATCTTGACCACGTCCTCTGATCCACCCCCCCCCCCCACCGCCCCATCATGCTTTCTTTGTAACTGGTGATTTCATCACTATATTATTAACCGATGTGACACATTAACAATGTCACATATTAAATCTTTATCTGAATGAAATGTTATTGAAATGACACCAAATCTGGTGTTTCTGACTCCCGTGCGCTTCCTGTTTTGTTTCCACGGTTTTATGGCTGCCTCCGGATTGTGATTGTCACCGCCGGCTGTCACACGGCATGTCATATGTGACTGCTTATACAACGGATGTACAAAATAATCTGATGGCAAGCCTTGGCACTGGGATTTTTCTGCAGCATGAATGTCATGACGCCCAGCCGGCCCATAACATCGAGAGATGCTGTTTGTGAAGTGTCTATTGGACCCCCTCCACGTCGGTAGCTGGTTCTGAAGGTTGCGGCAGATGTTGAGATCACCAGTCTCGATCTGCGATTTACTGACAGAACAGGTTTTGTGGTTCTGAGATTAGCGAGGAATGTCACTGCCTCTATCAGATTAGAAACCTGGCCCACCCCGTCCTCCTGCTCTACCGGACTGGCAACTTCACACGTTCTGGTGACGCGGCACGGCACGTGCCTCCAAGGCCTTCGCATGGTACCCCAGATGGTCTGTGTTCATTCCTGTCTGATCTCGCACCTGGCATGGGGACGGGACACAAATATTGCTGTGATATGTGAATTCAGAACCCTGTACAGCAAAAAATGTGTAGAGCTAAAATTTATTATTTATATATATATATATATCAAAAACGCCAGCACTCCAGGGATTTTTCAAAGATAATTCCATTTATTAGTCCATAGACATCAACGTTTCAGCTCACCAAGGAGCCTTCATCAGGACAGACATGTATGTCCTGATGAAGGCTCCTTGGTGAGCTGAAACGTTGATGTCTATGGACTAATAAATGGAATTATCTTTGAAAAATCCCTGGAGTGCTGGCGTTTTTGCTAAATTGATATTAACTGAAGCCATCGCAGAAGCACCGGGTGAGGCTAAATCTTTGTGGTGAACCGTGTGTCCGTATAGCTATGGCATGTATATGACAGCATGTGTGAAGATTAGGTAGATTTCGACAGGGGGGCACAGGCGGACAAGGGTGCACACGGACGGGGGGGTTGAAGACCTTATCCTTGCCTACAAAACCCTCACTAACTCAGCGCCCCACTACCTGTCCTCACTAATCACCAAATACACCCCAGCCCGCTCCCTAAGGTCAAACAGTGACCTGCGCCTAGCTTCTCACCGCATCACCTCTTCCCATGATAGACTGCAGGATTTCTCACGCGCAGCCCCCACTCTCTGGAACGCTCTCCCTCGTACTGTCAGACTTTCCCCTAACTTCTCTTCCTTCAAACGCTCCCTTAAAACGTTCCTATTTAGGGAAGCCTACCACCCAACTCACTGACACAACCATCAATCACTCTCACCTTACAGTCCTCTCCTCCTGTTTCCAACCCCAACCCTCCCAGATTGTGAGTTCCTACGGGAATAGGGCCCTCATCTCCTCCTGTACTGTTTGTCAAATGTTGTTCAATGTATTGTAACCCTGTCTATACTGTGCTTATTGTACAGCGCTGCGGAATATGCTGGCGCTTTATAAATAAAGAATAATAATAATAAAAGACAGGCAGGGGGGAGCAAACGCATGGGGACAACCTACATCTGGAAGGCCAAGATTGCTGCCCTGTGACTTGGGCAAACTTACAATGTGAGTCTTACAAGCGGACACAAACCCTCATGCTTTGCAATATAGCGGCTGTTACAGCGCTACTAGAAACCTGTTATTATACACGGTGTCCATAAAGTTTTACAATTTCAAAAATTTATTCCATAGGTAAATGAAAAGACAGATAAGTGAAAAATATTACAAAATGAGACGTACAGTCAGGTCCAGAAATATTGGGACATGGACACAATTGTAACATCTTTGGCTCTATACACCACCACAATGGAGATGGAATGAAACAAACACAATGTGCTTTAACTGCAGACTGTCAGCTTTAATTTGAGGGTATGTACATCCAACTCAGGTGAACGGTGTAGGACTTACAGCAGTTTGCAGATGGGAGGCACGTCCGTACAGTCCAGGAATCCACAGTAGCTGTAAAAATAGCCTTTTCTCCGTTGTTTGTAAATACGTATAGATGGCGGATGGAATGTTTGGGTTCTTCTTGAATTTTGTAAGGTTTTTGGCTTTCATAATTTAAAATCCCTTTGTGCAGATTCTGCTGTTGTGTAGTTGGTGTTCGTCGACATAAGAGCATTATAAACCCTCGCCACGTGATAACTAGGCTTAATATATACAATTATAGGTTTTCAGGGCTGCAGCGCGCTCTAGCTGCTTAATATAGGGATTAATGCTGGATTACAGGAACTGAACTCTATTTCCTGCATTTAGGGACGGTTTTAAGTGTAACTCCGTGTGACTCTGACTCAGTGTCTGTGTGTGTGACACTGTGACAGTGTGTCTGTGTGTGTGTGTGTGTGTGTGTGTGTCTATGTTTTTCTTATCATGCATTGACCCCAAAGTTCACAATCTTGATAGTGAATGCAGAATAATATTTTGAATATACATAATCTATATCCTGTATGTTGGAGTCACTGTGTCTATAGATACAAGGTAAAACTCGAAAAATTAGAATATCGTGCAAAAGTTCATTTATTTCAGTAATGCAACTTAAAAGGTGAAACTAATACATGATAGACTCATTACATGCAAAGCAAGATGGTTCAAGCCGTGATTTGTCTTAATTGTGATGATTATGGTTACAGCTCATGAAAACCCCAAATCCACAATCTCAGAAAATTAGAATATTGTGAAAAGGTGCAATATTCTAGGCTCAAATTGTCCCACTCTATTCAGCTAATTAAGCCATAACACCTGCAAAGGGTTCCTGAGCCTTTAAATGGTCTCTCAGTCTGGTTCAGTGGGAATCCCAATCATGGGAAAGACTGCTGACCTGAGTGTTGTGCAGAAAACCATCATTGACCCCCTCCATAAGGAGGGAAAGCCTCAAAAGGTAATTGCAAAAGAAGTTGGATGTTCCCAAAGTGCTGTATCAAACCACATTAATAGAAAGTTATGTGGAAGAAAAAGGTGCACAAGCAGCAGGGATGACCGCAGCCTGGAGAGGATTGTCAGGAAAAGGCCAGTCAAAAGTGTTGGACTTTCACAAGGAGTGGACTGAGGCTGGAGTCAGTGCATCAAGAGCCACCACACACAGACGGATCCTGGACATGGGCTTCAAATGTCGTATTCCTCTTGTCAAGCCGCACCTGAACAACAAGCAACGTCAGAAGCGTCTTACCTGGGCTAAAGAAAACCAGACCTGGTCTGTTGCTCAGCGGCTCCAAAGTCCTCTTTTCTGATGAGAGCAACTTTTGTATCTCATTTGGAAACCAAGGACCCAGAGTATGGAGGAAGAATGGAGAGGCCCACACTGCAAGATGTTCGAAGTCCAGTGTGAAGTTTCCACAGTCTGTGTTGATTTGGGGAGCCATGTCATCTGCTGGTGTTGGTCCACTGTGCTTCATGAAGTCCAGGGTCAACGCAGCCGTCTACCAGGAGATTTTGGAGCACTTCATGCTTCCTTCCGCAGACGAGCTTTATGGGGATGCCGACTTCATTTTCCAGCCGGACTTGGCACCTGCTCACACTGCCAAAAGCACCAAAACCTGGTTCAGTGACGTGGGATTACTGTGCTTGATTGGCAGCAAACTCGCCTGACCTGAACCCTATAGAGAATCTATGGGGCATTGCCAAGAGAAAGAGGAGAGACATGAGACCGAACAATGCAGAAGAGCTGAAGGCCACTATTGAAGCATCCTGGTCTTCCATAACACCTCAGCAGTGCCACAGGCTGATAGCTTCCATGTCACATTGCCGCATTCAGGCAGTAATTGCTGCAAAAGGAGCCCAAACCAAGTACTGAGTACATCTGCAGCTTATACTTTTCAGAGGTCCCATATTGTTCTATGTACAGTCCTGGAATATTCTAATTTTCTGACATTGTGGATTTGGGGTTTTCATGAGCTGTAACCAGAATCATCACAATTATGACAAATCTCATATATTTGTTTCACCTTTTAAGTTGCATTGCTGAAAAAAATGAACTTTTGCACCATATTCTAATTTTTCGAGTTTGACCGGTGTATTATGTATTCAAAATAGTAAAGTTTTTATTCACACAATATATATATATATCCGGAATTTTAGGGATGGTATGTCTGTAAAGTGTATAAAACATTTATACACAATCTATATTTGTGTGTGTGTGTCCATTTTTACAGAAAATATTGTAAATTCACTATTGTGCAAACGGTCACCGTGTTTTGCCAAAACTGGAGGCGCCGAAGCAATTCTAAGAAGTCGGCGAAACCCGCCGAATTAGCATCGACAATTTAGAAAAAAGATCTGTTCTCCGAATAGGAACATAAATCAATAAAAATGTGTCTAAATAATAAGTCTTTTTAAAAAATTGTCATAAAAATTACAAAAAGGTGATCTAGAAAAAATAAACACTTTTTTTTTCCGTGGGAGGGGGGGGGGGGAACTGTCCTAAAAACAAATGAATGCTATTACACCTTGCTGTGCAATTTGGGGCTAATTCGGGGGTTGGTGAATCTACTTACTTAGGCCCGTGTCAGACGAACGCAGTGATCACGTCCGTGTTGCCGCACAGTTTACTGTCCGTCGTAGCATAGAATCATGAGCAATAGACCCACACATGAAGTGCGTCCGCACCGGGGTTAATCAAGCTGTTTTCTGCGGGTTTCGGTGAGTGTTCGGCGGGTTTGCGGCGGGTTTTCCCTGCACTACAGGGGCACTGCGGTGCTTGCTGAATACACCACAGGGTCGGCGAAATAGGATTGCCTAATCGCCCCGAAGTGCAGGGAACGAAAAGTCTCCGAACGTATGGTGACTTTTCGATTGTGTATTTTAGGTGTCACTGTGTTCATAGAGATATACACAAACATGTGTACGGGGGAGGAATAAGCCCTTGCGTTTATGGTGGTTTTATACGCTCTGCACGGATATGAAGTCCTTTTCGGTGATGTCCACTCTTGTAAACGTGGCTGCAGAGGTCAGACGTTGACGCTGTGCCGGATTCAATACCTGACGTCTCTTCCCTTTTTGTCGTTTCCTGGTGTTTCTGGCTTCTCATTGTCTCCTGTCTGAGCCGCAGAAGAATAAACCATAATTAGAAGAGTCGAGGGGAGGAGGTGGAGGTGGAGGAGGAGGAGGAGCGGCGCTAGGTGTTTCCTGGAGCACCTTAGAGATGATTTTTGGATTTCCGTCACAAACAAGGCAGCCTGATACCTCTTCCTCGGCTGCTGTTTCTTCCCCCAGTTCTCCGGGAGGGTGTCTGGATGCTGTGAGTTATAGTCTCCACTGGGCAACGATGAGGAAGAAAAGAGGGAAGCAGCAGCAGCGCCTCCCTGCCCGAGCGGCCCTGTACATGTGAGTGCAGCCAAGCCCCGTGTGCCAGGGCACGGATTTCGAAAGGGTGTTGTGGATAGTGGGTATTACCAGCCCCTGTGATTGTTTCTGGATGTGGGAGGGCCGCCGCTGCTGCAGCACCTTGTTTACGGAGTTGGAGAACACTCCCTGGAATAAACGTGTGCACCTGTACATAGACTGACGTCAGCATGTGTGTACACGCACGCACGCACCATTTGTTTTCCTTTTGGCTGGGAGTGCACATGGTATCGGCTCCTTGCGGGCACATAACGTTGGCACAGAGTTTCAAAAGGAAGGGGTTTTAGGGGGCACAACAGGTGAGCGGGCAGGTAACTAGACGGGCGATGTGGGTTTAGGCCATACAGGTGCAGTGCCACGCGCAGCGGTTTGTAAGGGCAGGACGTGGGCTATGGCAGCCGTTGTATAGGCTAACGGATGGCAAAAGATGCCAAGGTGGGTAGGGGGCAGGCAGCTGGTATTTGCAGATTGTGTCCCACATCTCTTTGCACGCCTCACCACCGCCTACACAAACATCCAGATTGTGTAGCTCGTTTGTTGTGGACAGGATCTGCGAACAGAGCTCGTACAAATGGGCAGGTGGATTGCAGGGCACGTATTGTACGTGGGTATGCGCCGTGACAGAGGTATGCAGGGCACCTGGTAGAGGGACACGTTGTACTGTACTGGTGTTATGAAATGAAGGGTTGCACAAGTTGGCAGTGTGACCGCATGGGGCGAGGACAGGTCGTGCCACGGGTAGGCATCTCTGGTATGCAAGCTGAGTGTATCGTTGTCATCCTGTGATGCAACACATGGTGCGGTGCCGTGTACATGCTCGGAGGTGACAGATGTAATCCCTGTCCGCGAGCTCTGTTGCTTGGAGATGTGTTTGAACTGTGAATATGCGGAATGTGTGTGTGTGTGTGTGCCAGTGCCAGTCGGGGCACAGCACTTCCTGCCGGCTGTTTGTTCACATGGAATAGAGTGAAGTGCTCTCTTTGTAAATGTATGTATTGCACGGTGTTAACCCATGTGCTGCCGATGTGGAGGGCCCGTTAACCGGCTCGGAGATTGCTCACCTTTATTCCACACAACCTCGTTCAGTTTTGCATGTGGCCTTTTCCCATTATTTTTGTCCATTATCCACCCTAGGTTTCCCATGCCTGCTGTCCTTCATGATTTGACCATGTGTTTTTGTTTCTTGGTTCATAATGGCGTACCCATGCATTTTGCTTGAGTACTGCATATTTCGCTCTAGTGCTGGTGGGTTTACCAATGTGTTTTCCCTTTTAAGTTCTTGGTATGTCCATTGAATTAATGTTAGGTCTGGGAGGTTTGTCCCTGCATTTCGCTATATTGTTTGGCCGCTTTGCCCCCTGCATTTCGCTATAGTGCTTGGCCGTTTTGCCCCTGCATTTCGCTATAGTGCTTAGCCGCTTTGCCCCTGCATTTCGCTATAGTGCTTGGCCGCTTTTCCCCCTGCATTTCGCTATAGTGCTTGGCCGCTTTGCCCCTGCATTTCGCTATATTGCTTGGCCGCTTTGCCCCTGCATTTCGCTATAGTGCTTGGCATGGTTGCCCATGCTTGCTTTCTCTTGACAGGTGCTTGCCGGTGCAACTGGCCTCTCAAACATGAACATAGAATATGGGAGATCAGGGTAGATTATGAGCGTGTTTGCCCACACATTGTCATCGAGCACAATGTGCCGTTTTTGTTTCCTTTTGTGTATCTTTTGTTAAGGCCCTGTACATTCCTAAAATCCCTCGCCAAGCTGAGGGTGACTTCAGGTGAGTTCATCATTTGGACATCGCGTTCAGGTCCTTCTGTCAGCGTGACATTAGTTTGGCCAATTCGTTACGCCTTGTAATCACGCAGGGGAAAGGAGGAATTGTCTTTACTGGGGTTTTTTCGTGCAATTCACGACTTGGGGCTCTTACATTCTTCGCGCAAAAATGTGCGCGTGCGCAAAAACGCATTAACGCGAGGGGAAAAACCCTTCGCACCGACCGTCAAATTACGACGTTCGCGCAAACGATGCATGTTAACGTCTAACGCAAGTTACCCTGCGCGAGGTGAATGTTCGTGCGCGCATCCCATACTTAACATTGTGAGCGCAAATGCGTTTGTGCGCTGGTACGCGGCTGGTTTTACTATCGATGCACAACTTTTTACAAACTATGTTTGCGCGCATAATTTTAACGTCTTTGAAAAGCTGGTGGTAACTGTAAATCGGAATGTTTTGGCCGAAACGAAAAACGCCAGCACAAAAAAAACAATACAGCACAGTATAGTTACACATTCTACACATACCCAAACAATAAAATGGAGAGGTTGTGCGTGTTTTTATTATTGCTGCAGCATATATACTCAGATTGATTTTGACAGGCGCAAAAACTGAACGGGAGACAATTAGGGTTCTTAATTCTGATTGGCTGAATCGCGTGAAAAAACAGTCTGTCCACCGATTTCTGCGCGCAGCGTTAATTTGCGCTAATTTTGGCGCGTCTTTTTTACGCGTGATATTTTCTGACGGATGAAAAATGCGCTCGGATCGTAATACCAGCGTTCATTTACACGCGTTAACATTTAGCGCTGCGCGCGAAAAAAATTGCGCTGTGCGTACGAATTTGCGCAGAGAGTGTAATCGAGCCCTTAGTTGTTCCAAATCTTGGCCTATGTCCCGGTGCTTTCCCCTTGGCTTGACTACCTTTCTTTGCCCCCTTTTTCTCAGCATGCTGCATCTCCCTCACACCACTTTTCTCCTCTGTTCTGCTCTCGCTTCCTGTCCAATGTATCAACCCCTCTGTGTCTCTTTAGTGTTGAAGGCGGCGAATCCTTGGGCAGTGAATCCGGAACGATTGTGGACAGCCCCGGCCAGCAGCCCGCTTACCGTGGAGAGGTGAAGAGCGATCACTACGATCTCCCCTCGCCAACTCGCCATCTTTCCCATCCGGGGCTCCAGTGGAGTCAGAGGGCCAGACTGCAACCCGCCAGCGTTTCCCTGCGCAAGCAGGAAGAGGAAGAAAATAAGCGGCCGAAAGCTTTATCTGACAGCTATGAATTATCCACAGACCTGCAAGATAAGAAGGTACGATCATCTACTCAATGCAACTTTCTGTTCCCCCACAGAATCCTATGTATCATCTCATGACTGCCTGTGTTCCATGGTCTTTATCTTCTGCATTTCATTCCAACCCTCCCTGCTCCCACTTCCCTTCGACCGTGAACCTCGTCTTTCCTGCCTCTGTCCTGGCTTTTAGTTTCATGGTGTAGGCTTTCTCCCTCATGTTCATGTAGTTTATCATGTTGCCCTTATTGTCTCTTGTCACACATTCAAACTAACTGTTGCCGCTGCAGGTGGAAATGCTGGAGCGAAAGTATGGAGGTTATTTCCTCAGCCGACGAGCAGCTCGCACTATCCAAACTGCATTCAGGCAGTATCGCATGAATAAGAACTTTGAACGTCTTCGTAGTTCTGCTTCCGAGAGCCGCATGTCCCGGCGGATCATCCTGTCCAACATGCGCATGCAGTACTCCTTTGAGGAATACGATAAGAGCCACAATGCCCCATATTTCCAAGGCAAGCCAGTGTCACTGGATGAGGGAGTGTCGACATGCCGAGATCAGGGAGATAGAGGTCTTCTATACGGAGGCTCATGCAGCGGCATGGACGGCGATTCTATCAATACTTCAGGGGAATTTTCCAACGAGATAACGGAGTTAGAGGATTCCTTTTCGAAACAGGTGAGATACAGTATAACGTTGTATGGAAACACACATTGGTCCATGGTCGAAAGCGTAGACCTAGTTTAAGACCGTTATGTCTACCACTAAGGAGTTTAAAGTATTCTACGATTTTATGATGAATTCAAAGTTAAGTCACATTTTACAAATGTTCTACTCGATTATATGAGTTCTTGGAGCCAAACCCTGTCTTGCGTCCAGTTTACTTCAGGGTAAATCATTAGGAGCTTAACCGTTGACATCCCACCACTTGGGTAGTCGTCTAAAGTGAACTTTTCTGAAACTCTTCTGAACTCTGCAAATGAACATGGTAGGGTACAATCGGGCTCTGTGACCCGTGTGCATTCTGCGGGGCTGTAGGATTTGGCTAAACCCGTTAGGAACCTTCTGCTACTTCCAGTGCTTGCACCAAGACTTGAGAATGGAAATGGCCACCACTTCTAATACATTCTTTAGATGGCACATGGTGAGTGGGACCCAATGTATTGAGTTGCAGATGACAAGACTGTAATTAAATTGCACTTGTCAACGTGTGCTCGTTTGATCGCATACGAAAATGTCGGCTGACAACCCTAAATCGGCCAACTTTTCCCTTTGTGATTATTCAAGCCAAATCGACGCTGACAAGTGTGGTTTAGGCTATGGTAGCCATTTAGTTTAAGGGCTAGCATGAAGTGGTACTTGGCATGCAGTGCTGCTTTTTAAATGGGCAAGAGAGGTGGTGGAAGCATCCCACTTTGACAGATCGGCCACCAGCGCAAGGTTTCCCTTTTCCCCCAAACTACTCCTGTTTTTGAGGATCTGTGCGCAGACTTGGACAGGAGACCTGCTTGATCTATACCCTTTTCTATAGCCCAAATGATGCTTAAAGCACCCATTTAATGGACAAACCGGAGCATACATTAAAGTCAGTTGGTCTTTATTTGGCAGTGTGAGCATCTGGCCAGCGTAGTGATTCTGCAGCTTTTTACCGGATTTTAGCAACAATTAAGTCAACCATATCCCAAAAAATGTATGTTTTTCCCTGCTTACCCCCAGTCTATGGTCTTGTGTCCCAAATTCCCCCTTGTTTGCCTCTCCACTGTCCTTCATACATGGGTTTGGATGGCACCTGGTTACCTACAATGGCCCTTTCATTTCTAAGTGAAGATCACTTTTTTGAGTTTGTTTTTTATGCTGTTTTTCCGATTTTCATAAATCTGCTGCTTCTCTTCCGATTGGCCACCAGTTGGGCAACAGTCTGGCCACCAGCGCCTGTTATTTACAACTTTTACTATAGCAACCTCTGGTATCTCCGCTGGAGGCCGTTTCAGAAATCCACCATTTGTCTTTCACAGACTCTCCCTAATCCAAGAATGACCTTTAGCGTCTTCTATGTTCTGACTATAACAGCCCTTAGACAGAAAAATAATCCCATCCATTAAAACTCTTTAATCTGCTCCGTAACTGGCTTTATTGCAGCTTGTTGGCATGAGAAGACAAAGTAAAACATATATTTAATTTTTAGAAGACGGAAAGTAAAACAGACCCTGTGGGGATTATATTATTACGCGTACAAACATATAATAATTTTTTTTTCTTTTACCCGTCATCATGGAGCCTCCATCTTCAAACCTTTTTACTATCATAATCATTTATATACAGTATTTCACTATAATACAGTAAAATATTAAATTGGTATACATGTGCCCCTTTGCCAACCTTCTTAATGCAAGATTAGGGTGCCCCCCTGGTGAGAAACAAAACTCCCCAGTGAGACATCACTCCTGTCACCCTGTATTACTGTAAAGAAGCTATGAGCAGCACCCATCCTCACTGTAACAAAAATTACAAATTTTACTGTTGCATTACAACAGCCGGAAGGGGGCAGAATACATGAAGAGCGGAGATCACTGCTTTTCAGGGGGTTCTAATGACTAAAAATCCCTGTTCAGTACAGATGCAAAGTGTTACTGTAATTCCTATACACAGACATCATGCAGCACATACAGATATTGGTATTTTTTGGAAGCTGTGTTGTTAATAATCTCATCACTACAAATCCGCATAAGCAGGAGCTCTCACAATTTATCTGCATCACATTCACTGTATTTGACACACAGGCTGTTTCTGCCTGTATGCTGATAAGGCAGACCCCGTGTGACATAGTACGACATAAAGGACACCATCTAGCGTTCAGAATCTTTCATCCCAGCAATATTTCTGTAAAAGATAAATTCACAAAAACCTTTGTTTTTAGAGACTGAATCACTGATTATCTTGCCTGCAATAAATTGGGATCTCCTGATATTCTGACCTTGTGGTGGGTCACGGGCGCCTTGAATTGTTATTTTTCTTGAGTTTAAATCTCGGCTTTTTCTGACGAGTCTCTATTATGTTGCAGTTGAATTGAAATCTTTATTTAAAAAAAAAAATGGTGGATCAGTTGATCGTCAACCGTCCTTACCATGTCCGAAACAAAAATCAAGACCATATACTATTTTAAATGTATTTGCACTGGAACCTCCTGCTGTATGTGTCAGAGAAACTATAGTTGTCAAGTTAGCTCGTCCGTGGTGAACTAGAGAGTTAGATGGTGTAAAATTTGAGGTATGGGTAGTTGAGCGAGCGGTAAAACTAAAGCCTATCTGGACATTAATGCCACTGGCATAATTTGGGTCAATAATAAGATGTATTTACACTTGAAGCTGAACATTATACAGGTTGAGTGTCCGATATCAAAATCGCTAGGGTGTAGCAGTGTTTCGGAAACCCGTTTTATGGGATAATGGAATATTTGCATAGAATGAGATCTTGCGGTTGGGACCAAAGTCTAAACACAAAATTAATTTCATACACACAACCTGTAGGACCTGTCATACTGTATATTTTATCATTTTGCCCCCTGAGTCACATGAGATCAGCAGTGGGATTTTTCCACTTGTGTCGTCATGCCGTGAATCGTACAATTTTGGAGCATTTTGACCAAGTTGCTACTTCATTCTACTGGCTGAGCAACTTAAAGCCTCGGTGACGTGGGAGTCTCCCATCCCATGCAGTCTAAGAAGTTACTTTGGAGGAAAATTTCAAAGGTTGGGTCGTTTTTAAGAGGTTTTAAAAGTGCAAATAACATTACAGGTATAGTAGGTATGCAGACTCAAGTTTCACAGGGCAGTCCGTCGGCTGCCGTAAACCCGCATGAGTTTAGATTGTGAACTTGGGTGGGGTGTGGGGTGTATTTTCATTGCAGACACCAGTGTATATCTTTTCACATGCGCTTCTAAATGCAGAGCATTCTGCTTGGTCTAAATCGCCATTGGCCTATTACTTGATCTGTTGGTATTTTCTAGATCAGTGGTTCTCAAACCTGTCCTCGGGACCCCCAACCAGGCCAGGTTTTAAGGATCACCTTGGGGAAATGCAGACTGAATCCTGCAATCACTGAGCAGCAAATCATATCACCTGTGCTGTGCTTCAGATATCTGGAAAACCTGGCCTGTTAGGGGGTCCTCAGGACAGGTTTGAGAACGCTGTTCTAGATAACTGACTTGGTACTTGTTATTTGGGGGGCTTCCCTTTCAGTGGGTCACAATCTGCCTTGGCATGAGCCGGCTAATACTGATTGGGATGGGTTCCGACTCCTCGGAGACAAAGTTAAGAATCACCAAACTGTTTTGGCACCTCCGCTGTCTAGCTCAAGGTGCAAAAATTTCGAGGGCACATTTTGGAGCTTGCTTGCAACCAAATTTAGTTTGCCATGAATGAAATTACGTTGCATTGCTCCAGAATTCGACCAAATCGAATATACTCTGTCGGGGTGCCAGTGGGCACTCTGATGGTCGAGTATATTCAATCTTGATGGTGAAGGAATTGAATATACATGTCACTTCTCCATCTCTTGAATATAGCCAGTGGTTGGCGGGTCGATCAATGGCATACCATCATCTCACGTAGCGTGTTGTCGTTCCAGCGTGACTTTATACCACAGTAAAAGTGTTAAATAAACTTTTAAACACATGCTGGTACCGGGCGTTCAAGTCGGCGCTTTCTCTTTCGAGATAAATCATTTGCGTTTTCTCATTTGCTCTTAAAGTGACTCTACCAAAAGAAAAATAAAGAGCCAACAGCACACTGTTAGAAGCCAGACACAAGTTTGTGTGTAGATTTGTGAAGAATAGTCCAAATAATCGGCAGATTGCGGTACAAATTCGCCAATCCCATGGCTCCCTGACTCCTGGATCTATCATGCCCCCTTATATTGATTTAGCCCATTTAGTGGATGTATAAAATGGCACAATGAGTGTCGAACAAGTCACCATAGTCGTATTTTACCTAGACGTCGATTTTTTTTTCAGAGCCTCTCCTCAGATTTATATATTCTGTTTATCTTCTTGAGATTTGCCCAGGACATACTTGAAAACGAGAGAAATCGCAATGTATCGTTCCTGGTAAAATACTTTGAATGTAAATTTATTATTTATTATATTCTCCGGTCGGTGTGCTCCTAGACTAGAACGCAATCCACAAAACGTGAGGTTATTGCCAATGGTTTTTGGCATTCATTATGTTGTCCTCCTTCATGTATATTTGACCATAAGTGATTATTCTGCCTCTCTAGCAAAGCTGTGAGGTGTAGGTGCTTGAGACTAACTCTTAAGTCTGTATTTGACCAGTACTCACACGATGAAAGTTCGGCAGACAGCGTCAACTCAGCAAAACTGACACGTAGAAAGATGAATCCAGTTGAAACCTTTAATGATCAGACTGACAATCTTTGTAATAGTACAGAAATGCAGGCGAAAAGGCATTTGCTCTGTCAGCATAGAGCCAAGATGGCTGCCAGGTGACCAGTAATTATTACCTCAGAAACTAGCCTGAGGAAAAATGGGCGGAGTTAGCTAGATGCAGCAAGGCTATGGTGACCCAGCAGGAACAAAACAACTATGAAATCATAACTGTAAGCAGTAAAAGGCAGACTCAATACATACCATTTAAAATATACAAATAAAACCTAAATCATGGGGCATGACAGTGATGCTTGGTGGAAAATGTCCCTAGATCAGGGCCAGGTGACCATGGACTCTTTAAATTTCACCTCTACTTCCTTAATTCCTGTATTGTTTACACTACACAGATCTGTAGAGAAAACATTGGCTTGTAAAGATGTCCCGTTGACTGTTTCTGTACTTGCTCCTAGGATTGATACAAACCCATAAAGCTGTGTTCTAGATTATGACCCACAGATAAACGACACTTCTATTATACTCATTTTTATTTTGTTAATGTTTTGCTGCAGCAGTTGTTCACCATTTCTCTTTATGTTGTTAGCAGAGCTTGTATTCTTGGTCAATGTGATAGTGAAGCTTATCCTATCCATCGTTTTCCTTTTTCGCAGGTGAAATCCCTGGCCGAGTCGATAGATGATGCTCTTAGCTGCAGGTCCATGCACTGCTCGGACATGAGAGACGATAAAGGACCCCTAGAAAAAGGCGAGAGCAAAGAGCAGCATGGAGACAGCACGGCCACTTCTTTCAGTGATGTCACACTTTACATGGACGAAGGTGTCCCAGTGTCACCTCTATCTCTCGATCGGCCCCCGAGCTCAGACCAAGACACTCCTCAAGGAACTAGCTCCCGACAGGAGTACTGGGCCACCTCCTCATCCAGGGAAGACAGCCGTGAGAATGGCAGCAGGCGTAGCACACCTTGTATGGAGTGCCGGGATTTCCGAATGAGAGGAGCACACCTTCCCTTGCTCACAATTGAACCTCCGAGTGACAGTTCTGTAGATCTGAGTGATCGTTCAGACAGAGGGTCTCTGAACAGACAGGTTGTATATGAGCAGGAGAACTGCAGCCCTCACGGAACTCTCAAACAGGCACCTCACAAAGGACCGGCTCGCTCTCCGCTTCCGCACCGCCATTACCACCCAGAACCTCCACCTCAGCCCTCGGACGTTGTGGGTGGAAACAACGGAGCGCCTGTGGGTATTGTCGTCGGAGGCGGCATGGGAGGTGTACGGCACCTGCACCATGCAAAGCAAGAGCTGGTGGAAAACTCCGATGGAGATAATGAAAGTCTGAACAGCACCACCAACTCCAATGAGACCATCAATTGCAGCTCAGGCTCTTCTTCCCGTGACAGCCTCCGGGAGCCCCCCAACACTCTCTGCAAACAGACTTACCAGAGGGAGACCAGGCATAGCTGGGACTCGCCTGCGTTCAACAATGACGTGGTTCAACGGAGACAGTACCGCATCGGCCTCAACCTATTCAACAAGTAGGTGTCGGAGGGTGATGCACAACACTGCTGTGTTGTGGCTTGGGTGTTGTAATCTAATTGATGTTTAAGGACTGTAAATGTTGCATACCGTGTTAGTCCGATGGTAATTGTGGGTAATTTGTGTGGGTCAAGGCTAGTTTGCAGCTGCCAAAATAAGGTATTCTAGTAGAAAAACACTGATCAAGCCAAAGCATGATTGTCATTGACCTGATGAATGCTTGACAGTGAGTGGGTAGTTGAAGGACCAACTGCAGTGCATGATTCACACGCGTGCGTCAGAGTTTTAATAACATAGCTTGGCTTAAATACTCCGTGCTGGGGTTACTTGGGAAACTGAGCTGTTATAACTGTACTGGACCATACTGAGAAAGGTTTTGTGGTATGCTTGGTGGGCTGTAAAATATCTAAGGTACAAAGCCGCCCGCTTAGTCCTATTGTGTTACGATGAGTGCACCGTATGTTGACTTTCTTAATGTCAAAATGTTGAAGGTCTTTGAGTTTACATATTTCGTTACGGTGCGCAATATTAGACATTTATAGGAAGCAAAAGTATGTGAAGGCCCGGAGAGTTTGCAACGTGACAAGGTTTGTGAAGGTCCTGAGCACATTCAACATCATAAGTTGCCTGCCCAATGGTGGGTTCTGTCAGGTCTCACAAGGTTTTGGCTCAATGGGGCCATTAAAGAGGAGGCTGAACCATATGCAAATCAGTCTATGACCCAAAAATGTCAGCCATAGTTGAAATGCCAAGGCAGCCTCATCTGCATGAGAGGAACCGCAACGTCCAAATATCGTGTCTGCCTATTTGGGCCTTGTCACGAAGGCATAGCGGATACCTCTCTAGGCACCAGGGGGCCCATGACTGGATTACCCTGTAGACTGAGTAAGCAAAAGTATGTGCAGGCAAAGTCAAAAGGCTTGTGAGGGAAATCTATAGGAACCCTTTCCATACTGTGTGAACAGATTTGACTGGTGTATGTGCATGACCGAGTCTGAAGAAATGGTTCCTTTGTGGTGGATGATGAGGCATCTTCTTGGACATCTGCCTTTCATTAATGAAGAACAAACGTGGCTTCTGATCAAGGGAGTGCATGCCAAAACCGGGCCCCTCCTGCCCCGCGGGCCCTCGGGCAGTGCCCGAGTGCCCAATGGGTCAGTCCGCCCCTGCTTCTGTACACTGTGAAATACTTTGCGTCGCTCAGGTTATAAATGCTGTAGTATATGGACCTTTTATTGTCCATTTTAGTTTCATTGATCCGACTGTGAACAAATGTTGAGTTAATGAGTGTCACTTGCTCTGCGTTCAGAGATGTTCTTCGGAGCAACTAGTAACTCAATCGTTTTCCAAACCACTGTTTCATGGTAGATTTAGTTTATCAGTTGGATAGCAATCTGTGAACTACCTCTTCCTTTGGTCCCACGAAGAGTACACCAGGTCAGGGATGAGTAATGGGTTATTTCTGGCGCACTCGATCATTCTGTGGTCCAGAGACAGCTGGGGCCACCTTCTCTGGTCCTGTGCTGCCTCCTTATGAAGTAAATGTTCCCCATGGAAAGCGATGTCAGGGTTGGTCAGCGGAGGGGGGGACACGGCCATGCTCGCGTTACGCAAGTCCGTAGGGTAATGGCGCAATGTGTAAGAGCTGTCATGAGGCACCCTCTGCTGGTAAGAATTTGGCCAGCGCTGTCAGTTATAATATAATACAATTCTTGTGAATTGAAACTCTCCAGCCTTTACAAGGGAATTACGAAATTGTGATTTTAAAATGAGTCAAACCTTTTTTACATATATTTTTTTTTTTAAGCTGTTCGAGCGAAGTGCCTGGTTTATCCACATTCTCACATTGTGTTTTGCCTGTCGTCGTAATATTACGTGGGGGGTGAGCTAAACGCCAATTATAAAAATTGCGTAATGCAAAAGTCAAGATTGCGTTTTTGGGGGTTGATTCTTTCTCAAAAATAACAACATTACTGAAGAAAAATTCCACCGTCATCCACCTTTTTTCATTACAAAAATATTGAAATGATTTTTCCAAAAAAGTCTGCAATTCCCAAGTGCATTTTTGTGTGGAGCATGAGCTTCTTTGACATCAGTTGGTTTGTGCTCAACTTATCGACTGTTCAGTGGTGGTCCTTCTAGAAAACCTTTCTCGGTATCCACAGAGCATTAAAACGGTGTGTCTAATCCGTCTAAAGTCGCTTAAAAAGTAGATAATAGTCACCCAGGGGCCCATTTTCTTAAAAAAAATCAAAGCAAAGTAGTAATTCTAACTCTGCTGGTCCAAATAATAAAAACAAAACGCCCATTAACGCCACAGACTTGATACAGAGACTGAATACAGATTTGTTGAAAGTAGTTTTCCGCTCGCTATCCAGTCTGTAAGCGCACAAGGGAAATCCTGCTTTGATGGCCATCTTCTACTAGCTCTGCTTCAGCTCTCTCTAGTACAGGGCTCAATAAATCCAAAGGCCAGGTTGCCACTGGCTCCTAAATTCTTGACGGCTCAAATCTGCATGCCTGTGTAGTCCTTCAGCGATACGAGGGTCAGGGATGGATCTCAACCTAGTCAAACCTTAGACCGGAGGTCGGAAACCTTGGCAATCCAGATGTTTTGGAATTACATTTCCCATGAGGGTCGGCCAATTCAATGCGTACACGGAAGATGTAGTCTAAAAACATTGGAGGCCGAGATTGTTGGCCACTACCTTGGACAATGTGAGGCGCCAATTATTGCAAAAAAAAAAAAACTTTAACCCAAATTTTTTTTATTGGTGGAGGTACACAAAGCTCTTCTGGTAGACGGGAGTGTGAATGTAGGTGTATATTTGTGTGCTCTATCAGGCAAATGAATGTTCTATGCATAGGTCTTACATGGATGTAAAATGTCCATATGTTTAACGACCTTAGGTGACCTTGTATGTGAGCTATACTAGGTCCACCTCTTTTTCAGAAATGTAGATAAGATTGCCTCCTAATCAACCACCAGTGGTCCAACACGATGGAAAGCATGGGCTTCATTTATTTTAGCTCGATGGCTGAAATCGGCTTTTTTTTTTTTTTTCTGTTCGAGATCCAAACGCAGGTTTATTTGCATTTTTGGTTCTGTTCAAAAATCCGATTTGTCGGCCCTCACCGGTATTCCTTTTAATGGGAATATCAACTTCTAGTGATTCAATTAGAATTTTTTTGGTATGGCGATTTCCCGTAAAAATTCACAAATGCTTCAAGGTGTTGATAAATGGATTTTCAGGCAGGAAATCTTTAAAACGTTTTAAATTTTCTAACAGGCATATTTAAAAGCACAAATCAGTTTGATGCTGGTCAAAAATGAGCCTTTTCTCACGTTTTTCTGGCCAGCTTTCGTGCACCAGCGGCATTTTTCGAATATCTGCTCGGGGGTGAATTTTTGTTCGGCTCTATCGGCTGACATTTTGAGGGGGGGAGGGTAGCAGCACCAAGCAGCTAATGTTTTCTTTTAAAAATTGGCCAATAGAATTGCATTGAGCCCCCGTGTTCGATGAGTGGGATGAAATGGGGACCTGTGAGGTATCCTTCATTCGGAGTTCACATGCAGAGGACACAAATGACGTTTTGGCCCATAGAGCCTTTCTCAATCCTTAAGGCTTCGGACAGGTTAATTTTGAGTCAACCCATCGCCCGTACCCTCTGGAAAATAAATTTCTGATGGCCTCTGACTTCCTATATATGTAAAGAGGACCGGCAATTGTATGGTTGTTAGTCTATAGATTGTGTTGGCCAAATCATGAGGATATGTATGTTCATAGTCTTCTGTTGTGGGATTATTCCTCATGTTTGTGAGAAGAATAATTCGAAAAGGTCAACCCCCCTTGCAAAGAGATCTAAGAATGGTCTTGTGTTCTTGTTTCGTTTTTGTTTTTATTTGATTAAAAAGAAAATCGATTTGATATATACCACAGGAAGTGAACATGGACCTGTGTCTTTTTAGAAAGGGTGACCTGCAGCAGTACTTCTGTAATATATGGACGTAGGAGTTGTGCATCTTGGAGACAGTGGTTTGGATCCTGGTCCTGCCGATGGACCTTTTTATGAGAGTGATTTAATAAAACGTTCTGATATGATACGTTACTTATCGATTTTGGTGGTTTATGTGTAACCAGAAAATACTCCTTTTTGTGTGAAGCTCTTGATCTCCTTTGATCGCCTGCTGGATGACACCAGATTTCAAACCTAATGATGGACTTTTGAGTTAGAGTTCTAGGTGCCAATTGGATTGTTTGCGCCCAACGAAGATACACTAGGGGAGGTGAGACGGCTCGTTCTTTTGTGTTATGGAGGCTTAGGATAGAGTAAATAAAGTAGTTTTTGTTGTTGTTCTGTGGCACAGTGGTTACTACTAGGATCTGGCAAAACTATACTAACACCAACTAATCCCATACTTCAGTCCCGCTGAGTCTCTTGACCATCCTTAAATGCGCCATTCTTCACTGCTGTGCCTTTGATTTTTTCCCCACATATTTCACCCACAGATCTAATTTACTTCACACCAACATCTTCTCCCTCCATGTCTTTCTCCCCACTCTTCTACCCTTTACGTATCACACTCATCTCTGCTCAACTGTCTTTCTGCGCATCTTCCCTTGTCCTGGTAGGTCTTTCTGCCCATCTTCCCTTGTCCTGGTAGGTCTTTATTCCCATCTTCCCTTGTCCTGGTAGGTCTTTCTGCCCATCTTCCCTTGTCCTGGAAGGTCTTTCTGCCCATCTTCCCTTGTCCTGGAAGGTCTTTCTGCCCATCTTCCCTTGTCCTGGAAGGTCTTTCTGCCCATCTTCCCTTGTCCTGGAAGGTCTTTCTGCCCATCTTCCCTTGTCCTGGAAGGTCTTTCTGCCCATCTTCCCTTGTCCTGGAAGGTCTTTCTGCCCATCTTCCCTTGTCCTGGAAGGTCTTTCTGCCCATCTTCCCTTGTCCTGGAAGGTCTTTCTGCCCATCTTCCTTGTCCTGGAAGGTCTTTCTGCCCATCTTCCCTTGTCCTGGAAGGTCTTTCTGCCCATCTTCCCTGTCCTGGAAGGTCTTTCTGCCCATCTTCCCTTGTCCTGGAAGGTCTTTCTGCCCATCTTCCCTTGTCCTGGAAGGTCTTTCTGCCCATCTTCCCTTGTCCTGGAAGGTCTTTCTGCCCATCTTCCCTTGTCCTGGAAGGTCTAGATCTCCTTACTGATAAGGAAATATGGTAGAATACTACCGTCTTTTCCTCACTTTGTCCCTTTTTGGGTCCATAGCCAAATTTTCTCCTGCTTGTTCTGCTCAAGTCCTCTGCAAGAGTTGTCGTGATCCGTTGCACATTAGAAGATGCCGGCACATCTAGCAAATTGCAGAAGCCACAAGGCTTGCTCATCCCCAGACATTTTGATTCGCAGCATTGCTAAATTGCAAGAATTCTGTTAGAAGGTGCTTCTGCAGAGGTTGCTGGGTGTGTTTGAAGTTTGGTATGCAAAATATGACAGTCTGACGTCTTCAACTTTCTGCGTTATATGTTGTGATAAGGCAGGCAGGTGTTTTTGCTCTTAGTTGTACTGTGAAGGTGTGTGCTCTAGAACGTTGTCGCAAATATAAAACAAAACACAAAGGTCTTTTCCGACTCCCGAGACCACCTTTTCTCAATGTCAATGTGCTTATACAGACATAAGTTTGGCCTATCCTCTGCATCTTGGCATTCAGGGTCTTCATACCATTACCAATAATTCTAGGTTTGGGGTCTTCTGAAACCCAATCGACATGCTCAGGAAACACATTACCCAGCTGTATTCGGGTAGTCCCTGGTTTACCCAGGTAAAGCTTGGTAGTGTTTTCCATTCCGGCTTTACCCAAAACTGCTTCCATTTACCTTTTTTGGAGTAACGAGTCTGAAAAGGGTCATGCACAATGTTGTTCTAAAATGGTTGTATCTACCTTTGGCCATCCTTGTGGTAAATTTGGTCCACTTAGTTTCAGAGTAATCCATTTGGGGCTGAGTAGTGCTACTCGTGTATTCTAGTAGCCATGGGCTTGTGTCTTCTGGTTTATCACAAAAGGAAAAGTTCACTGGTTCTTTAGAATTATCGGACTGTTCCTGTTGCGATTAACCCAGGACGGAAGACCATTGACTTCAACTTGACCATGACTGCTGAAAAACACTACTCTAATGGGCCAACACGATTGTTTCTTAGTCCTGCAATTAACCTTTTCACTGAGGACGTGTGGGGAACGTCCTCATTGACTACTATGGAAAGATAGGGGGTTCGTTTGAACTCTGATATCTCACAACTGTTGGTAGCTAACGGGGTCATGTTTGGTATCATTGGAAAGGCCAGAGAATGGCCTTTCCAATGATACCAAATATGACCATGTTTAAAGTAAAGAACAAAAATAATAAAAATATTTATAAAAAAAAGAAAAACGTGTTTTTTTTTTAAGATGTGAAATGGCTCAGCAGTGAAGGAGTTAATATATCTTGTACATTAATTCAAGGAAAATGTGAAAATATTTGAAAATGTCAGCTATTTTTTTAAGTGTATGCAAACTTTTAGTCTGTATTAAAAAGATTAACGCTGCAAGTCCGTTCTTCGGGGAGTGTTGCCTCTTTTTGAGCTTTTCAGAAAATCCTGAGGGGGGAGTGTTAACATTAACAATTTCTATCTCTCGTTGACCCACAGAAAACCAGAGAAAGGTATTCAGTACTTGATCGAGAGGGGCTTCCTGTCGGACACACCGGTGGGAGTGGCACATTTCACCCTGGAGAGGAAAGGCCTGAGTCGGCAAATGATCGGCGAGTTCCTCGGAAACCGTCAGAAGCAATTTAACCGGGATGTACTTGAGTAAGGATCCCTAAACCTCTCTGTTTTAGGTTATTCTGAAAGTCTGGAGGAGAGGAGTCCTGCATGTGTTTAGAATCTGAGTATTTATTTTTGATTACTAGATAATGTTCTGAAGTGAAGTCTTTTCAATGGGTCAAGAGATGACTCGATGGTGGTATAACTTACCACAGAGTCTACGGTCCCATTTTTGACTTCTATGGAAATAACACTTTACTACATTGTGTTACCAGAATTTGAAGCCCAGAATGGCCGTGTGCTTTGTCTTTATGCTCTTTTATGTTCCCAGTTGTGTGGTGGATGAAATGGATTTCTCGAACATGGACATCGATGATGCTCTTCGGAAGTTCCAGGCTCACATACGGGTTCAAGGGGAGGCACAGAAAGTGGAGAGGCTCATTGAAGCTTTCAGGTGATTCATTTTCCCTTAATTTCTTTTGACATCTTTGCTCTTGACTTTTGGTTGGATTCTTACATGCGTTGGTGATCTCACACTGGATACTCAATGTTAGAATTCAAATCCCACTTAAAGGCCTAGATGGTTAACAGTTGTCTGCATAGTTTCCCATGAAAATGGCTGTGGTAATTGTAGCCCACAGCTGCTGCCCATGCCAGAGGACCATCGTCATTACCCTGGGGACCTACAAAAGACAGTTTAGATTCTCATTACCCTGCTTCCTTCTTTTTATCGGTTTCCTTTTTTCCCCCCACTGACAGCCAACGGTATTGTGTGTGTAACCCAGCAGTGGTCCGTCAGTTTCGTAACCCCGACACGATCTTTATCCTGGCGTTCGCCATCATCTTACTAAACACGGACATGTACAGCCCAAGCGTCAAACCAGAACGCAAGATGAAACTTGAGGACTTTATAAAAAATTTGCGAGGTAAGCATCCCCGTCGCTCGAGTATCTTTTCATGAATGGTCGTCTTCATACTTTATTCCGTTACAATTTACACCACCAGACGCCATGTTTTAGTCATGGTCTCATATGATCTTTATCTTTGTTTCTCTTTAGGGGTGGATAATGGAGAGGACATTCCTAGGGACCTCCTCGTTGGGATTTACCAAAGGATCCAGTCTCGAGAACTCAGAACAAACGATGACCATGTGTCTCAGGTCCAAGCTGTGGAAAGGATGATTGTAGGAAAGAAACCGGTGAGAGGATTGATACGTTCTCCACCGATCACTTCTGCTACCTTTCTCGTTTTCTTGTCTTTCCTCCATTTATTTTTATTTTCCCCTTCTTTTCCTGTTAATTCTGCCTCCGCAGGTTCTCTCTCTTCCACACCGGCGCCTTGTTTGCTGCTGTCAACTGTACGAGGTCCCTGATCCAAATCGCCCTCAGAGGATGGGTGTACACCAGAGGGAGGTTTTCCTCTTCAACGACTTGCTAGTGGTGGGTGTGAGATCAAACAGTCTATTGTATTCTGCCTTGAGTTTCCCGACAAGTCTCAAAGCGTAAGTCTCGCGTGTGTTGCAGGTCACAAAGATTTTTCAGAAGAAGAAAATCCTAGTAACTTACAGCTTTCGGCAATCCTTCCCACTGGTGGATATGCAAATGCAGCTCTTCCAAAACTCATGTGAGTCTGAAACGACTTCTCTTTTTAAACATAACCCAACCGCTTTGATTTGTTTGGTCTGCCGCATCTGTTAGGTTTTTGAGAACACTCTCGCTGATCAGTGACGTTCAGCCTCCCGAGTGTCCTTGGGCGATTTTGCTTTTCCACCTGCAGTTTTACGAATCAATGTGGTTATGTGCATATTGTGTTTATATGTCATCATTGTGGATTGATAAAACTGGCGTTGGCCCGCAGGTGACCTCCTTCATAAACATATACCTTGGCGAGGATAAAGGCAGGTGAAACCGATGTCTGTTTTCGTTTGAGGTTACCAAAACCTGTTGGCATATTGCTGTTACGTCACATGTGATACGAGCAAGAAGAAACTGGCCCATGCCCGTACATCTACCATTGGGTTTATTCTACAACCAACTCATTACAATAAATAATCGGGTTGTTAATCACAAATTCCTATTTCTGCTACACTACCTTGGCTCAGATTGAGCCGAAACGACCTGTACCTTTTTTTTTTCATTATTATTTTTTAGAATGGATTAGCTTTTAATTAAAGTTTTATATATATTTTTTTTTTAGAATGGATTAGCTTTTTAGTAAAGTTTTATATCTTCTTTTTTTTTTTTTTTTTTTGTTCATCCAGATTACCAACATGGCATTAAACTCCTCTCGGCCGTACCAGGTGGAGAAAGAAAAGTGCTAATCATATTCAACGCCCCAAGCTTGCAGGACCGTCTCAGGTTTACCAGCGACCTCCGAGAATCCATTGCAGAGGTGCAGGAGATGGAGAAATACAGGGTGGAGTGTAAGTCTAAATTCAACAAACTCTGTCCCCTCGTTCCCCATGATGCTCTAGATCTGTGGTTACATGCAACCTTTATTATTCTTTTTCAAACATTTCCCGCCGTCTTATATTGTTCTGTTTTCTTTTTCTCAGCCGAGCTGGAAAAGCAGAAGGGTGTCATGCGTCCCAACACCTCCCCGGGGCCAGGGATGAAGGAAGCGGTGAACGGGACCCTAGGCAGGCCCAGCTTAGATGACACGTATGCATTAGGAGAAGGATTGAAGAGAAGTGCACTGAGCAGCTCCCTCAGAGATCTTTCTGATGTTGGTGAGTTGGTTTCTTGCCTCATTTCCAGTTCATTTACCACCATGAATGAACTAGTGCCACGCTCTGAGTGCCATCCGTCTGGCCGGAAGGATGGTTTGAAAGGCATGTGGTCACACGTCTGCTTAGATACAATGCCACGATGTAGAGCAGCACTCCCGTCATGCAAGGCCAGGCAGGTTTCACCACAATCCATGGAGCGGCCACCTCAAAAACATTCATAGAACAGAAGAACAATTGCACGCGCTACAGCAGACGTGCTGAAAGCCTCCCTGTCAAAACGCTTCAACGTGCGTTTGGGGCTGCAAAGTGCAATCCTCCATAGGAGTATCGAGCCTTGCAGCGCTGAGCGCACTAACTGCACCCAGCGAGGTGTCACGTGGGCGTCAGAGTGGTCCACTTTCACGGATGTTCCTTACACTGAAAAACACTCGTCTGACCCCGGCCTTAAAGTGGTGGACTACATTTTCCATGGTGCTAATGTTTGATGCCTGCAACGAGGCTCTGAACAGGAAGCCTATGTAGCATTTGTTTTTTCTGTATTTTTATATACCATATATGTTTTTGAAATCTACATGAAATTATTATTATTCTGTATTTATAAAGCGCCAGCAAATTCCGCAGCGCTGTACAATGGGGGAGTGCAGACATGAGACATACTAAAACATATAAGGAATAGATGGCCCTGCCCTTAGGATAATTGTCCTACTGATACAGCATTTTACACAAGTGCTCAGCTAGACATCCCGTGAATTTACAATCTAGAGGACAGGGGTGAGTGAAACAGAAGGGGAGTAGGGGGAGTGCGGATCTGGTGGCTAGAGAGAATAGCAAGCCACAGGTTGATTAGAATAAAGTGGCTACAGGTGGAGGGGAATGAATATGTTTGGACCGAGGACTGGGTGGGAGGGTGAATGGGGTGGGCGGGTGGCACTGCAGAGTGCAGAATCTGGAGTGGTGACTGTGTGTGATGAGCTGTGGTGAAGGAAGAGGCAGAGATTTAGCAGAGGGGCTCTGTATGCAAGCAGGTAATGAGATGCAAGGGGGAGGAAATGGGGGAGGGGGAAATGTACATATATAGAAAACATGACGTAAAACAAAGTGAAAAGTGTGTGTTAGGAGTAAAGAATGAAATTGGGTAAAGCTGGCATTTAAGGCCCCGTTCACACTGCGATTTGAAAGTCGCGTGACTTTCCGCATTCGCGTGTCGCGCGACATTGCTGTTTTGTGCGATTTTTGCAAAGCACCACCAATACAAATCTCAAAATCGCAGATAGCAAATTGCAAAAAAAAGGGTCATGTACCAGCGACCTGCTTCTGCGACGCGCGACGTCGCGCGGCAAGATGTGAACAGCTCCATTGAAATTCATTGGAGAAGCTACATAGTGCGACGTCGCGGCAAAATCCACGCGATAAATCACACAGTGTGAACAGGGCCTAAAGCGATGGTTAAGGCTGCCAAAAATAGATTTTTCTGTCTTTTTCCGGGTTTGAGTAGATCGCAGTTTACTCGGGTAAAGCTCGATGTTTTATTTCATTTCCGGCTTCAGGTCGGTGTCAGACGAGCGCACTTCAGAGTGGATGGATATATATATATATATATCTCACACTCACGGGGCTGTGATCATATTTTTTTGGGGGCCCTTACTGAACCACTGGTCGGCACAACGAATTAAAAGGAAAACATCTGCCTCCTCGTCTGCTTTACCTTGGTTTACAGGGAGTGGGCTAAATAACTGGTGGTCCAGCAAAGCGACAAGAAGTGATACCTGGTGCGTGAGCGCCCGCTCTGCACCTCTACCTGGTCCTGATCGTGCTAACTACCCCTTCATTCAGAGTGCTCTTGCTGGCCTCAAAAGCTGCGGCCACCGGGAAATTTGGTGGGCCAGTCCTTGGTGGCATGGTGGGTCCCTGACGAGCTGCACAGGGTTTCGCAAGGGACAGCCCCCCCTGTACATATCATGGGCTGACACCCCCTGATGGCAGCTGTAGGCATAAAAAAAAATTAATAATCCTGGTGATGCGGCGCCACCTAATGGACAAGTAGCACAATGACTTGCAGTTTTACAAAAATATGTTGGTGTAAGTGTTTAGATATTCTTTAGATTTTTTTGGGTGGGGGGGGTAAATATTTCTCTTGGCAGGTTGTGGCCTCTGCTTTTCTCTTTTTTTATTTTGCCATTTTCTCGCTTGTATTAAGCCTGTGCTTTTTGACTTTTTTTTAATTTCCAGCCCTTTGTTCTGGTTGGCTGTTATTAATCTGACTCTTTCATTGTCTGTGTACACCAATGTCCTTGTGTGTTTGCATCCTTCACTACTGTTCCCTTTTTTTCTTCCTTGTGTCCCTTAACGCTTGCTTGTCACTAACTTGGTGCTTAGGTAAGAGAGGGCGTCGTAACAGCGCTGGATCTCTGGACAGCACCATCGAAGTAAGTGGTGGAGGAGCCAGCTGCATGTCCGTGTGTGTCTCCTCTGATGCTCTCTAGGCTTGTCTCGTGGTTGTAGTGATGGCTTATCTTGTAGGGCTGGGCGATTTGTGTTCGATTTTTCACAAGTAAATCGAGTTTAAGGTCTGTTTGGCAGGAGCTGGTCGTACCTGTAGGCTCGGACGGTCTGACAGCAAACCGTCCGAGCATCGGCAGAGCCTACAGGTACGACCAGCTCCTGCCAAATCCGTCGGCTCCACCTCTGCCGGCTCTTTAAACTCGATATAATGGTAAAAATTGAAAAAATGGCCCATCCCTAGTTGCTCGTTTTTAATAAGTTCTATGAATTGTATTAGATTTATTTATTTATACAGTGTGCAGGAGAGGAGGGTGGTTCTTCACGTAATCCCGTATATTGATTTTTGCAGGGATCTATAATTAGCAGTCCACGTCCTCATCAACGGCTTCCAGCTCCACCACCGCCACCTCCTGAGGAGTACAAGACGTCCAGACCTGTCTCTAACTCTTCCTCTTTCCTCGGCTCGCTGTTCGGAAGCAAGAGAGGGAAAGGCACCTTCCAGAACCTGCCACCCACCTCGTTGCCTCCGAACCCCCTCACACCACCTGCAGTTTCTGACGGCCAGTCCAAAATCCAGGCGCTGCATGCCCAGTACTGCCATAGCCAGGGGGTGCTTGCGCAGGCTCCGCCGCCGTACCATTCCCAGCCTCCATCCTCTGCGCCACCAACGCAGCCACACCAGCCTCCACTCCCGCCTTCTCATCGCTACCACGCGCCACCTTCCTCCGCACAGTTCACGCTTCAGCGTCCTGGCCAGCAGAAGAGACCACCAACAGGAGCGCCACCATTGACCCCCAGCTCTCCTCATCCGCAGTATACCCTACACAGCAGACACCCTTCCAATCAGCCCCAGTCTCCCTTACCCATGTACGGCTCCGTCCCCCAGCATGCCATGACTCACACTTACCCTCAGCACATGCACCAGGCTCAGCTCTCCATGCAGAAGCAGCCCCCCAAACACTTTGTGTTTAGCCACCACCCGTCCGCCATGCCTCCCCCTCCGCAGCGCCCTTCCCCGTCTCAATATAGTCAGCCGCACAGCCAGTCCCCGTGCTCTCCCATCTCGCCAATCCCACCCCATCCATCCTACCCACCTCTACCCCCTCCCTCCCCACATACACCGCACACCCCCCTCACTCCACATTCCCCTCTCCCCCCGACATCTCCGTTACCCCAACATTCGTCTCATCACCCTATGGGAACAAACACATCCCAAGGGAACCCCAAACAAAAACCAGTCAATAGAATCAGCACGGTGGTGTGAGAGGCAGCAACGTGCTATGGTTGACCACTTCATATAATTAGGGGGGGGCAGTATGTGGAGGGGTTTAACAGCATGCACGTGGGGAGCCGACGAAGGAATCCCCTTGCTGTTTGTTCTTCTGGATACCCCCCTACACTGCACCTCTCGTGCCAGGTCGCACCCACAGCTGGTGATAGACTCATTGGGACACTCTCTTGGACATCGGAAGACCAAGACGACTATCACTTCCTAATACAAGTGCTGCTCGCCCTCCATCTTCCTCGGCCTGCATGGAAAAATCCTCTTCGTGCTGGCTGGCGTCGCTTTCCCAAGGCTCCAGGTTGGCGCCCACCTCGACGGCCTGGGAGGGCAACCGTTCAAAGCTATAGCGGAAGGCGACTTAACGGGACGGCGTACGCATTCTCTCTCTCGTTTAGGGGGTGGCTGCTGTTGTAAGGTGATCGTTTTACTATTTTGTAAGTCCATTGGTCCGATCACTCCGACGCGTGAGTGTGCAAGGAGAGCGAATGCTCGTGTGTTTAGGGCGACTTTCGGACCGGTGGGCCAAGCCCCAACTCTGCTGCTATTGGTGCGTATAAATGTGAGAATGAAGGACGGTCACATGTGGAACAGACGGGGTTAAACGCGTTATCCTAGAACCGTTACGAAGCCACTGTTACAAGTCGATGACTGCACGGGGGGGTGGGGGGGTCCTCTCGTCCTTGGTGCCATTCATGCAATGTGTCTAGTCAATCTTCTAATCGGGCCGACGTTGATCTTTTTCCCGCTGGACGTCAAAGGGTCGGGGGAGGGGGGCGTCGATCACCGAAATCGCACAGGAATTAAACGCTCCGCAAAAGTGTTGCACGTATGTGTATATAGGACAGAGACCGTTATTCCGGGGGGGGGGTCCGTCTTCTCCCCCTTCCAGCACTCGCAGCAGTGTCAAACTTTAGAGATCTATATATAAAGAGAAAAAGTTCTATATTAATATAAATTTCTATATCTGTATAGTGTATAATCCCTCGTGTAGGTATTAAACAAACCTGCCTTTATTCTAAAATTTATAGGAAAGGGAAAACTAGAATTTCAGCTGAATCAGGGGTGGGGGTAGGGGTGGACCCTCCACTTGTCCCTCAGACAATCACAGATGCCGTAATGGGCCGATATAATTTGCTGACAGTTTTTTGTGGCGTTTTTAAAGTTCTCTTTTCGCATCTCCACTCCAGGCTCGGGTTGCCAGGTCGGCCATGTTTTCCTGGACACATACTATTATTTAATGCAGAGGGGGGGGGGCACAGGGATAAGTGCTGCCCTGAAACATGTCTAATTCATATTCTGCAGGAAGGAAATCAAGGCAGGTCACCTGGGATTGTTTTTTTTATTTATTACCTGCAGTGTATGGATTATACATGCTGCGGGGTGGCATTTGTTTCATGCACTGCTCATCAGCGCAAATAAATTGGTCCAGGAAAACATGGCCGACCTGGCAGCCCCAGTCCAGGCTTGTATAGATGGCGGCCATGTTTGAACGGGTTGCCTTTTGTTTACACCCAGCAAGAGCCTCTAGAAACATGAATAGAACCTCCCTGGGGTTATGGTCACCTAGCGACACGTGACTGGAAGTCCAAAACGCAGGACCTGGTTCACTGGTCCATTCGCCACAGAAAGTAAAGAGCTATTCACGTCAGTTTGCGTTGCTTGCATTTGGTGATGGCGTAGATCTTGATCGGTGATGGCGAATCGTGGCACCCCAGGTGTTTCAAGACTACATGTCCCATGATGCTTAGTAACACATAAGCCCGGCAGAGCATCAAAGGACTTGTAGTTCTGAAACGTCTGGGATAACAATGGTTCACCATCGCAAATGTTTTTGCAGGGTTTCATTTTGTAAATTGTCTAGCCATACGGGATGATGAATGTTTTTTTTTTTTCTTTTTTCTCACTTATATTACTTTTTACGCTTTATATTTTCTTCAATTTTAGTGTTGCATTTGGTTAAAAAAAAAAAGGGCCAGTTATTTGCATCACTTTATATACAGGACATAAAAAGAAACCAGACACGGGGCTCCCATAACTAAATGGTGCGTTGCCACCATCAAGTGCAACTCTGCTGTTATCGACGAGGTGCACTTGCCAGTGTCAACTTGGTTTACGGCAGGAGTCTGCAACTTTGTCCCTCCAGACATTTCCGATTTACGTCTCCCATGATGCTCAGTCACTCATTAGGTAGGGTGAGCCTCATGGGAAGCGTAGTTCCAAAACAGCTGGGGGGGGTCCAGATTGCCGACCCCCTGACTTGCATTGTAAGGAAACTCCCGACTGGTTCAGCAATATCAGCCAGCGTTTAATTGCCGACGTTGGTCTAGATCAGGGGTCAGCAACCTTGGCTCCCTGATGTTTTGGGAACTACATTTCCCATGTGGCTCAGTCAGCCATTAGGGTGATTGAGTCACATGGGAAATGTAGTTCCCAAAACATCAGGGAGCCAAGGTTGCTGACCCCTGGTCTAGATCACAGGTCGGCAAACTTGACTCCCCAGATGTTTTGGAAGTCCATCTCCCATGATGCCCAGCCACTCATTAGTTTGGTCGAGCCCCGTGGGAAATGTAGTTCTGAAACATCTGGAGGGCCAAGATTTCCGACCCCTGGTCTATATGCTACTGGCAAGTTCCACCCAGCGATCACATGTGAGAGGAACGTGTTGGTGCCAGCTCACCATTTGGTGAAGGGAGCCCCAAAGTCATTTTGGTTTCCCAGATTCCTTTCACTACTAATGAAGATCTCAATCTGCAAGCAACGACCTCTGTACCAAACCAGAGTCCCTTTACTTTATAGGAGTATAGCTCCAATGTCCTCAGAAAGACGTGGAGACCTGAAGCCGCTAGAAGGCCTCCGATCTTGGCCATGCGTCTCCTTTACGGATGCGATTTGGCACATCCCATGGAATAAGGCTTGACGGTGTTCCATATCCAGGCGGCTCTCCTCGCTCCCTCTTAACTCGATATGCATTTGCACTTTCCTTCAAGCACTCCATGTAATAAAGTCTTCAAACCCTAAGCCCCCTCGAGCCAGATGGCCGAGTCGCGGCTTTCCTGACATTAAAGGGATTTGGCCAACTCCGTGCCGCGATCAACAGGTTAAGCAAAGTCTCGGAAGCTGAGTTCGATGACGGCCATAATGCTCCAAGGGATTTCCAGCAAAGCATATGAAAGCTAACATTCTTGTATGTCTTCCTCCAGAAACCTTGTGCCCGGAATTCAATGTACTGTTAAGCCATTGCGGTTTGACGCGGCCGCGTAAAGCAGATTATCCATCACCCGTTCATTAGAAGACCGTATGTAACCGAAAAACTCAACCTCTACCCTCCATCCAAATGGTTTTTCCTACCGTTAAGTAACAGGAGTCCTAAAAAGGGACGATCGCCAAAATCTTATGTTTTACGTTTCTTTATACTTCATATCGCTTTTTTTTTTTTTTTTTTTTTTTTAGCGGAAATCTGTTTTGTAAACGGTCAAAATATTGAAGTTCCGACACTTCTAGAAACGAGAGCAACCGTGTCAAACCCCCTGTAATTCAATTTACTTTAACATTAATCTTTATAACCGGGAGGTCAGATGTCAATGCCTACAATTCCCAGAATTCTTTGAATGCAATAAATAGCCAGAGAATCATGGGAGTTGTAGTTCAGAAACATCTGGAGGGGGGGGGTGTCCAGAGTTTGAGATCCGTGCTTTAAAATGATTTTTTGGTTGAATCCGATTTGTCTCGAACGCCATTAGAAGGAGCGAGTCTACTGGGGGACATTGATTTAGTTATAGTTTCACCACCGATGTAATGGTGACAGATTAACGTGCTCCTGCCAAGCCCCGCACACGGTGGCTCATTTGACAGGCCACTCCCTAATGTTTGTTTTCTTTCTAAAACGACATATAGGAAAAAAAATGCAAATTTTTTTTAATTTTTTTCCCATCGAATAAAATCTGACGTTTCCTTCTAGGAATTTTATCAACTAAACCAGGAATTGTGGCGAACATGGCAAAAAACGTGGAAAAAGAGATTGTGTACCAGGGATTTTCAAGTAGTTAAAACACTGAAAACTCTGTTCTGTGCCATTTAAAGAAATGTCAAAATTCTGGCTTGGCTTATGGAGCCTTCGTCAGTACCTAGTGCAAACTCCATAGGCTGAGCCCAATCGTTGGCTTTTCTAATGACATAGAATAAGGTTTGGGGTTTTTTTTTTGTATTAAAGTTCTTAGGAGTGCTCACTCTCTTCTGTGGGTGGATTTTCATTTAGTGGCGCACCAGGCAGGGAATTTGCAAGGGGTCCCTGAGTGCAGGAGCTACTGTATGTCTCTTTGTGTGTGGGTGGGTGTCTTTGTGTGTGGGTGGGTGTCTCTATGTGTGTGGGTGGGTGTCTCTGTGTGGGTGGGTGTCTCGGTGGGTGGGTGTCTCTATGTGGGTGGGTGGGTGTCTCTTGTGTGTGTGGGTGGGTGGGTGTCTCTTGTGTGGGTGGGTGTCTCTTGTGTGTGTGTGTGGGTGGGTGTCTCGTGTGTGTGTGTGGGTGGGTGTCTCTAGTGTGTGTGTGTGGGTGAGTGTCTCGTGTGTGTGTGTGGGTGTCTCTTTGTGTGTGTGTGTGGGTGTCTCTTTGTGTGTGTGTGTGGGTGGGTGTCTCTTTGTGTGTGTGGGTGGGTGTCTCTTTGTGTGTGTGGGTGGGTGTCTCTTTGTGTGTGTGGGTGGGTGTCTCTTTGTGTGTGTGGGTGGGTGTCTCTTGTGTGTGTGGGTGGGTGTCTCTTTGTGTGTGTGGGTGGGTGTCTCTTTGTGTGTGTGGGTGGGTGTCTCTTGGTGTGTGGGGGTCTCTTGTGTGGGTGGGTGTTTCTTGTGTGTGGGTGGGTGTTTCTTTGTGTGTGGGTGGGTGTTTCTTTGTGTGTGGGTGGGTGTTTCTTTGTGGGTGGGTGTCGCTTTGTGTGTGGGTGGTTGTCGCTTTGTGTGTGGGTGGGTGTCGCTTTGTGTGTGGGTGGGTGTCTCTAGTGTGTGTGGGTGGGTGTCTCTAGTGTGTGTGGGTGGGTGTCTCTAGTGTGTGTGGGTGGGTGTCTCTAGTGTGGTTGGGTGGGTGTCTCTAGTGTGGTTGGGTGGGTGTTCTCTAGTGTGGTTGGGGGTGTCTCTAGTGTGGTTGGGTGGGTGTCTCTAGTGTGGTTGGGTGGGTGTCTCTAGTGTGGGTGGGTGGGTGTCTCTAGGGTGGGTGGGTGTCTCTAGTGTGGGTGGGTGTCTCTAGTGTGTGTGGGTGGGTGGGTGTCTCTAGTGTGTGTGGGTGGGTGTCTCTAGTGTGGGTGGGTGGGTGTCTCTAGTGTGGGGGGTGGGTGGGTGTCTCTAGTGTGTGTGTGGGTGGGTGTCTCTAGTGTGGGTGGGTCTCTAGTGTGGGTGGGTGTCTCTAGTGTGGGTGGGTGGGTGTCTCTAGTGTGCGTGGGTGGGTGTCTGTCTCTGGGTATGTCTTTGTGGGGGTCTCTGGGTGTCTGTGTGGGTGTGTCTGTCTCTGTGGGTGTGTCTCTGGGGGTGGGTGTCTGTCTCTGTGTGTGGGTGTGTCTCGGTGGGTGTCTGTGTCTCTGTGGCTGTGTCTCTGTGGGGGTGGGTGTCTGTCTCTGTGTGGGTGTGTCTCTGTGGGGGTGGGTGTCTGTGTCACTGTGTGGGTGGGTATCTCAGTGTGGGTGTCTCTGTGTGTTTGTGTGGGTGTCTCGGTGTGGGTGTCTGTGTGGGTGTGTCTCTGTCTCTTTGTGGGTGTCTGTGTGTGTGTCATATCACATAATTAACGTTTTTATTCTTAAGGGGCATTCTAAAAAATAAACCACTTTGCCCTAAATTGGGAAGGTGCTGCAGAGAGCATCTGACCATTTTTTTTTTCTTTACAGTATGTGAAAACACTCCGCTTTTCTTCCTTAGCACATACCGCTCGACACTTCAGCTCAGGGCTTATGAAATGCAGAAGTCCCTGCAGCTTTTTTTTTACGTAATGTGCATGCGCAGAGTCAGTCCAATTTCTCTCATTCTGAGAGCGCATGATAGCAGCACATAGAGCATGTGCCGACATAATCAGTTAAATGGTGACCGCTGTCAAGAAATTTAAAATCCCGCGTGTGTGAATGGAAGAAACTCCTCCACTTCACACAGCGATTCCTACCAGACTGGGGGGGGGGGGTGTTGGGGGTGAACCCACACAACCTGACATGTTTAATACATTAAAGTGGTCAGTGTGTGGTATGTCCCTTGTAATGACTCCTAGGCATTCTAGTCTCGGTGCGTCCCTTGTAATGACTCCTAGGCATTCTAGTCTCGGTGCGTCCCTTGTAATGACTCCTAGGCATTCTAGTCACGGTGTGTCCCTTCTAATGACTCCTAGGCATTCTAGTCACGGTGTGTCCCTTCTAATGACTCCTAGGCATTCTAGTCACGGTGTGTCCCTTCTAATGACTCCTAGGCATTCTAGTCACGGTGTGTCCCTTGTAATGACTCCTAGGCATTCTAGTCACGGTGTGTCCCTTGTAATGACTCCTAGGCATTCTAGTCTCGGTGCGTCCCTTGTAATGACTCCTAGGCATTCTAGTCTCGGTGCGTCCCTTGTAATGACTCCTAGGCATTCTAGTCTCGGTGCGTCCCTTGTAATGACTCCTAGGCATTCTAGTCACGGTGTGTCCCTTCTAATGACTCCTAGGCATTCTAGTCACGGTGTGTCCCTTCTAATGACTCCTAGGCATTCTAGTCTCGGTGTGTCCCTTCTAATGACTCCTAGGCATTCTAGTCTCGGTGTGTCCCTTCTAATGACTCCTAGGCATTCTAGTCTCGGTGTGTCCCTTGTAATGACTCCTAGACATTCTAGTCTCGGTGTGTCCCTTGTAATGACTCCTAGGCATTCTAGTCTCGGTGCATCCCTTCTAATGACTCCTAGGCATTCTAGTCCCGGTGTGTCCCTTCTAATGACTCCTAGGCATTCTAGTCACGGTGTGTCCCTTTTTGTAATGACTCCTAGGCATTCTAATCCAGTACAACATTTATCAAGCAAGTGCTCCTTTTATAGACCCTGCGGGTCGATTCATTCGGCCCAGAAGCTGCAGAAACCTCATGACGCGTTTTCACCAAAATTGGAAGACCTTTTCTTCTGGTCCGTCTTATCCTGGTGTAAAAAGTTACGTTTTTTTTGCCTGTTTTCCACCGTTTCCAGTTTAGTGATGCAATTCCTAGTATTCCGCTCCATAAATTGGGTTTTCAAAGCGATGCCTGTAAATATAAATAATTCTTCCTATATATAATTTATATAGATTATTTATATTCATATATAAACCTTTCCTTTATTAATTGGGCTGTGCGTTCTGAGAGCCCATGCGCGGGTTACTTCGCGGAATCCTTTCTTAGAGCAGTACATGGAGCAGCAACAGACGGCACTTCATAGGAAAGACAAAATCAGGTTTTTTTTGGGGGGGGTCGGTTGCTCAGAATTTGGTGAAATCCATTCTGTTCTTGCAGGATCTAACAGAGGTTTTGGACACATAAAAGCTGGGTTTAATCTGTTACCATGTATCGGGCGTAAAGCAGGGTTCTATTTGTACTTTGTTTATATTTTTTATTTTGTCCTTTATCGAGATGCGTCGGCTTTTTATTTCTGGAAAGGGGAGCCTAAAAAAATAAAAAATAAATAACAGACCTTACCGATGGATCCATGCATCGCGGACTGCTTCGGGAATGTGACTTCCGCCAGCTGCATCTATTTCAGACGAATGGAGTTTCTAGTATTCTGTTATTATTTTTAATATTTTTTTTTATTATTACTCCCCCGATCGAGTTTTTTTTTAATTTTAATTTTTATTATTTATGGCTTCTGCCCCTTGTATGCTCCTAGCATGCTCGTGGTGTGCTGCTTGCAAGCACAACACTGCTGTACAGACCTGGATGTGTGTATAGAATATATATGATAAATATTTCCTATGGAATGGTAATCCAGCCTGTGCCGCGTGGGAGTGGGGGGACTTTGGGGTGGTTATTTTTCTGGGGGGGACAGGTATCTTGTCCTTAAATTTAATTTCCTTCTTTTACGGACTGTTCCGGCTCCCAGATCAAGGGTGGTTTATTTTTGTTTGGAGGGGGTGGGTGGGTTTAAAGAAAAACTAAAAATTCTATGAAGTATATATGGAATCCACATGTGTAAATATTGTGTATATTTGCTGCAGAAATTGGAAAAAAAGTCTGTTACTAGTGTGTACTCAATTGTGTCCTGTTTTATTCATCTTGGTTTCAGTCGTCAGAGTCGATGGAAGCGTGGTTTTTTTTTTCTACTCACCCCCTATTTATTACCATTAGACCTGAAATCTTCGAAATGAGACCCCAAAAGCACAGGTAAAAAAAGCTCAGCTAAAATACCCCCCCCCCCCCCATATTACAACCTTCACAATTTGGATATTACCCTTGAGGAAACGTTCTCTGAAGGTCATGGCTTTTGGAGTTCAGCAACTATGGCCTAGTTGGGTTAGCAACCTTGGTGCCCCCAGATATTCAACCCAAACGAAGGCCTTTATTTTAACTTTTGGATGATATTAAAATATACGTATGTGTCTGCTGATTAAATTTCCAGAGCCGATATTCGAAATATGATTGTAACAGTAACTGGGGTTTAATGGTTTCCGGCTTGAGGACCAGACCCGAACCTGCTAGTACAGAAAAGGAGTATATAGATCCAGATGGCGAACCTGCTAGTACAGAAATGGAGTATATAGATCCAGATTGCGAACCTGCTAGTACAGAAAAGGAGTATATAGATCCAGATGGCGAACCTGCTAGTACAGAAAAGGAGTATATAGATCCAGATGGCGAACCTGCTAGTACAGAAAAGGAGTATATAGATCCAGATGGCGAACCTGCTAGTACAGAAAAGGAGTATATAGATCCAGATGGCAAACCTGCTAGTACAGAAAAGGAGTATATAGATCCAGATGGCGAACCTGCTAGTACAGAAAAGGAGTACTGTAGATACTCGAGTATAGCGCTAGATTTTGGTGACAAAAATTTACCTTTTAAATTGGAGGGGTCGCGTTATATTCGAGACATCTGCATCGCGTGTAAAAAAAATAAATAATTGCCCAGTTCTGGATCCAGAGCCTCCCGGAAGTTTCGGTGGTCTCGCTGAAGTGAATACGGACTCCCGGATGCTTGCAAACACTGCAGGAACTCCTGGATTCGGGAGAGGTGGGATCCATCATGGCCAGAGGGCATGCTTGGTTTAAGCCAATCATTCACCTCGCTCGCCTCCGCCGGCCATATAATCGCTAGTAAAGAAGACGGGTGGCCGGGGGCTTCGTACTTAGTAACAACTGCAATCATTCTAGAGCAGAACAAACTGGCCTGAGGGGGAGCCTGACTGTGTTAAGGATTTTAATTGTTTACTGGTACAGTAAAATTTTGCTCCTCACGTTATATTCGAGTCTTGAGTATTCTCTCATTTCCATAATAAATCTCTATCCATGGCGTTATATTCGGGTCGCTCTATACTCGAGTATCTACGGTATATAGATCCAGATGGCAAACCTGCTAGTGGCCGTCCCTTCTCTCCAGTCAAGCAGATCTGCGGCAGCTTTCCTTCTTCAACAACCCTCAGCCAGAGTGTTGTATAATTCGAAGTATCTCTCCCTAAACACCCGACGAGACTAATAGGGTTATTTAGAGAAATTGATAACAAATGTTCTATGCAGCGCTGGTATATCTAAAAAAAATGGGATTAACACTAAACACAAAGTGTAGGCCTTATCCTCCAACACAGAAAATACAATAAAAAACATGTGTAGCGATCCATGTCCCGTTCCAGGAAAAAATTCTCGTAAATTCCTAGAACTTCTCCACTTCTTTTCCTCCGACGCCCTCAGAAAAGGAGAGAGAAAAATATAGCGTGACCTGTGTACTGGAGAGTCGATAATGTCTTAATGGCAAATACCACTCACATGATGAAGAGCCCCAAGATGTAGGTGTGTTGTGTTCGGCGCCACTAATGGGTCTATTATTTATATTAATATTAAAATGAATAGGTATATAAATTTATAAAATAAATTGCTGGTGTGGTTAGTGATAAATTTGTGTTTAACCAAGATTGGTAGTAATTATAGTGCTGGGCAGGACTTCTATACAGAAAATTATTTCAGGGAAGCTGCTAAAATTTAGTGTAAATAATTAGTAGTATGGGTGTTTTTTATAGTTCCCTAATATAAGACAAAGTGATCTATATGTTTGATTTTTTTCATGTAAAAATGGTGTATTAACTGTGGTGCTTAAATAGCAATATACTTTCAATCTACCATGGGATGTTAATGCCCTCTAGTGGTGGAAATAGAGAATATAGATACGGTAACTACAAAATTTAGTGCATATATACGTGTTTGCTGAAATAGTGATGACAATTATTTAATAGATCACAATTGAATCAGTTCTGAAAAGAAAGAAATTTAAGTTCCGAAGATCTAAAAGAGAACAGGGAAAAACAGTGATCACAATTAATGATGATCAAACAATTGGTAATGATCCAAAAAATAAAACCAGTTGAATTTGCGCCGAGTTCATAGGTGCCGCTGCCTACAGCAACCAATAGCGGTAAATCTCCAAATCCACCGAATACAGAATAGAAGTTGAAAAGTTGGTGCTAGGCGCTGGCACTTAATTCTCATAGGAGTTGCTTGAGGTAGAGATTGGTACACCTGGAGGTTGTTTCCTTGAAAAAAGGGGAGAAAAAAAAACGCTAAGTGCAGACCGTTTTATACAGACACGGTATGTATGGTTAGAAGGTTACTCACATTTTTCAGTGCCTTTTTAGTGAACGGCACCAAACCGCAGGCGGAATTTTTAGGGGACGCCGATTCCCCTTCTCGGGTTCCTGTTAGCAAGAATCGAGAGCAATGTCTTCCGAGGGTCTCCAACGAAAAGACTTTACTATTGTGGATTCCAACTACTTTTAAGTCTTTTCTAGTCTCAAAAAATGGATCTACTCACATGGTAGAGGACCATATCCTGGTCCTAGGTGTATCGGGCCCAGAAGTTTGTTTTTCAAAGGCACAACGTCAACAAAAGCCTTTCTTCAATATAATCCAGGACAGCAAATTATGGATAATAAAAATGTATTAAAATAACATAAAAACGACGCCAGAACGCGTTTCACCTTAAAGGTCAATAACCCTCTGGCTTCCTCAGCTGACTTCTACATTCAAATGAATACAAACTCTTTATATAGATGTTCATGTTAATTGCTGTCCAATGATTCACAGTAAAAGAAAGTGGGGAAAAAACCTTTCAACAATCTCAAATTTCATTTTGAGCCTGACCTATTGTGGCCCTTCCAATTACTCAGCCGAATATATTCATTGGTTGAGAGCCTGGTTTAGGGTTTCCCACAGTGCAATCCGGTATTTTTGCACAACCGAAAGTGTGCACATGCGCCCTCTGGTGTGTTTTAGGTCAAACCGCTTGACTGGAAGTGACCCAAACGTGTCAATTCCGCTTTGTCCCCACTCAATATTCTTGTATTAAAAACAAAAGTGCGCGCATGCGCACTTTGACCTAATCAGTGCTGGACTACCGGCAGGAGTGGATGTACGATTAGTCACTATACATGTCCAATAGACTGTCTTCTAGATCATCCCAAGAGAACCACTCTTCCGAGTGAAAGAAGATCTCTGCAGAAGAGAAGGGATATAATAACGCAGTATGTCGGTCCACCATAAGAGGAAAGTAAAGCAGTTGTGGTCCTACTCACATGCTGTTGAGCCTGACTTCGGCTCTAGGGTGGATGGTAGTTATGGGTCTTCAAAGATGAAGACCCATAACTACCATCCACCCTAGAGCCGAGGTCAGGCTCAACAGCATGTGAGTAGGACCACGACTGCTTTACTTTCCTCTTATGGTAGACCGACATATTGCACTATTATATCCCTTCTCTTCTGCAGAGATCTTCTTTCACTCGGAAGAGTGGTTCTCTTGGGATGATCTAGAAGACCGTCTATTGGACATGTATAGTGACTAATCGTACATCCAGTTCGCTGGCGCTCCGTTGACCATCTATAATACATGTTTTCAGGTTTTTAGGAGAACCCCCATATTCAATGTGTAGCGTGTACGTTTAGTCACTTTTTCTGAAGGCGCTTCACTGTTTCCTGAGTTTCCTCTCTGCTGGTACAAGCAGGCACAAAGCGGAGTTGTACCATCTTAAAAGGGATACAGACATTGATATCGCTACACGTGTTGTTTTTTCGTTATTTAGAGAAAGGTGAAACTCTGGAGAACTTTTGGAGAAGTGAAAAGTATAGTTCAAAATAGCCTAACCGGAAAAATTCTCCCGTTTTTATCTTACTTTCCAAATCGGCTATTTTGACCTAGAATTTTCACTTCTCCAAACGTTCTCGAGTTTCACCTTTTTCTGAATAACCTTGTTAGTGCAGGGTAGAACAATATCTTTAATTTGAAACGGGGACCAGTTATATGGGGAACAGGGTTTTGGTAAAATGACAATCAACCGAACACATTGTCTACATGAGGGGGATGGGAGTTCTTTCAGGAGACAGAGAAACCTGATCGTTAGATTTGATGTGCTAATCTTTATTTGCTAATCTAAGGACAAACCACTACACAGACAGTAAGAACAATAGGTCTACATTAGATTAATTTACAGAAACTAAACTCCTAAAATAACATCAGTTTTAAAATAGCAATACATATAACCTCATTAACCCTTGTATGCTCATTATCTGAGTTGGCTTTGCCACTTTGGGCCAGGGTCCCATGGCAGGAGGCCAGCATCCACACTTCTCCAGCAGGCACAAAGGCTGTGTATAGTGTTAGCAGTGGTGCCAAGGAGGGCGAGGGCGCAAAGATGGAGGGAGCTTTAGTTATAATGATGCTTGTCTGAAAAGAAAAAAACAGGCTGCTAAATTGCCCGAAAAAGCTTATTTTTGGCCAGCATCATATAAATTTGTTCCATTTAAACGCTGGGTGGAGTAAAGGTAAAATTACTGCTCTGTAACCGTGGAGACACTGGTTCGAATCCCAGTAAGAGTCCTTGGGCAAGACCCCTAACGGTACATACTCGCCACCCAGGACATACCTGAAAACAAGAGAAATCTCGATGTATCCATCCTGGTAAAATCCTTTCTCAAAAAAAAATATATTTATATATATTTTTTTTTTTAAAAAAAAGATCCTTTTTTTCTGTCTTATCAACATCTTTGACACTTATTTTTACAGAGCGAGGTATGCTGATGGACTTGAATTGAATTGATATGGTCGCTGTTTTCAGAGTATTTGAAGAGTATTGCTGCTAGAGCCAATATTGTATCCAAATTTTTTATTGGGAATTGAAACGCCAGTGAACCCATACTGAAAAAATGCCTCTAGCCAAAAATCGTCACTTTTTTCAAAGTGTGGGTTTGGGGAAACCAGTCGTTTGCACATCTTAGTGATGAGGAATCGATGATTTGTGGTAAGGAATGCACCTGTATTAGACAAATCTGTTGGGTTTATCGTAGATCTTGGCTTGACCGCGACATGGACACCTGAATAATGAAGATTCCACTGGAGCCGCTTCATCCTCAACGAAGATGCTCTGTGATCTGGGCTTTTCGTACTTTACAAACAGGTTGTTTCGTTTTATTTCTTTGAATGCTATCTAACTTTTGAGCAAGTTCCTCAGTCCAGTGTGTTAGAAAATGTACCGATCAGGTCATAATCGCACTAAAATGGCACATTGCCTCTGTCCTGCTACCTTTTGGCATTTTGATAATCCGACACACCTGTTCGGTTTGTCCTACAAAAAGCTTTCATGGGGTTCTAGATCTTGAAAACTGTTCTCAGACTGTCCCTCCTCCCCAGATGTTGCAAGATTACGATTAACGTGATTTTCTGGGCCAGCTATCTTAGTCGGAGGATTCTGGGAATCACAGTCCATCAACCTTTAGGGGCCCAAAGTTTGACGTTCTTTTTGTAGGGTTGAAATAATTTCTTTATATGGTACTGTCAAACTAGGTGTGATAAGTAGGGATGGGCTGCTGGTTGGATTCGAACATCGGCTGTTTGAAAATTTGCGAACTTTGAACTTTTCGGGACGTTCGCGGAAAGTTCGAAAAAAATATAATTTAAAAAATGCTTAAATATCCTAAAAAAATCTAAAAAATAAAGAGACTTTTTACTGCAGAATATAATAACGGTTTATTAGATATTTAATTAAAACAAGAGTATTTCCCACTCATTGTTGGTAAAACATTTCCCTCTCGTTGGTGATAAAACATTTCCCATGGCTTCAAATCATATTTAAACATGAGCAAAAGCGGTAAAAATTAGCTCAACGTACAGCAGTGAAATGGCTCGGCACTCAGCAGTGAAAGGATTAAAAACGGGTTTTTTTTTCCCATTGTTTCCTGTCCCCCAGGGCAGTACCCGAACCGCCATACACCTTTTATGGCCAATATCTTGCATATATGCCCTCTTGGAGGGGACCTTAATTTTTAGAACGTTTGAGCCCCATTAACTTGCATTGTGTTCGAGTTCGCGGTCGAACTTTTTCGGATGTTCGAATGCGAACCGAACACGGGGGTGTTCGGCCCATCACTAGTGATAAGACATGTAGAGCCAGAAGTAATACGCTTCTCCTACCAGGTTACTGCATCTGTACGAAGACAGGGTCCTCCAGTTCAGTGGTTCCCAACCGTGGTCCTCAAGTACCCCCAACAGAGGCCATGTTTTTACCAGATGGCTGAAGCACAGCACAGGTGATATGATTTGCTGCTCAGGGATTGCAGGATTCAGTCTGCATTTCCCCAAGGTGATCCTTAAAACCTGGCCTGTTAGGGCGACTTGAGGACCGCGGTTGGGAACCACTGCTCTAAAATTTCAGAGGGAAAATGAATGCGGTTATGTCTTTATATGTGATGCATAATTTCTGCTCCAGGCATGTCAAACTCTGGCTCCTCAGATGTTGACGGCCAACAATTACCAGTATTCTTTGAATGCAACATATGACCTAAGAATGCTGGGAATTGTAGGCCATCAACATGCATTAATGTGTATCACCTGTAACCCATCCAAATTCAAACACAATACTTGCTCTCCGGAAACATTAACCTGTTGATTAGTCTTGCCACAAAATATAGGCAGATTTCAGGGTTGGTGATATGGCAGGCTGCTTACTGTATCTGAAGATCCACTCCCAAAAGCAGATGACCGGTACACAAAAACGTAAATTCATTGCTCCACATGAGTGCACCAGGGTCCAGTCGCCCACATCTACAGGTAACAAAAGAAAGAACTGGACACATCAGGCAGGGTTTGCAGTAAACAGGATCATTTGGAAAAAGTGCAACTTTTCGGTCCTCTCCAAGGACCTTTCTCCGGTATACTTGAGAAAGGTCGTTGGAGAGGATCGAAATGTTGCATTTCCCCCCCCCCCACGTAAACCTTGCTCATGTTTCCCACGTACCCGGTCTGTTGTGAGCATAAATATACCAGCAATATAGGTTGCAATAAGTATGTGAAACCCTAAGGTAATTAGAGTTGGCAGTTGGCGAACCTGTTGTCCACTTAATGAAATAAAATTGCAGCCGTGGGATAGAACTACTTTAACGTATAAGACACACTCAAGGATTCAGAGTTTGCTATTCACAAAAAGCAGCTGTTGCTGTGAAACATGACATGCAGAAAACCTAAAACTAATTCCAAATGGTTGTCTTTTTTTTTGCTACTGTGTATAGATACATACTGCAGGGCTCAAAATTTCTAGTCTTAAGCTACAAACCAGGCCATAAGAGTTACTCGCCACCAGTTGCTCCACCTAACCCCTACCCGGCCCTTAACTGCCCCTAAACACCCATCATAGTCATCAGACCCCAGATACATGTTTACCCAGTCATCAGAGCCCAGTGTGAGCAGAACGAGGAGGCAGGGAAGCTCCTCTCCCCCCCCCCCCCTGTCAGTGACAGAGACGAGCTTGGTCAGGTTAGGCAGCTGATCCCTGCCACTGTGCAGCCTGGGGAAGGTGGGGGGCTGCATGGTGGCACCGCTGGAATAGGCAGCACAAAATAATTTATTGTGCTGCCTGCGTGTGCATTTCCACTCGCCCTCACTTAATTTCCACTCGCCAGATGCTAGTAGGCGAGTGGAAAATTTGAGCCCTGCATACAGGATATACGTCCAATTTTCTATAGTTTACAACACAAAATATCACAATGGATGTACCCAGTGACACATATATACAGGTCTATTCACTAAAAGATGAAACTCTGGAGAATTGGCAGGAGAAGAGAACAATCTAGACCAAATAGCCGATTTGGAAAGTGAGAAATGGGTGCCATTTTCTGGTTTGGCTATTTTAACCTAGGATTTTCACTTCTACAGTCTGGTCTCCTGAGTTTCACCTTTCTTTGAATAGACCTGATAGAGTAAAATATTTTCTTAACTAAACATACAAGAGGAAAACAAAGAGCATGTAAGATATCCGCAACATCAAATAAACACAATAAGGACATTTCATCTTTTGGTGGTACTGGCCCTTTAAAGAAAAATAGCCATATATGTATTTTTAATGAATGGAGACTTCAAATTTTTATTGGGATCTCATTCTTGTTAATCTGACTGCAGATGAGCTGGAGGGGGGGGAGCCCCCCACCTTTGCTGTAATAAAAAGGTCAACAAACTTTATTGCTGCATTAGGCTAGGGACAGATGAGCGCATTTTCTGCGGCCACCGTCAAAATGTACGTCGATGCGTGCGCACGCATTTTTTCACGGAATACGCTTAAGTGGTCAGACGACCACAGTCGCACAGTCGCAGGTACTCACCAACGCAATTCTAGGGAAATCCGGCTGTTTGAACGTTATGTAGGCCGCACACTAGCAGCGTCTGACGTCTCCTAATCACGCACACACGCTGCCATGCGGCCGCAGCGCACTCTGTACGTCTGTAGCAGCGGTTTCACGTTCTGAGAAAAATGCGTTCATTTGCCGGTTGCGTGGTGTCGGCGCACTTTTGTACGCACGTACTGCGTATATTGGCCGTCATTGGCCGTTATGTGCTGCTACTGCCGCCGTGATTTAGTGCGCCTGCACGCGCGTTCCGACTGCCCCACTCTGACCCTAGCCTTAAAGTGGCCGCAACTGAGAAAGCCCCAGGGCCCTTGCAATGAATGAATCTCTTGTGTGCTTCTGCAGAACACATCACGTGCAATACGGGACAGGATACACTAATCGAGCACAGCGGCAGCAACTCTGAGCAAAAACTTTTTGTTGTATAGAACCCAAATTTTAATATATATATATAAAAAACGCTATTCCTTTTTATAAGACGAGCCTGCGGACGTCTCCCTCCTGACCTAATCCCGTGAGCTTTACGTGCCTGCAAGGCCCTGCACGGACTCCTGAGAAATAGATTGCAGAGCCAAATCAGGAGTCGATGGCTGGACCGCAAGATATAACGGCACGCGGACTGTCCTAGGACACTGTAAAGCTGCTCTCCCTGCAGATATCCGTCTCCTTGAACGTTTTACAATTACACACTGGTATATGCTTTCACCGAAGAACTTTCCGCATTAAGGCAGAGCCCCGTTCAATACCTCAGAAGCTGCTGAATTGCTGCAGCAGTGTCATTGAACGCTTTGGATGCGAATTTTGAATCCAAAATGGCTGATTTTTTTTTTTTTTTTTTTTTTATGAAAAATTCAGGTTGTTTTTTGTATCACTCGGACAAAATATGATAAAAGCAGTCAGCACAATTCCGTTTTGTATGCGCACACCACAAATAGTTTTTATTGCATAAACGTTATGTTTACTTCTGAAACAAAATATAAATTGAACTGTAATATATGTCTGTGCAGGGGGAAATAATAAATAAATATTTTGTGCTTTGAACAAAAACCTCAAAATTAACATTGCTGTATGGAACTGTTACTTGCTTCGTGGCGGCGGCCATCTTGCTGTACGGAATTGTTACTTGCTTCGTGGCGGCGGCCATCTTGCTGTACGGAATTGTTACTTGCTTCGTGGCGGCAGCCATCTTTAATACGTCACACTCAGCTACTCGCAGCATCTCCTCGGGTCGCTGCAAGAGCTAAGTTAGCAGTGCTGAACGCTGAGTGGCTGAACGGCGTTCAATGGCAAGTTGCTAACTTAGCACTTGCAGCGGCTGAGGTATTGAACGCGCCTCTGGTGTCAGAAGAGCGTTTTGAAGAGCGGAAGGAACATCCGTGAGAGTGGACGCTCCTTCTACTCAACGCCCGTCTGGCCGCCTCGCTGAGCACAGTTAATGCTCTAATGGAGGATCGCGCTTTGCAGCTCCGTCAACACGCGTCCTAGCGATTTGAGAGAGAGGCTTGCTGCACGGCCGCTGTTTTGCGTGCGCAATTCGTGCGCGTGCAACAGCGTCTGGCCGACCTCGTCGCAACGCTTTGACGGAAGCCACGTCAGTACGGGCGCACCTAGTGCGCTCGTCTGACACTGGCCTTAAAAGCCACCATATTGAATACACTTTGTGAGATTGCTCCCAAACACTTTACACTAATGTTTTTGTTTTTTTTTTAAACTCTGCCGAGCAACAGTTGAGGCAATGACACTGCTTAGGCCGGGTGCACACTAGCGTTTTCTTCTACGCACTAGCGTGCATTAAAAAGGACGCACTTTATGACGGAAGAGATTGGTAGACGCCAGACGATGTGTTCATTTTGACGCACGTCGTAAAAACTGAATTTCTTGTCACGCTGTCACAGCTGCAGAGACCCACTGGCCTACCCAACGTGCCTGCCGTCGCTAGTGCGCAGGTGCGCTCATTTGACGTTCGCATGCGGCGTCAATCCTAGCGCAAAGCCTTGGTGTTTCCTTGATGGACGTCTTTAGCGCGCATTATGCGCGTACTACGTGTGTTCTTCTCTATCCGCATAATTATATGCTACAACGGACGTCATAAAGAGCGTCATAATGCGCGCTAGTGCGCAGAAGAAACCGCTAGTGTGCACCCGGCCTTAGATGGACATAACACACTTTTATCAGGCACAGGTTAAATGACAGGCACATGCTAAATGACACAAAATGGAAAAAAGAAGTCTGTATCGATGGCGCCACCTAGAGGAAATAGATGTAAAATGTTCCACAAAACACTTTGCGTGTGAACAAAGTTTAAAAAAAAAATCCTTTTTTTTTTAAAATTGGAAACCGTTCTTAGTTTGAATCAGCAGCTGTCTCTTTCAATAGGTGGTATATCCAAACCCACCGGAGGATAATCAGACAAAAAGAAAAAGGCGATCGAGTCAGCGCTTCCTTCAATCAGTGTTTTCTTCTTTTCTGTATACCTTTTTAAAATAAGCAGAAACGCTGCCATAGCGTAGTAAACTTATTATGTAGCTGGAAATAGTAAAAGAAAAGGAACACTGACATTTTATTGTGTCTCAATCAGACACTAGATGCTCCAGGCAACCGGCAAAATTTGGATGGGAATGCCGGATTTCCCCCAGGATTCGTAGTCTTGCCGTTCCAATGATTGCTGGACGCCAAATATTTGGTTTTAAAGGCAAAAATTTATTAAAATAAAATAGGAACATGAATGTATCCCCTAAACGCGTTTCGCGAGAAACCTGGCTTCCTCAGTAGGTTTAATCCATGTTGCATACAAGACTACATTTATACCGACAAAGAGACAGGGTTAGAATGGAAAACGGGAGGTGCCTTCAATTACACTAAACAAGAAGCCTGATTGATGCATTAACCATTGTTAACAGGGAGGCTGATTGCGTTCAAAAAAATAAATAAATAAAACAATGCATCACAGGGCGAAATTCGCCTATATGTTAGATATATTAAAGGTCAGGGTGCTAGCTGCCATTAACATTACGATAGGCAGAGTGTTAAGAACGAGCGATCTAACAAGCAGGCAAAAAATATTTTTTTCTCAAGCCCCGTGAATCGAAAAGGAGAAAGGATTGTGGCGGACCTAAACTAAAATCTGCCGAGTTTTTGGAGAAAGAAGGAAATCGTGGGAACAAAACCGCAATACAATATGTCTAAAATATATACTGAAAGAAATGATATGTTATTAGATAGCTGTGTTGCAGATACATGTCCCTTGGAACATAATATATCAGGCTGTCAAGTTGTTAAATAAATATTGTAGTGCTCTAATGGCCTAAGGAATTACTTCTAAAAATAAATCAATAATTAAAGTGAAGTGGGTGTGTAATTCACTCAATATAGGAGCTTTCATATACAGTTGTGTTCAAAATTATTCAACCCCCAATGCTGTAAAGGGTTTTAGGGAATTTAGTGTACATTTGTAATTGTATTCAGAATGAAATCCTACAAGGACTTTTTAAAGAACCATATGCAACTAAAATGACATCAATTGGTTTTGTAATACAGTAGTAAATGTTTCTTTTGTGAATTCTTCATTGACACAATTATTCAACCCCTTAAAGACTACCACTCTGAAGAACAGGTTCATTCAAGTGTTTTCAATCATGTATTGAAAACACCTGTGGATGTCACGGAGCAGCAATAAAGCATAATAAGCACCAATTAGGCAGCTTTAAAATGACTGTGATACTCAGCTCCTTCTAGACATTTACTGGTGTGGTTACAAACATGGTGAAGTCAAGAGAATGGTCCAGGAAGACAAGAGAAGAGGTGATTACTCTTCACAGGAAGGGCAATGGCTATAAGAAGATTGCAAAGATGTTAAACATACCAAGAGAGACCATAGGAAGCATCATTCGCAAATTCAAGGCAAAGGGCACTGTTGAAACGCTACCTGGTCATGGCAGAAAGAAGATGCTGACTTCGACTGCTGTGCGCTACCTGAAGCGTAGAGTGGAGAAAAGTCCCCGTGTGACTGCTGAGGAACTGAGAAAAGATTTGTCAGATGTGGGTACTGAAGTTTCAGCTCAGACAATACGGCGCACACTGCGTAATGAAGGCCTCCATGCCAGAACTCCCAGGCGCACCCCCTTGCTGTCTCCAATGAATAAGAAGAGTCGACTGCAGTATGCCAAAAGTCATGTGGACAAACCACAGAAGTTTTGGGATGTGTTCTGTGGACTGATGAAACAAAATTAGAACTGTTTGGGCCCATGGATCAACGCTATGTTTGGAGGAGGAAGAACAAGGCCTATGAAGAAAAGAACACCTTGCCTACTGTGAAGCATGACGGGGGGTCAATCATGCTTTGGGGCTGTTTTGCTTCTGCAGGAACAGGGAAGCTTCAGCGTGTGCAAGGTACCATGAATTCTCTTCAGTACCAGGAGATATTGGATGACAATGTGATGCAGTCCGTCACAAACCTGAGGCTTGGGAGACCTTGGACCTTTCAACAGGACAATGATCCCAAGCATACCTCCAAGTCCACTAGAGCATGGTTGCAGATTAAAGGCTGGAACATTTTGGAGTGGCCATCGCAGTCACCTGACTTAAATCCGATTGAGAACCTCTGGTGGGACTTAAAGAAAGCAGTTGCATTGCGCAAGCCTAAGAATGTGACTGAACTGGAGGCTTTTGCCCATGACGAATGGGCGAAGATACCCGTAGATCGCTGCAAGACACTTGTGTCAAGCTATGCTTCACGTTTAAAAGCTGTTATAACTGTAAAAGGATGTTGTACTAAGTACTAAGATTGAATGTCACTTGGGGGTTGAATAAAACTGCTAATGATGTGAGCACAGAAAAGACATTTGTGGTTATTTCATTATAAATGTTATGTTATATTTGTCTGACCTACACGTGCCTCTTTGATTTAATTGTAAGCAAGATGACTGAATGATCAAAATCAATGTCAAACTGGCCAAAACACTCAATTTCAGTGGGGGTTGAATAATTTTGAACACAACTGTATATGTGTAAATTTAATATATAGAATGTAATTAAGCATTAATTGCTTCCTAATTAAATGTGCAAAGTGAAACCTTATGGTTCGTATGGTAATCGTTATGGTTCTATACCTTACACACAGATTCATATCTAAAGTGCGAAAGATGCTTCGAAAAAATATAATTACAAAGTATCCACAATGTTATTCGTAGTAGTCATATTAACGGACTTAATTCTTACCCGTTATGAAAACTGAAATGGATAACAGTGATGTATGTTCTTTCAGTATATATTTTAGACATATTGTATTGCGGTTTTGTTCCCACGATTTCCTTCTTTCTCCAAAAACTCGGCGGATTTTAGTTCAGGTCCGCCACAATCCTTTCTCCTTTTCGATTCACGGGGCTTGAGAAAAAAATATTTTTTGCCTGCTTGTTAGATCGCTCGTTCCTAACACTCTGCCTATCGTAATTTTAATGGCGGCTAGCACCCTGACCTTTAATATATCTAACATATAGGCGAATTTCGCCCTGTGATGCATTGTTTTATTTATTATTTTGAACGCAATCAGCCTCCCTGTTACTGCATAGAAACATAGAAAATGTCGGCCCATCTAGTCTGCCCAATTACATGGATACTTTACCTGGATTTATCTTTTGTTTAGGATAGCCTTATGCCTATCCCATGCTTGCTTAAATTCAATTACTGTTTTGGCCTCTACCACTTCTACTGGAAGACTGTTCCATGTATCCACCACCCTCTCAGTAAAATAATGCTTCCTGATGTTACTTTTAAACCTTTGCCCCTCTAATCTAAGACTATGTCCTCTTGTTTTGCTACTTTGTTTCCTTTTAAATATACTCCCTTCCTCTACCTTGTGGATTCCCTTTACGTATTTAAATGTTTCTATCATATCTCCTCTGTCTCGTCTTTTTTCCAAGCTGTACATGTTAATCAGGCTTCTTGTTTAGTGTAACTGAAGGCACCTCCCGTTTTCCATTCTAACCCTGTCTCTTTGTCGGTATAAATGTAGTCTTGTATGCAACATGGATTAAACCTACTGAGGAAGCGAGGTTTCTCGCGAAACGCGTTTAGGTGATACATTCATGTTCCGGTTTTATTTATTTTAATACATTTTTGCCTTTAAAACCAATATTTGGCGTCCAGCAATCATTGGAACGGCAAGACTACGAATCCTGGGGGAAATCCGGCATTCCCATCCAAATTTTGCCGGTTGCCTGGAGCATCTGGTGTCTGATTGAGACACAATAAAATGTGAGTGTTCCTTTTCTTTACTATTTCCAGCTACATAATAAGTTTACTACGATATGGCAGCGTTTCTGCTTATTTTAAAAAGGTATACAGAAAAGAAGAAAACACTGATTGAAGGAAGCGCTGACTCGATCGCCTTTTTTTTCTTTTTGTCTAAATGACACAAAAACCTGAAAAAATGATATAGCTTAAATTCATGTTTATTAAAAAAAATAAAAAATGGTAAGGCGCTGCCCCATCTGACCCAATGGACGAGCCACCACTGGTTCCTATGTGTAGAAAAGCTTCCGGGTTCAGGATTCCTGATCTGAAAAGGAGGAGCAGCTCGCGGTGAGGGACACAAAAGTGAGTAAAATCACCCAAAAGGAAGAAAAAAAAATTTAATTGGCAGAGACTGTCGGCAGCATCTGCCTAATTATTTATTGGCAAAAAAAGGAACTCTATTTTAATAGAGCCTCCCTTTAATACAGAAGAGCAGGGCTGGATTTACAATTGGGTAAAGTAGACATGTTCCCTAGAGGCGCCCCCACAGGGGCGTATCTTGTTCTTTAAAACTTACAGGGTTATTCAGAGAGCGGTGAAAAGTAGGAGAATGACTGGAGAATGGAAAATTCTAGGTCAAAATAGCCAAACCAGAAAAATTCTCCCTTTCATCTCACTTTCCAAATCGGCTATATTGACCATGAATTTTCCATTCTCCAGTCATTCTCCTGCTTTTCACCGCTCTCTGAATAACCCTGTAAATTTTTGAGTTACAGAAAATGGAAGTAAATATAAAAAAATATATTTTTACCTTTTTTTTTATTTTTTTTTCCGTCTTGTTTTTACAGAGAAAGGCAACTCCTCTAGTGGGCACCTTTCTCTAATAAACAAAAAAAAAGTGAAAAAATCTATATAATTTTATTTTGTATATTCGTTTCTAGATTTCTGTGCCCACTCCGGAGATGTAAATCCGGCCCTGCAGAAGAAGCGGCAGAAGTTCCATAGAGCGACGCTGCAGTGCTGCATGTACATTGTAAGGCTCATGTAGATTGGGTGTTGTGGTTTTGGAGTTTAATCCCATTTACGGCTGCGTCAACCAGAAGTATCCGGCCTGCATCATGTATAAAACATAACAAGGAAAAAACGGTGTCCTCTGCGCTTACCCCTATAGTAGGAAATAGGCGCGAAACAGTTTTTTTCTGCATGTACTATATTTTGTTGTATCCCCAGCCAGGCCATTTTTGCTGCTGCCCTTTTCCTTGTTTTTGTTTTTAATCCCAAAGTGGAATTGTTGCTGGACCTGGTGAGGGTATAAATAAAACCCATCAGTTTGTCTCTCAGCTGAAAAGCAGCATGAAGGCACGTGGTTGCTTTGAAAAGCAGCTCTTGGTTTAATTAAGTTAGGACTCACTAGAGGTTGCCGTGACGTGGCAGGTGGACTTACACTTTAATGGCCATTCAAGTAAACTAAAACCTCTGTTTTGGTTCGCATGTTATAGGGGTGAGCGCAGATGATACTTTTTTTTCTTATGTTTTATACATGAAGTGGGCGAATACTTCTTTTAAAAAAAAACAAAAAAATATTACTTTTTTTACATTGAATCTTATGGGATTCGCCTGTTTAAACCTGTCGAACTGAATCACCAAAAATTGGTGCAATTCTGTGTTCTGTGAATAGAACACATGGTGGTCTTCTATGGGTTAATTTCGGTGTCTCTGACTTGTGGTGAATTGACAGCTTAGTGCAGGCCTCAAAATTTCCACTCGCCTGCTCGCATTTGGCGAGTGGAAATTACATGAGGGCGAGTGGGAATGCAGAGGCATGGCTGTATAGGAGTTAGGTGGAGCAACTAGGGCGAGTAACTCTTAAGGCCTGGCTAGTAGCTTGGGACTTGAAATTTTGAGGCCTGGCTTAGTGAATAGACGAATAGCCTTGAAATTCACTGTTCGGTGCAATTTGGGGTCAATTCAGAGGTTAGTGAATAACCCCTTAGGCTCGGGTCAGACGAGCGCATTCTGTGCGGACCGTGCGTCCCTGCACAACGGACGTACTTTCTGACTGATGACAAGGTAGTGGCCACACAGTCCGTTTTTGCGACTGACTTTTTTTTGACTGATTTAGATGGGAAATAAAAAATAATATGAAAAACCATTCTGTCCGTCAAAATTGCAGTCCGTCTGACCACGTTCCATCACTCACAAACCAAGCTATGCGGACGTGGCGCACTCCGCACGTCCGTTCTAACGGTTTTACGTTCTTGCCTAACCTGCGTCCGTTTGCCGCGTCCGTTGTGCGTCTGCACTTCTGTGCGGACGTACTTCGTGTGTGGGTCTCTTGATTTTTACCACGGATGTTAAAATGTGCGGCAATACGGATGTGAACACTGCACTCGTCTGACATGAGCCTTATGTGTTTTAAAGTAAGCATTAACAAATCCAGGCTGATTTTAACCTTTTTTTTTTTTTATAAATTTAACAATTGAAACCACTTTCTTCTATAACAATTTAGGCTGGGATCGACAAGTGCACTATGTGTGCCCGTACTGGCGTGCCTTCCAGTGTCCGTCCGTCGCACCGTTGGGACGAGGCCGGCCACACGCTGTTGCACGCGGGTCAGCATCCTTGCAGCAAGCCTCCCCGTCAAAGCACTAGGACGCTCGTTGACGGGGCTGCAAAGCGTGATCCTCCATAGGAGGAGCGAGCCTTGCAGTGCTGAGCGCACGGACGGGCGTCGAGTGGAAGGAGCATCCACTCTCACGAGCGTTCCTTCCGCGCTTACTACCGCTCGTCTGACCCCGGCCTTAATCCTATTTATTCAGCAGCCTCCAGGATACTAGAAACCCCATTAAATGCTGCTTGTATTCCTTGTTCACAGTAGAGGGTGGGAGACTTTGCTGTTGTGCAGGAGGAAGAGTATTTGTAAAGCTTTGCACCCTTCAGGGTCCAGTGTTATAAGGCGCAAGAGAAATTGGATAGAAATAGGAAATGTTTTGCAGCTCACCAATAGGGGTGTATCCTCCACCCTATATTAACGATCAAAAGGCAGTCAAAAAAGTGTGTGTGTGTCCGTCCACACAAATATTGTGCCCTTCAACCCACATACACTTATATGTATATCAGGGTTATTCAAAGAGATCCGAATTGCTTTCGAAAGGTAACCGAACAGTGAAATTCAGCGTACGGTTACCTTTCTTGGCCATTCTGCTATTCAGAGAGCAGGCAATTCACCAAATCCTGGCGAATTGCCTGCACATACAGTGCCTGTTCGTTACCTGTTCGAGGGCAGTGAAATCCCCATAGAGAAGCAATGCTTAGTCTATTCAGAGAACACAAACCAGCAGTGAAAAGTTGCCGAATTGCCCTGCCATTCGGTGGTTTCATTCGACAGGTTTATTCAGGAGAATTCCATAGGCTTCAATGTTAAAAATTGGGGTTGCACCAATACCGATACTAGTATTGCAGGAGTACTCGTGCAGTGCCCCCAATATTTCCCCTGCTACCTGAAAAGGCCGGCATTGAGCTGGTTTGCCGGCATCGAGGAGCTGGGGCGGCTGTCCGAATGCTCTATCGGCATTCAGACAGGCCCCTGCAGCTCACGGCATTCATACTTACCTTCCACGGGCGCCGCCGGCAAAGTTTCTCGTTGGAAAGCCCCCAGCCTCGATCTCGCAAACTCCCATGTGATCGCGGCTGGGGGCTTTCCAACGAGCGCACGTGCAAAGACTTTGCCGGTGGCACTCGTGGAAGGTAAGTATGACCGCGACGAGCTGCAGGGGCCTGTCTGAATGCGATAGAGCATTCGGACAGCGCCCCAAGTCTGCTCTGGGGTCTGAAAGTGTGCCAGTGTGTGTAATATATACACATACACACACAGAGCTGGGGGCAATATCCATGTGAGCTGGGGGCAATATCCATGTGAGCTGGGGGCAATATCCATGTGAGCTGGGGGAATTCTGTGTGTGTGTGTGTGTGTGTGTGTGTGTGTGTGTGTGTGTATATATATATATATCTTAAACTAGAGAAATCTCAACGTATCCTTCCTGGTAAAATCCTTTATAAATAAATATATCTCGGGGGGGGGTATATACATGTGAGCTGGGGGCATTTTTATATGATGTCTGTTCTTATTGGAAAGCGTTCACAGGACATAAAATAAAAGTGAGTACTTTTTAAAAGTATCGGTACTCAGTCTTAACCACTTGGCTGCTATGGACGCGCTCAGCGCGTCCAGCCAAGTGGTTCTCCTGTGCTACGGACGCGCTCAGCGCGTCCGAGCACAGGAGGCAGCAATCCGCCGGATTCCAGCGAATTGCTGCGCCACCCCGGTGCGGGCTGACATCTTGGATGTCAGCCCAGCACTCGGGAGCCCGGCGGGGACATTAGATGTCATCGCGGCTACGCGATGACATCTAATTCAGGCGCCCCCCCCCCACATGTGCGGAGGAGGCGCCTGAAAGGGAGGGGGGGGAGGTCCTTCAGACCTCTCTCCCTCCCGTTCGCCGGGGGGAGCAGGGGGTTAAGACAGGCACCGCTTGGAAGGGCCCTTCCAAACGGTGGCTCTCATTAACCCCTGGGGAGCCGGATCACGAATCGGCGCTGAAAAGCGCCGGTTCGTGATCCTTTCCTGGAGCTGGCCGACATCTTGGATGTCGGCCAAGCCTCCGGGAACTCCCCCTGAGGACTGGCGTCATCGTGATATGCACGATGACGCCAGTCCTGGAGTTAACCCCTAGCTGCCACCAACGGTGGAGATAGGGGATTCATTGGAATCCCCTATCTCCCGATCTGTGGCAGCTAGGGGTTAATGTTTGGTACTGTTGGATCGGCCAGAGCATGGCCGTTCCAACGATACCAAACACCACTGTGAAAAAAGTTTTAAAAAAAAAATTTAAAAAAAAAATATATTATTTTAAAAAAAGTATAAAAAAAAAAAAAAAGTTTTTTTTTTTTTTTGTTTGTTAATGCAGCAATATTGTTCCCATTTCAATTATAATGTGAACAATGATGCTGCACTAACGATTTTTGTATGCGGTGCGTTTGTTAAAAATCGCGTAATTTCCCCAAAAAAAAAATGTAACGAGACCCCATCTCTAATTTTTTTTAACAAGCACACCCCATACAAAATATAACCGCAATTGCTCACATGTTAAAATGTGAAAAAAAAAACGTTTACACGTTGTAAATTATTGAAAATTCATATTTTATTGCATTTTTTGTTATAATATACAGACAGGTCATGACGTATACATATAATAATGACATATTATGAATCTGCCGAGTCTGACGGAAAGAACGATATATAATATGTCTGGGTCATATACTAAAATAAGCCTTCAAAACACGTTTAAACATGATGAGCAAAACAGGTAAAAATTACCTCAGCACAGAGGCGTGAAAGTGGTATCGGTGCATCCCTATCTAATAAACCGTTGATTATAATATTCTGCAGTAAAAAGTCTCTTTATAGATTTTTTAGGATCTTCTAGGCATTTTTCGGGATATTTTTTTTCCATTTTTTTTTTTTTTTAATCCTTTTTTCTGTAACAGCCTTTTTATTATCATTCATTGGATCTTATATGTAAATTTCAGACATTTTCGTTCAGTAGTTTGTTTGCAAACAGCGTTTCACTTTTCAAACATTCAAGCAAACTTTTTTTTTTTTCCCCCACTCCATTAGTTTGTCGTGTCGGATTTGTGATCGGCTCCTGCTCGGGTTTCTCCGGCGTGTTCGGCGGAGTTAATCCAGATGTTTTTGCGGGTTTTGGTGTGCATTCACTTGGGTTTTGCGGTGAGTGTGCGGCGGGTTTTCAGTGGCTTTTCCCTGCATTACGACAGCCCTGTGGTGCTTGCTTAATACACCGCAGGGTCGCCGAAATGGGATCGCCAAATCGCACCGAATTGAAGAGAACGAAAAGTCACCGAACGTGCGGTGGCTTTTTGATTCACTTTGAATAACCCTGCAAAAAACTTCTCAAGGGTTCAATTCTAGTCTGAGAAACAGCGGATTCTTCTAATCATGATCAGTATATCCGAAAAGGAGAACAAAGCGACACCAATTGCGCAAATCGAGTAACTGGCAGTGTACCCACATATCTAGATGGCAATAGTCACACTCACAAGGACGGAGCCTCACATTTGTCTCGTTCAGGTGAGCTTCTAAGCCTACGCGGGGGGGGGCGCTTCTCTATCGGTCCGTTGGAAGAGGATTTGTATCAGATTAGATGTAAAAGGACAGGAAGGTAAGGCTCAGCTGTTAAAAATAAAAAGAAGGGGAAAAAATTACGCCCCCCCCCCCTTTAAACCATATGAAGGGATGTCATTATTTGGCGCAGGCTTCGTCACAGATTTAAAGAGAATCCTGATGCAGTTGGTAATAATATATTATTTTGCATATATTTGAAAACTACTCGGACAGGGATGTCAAATTCTAACGCCCCACCTCAATATAAGGAACACATGCCTTTGAAAGTCTGAACACTAGCTCTTGACGTTTCCAGCCGTGTGAAGTAACATGATAATTAAAGGGACGCTACCACTTCCATAAACTGTAACTACTGCTACATTACAAACAAAAACCCCTTATAAAACACATGCTGCTGTTTCTTTCCTTTTGAAGTAATTCCACGTAAAAAAGAATAAAGTTAAGTTTTTTTTATGTGGATTTTTCCGTGATGCAACATTTACCAAAATCTGTGCAAAAGCCTTACTTTACAGCAGCTGTTTATTTAATCAACAGTATATAAGTTTGCAGTGGAGGAGTGAATGTTTAGGTAAAGTTACAGGGGGTCGATTGTGCTGCCAAGAGATGGCAGCCGAATGAAATCTGTCAGGGAGCTTAAAATACTTCTAATTTACCCCCCCTGGTGGTGTCCTTTGAATACATCCCACACAATACAATGAAGTGAGTGAGTTACATAGTTATATAGGCTGAAAAAAGACATGCGTCCATCGGGTTCAGCCTCTCCCACATAACCTACTGCTGTTGATCCAAAAGTGTGACTGACCCATTGACTCCATTCTATGGCCAAAAGCCACACAGTGAGGAGCAAGTGATGGAAAGATACGGTGCGGGGACCTGGCAGGTTACAACACAAAAGATCACACAATGGATGCGCCCAGTGACATAGAGGAAAATATCACACAATGGATGCGCCCAGTGACATAGAGGAAAATATCACACAATGGATACGCCTAGTTACACAGAGGAAAATATCACACAATGGATGCGCCCAGTGACACATATAGAGGAAAATATCACACAATGGATGCGCCCCCTGACACATATAGAGGAAAATATCACACAATGGATGCACCCAGTGACACATAGAGGAAAATATCACACAATGGATGCGCCCAGTGACACATATAGAGGAAAATATCACACAATGGATGCGCCCCCTGACACATATAGAGGAAAATATCACACAATGGATGCACCCAGTGACACATAGAGGAAAAGATCACACAATGGATGCGCCCAGTGACACATATAGAGGAAAATATCACACAATGGATGCACCCAGTGACACATATAGAAGAAAATATCACACAATGGATGCACCCAGTGACACATATAGAGGAAAATATCACACAATGGATGCACCCAGTGACACATATAGAGGAAAATATCACACAATGGATGCACCCAGTGAAACATAGAGGAAAATATCACACAATGGATGCACCCAGTGAAACATAGAGGAAAATATCACACAATGGATGCACCCAGTGACACATATAGAAGAAAATATCACACAATGGATGCACCCAGTGACACATATAGAGGAAAATATCACACAATGGATGCACCCAGTGACACATATAGAGGAAAATATCACACAATGGATGCGCCCAGTGACACATATAGAGGAAAATATCACACAATGGATGCACCCAGTGACACATATAGAGGAAAATATCACACAATGGATGCACCCAGTGAAACATAGAGGAAAATATCACACAATGGATGCACCCAGTGACACATATAGAAGAAAATATCACACAATGGATGCACCCAGTGACACATATAGAGGAAAATATCACACAATGGATGCACCCAGTGACACATATAGAGGAAAATATCACACAATGGATGCACCCAGTGACACATATAGAGGAAAATATCACACAATGGATGCACCCAGTGACACATATAGAGGGAAATATCACACAGTGGATGCACCCAGTGACATAGTAAAATATTTTCTTAACTAAACAAAACACGTGTAAGATATCAGCGACATCAAATAAACACAATAAGGACGTTTCATTTTGTGCTGGTTGCGGCCCTTTAAACGTGTCCTGGGAAAACCACTTCACTTGGTGAAAAGGATTTGTTGACGGGGTTTCGGTTTATCAAAAAGTAGAGATGTTTACTTTTCCTGCTCATTTTAGACTCAAGTAAAATTAAGTAATAACTACGTTAAAATCCTCTTAACATAGAGTTTGACCTGACCTGTCCCAGGGCCGACGTGTCAGCCATTGTGCTGCGAATTTAGTATCACGGCCCCCCCTGCCCCCATGCTCCTCTAGTTTGACATAATAGATGGGGTAAGTGTGGGCTGTGCTCTAAACTCCACACAATGCGGCACATAATGTGAACACAATGGCCCGGTCTGCCTCTGGTATTTTTGTCTTTGAATGTAGAAAACAAAAGCCACAGAGGACGGCATTTAAAGCTGAATCAAGAAAGCCGCTTCCTGCTTTGTTGCACAAATACAAAGATCTTATTTATCCCGCGTTTCCTCTGTCTAGCATGGCACCACGCAGCGTGTTTTGCTGGGAGGCCCTTTAGCGCCGTAGTCCCTGATCACAATCAAGAAGTCAAGAGCAAACGTGCTGAGTAGGATATTCGTGCGCGCACTTATAAACTGGGCTGTATATACAGGGCCGTCACAGAGTGCCGTCAAGTGGAGAAGACCATCACTACCGGTCCTTAGAATGGCCGGGTAATAAGACTATCCAAGGACAGACACACAAAAAAAGGGTAGAGAGAGAATCCGAGTCGGACAAGACTAAGGTCATGCACAATGAGGGTAATGGTACTTTTCAAGGTGACCGGGACACCCATCAGACGGGTCAATAAACAAGCCAAATGACAGTATGCAGGTAATCCTGCACCATGGAAATTATGCCGGGGTGTATATAGTCAGAGACTGTCATTGAACTCTGTCATTCGGGTGCTCCAAACAGTCCGTGATCGGTGCACCGCGTCAGATGTATGACAATTGGTGGGAGTCCTATATAAAATCGACATCAACAAACGTCCAGCGTCATTCATGCCACCAGAAGGGACCACCATGGCAACACGATGCCACAAACGACGCAAAGGCCTACACGGAGCAGCAGATGGTAAGATGTTGGACCTGGTTAATGACAAGCGGGACTTCTGCAACTAGTGGAGTGATTATCCACCTCATAAGCTGTGGATATCCGTGGTGGATTTAGCAGGAAGCTCCCTTGCCTCCCTCCCCTGGCTGATGCTAATTCTACATGCCTAGCCTCTCACCCTATGGTCACCGCCACAATCACTTTTCGGAGGATCTTAAGGCACACCACACCCATAACTCTGTGACTTCTCAGCTCCTACACCTCAAATTCTTTCCCTGCCCACAGCTATTCCTCCCACGAGGAAACTCAACTGACGCTTTCACGCAACTTCTTGGAAAACGGCCATCCAAGACATCCCTCCTCGTACACGCACATACTTTCTTTACAGCTTTTCAATCTCCTCTTGTCTCCATACCTGGCACCGCTCTCTACCGTCACATGTCCCCTGACCACCGTCAAAACATTGAAGAGCCATTCTCTGGACACATGGTGTGTTCTTGCTCTATGACCCATTGCAACGACCGTCTGCTACGAAACCCCATACATGTCCAAGTGGTAGACAGACCTCCAGCTGAAATTCACGGAAGACCAGTGGGAACAAATTTTCACGCAGAGCACCTTGCTGGTCAATTGCCAACAGATCTCAAGAAATGGCATACTTTGGCCCGCCGGGAGTTTTGGAACTTAATGACACTGAGCCAATCTAATGGGTGGCTGAGCATTGAGATCTAAGACACCTGGAGGGCCAAGGTTGCCGACCCCTGGTTAAACCTACACCCTATTTAGCCGAGGCAGATGTCTCTTGCAGAATGTGTGGAGAATCGCAGCCACCTTGCGCCATGTTTGTTGGACCTGTCCACTAATACAGGGCTTAAAATTTCAGGTCCCAAGTTACTAGCCATGCCTTAAGAGTTACTCGCCACTCAACCCTTACCCTTAACTCTGCCCCTAAACACACCCTCTTAAATTTATTATTTATCATTAATAATATAACAAAGCAGTGGAAACATAAAGGGAAATGATGTGCGGCGTGTATGAGCGTATCACAGAGCTCCACAGCAATAAAACTCACGCTTATACACACTGCACATTGCTGTGGTGCTCTCATACACTCATACACACTACGCATTACTGTATCAGAGCTCCACAGCAATAAAACTCACGCTCATACACACTGCACATTACTGTGAGTTTTATTGATGTGGAGCTCTGTGATACAATAATGTGCAGTGTGTATGAGCGTGAGTTTTATTGCTGTGGAGCTCTGATACACTCATACACACTACGCATTACTGTATGAGAGCACCACAGCAATAAAACTCACAATAATGTGCAGTGTGTAGGAGCGTATCAGAGCTCCAATGCCTATTTTTAAACCGTCTCATTCTTTTTACCCCCTCTCTAATTTTTTTTACCCCCTCTCTAATTTTTTTTACCCCCTCTCTAATTTTTTTTACCCCCTCTCTAATTTTTTTTACCCCCTCTCTAATTTTTTTTACCCCCTCTCTAATTTTTTTTACCCCCTCTCTAATTTTTTTTACCCCCTCTCTAATTTTTTTTACCCCCTCTCTAATTTTTTTTACCCCCTCTCTAATTTTTTTTACCCCCTCTCTAATTTTTTTTACCCCCTCTCTAATTTTTTTTACCCCCTCTCTAATTTTTTTTACCCCCTCTCTAATTTTTTTTACCCCCTCTCTAATTTTTTTTACCCCCTCTCTAATTTTTTTTACCCCCTCTCTAATTTTTTTTACCCCCTCTCTAATTTTTTTTACCCCCTCTCTAATTTTTTTTACCCCCTCTCTAATTTTTTTTACCCCCTCTCTAATTTTTTTTACCCCCTCTCTAATTTTTTTTACCCCCTCTCTAATTTTTTTTACCCCCTCTCTAATTTTTTTTACCCCCTCTCTAATTTTTTTTACCCCCTCTCATTCTCTTCTCTTTTTCACCCCTCTCTCAATGGCTTTTTCACCCCTCTCTCAATGGCTTTTTCACCCCCCTCTCTTTGTCTTTTTCACCCCTCTCTCAATGGCTTTTTCACCCCTCTCTCAATGGCTTTTTCACCCCTCTCTCATTGTCTTTTTACACCCCTCTCTCTCCCTTTCTTACACCCCCTCTCTCTTACACACTTTCAGCAGATTGGGCTGCTCTGTCCTCCTCCCTGGTCTGGAAGGATGCAGGCTGGCTCCACCTTTTCTGTGTGCAGATCGAAGCTGCAGCGTGCTTCCCACACTCAGAACAAGAGTTTGGGAATGACACGCTGCATTGGTGCCTCCCCCTCCTGCTCGTCACCTGACCCACCCACTTACGCTGCGAGTGTGCGATGCTTCACATGGGTGGGCAGGTGATCTGCGAACGTGAATCTCGCGGGTCACCTGCCCACCCATGTGAAGCGTCACACACTCGCAGCATGCTGCGAGTCTATGAAGCATCACGTGGGAGGGGTCAGCGTCGATCAGGCAGACAGTTCTGGATTCGAACTCTAAGAGTCCAATACCGGAGCTGTGAATTAAGGCGGCGGCACCCTGAACCTGGCCCCAGCAACCGACGGGTCAGTCCGCCCCACTCGCCCTCAGATAATTTCCACTCGCCGAATGCGAGCAGGCGAGTGGAAATTTTGAGGTCTGCACTAATACAACCATTCTGGTGTAGGGTATATTCTGTGTTATGTAGACTGACAACAGACCCCTTCCCACAGTATTCACCTCCGGTAGTTTGTTTGGTGTTTCTTTTTGGTCCAGTCGGGAATCCAGGACGGCGGTCGCGTCGGACGCCTGTTGCTATGCCTACCCTGTCGTGGTGGTTCTCATCCGGTCCCTCGCTCTGCCTACACTAGAGTCTGATGTCTGTGTGTTAATGTTATTTATTTTTGTAACTCTTTTTTCTGAATAAAACATTTAACAGTGTTATCTCATACGACAATTTAACCCCTTCACTGCTGAGGCATTTCACGCCTGCGTGCTGAGCTCATTTTTACCGCTTTCGCTCATCATGTTTAAACGCGATTTGAAGCCTCCATTTTATTATATGACCCAGACATATTATATATCGTTCTTTCCGGCAGACTCGCAGATTCATAATGTATCATTATTATATGTATACGTTATGTCCTGCCTGTATATTATAACAAAAAATGCAAAAAAATAAAAATTTTAATCATCTGCAGCGTGTAAAGTGTTTTATTTCACCTTTTATCACATGAACATTTGCGGTTATATTTTCTATGGGGCGCGCATGTACAAAAATTAGAAATGGGGTCTTGTTAAATTTTTGGGGGGAATTACGTGATTTTTAGCAAACGCACCCCATAGAAAAAATTCATTAGCGCAGCATCATTGTTCACATTATAATTGAAATGTGAACAATATTGCTGAATTAATAAAGACAACACACAAAAAAAACATGTTTTCTTTTGAATTTTTTTTAAACTTTATACCTGGTCATGTTGGCCATGCTCAGGCCTTTCGAATGACACCCTCCATGACCCCCTAGCTGCCACGTTTCTGGAGATAGGGGGGTTCCTTTGAACCCAGATATCTCCACCAAGGGATTTCCTTGGGAAATCCCCGGGCTGCTAGGGGTTCCCCGGCTATCTGACGTCATCGCGCTATGCGCGATGACGTCAGACAGAGAGGGGGGACCCGGGGGTGGTGCCGCCATCCAAGATGGCGGACCCCACCGGAGCTAGGCCGCACTTCTACGGCCACACACGAAGGCCACAAATCAAATATCAAGTGACCTGCTTTGTTTGTGTTTTAATGATTTTTTTTCTTCTTCAATATGAAGTTTTATTAATGTTTTTCAAAGAAAAGGTATCAATATGGAGGATGCAAAAACAAAAAGGGGAGGGAAAAGGAGCACATCATCAAGCAATGCCACAAATGTCATAACCTCTCACCACAATGGCAAATCAGAGACCAACAAATGAGATCTTTTAGGCCTTTTCTTTTTTTTTTATTCGACACATTTTTGTTTAACCCCTTAACGCCGCAGGACATACAGTTGTGTTCAAAATTATTCAACCGCCACTGAAATTGAGTGTTTTGGCCAGTTTGACATTGATTTTGATCATTCAGTCATCTTGCTTACAATTAAATCAAAGAGGCACGTGTAGGTCAGACAAATATAACATAACATTTATAATGAAATAAGCACAAATGTCTTTTCTGTGCTCACATCATTATCAGTTTTATTCACCCCCCCAAGTGACATTCAATCTTAGTACTTAGTACAACATCCTTTTACAGTTATAACAGCTTTTAAACGTGAAGCATAGCTTGACACAAGTGTCTTGCAGCGATCTACGGGTATCTTTGCCCATTCGTCATGGGCAAAAGCCTCCAGTTCAGTCACATTCTTAGGCTTGAGCACTGCAACTGCTTTCTTTAAGTCCCACCAGAGGTTCTCAATCGGATTTAAGTCAGGTGACTGAGATGGCCACTCCAAAATGTTCCAGCCTTTAATCTGCAACCATGCTCTAGTGGACTTGGAGGTATGCTTGGGATCATTGTCCTGTTGAAAGGTCCAACGTCTCCCAAGCCTCAGGTTTGTGACGGACTGCATCACATTGTCATCCAATATCTCCTGGTACTGAAGAGAATTCATGGTACCTTGCACACGCTGAAGCTTCCCTGTACCTGCAGAAGCAAAACAGCCCCAAAGCATGATTGACCCCCCGCCATGCTTCACAGTAGGCAAGGTGTTCTTTTCTTCATAGGCCTTGTTCTTCCTCCTCCAAACATAGCGTTGATCCATGGGCCCAAACAGTTCTAATTTTGTTTCATCAGTCCACAGAACACTATCCCAAAACTTCTGTGGTTTGTCCACATGACTTTTGGCATACTGCAGTCGACTCTTCTTATTCTTTGGAGACAGCAAGGGGGTGCGCCTGGGAGTTCTGTCATGGAGGCCTTCATTACGCAGTGTGTGCTGTATTGTCTGAGCTGAAACTTCAGTACCCACATCTGACAAATCTTTTCTCAGTTCCTCAGCAGTCACACGGGGACTTTTCTCCACTCTACGCTTCAGGTAGCGCACAGCAGTCGAAGTCAGCATCTTCTTTCTGCCACGACCAGGCAGGGGCGGATCCAGGGGGGGCAACGGGGCAATTGCCCCCCCCCCCCGAGATTTGAGCCGGGGACCCAGATGCCGGGCAGCGCGGGAGTGCCTGCCCGGTCCTTTAGAGTCCGTCCTGTTAAAGGGATGCGGCTGCGTGCAGGCGCAGCCGGTCACGTGGTCCGGCTAATCCGGTGGTACTGAGTCTCTGTACCACCTGACTGGCCGGACCGCGTGACCTGCGCACGCACGCCACGCAGCCGCATCCCTTTAACAGGACGGACTCTAAAGGACCGGGCAGGCACTCCCGCGCTGCCCGGCATCTGGGTCCCCTCAACCCCTGAACACCGGAGCTGGAGCAATATCCAGGTGAGAGCTGGGCAAATCCATGTGTAAGCTGGGCAAATCCATGACCTGGGGGCAAATCCATGACCTGGGGGCAAATCCATGAGCTGGGGGCAAATCCATGAGCTGGGGGCAAATCCATGAGCTGGGGGCAAATCCATGAGCTGGGGGCAAATCCATGAGCTGGGGGCAAATCCATGAGCTGGGGGCAAATCCATGTGTAAACTGGGCAAATCCATGTGTAAGCTGGGGGCAAATCCATGAGCTGGGCAAATCCATGTGTAAACTGGGCAAATCCATGACCTGGGGGCAAATCCATGACCTGGGGGCAAATCCATGACCTGGGGGCAAATCCATGAGCTGGGGCAAATCCATGAGCTGGGGGAAAATCCATGAGCTGGGGGCAAATCCATGTGTAAGCTGGGCAAATCCATGTGTAAGCTGGGCAAATCCATGTGTAAGCTGGGCAAATCCATGACCTGGGGGCAAATCCATGACCTGGGGGCAAATCCATGACCTGGGGGCAAATCCATGACCTGGGGGCAAATCCATGAGCTGGGGGCAAATCCATGAGCTGGGCAAATCCATGAGCTGGGGGCAAATCCATGACCTGGGGGCAAATCCATGAGCTGGGCAAATCCATGAGCTGGGGGCAAATCCATGAGCTGGGGGCAAATCCATGAGCTGGGGGCAAATCCATGAGCTGGGCAAATCCATGAGCTGGGCAAATCCATGTGTGAGCTGGGGGCAAATCCATGTGTGAGCTGGGGCAAATCCATGAGCTGGGGCAAATCCATGTGTGAGCTGGGGCAAATCCATGAGCTGGGGGCAAATCCATGTGTGAGCTGGGGGCTCTCTGCTCCTCTAGATTATAAAATCCGGGGTGCCCTCTGCTCCTCTAGATTGTAAGCTCCTGGGTGTCCTCTGCTCCTCTAGATTGTAAGCTCCTGGGTGCCCTCTGCTCCTCTAGATTGTAAGCTCCTGTGAGCCGGGCCCTCTGTAAATTCTCGTGAGTCGGGCTCTCTGCTAAAACACCTTATTTTCTGTCAGTGCCCCTCCCGAGACTAGTCTCTGGATCCGCTCCTGCGACCAGGTAGCGTTTCAACAGTGCCCTTTGCCTTGAATTTGCGAATGATGCTTCCTATGGTCTCTCTTGGTATGTTTAACATCTTTGCAATCTTCTTATAGCCATTGCCCTTCCTGTGAAGAGTAATCTCCTCTTCTCTTGTCTTCCTGGACCATTCTCTTGACTTCACCATGTTTGTAACCACACCAGTAAATGTCTAGAAGGAGCTGAGTATCACAGTCATTTTAAAGCTGCCTAATTGGTGCTTATTATGCTTTATTGCTGCTCCGTGACATCCACAGGTGTTTTCAATACCTGATTGAAAACACTCGAATGAACCTCTGTTCTTCAGAGTGGTAGTCTTTAAGGGGTTGAATAATTGTGTCCATGAAGAATTCACAAAAGAAACATTTACTACTGTATTACAAAACCAATTGATGTCATTTTAGTTGCATATGGTTCTTTAAAAAGTCCTTGTAGGATTTCATTCTGAATACAATTACAAACGTACACTAAATTCCCTAAAACCCTTTACAGCATTGGGGGTTGAATAATTTTGAACACAACTGTACATTTACCCCCTGCATTAGGCGGGCTTTGGCGCCGCAGGACATAATTGTACGTCCTTGGCATTTTCAGCCCCCCCGGGAGATACTCCCCTCCTCCGGCGGCTCCCTCTCTGATCTGAGTCTCACGGAGTCAGATCGGCAGGGTTTCCTCCTCCGGAGCACTGACGTCATCGCGCCGGGGCGCGATGATGTCAGTTTCAGGCGTCCCCCCCGCCGGAGCAGGGGAAGCGCCTGAAGGGGAGGGGGGGATCCTTTGGATCCCTCTATCTCCCCATCGCCGGGGACCAGGCTGATGTGGCCAGCATCGCTGGAAGGGTCACAGCCTGACCATTCGAGCGATGTATGGGGGTTAACCCCTTAGTTGCCAGGTCGCGACCGGGCACTAATTTGTGCCCGATCGCGGCCGCCATCTTGGATGGCAGCCCCATCTCTGGGTCACCCCCCGCTCAACTGACTCATCGCGCCATGCGCAATGATGTCAGTTAACCATGGAACCCCCTAGCTGCTTCTTTGAACCCCTTTGTCTCCTGATCTGTGGCAGCTAGGGAGTCATGTATGATGTTTCTGGAAATGCCAGAGCATGGCCTTTCCAATGATATCAAACATGACCATGTTATATGTAAAATAAAAGTTTTTAAAAAAAGTAAAAGTATAAATAATAAAAAATAATAAATTAAATAATAAAAAAATAAATACGTGGTTTTTTTTTGGTTTTTTTTAATGCAGCACTATTGTTCACATTTCAATTATAATGTGAACAATGATGCTTCACTAATGATTTTTTTTTGGGTGGTTTAGCTAAAATCACGCAATTTCTCACCAAAAAAAAAATGGATTCCCCGTTCTAATTTTTTTAACAAATCTACCCCATAGTATATGACCGCAGACCCTCGGATAATAAAATTTAAAAAAAAAAAACAATTTACACACTGTGGAAGATTGAAATTTTATTGAAAATTCACATTTATTTACTTTTTTTTACATTTTTTGTTATAGCATTTTGGCAGGGCATGACATAGCTGATTAATAATATATCATTATTATATGTATGAGTCTGCCGGAAAGAACGATATATAATTTGTCTGGATGGTATAATAATTCGTGACTTAAAAACGGTCAAAATGAGCTCAGCAAACTTCTACTTCCGAAACAGCGCCGAAGTTGTAAAATTACTCCCATCCTTAAAGGGTTAAACACTAGGAGACTAGTAGATTAAAAAAAAATTTGCAGTTTGGGATTCGCTGATTCCTATTCGGCAGTTATTGGTGCAGTTCGATTTTCACTCATGTCCGATTACTGCTACGGCGACTCCAATTTCTGCAAAATAAGATGACCATTCGCTAAATAGTGAATTCACTGTATTTTCACCAAAGTGGGCTGACGTATGGCAAGAATCAAAGCACTGAAATTACACACAAGTTTGGTGTTTTGTGAATAGACTTTACTGGAACGGGCAGCCGAGGGACCCGTGGCCCTGACCAATGGTTCAGTAAGGGGTTCCCAAAATTTCTAGTGGCAGCCCTGTTCGTGTTCGTAATCTTCCCTCCTCAGGATTGTTTTGGACATCACTCCTGGATCAGCTAGAAGGGGAGAGCCAAGGAGTGAACCGGTTGAAGATGTGGGGGGCAGGACACTAACAAAGTGTCAAACGCGCGTAAAGGAAAACCACAGCAGGCTTGAGAAATGAAGCATCATCAACAAGAAAAGAGGGGGGAGACCAGGGGTCAAGTCGAGGAGGAACTGGAGGGAAAGCAGTTCCTCCACTTTTTTGCAGAGGGAACCGAGTTCCTGCTTGTTCCTACACTTCTTTCTGTTGGACTTGACCCCTGTGTGAGTTGACCTCGTGCTCAAGATACCGAGCCAGTATGTATAGGGCCGTGGAGTAAGTGGGCTTGATTCCAACCGTGGGGTGATATTCTGAAGTTGATGTTAAATGTCAAACGCTAATGGAAAACTCGAGAGTTGGACGTCGTCCAATAATTTCTGCCATTTAACACTCAAATTACGACCGAGCTGCTTTGTCCGTAGCTTGAGTCGTAATATTTTGTAGATGTTAAGGCCGATGCTTAGCTTCACTGGTGATATCAGCTCCAGGAGGCCATAGGACTCCATGGAGACGGACGCAAGCCCTGGCTGGAATGGCAGAAGGATACTTGGAGACAGGGCTGCCATCAGAAATCGTGGGGCCTCTTACTAAACCATTGGTCAGGGCCCTCTTCTGTCAGCTGCCCATTTCAATAAGTTAGTATAACATTTTGTCTCTTTCTGCAAACCTTATATTACTGGGAATAGGCTACATCCCTGGTGGTCCAGCAAAGGGGTAAAAGGTGTTCCCTGGTGCAGATCATACTAATCGATCCCTCCGCTATGAGCCAGAGTGCGCTGACCGGCCCCTAGATGCAGCGGCCCACTGTGAAAACTGCTGGTATGTTGGTTGACCAGTCCAGGGTGACATGGAGAGCACTTAAGGTGCACATAGGGTTTGGCAAGGGCCCCCTGGATCAACTGGGCCCCATAACGTCATGGGCACTTCCCTATACACTGGGAAGTATTTGTTCCCAACGGTCCCCTGCCCGCAGAACAAGGAAGCCGCAGATTGCTGCACTGAGGGATCTGCGGTGAGTATGGGATTTTTGGGTGGGTTTAAGTTTGTGTGTTAAGTGATTTATGAAGAAGCAAAATCACTTAAACACCCACCTTTAAAAGATGTTATTCATTGCCGAATAAAAGAGAACGATCTGGATGGTGAGGTGTACCTGTATGCCTTGCTGGTTGTTAACCCCTGCCCGTCCTTAAGGGGTAAAAGAACCACTTCCACCAAAAATTAAAATTTCCTTATTAGATATGTGCACGGCAAAATATGAATGGTCTCAGATCTGGTCGTTGCGTGTTTTAGTTTGTTTTGTTGCATTTGTTATGTTACCACGATTCATATTTCGGATCGATTCGTATTTCGGAGATTAGTGATTCCTATTTCGGATTGATTCGTATTTTGTTTTAGTTATTTCAGAATGTGAAACGGATTAATTTAATTACTTAGATTAGGGTAAAAAAAACAAAACATAATCCCCCTGTCCTTGGTGCTGAAATATATATCCGCACCAAGGACAGCGGCATTAGTATTACAATGAAAATGCCAAAAATAAAATATCAGCCGGTACTAAAGGAAAATACTAAAAATTTAATGCAGCCGGGACTACAATAAAAATACCAGCCTATCAAAATAAAATCCAGCCGGTACTACAATGTAAATAGCAGCTGTACAAAATAATCCCATAGGGATATCCCTGATGCAGTCCTAGCGAGAAGGACGAAACGTGTTGGATATTTGCTGATTTTTATTTGATTTTACCTATGCCAATGTTTCCATTAAATTACAAAAAAAAAATCTATTTTGGTGGCTGTCTCCTGATTTGGTTACTGCTTGGTTCTTGGAGGTGAGGAGACTATGGAGTAGATTGACTGGAGGAGAGTACTACCACACTCAGATAATGAAGGTTTATCTATAATGTGCAGATTTATTGATCCTCTGGGGGGGGCATCTATGTAACAACAGATTACACTATCAGGGTTATTCGAAGAGATCCGAATTGCTGGAGAAAGGTAACCGAACGTTGAAATTCAGCGTTTGGTTACCTTTCCTGGCCATTCGGCTATTCAGAGAGCAGGCAATTCGCCAAATCTTGGTGAATTGCCTGCACATACGGTGCCTGTTCGGTGCCTGTTCGAGGGCAGTGAAATCCCCATAGAGAAGCAATGCTTTGGCTATTCAGAGAACAAAAACCAGCAGTGAAAGGTTCCCGAAATGCCCTGCCATTCGGTGGTTTAATTCGGCAGGTTTATTCAGGCGAATCCCATAGGCTTCAATGATAAAAATATTCCCGTTTTAATTCAATATCTAATAAACCATTCATTATAATATTCTGCAGTAAAAAGTCTCTTTTATTTATAGATTTTTTTAGGATATTGTAAGCATTTTTTGGGATTTTTTTAACTTATTTTTTCTGTAACAGCCCTTTTTATTATCATTCATTCAGACATGTACTGGCCATCGGGACAACCGGGAGTATCCCGGTGGGCCGATGGCTCAGTGGACCGGGCGCCAGACTGGGCCACCCAGGGTCTCATCCAGGCAAGTCCCAGGCTGCTGACCTTGTCAGGCAGCCTGCTGTTGGTGAGGTGTAGCAGCCCACAGCGCCAAACTTCCGGACTAACTTACTGTCTGGGTGCCGCCTGCTGGCATCACCTGCGTGCTGGGAGATGTAGTTCTAGTCTGGTTTTCTGCATATTGCAGAAAACCAGCCTCAAACTACATCTACGTGCATGCAATGCTCTGGTGATGCCAGCAGGCGGCGTCCAGACAGTGAGTTAACCTGGAAGTTTGGGCCTGACGTTCAGAGGAGCCTGGAGGGAACAGCGTGTGTGAAAGGGGAAAGCATGTGATGGGCAGCATGGAGACCAGAGGGAGGCAGCATGCAGAGACAGAGCCTGCTGGTAAGTACAGTTGTGTTCAAAATTATTCAACCCCCACTGAAATTGAGTGTTTTGGCCAGTTTGACATTGATTTTGATCATTCAGTCATCTTGCTTACAATTAAATCAAAGAGGCACGTGTAGGTCAGACAAATATAACATAACATTTATAATGAAATAACCACAAATGTCTTTTCTGTGCTCACATCATTATCAGTTTTATTCAACCCCCAAGTGACATTCAATCTTAGTACTTAGTACAACATCCTTTTACAGTTATAACAGCTTTTAAACGTGAAGCATAGCTTGACACAAGTGTCTTGCAGCGATCTACGGGTATCTTCGCCCATTCGTCATGGGCAAAAGCCTCCAGTTCAGTCACATTCTTAGGCTTGCGCACTGCAACTGCTTTCTTTAAGTCCCACCAGAGGTTCTCAATCGGATTTAAGTCAGGTGACTGCGATGGCCACTCCAAAATGTTCCAGCCTTTAATCTGCAACCATGCTCTAGTGGACTTGGAGGTATGCTTGGGATCATTGTCCTGTTGAAAGGTCCAACGTCTCCCAAGCCTCAGGTTTGTGACGGACTGCATCACATTGTCATCCAATATCTCCTGGTACTGAAGAGAATTCATGGTACCTTGCACACGCTGAAGCTTCCCTGTACCTGCAGAAGCAAAACAGCCCCAAAGCATGATTGACCCCCCGCCATGCTTCACAGTAGGCAAGGTGTTCTTTTCTTCATAGGCCTTGTTCTTCCTCCTCCAAACATAGCGTTGATCCATGGGCCCAAACAGTTCTAATTTTGTTTCATCAGTCCACAGAACACTATCCCAAAACTTCTGTGGTTTGTCCACATGACTTTTGGCATACTGCAGTCGACTCTTCTTATTCTTTGGAGACAGCAAGGGGGTGCGCCTGGGAGTTCTGGCATGGAGGCCTTCATTACGCAGTGTGCGCCGTATTGTCTGAGCTGAAACTTCAGTACCCACATCTGACAAATCTTTTCTCAGTTCCTCAGCAGTCACACGGGGACTTTTCTCCACTCTACGCTTCAGGTAGCGCACAGCAGTCGAAGTCAGCATCTTTTTTCTGCCACAACCAGGTAGTGTTTCAACAGTGCCCTTTGCCTTGAATTTGCGAATGATGCTTCCTATGGTCTCTCTTGGTATGTTTAACATCTTTGCACTCTTCTTATAGCCATTGCCCTTCCTGTGAAGAGTAATCACCTCTTCTCTTGTCTTCCTGGACCATTCTCTTGACTTCACCATGTTTGTAACCACACCAGTAAATGTCTAGAAGGAGCTGAGTATCACAGTCATTTTAAAGCTGCCTAATTGGTGCTTATTATGCTTTATTGCTGCTCCGTGACATCCACAGGTGTTTTCAATACCTGATTGAAAACACTTGAATGAACCTCTGTTCTTCAGAGTGGTAGTCTTAAGGGGTTGAATAATTGTGTCAATGAAGAATTCACAAAAGAAACCTTTACTACTGTATTACAAAACCAATTGATGTCATTTTAGTTGCATATGGTTCTTTAAAAAGTCCTTGTAGGATTTCATTCTGAATACAATTACAAATGTACACTAAATTCCCTAAAACCCTTTACAGCATTGGGGGTTGAATAATTTTGAACACAACTGTATAAGGGGATCTGTGTCTATTTATCTGCCTCTCTCTGTATAGTCATATATATCGATCTCTCTCTCTCTCCATCCATTCCTCTCCCCCCCAATCCCCATCCTGTGCTACATTACCAGTGTACCCTAATACCAGTGTGCCCTAACACCAGTGTGCCCCCAATAACAGTGTGCCATAACACCAGTGTGCCCTAACACCAGTGTGCCATATTACCAGTGTACTGTAATACCAGCCTACCATACATTCCACTGCGAATTTTCCTTGGCACTTTGCCACAAATACAGTAAAAAAAATTGCCACCCAACACTAGAGTCCTCGGGTTATGCTTGAAGAAAAGGCTGGCAAACCTGCCCCCCCCCCCACGAGACCATGGGAGCTGGGGCTGCACTGACTCCAGGGTCTGGCACCTGCGCTTGGAATCCCTGAAGAGCGACGGAATGAAGGGAAACCCAAAGCACAGAACTTACACAGATTATAAAATAGAGTTTCATTTCATTAAATGCCTCAAAATACAAACAAATCCTTAGCTCCGCCCATTGAGATTTTATTCCGGTCCTGCGTGTTTGCATAATTGAAGTGGGCCACTCTCATGGACGAAGTCCAGGGCCAATTTTTTGTCGCAGTCCAGCCCTGCATTCATTGGATCTTATATGTAAATTTCAGACATTTTCGCTCAGTAGTTTCTTTGCAAACAGCGTTTCACTTTTCAATCATTCAAGCAAACTGTTTTTCTAATTTATTCACTGCATTCGTCTGCGGTGTCGGCTTTGTCCGGCGGCTGCGCTGCGTGTGATCGGGTTTTTTCGGCGTGTTAATCCAGATGTTTTTGTGGGTTTCGGTGTACGTTCGCCCTCGTTTTGCGGTGGGTTTGCGGCGACTTTTCCCTACAATTCAGGGACCCTGTGGTGCTTGCTGAATACACCGCAGGGTCGCCGAAATGGGATGGCCAAATCGCACCGAATTGAAGAGAACGAAAAGTCACCGAACGTGCGGTGACTTTTCGATTCTCTTGAATTACCCTGTATGTTATACAATTTATATGGCAGGTGTCCTTACCTATGTAATGTTACTTCCAGTGGACGACCCTGATCGGCCGGCGGTGTTGTCTGTGTGCAGATGAGCAACTCAGTCGTCCAACTACAGACCCAGTGGACGGCCAGCCATATTTGATGTTGCTGATATACAAGAGAAAAACAAAACACATGTAAGATATGTGCCACTGAGTGCATCCATTGTGTGATATTTTGTGTTGTAACCTGCCCCCGCCACGTATCTTTCCATCACTTGCTCCTCACTGTGTGGTTTTGGCCATAGAATGGAGTGAATGGGTCAGTCACCGACTCACATCATTGTATTGTGTGGGATGTATTCAAAGGACATCACCAGGGGGTTGTTTTAGAATCGTATAAGCTCCCTGTCTTGTCTTAGTCAGCTGCCAGCTCTTATCTCAAGTAGCCTGGACGTCACAAAAGACCCCCCTGCAGCCTTATCTAAACAGTCCCTCCTCCACCTCATTATACTGTTAAATACTATAGATTAGATACACCACAGAAGTAAAGGTAAATGTTGCCTTGTGGGAAAATGAATAAAATGGAAACAGGAGATAAAAAGACCTAATTTTATTTTACCTTTTTACATGCTGCTGTTTTTTCTTTAAAGTAATTGCATGTGTTTTATAAAGTGGACTTTTTGTAATGTACAAGTAATCTAGTTTCAGCTTATGTATGGGTTAGCGTGTGTGTCCCTGTGAAGGCAACATGGGAATAGGGCCCTTGGTGTACTGTAAGCTTAACCAGAGCTGTTGTAAACTTCCATTATATAGTCTATGGAGCTGGAAAGTTTACAACAGCTCTGGTAACCATTACACCAAGGTCAGGGCCCAGTGATCTCTCTTCTAGGGAAAGGACAATTGGGCAATATACCGTGTCACGGTGCTACGCAATCAGTTACTTTTTTCTTTTCTGCTTATGTTTATGTACGTGAACCAATAATGATACTTCTGTAATTGGTTGCGAATCCTTATCCATTTTATAAAGTGCTGTCACCGACTCTCTGTATTCCGTGTTGTGACAGCGAATATAATTTGTTTAACCCCTTCACTCCCAAAATAGATTGAGATTTCTCTCGATAAATCTAGATACAATGTATCCTTCCTGGTAAAATCCTTTAAAAATAAATCTGAAACCCATCATTAACATATCACAAACCCATTTTCACACTTTTTAAAAGCCAGATTACTGTGGAGAAATGAATTCCACTGTTTTATCTCTCTCCATGCACCCTGCAGGAAGATAAAACAAGCTAAAAATAGCAGCCCCAAACCTCACTGTAACAAAGTTCAAACACATTACTTCACCGATACAACAGCCAGGGAGAGCTGTGAGGTCAATCAGGGCTGGCCCAAAGCCTCCGTGCTGCCTGGAGCCATGGATGAAATGCTGCCCCCCCCAAAAAAAAAAAAACATACAGTGTGTATGAGCATATCGCAGAGCTCCACAGCAATAAATAAATTAGCTTTCCCTGCGGGGAGTTCAGCATTCACTGCAGGGCCCCAAAGTACAGCGAATCGACCCGCCGAACGCATCATCAAACCACCGCAAAACCGCTTTGTCGATTTTGAAAAACCGCCGAACAAAGCTACAAACCTGCCGAAAAATGCTGACCAGCCGCCGAATAAACCAAACAGACCGTCGGATCGATCGTCAAACCGTCTTCGACCAGCCGCCGAACAGGGATAAAAAAAAAATTCAACTTTTAAAACATGTTTTACAAACTAGTGCATAATAATGTCTGGAAATAATATATATGAGGTCCTATGACTAAAAATAAAAAGGAAGTCTGTTACAGATTACAAAAATAATAAGAAAATAGGAAAATGCCATGTGAATAAAAAAATCGGAATCAAAAATTTTAAGATGAAGTGTATATATATATATATATATTATATGTGTGTGTAGGCGCCTAATAAGGATAATAATCCTAAGCAATAATATTTAACAATAAAAGTAGATGGTCTAAGTGAGGAGACGCTGCCTAAACATGGATGGTATATGCACACACAGATAAGAGAACCAAAATTTGTGCCAGTAATGTGAAAAAGACAAATATTCCATATGGCGCATCAATAAAAATTAATAAAACTGAATTTCACAGACATGCATTACAGTGTTTATTAAAGTGCAATAGTGCTTATTCTCATCTATCAGTGCAATGGAGCAAGTGAGACTGGCAGGGATATTCAAAGAGAATCGAAAAGTCACCGCACGTTCGGTGACTTTTCGTTCTCCTCAATTCGGTGCAATTTGGCGATCCCATTTCGGCGACCCTGCGGTATATTCAGCAAGCACCACAGGGCCATCGTAGTGTAGGGAAAAGCCGTCAAACCCGCCGAACACTCACCGCAAAACCCGGCGAACGCACACCGAAACCTGCAAAAACATCTGGATTAAACCGCCGAACACGCCAGAGAAACCCAAGCAGCCGCCGATCACAGCGCAGAGCAGCCGCCGGAAAAACCCAACACCGCAGACGAATGGAGTGAGAGGGAAAAAAAAACGTACGCTTGAATGTTTGTTTGCAAACAGCGTTTCAATTTTCAAACTACTGAACGAAAATGTCTGGAATTTACATATAAAGCTCCAATGAATGATAATAAAAAGGGCCGTTACAGAAAAAAGAAAAAAAAATTGCTAAAAAATCTATGAAGAGACTCTTTACTGCAGAATAGAATAATAATAAACGGTTTATTAGATGTTGAATTAAAACGGGAATATTTTTAACATTGAAGCCTATGGGATTCGCCTGAATAAACCTGTCGAATGAAACCACTGAATGGCAGGGCAATTCGGCAACTTTTCACTGCTGTTTTGTGTTCTCTGAATAGTCAAAGCATTTCTTCTCTATGGGGATTTCACTGCCCCCGAACAGGCACCGTATGTGCAGGCAATTCGCCAGGATTTGGTGAACTGCCTGCTCTCTGAATAGCGGAATGGCCAAGAAAGGTAACCGAACGCTGAATTTCACTGTTCGGTTACCTTTCGGCCACAATTCGGATCTCTTTGAATAACCCTGATGGTGTATGGAACAAAGGTACGGGACATCACTAATATAAAGCAGAGGATCACTGACGCCATGTTCGCTCTAGCATACTCTCATCAACAGTGGCAATGGCAAGAATTCCAGCACCGTCTTGATGCGCTTCCTGCAACTAATGGTGCCCATATAGAGGTGTATTAAATGAGGTGAAAAAAAACTTAAAATATATACGTCTCATTTTGTAATAATTTTCACTTATCTGTCTTTTTGACTATGTAATAAATTTTTGAAATTGTAAAGAGACTTTATGGACACCCTGTATAGTCCAGTTCCAAGTGTCTGAGATCCAGCAGGACCGTCCTGTAATTGGTGATCACACGTCCTCCACTAAACTGCTGGAATATCCGCACCAGACACGTTCCCGTGGACGAAACCGGTATTGGAGACGAGGAGAGCAGCATGTCATGTAGCAGGTAATTGAGACGTTGTATATGGGTGGGTATCTGTGTGCTAAGCTGATAAAATGCCCTTACCTGTCTGTTAGCTTAATATATTTACAGCCTGATAAATGCTCTTTATCAGCTTGGTGATCTCCTCTTTGTACCTGGAACTACAAACTGTGTGCGCAGGAATAAAGAGAATTTTTTATTTATTTTTTTTGCTGATGTATGTGTAGCGCTCACTCCTGGAGGAGCCGCTGAATTAACCTCGGGTCAGTCTCACCGCACTATGGAATAAATATACACCAGCACTGTTGTGGATTTTATAGATTATATACTTTACTGATCCCAATAAAGCAGCATATATAATGTAGATACGGTATATGAACGACAGGACTTCGTAATGCGGGGAAAACACGCGACGGCAAAAGAAAAGTTTAACCCCTTCAGTTCTGGAGTGTAAGTACCGTGAAAGTAATGTCTCAAAAAGGTGTATGTGTATGATCTCGGGTACCCGGGTACTGTATTCAACTGGCCAGTGAATGAAACGAGCAAATCTTCGACTAGTCACGTTGGGGCCCTGTAGATTTAAACAATAGTGCAGCGTGCTTTGTTATACTTGGAACTGCGGCCTGGAAGGCCTCTCACCCATCCGTTAGACCATCTGTTCCGCTGCCCGATGAATGATGTCTCTCTGCTTTTACACTGGGACTCTGTGCCACCGGATCCGCTCCCTTGCTTGTCCGATTTCCACAATGAGAAACTACGGCCTACCGCCTGCACTCCCAATGGATCATCGCGGTCTCCTTACTCGGGGTCCAACCGGAACTAGATTTCTGCGCAAACCTCTCAGCGGTGCATAGGTAGGTCTCTGCAAAGTCACCGTCCCGATCTCCAGCACCCGCGAGGCAGCGCCTGCACTCCGGCCTGGTCACGATCCCTGGCAGTGTCACGTGCGTCCTCCACCTTTCGCCGCTCGGCTCACTCTGCCTCTCCTCCGCACGAGACTGCTGACGTCCTTCCCCTCTCTCCCACCCACTTTCTGTATCCGCCGCAAAGCCTGATGGAAATTGTAGTTCGTTTAGGTCCAGCATAGTCCATATGGCTCCTGTCTCCCTCTGGTGGCCATAACGAGCAAATGCAGCAACACAATCTTTAACAGCACTACATATGCTTCACTAGGTTTCAAAGGAGAAGAGAGAGTGACCCTTGTATTTTAGGGAAGGTGGCTGGAGGGGTGACCAGGGAATAGGCAGGGACTTTTCAGGTGGCATCATGGCATCATCACGTAAATAAAAATAAAAAAATGCAAACCATCCAGCTGAGAAAAAACAAAATTGATAGGTGGGTATCCAGTAAGTGCTGGTGTTGAAAGCACAGGTGAACATCATATTATCCTTTTAATTTTTTTTTTTAAAGATTATTTATTATTTTTATTTTGCACAAAAAACATTTTTTATATTTGTATTTTTTTTTCATTTTTGAAAAGAATATGCAGAAAGACATCAAACAATAAGCATAAAATAAAATATGGGGGAAACAGAGGGCAGAAAACCGAAATAGACATCATACAAACATCAGAATTATCCCGAGACATCAATAAAAATATTGCGGCACTGCTGAGTGGGAGAGCCGGGGGCAGACGGGGGAATGGAAGGGAGACAGGAACATGTACCCAAGAAAGAAGAGGCATTCCTGGCTCGCCCAAGGGGCCCCCGACAGGCACCCCCCAGGGCCAGAAAGAGCCAACAGAGCCGGGCAATCCAGGGCTACGAGGGCAGGCAGAGCCTAGGTACTATCCCAAGCGGCATACCGGAGGCATCCCGAGTGGTCAAAGAAAAAAATGGGGGGGTGATTACAGTCCCATGAGCGCCGGCGTCCCACATCGAAGGACAGCCAAGAGACAGGAGGAAAGACTACTAAATGGGGGGGCAACCCTCTGAAACCCGAAAAACAAAAACCGGTCAAGAACAATAACCTGTATCAGACAGTCACCAAGTGTCTGAGGCGGTGCAGGTAGCACAGCGACTAAGGGGTCATCCCCATCCGAAGACTCGTACCCCGGAGGCAGGACTGACGACGGGAACACATTGTGAGGGAGGCACCCATCGCCCAAAGCATCAGGAATGTCCCACTGGTGTGGCCCCTCTGTCCGTGTGTCTATGGCGTTTGGCCGACTTCTTCCCTATCCAACCTCACGGCAGGCACAGAAAGAGAAGCCCACAGCGGTCGATACATCCAGGAATGAGCAGGAAACTCTCACAGGCCTCCAAGATGGCCAACCCCACTAGGTCGCAGTCCTGGCCCAGTTGTCCCTGGGCACGTAGACCCACCTACAAGCACTCAGCAGTCGCCGGGTCGAAGCGGTCGGTTCTCCAGAGATTCCAAAGCAGGTATGTAACTATTTGCTGGACAGGAGATCGCCAATTACTCTCAAACATCTCATCCATGGAGCTCAGTCCAGTGCAACTGCTCCCGTCCATGTTTTAGCTCCACTCCTAAAAGACAGTTTTTTTCCCACCTCCACTCCCTGTTTCTCATATAACCTCCATCTCAAAGATATTCTTCTTCCCTGCACTAAGTCTTGTCTGGTGTTTGGGGAGAGATACATAGAATTACACAACGCTCCCTTAAGTTCTGGCTGAGGGTTGTGAGAGAAGGAAAGCTGCTGAGGATCTGCTTGACTGGTGAGAAAAGACGGACACTGTAACAGGTTTGGGTCTAGTCCACAAGCCAGAGACAAGTAATCCCAGTTGCTGTTACAGGAGGTATGCGAGGAGTGTCGGGTGAGAAACATAGGTCTTGCAGCTGCATTCTTTGCAGATTGCAAGGGGGCAACACAGGCATAGGGGCGGCCAACAAGGAACGAGTTACAGTAAACAAGTCATAATAAGCGCATGAACCAGCATCTCGTGTTAGAAAGGGGTGGACGCAGGTAATGTTTTTGACTCAATAACAGGATTTGGTCACTGTAACAGATCTCTGTGCCCAGACAGGGTCACATCTGTCAAATGCTGCTTCCTCACTGGACACCTGGGTTCTCCTCGTGACTCTCACGCCTTTCTCCAGTACCTTAACCGCATTTTAAAGACAGGTGCATGTAGAGAGCCTGACTAGCATCCCCAGAAATAAGCCGAAGCTGTAGACCTGGAGCCTTTCATTGCCACGGCAAGCAGACAATGGCTGCTACCCCAAAAACATGAGTCGTGATTTCAAGTTTAGTCAGAATAGAACTGTTTAATCAAATGACAAGCACATATTTTTATGGGGACAGACAGGGGTCATTTAGATATAAAAACTCACAACCTCTTCTAGGAGGACCTAATCACACTGATACAGATAATTGCACAAACATTGACTTCTTGGAATCAGAAATCTAATTACAGTGGGTAGACCGTACAGTAAACACTAGACATTTCTTAACCTAAAACAATGGGTGATAGCAGATTACAGCCTATCCAAATACACAGGTTACAGATAGTGAGGCAGTATTTTTACATAATCCAGTTAACACAAACCTAATTACATTATAATGGTTCAACACAGAAATACTTTAAACCAAATTGCAAACAGTTTGGTAATGTTCAAATGCCCTATGAACAATCTCTGCCATAATTATCCATATTATTAATTATTATTAATCTTTACCTCTAAAGCGCCAGCATATTCCGCAGCGCCGTACAATGGGCACAGTATAGACAGGGTTACAATACATTGCACAACATTTAAACATTTGAAAAACCAGTACAGGAGGAGATGAGGGCCCTATTCCCGTAGGAACTCACAATCTAGAAGGGTTGGGGTTGGAAACAGGAGGAGAGGACTGCAAGCTGAGAGTGGTGGACTGCTAGAGTGGTGGACTGCTAGGTGAGAGTGATGGACTGCCAGGTGAGAGTGGTGAACTGCCAGGTGAGAGTGGTGGACTGCCAGGTGAGAGTGGTGGACTACTAGATGAGAGTGGTGGACCGCTAGTGTCAGTGAGTTGGGTGGTAGGCTTCCCTAAATAGGAATGTTTTAAGGGAGCGTTTGAAGGAAGGGAAACTAGGGGAAAGTCTGACCGTACGAGGGAGAGCGTTCCAGAGAATGGGGGCTGCGCGTGAGAAATCCTGCAGTCTATCATGAGGGGAGGAAAGGTATAGTTGAGTGTCATCAGCATATAGATCTTAGACGGCGAACCTTGGCACCCTAGATGTTTTGGAACTACATGTTCTACGACGCCTAGCAAGCCTTATAGCTGTCAGAGCATCATGGGACATGTAGTTTCAAAACATCTGGGTTGCCCTGGTTTGCCATCACTGGTATAGATAGTACTGGAATCCAGAGGAGCAGATCTGCTTGCCTAGAGAGGCAGTGTAGATCGAAAAAAGAAGATTTTAGAAAAAATAAATGTCATTGCTTACCCCCTGATCCCGTGGGTGGTGGGCGTTGCGCTGCCTACTCAGGCCGCATGCAGCAGAACAATGGGAACAAATAGTTCTCGGCGTCCTTCTATGGCCCTGGGCGAACTGGCTTTATAATCAAGCAAATTGGCGCGTGTCTCTTGGTCCCTATGGCGTTCAGGGGATGATACTGGAGGCATCGCGTGTCGCTGTTTCCAGTATCTATTCACGGCTCCCTTCTGTCACAACTTGAGCTGCTAATACAGCGACTCGGTTCTATTACAACCGGTAACGTGGAGACATTAATAGCAATGGGCTCCCACCAATATTTACCTCTAGCTTCTACATTTCAGACTACAGGCTCCATTTAATCCTAACGGCTGTCTTTTTGGGGAAAATATCAGCTGCTTTTGGCCTGTATTTCTTCCAAAATATCAGCTGATTCAGCTGAAAAAATTCATCCAGAGCTGAAATTTGAGAAATGCAGCCGGTCCACATAACAGCTAGCCGGTAAAATGCCCCAAGAAGCTTATTTTTGGCCAGCGTCATAAAGGGCTGTGCCGTAAAACACAGCTATTTGAAATCTTTTTTTGACCCCTTAATGACGGACAGGTGTTGCTCGTTGGGGGTGGCTTAACGTCGGCAAGGCATACAGGTACGCCTTGCCGACAGGTGCCACGGGGGCTGCTGATTTCGGCACACCCCGGCAGCCGACGCACGGCACGTGTCATTGGCTGCAGAGGGATGGTCTGAGTTCAGGCCGTCCCTCTGCAGCCACTGGCGCGCGGTGTGCCAGCTGCAAGGAGGGGCCGGGGCAACCCATTGACAGTGAGGCATACATCTACGCCCTGCGTCTTCAAAGCACTCCCGCCATGAGGATAGCATAGAATGTCCCGTGGCGATAAGGGGTTAAACATGGGATTTTTACGTCTTATTCCCTCTATCGGCACCTTTCATCACGTGTCATTTTTTTTCAGAAATATTCATACTGATAAATTCTAATTTTAATCGATATAGCCGATATTTACATTAAAAAGTATATCCGCAGGAGCCGATATTTGATCTGTATTTTTATCAGGAGCGTAACTACCAGGGGTGCAGAGGGTGCCACTGCACCCGGGCCCTTGAGTCTGGCGGGGCCCACACTCACCTGCCTGGGCCTGCATATATTTCTTCTTTAAATTTATTTTATACTTATTTGTGAGTTTTACTTTGGAGCTCCATGATACACTGATACACACTGCACATTACTGTGAGTTTTATTGCTGTGGAGCTCTGTGATACGTTCATACACACCGTGCACATTACTGTGAGGTTTATTGCTGTGGATCTCTGTGAGGTACAAATAGTGCACATTACATTACAAATGGGATGGACCAAAGAGGTCATAGTGAACCTGGAAAAAAACAAGACACTGTCTGGAGTCAACATTGTGGACCTGGAGGGGACCAATACATGTTGACGAAGGGGGGGGGTAAGTTTTTGCCTGGGGGGGCGTCATTGTTCCTGCACCTAGGCCCTGAGGTTTCTAGTTACGCCTTGATTTTTATTGTGAATTGAAGCGCTAGTAAACCAGAATCTGAATCTCCCTCAACAAAAACGACCAAACTATGGCCGATAAAAGTGCCGATAATGGCTATCGGGCTGAATTAGATCAAGGCCTCTGTCAGATCAGGGGCTGATAAGTCTTAGAAGTCACCGGGAGAGAGGTGGAAACAGAGGACAGGCGTAACATACTGATCCGGAAGAAGGGTTGCCAGATCAGCCATGGTTTCCTGGACACGTATTACTATTTCATGCTGAGGGACAGCACAGGTAGAAGTGCTGCCCTGCAACATGTAGAATTCATATGCTGCAGCAGCTGCAGGAAGGAAATCAAGGCAGGTCAACTGGGACACTGTTTTGATGTCTTACATGCAGTGTATGGATTCTATGTGCTGCTGCGGGTGGCAGTTTTCATGCACTGCCCATCACCACGAATAAATTATATCCGTCCAGGAAAACATGGAGGATCTGGAAGGGGTGTACATGTAGAGAAAGGAAGCCATGTAAGAAGGGTCTGATTCAGTGGCGGAAGTACCAGGGTCGCAGCGGTCGCAGTTGCGACCGGGCCCTGGCATTCCGCCACTGGAGGGGGGCCCAGCGCCGCCGCCAGATTCCGGCAAAAAGCGCCGGAATCTGGGAGCAGCGCCGCCGGCTGTTCCCCTCCCTGCGAGCGGCCCGCTGGCTTGCAGCTTGGCTGCTCGAGTGGATGGGAACTAGCTGACCAGCGCACGAGATCTCGCGAGAACTCGCTGCGCTGGTCAGGTGGTTTCCGGTGAGCGGCCAGGCTGCATGCTTTCAGCGGCCGCTCACCACGGAGAGGAACGGCGGCAACAGAGGAGCCTGAGGTGAGCTGGGGGGCCCTATATACCCATAAGAGCTGGGGGCAGTATATCCATGAGCTGGGGCAGTATATCTATGAGCTGGGGCAGTATATCCATGAGCTGGGGCAGTATATCCATGAGCTGGGGGCAGTATATCCATGAGCTGGGGCAGTATATCCATGAGCTGGGGCAGTATATCCATGAGCTGGGCGCAGTATATCCATGAGCTGGGGCAATATATCCATGAGCTGGGGCAATATATCCATGAGCTGGGCAGTATATCCATGAGCTGGGGCAGTATATCCATGAGCTGGGGCAATATATCCATGAGCTGGGGGCAGTATATCCATGAGCTGGGCAGTATTTCCATGAGCTGGGGCAGTATATCCATGAGCTGGGGGCAGTATATCCATGAGCGGGGGCATTATCCATGTGCTGGGGCAATATATCCATGAGCTGGGGGCAAATATATCCATGAGCTGGGGCAGTATCCATGAGCTGGGGCAGTATATCCATGAGCTGGGACAGTATATCCATGAGCTGGGGGCAGTATATCCATGAGCTGGGGCAGTATCCATGAGCTGGGGGCAGTATCCATGAGCTGGGACAGTATATCCATGAGCTGGGACAGTATATCCATGAGCTGGGGCAGTATATCCATGAGCTGGGGCAGTATCCATGAGCTGGGGGCAGTATATTCATGAGCTGGGGCAGTATCCATGTGCTGGGGCAAATATATCCATGAGCTGGGGGCAAATATATCCATGAGCTGGGGCAATATATCCATGAACTGGGGGCAAATATATCCATGAGCTGGGGGCAATATATCCATGAGCTGGGGGCAAACATATTACAGGAGCTGGGGGCAAATTTATACAGGAGCGGGGGCAAAAATATCCATGTATGGCCTGGGGGCAATATATGTCCATGTGAGCTGGGGGCAATATATATGTCCATGTGAGCTGGGGGCAATATATATATCCATGTGAGCTGGGGTAATATATATATCCATGTGAGCTGGGGGCAATATACAGTATATATCCGTGTCAGCTGGGCAATACTATCTTTTTTATATTGCAGGGAAAAAAAAAGTAAAAATATAGATCTTTTTTTTGGGGGGGTTGGGGGGGCCCTTCATGGATTCTTGCACCGGGGCCCTCAGGTTTCTAGTTACGCCACTGGTCTGATTTATTATTTGTGGAACGTGAGCCTGTTATTATATGTACACTAATGGCCGCCCGCTCTGTCCTCTTAGATTGTAAGCTCACGTGAGCAGGATCCTCCTTTCCCATCGTTCTCCGTGTGACAACCTTGTCTAAGGCTAGGGTCAGACGAGCGCATTTTGTACGGACTGTGCGCCTGTGCGGTACGGACGCACGTTCTGACGGAAGATGCAGTAGTGGCCACACAGTCTGTTTTTGTGACTGACGTTATTTTTGACGGATGTAGATGGGAAATGAAAAACCATTTAGTCCGTCAAAAATGGTGGACGCATAAATGCAGTCCGTCTGACTACGTTCCATCACTCACACACAAAGACAGGGCCGCCATCAGGGCATTACGCCCCATGCTGCTTTAAGGGGTCCGGGGCCAGGGCTGCCGGGGCCCCGTCGGCAGCGGCAGCGCCCTTCTTTAGCTTCGGTATCGGACTCTATGAGTCCGAATCCGGAGCTGACTGTGTGTGTCTCCCCCTCCTGCCCTGGCAGCTTCGCTGGCTGGCTGTGCGGGGCCAAGCAGCGTGCGGGGGCCCTCCCAAGCATGCTGCTTTGGCTCCGCCCCCTCCAGTCAGTGAAGCTGCCTGAGACCGAGGGCCCGGCCAGAAGCGAAGGACAGGGAAGGAAGACGGTGGAGTGGTGAGTCAGGGCCCAGACCCAGGCCCAGACAGACCCCAGGGCCAGAACCAGACCCCAGGTCCCACCCAAGCCCATCATACACACTGTATATTACTGTGAGTTTTATTGCTGTGGAGCTCTGATACGCTCATACACACTGTATATTACTGTGTTTTATTGCTGTGGAGCTCTGACACGCTCATACACACTGTATATTACTGTGTTTTATTGCTGTGGAGCTCTGATACAGTAATATACAGTGTGTATGAGCGTGAGTTTTATTGCTGTGGAGCTCTGTAATACGCTCATACACACTGTATATTACTGTTTTATTGCTGTGGAGCTCTGATACGCTCATACACACTGTATATTACTGTTTTATTGCTGTGGAGCTCTGATACGCTCATACACACTGTATATTACTGTTTTATTGCTGTGGAGCTCTGATACGCTCATACACACTGTATGTTACTGTGTTTTATTGCTGTGGAGCTCTGTGATACGCTCATACACACTGTATGTTACTGTGTTTTATTGCTGTGGAGCTGTTATGTCCTTTTTCTGTTGTGGAAGGGGCGAAAGGATTTTAAAGGTTGAGGAAGTTTACAGGGGGGCTCCATCGTGAGGTTCAGTAAGGGGCCCCATCATTTCTGATGGCTGCCCTGCACAAAGCTATGCGGACATTGCGCACTCTGCAGTCCATTCTAGCGGTTTTACGTTCTTGCCTAACCTGCGTCCGTTTGCCGGGTCCGCACTTCCGTGTGGACGTACTTGGTGTGTGGGGCTCCATTGGTCAGAATGCTATACTGCCACGGACGTACAAATGTGGACGTGAGAACTGTGCTCGTCTGACCCCAGCCTTATTGTTTTGTACAGTGATGCAGAATATGTTGGCGCCCCCACCCAAAAATAACTGTAATTGTAATGAATGATTACTCAGAATCCTATAAGCCAGGGGTCAGCAGCCTTGGCCTTCCAGTTGTTTAGAAACTACATCTCCCATGATGCTCAGACACTTATTAAATTGGCTAAGCATCAAGGGGGATGTAGTTCAAAATAATCTGGAGGGCCAAGGCTGGTGACCAACTGCTTTTGTCAGTTGCGTCACATCGTCCCTTTAAACATGACTTCCCTAACGTGCATTCCACGCTTCCGGGTGCAGAGCCCCTGACGTCAGAGCAGAGGTATTCCCCCTCCCCGCACATGCCCGCTTCCTGTGTGGCCGCGCATGCGCAGCTGGGCCCTTTAAACGTGCAATCGGACGGCAGAATTAAGTCCGGCTCTTCACCGTGCAGGTTATGGTGGGTGTTCATTTTAATATCCTTCCGCGCAGGGTACTCTTTGACACCAAAGGATCGCCTTACGCCCTACGCCTCCCTCCGAGGCTCCGTTAGTTCCTCCCCGGCGAGTGGCTCTCCACCTCTGGTGCCGCCGCGGAGGCGAGGGGGGCAGTGGGGAGTCCGGGAAAGGGCGGGGTCACCGGTGGGGGCGCGGAAGGAGACCGGTAATAGGACGGCAAGATGGCGGCTGCGTAGAGTCTGTGAAGAATCGACACTGGAGGAGGAAAACAACAATAATAAGGCGGACAGATCCCCCAAATTCTCATTGTTCAGCCCGTTTCCCGGGTACAAGGAGGCGCAGGAGGTGTGTGGAGGCTTTGAGGGGCCCGGCCCCCCCTGATTCCCCCCCCCCCTCTCACAAATGAGTCCAAAAGCAGTTTTATTGGGTTAATGTGGTGGGACAGGAAGGAGGGAGGCAGATTTGAGGCAGGGGGCCCCAGCAGGCCTGAAACCTGAATGAGGGCCAGGGAGCTGTGGGATCCGGCCTCCTCAGAGGATATATAGGTCAGGAGGGGGGGGGGGACAAATCCCTGGCAAAGATGGCATCAAAACAACATCTCCTCCATCTTTCTGATCCAGGCTCGCCGTGTCTGCAGTACGGGATTCATATTCTGGGGGGATCAATTTTTGAGGCGGTTAGAGGGTGACGATTGCGCCGATGACATCATAAGGGCGAGACCAATATTTTGTGTAGACCCTTTTTTTTAAAAAAACGTGTTGGCGCGTTTTAACCCTTTAGTGACGCTGAGTACCTACGGCGATTTTCTGTTGACCTGACGGCTATATAATGCCAAACCTGTTTGGCGACATACACCGGCCAATCTATATTGCTCCATCTGACATTGAGAGGGTTAAGTATTAATGGCTGCCGGCTCGGCTCTGAGTCGTTGCATCAACGTGATTGAACGGGACTTGCTATATATATAATGTGTGTGTGTGTGTATATATATTATATATATATATTGTGGCAGGCAGCTGGGGTGTCCTATTAAATATGAGAAAATGTCTTTGTGGTTTTTTTTCCCTCCTTTTCAACCTCTTTTTCTCATATGTGATGTTTGGCTTTTTTTCCTCCCCCGCAGGTTGGACGTCCCATCTCCCAGGAAGCCGATGACCTCAGCACCGCGTCTGCTGACTCCCGTCCTGATGTCAAAATAAAAAAAGAAACCGGGCTTTGCCGTGGGTGGCAGTTGGCATTGAGGTCCTGTGGATCCCGCCGTACAGGCGCCCCCCACCGCCATCTGCAATACCTGGCCCGGAAGGATGGTCCTGTGACTGAAATACCCTTTTTGTCCCTCCTCGTTTCTTTGGATTATACAATATCCTGGGCCCCGTAGACTTCTTTTGTTGAGACATGGAGCCCGACGATTTCATTCCACCTCAGGAGTGCCCCGTTTTCGAGCCGACTTGGGAAGAGTTTGCCGACCCTCTGGGATATATCGCCAGGATCAGGCCTATCGCAGAAAAAGCCGGGATATGTAAAATCCGCCCTCCGGTGGTGAGTATCCCCTCTGTAACCCGGGCGTGCCGGTGGCTCTCCAAAACATACGATTCAATGCCGAATAAGCCCATGTGTCTCCCCAGAAAACAGGCCGATTTCCATAGCAAATGACTGGGTCTGGTGTAGCCGCGTTGGCCGACTGTTCCGTTTTGGTTTGGGGTTTGACATCGACATGACATTATTTCTAGGTTTTCTTTGGGTGGACATCTCCTAATCCCTATGGATCTTGCTTGGCACATGGCAAAAAATGACCATTTAGAAGCCATCAAAACAATATGGCTTCCAGGAAGTGTCTTTGTTCCTCGGCCACCACCCGTTTCTTCGTGCCAGGCACACAATAACCCCTTTTGTTATACGTTTTGTGGGCCCTTGCCATATCATGCTCTTCGTTTAATTAGTTTTTGACTTTACGAGTTTGTCTTGGGTTTGGTTCGGGCAGACCTGAGCTCCCGACGCTAAAAGTTGTTTACCGAGTCTCCAACACCAGAATATTTAACTGTTTAATTCTAATCCAGCGCTGTGAAAAGCCACCGGGTGACTTCAAGCCTTTGGCTACCTGTTAGCTTAATCAGACGTGGAAGATGCCACCGTCGGCCTTTGTTCTACCTGCCCTTTGACCCTGGCAGAGCCGGACGATCTAGTAGAGGTGAACGTAATCGAACCTAACTTACCCCTCCCCCCCTCCTCTCCTGTTGCCAGTAAACACAATGTACAACATGGAAGCTGAGAGGGCCTTTGTCTGCCGAGGAGTAGGAGGGGGCAGGCAGAGCTTACGTGTCCTTCCTCCATGTCCTCGTTTAGGCACTGACCTAGGGAGAGGCTCCAAAATGCCAGTTGACCAGTCTATATGTGGAAGAACCTCCACCACCAGAGGGTCCTTATGGCCCAGACACCCATGTAACACTACAGTATAGATCAGAACCAGATTAAACCTCACCAGCTAATGCTGGGAACAAGATGGCTGGACCTACAGCTTGTATATAGTCCTTTTTTTGAAGGCCACCTTCTGTAGTCCTGCTGCCCTTCAGGATCATGGGCCGACCCAGATCTGAGAGTAGGTTGATGGCAAAGAGTAACAAATGCATATCAAACCTACGAGTCCATAAGAGAACCTAGGAGCCGTGCGAGACCTTTGTTTATGTCAAACTAAAAATAGGGTGGCTACTACCAGGCCTCCGAGTCTGTCCAGCTCGATCCTCCTATAACATAACGGGGCAACTGAGTGTGGAGGGTCCTGGCCAAAAACCAGGTCTCCCCGTTCTGTTTATGGTCAGCTTTCAGTTTTTTTATGTATCCGGTTCTCTACGGACAATCGATGCCCCCAGATATATGGTTTGTGTAATGTAACGTCAGTGAGTGGCAGGGGAAGGCCCGTTGCTTTGTCCGGATTTTTCTTTTTTTTTCCCCTCATCCTGATGAGATCCTCTTGTGGTGTCGGGTTTGTTTGTTTTTTTTTTTTTCCTCCCCTGTCGTTTCATGGGTTTTGGTCGCGGGAGAGGTGGGACGGGGCATTCACTGCGTATGTTGGTGTGCAGGTTCTAACAGGCCTCCACATCAGAGCCGGAGACACTCCCGCTGACGAGCTGTCCATTATCCGCCTCATCATTTCACACGTAAGCAGGATATTGGGAGAGCTCAGCCTTGTGGGTTGTTTTGTGTAACTAAGGCTGAGAGCCTGTGGACGTCCGTTCTGTCCCTCAGCCTTGTGTTGTCCTCTCTGTGGCTCAGCAGACCCAATACTCCATTCAGCTGCTTTAGTTTATCCTAAGCTTTAATGTCCTTGATAATGGGGGACATCTCCCCAGAAACCAAACCTACCCAGGTTATTGCCCCTCATTATGCAGGATCTCCGCACACTTGGGTTGTGTGAGAGGAGAACCTTGGTGAGCCTATACTTTTTTTTTTTTTTTTACGGTTTAGAATCGGTGGCCATTCTTGTTGCTTTATCTCCTATGCCTCGTCTCCTGTTTATCCTATGCTTTTTTTTTTTTTTTTTTTTTTATCGGCATCGTCACGTGAAGAGAACACGGCCAGCTTTCTGAAGTGTCCATGTTGCTTCTCCAGAACCAGCCTTTGGACTTGGGCCACAAGACAGACATACAAGAGTGCGGCAAGACCATCGTTCTCACTGACGGACGCCCGTGTGGCCACCTTGCTTTGCGTACGGCTCTACAAAGCACAAGCCTCCTGCGGCCCATCGCACCTTGTAGACCCGTCCAATGTTGCTCATAGTGCCACTGAATCACCATGAAGGACACTGGGGGGGTCACAACGGACACACTCAGTGCGTCCGTGTGACTCCTGTTCTGTCTTTGGGAGTGAGCTCCCTCATGCGGAGTTTGGGGATGTTTTTGCACCTATTGTGAATTTTCCGTCCCACCCACTAGTTTTGTTTTTGAGCGCTGGATCGTGTTTAGTCCATGACTCCCAAGATCCACTTCCGTGTTTTTGTTTTTTTTCTTTCTGGTTGCTTTTAATATTTACGAGTGACTCCCGAAACCAAACGGCTCCTCTTGTAAACATTATTCCGAGTGGAGATGCACCTCCTGTTGCCGCTCGGCTTGTCCAGCAGGTTCGTTTACATTTACCTTCTGTACAGGACGCACCAGTGTGGTGGCAGCTGGTGGCTATTATTACTTCATGTAGCGCCAACAGATTCCGCAGCGCTTTAACCAGCGGGAACCAGGGCTGTGCAATTAATCGTAATCGCGATTTAAGCACATGCAATTTCTAAATCGTAGAAGGCTGCAATTTTATCTCTTCATTTTAGGGCTGCGGAAATTAACGTGTTTGGCTCCCTGTACGCTTCCGGCGGCATGGAGCTTTGGGCGCTCGCAGGGGGGACCACGTGTACAGCCGCATTCTCACAGCTCGTCACGTGGTTCCCCCAGGCGAGCGCCCAAGCTCCATGCCGCCGGAAGCTCACAGGGAGCCGAACACGCGGCGCAAAGAGGTGAGCTGGGGGCAGAGTATATCGGTGAGCTAATCGCAATATGATTATTTTGTCCATATTGCACAGCCCTAGCGGGAACGAGAAGACATTAAATAAACTTTAGAACCGGAAACGAGGTGTGGAGACCAAGTGATCTCGTCCATTGTAGGAGACCTAAATTAAAATGTAATATATATATATATTATATATTATTTTTTTTTTGGCCTGAAAATTGAGGATGCACAGAGCTGAGACCCAATAATGATTTAACTCCCCACCCCTTTGGCCATAAATACAATTTTTCAGCCCAAATTCTGCTGCGTCCCTAGTGAGGAGCAAGGCATGATCTCCTTACAGCGAAGGACCGAGAGACCTGGTAGCTCTGTTGTGTCCACCTGCCGTCACTGGCTGAACTTGTGTGGATATTCCACAGCCTCCGAGAATACCGGTGGTGGAAGGTGGAATGCAGCCGAGTGCCTGGTATCTGCAGTTAGGAACAAGTCAACAATGTAGCAGACGCCTTTCGTTCAAACCTGTAGTGGGCTTTAGCCACAAAGGCGTTGTGCCAGATTTGTCTTGGTGGTTTACTCGTACCAGCTGATTTTATAACAGGGGCCGATTTTCAGTCTGTCCGGGGAGGGGTGTTTTAAGAACATTGGCCTGCTGGGCAGAGAGACCCTGCGCCGCCTAACTGGAGCACCATAGTCTCTGCATTGACTCGCAATGTCTTCTCTGCCTGCCCGAGACTTATGGAGGAGGCAGGGAAGAAGTTGCAAGCCTCCCAGCTGGAGTCCAGGTGCTTCCGCAACCACTTGCAGCATCTGCCCTGTACCCTGCGAGCAGGTATGGAAGGCGCAGCGAGCGATTTTAGCTTTAGGCTGGGGTCAGATGTTCGCAGTGCGAACGCGCGTGCAGCCGCACTTTATCACGACCGTAGTAGCAGCAAATGACGGGCAATATACGAAGTACGGCCGCATGAAAGTTCGGCCGCTCAACGCAAGCGGCAAACGTGTTTTTTTTTTTTTTTTTTTTTTTTTTAGAACGTAGAACCGCTAGTACTGACGCACAGAGTGCTGCGGCGGCATGAGTGTGTGATTAGGAGACGCCAAACGCTGCTAATGTCCAGCCAACATAACGTCCAAATTGATTTGGTTACTCCTATTTCTCGTTTTTATTGAAGATCCGTAAAAAATCACGCATGAAAATGCGCATCGTATGACCGCCTTTGCATCTTCCGTGGAAAAATACGTCAATGTGTTCGGACGCACATTTTTTTTATGGACGATGCGAAAAATGCATTTGTTTGGCCCTAGCCTTAGAGACCGAGCCGCAGGTCGTGAGGTATTGGACTCCGTATCCGTCGATTACCATGTGACTCAAGATTGGCAGCTTGAAAAAATATGATTTGTATTCCTTCCCCCCCCCCCTTACTAAAAAAAAAAAACTTCACTACGAGTGGGGGAGTTTTTTTTTTTTTCTTTTGTGTGGATTGTCGGGCCCTGTTTTGTTAAAGATCCCTTTCCTGCCGTAGTGATCACACAGCCCTTGCCAGGGATTGTGCCTGCAGGATGATTGCGTATGAAGGCATGACATAAGTGTGAGCTGTGCCTCTTACATGCTAGCAAACATCCGCCGCCCGCGCGAGCATGCAAATACCCAACATCCCTTATGTTGTTCTCAGCAGATCGACAGGAAGTGTCGTGCATCAGATAGAGATCGTCATTATTTCTCTGTAATTTGCACGTGAACACGTTTCTTTTTGTAATGTGCAGCGCCCGGCCTTCAAACGCAAACCACAAAATACAATTTAGTGTCTGTCGGTGCTTTCGTGCGTCCCCCGTAACGCAGAGGTTTCCATCCTATTCATCTGGCGGCTCACAGATTAAAAAATTCCTGCGGCAGCAGCTTTAAGGTTGGCCGTCCACTGGAACCGTTTTCCTGCGATGGTGCAATCATCAGATATTGTCTTACGTCCGATCCTGTAACATGAATTTGAATGGAACCATCGTCCATTGCAGCAAACGTCCAACTTCTGGTGACGGGTAAAGACCGCAGCAGATGGGCGATCGCACATTGCAGGCTGCGATTTCATAACGATTTCTGGGCAAGATGGACGTTGACAAACTCGGAGTTAAAAAAAACATTTATATTGTTTTTGCTGATTTTTGAACTCTCATTGAAAATACATGATGCAAGTTTACCAAAACCACCTTTTGTATATGGTGGGACTAGCTGTGTAACCTGGGACTAGTGCTGCTGCTGCGCAAAGGGGTTTATTTACTAAGCACTGGCATGCCTCTCGAAGGGCACTGAATGTTGAATTTCCCCATACGGTGCAATTTTGTTGCGGTTTGTATTGTAAAAATGATGGCGAAATATGGTGCAGTTTGCTGCAGATCGCTGCACTTCGGCAATCTGCAGCGGCAGAGAGACCGAATATCAGAGCGCAGTACTGCACTGAAGTGTTGGCGTCATGCCCTGATTTAGGGGCTAGTTTGACTGGTTTAGACAAAGCGAATAGTAACAAAAAAGGACTGCACTGGTTCCAAAAGCAGAATGAACTTCTTTTTTGTATGTAAAACCAGTTCATTCTGGTTTTGGCAGCCTCTACACTCCACCTCTGATTTGGATCGTCTGTGGTCGTACGCAGTGGGCGACCCTAGTCTGACCTGGTCGCACGACAGACGTCGTCCATGGTCTGACGAAAGAGTCGGTCGTCCGACTACGGATCCAGTGAACGACCAGCCTTAGGAAATGTTGAACTAGTTTTAGGATCAAATAGAAAACCTTTTTATATACCAAAATCCTCTCTGTGCTCCCTGGTCCATTTAACACGCCCTCATTCTGCCGAGGCGCCGCTGAGGAACAGTTGAAAGTCACGGCTGTTGCAGAAAAATGATATGCTGACACTCGCACATTTTACTGAACCTGCTACAAATCTTGCAAACAAATGTATAGTGAAGGAGTTGGGTTTCATTTGTTTACCTTTCCTTGGTCTGATCTGTAAATACAGTTTACAATCATTACGTCGCCACCTTGTGGTCACTGCAGGGAATGACACCACTGAAAAGTGACTGTTTAAAAGCGTTAACTTTTTGTTATATTGCGGAGGTCGTAGATGTGAAAGGAACAACACGGTGTGGGTGTCGATGTGTCATTTCTTTTGTGGGTTCTTTATTTCCGCTTGCAACCTACTGGAGTCTTGTGATCAGAAAACCTCTTTTTAACCTGTTTTCGTTGTGGATACAGACATCTGTTTTCACCTCGACGTGTGGATGACGTATGTCATCTCCGCAAGATTTGTGCGATCGCAGTTATCCAAAAGAAAGCTGACTTTGGACCCCCTATTCACCTCCATGGAGATGCCACACGTGACCATGTAAAGAGAAACAAATATAAAATCCCCCTCCCCCTCTCTTCAGTGGCACTTTACACGTGTAACGAGAACAATGCCACTGCCATTATTCACCTGATTTCCCACGCCAGGATCGAGTTCAGTGGTTTTATACAGAGTTCTAACACAATGCGATTTGAAATACAGCAAAAACATTATTTTCAATTTCGGTTAAATGCATATTTCCTTTTAAAGACAGGGTCTCCTTTTTCTGATTTTAATTTAAAAAAAAAAAAAAAAAAAAAAATGGCCTCAAAGGTTTGGCAGATAAAATATGTGAAAATAATTTATACATGGGTTTTTGTTGTAAAAGATTGCAATCGAGTGGAAATTTTATTTTCCAGCGTCCTGACCGGACGTGACATATACATCGAATGATATAGTTTTAATCTGCGGGGGGGGATATATAATTTGTCCGGGTCCTGTAATAAAACATGACTTCAAATCACGTTTGGTCCCCCCCCCCCCCTTAACGCCGTGGGACTTGAAGACGTGGTGTGTACAGGTATGCCCCGCTGACTTCAATGTGCCGTCTCGGCCCTACCCGCAGCAGGCGCACGCGACTGCTGCGTGGGCGGACCAAATTAGTGGCCAGCGACTGCACCTTGCGACAAGGCGTACCTGTATGCCTCGCCGTCGTTAACCCACCCTCAACAGGCGACGCCTGCCCCTTAAGTTAACCTGAGCACAAAATGGTCAAAATGAGCTCAGCACACTGGGGAAATGGGAAATGGCTCAGCAGTGAAGAGGTTAATCAGTGACTTTTTCAGCATGTCTTATCCTGCAGCAGCCACAAGGTGGCGACATTGCTCTCAATACCCAGTGTTTACCCCTTTTCCTTGATGCCGTTTTTTTAAACTGGACCACTCGTAACACTCTCCTTTGTAGACTGCGTGATCTACACAATATTGTTTGTTCATTTTGATTTACTTGGCCTTGGTATCTCGGAGAACCGAACAACAAATGCAAAGTACATGGCGTAATGTGTAAAACGAAGCTCAATTATCACCCTCCTATTCAAACTCGTCCTCTTGGTGGCTGCTCCGTAAGGTCAGACCGTCCTCACGCTTCTCCTTTTTATCCAGGTGTGTGTTCGACTAGAGGTGTTCCGAACACTGGTTTCAGCCCCCTTTTTAGGTGTCGTGTACTATTTTTGGGATCAGCTGATACAGAGGCCCGATGCAGTAAGTGCACACCGCCTGGCCCGAGGCTCTTTGGTCTTGATTTAAGCCTGTTCTCGTGGCCTGTTCCCACCGCCTCCATGCCCTGAAAAGAGACGGGGAAGACTCAGGTGCTGAATCGGCTGGATTTGATGACGCTGATCCCCGTAAAATGCCTAGATCGAGTCCCGATCCCAGAAATCTCTTTGGAACGTCCCTATTGCAGACATGATAAAGGGGTATATGTAAATTTCCTAGTAATGGGCTATGGAGCCTTTATGATTATAGGGTGTTTTCTCTGGGTCACCTGAACCCCCACAGCCTCTGCCCAATGTTTTGGGGGTTTTTTTGTGAATTTTATTCCAGTTTTGGCCTGTCCCACATGCATCTGTTCCTCCTCTTCAGCTCAGGGACTTCTGGGTTCTGTAGTTTTTCTGTGTAGGTTGTGCTTCTGTGGAACTTGCGTAGGAACCACAAATTGCGCAGCGCTACAGGACTTGCGCACTTTACATGTACAAGTTCTTTAGCGCCTGCACAGAACGATGAATTGGTGCTGCGCAGATCCGATCCATCTGATGCCTCTGAGACCCCTTACTACAGCGGGTGGTCTCGGTGACATCCCTGGTGACCGACAGATGGGGACAAACAATCCCGGCTGCTGGTGGAGCGGAGGAAACTCTTCCACTTAACCTACTGTTTCTGCCTGGGCGGGGAAGACACATCCTGGCCATTTTACTTAAGTGTGTCACTGTATCCGTCGTGGCCGCCATTTGTTTGGTGGATGCTGTCTGGTTTGCATAACGTGTGAGCAGGGACTCTCCATAGGCCACTAGTGCTGTTGCTGGTCTTCATAGACTCATCCGTTTGGCTGTGCGAGGGCATGCGCGCGCACACACTCTGCCTCCCGCAACCGTGCGCACACAGGGCTGCACTACAAAGCAAGTGGTTGGTGGTGTCGGCAATGGACGGCAGCCAGTAAGGTCTAGAGCAGCGATGGCAAACCTTGACACCCCAGATGTTTCAGAACTACATGTCCTCCGACACTGTGCCAGCCATATATGTTGCTATGAATCATGGGACATGTAGTTCCAAAACATCTAGGGTGCCAAAGTTTGCCATTGCTGGTATAGAGGGGCTGTTTTCTGGTATCGCTCTCAGGTGTGTATGTATATTCTCTATCCAAGTGGTTGCCGTCGTTGGTTCAGTCGAAGATGTTAACGGACTACCATGGCAGGGATCTCAAACGCTCCCCCCCCCCCCCCGCGTTTCTGCATTACACCTCCCATGATTCTGTTTATTGCATTCAGAGAATGCTGGGAATTGTAGGCAATAAAACCTCTGATGGGGGGCAGCAGAGTTTGAGATCCCTGTTCTATGGGAGTTTGAAGTTGGTCACTTTTAAGATTGCCGATGTGCTGCATATTCAGACAGGAGACCCGGCGACTGGAGAATAACCGTATTCCCTCTTTTTATTGGAAACCGGTAATACCAAAGCTCTGGGTCGCTTGCAGCGATTTTTACCAATGTTGGCATTTACGGTGAGGTTTGGTGCCATAACAGTGCTTGGTGGATAGCGTCTTGTGCCTCCCAGCTGGGATGCGGTCATGGCAGTGTACTCGTGTACAGCCAGTGTTCTTCTCGGGGATGCCATATGGATCCAAGCATGTCTCCATTAAGCTACAAAATCTCAAACGTGGAATGTTTATTTCGACCCAAGCGGAAGTGCGCTCGCTTCCCGTCTCTCCAAGGCTTCCAAATTGTTACAGCATGTGAACCAAGCCGTGTGTTTGCTCTATTTAAACCAATAATGGAGTATTCTTGCGGCTCCGGTGATCCAGGGGGGCACGACTAGATATCCACAGGTGGGGTATAAAGAGGGCGCTTAATGCATTGAAGCACATGTTTTCTATAGGAGAGCTGCTAACCATTTGTACTGCACCATTATATATGACTAGTTGTAAAGCCTGCCCAGAGGGCAGTCTATTGTGGATATACTGCCCCTGCTCATGTATACTGCCCCTGCTCATGGATACTGCCCCAGCTCGTGGATACTGCCCCAGCTCGTGGATACTGCCCCAGCTCGTGGATATTGCCCCAGCACGTGGATACTGCCCCAGCACGTGGATATTGCCCCAGCACGTGGATATTGCCCCAGCACGTGGATATTGCCCCAGCACGTGGATATTGCCCCAGCACGTGGATACTGCCCCAGCACGTGATACTGCCCCAGCACGTGGATACTGCCCCAGCTCGTGGATATTGCCCCAGCTCGTGATATTGCCCCAGCACGTGGATACTGCCCCAGCACGTGGATACTGCCCCAGCACGTGGATACTGCCCCAGCACGTGGATATTGCCCCAGCTCGTGGATATTGCCCCAGCACGTGGATACTGCCCCAGCACGTGGATATTGCCCCAGCACGTGGATATTGCCCCAGCACGTGGATATTGCCCCAGCACGTGGATATTGCCCCAGCACGTGGATACTGCCCCAGCACGTGGATATTGCCCAGCACGTGGATATTGCCCCAGCACGTGGATATTGCCCCAGCACGTGGATATTGCCCCAGCACGTGGATATTGCCCCAGCACGTGGATATTGCCCCAGCACGTGGATATTGCCCCAGCTCGTGGATACTGCCCAGCTCGTGGATACTGCCCCAGCACGTGGATACTGCCAGCACGTGGATATTGCCCCAGCACGTGGATTGATACTGCCCCAGCACGTGGGTGGATACTGCCCCAGCACGTGGATACTGCCCCAGCACGGGATACTGCCCCAGCACGTGGATACTGCCCCAGCACGTGGATACTGCCCCAGCACGTGGATATTGCCCCAGCACGTGGATATTGCCCCAGCACGTGGATATTGCCCCAGCACGTGGATATTGCCCCAGCACGTGGATATTGCCCCAGCACGTGGATATTGCCCCAGCACGTGGATATTGCCCCAGCACGTGGATATTGCCCCAGCACGTGGATACTGCCCCAGCACGTGGATACTGCCCCAGCACGTGGATATTGCCCCAGCTCGTGGATACTGCCCCAGCACGTGGATACTGCCCCAGCACGTGGATATTGCCCAGCACGTGGATATTGCCCCAGCACGTGGATATTGCCCCAGCACGTGGATATTGCCCCAGCACGTGGATATTGCCCCAGCACGTGGATATTGCCCCAGCACGTGGATACTGCCCCAGCACGTGGATACTGCCCCAGCACGTGGATACTGCCCCAGCACGTGGATACTGCCCAGCTCGTGGATACTGCCCCAGCACGTGGATACTGCCCAGCACGTGGATATTGCCCCAGCACGTGGATTGATACTGCCCCAGCACGTGGATTGATACTGCCCCAGCACGTGGATTGATACTGCCCCAGCACGTGGATTGATACTGCCCCAGCACGTGGATACTGCCCCAGCACGTGGATACTGCCCCAGCACGTGGATACTGCCCCAGCACGTGGATACTGCCCCAGCACGTGGATACTGCCCCAGCACGTGGATACTGCCCCAGCACGTGGATACTGCCCCAGCACGTGGATATTGCCCCAGCGCTTCGTGGATACTGCCCCAGCACGTGGATACTGCCCAGCACGTGGATATTGCCCCAGCACGTGGATATTGCCCCAGGACGTGGATATTGCCCCAGGACGTGGATATTGCCCCAGGACGTGGATATTGCCCCAGCACGTGGATACTGCCCCAGCACGTGGATATTGCCCAAGCTCGTGGATACTGCCCAGCACGTGGATATTGCCCCAGCATGGATATTGCCCCAGCACGTGGATATTGCCCCAGCACGTGGATATTGCCCCAGCACGTGGATAGTGCCCCAGCACGTGGATAGTGCCCCAGCACGTGGATACTGCCCCAGCACGTGGATACTGCCCCAGCACGTGGATACTGCCCCAGCACGTGGATACTGCCCAGCTCGTGGATACTGCCCAGCACGTGGATACTGCCCCAGCTCGTGGATATCGCCCCAGCACGTGGATATCGCCCCCCCGCTCGTGGATATGGCCCCCGCTCGTGGATATGGCCCCCCGCTCGTGGATATACTCACCTACACGGCCCTCCAGCGATGGCGGCCCGCGTCCCGCTTCCAGCGTCCTCTCTCGCTCCGTTGGTCGCCGGGATGACGTCACGAAAGCCTTTGACCCCCGGGGTCAAAGGCTTTCGTGACGTCATTCCGGCGAACAACGGAGCGAGAGAGGACGCTGGAAGCGGGACCGCCATCGCTGGAGGACCTAAGGGCCGATGTAGGTGAGTATGTGTAGGCAACATCCCCCTACATTGGCCCGGAGCCTCAGCGGTGGCTGTCGCAGGCTGCTCGGCCGGCCTCCAGGCTTAGGCGAGCCCCCGGCTCGGCTGGGCCTGTAGGCCCAAGCCAAGCCGGGGGCTCGCCTGAGCCTGGAGGCCGGCCGAGCAGCCTGCGACAGCCGGAGGACAGTCACCGCTGGAGCTCAGGGCTAATGTAGGTGAGTATGTGCTCTCCACACCCACCCTGCTTACTCGGCCGGTATCCAAGCTTAGGCGAGCCCCGGCTTGGGCCTAGAGGCCCAGCAGAGCCGGGGACTCGCCTGAGCATGGAGGCCGGTCGAGTTGCATGCTCGGCCGTTCCTCCAGGCTCAGGTGAGTCCCTGGCTCGCCTGAGCCTGGATGCCGACCAAGCTTAGGCGAGGCCCCGGCTTGGCGGGCCTAGAGGCCCAGCCGAGCCGGGGACTCGCCTGAGCCTGGAGGCCGGCCGAGCAGCCTGCGACAGCCGGAGGACAGTCACCGCTGGAGCTCAGGGCTAATGTAGGTGAGTATGTGCTCTCCACACCCACCCTGCTTACTCGGCCGGTATCCAAGCTTAGGCGAGCCCCCGGCTTGGGCCTAGAGGCCCAGCAGAGCCGGGGACTCGCCTGAGCATGGAGGCCGGTCGAGTTGCATGCTCGGCCGTCCTCCAGGCTCAGGTGAGTCCCTGGCTCGCCTGAGCCTGGATGCCGACCAAGCTTAGGCGAGCCCCCGGCTTGGCGTGGGCCTAGAGGCCCAGCCGAGCCGGGGACTCGCCTGAGCTTGGAGGACGCCCGAGCATGCAACTCGACCGGCCTCCATGCTCAGGCGAGTCCCCGGCTCGGCAGGGCCTCTAGGCCCAAGCCAAGCCGGGGGCTCGCCTAAGCTTGCATACCGGCCGAGCAAGCAGGGTGTGTGTGTGTAGAGCACATACTCACCTACATCGGCCTCGAGTCCTCCACCGGTTCCACACATACTCACCGACATCGGCCCTTTAGCTTCCTCCAGCGATGGCGGTCCCGCTTGCAGCATCCTCTCTCCGTTGCTCGCCGGAATGACGTCACGAAAGCCTTTGACCCCCCGGGGTCAAAGGCTTTCGTGACGTCATTCGGCGAGCAACGGAGAGAGGATGCTGCAAGCGGGACCGCCATCGCTGGAGGAGCTAAGGGCCGATGTCGGTGAGTATGTGTTAGGCAACATCGGCCCTGAGCTCCAGCGGTGACCTCCTCCGGCCGAGCAGGCTGCTCGGCCCCTCTACGCTTAGGCGAGTCCCCGGCTCGGCTGGGCCTGTAGGCCCAAGCCAAGCCGGGGGCTCGCCTAAGCCTAGAGGCCCGCCGAGCAGCCAGCGGCAGCTGGAGGAGGTCTCCGCTGGAGCCCAGGGCCGATTTTGGGGTGTATTTTTTGGGAACTTCTGCCCCGATCCTCCAGCGGTGACCTTCTCCGGCTGCCGCTGGGTGCTCGGCGGGCCTCTAGGCTTAGGCGAGTCCCCGGCTCGGCTGGCCTGTAGGCCCAAACCGAGCCGGGGGCTCGCCTAAGCCTAGAGGCCCGCCGGAGGACGGTCACCGCTGGAGGATCGGGGCATCTGGCCGTGTAAACACACGGGTAGCTGCGCGCGGCTCGTGCCGTTTTTTTTTTTTTTTTTTTTTTTCACGCGGCCGGCACGCGCAGCTACCTGTGTGTTCTAACGGCCGCTTTCAAATGTCCGTCGCGCATGCGCAGTAGGCTTTTGGCGACGGACAGTTTTTAGCTTATTCTTTTATATACGTTGCACATATACCCGATGCAAAACACTCAGGTCTTAATCTTCAATCACTCCCAATAATGGATGATTTCCAAACAAAAAGTGTCGCTGGTCACATAAAACCCTCGAAAAAAAGACAATCTATACTATAAAAGAATAAGCTAAAAACTGTCCGTCGCCAAAAGCCTACTGCGCATGCGCGACGGACAGTTTTTAGCTTATTCTTTTATAGTATAGATTGTCTTTTTTTCGAGGGTTTTATGTGACCAGCGACACTTTTTGTTTGGAAATCATCCATTATTGGGAGTGATTGAAGATTAAGACCTGAGTGTTTTGCATCGGGTATATGTGAGAATCCCCTACGACACACTGAACTTTTCTCACATTGAATTGATTTTGTTCTATATACGTTGTGCTTTTCCAGCTGATTTCACACTTCATATTGTATGGACACCAATGCTCGTCTCTGTATTAGATTGTATGAGCCGCTCCAGGGCTGCCTATACTGACCCTCAGTGATCATATAAAGCGCGGACACTTTATAGAATGTTTTTGTCTGGTTTTGTCCTATTGGTTTCTTGTTGGCCGCCACGTCACTTTATTACTCCTGGTTTACAGTTACCGTGTCGTATAGCGCTGCTATTTATTGCTCCGCTGCAGCAGTTATTTTTTTTTTTTTACTCTCCGTTACAATTTGGAAAATTAAATTTTAAAGATTCAAAATCTGAACAGCATTAAATGAAAACAAACCTGTATTTAAGGTAAATGTTTGGTATTAGTTTCCGGGGGGGGGGTGCTCCGTGAAGCCAGCCCAAGCGGAGGAAGAAGAGGAGAATGGAGGGGTTACCTGTAGGGATGCACTGAAGTTTCGGTGGCAGAAATTATTGGCCGAAAATGGAGGAAAAAAAAATCTGTCACCTGGGCCTGGAGGCCCGGCCGAGCCCCCTGGCTCAACTGGGCCGGGAGGCCCGGCCGAGCCCCCTGGCTCAACTGGGCCGGGAGGCCCGGCCGAGCCCCCTGGCTCAACTGGGCCGGGAGGCCCGGCCCAGCCCCCTGGCTCAACTGGGCCTGGAGGCCCGGCCCAGCCCCCTGGCTCAACTGGGCCTGGAGGCCCGGCCCAGCCCCCTGGCTCAACTGGGCCGGGAGGCCCGGCCGAGCCCCCTGGCTCAACTGGGCCGGGAGGCCCGGCCGAGCCCCCTGGCTCAACTGGGCCGGGAGGCCCGGCCGAGCCCCCTGGCTCAACTGGGCCGGGAGGCCCGGCCGAGCCCCCTGGCTCAGATGACTGACGTTTTTGGTATCGGTTTTCGACTGAGCTAATCCTGAAATTTTTATTTCGGTGCAGCACTAGTTACATGCCATACTTGTATCTATCTGAAACCCCACCCGGGGACCCCCAGAACACGTTTGCCGCTCCTTTATTCCCACAATGGCCGATCTCATGAAATGCACCTGGGATTTTCAGACTGAGACTCGCACAACGGGTATAGTGTGTTTAAATGGACGTTACACCCCAAATAAATGATTTGATCCCCATTTATATAATGTCGCGTCTCTCCTCCAAAACTACTTTCTATTATCTGATACTCTTACACGTGTTTTGCTCAGTGACGTTCCATGGAATTTGTTTCCATGATGTACATTCTAACCCCATCACCGACTCGCAGGCTGATCCCAGGTACGGAGGGGCTGATCACCTTGATCTGGTGTGACGGGAGGGACCTCAGGTATGTCCTGTGACAGAGAAGGAAAGAGATTGTTTATCCAAGAATCCCAGATATAAAGAAACCTTTCACTTCAGTAAAATCCTGTGTGAAGGACACTTACTGCTTCCGGGTCCAGAGCTCGGAGATGAGGTTTCTCCACCCGTTCTGGGTCAATGCGCGTTTATCAGGCACTCGCTGGAAACTGCAGGGAACAGAAAACTCAATTAACTTAATGATAGTCTAACAGGTTAACTTACCGCATCAGAGAGGCTGCGAGCTGGCAGATTACCAATACCGTGCGTTACCGGATGGTGAGTCTTTGGCCTTCACAATGCAGGAATCCCTGACATTTTACCCTTCCTGGAAGACTGGATAAGGAACAGAAGCCAGAGTTGTCTTGGAGGTTCACCTGACTAGTAATAAATTTGGGAGCCCCTTCTTTTTCTTTTTTTTTTAACCTAGTGGAAGCACCGTATGGTTGGTGAGTGGCTTCTACATGGGTTTATCTCCAGCAGCGCTCAGGCTTATCCTTGTTACCATCACTGGGAGGAATTTATAAATATTTCTTGTCCGCAGCGCAGGAATCCCCCTTTGGTTTACTGTTCCTGGGAAAGAGCAGAAACCAAATTTTAGTTTGGAGGTTCACCTGACTAATAATAAATGTGGGTGGAGGAACATGGACCATAGTTGAGTTTTTTTTTTTTTTTTTTATAAAATCTAGCAGCTGTATTGTCCGCCTTTCAGTCATAAAGAGGACAATCCTGCTCTAATAACTCACGTTCTCTTTTCTAATGCTGGGAGAAAGTGTGGAGGTGATGATGATCTGGTGCATAATTACACACTGGTCATCTAAAATGTAAGCTTGTTCACTGGTGGGAGAAGCCGGCTCCTTCAGGCCGCTGTGTCTATATTCGGTTTACTCCACAAGGGGCAATTTTCCAAAGTCAGTGCTAACAACTCCATAGGCTATAATGGCTCTGGTTGGTTTACAACATTCAACATTCCCATTGACGATCCTTCCGCTCCTGCTGCCTCCAAACTTCTTTCACTCACGTCCTCCCTTGGACTCACACAATCCTCCCTCCTCCCTACCCACCGCGATGGTCACGCTATTGACCTTGTCTTTTCCAACCTCTGCTCCATTTCTGAGTTCAACTGTCGCCCTTTCCCCATCTCTGACCACCACCTTCTCTCTTTCAACCTATCTGGACTTCCTAAACACCCTGCTCCCCCACCCCGCACACACTCGCAGAAATCTAGATGCTGTGGACCCCCATCAATTCTCCAACCTACTTCACCACCTCCCTCATACCTCATCCTTCACCTGCTCTGATGCTGCCACTAATCACTACAACACTACTCTTATCTCTGCTCTAGACACTCTTGCTCTTCTTCGACTCTGTAACGCCCCACGCCGCCAGCTTCAGCCCTGGCACACCCTCCAGACACGCTACCTGCAAAGATGCTCCCGCACTGCAGAGCGTGCCTGGAGGAAATCCTGCTCTGAAGCTGATTTTGTTCACTTCAAGTTTATTCTCCGGTCATACACCTCTGCCCTCCACTTGGCCAAACAATCCTTCTTCTCATCTCTTATATCTACGCTGTCCTCCAACCCTAAACGGCTCTGGTCCACCTTCAACACCCTCCTCTACCCACCTGCACCTCTACCCACCTGCACCTCCCCCCCCTCAGCTGCCTTCAGCGCTCAAGACCTGGCAGACTACTTCCTCAGTAAAACTCTAACTATCAGAAGCAACATCCCAACACAAGATAGTTATCTGCCACCTCCACTCCCAGAGGTCCCCTCTGTCGCTTCCTCCCAGCCACTGAGGAGGAAGTCAATTCCTTATTGTCCTCCTCACATCTCACCACGTGCCCGCTCGACCCCATTCCCTCTCATCTAATTCCTCCCCTCTCCTCCTCCCTCACCCCTGCTCTCACACATCTTCAACCTATCTCTCTCCACTGGCTCCTTTCCATCCGCCTTCAAACACGCGCTAGTTAACCCTTTACTAAAGAAACCATCCCTAGATCCCAACTCTCCATCCAACTACCGTCCTGTATCCCTGCTTCCCTTCACATCAAAGCTCTTAGAAAAACTAGTCTTCAACCGCCTCTCCCTCTTCCTGTCCTCCAATTCCCTACTTGACCCCCTGCAATCTGGCTTGCGTCCCCTACACTCAACTGAAACTGCCCTCACCAAAGTCACCAACGACCTCTAACTGCTAAAAAACACGGCCACTATTCTATTCTCATCCTGCTTGACCTCTCGGCTGCTTTTGACACTGTTGACCACCCCCTCCTTCTACAGACCCTCAACTCTCTGGGTCTCGGTGACACTGCACTCGCTTGGGTCGACTCCTATTTATCCAACAGGTCCTTCTGTGTGTCCTTGGCTGGTAACTCCTCCTCATTGCCTCTATCTGTTGGTGTACCTCAAAGCTCTGTCCTTGGTCCTCTGCTCTTTTCCATCTACACTTCCTCCCTGGGCAAAATCATCAACAGCTTTGGCTTTAATTACCACCTCTACGCTGATGACACTCAGATCTACCCCTGATCTCTCTCCCCCTGTCCTTTCAAAAGTCAGCGACTGTTTATCTGGCATCTCCTCCTGGATGGCCTCCCACCACCTAAAGATCAACATGTCAAAGACTGAACTCCTACTTATTCCTCCCTCCAATGCCTCCCCACCTCCTGACTTCTCTATCACGGTGGAGGATATCACCATCTCCCCATCAAACCAAGTTCGCTGTCTTGGAGTTACACTTGACTCTGCTCTTTCCTTCATCCCCCACATCAAGTCTCTTTCCTCCTCCTGCCGATACCAACTGCGTAATATTTCCAGAATTCGGCCATTTCTTACCGCTGTCACCACAAAACAACTCATACACGCCCTGGTAATCTCCTGACTCGACTATTGCAATAATCTCTTATCTGGCCTCCCTCTGTCCCGCCTCTCCCCCCTACAATCCATCTTGAACGCCTCCGCCAGGCTAATTCACCTCACCCGCCGCTCTGTCTCTGCCGCTCCCCTCTGCGAGTCCCTTCACTGGCTCCCCATCCACTGCAGAATTAAGTTCAAAATCCTTATCCTTACCTACAAAACCCTCACTAACTCCGCTCCCCACTACCTGTCCTCACTAATCACCAGATACACCCCAGCCTGCTCCCTAAGGTCAAACAGTGACCTGCGCCTAGCTTCTCCCCGCATCACCTCTTCCCATGATAGACTGCAGGATTTCTCACGCGCAGCCCCCACTCTCTGGAACGCTCTCCCTCGTACTGTCAGACTTTCCCCTAACTTCTCTTCCTTCAAACGCTCCCTTAAAACATTCCTATTTAGGGAAGCCTACCACCCAACTCACTGACACAACCATCAATCACTCTCACCTTACAGTCCTCTCCTCCTGTTTCCAACCCCAACCCTCCCAGATTGTGAGTTCCTACGGGAATAGGGCCCTCATCTCCTCCTGTACTGTTTGTCAAATGTTGTTCAATGTATTGTAACCCTGTCTATACTGTGCTTATTGTACAGCGCTGCAGAATATGCTGGCGCTTTATAAATAAAGAATAATAATAAGTTGGCACCAACTTTGGCATAGGGCCCAAGGTCAAGTGAGGTGTAATTGGAAAGGGCAGAGCCCAGCCTTTCCAGTGATGCCAAACACGAGCGTGTAAAAATTAGAGGAATAATTAAAATCGTTTTGTCTTTAAACATGTTTAATGTTGGTCACAATTGCGTATTTCCTTAGACTCAGTAACCTGTTCTTGATTTCTGATGTTATTTAACCTCCCTGGTGGTCTGGTTCTGCCAGCCCCCTGACTGTATTCCCAAGTATTGGTCAGGGTTAAATTTCTATGCTGAAAGCAGTAACCTTGGGCTGGCTACGTACCTGTCCCTGCGCTCCCTCGCTCTCCCCCCTGCAGTCACCTTCGGCCGATTACGGCATCCTGGTTCCCTTCTTGTGAGAAGGGAGCCAGGATGGCGCGATTGGACTGAGGCTAATGCAATTGCGGGTGATAGCGAGGGAGCGCAGGTACAGGTATGTATCCAGCCCGAGTGTGGCTCGAGGTTACCCATCTATAACATAATACAGTAAGCCTTGGCGTGTCGTCGCCAAAAAACGCCTACTGCGCATGCGCGCGCAACCAGCGGCGGTTGGCTGTGTGCGCATGCAACTACCGCGGCACACGCCGGCTGTGCGCAGCCGGGTAGAGCTGGATGCGCTCGCGGCAGACGACCTATAGGCTGTGCACGCATCCAGTAGACCAGGATGCGCGCACAGCCTATCGCCGTCTGCTGCGAGCGCATTCGGCCCCCAGACCAGCCCCATTACAAGGACACCCTGCCCGGAGCACGCACCCCGGGTTGCCGGGCCCCACCCTCACCCACCACACAGGGCATCACACCAATGATGCCCCCCCCTCATTCCCTATACCCATGTGAGCTGGGGGGCAATTATACCCATGTGAGCTGGGGGGCAATTATACCCATGTGAGCTGGGGGGCAAACCTATATACCCATGTGAGCTGCTTTCATTTCGGAGAACATTCATGCACCCCTCACTTAAAGGGATACTCTAGGCAACATGACCACCTAAGCTATTTTAGGTGGTCATGATGCCCGGAGTATGCCACCCTCTGTCTCCCCTCCCTCCGCTCGGCAGTTCAGCTGAAAAAGCTGAAAACAGCTGAGAGAGGCGGAGGAGTTTACTCCACCCTCCCAGCTGTCAGTCAGCAGAGCGGGAATCATATTTCCCGCTTCTGTTGACTCTTGCCGAGTAGGAGACGTCATCGCGCCTTCAGCGCGATGACGTCTCCAACTCGCCGTTGAGGGTTAGTGTTGCGCTCATCCTCTTGCACGCAACACTAATCCTCAGAGGGAGCCGGGAGGAAGCCTGCCGATTGGCTGGCTTATGTGAGAGGCGCGCATGCGTGCTTCTCGCGTAAACCAGAAATCAAGGACGGGAGCGGAAGAGGGAGGTGAGTATAAAAAAAAGACGCCGCTGGAAAGAAGTGGATTTTAGGGTAAGTGTTACAGTTACAAAAAAATAAATAAAAACTAAAGATTTATTAAGGGAATAGGGATAGGTTAGGATAAAAAAAACAGGGGGGGGGTGATTTTTTTTGAGTAGAGCGTTCCTTTAGCAATAGACTGCCCTCTGGGCTTGCTTTCCACCTAGTCCAATATATAACTACAATGTCTTGGATGATAAAATGCAGAAAAACAAATTTTCATGCTGCAAATGATTGCAATCTCAATGGAAATTTACACTTTTAGTATAGTAATGTTTTAAATCTCTTGCATTTCCTGAAAAAAATGATCTATAACGTGCCTCGGTTCTACAATAAAACATGACAAATAGAATTTAAACACTGAGGGAAAAAATGGTGACAATGAGCTCAACGCCCGAGGACGAAATACAAGTTAGACCCGGCACGGCACAAGTTATTAACAAAATGTAGGCAGCAAAGAAGCCAGTCGAGGGGAATTCAGGTTTAAAAGCCATACAGGAAGCTTGGTAATGTTTCCAGAGAGAGCACAAGCTACAAAGCACCTAATTAACAACTCGAGTGGGGTTATATGGGGAGTCCGAACCACAAGGCTCGGCCTTGGCCATCCAAGAATTTCAGAGCTGCGTCACCCAAGAGTGTCACTTGGATACTCTTCAGTTCGAAAAGAGCTTTGTGATAAATATGGTTCTAAAACATCTGGAGGGCCAAGATTAAGCCCCTTGCCTTGCATAATGCCGGGTTCATTGGTGGAGCTTCTGTCTTCAGGTGAGGGCCGCGCACTGTGTGGATGCCCAGTCCAGTCTGCCAAAGCCCCCTCAATTTGGTCATGCTCGATTTCCTTCACGGTTGGGTTTTACATTGCTTCGCTAGTAACTTTTTAATGGTTTTTTAAATTCTTCACTACGAAACTTTTACGTGTATTTGCATTGAGCACCATCTTAAAAGGCCCGAGGGGGGTAAACCTTGGCTGTAGGCAGGTTGCCCGTGGGGCGGTCAACCTTGGCCGTAGACAGGCCGCCCGTGGGGGGTCCAACCTTGGCCGTAGGCAGGCTGCCCGTGGGGGGGGGGTGTCAACCTTGGCCGTAGTCAGGCTGCCCGTGGGGGGGGGGTTGTCAACCTTGGCCGTAGGCAGGCTGCCCGTGGGGGGGGTGTCAACCTTGGCCGTAGGCAGGCTGCCCGTGGGGGGGGGGGGTGTCAACCATGGCCGTAGGCAGGCCGCCCGTGGGGGGTGTCAACCTGTAGCTCTGACCCTTACGTCTCTGTCATCTCGTGCCTTTTTCCAAGTGGAAAGTGTTAGAGTGGAGACCTCTCAAAGCCATGGCGACGAACACTGGTGCTTGTTGGGAGACGCCAAGGTTCAACATATTTATCTGTAACGTAGAAGGTACACATTTTAGAAGCCAGGTGGCCATGAACGGTTTGTTCTTAATCGTGTAGCCTAACCTGGAAATCTAGGTGCCAGTGGCTTCCTGACTCCCGGTTTGTCAAGCCCTGGTATGCAGTCACAATTCCCGGTGACATGTATGCTGGGGGCACTAATGGTCTGTTTCTTTGCTCTATTACAGTAACTTTTTTTGGGGGGGGGGGGGTTGTTCCCAGATTATGTCATAAGCGGGGGGCTTCCCCACCAGGGTGCTGTGTTTCCCCAGTTTGTGATGGGACGGTCCTGGGGAAATTCGGCACGGCAAGCCTTAGATGTCGTCATCCTGTAACTGGTTATCTATCTCTAAATCCTGCTTTCTTTTCAGGACTGGCAGCCGCCCTTCGCTGTTGAGGTGGACAATTTCCGCTTCACTCCACGAATTCAGAGACTCAATGAATTGGAGGTAAGCGGCTTCCGCAATGTCTGGGTGGGGTAATATATATAAAATATATTTAACAAGTTGAAGACTTCCTGTCTGACGTTTTGAAAATGATCAGGACCCGAGTTGGGGGAAGCGGGGAGCTTGTTTTATTTTATATAACTGTATTTTTCTCCTGGCTTCTCTCCTCCCCGCGATGTGATGGACATGATCACAACATCCTGTATTCACAATGAAGGATCCTGCTTCTGTTTTTATATTCTCGTGTCCTTCCTTTTACACTCGGGGAATCGGCGTTCAGTCCTGTAAATGACACCAGCTCGTTCATTGTTTCAGACATGGGGTGTAAGGTTTCCCATTATTCATAAAACAAGTGAAGGCGAGCAAAATGTTAAACAAGCTGCCCGGGCTCAACATACCGTCACGCTGCCCACTGAGTAGTGTGTGTGTGTGTGTGTGTGTGCACATCCCGGCAATTCAGAGAACTGCTTCACAGAGCTCATGTGCTACATTTCCCATATGCAGCAAGGAACTCTGGGTAGGACATGCAAATGAAGTCTCCAATTTCTCACTTTTCTGTGTTTAAAACAGACCCAGGATGCAAAAAAGTGAGAAATTGGAGACCTCATTTACATGTCCTACCCAGAGTTCCTTGCTGCATATGGGAAATGTAGCACATGAGCTCTGTGAAGCAGTTCTCTGAATTGCTGAGATGTGTAAATGTCTTCCACAAATTATAACGTTTATTATTTGCTGTGTGGCGGCTTTTAAACTCACGCTTTGCCCGCCACCATAATGTGTGTGTCCATGTTACTATTGAAGAATGTAAGGACCTACAGTACATTCTTTGTGACATTATAGAACTTGCTATGTCACGAAGGTACTGTATGTCCAATAGAAAAAGCCCAGGATTATTTTAAAGGGACAGTATCACTTCCATAAGCTGTAACTAGATTACTTGTGCGTAACGACTAAACCCACCTTATTTTTATTCTTTTGTTTTTGACGTAATTGCATGTAAAAAGGAATAAAATTCATCTAGGGTTTTTTTTATGTCCAATGATACAACATTTACCAAAAACTGCACTTTACAGCCTTTTGTCTAACCGTTAATGAGGTGGGGGAGGAAATGTTTTTAGATCAGGGTATCGTATTGTTCTCCAGTCTAATCAAGTTTAGAGATGGCAGCTGTATGTGATAAGACAGGGAGCTTAAAAGACTTCTGTCCCTGGTGATGTCCTTCGTGTTGTGTGGGATGTATTCAGTGGGATGTGAGGCGGTGACTGACCCATTCACTCCATTCTATGGCCAAAGTCACACAACGAGGAGCAAGTAATGGAAAGATACGGGAGGGGGGGCAGTCTACAACACAATATCACACAATGGATGCACCCAGTGACACCTACAGAGGCAAATATCTGTCAGGGTGGCACCTGGCATTCGCCGTGGTGGGACCCATGTTCAGGTGGTTAGAGCCCTTTTAGGCAGGAATATTCTGGAGGTACCTGGGATTAAGCTGACTGAGGCAGGTCTGAGTCCAGGGCGTGGTACAAAGGGGTAAACCAGGGAGGATAGTCAGGACGGTCCGTGATCAGTGGCTGGCAGCAAGGAGGCAAGGTCGGTGGGTCAAGCAGGGTCTGGTACACGGTGATCAGTATAAACATAAAGGCAGGTCTGGATAACACAGGGGTTGACTTGTCAATGCAAAGCCAAGTTGCACGAGTGGGAGTTGATCTTTTTATTGACAGACAAGGGGGTGTGGTGTATGTTTGTGGTTTGTGTTTAACTGTTAGACCTGTCCAGCACTCAAGGGGGTTGAGGCAGCACTTTTCAAGTATGCATACATGCAGAGCAGGTTCTTGCGCACATACAGGTACTGATCCCTGACAATATCACACAATGGATGCACCCAGTGACACATATAGAGGAAAATATCACACAATGGATGCACCCAGTGACACATATAGAGGAAAATATCACACAATGGATGCACCCAGTGACACATATAGAGGAAAATATCACATAATGGATGCACCCAGTGACACATATAGAGGAAAATGCCTTTTTGAAGGAGTCTGTAGTGTCATTCAGCAGACATAAAGTGTATTTTCATATTTACCCACTTTTCTTTCTTAGTGTTTTCCATGCCTACCTCAGGAGGCACTTTGATCTAACCAGTGTGCATACTTTAATATACATAAACGCACTGAGCATGTGCGACTGAGTTGCTCCTCCTGCACTGTGAGCTGTGGGGAAGGCGGGGCTGACCTTTCACCCCCAGCTACTGCAGAGACAGGGAAGGAAAGAAATCCATACACACAGGGAGAAAGCAGAGAGAGGGACAACAAAGAAAAGCAGAGACACAGCAAGAGACGGCACAAGAAAGTGTGAGTGACTGTTTATGTAAACCATGAGGCCCCGTTCACACCTGGGTGTTTTTACAGCGTGTTCCTGCGTGCTGTAAAACGCCCAAGCACGGAAACCCCATGATTTCCTATGGGGCCCGTTCACCTAGGCGTTTTACCTGTGTCCTACGTCCAAAGTACGGGAGCTTCTTTGGGGCGTATTTGCAGCGCGTTCACTCTGCAGTCTATGGCCGTGAACGTGCTGCAACGCGCGTTCGCATGTTTTTACGGTTGCACAATACGCGTGTAAAAACCCGCGTGTATCGCGTACGTAAAAAAAACGCGCAGGTGAGTACCCAGCCTGAAAGGGCGCAAGTGAGTGTGAGTTTTGATTTCCCAGTTGCAGAGATGCTAATATTCAGCTCCTCGGTTTCCCCAGTCAGAGCTCCTGAGCTGCACAGCTTGTGCTAGTTCATACAGTCACAGGTATTTATAAAGCGCTAACAAGTTCCATAGCGCTGTACAATGGGAGAGGCAGAATAACAAATGTCCATACAAGTTAAACACACAACAGCAGGAGAGGACCCTGCCCAAGAGCTTACAATCTGAGAGGGGTGACACACTAGGTGAGGGTAATGGCTGAGTATGTGAAGTAGTGGGGTGCATGGGGGGGCTGTGGGCGAGATGGAGCAAGAATGTAGTTCATGTGTAGCTTTTGATGGGTGGAATAGTGGGCGGGGAATATTCAGGAAGTATGAACTGAACACCCCTAGCTGAGGGGCGTCGCCAGAGAAGATGAAATGACAGAATTTAAAGCATGAAAATAAACTTTTTTTTCTTTTTTTTCCATTTTACTCATTTTTAAAACTTTGGTTTTATTCTAGTTTGTCTATAGGTATAAAAACGTTTTAAATGTCTATTTAAAAATCTATTTCTAGACCTGCATATCCCTTATGCTTGCCGGCATCCGAGGGGCCGGGGTGGCTGTTCGAATGCTCTGACAGCCGCGCCTGGAGCTCTCCGCAGCATACTTACCTTCCTGAGCGACGCCGACCAAAGTCTTTGCGCGTGCACTCGTTGAAGGACCCCAGCCGCGATCACGGGGACTCCCACGTGATCGCGGCTGGGGTCCTTCAACATGCGGAAGTGCAGACACTTTACCGGCGCCGCTCAGAAAGCTAAATATGCATCGTAGAGAGCTCCAGGGGTCAGAATGCCGATTAGAGCATTCGAACAGCCGCACCATGTCTGGTCTGGGGTCTGAGCTTGGGGGCCATATCTATGAGCTGGGGGCATAATCCATGGGAGCTGGGGGCATTCTGTATATCTATATATCTCGGGGGGGGGGGATATATTCATGTGAGCCGGGGGAATTTTCATGTGGTCTGTTCTTATTGGAAAGTGGTCACATGACATAAAATGTATCGGTACTCGGTCTTAAAGTGGTATCGGTGCATCCCTAGTTGTAGCATATAATTACGCGGATAGAGAAGAACACACGTAGTACGCGCGCAACACACAACGTGCGCTGACGACGTCCGTCATGGAAACAGCAAGGCTGTTGTGGTAGGATTGACACGACGTTAGTCGCGTACTGAATGTCAAATGCCCAGCGCTTTTTTCTTTTTTTTTTTTCATTCAACTCTAACGCATCGTCTGGCGTCTACCATCTCTTCCGTTTTTTATAAAGTGCGTCCTTTTTAATGCACGCTAGTGCGCAGAGAACACCTAGTGTGCACCCGGCCTAAAAGCTGGCGAGATGAATTGCAGTAGATAATCTAAATAATCAAGGCTGACTGGAACATATAGCACTCGTTTCCCAGGCTTGTCACATACAGCAGTGAATCTCTCCCTGGTCCTCAGGTCTCCCGAATAGGCCAGGTTTTAAGGATTTTGCTTGGGGTAATGCTGACTGAATCCTGCAATCACTGAGCAGCAAATCAGATCACCTGTGCTGTGCTTCAGATATCCTGCAAACCTGGCCTGTTAGGGGAACCTGCGGAACACTGCAGCGGAAGGTTGAATTTGGGAGTTGTCCTGGGGGGGGGGCCCTGGTGCCACACGAATGTTTAAACGGTGTCTTCCGTCTGTAACATCAGATTCTGAAATGCCCGCTATCCCAAGCGTTCCGGGTGACTGGTGCCTGACCTGGGTGTATCCACACAGACCCCGCTCTCCCGGCTTCCTCGCTGCTGCCGGAAAACACTGGCAGAGACAGAATCTTGCTTTCTGTGGTTGGTGGGTTTCGCCTCTTGCGCTGCTTTTCGGTGCCTTTTTTATAGATCGCTTTTATTCGTCGCAGCTCGCCGATGTTTGCTCATGTGTTTAGACAAAGCCAGAGTAAGAGGAGAGCCCCGTGCAAATAATCCCGCAGGGTCTGACATATTTGCTGAATGGACACGTCCGATAAACCCAGGCTGCAAATAACTTCCCTGCTGCCGAGCAGATCAGGACCAAAAGAAGCCGACGGATGGGTCTCCTGGTGTGGCAGCTCGTAGGAGCCAACCATGAGCTGCATCCAAAGCCTGGTGTAAACCTCACGGAGCTCCCGCAAGCTTTGCAGCTCCATCGACTATAATGACTCGGGTTCAGATTAGCCCTGGCTTGGAATTCGGCTGCGTGTGCTTTTTATTAGCCCGGTAATTCCCAGAATTCTTTGAATGCAAAAGATGGCATCATGGGGGTTGTAGTGCAGCAGCATCTAAGGGGGCAGAGTTGGAGAGTCATGCTGTAGGGTAGTGATGGCAACTACATATCCGTTTGGGTTGCTGCACCTCTCGAGCGAGGATGACGTCCTTGGTGTTTCAGTGTAGGGCCTTTAACAGGTGTAGTAATGCTTGGCGCTACCTTTTCTGTTAACGGGTTGGAGGGGCCAGTTACAGCTTGACATGTAACTAAAGGAAAGGAGTCCCTGGCGCCCCCTGTTCCCTCCCCCCTCACCCAATGTTGTAAAATTTATATATTTTTGTTTATTTTTGTATTGCTACATTGTTACAGGCAGAAACAAGAGTCAAGCTGAATTACTTGGACCAAATTGCCAAGTTTTGGGAGATCCAAGGGTCGTCTCTGAAAATCCCAAATGTGGAGCGCAGAATCCTGGATTTATACGCGCTCAACAAGGTGAGGGATGGCGTGCCAAGCCACAAGCCTGCGCTTTATTGTCTTTTTCTCCATCCCCGTAACATTTTATTTAAGACAAATGTAGCCTCCTGTCAGTAATTTGCTCAATGGGCAGAGCCCCCCCCCCCATGTCACCTTGTTACATTTTGCACCATTGATTTGTGGGGCGACTGAAGAGCTGTACCCCCCCCCCCCCCGGCTGCCTTGGTGCTGCTTGTGTCCGCTCTGTCCACGTGTTGCTAAATGTAACTAGAAACGGTTAAAAGCACCTCCTGTCCATACAGAAAGCTCAGACTACAAAGGGCCATATTACGTAGGTGATGCAAAAACACCTTTTTGTTTGTTCCATTTTTTTTCTTTGCAAAAAACCATAAACGCAAACAAAGGATTTTTTTTTCAGTGTGTTTTTGCAAAATATTAGGATGGTCATTAAAATATTTTTTAAGACAGTTTGTTCAATTTTTTTTTTTTTTTTTTTTTTTTTGCAAAAACCCATAAACTCAAACGGTCTTAAAAAAAAATCTTCTTTTAAAGACCCATTCTAATATTTAGCAAAAACCATTAGAAAAATCTTTTTTTTTTTTTTTTACATATTGAAACCTATGGGATTCGCCTGCTTAGGCTAGGGTCAGACAAACGCAGTGTTAACGTCCGTGTTGCCGCACATAAGTACGTCCGTGATAGCCTACAATTGTGTTAAATGAAGCCCCACACACGAAGTGCGGAGGCATGACGGACGCTGCAAACGGACGCAGGTTAGGCAAGAACGTAATACTGCTAGAACAAACGTGCGGAGTGCACCACGTCCGCATAGCTTTGTGTGTGAGTGATGGAGCGTGGTCAGATGGACTGCATTTATACGTCCAGGATTTTTGACGGACAGAATGTTTTTTCATTGTAATTTATTTTCCCTGCTACATCAGTCAAAAAATCCGTCAGTGAAAAAAACGGACTGTGTGGCCACTACCTTGTCGTCAGTCAGAAAGTACGGACGCACAGTCCGTACAAAATGCGCTCATCTGACCCTAGCCTTAACCCCTTCACTGCTGAGCCATTTCACATCTTAAAAAAAACACCACTTTTTTTAATTTTTTTTTTTTCTTTCTTTACATTAAACCTGGTCATGTTTGCTATCATTCTAAAGCCTGGCCTTTCTAATGATACCAAACCTGATCCAATTAGCTGCCAACAGCTGGGAGATAGGGGGTTACTATCTCCACCCCATCTTTCCTTAGGAGTCAATGAGGACGTTCCTCAGCAGTGAAAGGGTTAAACCTGCCGAATTGATTCACTTGAAATCAGGGCATTTCGTCAGAACTTCGGTGCAATTCGGCGTTCTGTGAATAAAAGATATGATAGTCTTCTACGGGGCAGTTTCAGTGCCGTTGCATTGCAACAAATTTCACCGTATTTTGCTGTCAGTTTGCCTGTATTTAACGAATTGACAGCTTGGTGAATTGCACCGACCGGTGAAATACGCCATTGGGAGGTCAGTGACTCGCCCCTCTATTCTTTCGCCAAATCGCCCTGATTTTATGATCTCACATTGCAGCTGTTCTACGTGAAATGGAAAAAGGAATAATATTTTGCTTTGCGATGATCCCCTGCGGAATAAGCCACGGGGGATTCTTATCTGCTGCTATTTCCGCCATCCCCAGATAATCCTAATAATTGCATGTACAGAGCTGTGTTACCACATCTATTAAATGCCTTAACAGACCTTCGCAGCATTGTGGCGGATACCTCCTCTTTAAAGTCCATCTCGTGTCAGCGTTTTCATGTCTTGCAGTTTGACGGCTGGGTAAAATGTAACAGATTGAAAAGGTGGCGTGGAAGTATTGCTTTTTTTTTTTTTTTTGTCTCCCCTGTATGAGCGTGCAGGAGATATGCGGAAAGTCTAATATTACCTTATGCTGATAACCCAGGCAATGGCAAAAAGACAAAGGCAATGTGATTCTTGTATGAAAATAAAGTATTTATAAATTCGTGTTTTTTCTTTGTTTTTTTTAAAATATAATCTTTCGATTTTATAAAATATTTTTATAGAAATTTATAAATATTTTTATAAAATACATAGGGCCCTATAAGTATACACACAATTACATTTTTCGTGCGCAAAAACACTAACGCGAGGGGCAAAACCCTTTGCGCCGAACGTCGTATTACGCATTTTGTGCACAAACGTCTAACGCAAGTGACCCTGCGCGAACCCTTTGCGAGCGCAATTAAGTGCGCGCATCCTATACTTAACATTGTAAGCAAAAATGCGCTGGTGCGTGCATGGTATTACAGTCTTAGTGCAAAATTTAACGGACAACGTTTGCGCGCATAACTTTAACATCTTTGAAAAGCCGGTGGTAACGGCAAATTGTAACAACCTGACCGTACCGAACTGCGGATTCACAACGGAGAACGTCGATGCCTTTTTTTCTTTTCTTTCCTAGATCTGTCAAAAATGACGGCCACTACCTTGTCTTCCATCAGAACGTACATCTGCTGTGCGCAGTCTGCACAAAAATGCGCTTGTCTGGCGGACGTGCGTTAAAAATTACATTGCGCTCGCTGATTTCTGCACGCAATTTTTGCGCATTGGTTTTACGAGCGCAATTTCCCGACGGAAGATAAAATGCACGAGTAATGTAATTCCAGCTGTGATATTCGTGCGTTAACGCTTCGCGCAAAAAACCCATGCGTTTAGCGTGCATTTTGCGTTAATGTAATAGAGCCCATATTAAATAAATCACCCCTTTTTAATATACAAAATTATATTTTTTGTATAAAAAAAATTTAGTAATTTTTCCTACATAAATGCATAAAGTTTGTATGGGGATGGGTGGAAGTATGTATAATATATATTTTTTATGTTCTCCCTTTAAATGATAATCTCAGGCCTAGGCCCCCTGCATTCAGAGGGCTGAATCGCCCCGTCCTTTCCGCCTCTTCTCTTTTCGGTCTTTATAATTTGACTCCATATTTAATCTTCGGTGTATGTCGTCCTCCTAGATCGTCCAGGATGAAGGCGGCTATGAAGTCATCTGCAGGGAACGGCGATGGGCCCGTGTGGCGCAGAGAATGGGCTACCCCTCAGGGAAAAACCTCGGCTCTCTCTTGCGTTCGCACTACGAGCGTGTCATCTACCCGTTCTCCATGTACCAATCGGGCGCCAATATGGTGGTAAGAGCTGATCCTTCCTGCGTCGGAATTGGTAAACGTGCACAGCGCTGCATCCCTGCTCACTGTGATTTGTCTTTTAATACCGCAGGACTATGCAGAAAGACCTCGTTATGACAACGAGGAGAAAGACAAGGAGTACAAACCGCACAGTATTCCCCTGCGGCAGTCTGTGCAGCCTTCGAAAATTACCAGTTACGGGCGACGAGCCAAACGTCTTACCCAAGAGGTGAGCTCTGCTCTCTGGGGACTAATGGCTTATTCCCTCCAGGTGCAAACTGACAGATCTGTTTCTTCATCATACCTCCACTCGTTTGTTTACACGTCTTCTGTTGCCTTCATCATTGCACTCGCATAACGTCGATCTGCCATGGCTTGTGTAGTGGGTGTGAGCTGCAGACCTATGGCTGCCCTGTCTCTCATGCCATGTAGCTGCTTCACTTCAGGACGGTGTGTTGAGGAGGTTGCAGGTCATCTTGCATGTCGAGCCTGGTTTCCGGGCACCGCCTGCTCTCACGTGTTCTCTCCATGTTTTTGTCATCTCATGCAGGATCCTGACAGCTCAGATCCTGCCTCCCACAGCTCTCCTCTGCCCCCTGAAACATCACCACCCTGGGTATACAGGACTGTGTGCTTTTTATTACTCTTGTCTCTAGCGCACTCTACGTTGCATATACCTGCGTCTCTCTCCTCTTCCTTTCCTCTCCCTCCTCCTTGCTCTCTCCCTCCTCCTTGCTCTCTCCTGCTCTCTGCTCTCTCCTTGCTCTCTGCTCTCTCTTGCTCTGCTCTCTCCTTGCTCTCTCCTTGCTCTCTGCTCTCTCCTTGCTCTCTGCTCTCTCCTTGCTCTCTGCTCTCTCCTTGCTCTCTGCTCTCTCCTTGCTTTTGCTTCTCTTGCTCTCTGCTCTCTCCTTGCTCTCTGCTCTCTCTTGCTCTCTGCTCTCTCCTTGCTCTCTGCTCTCTCCTTGCTCTCTTGCTCTTCCTTGCTCTGCTCTCTCCTTGCTCTCTGCTCTCTCTTGCTCTCTGCTCTCCTTGCTCTCTGCTCTCTCCTTGCTCTCTGCTCTCTCCTTGCTCTCTGCTCTCTTGCTCTCTGCTCTCTCTTGCTCTCTGCTCTCTCCTTGCTCTCTCTCTCCTTGCTCTCTCTCTCTCCTTGCTCTTGCTCTCTCCTTGCTCTCTGCTCTCTTCTGGTCTCTCCTTGCTCTCTGCTCTCTCCTTGCTCTTCTCCTTGCTCTCTGCTCTCTCCTTGCTCTCTGCTCTCTCCTTGCTCTCTGCTCTCTCCTTGCTCTCTGCTCTCTCCTTGCTCTCTGCTCTCTCCTTGCTCTCTGCTCTCTCCTTGCTCTCTGCTCTCTCCTTGCTCTCTGCTCTCCTTGCTCTCTGCTCTCTCCTTGCTCTCTGCTCTCTTGCTCTCTGCCTCTCCTTGCTCTCTGCTCTTCCTGCTCTCTGCTCTCTCCTTGCTCTCTGCTCTCTCCTTGCTCTCTGGTCTCTCCTTGCTCTCTGCTCTCTCCTTGCTCTCTCCTGCTCTCTGCTCTCTCTCTTCTCTCTGCTCTCTCCTTGCTCTCTGCTCTCTCCTTGCTCTCTGCTCTCTCCTTGCTCTCTGCTCTCTCCTTGCTCTCTGCTCTCTCCTTGCTCTCTGCTCTCTCCTTGCTCTCTGCTCTCTCCTTGCTCTCTGCTCTCTCCTTGCTCTCTGCTCTCGCTCTCTGCTCTCTGCTCTCTCCTTGCTCTCTGCTCTCTCCTTGCTCTCTGCTCTCTCCTTGCTCTCTGCTCTCTCCTTGCTCTCTGCTCTCTCCTTGCTCTCTGCTCTTCTCTCCTTGCTCTCTGCGCTTCTCTCCTTGCTCTCTGCGCTTCTCTCCTTGCTCTCTGCGCTTCTCTCCTTGCTCTCTGCGCTTCTCTCCTTGCTCTCTGCGCTTCTCTCCTTGCTCTCTGCGCTTCTCTCCTTGCTCTCTGCGCTTCTCTCCTTGCTCTTCTGCGCTCTCTCCTTGCTCTCTGCGCTTCTCTCCTTGCTCTCTGCGCTTCTCTCCTTGCTCTCTGCGCTTCTCTTTTGGCCCCTCTGCCCTTCTCTTTTGGCCCCTCTGCCCTTCTCTTTTGGCCCCTCTGCCCTTCTCTTTTGGCCCCTCTGCCCTTCTCTTTTGGCCCCTCTTCTCTCTATCCCCTTTCCCCCGCCCCCCCCCCATCTCTTTGTAGTAAGCCTAGCTCTGTCAGGGTTTGTCTAAACCAGGTTTAACCGTAGAAAGTCTATTTTAGTGCATGTTTCAATGACCACACTAATCTGTATAGTATGGCTGTGTTTCAGCATCCTCTCTGCCTCTTCAGATTGCCGTTTCCTTCTTCCAGCTCCCAATGCTTCTGTGTTTATTTCTGTTTTTTTAAAGAACCATAGATTGTTTTTTTTGACCCTTCCTTTTTGGGTATTCCACTAATCTAGCACTCTAGACTGGATTTCCTAACGTGTCCTTTCCTTACTTGTCGTTTCCTTGTCACCGGGTAAATCAGCCGGAACCCACAGAAGAAGATATAGAGAAGAACCCAGAGTTGAAGAAGCTTCAGATCTATGGTGCTGGACCCAAGATGATGGGGTTAGGGCTTATGGCTAAAGACAAGAACCTGCGAAAGAAAGGCAAGTGACGCTTTACCCAAATTTCCAGCGGGGAAGATTTGAGGGAGCCCTAGCTTTAAGGTTATGATAAAGGTTTCGGGCAGGGCTGTCAAACGCTGGCCTTCCAGATGTTTCTGAACTACAACTCCCATGATTTCCTGGCCTTCTATTGAATCGAAAGAAATTCTGGGAATTGTACGCATCGGCCTTTTTGGGTAGGCCAGAGTTTGTAATCCCTGTTTTAGAGTCCTTGCTCCGTAACATCATGTATCTATTCTAAAATGCGCTTCAAAGAGACCCGTGAGAACTGAAGAGACTAGGTCCTGCATTGCATGGGATGGCTGTCGGATATAATCTCTGCACGTGAATACAACACGTTATATATTGGATTTATCAGCCAAGCCTCCAATATGTCAGGGATTATTATTTCATAAGAAATTTATACGAGACACAAATATCAATCGTCTATATTTCTTAGAAATTCTCCTAAATTCTTTTTAATTGTCTGTGTTTTGCTTTGAAAAATACAATAATCAATAATCGGATAAAAATATATATATTTATTATGTACACAAGTTTCAAATCTCATAAACAAAAATTTATAAACCACAATCCATCAGCATATAAAAACTAGCTTCACAATATATATATCTCCTGTTAGTAACTGCATATATGATTAATATCATTTACCTTATCAGTTAGCAACTAATACACAAATGGTTAATAAACATTTCTGCTTAATACAACATGCATTTCCCAGCAAACAATGTTTAACCAGCTAGATCTTATATATATTTTTCCCTATGCTGCATGGATCACAAAAGATGAGCTAATTTAATAATAATAAGCGATAAAACTTATTTAGTGAATCCTCCCCTAATCTCGAGAATTAAACTTTTAATCTTTTGCTTTTTATTTTGTAGTTATATAATTCCTTGCTTATTTTAATCACAGTAATTTCCAAATTATGTATATGTGTGTGTGTGTGTATCAATCTTACAACATTTCTTTTTAGGAATAAATCCTTATGTCCACGTCTTCATATTTCTATCTGCAGAATAGAAATACTTAGAATTTTTGGAGTTAGCCAGTATCTGAGAAGTCTCAGTCTACGTTGCAAGAATATCTACAAATATATAGAATTACATTAATTCCTTAATTTCATACATTACCTGTCCAATCTGGATTTTAATAAGTCTTGGAATTTTCTATGTGATGCTTTGTTTTGCAATATGTGAACATTATCGATATCAGATAATCAATGCATGTGAGTTAGAGATTTGGTGAGAATCTTGATTGCCTCATGTCTTGGGATCTGCCTGCATCGTGGTGTGAGTCTGAGTGTTGGAATCTTGGACTCTCAGAGGGTCATGTGTAATGCATTTCGGTGTGAGTCTCTGAATGCTGGAATCTCCGACTGATTTGCAACCAACACTGCCACTTCAATTACAGTAAATTTGACGTCACTGGCAATATTATTATTACATCAAATCTAATATTTACTATCCTCTAGAGGGCAGTATTGCACTTCTTAATTAATTCCACCATTTCTTTTTAATATTCTTAACTCGGGTCAAAAGGTCAATCTACACAAAGACCTTCTCTTCTCCCAATGTATAGACATTGTCTCTACCTGCCATATCTAATTTATATCCCTACTCCCTTTTGAAATTACTTACTATCAGCTAAATTCTTTTCTGGTTAACTCAACAGAATCTATTCTTTAGTAATTTTTATTATTTACCAATTATATACTTTCTACAATATTTATTGGAGTATATATTTCCTACTGTAAATATAATAAAATATACCTTGATTATAAACATATATTTTGTGAATATAAATCTATATTACAGAGATATTAACTCTTATTTCTATACCCAAAAGACAAAATATCTTTTGTTTTAAAAACTTAAGACAGACCAATAAATTTAATTATGACACGTCTTAGCACTTAACTCTAACATTATCACACAAAAACATTCTAGGTTCCTTCATGTCTGGCACTTCTAAAAAAAATATAAAAGACTTCACCCAGGAATGAACTCTGTAAAAAAAAAAAAAAAATCGTTCATTTCTAATCCTAGAGAAAAGTGAAAGAAAAAAACTGTCTTTAAAAACAAAATGGCTACAGGCATCCATTTTAATTTTTCCTTTCTGTAATATACCCGACATGGCCTAAAACCGTGTTTCCAGAACCTGTCCTCAGGACCCTCTAACAGGCCAGATTTTACAGATTACCTTTGGGAAATGCAGACTGAATCCTGCAATCACTGAGCAGCAAATCATAGAATTTTCCTAGAGTATGGACAGTAAGTTAGCATTTTAATAAAGGACTCGGAGGTGAGTATTGCAATCGCTTTTCTTTTAATGAAATGGCTAGATCACCTGTGCTATGCTTCAGATATCATGCAAACCTGGCCTGTTATGGGTACTTGAAGACCGGTTTGGGAAACGCTAGCCTAAAGATGCTGTTGGCGGTGTTTGTGGATGTTAAACCTTGTGTCTTCTAATTGGTCTTTAATTTTCCTTCAGAGAGTGAAATCCCGGAGTGTCCCCCAACGCTCGTGATTAAAGAAGAGGTCGGTGCGGACGTACGAGAACCCGGGGAAGTTCACGCACATATAAAGCGCGAACGCTCCCTCAGCCCCGAGCCCTGCACAAAGCTGACCATGAGATTGCGCAGAAATCACAGCAGCGCCCAATTTGTAAGTAAATGGGTTGCTGCAGGTGACCACTTTTTTTTTCCTTTGCTTGTTTGCCCTCCAACAGTAACCATCCTTTCTGTTTTAAGGTGGAGTCCTACATCTGTCGGATCTGTTCCCGTGGGGACGATGACGACCGTTTGCTGCTGTGCGACAGCTGCGACGATAACTACCACACGTTCTGCCTTCTACCCCCACTCGCCGAGCCACCGAAGGGTCTCTGGCACTGCCCCAAGTGCGTCATGAGGGTACGTAACCAAAATGCTTCTGGTGTTATGAGACCAGACTGAGACGGTTAGGAATCCAAAGGACCATCGGCCTACATACACCTCAATCTGTACGTTCTCTTCAAACAGGAGTGCAAGCGTCCTCCTGAAGCGTTTGGGTTCGAGCAGGCCACTCGTGAGTACACTCTGCAAAGCTTCGGGGAGATGGCGGACTCGTTCAAGGCTGACTATTTTAACATGCCGGTGCACGTGAGTGGCTTCTTCTTGCACCCTGGTGCTCGCACACATTCTTAAAGAAACCTGCTTTGTTGGTTCGGACCGGCAAACTAACCAGGCCATTAAAATGTGATTTCTTTCTGTAGATGGTCCCTACGGAGCTTGTGGAGAAGGAGTTTTGGAGACTGGTGAAAGGTATAGAGGAGGACGTCACGGTGCAGTATGGCGCTGATATTCACTCCAAGGATTTTGGCAGTGGCTTCCCCATGATGGATGGCAAGAGTGATCTCACTCCGGAGGAACAGGTCGGTTCTCCGTATTTTTTTTGCCCTCTGGTCTCATACCTTCCTCTATGACCGTTCTTGATCTTTTCCTTTTACTCTGTTTTGCTCAGGCATATGCCACCTGTGGCTGGAACCTGAATGTAATGCCAGTGCTGGAGCAGTCAGTGCTGTGCCACATAAATGCAGACATATCTGGCATGAAGGTACCCTGGCTGTATGTGGGCATGGTGTTTTCTGCCTTTTGTTGGCATATTGAGGATCACTGGAGCTATTCCATTAACTACCTCCACTGGTGAGTATCCACGTCTCGCTTCTTCCTTTTTATTTCATTTCCGTCAATATTTGGGAGTTTCTGGCTTTATTTAATAACAAACCTACCGGTTCATACAGGCTCTTGGATAAAGCAAATCTTTATTTAAACTACATTTAGGCTGGTGTCAGGCGAGCCCACTATGTGCGCCCGTACTAACGTCCGTCGCAGCGTTGTGGGGGGCCAGCTACACGCTGTTGCGCGCGTCACTGCGGCCGTGCTGCAAGCTTCTCTGTCAAAGCGGTACGGTGCGTGTTCGGGCTGCAAAGCGTGTGATTTTCCATAGGAGGATCGAGCCTTGCAGCACTGAGTGCACTAACTGCACTCAGTGAGGTGGCCAGACGGGCGTCAGTGAGAGGAACGTCCACTCTCAAGGACTTTCCTTCTGCTCTTTAAAAACGCTCGTCTGACACCTGCCTTAAAACCAACGTTTCAGCACAAGCAAAGCCTTTATCAAGGCTCGGCTGTTGTTTTTAATGTATTTTTAAATACGTATTGTTTTGAGACCCCAAGTGCATCCACCGAGCTATTTAGAGATGTTACATATACAGTATTGATTATCCAAATGAATATGTAACCTTTTTAAATATCAAAAACATGCACTTCAAGGAAAAACTAAACTTGGCATACAAAACACCATGTGCATACCACTTATATTTTAAATCAGTGTTTCCCAAACCTGTCCTCGGGACCCACAACAAGGCCAGATTTTGCAGATCACCTTGGGGAAATGTAGACTGAATCCTGCAATCACGAAGCAGCAAATCACATCACCTGTGCTGTGCTTCAGATATCTGCAAACCTGGTGAGGCTGAGGGTCCTGAGGATAGGTTTGGGAAACACTGACTTAAATCCTAGAAGCACAATGTTCTTCCTGGGGAGAGGTGCTATGAAATTCTGAGATCTCCTGTCGCCCTGTGTTACTATAAAGAAGCTACAAGGATCAGCCGCCTCACTGCAACCAAAACTTACTTAACTGTTGCATTACAGCAGCCGGGGATTTGTCAGAATACAGGGAGAGCTGTGGGGTCAGTCTCTGCTGTACAGGGATAAGATTCAGGGGGTTATGAGTGTAAATCCCTGTAGTACAGATACAAGGTGTTGCTGTAATTGCCATACACAGGCATTATGCAGCACAGATACAAGGTGTTGCTGTAATTGCCATACACAGGCATTCTGCAGCACATACAGATACAAGGTGTTGCTGTAATTGCTATACACAGACATTAGGCGGCACATACAGATACAAGGTGTTGCTGTAATTGCCATACACAGGCATTATGCAGCACAGATACAAGGTGTTGCTGTAATTGCCATACACAGGCACTATGCAGCACATACAGATACAAGGTGTTGCTGTAATTGCTATACACAGGCATTATGCGGCACATACAGATACAAGGTGTTGCTGTAATTGCCATACACAGGCATTATGCAGCACATACAGATATTGCATTGCTAATCATCTCATTATGATCACGACAAAGCCCCCATAAGCAGGAGAGCTCACCATTTTATTATGTCTGCAGTACATTTACTGCATCTGACAAAGGCCATTTCTGCCTGTATGCTGATAATAGCTTTTACATCCCATCTTTTAGTGTACACTATGCAGCCCATGTTGCAAATAATAAACCTTTTTCTTCAAACCTCTCTCAAGGAAAACCCCACCAGCTTTCAAACAGGACTTTCTATTCTTACAATGTGTTTCCCTCACACCTCTGCATCTCCGTGCTGTTTCAGGGGAGAGCCCAAGACGTGGTATGGTGTCCCATCGTCGGCAGCAGAGCAGCTTGAAGGAGTGATGAAGAGACTGACCCCAGAGCTGTTTGAGAGCCAACCAGATCTCCTGCACCAGCTGGTGACCCTGATGAACCCCAATACCCTCATGTCACATGGGGTGCCTGTAAGTGCACTTGCTGAGTATTTGGGTCACTTTGCTCTGATCCGGCCTGCTGTCGTTTTGTGTACTTTCCTGTAGGTGCGCTGTACCCTTTTTTTGATTTTTAACTCTAAGGATACTCACGATCTTCCCTTTTTTTTTTCTCCTTTTTAGGTTGTGCGGACCAATCAGTGCGCGGGAGAGTTTGTCATCACGTTCCCAAGGGCGTACCACAGCGGTTTCAACCAGGGCTACAACTTCGCAGAAGCAGTCAACTTTTGCACAGCCGACTGGGTGAGTCCCTGCTGGTATTAATGATCTATCGGTGGCACATTAAGAGGACTTATCCTGTACATGGGATATATATAATCACGCTTAGAATTGAGGAAGACCTTTACACATCCCTGCCAGTCAGAAAACTGCTTTACAGAGCTCATGTGCTACATTCCCCATATGCAGCAGGGAACTCTAGGTAGGACATGCAAATGAAGTCTCCAATTTCCCACTTTTTTGCATCCTGGGTCTGTTTTAACACAGAACTCTCCTTGCCCGTGCCGTGCCGTACTAGATGACCTTTTATTTTTGTGCAAAGGTTTTCGGGCTTATTATGCCCTCATCAGCAGGAGATAGGCCGTGACTCGTTGCTATTTGATGCTTAACCCGTAGGGCAAATCATTACTCGTTGGAGGGGGCGGCAAGAAATTAGATTAAAAACTCTCACACACACACTTTTTTTTTTAATCTCTTAAACATTAAGATGACGGCCCATTTATTTTATAAAGCGCCAACATATTCCACAGTGCTGCATAGTGGGTAAAACAAAGTTAACAAAATTGGACACCCTGAGATCGACAGGAAAGAGAAACCTTCTCGAGTTTACAATCTAAGAGGGTGACAGAGGTGGGGTGCATGGGGGCAGTGAGATCAGAGGTACGATGGGATTATGAACATACAGCTCAGTGTCTCTGTAACTGTACATCATTTGCATGCAGTTTGTCATCACATGGGAGCGCTCTATACCAGAATCCTCACTCTACGCCGCACAATCAGGACACCCTCCCACGTGTTGAAGACGTTTATAATCCTTACTATATTTTGTAAAGCACCAGCATGTTCCACAGCGCTGTACGTGGGCACGATCCGTGCAAGCAAGACATGGTCTCAAAGTATTGTACCAATGGAATCTAGCTGATACAGGAGGAACCGAAGGCTCTCTTCCCATGGGAACATGAGATGCAGATTGATCTATACCAGTGTTTCCCAAACCTGTCCTCAGGACCCACTGACAGGCCAGGTTTGCAGATATCTGAAGCACCGCACAGGTGATACTATTGACTGCTCAGTGACTGCAGGATTCCACCTGCTTTTCCCCCAAGGTGATCTGCAAAATCTGTACTGGTTGAGGGTCCCGAGGACAGGTTTAGAAACCACTGATCTATACCTCCGTGTTCGGTAACCTAATTCCGTGTGGAATGATTGTGGAGGGGATCCGTAATGGCAGCCATGGGAAATTTCCTTCTTGCACCTTTTGCAGATTGACCCTAAGGCAGGGGTCTCAAACTCTGCGGCGACCCCCCCCCCCCCCGGATGTTTATTGCTTTCTTTTCCCAGAGTCATGGGAGCTGTAGTTGACATCTCGGGGGGGGTGGGTCATAGTTGAGATCCCTGCCCTGTGCGAGACGGCGAATGGTTCTCCGAGCTTGTTTTCACACTTGTGTTTTACGTTCTATTCCTCGGTGTTTTAGCTTCCAGCAGGCAGAAAGTGCATCGAACATTACCGGCGGCTGAGGAGATACTGTGTTTTCTCCCACGAAGAGCTGATGTGCAAAATGGCAGCGTGTCCGGAGAGGCTGGACCAGAGCCTGGCTGCTGCTGTCCACAAGGAGATGTTTCTGCTGGTACAGGAGGAACGCAGGCTGCGCAAAGCGCTGCTCGACAGGGGAATCACTGAGGCGGAGCGCGAGGCCTTTGAACTGCTTCCTGACGACGAGCGACAATGTCAGAAGTGTAAAACAACGTGCTTCCTTTCTGCACTGGCGTGTTATGACTGTCCACAGGGCCTCGTGTGTTTATACCACATTGATGACTTGTGCCAGTGCAAGCCAGCTCGTCAGTATCTCAGGTTTGTCTTCAGGCCGCTGGGTGAACGCATTAAGCTGCAAATCTTTGGTGTTAACATTGAAATGAGATCTTCAAAGCGTTACATGGTGGTCTAGGTTTGTGTGACCAGTTAGATTTCGCTAGTTAACGATGTGGCGTCTTGATTTTATTAAAGACCTGGAGGCGAGTATTAAATGCTTTGTTCTTGCTGCTGGAAGTGGCATTAAAAGAATAAAGGGAATTAAATAGCATGGTGCCCCAGGGTTCTGTCGTGTGACTGACCTCGTGTTCTCCTCAGGTATCGTTACACTCTCGACGAGCTGCCAGCCATGTTACACAAACTGAAAGGTCGGGCAGAGTCTTTTGACACCTGGGCCAGTAAAGTTAAGAAAGCTTTGGACATGGAGGATGGTGAAAAGAAAGGTAAACCATTTACAAATGCACGGTTTGATCAAACACACTTAAATGACATCCCTAGAAACAACCTTTTTAACGCCGAGTTAATGCGATGACCCTGTATCGCGATGGTCTCGCAGGGTCAGAGCGTCGCCTATCGGCATGACAAAGGATTGAGTTGAAGCAAGATTTTAATGGCTATATAGTTGATTCCCTTTTTTTATTGTTAGCAGAAAACGCACACAACGGGGTTAATCCAAAGTGCCAGTTTTGCAGCCGAGTTATTATACTTTATAAAGCGCCAGCATATTCCGCAGCGCTGTACCATGGGCACAGTATAGACAGGGTTACAATACATTGAACAACATTTTGACAAACAAGTACAGGAGGAAACGAGGCCCTATTACCGTGGGAACTCACAATCTCTAGAAGGGTTGGTGGAAACAGAGGGCTGCAAGGGGAGAAGGGAGAGGGCTGCAAGGGGAGAAGGGAGAGGGCTGCAAGGTATCAGTCGGGTGCTAGGCTTGCCTGAATAGGAGTGTCTTAGAGTGTTTGAAGGAAGGGAAACTAGGGAAAAGTCTGACTGTACGAGCGAGAGCGTTCCAGAGGATTAAATGTCAGCATTTCACAAAACAAAAAATCCGAGTGAGTGGAGAAGCTGCACGGTGAGTGGTGTGTCCTGCAAAATCCCCGCACCCAGAGCGTGTTTCCTGTGTTTGTCCTGGGGTATAATACGTGTGCTGTTCAGTAAAATCGCTTTTTGTTGTGCGACCCCCCCCCCTTCACCGGGATCTGTTTGTTGTAGCAGAGCTGGAGGAGTTGGAGGCTTTGGAGGCAGAGGCTGCGGAGCGGAAATTTGTAGAGAACGAAATACTTCATCAATTAAAGGTCACAATCAAAGAGACCAAGAGCTGCACGGACGAGGCGAGGACCCTGCTGAGCGACTCTGAACCTGCCAGGTGTGTATGTCCCAAGTGCCGCTGTACATGATCATGTCGCGTTCGTGTACCCCTGTGTTGGCCAGTGCTTTGTATGGTTTGACTGCAGGTCAAGTGTATGAAATTGTCCCACACTTTTGTTTTGATCGTGGAAAGCCAGTGGTTTTTCAGACAATATCTGGCATCATGGGGGTCTAGTGTGACCCATTGCCTGACCTTGGGTGCAGATACGGTTTGCAGGGTGGCTTTCCAGCGATCTTGTTGCCCCAATAGCTATGGTTTGAAGAGGGGGGGGGGCAGGGTTGGGCTAGTTTTACAATTCAAGGTTGACCATTATTTTACTCTTGTAAAAATCTGACTCTGAAAACACCGTGCAACGACCGAGCGACAGGTTTGGGGAGGTGCCTGTGGGCCCTGTTGACTCTGTTGATGCTCATATGGAGTGTCCGTCAGTTAACAAATCCGTCATTGTGTGTCTGTCGCCCCCCCGAGTAAAATTCTGGTCATTGTCGACCTTGATCACGTTTAAAGCGGGCTAAATTGCAGATGTCACCCAGCCCGAAGGGGATTTTAAATCTGCAAGAGGCCAGTTAGGTGTCTGAGACCATGGCCTCTTTTGTTTCTTCGTTTATGTATGTCCCTTCTGGGCTGCTGTGGTAAGCATGGTGAGCACGCTGAACCAGCCAGAAGAGCGAGGCCAAAACGTCAAGTTGTTTTATTGGCTAAGCAGATGGAGGATGCGATCACTACCCCGGCTTTTATTTAATTGCCCGAGAAACTGGTAAATTAAGGCAAAGCTGACCCGGAGGCCAGACTCGATACATATCCAATAAACTGATATCGTTTACTCCCCTATTGTCACTTACTGTTGTTGCAATGACAATAAACATCAATAATCCATAGAGGGAGATCTAAACCTCGTCAGGATACGGTTCATTGATGCAATAACTGTAAACCACGACAATTCAGGAGTAATCTCCATAGTCTGGTATACCCCCCCCCCCCCCCCCATAAGTCTTCATTGTCAGTTTTCATCATGACAAGTCCGTATAAGGAGGGGGGGTCACCCAATCGGATAGCTTTCCTAGCCCACGGTTTTCCAAACCTGTCCCCAGGTCCCCCGTAGCAGGCCAGGTTTACAGGATATGTGAAGCACAGCACAGGTGATATGATTTGCTGCTCAGTGATTGCAGGATTCAGTCTGCATTTCCCCAAGGGAATCCTTAACCTGGCCTGGTTGAGGGTCCTGAGGACAGGTTTGGGGAACACTGCTTTAGCCCCATCCTTGTCTAAATACCCCTCTAAATAGTCCTCGGGACCCTCTTGCAGGCCAGGTTTTAGGCCCCGTTCACACTGTGCGATTTCAAAATCGCGATTTTCATATTTGCAACATGGTGCGATTTTTGCAAAGCACCACCAATACAAATCGCAGATAGCAAATCACAAAAAAGGGTCATGTACCAACAACATGCGACGTCGCGCAGCAAGTTGTGAACAGCTCCATTGGAAGAGTTAACACAGCGCGACGTCGCGGCAAAATCCACGCGATAATCGCACAGTGTGAACGGGGCCTTAAGGATCACTTGGGGAAATGCAGACTGAATCCTGCAATCACTGAGCAGCAAAACATATCCTGAAAACCTGACCTGTTAGTGAGCCCTGGGGGCCACTGTTGTAGAGCACGGTTTGGCAATCTCTGCTCTCCAGATGTTTTGGAACTACATTTCCCATGAGGCTCTGGCAATCTAATAAGTGACTGAGGACCATGGGAGATGTAGCTCCAAAAATCTGGAGGGCCAAGGTTGCCGACCCCTGTTGTAGAGGACCTTTAATGTGGACAAGTCAGTATAAGGAGCTCATCAGACCTCATCTTTTTCTGCATTGTCGTATCATTTAGCCCTTGGGACCCTTAAACGTTAGTAAAGGGACACCCTGAGCTCATTCCCTCATGTGTTTTTCGATTTCTTTCAAACACTACATCCCTTTATTTTCTTTTGCTTTCCCATTCTTTTCCCTCTTTGCCATCGCTGCATTTTTATGCTTTTTATTTTTTTTTTCTCATCTTTATTAGTGGTGGCGCAGCAGTAACCTCTTTGGATAGTTTAAACAAGCTTGTGCAGCGCATTCAGTCTCTGCCGTGTCCTGTAGAGCAGCTGGCCCAACTCAAGGTAATTGGCATCGCCAAAGGATGCTCAGGTCTTTTAGGTCCCTCGGTTTTTTTTTGCAGGACAATCTAACCCACCGTCTTCTGTTCTCTTGGTACAGGAGCTGCAGGAGCGGGCGTCCTCTCTGCAGGAAGAAGCACAAAAGTGCCTGCAGTCTCTGCCGGAGAGTGGCGCTCAGCTCGAAGACATGTTGGTGCGGTGCCGGGCTTTCCGCGTGGTGCTTCCTGAAGCCGGGCAGCTAGAGAGGCAGCTCCGCCAGGGCGGGTGGCTTTCACGCGTCCAGGCAGCTCTCGGGGCTGGCAGGTCGAGCACGCTTCAGGAAATGCGGCTGCTGCTGCAAGAGGTTGTGGAAGTGGCGGAGAGTCCTGCGGTGGAGAGGGCGCGCAGCGAACTGCAGGAGCTCATCTCCATAGCACTACGGTGGGAAGAGAAGGCCAAGATGTGTCTGGAGGGGAGGTATGTGGGCAATGTGTAGATTTTATTGCTGTTGCGACTCTTAAAGTCTCGTCCTTTTTCTTATCCCAAGTTTTTTTGACTCTTGCAGGCAGAAGCATCCTCCCGCCACGCTCGAGGCCATCATAAAAGAAGCTGAAAACATCCCCGTGCAACTTCCAAACACGCTGAGCCTGAAGGAGGCGCTTTCCAAAGCAAGGGCATGGAGCGCCGACGTAGAGGAGATACAGGTAAAACCAGAGTCTATGGAGGGTGTTCAGGTAGTGCCAGCGTTGCAAGGACAGCATTTCCTGACGAGGATACGGGAGAAGCGATACTGTGAAGCTTCTCCTGCGCTTTATTGGTTTTTACTTTTGGATCTGCTGCCACTAACTGCATAACAGATCCCTTCCGACCTGCCCGATTAAACCAAGATGGACGATTATAATGTTTGTGTCCTCCATGAACCCTCTGTGTGACCAATCCACCACCTCCTCCTGCCTTCCGGGACTTTAATGTGCTGTAGGGGACGATTCATTCGATTAGAGGCAATTTTGACGGCCGAGCCCTATTTTATTTCTGCAACATGGCCCCTCCCCATCCAGTAGAGGCCCCTCCCCATCCCTCCCCAACATATGTGTGTAAGTGCTGCGTCTCTGAATCCATACAACATGTGCGTTTATCGTGGCTGTGTATTCTGATGGGTTTTGTATTAACACACAGAGTGGGGATCATTACCCCTGTCTGGACGACTTGGAAGGACTTGTCGCTGTGGGCAGGGACCTCCCGGTGAAGATGGATGAACTCCACCAGCTTGAGGTCCAGGTGACAACTGCTCATTCCTGGCGGGACAAGGCGACAAAATCCTTTCTGAAGAAAAACTCCTGCTACTCCCTGCTGGAGGTAAGCGCTTCAGATCCCAGGCTGGTCCTGTTACGAGCTGGCCTGTCCTGTTCTCCGTTTCTAGAATGGCTTATCGGGGTGGTGTATCATCGTGTTATTCTTGGGGCGTCCCACGAGCTTTGTAGAGAAGCTCTTTTAATGATCGTGCTGGTTGGATCGAAGGCCATGGGTAACATCACAAAATACTGTGACACATTGGGGTTCTGTGTATACGGGTGCAGCACCAGTTCTGCTCTGCACAGGCGCTGTGGAAGATGTGTACAGCAGTGCCAAGTGTTAAGCAGTTTGCTTTGCGTTAGGTGCAGGGACTTCCGCATTTATAAAGCCCTGAGCTGCAGAGCGGGCCGGCGCAGAGGGAGAAAAGATGAGGGATACAAGCCAAAAGGGGGTGTAAAATCTTTAAGTCCCATGGAGGATATGTTTTGTATAATGCACTCGGTGGGATGCCATGTGTAGGGTAACCTATGGAGGGGGTGTTCTGTATAATGCACTCGGTGGGATGCCATGTGTAGGGTAACCTATGGAGGGGGTGTTCTGTATAATGCACTCGGTGGGATGCTATACGTTGGGTAGCCTATAGAGGGGGTGTTCTGTATAATGCACTCGGTGGGATGCCATGTGTAGGGTAACCTATGGAGGGGGTGTTCTGTATAATGCACTCGGTGGGATACTATACGTTGGGTAGCCTATAGAGGGGGTGTTCTGTATAATGCACTCGTGGGATGCTATACGTTGGGTAGCCTATAGAGGGGGTGTTCTGTATAATGCATTCGGTGGGATGCTATACGTTGGGTAGCCTATAGAGGGGGTGTTCTGTATAATGCATTCGGTGGGATGCTATACGTTGGGTAGCCTATAGAGGGGGTGTTCTGTATAATGCATTCGGTGGGATGCTATACGTTGGGTAGCCTATAGAGGGGGTGTTCTGTATAATGCACTCGGTGGGATGCTATACGTTGGTTAACCTATAGAAATGTCTGTTCTCTATAATACGCAGGGAATCATCGTTTAAAGGATCAGGGATTCTGGTTTCTCAAGGTGTTTTGGCTCTTGTTTTTATCTCCAGGTCCTTTGCCCGAGTGCGGACGTTTCCTCTGAAACGGGTAAGAGATCGCAGTGCAGGAAGGACAAGGCGCTCGGCCTCGATCGTTCGGACGTTGATGGGCTTGGCTTGTCTGCGCAGGATTTGAGGGATCCCGGCTCCATAGTGAGTAATCTCGTGCTATTTCTGTTTTTAACTGAACAGCCTTGTCACACGGGAACGCTGACGCTCATCCATGTCTCCCCCCCCCCTCCCCCCCAGGTGCTGGCGTTTAAAGAAGGAGAGCACAAAGAGAAGGCGGGCATCCTGCGTCTGCGTGCCATGAATTCTTCCATGGAGAGGAGTTTTGTGTGTATTTGCGGCGATCCTCCCGGAGAGTTAATGTTACGGTGCGAGCTGTGTCAGGACTTATTCCACGGGCTGTGTGTGCCCGTCCCCAGGCTGTCATCTCCCCGTGGTGCTCACTCGTCTCCACCTCTGACCTGGTGGGAATGGGAAAGCCGCTTCCTCTGCCCTCTGTGTGTCCGGTCCCGGCGCCCTCGGCTGCAGGCCATCCTCTCGCTCTTGGTCGCTCTTCAGAAATTACCCGTGCGTCTCCCGGAGGGGGAGGCTTTGCAATGCCTAACGGAACGTGCAATGAGCTGGCAGGACCGAGCTCGGAGGGTCTTGGCGACTCCGGAAATTTCCTCTGCAAACACCACTTTGGCAGAGCGCCGACAGCGAATGCAGAACTGTAAAGATCCGCAGGCCCTGAGGGAGACGACGCGGAACGAACAGACTCCTGTACGTAATGTATATGTGTGACGCTAACACACCTGCTCTGCCAGGACACAGATTGTACCTTTTTCTGCACACAAAAAAAACAAAAAAAAATCTGCATGTATTGAGGATTGTAATGTCTAATGTTGTATAAATGTCTGCGTAGGGACAGCACCATAACCACTTCAGCTTTAAGGGTTAATGATGTGAGGACTCATCCCTGCATCAGTTGTGATACTGGCCCAGATCGGGGATCTCCAACTCCGGCCCCCAAGATGTTTCTGAACTACAACTCCCATGATTCCCTGGCCATCTATTGCATTGAAGGAATTCTGGGAATTGTAGACCTTAACATCTGGGGGGCCTTAAGTTTCACAGCTCTGGCATAGATCTTCAGATAAAACTGGTGTGGCGGGGCTCGGCGGAAGATGTTGTATTTCCACATGGCTTAATGATGGGAGCTGCGCTGGCAGAGCAGCATGACGCGTAGGACAGGAGAGCGCCAATGTGGGGTGTGTTTGAATCCAGCACCTATACTGGCATCTGTTACCCACAATCCCCTCTGGTGCAGCTATTAACGGGCGGTAGGCTCCAGCCTGTTGAAGCTTGGCAGGGCTGTAGATGCAGCTTGAATACAGACGTTGGGCCCCAATGCCAGCCCTTCAAGCAGGTATATGGGCTGCTGCAATACCACTAGGGTTGCCAGGTCGGCCATGGTTTTTCTGGACACATATGACTATTTCATGCAGAGAAAAAGTGCTGCCCTGCAACATGTATAATTCATATGCTGCAGGAAGGAACTAAAGGTAGGTCACCTGGGATTCCTTTTTGATTTACCTGCAGCGTATGGATTATACATGGTGCGCGGTGGCATCTTTCACGCACTGCCCATCAGCATGAATAAATTTTGTGTCCAGGAAAACCTGGCTGACCTGGCAACCCTAAATACAACATTATGTCTGCACCGAACTGACAGAAAAGATCTGCTCTTTCACAAACCAGGAATCTTCTAGGTGACCCCCTGAAGGTTTTGGGCGCTCGTGTACACGGTAAGGTGTCCTGGTGGCTCCTTTTAACCAAACTAGAAGCAGAAATCGAGACCATGTGTAGCTTAAAACATGGATTGTGAGTCTTTAGAAGGGTCGGAGTACGACAGAATCCTTGGAAAACCTGCGTGCAAGCGATTTAAACGTTGTCTGTCTTTCCCAGTGGTCATGCAGGGCTGGAGACCTGTATTCCTTAACGTCTCTCCTCACTTGGTTTCCAGCAGACCATGGCGGGTCCATTCCGTTTACCATTCGCTGTAGACCGGTCACAGTGCGCATGTTTTCATTCCTTTACCAGGAGCTGTCAGACTGGGTTTAAAGTGATTGACATTCCTTGTAACCTCATGGGTGGCCGAGATTCTGAACTCATATGGTCAGGCTGGGGTGGCACCGCTCCGCTTTTGCAGACAGGAAAGAGCATAATGTTTCCATTCGGACAGGATGCTCATGCACAGCCCTCCAGATATTTTGGAACTACCGGTATATCTCCTTTGATGCTCAGCCACTCATTCGGTCGACAGTCTTGTGGGGAATGTAGTTCCAAAACCTCTGGCGGGCCAAGGGTGCTGCGCCTCTGCTGGAGTCTGGACTTATTATATACACCTGGCAAATAAATGCATTTAGGAATCCACCCCCTATTCCCAAGGTATTGGATGTGACATGTGTACGGATAGGACGTGTTACTCGCATGATGTGCTCTCGCCCGTTTACACCTCTCTATAGCTGCCGGCTTAACCGTTTAGATGTGTGAACTTGGATTCCTCCATTGCACGCGGTGAGTGGGATTGTGATCCAGTTACAAACATTTAGCGCCAACAGATTCCTTAGCGCTGTACAATGGGAGAGACAGAAAAACGAATACACATACTGAACAGTAGGAGGGAGGGACCCTGCTCAAGAGCTTACCATCTAAGAGGAGAGGGGTGTCACAGTAGGTGAGGGTACCTGGAGTATTTGAAGTAGCGCAGTGCGTGTGGGCTGGGTGGGAAAATGGAGCAAGAGATTAACAGTGGGGGATCATGGAGTGAGCCAATAGGCTTCTCCTAAAGTAAATTGTTTTCAGAGACTTCTTGAAGGACTGGAGAGACAGGGAGAGTCTAATGTTGCGGGGGAGAGAGTTCCATAGAAAGGGGGCAGCTCGGAAGAAGTCCTGAAGGTGAGAGTTGGGGGGGGGTACGGGGAACTAATAGCATCAGATCATTTGGCCGAGCGAAGTGGTCGGGATTGGATGTACCTGCTAATATAGGGGTGGAGATGTAGGCAGCGGCGCGGTTATGGAGAACTTTGTATGTGACCAATATAATGAATTGGATTCTGAAGGAAACCGGCAGCCAGTGTAGAGCTTGACAGAGGTGGGAGGTGAGGTGTACGAGTCTGGCACAGGCTTTCATTACAGACTGCAGAGAGAGAATCTGGGATCTCTTAAGGCCAGAGAGAAGGAGGTTACAGTAGTCAAGGCGGGTGATAAGAGCTTGGATGAGCATTTTAGTAGAGTCTGGATTAAGAAAGGGACGAACCCGTGCATTTTTTTTTTGTTTTTTTTAGGTGGAGGTAGCAGGATTTGGTTAGAGACTGAATGTGAGGAGTAAAGGATGAATGGTGCCACTTGGACTCCAATCTAACTGAAGGGAAATGGGGGCAGGAATGTAGGTTTTAGAGGGAGGGAAGACGAGAAGTTCAGTTTTCAAGAGGTTAAGCTTTAGGAAAAGTGAGGTCATCCAGTCGGCCACAGTTGAGGCTAGCCTCACAGTGCAGGTGCTGGTCGGGGGCTGTAAAAGCTTCAGTCTGCAGGGAGCAGCGCACGGAGCTGAACTCGTGCGTGAAAAAGCAGGACCTGACTTGAAACCCAATGTGAGGGCAGCCCTCCCTGATTGGCAGAGATCTGTACGACGGGCAGGGCTATTGGGAGTTGGGTCACGGGTGGCTGGAAGCGCAGCCATGAGACGTTGCCGTGTACATACGAAGGCAAAGCGCACACCTTGCGGTCTGACATGTCTCGGCAAAACCCAGAGGCCGCTCTGAATCCTCCATTTCATTTCTGCGCCCACATCGATTTTACTTAACCTGAGGCCGCCGAATCTAGAACACGCTCGGCAGTCAGCCTGTGTCATAAGCGTGTTTATGGAGATTCTTTCCTGGCGTGACAGACGCGGCACATCCCACTGTGTAAAACTTCTTCTGTATGACACTAGCTTCGCGTTCTCACACATTAAACAATCCATTTTACTCCCAGCAGGTTCCACATGAGAATGGGGATTGTCACTCTGAAAACGGCACGTGTTCGATGCCAGGTAACGGCGCACACCTCTGATGGGCACTGCTCTCATACTGTCGTGGCTTCGTCTGGATTTTCCTGATCTCTCCCCCCCCCCCCTTTTCATATTTTAGATTTGGATGCATTGGCCGCCCTGCTCCCTCGTATTGAAAAAGCACCGATTCTCGAGTTGTCACTGGGTTCTCGAGCCCTGTTGGAAGATTTGATGTTGGAGGGTGACCTTCTGGAGGTGACGCTAGAAGAAGAGGTCAGCATATGGAGACTACTACAAGCCTCGCACATGCCGTGTGTGGACAGACTCCGCACGCTCATCCAGGTAACCTCACAATATGCACAACTCAGTATAAAACTGTGTGGCTCCCGGTGGTTGACGCCGGCTCCTAATGGTTTGTAGGTGTATTAAGACCTGAATTCCTGCCGTTTTTTACTTTTTAATGTAACTTCGTTTGGTCTCTTTAACTAGTAGCGCTGTCCTGATCCCGTGGGGGGTTTTTTGTTGCCTCCAATCTGTTATTGGTTGATCCCGAATACTAAAGAGTCCCAGCCTAATACTGCACGACTTCGTCCAGGCCGGTATCTCTGTATTGACACGCAGTGTGTTCCCTGCCTGCTCGCGCCTCATGTTGCAGGCTGAGGAGTGAATGCAGGAGCACACTGACTTGCAACGCCTTCCCTGTCATCTCGCAAGAGGCGGGGGAAGACTCTGCAAGTCACTGGCAAGGCTGCGCGACTCAGAGTCACTGTGCCCGGCAGCCTCTGGACTCAGATGGGAAGCAGCCGCTCCCTGAAAGTCACGATTTGATCATGATCCCAATCCTATGGATCGAATCCCTAATAATTTGTCAGGTTTTCTTTTTTTTCTCTGAGCTGGTTAATCCTGTGAGCAGAGGGGAAGGACACGTAAGGAGCTGCCCTGTAACCTATAGACATTGCAGGATGGAACTCTGTTACCTAATTAATGGAGTGTGGGTAATCTCAACCATCTTTATTGACACTAGAGGAATCCTTCAGGCGCCCAGAACGCTTGTTAGAACATGTCTCGCTCTCCAGAAGGCCGGACCAGTAGGCCCTTCAGATGGTCCGGTGGATCTTTCATGTCTTCTAATCCACTCTCTGCTTCTGGTTCTCCTGACAGATTGAAAGGAGCGAAAGGAAAGCCTCTCGCGTGAAAGGAAAAGACCCCGACAAGCGGAAAAAGAGGCGGAGCGAGCGCAGCGACGGCTATCCACCACCGCTCCCCAAAGAGGAACTGGGACCAAAGAGAAGCCGCAATGACATCCGACCGCAGGATCCATCCACAGAGAAGGAGGGACTGAGGAAAGGAGGATGTGAAATCAACCAGAACGGAGGAGAGGTGAGGCGCGCTAAGAGATGGAGAGAGCTGCAAGGTGCATCGTCACCACACTGATTCCCTCCGCACGAAGCTTACATTTACAAGTGATCGTTACCTGTACAGACGATGTTTGATTATTTTATTGCTTTATCATTGTTAAAAAGTGTTTATGTTTCTCTTCTATTAAATGCATGTGAATATCAGACGATTCCCTCTGCTGCACACGCACACACCTCCCACATACAGTGACGCTGAGCAGTATGAGTTTGCTGCGCTTTATTTCATTACTTTTCAGTAGCGACTTGGCTGAACAAGCTGGTTCTTTAACCCCTTCACTACAAAGTGCTTTTCTAAAAAAAAAAAACCTTGTCAGAAACCAGTGTTAATAGCTATTACTGTAAATAAGCTATTCAGCCTGTAGATGGCGCCATCTGTCAAATTGCTTTAGAGGTTTGAGCAGCAGGTGCTTTTTTTTTCCTCCCTGCATCGGCTGCTGAAAGCTCCATATTTCATTAGCATTCGGCAGCTGATTTTACAGCTTTAGTTCTTTGGGTATTCTGCCCACAGGGCTTTTCTCTGCACACCCTGACCACGTCGGCTTATTAAAGTGGTCGGGCTGTCCCTCCCTCCAGTCCTGTTTTTGGCTGGTAGCATTGGGTGAATCGGAGGAGTTTCCTCTGCCTCCGCAGCTGTCACTCTAAGATGGGATTTGAATATCCTGCTGGCCGGGGACCAACGATTCCTGCGTGCAGCGACATGTGTCCAGGGAGACGGCGGCCATGGGCTGGTGCTGCTCGTGTGCTCCCAGTCCACCATTCTGCACAATAAAACCAAATACTACTTATCACATTTCTCGCTCCTGCTGGTATTGCGTTGGTTTGGTTAATTCTTGTGTTTCTCAGAGAACTGAAAAGGGGTGAGTTTCCTGCAGGACACACAGACCCACCATACGCTGCGCAGAGCTCAGCGGAGCCGACACGGACAACGTAATCTTATAAAACACATAATAATCTCAAATCAGCCAGCGTATTGCTGCAGCAGACAGGTCCGCTAATCGCGTGTCTGAGGTGCAGTGGTTAGTGAGATATCTCCACCCACCACACGCTTTTTTTTTTTTCTTTTTCTGCTGCAAGACCGACTAAAGCTCCAACAAATTCTGAGGTGCTGTACAATGGGTGGCACAGACCGCACAACCAGTTTGACACATGAACGAGGGGGAGCTTACACTCTTAAAGGAATGATGTGATACACAGAGGTGGGGGTGGGGTATACTGCAGAGCATGAGACGTAATGGGGGGTGCTGTGTGGGAAATGGGGGGGGGGATTTGGGATTTGGTATGGAGCGAGCTGATGGGATCAGCAACCGTGGCTCTTTTTAGATGTTTGGGAATTACATCTGCTGAGCCTCATGGGCAATGTACCGTGTACCTGAGCCTCATGGGCAATGTACCTGAACCCTGCTATGACGTAATGTTTTAAGTCACATGTACGGAGGGGGCTCCATGGAGAGGGGGCGCAGGCATGAAAACAGATCATGGTCAGAGCGCAGTGACCGGGAGGGAACATACCTGCTAGTACGTTTCTGTGCCAATGCGCCGCCCCCCCCCCCCCATATGTATCATTTTCTGAAGCTACATGGAACCTTTCACTTAATATTCAGCAAAACCTGCTTTTGATGGGGAAGTCTGAGCACAGGTGACCCCATTCTCCCAAAGTAACACCCAGGACCAGGGACGTCTGAAGAATCAAAGTAACAATGACCTATTCAAGCGGCTCTGTCACAATAAACCGTCACTACACGGATGTATAATCCAGATGTAGGGGTTGCATAGTGCAAGTTATGAAGGGATCAGTGCCTCAAGCTGATGCATCATGGGTTTCCCCTTAGAAATGTTTTCTAGTGCTCCTCTGCTCCCATGTGAAGGACCCGGGGGGGGGGGGAATTAGATTGCGAGTGAGCTCCTTCATAGTGATTGCAGATCAAAGTGGGGACCCATGGCTGTGCCGTCTGCCCCCGTAAAACAAGTAGTGGAGCGCAGGTGCGTTCATTACAGAATCCTGTGTGTGTCTCGCTAACAGCATTGCAGAATGGTAATTCACTAGACCCGAGCTCCCCATCATTTCAACCTTTTATATTGTGTTGATTTTTAGAGGCTGGGGGTTGTGTAAAGATTAGAACTGTAAATTGTCCATATTAACCCTTCACAAGCAAGGGCTTCAGCTTGGGTGAAAACAAATATATTTGAAAAACTGCATGTGTGGTTAATTCTAGAAATTGGTATTTTTGTACAGGGATCATTCATATGCGAGGATTAAAATGTTCAAGTATTCTTTTAGATCCTTTTATCCCACTTATATTTCTGTACTCCACAGCGTCCCTTAGCGGACTACATGCAGAAGTCAAGTACAGTAAATGTCATGATCATAAAACTGATCTCCTGCTTATGGGGGTTTGTAGTGATCACAATGAGATTATTATCAATGCAATATCTGTATGTGCTGCGTAATACCTGTGTATGGCTATTACAGCAACACCATGTATCTGTACTGTACAGGGATTTTCCGTCAATATAACCCCCTGAATCTTATCCCTGTACAGCACTGATTGACCCCACAACTCTCCCTGGCTGCTGGAATGGAGCAGTAAAGGTTGACTTTTCTGTTACAGTGAGGGTGAGGGCTGCTCCTTGCAGCTTCTTTACAATAATACATTGTGACAGGAGAGAGATGTCAGAGAATGTAATTTCTCTTCGGGGGTACGTGGAGTATGCAGAGAATGTGTAAGCACACGTCCAGGAATCAATCACCTCCAGGGTCCGGCTAGAAGTCCCCCAAATGTTAGTAGCCAACGATATAGGAATACTAGTCACGCTGTAGGTTATGATGAGGCCTATTTTAATTAGAGCTGGGGGACACAATGATTCAGCCTTTATAGATTTATTCTTTGCATAGGACGCACTAATCTTGCATTGGAAAGGTTTGCAAACTGGGTATTAAAGAGCTGCAACCATATTTAGGGGATTTGCTACACGCACTTAAGACGTATTTTATGCCTACAAGGGGAGGGAGGTTTTTTTTTTTTTCTTCCCAAGAGTGATAGTTCACAGCACCTGGTAACAACAGATCAGACAATGTAACATAAGGACAGTGGTTCCCAACCGCGGTCCTCAGATCCCTTTAACAGGCCAGGTTTTCCAGATATGTGAAGCACAGGTGCTATGATTGGTTGCTCCAGTGATTGCAGGATTCAGTCTGCATTGCCACAACATGATCCTTTAAAACCAGACCTGTTGGGAACTTGAGGACTGCGTTTGGGAACCACTGTTATATAGGAGGGAACCCTGGAAGAAAGGAAAACGAGGACTGTGCATTTCATGGAGGTTTGGTCACCTTGTAAAGAGGATTTTGGAAAACTTGCTGTTGGCGTAGCGTTTCCCGCTCATCCAGCTTGCACACATACTGTGCCCGGAAAGCACAGTGGGGGAAAAAAAACTGAATCCCTTCTACCCTAAAAAAAACCCTGCAATAAAGCGCTTTAAAAAGGTCTTGTCTCTTATAACATGTCGTCTTCCAATGTAAACGCCATCTTCCCCTGGTCGCACAGTCATTGGTATTTCAATGCATCTGGCGTTACACTTTCTGGTTCCAGAAGTCTGGGAAAGAATTCAGCTTTGTCATTAATTAACCCTTCCACTGCCAGGTGCTTTTCCATAAAACACTGCTCCAGAACAAGCAGTTCTATGGAAAACCCACGTTACAGTAGCCATACAGTATAATAGTGCTGTAGCATCCCTGCAGCTCATTTCCATACTGTATGCATTATTATTAGAGGCAGGTGGCTCCATCTGCTGGCCAAAAGTGCTATAGCACAGCTGGGACTGCCGCGTTCTGATCGAAGACAAAGTAACCAGCTGGTCATCGCTTTTTAGCTCATTGGCTGTAATGCCCAAAGTGCTAGAATCTTAGGGGCGCAATCTGTAGCCCCGTGGGCAGTAAACAAAATTAATTAGCATTGCTCCTTGAAGACCTGATCCGGTTCGCTCGATCTCAGGACCCTGCAGGTGCTTTTGCAGATCAACTAGTGAAGGGGTTAAAGCTGCTGTGAGCTGATCCCCATCAGGATTGAAGAGATGAGCTCTAGGATGGGAGTAACAGGGATAACAAACCATATGGTGCAGAATTAGATTTTATACAGAAAGCCTGTAAAAGCTTTATTCGTACTGGCAGCGTTCATTGTCAAGGCGTTTCACTGGCTTTTTGGTCCTGTTTGCTTCCTGTCATTCTGTAGATGTGAGATTTGCACCAACCGGCCCCGCACGATCATATAAGGATGACATCGGTGTTGGCAAATCAAAGATCCGGCTGAAAGCCATCTAGTACAAATGTAACTTGTTGTTCAGTGCCGCGCAGACCGTTGGCGCGTTATAAATTCTGTTAATTACTTGCGTCACAGGTTTCTTCATCAATCCCTGATTTAAGCCACTCTCGCTTTCTTTCTCTCCCCAGAAGCGCTTGTGACATTCACCTCACTCACCTGACACTATTATGATGCTGGGACGGTGACGCTCCCTACCGGGCAGATGGTGCAAAGGATTACCTCGCTGAAGAAGTGTAAAGAGGCAGCTTGCAGGGGAGGTGAAAACCTGGCGCCCTTCCCCCCTCTTACCCAGCATTCTTTTGTTCTGTTTAAAACACCTTTCTGTTGAAGACGTTTAATACCCCTGTGCAGGGGGCTTCGTGGAAGCCGGTGCTGCCTGCTTGGAACAGCAGACCCCCTGCTAGAAAGACTCAAGGATCCTTGGGGTGGGGGGGGGGAGGGGAGAAGAGTTAGATACAGAAGAACATTTAACACCACACATATAACTCCTGCTGGAAGACTAAGGATAACCTCGTATGGAGACACATTAATTCACGCAGGAGGAGGACGTGGTGCCCCCTTGAACGTCCTGCACGCAGAGGAACCATACAGGTCCGGCAGGACTGAAGTGGACCCTCCTGGAGAATTAGAAGAGACCAGCAATGGACATTACAATGCCCCACCGGGCGATGAGGGGGTCAGAGCTACCCCCCATCACAGGGAATGGATGGTCTTGGGATACAGTCACTTTTATTTATTCCCTTCTATTTGTGAACTCACTGTCCTAACGCCCCCCCCCCTTCATGGGTCTGCACTTCCCAGCCCCCCCTCCCTCTTCTATCCAAGTTCACTTTGACCAGAACACTTTGTTTTAAAGTTAAAAAAAAATATTTCTAGAAAATGTTAAAAAAAACGGAAAAAAAAAAAAACAAGCAAACCCTTGCACTCCATTCTGGAGAGTTATCTTTTCTGACCTGTAGAAATAAACGTTAGAGGTTTTTGGAAGCAGAGCGTGTGGATTTTTATTCCCTGGGTTACTGCAGCGCCTCGGACGATATATCGCACGAGATTATTAGCGCCTCATCGCCGGCCGTGTTTCTCTGGACATATTACTATTTCATGCAGAGGTAAGTACAGAAAAGTGCCCTGCAACATGTATAATTAATATGCTGCAGGAAGGAAATCAAGGCAGGTCACCTAGGATTCCTTACCTGCAGCATATGGATTATACATGTTGCAGGGTAGCGTTGGGAATATTCCTAGATATGTATTACTGTATCATTAGGATTTTCCATAAAACCACTGGTTCCTGACAGTGCTTTTCTGGCGAATCCATTGTCGGTTAAAAGGTAAATATCAGCAAGAGCCGATTCCCCTTAAGTAAGATCAGTGGTTTAAAGTTCTTCTCGCCTTCGCGGCTGAGCAAAGTCCAACAATTTCATTTTGCGAGAAACGGTGGAGGGGAGGGGTTGCATACGGCTGTCAGCTTTTGTCAACAAAGAGGGAAAAGCAAGTGTCGTTACCCACTGAGTGATCATTTACTGCAATTGGATTCTGGATCGGTACATATTGTGTGCTTTTCTTAAGAGGTGACACCTATTCTGTAGCGCAGTGGTTCCCAACCGCAGTCCTCCGGTCCCACTCAACAGGCCAGGTTTGCCAGATATGTGAAGCACAGCACAGGTGATAGGATTTGCTGCTCAGCGAGTGCAGGATTCAGTCTGCATTTCCATAAGGTGATCCTTAAAACCTGACCTGTTAGACGAACCTGATGACCATGGTTGGGAAACACTGCTGCAGCGGAATGATAGCGCTTCAGTTTCTGTAAAAATAAACCGCACGTGAGGTTTTATCTCACTTTAGACATTTCCCTGATGCTTTGGTAGCCTGTTAAGTCTGAAAACTGCCCCCCAACACCCAACCACAAAAAAAAAAAAACGTGATATAAACACGAGAGCTAGAATAAAAAGAAGCAAATAAACTGCCAAATAAGCGGTGTATAAAGCAGAATGATTGTATTCGTTTGAGGAAAACATTGTCCCTTTAATCACAAACCTGCAAATGTTACCAAAATTTATCTTTTTGGTCCTCGGCAATACCAGGTGCCGTTCAGAATATATTCCATCACGTAAAGGAAGACAATGAACATGATACACAATAGGTTTCGTTTGTGAATCTGGTATTATTTAAAAATAGAAAAGAATAAGTGTGCCAAATATTTAACTGTCCAGAGATAAATTGTGCGTAGCCCTGAAGCGCACAGGGCTCCCATTACTGTCCCATCTTCTTGTGCAGATTCCCCTAAATTAATCTTCACCACACGACCCGTCAAACCAGCCGAGAAGGAAGTATGTGAAAACACACGCAAATAACAAAAAGAAAAGACTCCCGTGGAGGGTCCAGAGAAGGGCTGATCCTGCTGCTGTGTGGGCGTATGAAATCTTGCATCCAGTGTTTTGTGATAAATAATACACACCTTTTCTCTCTCTCTCGCTAACACACACACAGTCCTCTAAAACCATTCACTGCTGTGGAATGTCTCGCTAATCCCAGGGGTAGGCGGTGTGTGGCTCTCCAGAGGCAGGACCCCCATGATCTTCTACCAGTCCTGAGTGTCTAGTCCCAGAGAGCCATGGGACGCCTACTCCTGCGCTAAAACTATTTACCGTTCGCCACCACGCGCCCTGCTGCTTATCCATTTCCTTGGCCGCGTTTTTCTGAGAGTGAGCCCGAGTAGTCTCCTGCTGGCTGGAGTGCCGGCTGGCCAGCCCTCTCCGTCTGTCTGGCAGGACCAGGATAAAATCAGTTCCTGTCTGTCGGAGGGGCTGCCGGTCGTGGTCTTTGCCTGCGCGGCGGCGGGCATTGCAGCGGCAGTGGGATCTGGGTAGGCAGAGCGGTCAGTTTCTCCAACATGTCTCTGGGCAAGATGTTGAGCCTTATTTTCCCACGTGAGCGCTTGAAGCCGTTCTCTGTACCCAGGCAGGTGTAGACTCCTGCATCATTGGTTTGCACCGAGCGCAGCACAGCTCCCCCTTCCATCATCGGAAGCCTCACCTGAGCATTGAAAGAGAAGAATGTGAGAGTTTGGGAATTGCCCAAAAAAATGGTGACCTTGACGTCTAGCTTAAATCAGAGAATGGCACTTTGTACAGGAAAATACTACCCCCCCCCCAATACCCACAGCTCGCACCGAGACGCCCGCTTACAGATCACGTTACCAAATCATGTCTGTTTTAATATTAAATCTACATTTTATTAAAAGATCATTTCCATAATTTGTCTCCCCCTTGTATCTGCCTCCCGCCTCATTCTGGGTATCCTGTGGCCACCGCATGATGCAACGCATCAATTAAGTCAAGCTTACATCGTATTGGTGACTCCAAGAAATGTGCCAGCTTTTTGTGTCCATTATAGCATATTAACGTCATTTTATCTTGTGACAGGTGGAAAAATGGACGCTGGGGTCAGGGATACGGTTTGTGCTTTTTTCCCGAATTACTGTCGGTGCTTGTGTTATGGTAACGGTTTGTGCTTATTTCAATGTTATGGTTTGTGCTTGTGTTAGGTTTACGGTCTGTGTGTGTGTGTGTGTTAGTAACATTGAAATAAGCACAGTGTTACGGTTTCTGCTTGTTTCGGCGTTACTGTTTGGGTTACTGTGTGTGCTTATTTCAGTGTTACTGTTTGTGCTCGCGTTAGGGTTACTGTTTGTGCTCGCGTTAGGGTTACTGTTTGTGCTCGCGTTAGGGTTACTGTTTGTGCTCGCGTTAGGGTTACTGTTTGTGCTCGCGTTAGGGTTACTGTTTGTGCTCGCGTTAGGGTTACTGTTTGTGCTCGCGTTAGGGTTACTGTTTGTGCTCGCGTTAGGGTTACTGTTTGTGCTCGCGTTAGGGTTACTGTTTGTGCTCGCGTTAGGGTTACTGTTTGTGCTCGCGTTAGGGTTACTGTTTGTGCTCGCGTTAGGGTTACTGTGTTTATTTCAGTGTTACGGTTTGTGCTTGTGTTTGGGTTACTAACACCAACAGTAACCCTGTGATTATTTCTGTGTTACGGTTTGTGCTCGTTTTGGTGTTCCTGTTTGTGCTTGTAAGAGCTTTTAGGCAACAGACTCTGGTCCTTTTGACGCGAGCGCAGCTTTAAAATCAAACAAAAATTGAGCAGGATCAGTTTGTTAGGGTTACTTTCAGGGTTAACCACAAAGCTAAAACAGCAGTAAAAGGATGCTGGTATGGTGCTACATTTGTGTGAGTTTGCAGCACACTTGCACCTTGTTTTACATCAAAAAATACTTTTTTCCCAACGTCCTAAGATTTTTAAAATGCAAAATTCTGATGTGTCTTTCATCATGGTGACATCATCGTAAAACCCTTTTTCTGCTATTGACACTTTAGACCACCAACTGTGCTAGTAGCCTGTATAGAGCCGTAACCCAGGAGCAGGGCGACACATTACTTATCACAGGGCTACAGACAATGTTAGTGTAACATCATTCACTTTGAGAAATTTACTTCTGTACTTTTTTCGTCCTTGCGATGATAATGGCCCTCGTGCACACCCACCTCCTTTCTGTGCTGAGATCCTTCCCGCTGCAGTAGCCAAGTGACCGTTTCGAGTGGTGAGTGCGTGTCACACTGGAGGAATACACTGCCCCCCTCCACCCCGATCTGCATCCTTTCCGTGACGCTGCGTTCCACTATGAAATAAAAGCAGGAAAGTGTTAGCAGTGTCCCTCCGTCTCATATGTCCACTTCCACCCTTTGTACTCCCCTACCTTGTGTGTTGTATCCTCGGCACTGCCTCAGGGGGTCGCCATTTTTAACATCTTGCCGACGGCTTCTCCTGAGTACAACAACAAAGGATTAATAGACTGTATGTAAAGAGTGGGCGACGTTAGACCAGGCGCAGGAAAGAGTTCTGAAAATTAATTTATGGAACAGAAACATTTATGCATGTGGGGGGGGGGGAATATGCAAAAGTGTTTATTTTATAGCTGTTCTATGAAAAATAATCTCATGCGATGTCACAGCATTTATTTGCATCCAGATTCGCATTAATTTGTGGCCAAGATCTTGTATTGATGAGGAGAGAGTCGCGGCGCTGCGTAAAGTCTTCTGCAAATTACCCCAAACATTCTCAATGGGGTTAAGGTCTGGACTGTGCGGTGGCCAATCCATGTGTGGAAATGATGTCTCATACTCCCTGAACCACTCTCGCACAATTTGAACTTGATGAATCCTGGCATTGCCATCTTGGAATATGCCCGCTGTGCCATCAGGGGAGAAAAAACCCATTGATGGAAAAACCTGCTCATTCAGTATATTCAGGGAGTCACATGACCTCATTTTTTGGGCGCATAACGTTGCTGAACCTAGACCTGACCGACTGAAGCAACACCAGATCATCACAGGCTGGTACGGATTATATAACACTAGGGTGGCTGCATGTAACCTGAACATGCATGTTTCCTATGGGGCCTCTGATATTAATGGACGCACCATACAACATTCAGATCGCTCCACCTTAATAAAGTTTTATAGATTATAAAAAATAAAAAAACACAACAGCTAATCTAGAGTTAAAGAAGGAGGATTTGATTACAAGATATGATCATACATCCCCATCAATTATTCCTAAATTAGGGTGGTTTTTAATCTTCAAAATATATATTAAGGGGGAGCGCTCTGTATTCTTTACTAGGGATGAACTCCCCGAGTTCGGTTCGAGCCCGAACTCGAACTTCCCATTTGTTCGGGACCAAACCTGAACCCGAACTTCCCATTTGTTCGGGACCAAACCCGAACCCCCATGCAAGTCAATGGGGCTGAAAATTCGTTTTTTTAGAGTGCCCTCCAAGAGGGCATATATGCTACATATTTGCCATAAAAGGTGTATGGGGTCCGGGTAGTGCCCTGGGGGACAGGAAACAAGGACAAAAAGTTTTAAAAAAAACGTTTTTAAAAAGGGACAGTGAGTTTTCCATGAAATAAGGGTTAAAAATAAAAGCGAAAAATTCCTTCAAATATCGTGCCTAGGAGGTCCCCATAACCTGCCCGTGAAGTGACGGATTTCTAGGATGTATAGAAATATGTAAAAACCAAAAAATGACATTTCAAATGACGGTAAATGCTTTTCCTTTAATCTATCCATAAACAACTGCTTGGGGCGGCAGCCTGTATGAAAAGAGAAGACATTTTCGGACATGCAGAAAAAGTTGTGTTTTTTTGGCTAAATTATTGTGAAACTTATGCAGGCTTTGGATGAAAGTAACAATAGGTGCTTTAAAATTGGGCTTTTAGCATCGGCAACAGTGCCGTCACACCGTAACTCCTCTGACGATATGAATCTGATACAGGCGTCAATGGCAGTGCACCCAGATATTGTGCCTTTAGTGCCAGGCATGCAAGTACTATCATACAGTAACCCCTCTGTGGTATTGTGGAAGAGTGCAGGGGTGGACCATGTGGTCCTATATTGAAAAGTTTTTGATCTGGTGGTAATGAGCATCAGTGCACCCAGATATTGTGCCTTTAGTGCCAGGCCATCAAGTATCATCATACAGTAACCCCTCTGTGGTATTGTGGAAGAGTGCAGGGGTGGACCATGTGGTCCTATATTGAAAAGTTTTTGATCTGGTGGTAATGAGCATCAGTGCACCCAGATATTGTGCCTTTAGTGCCAGGCCATCAAGTATCATCATACAGTAACCCCTCTGTGGTATTGTGGAAGAGTGCAGGGGTGGACCATGTGGTCCTATATTGAAAAGTTTTTTTTTAATGGGCGTCAGTGCAGCCAGATATTGTGCCTTTCATGGCAGCAAGTGCCTTCACACCGTAACCCTTTTGTGGTATTGTGGAAGAGTTCAGTGCTGGAGGTTTTGTGAATGCAGAAGAGGACATCCCCTATCTATTCCATTACTTCAGCATCAGGGGATTGATAGCTGCTGATCCAGGACTGATTCATTTTTATAAATGTCAGCCGGTCTACAGAGTCGGTGGACAGACGCACTCTTTTGTCTGTGACAAAACCTCCAGCAGCACTGAACGTCCTTTCGGAAAGCACGCTAGATGAAGGGCAACCTAGTAGCTGCATAGCATATTGGCTACGTTCTGGCCAGTGATCCAATCTCAACACCCAGTAAGCCAGTGGATCATCTGCTGGAAAGGTTTAAAAATGCATCAGTCAAGCGGCCCTGGCCTTCACCGCTATTCCTCTGATCACCTGCAGCCTCAGAAGCACGTGTTGCAGCACTTGGTAATCTAACAGTGCCTGGAAAGGTGTTACACAAGTTTCGCTTTAGAGCGTCCAAGTTTTGTCATCCTGTGCTCCCTCTGTGCGGGCAGGATGAGCTCTGCAATTTTCCCCTTGTATCGTGGATCAAGAAGGGTTGCCAACCAGTAATGATCCCTCTCCTTGATAGCACGAATCCTGGGGTCCTTTAGCAGGCTTTGCATCATTAGGGAGCCCATGCAGCGTAGGTTGGAGGTGGCATTAGCTGCCGAGTCTTCCTGGTCAATGAGGATGACCGTATCGTGCACTTCCTCCTCCCAGCCACGCACAAGCCCTTCTGTTTCTGGGCACACAAAACCCTGCCTTGAGGAATCCCCACCTTCAATGCCCCCACTACTTAAATAGTCCTCCTCCTCCTCATCCTCCTCCTGTCTGATCTGAGTAGGACCCGCTGGAATGCTGTCTGCGGAAAGACTGGGGCCTTGAGAGCTAGGGAAGGCCTCCTCTTCCTCCCACTGCTCTGCCTCTAGAGCCACATCTATAATTCCCCGCAGAGTGTGCTCCAGCAGGAACACTAAAGGAATTGTGTCACTGATGCATGCACTGTCCCTGCTCACCATCCTCGTTGCTTCCTCAAATGGTGACAGTACAGTGCATGCATCCTTGATCATCAGCCACTGCGGGGGGGGGGGGAAACAAGTTGACCTGAACCTGTCCTTGTGCCATACTCACACAGGTACTCGTTGATGGCCCTCTGCTGCTTGTGCAGACGCTGCAGCATTGCTAATGTCGAGTTCCACCTGGTGGGCATGTCACAGATCAGACGGTTTGTGGGAAGGTGGAATTCTCTTTGAATTTCTACCAGGCGAACGCTTGCTGGGAATGACCGTCTGAAGTGGCTGCAGACTTTTCTGGCCTGGATGAGAAGCTCTGGCAGCCCTGGGTACTTGGTTAGGAAACGCTGTACCACCAGATTTAGGACGTGTGCTAGGCATGGTACATGCGTCAATTTACCCTTGCGTAGGGCGGAGAGAAGGTTGCTGCCATTATCGCAGACGATCATTCCCAGCTCAAGCTGGCGTGGTGTTAACCATCTCTGCACCTGCCCTTACAGAGCTGACAAAATTTCTGACCCGGTGTGGCTCCTGTCCCCTAAACAAACCAGCTCAAGCACAGTATGGCATCTTTTTGCTTCAGCCATTGCGTAGACCCTGTCAGGCGTGGGTTTAACTGCCACTTCGCCAGAGAAGGAGGAGGAGGAGGAAGAGGTGGTGGTGGTGGAGCAGACAGACCTCATACAAGCAGCTTTCTGGAGGCGTGGTGGATGAACAAGCTCCAGCACAGAGCCCCGTCTTGGATCCCTCCCAGCTGCAATCAGAGTTACCCAGTGTGCCGTGAAGGAAATGTAACGACCCTGTCCATGCTTGCTGGACCTAGTGTCTAAAGTGACATGCACCTTGCTGCTGACTGCCTTTCCCAATGACTGGATAACATTGTCTTCCACGTGCTGGTATAGTGCTGGAATGGCCTTGCGTGAAAAGTAATGGCGTTTTGGAATCTGCCACTATGGTACAGCGCATTCAGCAAATTCACGGAAGGGAGCAGAGTCCACCAGCTGGAAAGGCAACAGCTGCAATGCGAGTAATTTTGCTAAACTGGCATTTAGACGCTGTGCTTGGGACTATATTTTTTCTTTCGCTGCAGCAACGTAATCTGACTGCGTAAATCTTCAGTTACTGGGATGATGTCACATTGTGAGGAAGGACCTGCTGGTACATCCATTACTGTAGCATCATCCCTGTCGGTGGAGGTTGTAGGCAATTGCATGGCAGGACATACAGCGTGGGTAGAGACAGATGAGGAGGAGGACCTACGCAAAGTTTTGCCCCGACGGGATGTGTGGCACTTGTTCATATGTCGCCTCAAGCACGTGGTACCCAAGTGTCCGGTGTTTATCCCACGCTTCAGCCTCCTCTGACATAGATTACAAATAGCAACGGTGGGGTCTGCTGCACATTTCTTAAAGAACTCCCAGACAGCAGAGTTCCTGCATGTGTTCTTTGAGACAACAGCGCTCTGCACCGGAGCAGCTCTGACATGTGATGCCTTGGACTGGCTAGTGCTACGGTTGGTCACAGAGGATGTTGTGCTTCGTGTTTGCTGTGCCTCCTCCTCACTTGATTCCTCAGTTCGATCTGGCACCCAGGTGGAGTCAGTGATCTCATCATCATCAATGTCATCTTCACCCCCATATCTCCTCGTCACTGGAGCCAACTTGGCAGTATGCTGCAGCTGCTGGGGCAACATGAGTGGCGGTTATTTGTGTGTCATCACTGGCACCCCCTTCCTCTAGGTTGATTATACTCCCTTGCTCAACCTCAGAGATTGAATCAGAGCACTGTACTTGCTGCGCATCCTCAAGCAGCAGGTCACTCACATTGTAGTCAAACAATTCAGCTGACTCCTCCGTGTGTGATAGCGAGGCTACGGCAGGAGTAGCTGTGGACATGGAGGCTGCATTAGATGCTTTGGCAGCTGAGGTGGACTGTAAAGCACTAGAAGCCTGGCTGGCAGAGGACTCGGAGGATGAGGATGGCCTGGTTAGCCAATCCACCAAGTCCTTTGTATGTTGCTGCTGCTGCTTAAGACTGCCAGCACCAGTTAGAAAGGACAAGCGTGCCCCTGCAGAGGATGCACCACGTCCACCACGACCAGAGACACAGCCTCCCGACACAGGGGCTGCTTGCCCTCTTATCTGTGGCTGGGAGCGTCTGCCTGTCCTTTTTGTGCTTTCAGACATGGTGAGTGATATATAGATTAATATATACAGAACTCTGATTCAACTCTGGTATAAAGATTTAAATAACTCTGGTATAACTCAGTGAGACACACTGATAGATCACCTTAATTCACAAATGTTTTAAATAAATTAGTGAGCCCCAAAATACAGCGGGTACTGTTTGTATGACGAGACACAGATCACCTTAATTCCCAAGTGTTTTAAAGAAATTAGTGAGCCCAAAAATACAGCGTGGTACTGTTTGTATGACGAGACACAGATCACCTTAATTCCCAAGTGTTTTAAAGAAATTAGTGAGCCCCAAAATACAGCGTGGTACTGTTTGTATGACGAGACACAGATCACCTTAATTCCCAAGTGTTTTAAAGAAATTAGTGAGCCTCAAAATGATTTGCTGGCACAGTGACAAGACACATCACCTAAATTCCCTGATATTTGGTCGAAATTAGACCCCCCAGTAGCGTGGCAGACCGGCAGTAACAACACACACAACTATCTCCTTTGAAATCTCCTCTGAAATGCATGCAGAAGCGCTGCGTGGAAACCTTATATAGTGTGCTGCGGGACTTAGCTCTGTGAGCCCATGATTGGGCAAAATTTGCCCAATCAGGACTCTGAGCGGTGATTGGCATAGTGTTCAACCAGTCTTGCACCAGACCTGTGGTCAGGTGCAAGGCTGTAGCCAATTACGAGCTTCAGGCAGTGGGAAAATGCATTGTGGTCGAACATGCGGCGAACACCCGGAAATGTTCGGGGTTCGGGATCTGCTCGAACAGGCTAAGTTCGGGTCGAACCCCGAACAGTCCGAACCCGAACAGCTCATCCCTATTCTTTACCAGAATATATATATTTTTTCTTCGTGTGTTTGTAGGACACTCACACACAGCAATCAAGAAACCAAGACGTCCCAGCACTCATCGGCTTTGCCGAGGTGTCATTTTATTGGATGTTTTATACACTAAGGTGCCAGCAGTGTTTCAGCCTACAGACACATTCGGTGGCAAGAAAAAGTATGTGACCCTTTGGGATTACGTGGAGTTTTGCATGAATTGGTCATAAAATGTGCTCTGATCTTCATCTAAGTCACAACAATTTGAAAAACACAGTCTGCTTAAAATAATACAACACAAACATTATATGTTTTCATGTGTTTATTGAACATAACATGTAAACATTCACAGTGCAGGGTGGAAAAAGTATGTGAACCCCTAGCCTAATGACTTCTCCATGAGCTAATTGGAGCCAGGAGTGAGCCAACCTTGAGTCCAATCAGTGTGATATTATTGGATGCGTTGCTGGAAGCGGTCCTGCCCTTTAAAAACACACACCAGTTTTGGGTTTACTGGTTTCAAGAAGCACTGCCTGATGTGAACCATGCCTCGCAGAAAAGCGCTCTCAGAAGACCTACGATCAAGAATTGTTGACTTGCATGAAGCTGGAAAGGGTTACAAAGGTATCTCCAAAAGCCTTGATGTTCCTGCATCCACGGTAAGACATACTGTCTACAAATGGAGAAAGTTCAGCACTGTTGCTACTCTCCCTAGGCGTGGTCATCCTGTAAAGATGCCTGCAAGAGCACAGCGCAGAATGCTTAATGAGGTAAAGAAGAATCCTAGAGTGTCAGCTAAAGACTTACAGAAATCTCTGGCACATGCTAACATTTTTGTTGACACACCACAATAAGGAAAACATTAAACAAGAATGGAGTACATGGGAGGACACCACGGAGGAAGCCATTGCTGTCCAAAAAGAATATTGCAGCACGTTTGAAGTTTGCAAAAGAGCACCTGGATGTTCCACAGCACTACTGGAAAAATATTCTGTGGACAGATGAAACCAAAATGGAGTTGTTTGGAAAAAACACATAACACTATGTGTGGAGAAAAAAAGGCACAGCACACCAACATCAAAACCTCATCCCCACTGTAAAACATGGCGGAGGGAGCATCATGGTTTGGGGCTGCTTTGCTGCCTCAGGGCCTGGACGGATTGTTGTCATTGATGGAAAAATGAATTCCAGAGTTTATCAAGACATTTTGCAGGAAAACGGAAGACCATCTGTCCGTCAACTGAAGCTCCGCAGAGGATGGGTGATGCAACAGGACAATGACCCAAAGCATACAAGTAATTCAACAAAAGAGTGGCTTCAACAAAACAAAATACGCCTTCTGGAGTGGCCCAGTCAGAGTCCTGACCTCAACCCGATTGAAATGCTGTGGCATGACCTTAAGAGAGCGATTCACACCAGACATCCCAAGAATATTGCTACACTGAAACAGTTTTGTGAAGAGGAGTGGTCCAAAATTACTCCAGATCGTTGTGCAGGTCTGATCTGCAACCACAGGAAACGTTTGGTTGAGGTTATTGCTGCCAAAGGAGGGTCAACAAGTTATTAAGTCCAAAGGTTCACATACTTTTCCCACCCTGCACTGTGAATGTTTACATGTTCTGTTCAATAAAAACATGAAAACATATAATGTTTGTGTTGTATTATTTTAAGCAGACTGTTTTTCAAATTGTTGTGACTTAGATGAAGATCAGAGCACATTTTATGACCAATTCATGCAAAACTCCACGTAACCCAAAGTGTTCACAAACTTTTTCTTGCCACTGTATATACAGTATATATGTGCAACGTTTGCTATAAGCCAGTAGGCTGAAACACTGCTGGTGTCATAGTGTGTAAAGCATCCAATAAAATGACACTTCAGCAAAGCCGATGAGTGCTGGGACGTCTTGATGTTTTGATGTGGCAAAATCCATGTATCAAGTGCACTGTGGAGCGGATCTGCCCCTAAGTGACTGACTGTGGTCTGATTCGTGTTCTTCTTGACACACACAGGGATCAGTCAAGCTCTGTATTGGGTGACCTGCCCTCAGGCTGTGACTTTCTAACCCTCGGTGGTCCAGATGGCTGGAGGATCTAGTTAAAGAGGAAAACAATGCATTTCTCTGACCATCCAGACCACCAGGATGCAGGTTCCTCCACGAGTTTTGCCTGCAGGCCATGTTAAAGACTAACAGAGGGCTTGGAGACAGAAGCCGACAACAAGCCGGTGTGTTCAAAGTCTTTTGTGTCTGCATGAGGGAACAAGATTCCTCCAAGGCCTTTAATTATTTTTTTTGACAAAGTATTTTTACCAGGAAGGATACATTGGGATGTCTCTCGTTTTCAAGTATGTCCTGGGTGGGGAGTATGTACCGTCTTGCCCAAGGACACTTACTGGAGAGGTGCTCTTGCCGGGATCGAACCTGTGTCTCCACGGTCATAGAGCAGTGATGTTACCTCTACTCCACCCAGCCGGTACCAATTGGGTTGAATACTGACAGGTCCTGAGTTTCTTGTCCAGCCCAGTGGAAAGGTTTGGCAAAAATTAAAGTGCGGCACACAGAGCACTCTAACACCACAAAATAAAGGGACAGCAAAACACACACAAGCATATACATAAAAGCTCCTGGCCCGCTCTATATATGGCAGGGTATGGACACACATAGGTTTCAGACCCAGGTTTTGTTTGGCCGTGGAATCTGACAAAAGCATTAGGTTCATCGTCAAAGGACTCCATGGGAGATCCGGTTACTTGCCTTGTGGGAGAGGGGGTGTAGCGCGCACAGGTTTTTCCATCCCAGGCACAATAGGGGTCTCTGGCAAGGCAGCAATCCGCGCAGGAGTCTCCATACCCGGGGCAGCGATGAAGAGACATCTGAGTGACCCCCACATCCGAAGACACGTACAGCTGGTGCTGCAAACGGCAAGACATGGGGTTAGTGTTTGCAGTGTTTCTATCGCAGCACGAGAAACGCAACGTCCGGTATCCCACTGCCTTTAACAAGCTTAGCCTGGGGCCACATGAGCGCAGAAAGCGCGCCTGTTGTACAGGACGTACTTTTACACGGTCGTACTTGTGGGCACTGCACGATGCGCGCGGATGTTGACGTTGAAGATAAAAACCTTAAGACATATAGAGCTGAAGAAGCCGCTGCATTTTTTAATCTCAGTTTCAAAAACACGAAAGGGACGTCATATGAGCGCTCACATGACTCTGACCAACCACCTCAACAGGCAGAGAATTCCACAGCTTTATTGTGCTCTCTGTAAAATAACCCTTCCTATGCTTTAGCCTGAATTTCCTTTGGTCCAGTGTAAATGGTGACCTCATGTCCTGTGTATAGTCCTGTCAATGAATAGGTTATCAGACAATGGTTGATAATGGCCCCGTATATATTTATATAAGGTTATCAGATCTCCTCTAAGGCCCTGTATATATTTATATAAGGTTATCAGATCTCCTCTAAGGCCCTGTATATATTTATATAAGGTTATCAGATCCCCTCTAAGGCCCTGTATATATTTATATAAGGTTATCAGATCCCCTCTAAGGCCCTGTATATATTTATATAAGGTTATCAGATCTCCTCTAAGGCCCCGTATATATTTATATAAAGGTTATCAGATCTCCTCTAAGGCCCCGTATATATTTATATAAAGTTATCAGATCCCCTCTAAGGCCCCGTATATATTTATCTAAAGGTTATCAGATCACCTCTAAGGCCCTGTATATATTTATATAAGGTTATCAGATCCCCCTCTAAGGCCCCGTATATATTTATATAAAGTTATCAGACCCCTTTAAGGCCCCGTATATATCAATATAAAGTTATCAGATCCCCTCTAAGGCCCCCTATATATTTATATAAAGTTATCAGACCCCTTTAAGGCCCCGTATATATCAATATAAAGTTATCAGATCCCTCTAAGGCCCCGTATATATTTATATAAAGTTATCAGATCCCCTCTAAGGCCCTTTATAAAGTTATAGTAAGGGAGTCATTGTTGCCAGAGCAGGGAATTATTTTCTCATAGGACTGACGTATTCCTCTCTTGTAGGGACTTCTTTCTCATAAGACTAATGCGCTCCTGTCTTGGGGGGGTGGTGTCTTGTTTTGTGGGACGGATGCGCTCCTGTCTTGGGGGGGGGGCGGTGTCTTGTTTTGTGGGACGGATGCGCTCCTGTCTTGGGGGGGGGGCGGTGTCTTGTTTTGTGGGACGGATGCGCTCCTGTCTTGGGGGGGGGGGTGGTTTGTTTTTGTGGGACGGATGCGCTCCTGTCTTGGGGGGGGGGGGCGGTGTCTTTTTTGTGGGACGGATGCGCTCCTGTCTTGGGGGGGGGGCGGTGTCTTGTTTTGTGGGACGGATGCGCTCCTGTCTTGGGGGGGGGGCGGTGTCTTGTTTTGTGGGACGGATGCGCTCCTGTCTTTGGAAGTGTAGGTTTTGTATGGATCTTAGGGATACTTCGTATTTAGCAGTAGCCGGCAGGTTGTCAGCTGTGCCTTTATTGTGCCCTTTGGTACATAAGAATCCCAAAGTGTTCTAATGACTGAGCTCCACCGATCCCCCAGGCAAACAAGGTGGCATCGTACTTTCATACGTAGAATTTAAATGACCCTTTTTTTTCTGAAATTGGATATTGCGAGGTGGAACGGTTAAATAACTCACCCTTTTTGATGAGATTTTGATGTTCTTAATAGTAGATGGAGCCTGTGACAAAGAAAGACAAATACGGATGATGCAAAGATTCACAGAGAAGCCCGAGAGCGTCCAGCTAGCTAACCACTTAGTAAGAGATGTGTACACACACAGGCCAACATACATACAGAGGCACACACACACGTGATGCAAAGATTCACAGAGAAGTCTGAGAGCGTCCCAATATCTAACGACCAAGTTAGAGATGTGTACACATACAGACACACACATGCCCACGCAGACACCAACAGACGCACACACAGGCCCACACAGACACCAACACACGCACACACACACAGGCCCGCACAGACCCCAACACGTCAATACAGACCCCAACACACACAGGCCAACAAAGACCCCAACACACACACACAGGCCAATACAGAAACCAACACACACACAGGTCAATACAGAAACCAACACACACACAGGTCAATACAGAAACCAACACACACACAGGCCAACAAAGACACAGGCCGACACAGACACCAAAACAAAAAGGCCGACACCAACACACACACAGGCCCACACAGACACCAACACAGGCCCACGCAGACACCGACACACACACGCCCATGCAGACACCACACACACACACACACACACACAGGCCCATGCAGACACCAACACACACACACACACACACACACCACAGGCCCACGCAGACACCAACACGTCAATACAGACACCAACACAGGCCCACGCAGACACCAACACACACACACACGCCCATGCAGACACCAACACACACACACACACAGGCCCACGCAGACACCAACACACACACACACACACACACAGGCCCACGCAGACACCACACACACACACACACAGGCCCACGCAGACACCAACACACACACACACACAGGCCCACGCAGACACCAACACACACACACACAGGCCCACGCAGACACCAACACACACAGGCCCACGCAGACACCAACACACATAGGCCCACGCAGACACCAACACACACACACACAGGCCCACGCAGACACCAACACACACACACACAGGCCCACGCAGACACCAACACACACACACACAGGCCCACGCAGACACCAACACACACACACACAGGCCCACGCAGACACCAACACACACACACAGGCCCACGCAGACACCAACAACACACACACACAGGCCCACGCAGACACCAACACACACACACAGGCCCACGCAGACACCACACACACACACACAGGCCCACGCAGACACCAACACACACAGGCCCACGCAGACACCAACACACACACACACAGGCCCACGCAGACACCAACACACACACACAGGCCCACGCAGACACCAACACACACACACAGGCCCACGCAGACACCAACACACACACACACGCCCACGCAGACACCAACACACACACACAGGTCCACGCAGACACCAACACACGCACACACAGGCCCACGCAGACACCAACACACACACAGGCCCACGCAGACACCAACACACACACAGGCCCACGCAGACACCAACACACACACACACACAGGCCCACGCAGACACCAACACACACAGGCCCACGCAGACACCAACACACACACACACACAGGCCCACACAGACACCAACACACACACACACACAGGCCCACGCAGACACCAACACACACACACACACAGGCCCACGCAGACACCAACACACACACACAGGCCCACGCAGACACCAACACACACACACAGGCCCACGCAGACACCAACACACACACACAGGTCCAAGCAGACACCAACACACACACACAGGTCCACGCAGACACCAACACACGCACACACAGGCCCACGCAGACACCAACACACGCACACGCACACACAGGCCCACGCAGACACCAACACACACACAGGCCCACGCAGACACCAACACACACACAGGCCCACGCAGACACCAACACACACACAGGTCCACGCAGACACCAACACACACGCACAGGTCCACGCAGACACCAACACACACGCACAGGTCCACGCAGACACCACACACACACACACACACAGGTCCACGCAGACACCAACACACACGCACAGGCCCACGCAGACACCAACACGCACACACAGGCCCACGCAGACACCAACACGCACACACCGGCCCACGCAGACACCAACACACGCACACACAGGCCCACGCAGACACCAACACACAGGCCCACGCAGACACCAACACACGCACACACAGGCCCAGGCAGACACCAACACACAGGTCCACGCAGACACCAACACACGCACACACCGGCCCACGCAGACACCAACACACGCACACACAGGCCCACGCAGACACCAACACACACAGGCCCACGTAGACACCAACACACGCACACACAGGCCCACGCAGACACCAACACACGCACACACAGGCCCACGCAGACACCAACACACGCACACACCGGCCCACGCAGACACCAACACACGCACACACCGGCCCACGCAGACACCAACACACGCACACACCGGCCCACGCAGACACCAACACACACCGGCCCACGCAGACACCAACACACGCACACACCGGCCCACGCAGACACCAACACACGCACACAAAAGCCCCCACGCAGACACCAACACACACAAGCCCACGCAGACACAAGTTTTAAGTTGGGCTTATACCCAAGATATGTTTGGCACATAACAATGACCCTAATAAAACTCTACAAACACTTCTCTTACTCTGAACACTTCCACCTCTTCCAGAATAAGTCCCTCTGTCTCTTCAGAGCCCCTTGGCAGTATCATAACCTTCTGGACGGTACCACGGTCTAAGGAGAGAAAAGGGCAGAGAGGTTAAAGCTTCCAACAGGCTAACATTCAGTTCAACAGTGAAACAATGTATGTGAGGCTCATGTGCCGAACAGAAACCACAGCATGATGCGCACAACTCTTACCTGTGCCCAAAAACAGAACCGTATATTCCCCATCCGCAGCAGGCACAGAGTCCACAGCGATGCTGGTGTAGGTGTATGTGGCATCTGAGAGCAAGAGAAGGGGTCTGCGGTTTACAGGGTACACTGAGCTATGCATTAGAGGGTGGGTGCGCACAAACCTCAGCACGTCCTCCCCAAACTGTTTACTGGAGTGAATTTCAGGAACGGAGAATCCACCAGCACACTGCGGAGATCCAACGAGAGAATGAGAAGAGAAGGCACAATTAAGAGCAAATTAGAAAGAGCTGGGACAGCGGGCGCTGGCGAACACAGGGATTTATTCCAGGGACCAAGATCCGCTGCGACTAGTGCAACTCAGCTGTAACAAATAGAACAAATGTCACCTGTCAGCGTCAGATCAGGCAATTACAAGTATTTATAAAGCGCTAACAAGTTCCGTAGCGCTTTACAATGGGAGAGACAGAATAAGAAATATACATCCAAGTTAAACACACAGAACAGTAGGAGAGAGGACCCTGCTCAAGAGCTTACAATCTAAGAGGCACACTAGGTGAGGGTAAATAGAGAACCTGAAGTAGTGAGTGTATGAGGATTGAATGGGATTGGGAAGAGGAGCAGGAAATGACAGGGGGACCATGGAGTGAGCTGATAGGCTTCTCTAAAGTAATGTGTTTTCAGAGACTTCTTGACAGACTGGAGAGACAGGAAGAGTCTAATGTTGCGGGGCAGGAAGTTCCATAGAAAGGAGGCAGCTCGAGAGAAGTCCTGAAGGCGGGAGTTGGGGGTGCGCGTACAAGGAGCTGATAACGTCAGATCATTGGCAGAGTGAAGTGGTCGGGACGTGCCTGTTAAGAGAGGAGATGTAGGCAGGGGCGCCAATATTTTGAATTGGATTCTAAAGGAAACAGGGATCCAGTGTAGAGATTGACAGAGGGTTGAGGTGTGGGAGGTGAGGTGGATGAGTCTGGCACAGGCGTTCATAACAGACTGCAGAGGAAAAATCTGGGATCTCTTCAGGCCAGAGAGAAGGAGGTTACAGTAGTCAAGGCGGGAGATAAGAGCTTGGATAAGCATTTTAGCAGAGTCCTGATTAAGACAGGGACAGACGTGTGCAATGTTTTTTAGGTGGAAGTAGCAGGATTTGGTTAGTGACTGAATGTGAGGAGTGAAGGATAGATCAGAGTCGAAGAGGACCCTGAGGAAAAACCTGATTTAATATTGCAGCTTATATTCAGGTGTAATTAATCAATACCAGAGTCGGACGATATCCTATAAATCACTATTTTCCTCCACGACTTGTTGATTTATTGGAGAAAGCGATTGCCCTGTACGTAATCACTGCACTTTTATTTTTTATTTTTTTGAAAGATTGTCACATGGCTCACCGCTCCGGGGCGGGGATATGGCGTTTTCCCCGTATACGAAGTCATCTGGTAGCCACGTCCCTCCTTGTGAGCGAATGGCCCATTAAACACAGCACGGATGTCGGCGAGAGAGTAAACACAGACGGCAGAGCCCCGGAACACGGAACTAAGAGACAGAGACAGGGACATTAGGAGCAGTAAGAGCACGTGGGCTGGCGAGGTATAGCAGACATCAGGGGGTCGGGAAGACGGGCAACGCGAAGAGACGTCAAAGAACACGAACCGAAGAGATCAACGGCTCAGACAAAAAAGTATAGGGGACGTGTGGTGTAAATAATGTTTAAAAAGCCACATAGAGGATGGGTGTAAAAAGGGAGATACACAGTGAGCACGGATTGCATCCTTACCCCAACGTAGTGAAGACCCCATAAATCAATGGATTGTGTTTGTCTTGAGTCGGCTGGATAAAAACGTCACCTACACAGACACAGAGCGGGATGATCAGGACAACCGGATAGAACCCCATTACCAGTCTACGCCACCAGCGATGGATAATATTATTAATACGGTTATTCTTTTATGGTTTATTTTTTTTAATATAATTTTTTTAACCCCTTGACTACAAAAGTCTGCAAAAGCACCTGCGGGAGCTCGAGAGAGAGAGAGTTAGGTCTTCTTACTCTGGATCAGAATCCGTTTGCATACGGTCTCCAGCTTGTGCCCCTAAAGGTCTAGCAGCTTGGGCTGTTGCAGCCGTCGTGTTCGAACGGGATGAACAGCTGGGAAATGGTTAGAACCAAATCTATCCTTTGGCCCCCACATCGAAAAACTCACCTAAAATTTACCCCAAACTAGGAGCCCTGTACAGAAACAAATCCTGCCTGAGCCCCGCGGTAAGAAAGCAGATTGTACAACAAATGCTTATGCCAGCTATTGAATACGGAGATGTAGTGTATGCAGCGGCCCCACAAACACACCTCCAGAAACTTACTACATTGTATAACTCATTCTGTCGCTTTGTGCTACAATGTAACTACATGACCCACCATTGTGACATGTTAAAAAAGAGCTAAACTGGCCGTCGCTAGAATCTAGACGCACCCTTCACCTTTCCAACCTGGTGTTTAAGAGCTTTTCTGGGAAGCTACCACCCTACCTGAATAGACTGCTTCCTCCAGCAGTTCCCTCATCCTATAACCTCCGATCCAGGACCTGCACCTTACTTGCAATACCACAATACACAAAGACAGTGGCTCGATCCTCATTTTCCTACAGAGCACCGCAGTTATGGAATAACCTCCCAGATGCCATCAAATCTTCACCCAGTCTAAAGTCCCTTAAGAGCTCCCTATTAACATACCTCAATATGGAATGCACCTGTAAACATGTAAAACAGTGACTATATACAGAATGCACCTGTAAACATGTAACACAGTGACTATATACAGAATGCGCCTGTAAACATGTAACACAGTGACTATATACAGAATGCGCCTGTAAACATGTAACACCGTGACTATATACAGAATGCGCCTGTAAACCAGGGGCGGATCCAGAGGGGGGGCAACGGGGCAATTGCCCCCCCCCCCGAGAAAATCGCCGCCAGCGTTCTCCTCTTCTCCCTACTGACGAGCGGCCGCTGCGCTGACACGCAGCCTGGTCGCTCGCCTGGGACGAAAACCACCTGACCAGCCGCGTGATCTCACGAGAACAGGGCTGCGCGGCTGGTCAGGTGGTTCCCAGCAAGCAGCCAAGGTACATGTCAGCGGCCACTCGCCTGTCGCCTCGTGGGGGGCCGGGGAGAAGAGGAGAACGCCGGCGGAGCCTGGCCTGGACGGTCTGGACCAGCAAAGAGGTGAGAGCTGGGGCAAATATACCCATGAAGCTGGGGGCAAAAATACCCATGAAGCAGGGGGCAAAAATACCCATGAAGCGGGGGGCAAAAATACCCATGAAGCGGGGGGCAAATATACCCATGAAGCGGGGGCAAATTTTCCCATGAAGCGGGGGCAAATTTTCCCATGAAGCTGGGGGAGAAAATACCCATGAAGCTGGGGGAAAAAATACCCATGAAGCGGGGGCAAATATACCCATGAAGCTGGGGGCAAATATATCCATGAAGCGGGGGTCAAATTTCCCCATGAAGCAGGGGGCAAATTTCCCCATGAAGCAGGGGGCAAATATACCCATGAAGCTGGGGGCAAAAATACCCATGAAGCTGGGGCAAATATACCCATGTGAGCTAAGGGCAAATATACCCATGTGAGCTAAGGGCAAATATACCCATGAAGCTGGGGGCAAATATACCCATGGAGCTGGGGTCAAATATACCCATGAAGCGGGGGCAAATATACCCATGAAGCTGGGGGCAAATATATCCATGAAGCGGGGGGCAAATTTCCCCATGAAGCAGGGGGCAAATTTCCCCATGAAGCTGGGGGCAAATATACCCATGAAGCGGGGGCAAATATACCCATGAAGCGGGGGGCAAATATACCCATGAAGCGGGGGGCAAATCTACCCATGAAGCGGGGGCAAATATACCCATGAAGCGGGGGCAAATATACCCATGTGAACTAAGGGCAAATATACCCATGTGAGCTAAGGGCAAATATACCCATGAAGCTGGGGGCAAATATACCCATGAAGCGGGGGGCAAATATACCCATGAGCTGGGGGCAAATATACCCATGGAGCTGGGGGCAAATATACCCATGGAGCTGGGGGCAAATATACCCATGGAGTGGGGGCAAATATACCCATGGAGTGGGGGCAATATATACCCATGAAGCGCGGGGCAACATATACCCATGTGAGCTAAGGGCAAATATACCCATGTGAGCTGCCTGGGGGCAATATATATATCCATGTGAGCTGCCTGGGGGCATATATCTAGTTCCATGTGAGCGGCTTTTGGGGGCAATATATAAATCCATGTGAGTTGGGGCAATATATATCCATGTGAGCTGGGGGCCAATATATCTGCCCGTCACTGCGAACCCAACACCAGCTCTTGGCCAAAACTGGTAGAATGCCCCCCCCCCCCCGAAACCTGTTTCTGGATCCGCCCCTGCTGTAAACATGTAACACAGTGACTACAGTTGTGTTCAAAATTATTCAACCCCCACTGAAATTGAGTGTTTTGGCCAGTTTGACATTGATTTGATCATTCAGTCATCTTGCTTACAATTAAATCAAAGAGACACGTGTAGGTCAGACAAATATAACATAACATTTATAATGAAATAACCACAAATGTCTTTTCTGTGCTCACATCATTATCAGTTTTATTCAACCCCCAAGTGACATTCAATCTTAGTACTTAGTACAACATCCTTTTACAGTTATAACAGCTTTTAAACGTGAAGCATAGCTTGACACAAGTGTCTTGCAGCGATCTACGGGTATCTTCGCCCATTCGTCATGGGCAAAAGCCTCCAGTTCAGTCACATTCTTAGGCTTGCGCACTGCAACTGCTTTCTTTAAGTCCCACCAGAGGTTCTCAATCGGATTTAAGTCAGGTGACTGCGATGGCCACTCCAAAATGTTCCAGCCTTTAATCTGCAACCATGCTCTAGTGGACTTGGAGGTATGCTTGGGATCATTGTCCTGTTGAAAGGTCCAACATCTCCCAAGCCTCAGGTTTGTGACGGACTGCATCACATTGTCATCCAATATCTCCTGGTACTGAAGAGAATTCATGGTGCCTTGCACACGCTGAAGCTTCCCTGTACCTGCAGAAGCAAAACAGCCCCAAAGCATGATTGACCCCCCCGCCATGCTTCACAGTAGGCAAGGTGTTCTTTTCTTCATAGGCCTTGTTCTTCCTCCTCCAAACATAGCGTTGATCCATGGGCCCAAACAGTTCTAATTTTGTTTCATCAGTCCACAGAACACTATCCCAAAACGTCTGTGGTTTGTCCACATAACTTTTGGCATAATGCAGTCGACTCTTCTTATTCTTTGGAGACAGCAAGGGGGTGCGCCTGGGAGTTCTGGCATGGAGGCCTTCATTACGCAGTGTGCGCCGTATTGTCTGAGCTGAAACTTCAGTACCCACATCTGACAAGTCTTTTCTCAGTTCCTCAGCAGTCACACGGGGACTTTTCTCCACTCTACGCTTCAGGTAGCGCACAGCAGTCGAAGTCAGCATCTTCTTTCTGCCACGACCAGGTAGCGTTTCAACAGTGCCCTTTGCCTTGAATTTGCGAATGATGCTTCCTATGGTCTCTCTTGGTATGTTTAACATCTTTGCAATCTTCTTATAGCCATTGCCCTTCCTGTGAAGAGTAATCACCTCTTCTCTTGTCTTCCTGGACCATTCTCTTGACTTCACCATGTTTGTAACGACACCAGTAAATGTCTAGAAGGAGCTGAGTATCACAGTCATTTTAAAGCTGCCTAATTGGTGCTTATTATGCTTTATTGCTGCTCCGTGACATCCACAGGTGTTTTCAATACCTGATTGAAAACACTTGAATGAACCTCTGTTCTTCAGAGTGGTAGTCTTTAAGGGGTTGAATAATTGTGTCAATGAAGAATTCACAAAAGAAACATTTACTACTGTATTACAAAACCAATTGATGTCATTTTAGTTGCATATGGTTCTTTAAAAAGTCCTTGTAGGATTTCATTCTGAATACAATTACAAATGTACACTAAATTCCCTAAAACCCTTTACAGCATTGGGGGTTGAATAATTTTGAACACAACTGTATATACAGAATGCGCCTGTAAACATGTAACATAATGACTATTTTCTACATATTTATTTTCTGTTAATCTGTATATTTGTGTTTTTAATATCTTGCATTGTATCACTTTGTATTTCTGTAACAACTGTAACATTTTAATGCTCTTGAACCCAGGACGTACTTGAAAACGAGAGAAATCTCAATGTATCCTTCCTGGTAAAATACTTTATAAATAAAATAAAATAAATGTCTTTGACTACTACCAGAGGCACAGCTGTATTGTAGCAGCAGTAGCACTTTTTGGCCAGCAGGTGGAGACCTCTGCACGTCAAATAGTGCATACGGTATGGAAATGTACTGTAAGGGATTCTACAGCACATTTATGATGTATGGCTGCTGCAAAGTGGTTTCCCATAAAACCACCGTTTGCTGACGGTGGTTTTATGGGCCGCCACCAGGTAGTGAAGGGGTTAGTAGAGTTGTTAGACCTCTAAGACGGCTCTAGAATAGCTTTCTGATATCACCGATCTCATTACTCGTACCTTTTCCTCCGTAACGGGAAGGATAATGACATATAGAGAGGGGGAGGAGGAGTTACAGCTTCTAGTTTATCTTTCGAACTCGTTCTCTGTTTGTTCCCCATCGCTCTCACCCCTCTCCCTTCAAATTTAATGCTTCCCATTTATTTAAGCTACCAATCACTGCCCAGCGAAGAAGGTGGTGAGGGCTTCCTACATAGAAAGCTCAATTGGCTGTGGAGCTGTGCAACCCCCTTAAGACAGTGATAGCGAACCTTAACACCCTAGATATTTTGGAACTACATGTCCCACGGTGCGTAGTTGACACGAAAGGCTGGCTGAGCATCATGGGACATGTAGTTCAGGAACTTCTGGGGTACCAAGGTTCACCATCACTGCCCTAGGAGCTCTTCATCGGGTATTCGTGTTATGGTTATGAGGCAGGAGCTGCGGTGCATGGTATCTGTGTTTAGGGTGTCCTCACAAGGACACAAACCTACTACACCTTTCATCTAGCCCTGCAGAATTCCTGCCGCTAGACTTTTCATTGCACACCTTCTCGCAAACACAATAAACCGTCCTATTCAAAATCAGCTCAGCGCCCGGAAAATACACGAACACAAAAAAAACGGCAGCACATTTTGGAGCAATAAACGTAAAAAAACGGGTTCTGTCCAATCGGTTTTGTAAACATGTTCCCATTTCTCCTCAACATGTTATTGTTTATAATTGGAAACACAAAAGGCTTTTTGTCTCACGACTTTGTGCTCCGATGTCACCGGCTGCGAGCTGGACCAAGGTCAGCTGAGAAAGGAGCTTATTAGTCACGCCGATAATGCATTGGACATACTCACGCAACTGGTCAAAGGACGTCTCCACTCCGTCTTGCCCAATCACAGAACAGACCAGTCGTGCCTTGAGGAAAGAGGTCCACTTCCCCACCAGGGAGCGTAGACCACCCTCGTCATTCTGAAACAGCATAAGGTAAAACATCACTTAAAAAAAAAAATAGAACCAATACACAAAAACTTTACATTACCAACCCTCAGAGGTATGCCTGTGTATCTCCGAGGTATGCCTGTGTATCTCCGAGGTATGCCGGAGTATCCATACTGCATCTCCGAGGTATGTCTGTGTATGCATACTATATCTCCGAGGTATGCCTGTATATCCATACTATATCTCCGAGGTATGCCTGTGTATCCATACTATATCTCCGAGGTATGCCTGTGTATCCATACTGCATCTCCGAGGTATGTCTGTGTATGCATACTATATCTCCGAGGTGTGCCTGTATATCCATACTATATCTCCAAGGTAAGCCTGTGTATCTCCGAGGTATGCCGGTGTATCCATACTGCATCTCCGTGGTATGTCTGTGTATCCATACTAGATCTCCGTGGTAGGTCTGTGTATCCATACTATATCTCCGAGGTATGCCTGCGTATCCATACTATGTCTCCGAGGTATGCCTGCGTATCCATACTATATCTCCAAGGTATGCCTGTATATCCATACTATATCTCCAAGGTAAGCCTGTGTATCTCCGAGGTATGCCGGTGTATCCATACTGCATCTCCGTGGTATGTCTGTGTATCCATACTATATCTCCGTGGTAGGTCTGTGTATCCATACTATATCTCCGAGGTATGCCTGCGTATCCATACTATGTCTCCGAGGTATGCCTGCGTATCCATACTATATCTCCAAGGTATGCCTGTATATCCATACTATATCTCCAAGGTAAGCCTGTGTATCTCCGAGGTATGCCGGTGTATCCCTACTGCATCTCCGTGGTATGTCTGTGTATCCATACTATATCTCCGTGGTAGGTCTGTGTATCCATACTATATCTCCAAGGTATGCCTGCGTATCCATACTATGTCTCCGAGGTATGCCTGCGTATCCATACTATGTCTCCGAGGTATGCCTGCATATCCATACTATGTCTCCGAGGTATGCCTGCGTATCCATACTATGTCTCCGAGGTATGCCTGCGTATCCATACTATATCTCCGAGGTATGTCTGTGTATCCATACTATATCTGCGAGGTATGCCTGCGTATCCGTACTATATCTCCGAGGTATGCCTGCGTATCCGTACTATGTCTCCGAGGTATGCCTGCGTATCCATACTATATCTGCGAGGTATGCCTGCGTATCCGTACCTTATCTCCGAGGTATGCCTGCGTATCCATACTATGTCTCCGAGGTACGCCTGCGTATCCATACTATGTCTCTGAGGTATGCCTGCGTATCCATACTATATCTCCGAGGTATGTCTGTGTATCCATACTATATCTGCGAGGTATGCCTGTGTATCCGTACTATATCTCCGAGGTATGTCTGCGTATCCATACTATATCTCCAAGGTATGCCTGCGTATCCATACTATGTCTCCGAGGTATGCCTGCGTATCCATACTATGTCTCCGAGGTATGCCTGCGTATCCATACTATGTCTCCGAGGTACGCCTGCGTATCCATACTATGTCTCTGAGGTATGCCTGCGTATCCATACTATATCTCCGAGGTATGTCTGTGTATCCATACTATATCTGCGAGGTATGCCTGTGTATCCGTACTATATCTCCGAGGTATGTCTGCGTATCCGTACTATATCTCCGAGGTATGCCTTTGTACCCATACTGTAATTCAGCGGTATGCTTATGTATCGATATCTCAGTGGTATGTCTGTGTATCCATTATATATCTCCGTGGTATGCCTTTGTACCCATACTATATTTCAGTGGTATGCCTGTGTACTCATACTATATCTCCGCGGTATGCCTGTGTATCCATACTAGATCTCAGTGGTATGCTTATGTATCAATATCTCAGTGGTATGTCTGTGTATCCATACTATATCTCCGTGGTATGCCTATGTATCGATAAAATCTCTTTTATGTGAAACACGTGCTAGCCCAGCGTTTACAAATGAGGTTTGGCAGCAGCATACATAAAATCGCTAATTAGCCGGGATTTCATGCAAATGGAACAAACACTGGAAAAATAAAGCTCATTCCACGGTCTGTTAACATGCAATTACCCCACGACAGATTGGTTCCACCTAAATAAGCTTATCCATTCATCAGGGTTGGAGATTAAGGCATGCCACAGAATTTGCCCCCTCTATACATTACAATCCCGTGTTCCGTTCAGCCGAGTCGGCCTCAAACTGGGCATCGCGTTACGGATCTGGTTTCTCACCAGGCATATGCGAGCGATGCGGGAGAGCACGGCAGGCCCGCTCTCTCCCTCGTGGCTTCTCTCCCGGAACAACATGTACAGCTTGTCATCTTCTTTGAAACTGCTCTCGGAGACCACCAGTGACCCGACGAACAAAGGCTCTGCAGGAAATAGGAGATGGCACCGGGTGAACGTCTGGCGAACAAAGAGTTGGTCAGAAAACAGAGACGTGACTTTATTTAAGAGACGTTTATACCCGGGTAGAAGATACTAAAGCAAGTGCTATCAGCAGCTGAAGAATTTCTTCCATGCGGGAGCAGCGTGACTGGGAGTGTATGAGATCTCCATAAAGAAATTAAAAGATCTCTATAGATTGTGCATGTTCCAGGGCTGTACCTTAACTTAAAGGGATATTCTACCTTAAATAATGACCCTCCCAGCTTTCCCACCTTCAGTGATTCTGCAGACGCAAAAAAAAAAACCTGTACAATTTATTCTTACTATTTAATTAGTTGCAAGAACAAAATTTACTTCTTCCAACTTATTTTTGTCTCCTGGCTCCTTTGGCTTGCGTTTCAGGACTTCCAGAAAACGGAAGTACCTGGAGCGTTTCTGCGCATGCGCCGCTTGCACTCGACCGTCCGATGATAGTCCTATCATGGGATACGTGCTGCACGCGCACCCCGCCAGCGCACAGCACCAATCATGGCAAAGGGCTGGCTACAGTCTCAACGAGTGCTTGTGTAAGGTATGTCAAAATCAGGTATCCCATTAAAATAAACCAGGTACCCCATAAACATACACTAATAAATGGTACATCATACAGTAAACTAATGGCATTTCTATTAAACCACCAGTAGATGGCAGCAGAGTGAAAAGCCTGAATTATGAGCACGTGTTTATCTAAGATGCTTCCTGAGAGAAGGAACCGAAGAGCAGACCTTCCGTTTCTGGTAGGAACCAATTATTCAAGTGTAAATCCTACCAGAACTGAAGTCGTGCTTTGTATCATTGCAGGTAAGAGGGAGCATATCCAGGGTTATAAACAGGGCAAAGGTGATTTAATTCACATCCCTATGAGGAGAAAAGGCTGTTGCCACAGTTGGGAATTAGATAACATACTATACAGATGTCAGTGGGTTGTGTTGATGTGTCATATTGCACCAGCATACAGGGAATGTGATGACTATAGGATCTCATGTTATATTGTATTGATTGTATTGCACCATTAGCCTACTATAATGCAGATTGAGTAGTCACATATCTGTACATGTTTAATTGTTTATTATTTTCTATAAGGATGTTATTCCTGCATAGGTGAATGTTACTGTATATATCTAAATGTGTATTAGTGTATAAGGAACAAAATTTTCAAGTGCAAATCCTACCATAACTGAAAGCCATGCTTTATGTCATTGCAGAAAACGTTTAAATAAAAACACTTCTGGTTTCACCCAGCCCGCTCCCTTCACACATTGGAATTATTGACCATACTTTCAGCATATGTGCAACACTTACAACGGTGATTTTTTACCATTCTTTGTAACTGCAATGAACCTCGTTGCCATAAAGATGCTTCGTGAATGACCCCTACGGTGAGAGGAACTGTAAATTGGAAATGCAGGTCATCCAGGAGAGTGAGGTGGTGCAGTAAATACATTTTTCATGGGTGAAATTCCCTACCCCCTTATCAATGTTTTGGATGTGTATGTGCAAAGTAGGCTTGGCTTATATAAAAACGTGCACCTCTATCCAACTTCTGCAAAGGTTCTACACACCTCAAGGATAAGAGCCTTAACTCCCTAATGGCTCGTTAAGTTACATTTACTGGATTTTACCTTATTTCTGGGAATTCTATGATATTATCCCTATTATAGGGCTTATTCAGTGAGCACCGAAACGTCGCCGACATTTCTGTGCTCTCTCGTTCCCTGCACTTCGAAGAATAAAAGTTCCGCACCCCGTGGTGAACTCAGCATTCTCCGCAGGGTCCCCAGAGTGCAGGGAAAACCCGCTGAAAAAAAGCATCCGATACGATCAGTAGTCGACGAATCACTCAAACTGCCGCAAAAAAACGCTGAACAAGTCTGTAAAATATCGCCGAGCCGCTAAACAGAGCGCAGAGCAGCCACCGGAAAAAGCCGACAAATGAGATGAAGAGAGAGAAAAAAAAAGCGTCTAAATAGAAATGATGTTTGCAAAAAAAAAAAAAAAAACTACTGAATGAAAATGCCTGAAATTTACATATAAGATCCAATGAATGATAATAAAAAGGGCTGTTACAGAAAAAAGAAAAAAAACACTTTAAAAAAATTGTTGAAAAAAATCCCAAAAAATGCCTAAAAGATCCCAAAAAGAATCTATAGAAGAGACTATTTACTGCAGAATAAAATAATAAACGGTTTATTAGATATTGAATAAAAAGGGGAATATTTTTAACATTGAAGCCTATGGGATTCTCCTGAATAAACCTGGCGAATGAAAACACTGAACAGCAGGGCATTTCGGCAACTTTTCACTGCTGTTCGGTGTCTCTGAATAGATTAACCATTGCTTCTCTATGGGGGATTTCACTGACACCGAACAGGCACCGTATGTGCAGGCAATTCGCCAACATTTGGTGAACTGCCTGTTCTCTGAATAGCCGAATGGCCACGAAATCTCACCTTACACTGAATTTCAGTATAAGGTGACATTTCAGACCTCTCTGAATAATCCTTTATGTCAGGCCTCAAAATTTCCACTCGCCTACCCTCATTTGGCGAGTGGAAATTACATGAGGGCGAGTGGAAATGCAGATGCAGGCAGGGCAGGATAAGGGTCAGGTGGGGCAACTAGTGGCACTGGCGAGTAACTCTTAAGGCCTGGCTAGTAGCTTGGGACTTGAAATTTTGAGCCCTGACCTATGTATTCACCAGCCCCTTGTATGAGATTTCTGCTTTATTAAGATGCATGATTTCTTTAGCTCAATTGTTCATTTGCTGAAATGTGCCGCAGGATGACCTGTAACCCCTTTTCATTCTTCATCTTTGCAAACTTAAAGCTAACCGAACTCTGACCGGCTCTCGTGTTGTGGTGATCGAGTTCCGTTCCCGCATGGTGTTATGAAACTGGTGACTTGAGCCTTTAATAAGTCCATGCATGGCAGGTTAAAGAGTGATCACGCTGTAAGGTGAAACAGTAGACGCGCTCCAACATTTATTACTATTTATTACAGAATAATGTTACTTGCCATTCAGCCAGCGGGAGTCATACTGCTCTGTCCGGATCGGGGGTTTGTTTCCCATCGTGCGGAAAAGAGCAGAGTCCGTCCCCATGTAATCCACCTGAACGCCCGCATACAGCACTCCATCTGCGACAGACAGAGCGTGCGATTTCAAACATTGTTCTAACAATCGCAGCACAGGATGCAAACCTGCCTTCCGGCAATATTTTATTATTTAAGGCATAAATACACACCTATTATTGTTGCCATATTTTCCTGCTTGGGATCGTACGGACATCTCCCTTTCCCCGACTCAATGGAGCCCGAGACAATCCGGAACACATAGTCCTGAAGGATACATGATTAATTGCATGGTGATCAGGTTTGACAGGTGACAGTATCACTGTATAAGCATTGATTATTCCCGACTAAAAAGAACGGCTCTGTGCTGAATGTTCCGGCATAAGTGAGTAATAAATGCTCTATGGGTGTACACCCGAATGAAATGGGCCGCGCACGCCCGAATGAAATGCGCCGCGCACGCCCGAATGAAATGGGCCACGCACGCCCGAATGAAATGGGCCGCGCACGCCCGAATGAAATGGGCCGCGCACGCCCGAATGAAATGGGCCGCGCACGCCCGAATGAAATGGGCCGCGCACGCCCTAATGAAATGGGCCGCGCACGCCCTAATGAAATGGGCCGCGCACGCCCTAATGAAATGGGCCGCGCACGCCCGAATGAAATGGGCCGCGCACACCAGAGATCACTTTAAAACTCATTTTAATTACAAAATTCATACTGGAAAGAAATCTGTAGTATAATTTCGACAGTGTATCGCGTCAGGTTAACAGAGGGCAGATGTCACGGCACATGCAGGCGACGCCGCAGGAAGGCCTAAGCTGGACCTAAAACCCTGTCAGCCCCTTTCCCGCTATGTCCTGTGAGTTCCAGGCCAGCTCTACTAATTACACTGGTTCTCCTTCAGGCAACCACAGTTGCTCCCATCTTAAGAGACCTGTGAACCCCTAAATAAGGGTGAAGTCCCCCCGAATCCTATGCTTCAGCATTGCCAACACATTGTGTGCGTGTCTTTTCTTGAGAAGTCTGCTCCCTTCATGTTCCTTGTGATCTCCAAGCCTCCTATCGTGCCGCTCACGCCATGCTGCCAGTATAGCGGGTGCTGACCTTATTAAAAATGCAATGCAACGTTCAGCCGTACAGGAACGTTTGATGCTTGACACAGGCTCCTGCAGGAAGCGAAATGTTGCAAATCAGCTCCTGATATACTGCAACCACGGTGTGACCGGCTTCTATGTTTCTCAATTCCTCTTACTACTGGACTGTCTGTCCGAATCACTTGGAAGCCACGAGGTAAACCTTTGTGGTCTGGTAATATAAAGCGTGCTAGATCAATATTTTTACAGACTTTTGGTGTCAGAAATAACCTTTTTACTTCTTCATGCTGTTTTGTGACTTGTAACTCGCTCAGCTGGTCAGCGCTGCTCGTTAGAAAGATCTCGGTTTAGTTAGCGACCAAAAAGGGAGTAGGTTTTTGTCTGTTTTTGTTTAACATTTAAAGGGACGGTATACCCTGGCTGTAACCCTGGTCTGCGGTAAAAACAAAGTCTCTGCAAACAACGCCGTCACAGCAGTGGACTCAAAGTAGTATGTGACATATAGAACACGTGGGCACTGCTTGAGATACAAGGACACACTCCTCCACTACATGCTCCATGGAAAGGAAAGCGAGCCGAGTTGCACTCTCTCACCTCAGACCTCCAGCCCCGGTAAATGAGCGCACATTGCGGCTGGAAAGCTCCCGTTCCACACGCGTACAGATGCGTTCGGTTCAGAGGCTGAATGAGGCGCAAGTAATTGAAGCACTCGTCCTGTCGGATGATACAAACAAACTACATAAACACATAAACACATGAAGACAACACACAGCTGCTAATAAAGTTACTCCGGAACAGCCATCGGATGACTTCGCTCGTCACATTAAATGGCCAATCTGAGCACTATGGCCATTAGATTTGGGGGGGGGGGGGGGGGGTTTACGGCAATAGGAATCAAGCTGGCTGCAGCCCCCACGACTTTAATCTATGGCGAAATGTTGTGAACTTCCCTGTTGAAGGCAGAATGCTTCCTCACACTGTACAGGATCTACGAGATCTAAGAGATATGTGTTGTGACAGTGTGAGTAGGGGCAGGGTGGTAGACCACAGATCTATTAATAGGCATATGGAGGAGAATGCCATTTTCCCACTATAGGGTTAATCCTAAACCTGTGCCTACTCAAGTCTGCCCTGCCCATATAGGTTTGTGTGTCTGGTTCGCTGAGAGAGAGAGAGAGCGGGAAGTCGTGTGAGTTGGCTACACCAAGGAAGGAATGCAAGAAGCTCCAGAAGTCTGAAGGGAAGTACTTTGATATTTTGTTCTATTTATTGGCAAGTGGCCTAGCCACCCAATAGCTAGAGAGGGACTCCTCACTCCTGTATGTTCAGTCAGACTCCACAGAAGGAGTAGGTGTTTGTTTTAGGTTTTGATTTGATGTTTTACTGTACTCCGCCGCTTTTATGAATGAGTAACAAAAGAAAGAGGGAGTACTGAGCCTTGCATCCAATGCCTTATCACAGTGTGTATATTGCAGGTGCATACACTGTACATGTGTGTGTATATTGCAGGTGCGTACACTGAACATGTGTACAGTGAACATATGTGTCTGTATACTGCATGTGTGTACACTGTACATATGTGTGTGTATATTGCAGGTGCGTACACTGTACATGTGTATGTATCAAAATTCTTATGTTTAATATGTGGGTATTCTTGGTGAGTTCCTGGACTTGTTTTTTATTAGGATTTGACCCCTGGGATCTATAAGGTAAAGGCATACCCGCTGACCAATAAATCCCATTTCTCTGGGTCATGAGATGGGACAAAGAGTATCATTTCAAGTCTCCACAGAGTATCTGCTCCAATGAGTAAGTTGCAGCAGATTGCACCATCTAAGGAAGATAATGTGGTGACCCCGTTTAGGTATACTTACAGCTCGCCCCCTCCCTGCCAGGAGGCACTCTTTGTGGCGATTCAGAGGAGCAGGCCAATGAATCTGCAAAAAACAAATAAAAAGGTTCATAAGTCCCATGAAACTTCAGCAAAATTATTGTGTGCACGTGTCCCTTTGCAATGGCTCTGCTACGAGTGTGGCGGTGTACTGAATCACAACGTTAATGTTAAACCCCACTAGGTGCACCTTCTGTGTTTCCCCAGGCCTGTGCTTTATCCGAAACCTCCTTTTGTTCCCTGGGGGGGGGGGGGGTCTCCTGGCTTACAATCAAAGGCTCACGGTTGATGTTTCCAAGGTCCAGCGACAACAGGTAGTCGCGGCTGCCAACGTACATCCGGTCTTGGTCCTGATCTAGGAGGAGAATCCGGTAATCGCTGGTGTTAAACCCGAAGGAGAAGGAGCGGGCCGAGCGGGACTCCATGAGATCTGCGAGGGGAGAAGAGCGAGGCTAATTTTCCAGAAAAAGCAGGAGACGAGTGTCAAAACAATGTCAAATGCAGAGAATTGTTTACAGGTAATATGGATTCTTTGTGTCCTTCGGCTGGAACTTGTGCAGCGTGAGATCACCCAGTGGAGCGAGTGGTGACTGTCACTTCTTGGCATAAAATGCATTTAATGCCGTAATCTGTTTACGCTAGTGGGTTACCAGTAGTGATAATTCAAGTAGAAAGTGGAGGACAGACCTTTAACCCCATCACTACTGTGATCGTGTATACACAAATCAGCAGCAACAGATACAGCGGCCTGAGATAGTGTTACATCCGTCTAGAGCTATGCTGTGTCCCTGCAAATGGAGTTGATGCAAACAAATTTCATTTGCAACACTGGGCTCCAATGTTTTAGCACTTCAGGCATGACGCCAGAGGTGCTACAACAGTTGTTACACGTGAATATGCGTGTAACACAGAGATAGTCACTTGCTGCAGCTCAAAGTGTCAGCTGCAATAGAGCCTTTTAGCCAGCAGATGGCGACACCTGTCTGCCAAATGGGACATACAGTAAATGCATTATGCAAATACATGCTGTAACAGGTCTCCGTACCCCGACTGGCTCGCCTCTGGTTAATGCCGCGCCATTGCCGGACCCCCATTCTCCCTCCAGCAGTCTTTCGTGCCTTTCTCCAGCCCTTATCCGATGCTTAAAGACGTCTACAGTAAAAGTATGGGGATACCAGAAATGAGGCAGCACGCAGATCTTGGGGTTAGAACAGTCAAGACAGAGAATATATACAGTGCCAAGGGGGCCTAGCGGCCAATGGAAAATGACACCCTGGCGTCTTACTGCGTTTCATCAGGAATCCCAGGGGTCAAGTCGAGGGCGAACGCGTGGGAACGGAGTTCCTGCACTAATTTTGCAGAGGGAACGGAGTTCCCTTTGGTCCCATACTCTATAAAGCTTGTAGTCAGGTGTTCAATCATATATTTCTCTATTAAGTCACAATAAATATAGGATTTATCATATATTTTTGCTATATTCCACATATTTATTTATTTGCAAAGTATTTTACCAGGAAGGAGACATTGAGATTGCTCTAGTTTTCAAGTATGTCCTAGGTTTAAGAAATTGAATTGTTACAGTAGGTACAGAAATACAAGTAACAAACGGTTAGGCAGGCACATTATGGATATATACACACACAGGCAGGTACAATAGGTACAAAAATACAAAGTAATAAATGCAAGATATTAAAAACAACACAATATACAGATTAACCCAGAAAATAAATATGTAGGAAATATAATCACTATGTTACATGTTTACAGGTGCATTCCGTATTGAGGTATGTTAATAGAGATCTCGAGTGCCTTTAGACTGGGGGAAGATTTGATGGCGTCTGGGAGGTTATTCCATAATTGTGGAGCTCTGTAGGAAAAATGAGGATCGAGCCACTGTCTTTTTGTATTGTGGTATTGCAAGTAAGGTGCAGGTCCTGATCGGAGGTTATAGGATGAGGGAGCTGCTGAGGGAAGCAGTCTATTCAGGTAGGGTGGCAGCTTCCCAGAAAACCTCTTAAACACCAGGTTGGAAAGGTGAAGGGTGCATCTGGATTAAAGCGATGGCCAGTTTAGCTCTTTTAACATGTCACAATGGTGGGTCATGTAGTTACATTGAAGCACAAAACGACAGAATGAGTTATACAATGTAGTAAGTTTATGAAGGTGTGTTTGAGGGGCAGCTGTATACACTACATCTCCGTATTCAATAGCCAGCATAAGCATTTGTTGTACAGTCTGCTTTCTTATTGACATATATACATAAATATAGCAGATCTGAGTGTGTTTGTGTTACGTGCGAGGTGATAATTGCTTATTGGGAGACAGAAATCCTGGCGAGTTCCCACACTTCTTTTTTTAGGACTTGATCCCTGAATCCCTACCCTGACATATTGCTGCGCTTCATCAGGAATACCTCCCCTGGCGTCTTGGAATTAACTCTGGTCACCCTTGATGTTTAAGCACACCATCCAACAAAACAGATCAACAGGACAATAGCAGATTGTGAGGATAAACAGGGGATTCAGATAATACATTATCAGATAATGGGGCAGGACTGACAAACAAAGACCACTCCAACCTTTACTGATGTAAAACATATTCTAGATGGGGGAGTTGGAAAGGGCTACAGTGACCCACACAGTATTCCTATTAGCAGATAGTAAAAGATAAACATAGACAATAAAGATAATAACAACAACAGCATTCATGCGAAGCACATACAACACGTGCGAGCAAAAACGCATTAACGCGAGGGGCAAAACCCTTTGCGCTGAACGACATATTACACGAGCCTGCACGAACGCTGCGCGAGCTTACTGTACTTCGCGCGTCTTATACTTAACATTGTGAGCGCAAATGCATTTGTACGTTGATATGCGGATGGTATTACAATCTATGCGCAGTTTGTAATGCACAGCCTTTGCGCGCATAATTTTAGCAACTCCTAAAAGCTGGTGGTAATGGCAAATCTGAACGTCCTGGCCGAACCCAAATACACCAGCCCAAAAAAAAATCCAGCAAAGTATAGTTACACATTCTACACATACCAAACCAATAAAATGGAGAAGTTGTGTGTGCTTTTATTATTGATGCAGCATATATGCGCAGATTGACTTTGACAGGCGCAAAAACTGAACGTGAGACAATTGTGTTTCTTAATTCTGATTGGCTGAATCGTGTGAAAAAACAGTCTGCACACTGATTTCTGCGCGCGCATTTTACGCGCGTTATTTTTTTTTTGACGGATGAAAAAATGCGTGAGGATTGTAATACCAGCGTTGTTTTACGCGCTTTAACGTTTTAACGCTTCGCGCAAGAATTCACGCGTTCTGCATGCATTTTTGCGTTAAGAATGTAATAGGGCCCTAGGACTATTAACTCCTTATAATTAATGAAAAGTGATTTTTCAAAATGGTACCCAGCAGTGGATTTGTGGAAAATCACTTGGTAGTGAATGGGTTAAGCGAGTGAGACCTTCAATAACATATTGCCCCTACGTGCAATAAACAGATCCAAAAATGCTTTTAACATTCTGCAGATAAGAAGCAACATTCCCTTACGGATAATCCAGGGAAATGCTGGGCTTAGACGCATTCTAAATGAGCTCCGCTAATGCTTGGATGGGGACGTTACATCACTATGGGATCCAGGGCTGCCATCAAAACTCTAAATCATTGGTCGGGGCCCCCCTTTCAGATGCCCATTTCAGAAAACCGATTAAAAATTTAATCATTTTGGCTCTTCTCCAGTAAGTGGATAAAAAGTGTCCCCGGTGGGAGACGGTTCTCTCTGAACCTCTACCTGGTGCACCCCATACTAATCACTCCCTAACTGATAAGTCGGAGTGCCGTTACCGGCCCCAGATGCTACGCCCCCTCGGAATATTTTCTGATATCTTGGTGGGCCGGTCCTCGGGTACGCTTTTGTCTGTGACACCTAGACAAGCTGCACAGGGTCTGTCCAGTGTCCCCTGTGCCCCTGAACATGTCATGGGCTGTCACCCCTGTAATATTTGCATATGTAATTACTAACCAATCATATGCCAGCGTTCGAATTGTCTGGTGACTTGAAATTATCGATAGGATACGGAGGTACGAATCTTTCAGGTCCACACTGGCCTTTCCCATTAGTGATTTAGCTGTCTGTACGGTTCTTTCAGCTAGTCCGTTAGTTTGGGGATAGTATGGAATTGAATTGATGTGAGAGCCCAAGCGTTGGAGAATGCCTTAAATTCACTGGATATATACTGCGGACCACTGTCATAAAGCAGTGGTTCGCAAACCACGGTCCTCAAGTACCCCCAGCAGGCCAGGTTTTAAGGATCACCTTGGGGAAATGCAGACTGAATCCTGCAATCACTGAGCAGCAAATCATATCACCTGTGCTGCGCTTCAGATACCTGGAAAACCTGGCCTGTTGGGGGTACTTTAGGACCGCGGTTGGGAACCACTGTTTTAGAGGTTGTCTGCCTAGTAAGATCCTCACTAAAAGGTGTGGAGATACCACATGATGCAGACGAATCGACAGAAACGAACGCGAGTCCAAGTTTCAAGGTATGTGGTATGAACCCTTTCACCAAGGCGAACTCCAAACCACGCTGAGGTCCACAAGACCACCACGGATCTACTGGAACACAAGGGACAATCCTGACGATTCATCTTGTTCCCAAAATGTTAAACATAGGCAGGGAATATACATATATCCTCTGTAAAGGAACGCCGCGGTCTAAGAGCTTTTTAAATGGTTCCATAGACGAGGGGCAAGAAATATTTTCTATAAGAACTGGATTTATAGGGAAAACGCAAATATTAAATATATTTACTGCCTGTTCCCTGAATCCCCAGTACATTACCATAGGATTTTATCTTTTACGTCTGTGAAAACATGGTGCTTCCAGTTGCTGTAGTAACGGCCTTGGCTTGCAGCCATATTGGATGTTGACACGTTACAGTAAAAGGTTGTTACATTATTGTTGGCCGCACGCCAACTGCTCTTGCTAAATATGTAATATCCAGCCATCTCTCGCCACGTTTAAAGCCGACACGTACCGACTGAGTAACATTGCATCGTTTATCGAGGCATCGCACCAGATGTTGCAGAGAAAGACGATCTCTCTCAATTAAAATTTAACTAATACAGTTAAAGTGCGTGCGCCGCTTCCGCCGCCATAATGTGGGCTTTAACACTGCGCGTCTGCGAGTTAATTAGCAAGACAATGGGTTTATTGAACGGCATTTTACATTAACTAAAAACAACAACGAACTGCATCATCATCATCATCATCCCCCCCCGTCAATTAAAAAACAAAATAAATAAATATAAATAAAAATTAAAATTAAAAACCCTTCCTGCGTGCACGACCTGCCATTCATTTCATTACAAAAGGCCAAGAGGGAGAATATTCTGGGAAATTATTAGGCTTCCTGGCACTGGCACGTGAAACAATGTCTCTATTATCTCTCGATTACCGTTGGGGCGGGGGAAGCCAACCCAGTAACAAGTGGTGCATGAAATATACTTTCCAGTGCCAGGTGCGCCCAATACAATGAGCTAATGGTTAACGGCACCGGTATCGAGCGATACTTTGCTCACACTTCAAACATTCCCAATGTCTGACATCTGTACAGATCAACGGTTCACTTTAATATGAATAAAATACCAAAAAAAAAAAAAATTCCTCTAAGTGATGCGGCCAATCAACTTCCTTATGCCAGAGGTAGAAAGACATATACACCTAAAAAAATAAAAAATAAATAAACACATAGTACTATCCCGGGCTGAAACAACGAATCACTTAACAACTAATCCATAATGAAAATAGTGGTCAACTATTTTCATTATCGGTTAATCAGTGTCGATTAATCGGCCTGGGTACAGCACACACTGTATAGAGTCAGACTGAGTTAAAGATGCTACTTCGGAGCTGATTCTAGATGACACGCCGCTGCTTTCGCTGTATGATTTAGCACTAGGGTTAGTTTTTATTTGGTTTACAACAGTAGCAGAACTATAACACAGACTCTGGGTTGCTGCCACTGGGTGGAGGAGCTGTACCGCAGGTCCTTTAGCTTTACTTGGAGCTGGAGTCCTGTGCCACCAACCCACACCTCCCTGCCTCTCCTCTCTGGTCCAGAGCTGCCAGGTCCAGTCCCTTTCCCTAAACTCACTCTCCCACTCAGGTCCTGTCCCTTGCCCAAAATCCCTCCCTCCCGCATCTGGTCCCCCCCCCCCTCACACCATCACCCTGACCAGGCACCTTGTGTGCAAAAGGTACGCAAGATACGCAATTTGTTACATACACTATGCAAACTGCAAAAGAAAAAAAAAGGGGGGGGGGTTGATTATTTTACATAGTGTTCCTTTTAAGTAAACAAAAAACTTTGTTTTAATCTAATGAATTGATTAATTATTATAAAATAAAATCGGCCAACTAAAATCGATAATGAAAATAATCTATAGTTGCAGCCCTATCTGGCATAGAGTCATATAAAGCGAAACGAGGGACATGAGATCGGTAGGACACTCTACTCGGATGTGGGGCCCTATTCCAGTGTCGCACAACATGACAGCTCGAGCGATTCCTTTAAAAACCCACACGTCCTATTCCATACGTGACGCGAGCAATAAAACTTTTTTATTTAAATCTTGGTCAAAATTGCGTATTTCCTTAGAAAAATTGAGTAACAGGTTCTCCGATTCTGAGTTGTGTTTTTTTTTTCTTCTAAAGTGTACCCTGCCAAAAATATAACCACAGAGGTTTGGATGATAAAATGATCAGTATCTAAACACCTTTACAGTGTGTATCTCTGTATGTGTAAGTATATGGTGTATGGGTGTTTGTATACAGCTGTGTATGTCAAGAAGTGTGTGACTGTATACAGATGTGCATGAGTGTGCACCGTGCACCTGGGTGTTTGTATACAGATGTGCATGAGTGTGCACCTGGGTGTTTGTATACAGATGTGCATGAGTGTGCACCTGGGTGTTTGTATACAGATGTGCATGAGTGTGCACCTGGGTGTTTGTATACAGATGTGCATGAGCGTGCACCTGGGTGTTTGTATACAGATGTGCATGAGTGTGCACCTGGGTGTTTGTATACAGATGTGCATGAGTACTTCCGAAATACGAATTAACGAATTTTCAGACGAATTAAGATTCGTTCCGAAACGAATGTACACCTCTAGTCAGAATGCTTTGCTGTGCGAGGTCTGTCAGGTGTCACCTGAGAAGCAAGAGGACAGACCCTGCGTGGCAATGTTCAGGGAAGAGTGAGTGTGATAAGCACAGCCTGCGATCTGGCGCCCGCTCTGCCTGTCACGGTTACTGCGAACCATACAACAGATCTCAGCCAAAACCGGTCGAATGCCCCTCCCGAAACTTGTGTCTGGATCTGCCCCTGCGCACAGCCCACAAGCATCCCATCAAGACTCTAAACTCTTTGCGCGAAGCGTTAAAGTGCGTAAATCAACGCTGGTATTACAATTCTCGCGTATTTTTCAATCAGTCAAAAAATAACGTGTGTAAAACGGACGCGCACAAAGGCGCACGCAGCAACGATGCGCGCAGAAATCAGCGTGCAGACCATTTTTTTCACGCGATTCAGCCAATCAGAATTAAGGACCATAATTGTCTCACGTTCAGTTTTTGAGCCTGTCAAAGTCAATCTGCGCATATATGCTGCATCAATAAAAAATGCACACACAACTTCTCCATTTTATTGGTTTGGGTATGTGTAGAATGTGTAACTATACTTTTCCGCGGGTTTTTTTTGGGCTGGTGTATTTGGTTTCGGCAGGTTGATAGAATTTGCTGTTAACACCAGCTTTTAGGAGTTGCTAAAATTATGCGCGCAAAGTCCGTGCGTTACAAACTGTGCATAGATTGTAATACCATCCGCGTACCAGCGCACAAACGCATTTGCACTCACAATGTTAAGTATAGGACGCGCAAAGTACAGTAAGCTCGCGCAGCGTTCACTATGGTTCACCCGCGGTAGACGTATACGCGCGTTTGTTGCACTGATATTGTAATACGACGTTCAGCACAAAGGGTTTTGCCCCTCGTGTTAATGTGTTTTTGCGCGGGCGCAAACGTATGCGCGAAGATTGTATCTTAGATTGTAAACTCTTGACCAGGGTCCTCATTCCCGATCCGGTGTCAAACTTACTTGTTAATATTATCTCAGTTTGTTCCACCCATTGTACAGCACCACGGAATACGCTGGCACTTTATAAATAGTAACAGTTGACTTTTATGATCAAGTAGTATATAAAATCGATGACAACATGAGATATCGCATTAAAATGTGTGTTTTCTTTTCACATTACAAAATAAGGCGTTTTTATCACTCAAAAGCATGGCTGCCGTTAGGGGGTGACAGTCTATGAGATGTTCACGGGTCCAGTGCCTTCAGGGGCCCGGCCCTTGCTTGCCTAAGTGCCAGGGATGTAAGGGTCCCTCCATGCCGCCCAGGACTGGCCTTCCGGGAAATTTCCCGGTGGGCCGCAGCATCTGAGGCCAGTAAGAGCACTCTCATTTATCACTGAGCGAGCGCTTAGTATGGTCTGTACCAGATGGGAGAGCATTCACTTTGCACCTCTAACAGGGAACACTTATCTCCTTGCTGGACCACCAGAGATTTAGTGCATTAATTGCATATTAAGGGCTCTATTACAATCTTCGCGCAAACGTTAACGCGTGCGCAAAAACGCATTAACGCGAGGGGCAAAAGCCTTTGCGCCGAACATCGTATTACAATGTCCGCGCAAAAAATGCGAGTTAATGTCTAACGCGGGTGAACCTGCGCAAGCGTACTGTACTTTGCGTGTCCTATACTTAACATTGTGAGCGCAAATGCGTTTGTGCGCTGGTATGCGCATGGTATTACAATCTTAGCGCAAAAATTGACAGCGTTTGCGCGCATAATTTTAACGTCTTTGAAAAGCTGGTGGTAACGGAAAATCTGAACATCCTGGCCGAACCCAAATACACCAGCCCGAAAAAAAAATACAAAAAAGTATAGTTACACATTCTACACATACCCAAACAATAAAATTGAGAAGTTGTGCGTGTTTTTTTTATTGCTGCAGCATATATACGCAGATTGATTTTGGCAGGCTCAAAAACTTAACGGGAGACAATTGTGGTTCTTAATTCAGATTGCCCTTCGATTTCTGCGCGCATTGTTAATGCGTGCAAGTTTTGACGGATGAAAAAATGCACTCTGATCGTAATACCAGCGTTAATTTACGCGCGTTAACGTTTAACGCTGCGCGCAAAAGAAAAAATAGCACTGCGCAAGCTTTTTCCCGCAAAGAATGTAATAGAGCCCGAAGTTAAGCAGAAGAGGAAGCAAAATGGCTCATTTTTAACTAGTTTACTAAAATGGGCAGCTGAGGGAAGGAGGGCACGACCAGTGGGAGCATAAGGGGCCCCAAGACGTCTGATGGCAGTCCTGCTCAAAACTAGGGATGAGCTGTTCGGGTTCGGACGGTTTGGAGTTAGACCCGAACTTTGGCAGTTCGAAAGTTCGCAAATTTCGAACTTTTTGGACGTGTTCGGTTCGGAAAAAAAAAGAAATTTTGAAAAAAGTATAGAAAATGCTTAAAAAAAATACTAAAAAATCTAGAAATAAAGAGACTCTTTACTGCAGAATATTATAAGCAACGGTTTATTAGATATTGAATTAAAAACTAATGTGTACGTGGAAAGATTATCAACTCTAAATGACCTCTGTTCACAAACGGGCATAACACCAGGTGTTTTTAGTCTGGTAATCAATTTGATACATTGTACAATATTTGTACTGAGGGTGGGGTGGTGTCTGCTTCTGATGGAGATTTGAGAATTAATTTCCCTAAAACATCCTAATATGCTGCATTTAACTGGTGTTTGAAAAAAATCTAAAGCAATGTTATTTTTCACCTCGGGATTAAACATTCACAGGGTTATTCAGAGAGCGGTGAAAAGCAGGAGAATAACTGGAGAAGTGAAAATTCTAGGTCAAAATAGCCAAACCAGAAAAATTCTCCCATTTATCTCACTTTCCAAATCGGCTATTTGGTCTAGATTGTTCTCTTCTTTTGCCAATTCTCCTGGCTTTCACCTCTCTCTCCGGGTTGTTCAGAGAAAGGTGAAAACCAGGAGAATGGCAGGAAAAGAGAACAATCTCGACCAAATAGCTGATTAGGAAAGTGAGATAAGGCTAGGGTCAGACTAATGCATTTTTCGTCATTTGAAATGTCATTTTTTGGTTTTTACATATTTCTATACATCCTAGAAATCCGCCACTTCACGGGCAGGTTATCGGGACCTCCTAGGCACGATATTTGAAGGAATTTTTCATTTTTATTTTTAACCCTTATTTCATGGAAAACTCACTGTCCCTTTTTAAAAACGTTTTTTTTAAAACTTTTTGTCCTTGTTTCCTGTCCCCCAGGGCACTACCCGGACCCCCATACACCTTTTATGGCAAATATGTAGCATATATGCCCTTTTGGAGGGCACTCTAAAAAACCGAATTTTCAGCCCCATTGACTTGCATGGGAGTTCGGGTTCGGTCCTGAACAAATGGGAAGTTCGGCTCATCCCTACTCAAAACGCACATTTAAATACGAAAAGGTATTAAGGGTGCAAAGAATTTTTCTCCATGCTGTAGTAGAAAGTTGCCACTAGAGGTCGCTAGCTGCCATGACATAAGAGGATGTGACTATCCTCGCAACGCATGGTCACGCATTTCACAATGGTCAGCATGTGGTTAATCTCTTTTTCTGTGTTTTTTTTATAGCCATTACTTTGGATCACAACCCAGTGACGTGTCCAAGGGATCCACTTTACCGAAACCCTCCTTACGAAAGCTTTTTTATTTATTGTTCTCCTTAATTGCAATCATCTTGCCGCCGCGGAGCCCATGGGCCTCAATCCAATATCCCCGCACGGACGTTTCACTTTCCAGCCCAGAGATTTCCATAGATTTTTTTATTTTTTTTCGTAATAGTAGAATAGGCCCTTTCATTAGAGGGAAGAAAGAGTCATCCCTTTGTGAACCCTGCGGAGCATGAATGAGAGGGCTGACGGCGGGGTCCAAGTTCACAGACCTTGGCTTTTCTTTGTAGATTGCAAGAAATCACTTTTAAAAACCTGCTCTGTCAGTCTGTGCCGGCCAAGAGGTAGCTTACCGTGAACCGTATCTGCCAGGACAGAATGGGATGACGGCGCACAAATACAATTCTTCTACTGGTGACAGAGCCTGTCTGTAGAAGACTAGATTCTGTACTTCTGATATGAATATTGCACAGTCACTGCAGAAGGCAGCCCTGCCCTTTGGGTGGTGCAGGCAGGGTGCAAGCACGACGGCGGCCCCACGTCACTGCCGACACCTGCCATTTAAATGCACAGAGCCAATGCCCAGCATGGAACTCCACCTGCCTCCAGGACTTCCCAACACTGAGAGCCCCCCCCCCACCTCCAAGAAAGCAATGACATGAGGGGTTAATGTGTCTATTTGGAGGGGAAGAGGGTGTCTGAGGTAGAGGGGGTGTCGATCTGGGGACGAGAGGAGCCAGGGGGTGTCGATCTGGGGACGAGAGGAGCCAGGGGGTGTCGATCTGGGGACGAGAGGAGCCAGGGGGTGTCGATCTGGGGACGAGAGGAGCCAGGGGGTGTCGATCTGGGGACGAGAGGAGCCAGGGGGTGTCGATCTGGGGACGAGAGGAGCCAGGGGGTGTCGATCTGGGGACGAGAGGAGCCAGGGGGTGTCGATCTGGGGACGAGAGGAGCCAGGGGTGTCGATCTGGGGAAGTTTTATTGCTGTGGAGCCCCGTGATACCCCTACACGTTGCACATTACTGAGAGTTTTATTGCGGTGGTGTGCTTATACATACTGCACATTGAGTTGTTTGCCTGTGCAGGAGAAGTGTGACACCATGAGTTAACGCATTGGGTGACCATGACACTAACCCCAGTAATGCCGTGGTCTATGTGCCTGATGGACTGTAGGCGAGCTGTCTTTTAATGCAGCAAGCGGCGTCAAAGCGGAGCGCCAATCGTGCATCCCCGCAGAACGGCCTCTAGTTAGCTCCACCCACAAAAGGAGAAACATGGCGGCACCCAACGCTGCATTAGGGCAAATACAAACTACTATATTCCATCAAGGGATGAGATGTCGCATTGATCTTCAAGACCAATACAATATCCATCCCGATGGGATATCGCAGACAAAATGTACCAGGGCCGTTTAAAAGAGATTTTCAGTCCTTTTATACATCATAATTTACCAGACATAGGTGACAAAACTCATAAAATGATACATAATCTGCTTTTATCTACAAAATGGATCAGCGCAAGAAAAAGGAAAAAATATACAGGTTTACAAAACATTACACGGGCAACCTAATCTACAACAATAACAGTAGCGCAGTAGGATACGTTCGGTGCAAGTTTAGCCGTGAACGTCAGCTATTGTTCACCCAGAGTTAAAGATCCGTAAAGAGGAGGACAGACACTCCAACACGGACTTACCAGACAGGAGGACAAACCGATTGTCGGCCGAATAACTTTGCCAGGATGCCGGAGGAACAGATTGTTGACTATATATATTATTTATTGTTATTTATTTCTAAACTATTTTAGATTATACAAGAAATCTATATGGTATTTGGAACTGGCTGTAAAAACATTAAAAAAAAAAAAAATATCTGGAAGCAGCCCCTAAGCCAGGAATGCGAAAGCAATTACAGAAATCTTTTATCGAGGTTCGAGGAGGGAGGGTGGGTAAAAAAAAGCCACAGAAGATAACCGCTGCAATCATGTTTGACGGCAATAGCAAAGCAATGTTTTGGATAAAAAGCCATTCGCGTCCAATAGCCCAGAGAGCCAGAAATGTGTTCAACGAAGCCTTAACGAAAAATAAAGAAATCGCTCCAGATCTCATCATCATTTCACACGTCTGTTCACCCGATACATGGATAAATATATTAATGTATACGTACAAGTCTGCAGGGAATGCCGAATACAAAAGTATCTTCACGACAAACCTATGTTGCGTTCATCCTTGTGTTGTTTAACCCTTTATCGAGATTTCTGTGAGATCTCACTCCTGTCACCCTGTATTATTATCCTTTATTTATATAGCGCCACATATTCCGCAAGCGCTTTACAAGCTCGGTGTAGAAGGGGTTGATACATTGGAATACCACACATGGATGATGACCTGATTCAGGGGACCCTGTTACCAAGGGAACTTGCAATCTATGAGTTGTACTTTGTGAGGTAGACGCATCCGTATCGTTGGGAGTCTCACCCAAGGACACTCGCTGGTGGCGTTTTCTGAGTGGGATCGAGTCGTCTTTCCATGATTGTAGAGCAGCGACCTGGTGGTTCGGTTGAACCCGCTTCTCGTAAAGTCGAGACTTTCTTCTCCACCGTTGTATTGGAGGGATGTGCTGAATGAGATTATGACTTTTTTCTCCACGGTCAAAGGGCATAGATGTTACCACTGGACTCCACAGCAGATATTGTAAAGAAGCTACGAGCAACAGCACCCTCCCTCACGGTAACAGAAAGCTCAACAAACTTTACTGCTGCATTGCAACAGCCAGGGATTTGGCAGAATGCAGGGAGAGCTGTGAGGTCAGTCACTGCTGAACAGGGATAAGATTCAGGGGGTTATAATGAGTGTAAATCCCTGTACAGGACAGATACAAGGCGTTGCTGTAATTGCCATATACAGGCATTATGCAGCACATACAGATACAAGGTGTTGCTGTAATTGCCATACACATGAATTATGCAGCACATACAGATACAAGGTGTTGCTGTAATTGCCATACACAGGCATTATGCAGCACATACAGATACAAGGTGTTGCTGTGATTGCCATACACAGGCATTATGCAGCACATACAGATATTGCATTGCTAGTAATCTCATTATGATCAATACAAATCCCCATAAGCAGGAGAGCTCACCATTTTATTAGCTGTCTGCATCAGTGGGTTGTCAGCGCCCAGGGCAAGGCAAGAATTGTGCGCCCCCCAACCTGTGGGCAACACACACGGATTCCCTTCTACCAGTAGAGTACTGACCCCCTTACCGCACAAAAACATGTACTGTATATTAACAAATACTGATATAATAAAAAAATGAAGCGAACACACGCCCCCCATGCTACGCCACTGCTTCCAGTCACCTCTCACCAGTGTACCCTGGCATAGTTCCACTCTCACACTATAACCAGTCACTCTTTCCAAGTACCCCCCAGACACTCCTCTCCAAATACCCCCACTCTTTCTCTCCCCAAGTACCCCCACTTTCTCCCAGTCACTCTCTCTCTCCAAGCACCCCCAGTCATTCTCTCCCCGTACCCCCACACTGTGTGGTGGTCACGCTGCTCTGGTGTCACACAGTGTCGCATACCCGCGTGGAGTTGCTGGTGGCCTGTGGGGGAGCTGTCCAGGGGGGCTTAGTGGAGACTATTTTAAAATGTGCTGCAGTGCAGGCGCCTCCCTACTTCGTGTTCAGCGGCTGCAGGGCTGCCAGTGGCGCAGGGCTGGAACAGGGCTTCAAGGGGGGCTGACAAGCGAGGTACAGGGTGTTCCGTCGGATAATGCTGCGCTGCTTCATGTAACGCATGTTAGCGTTAAGGAAGATTCAGGAGAGGACCGGAATTTTCTGTCCTGGTCCTCCCTTCCGTATGCTGAGTGCTAAGTCACCACCAGCGCGGCTAAACTGGCGGCTGCCCGTGCAAGGGCCTCTCATGGACACCAGTTTCTGTGAGCGGACACCTTGATACCTGTTGGAAAATATTAGTGGTTCAAATTTCTTTAGAAATTTTGCGCCCCTAAGAAAATCGCGACCGGGGCAACCGCCCCCGAGGCCCCCCCCCACGCTACGCCACTGGTCTGCATCACATTTACTGTGTCTGACCCAAAGTCCATCTCTGCCTGTATGCTGATAATGCAGACCACGTGTGACATGGTGTGAGATAAGGGACACCATCTAGAGTCTAGAACCTTTCATCTCAGTAATATTTCTGTAAAGGATAAACAAATCCGTGAAAATTTTAAAATTGAATAAATTTTAATGAATGCCAGTGCTTTTTTTTTTAATGATAAAAACTTTCAACGAGAAGCACTGGGAGGTGAACGGGTTTTTCAGGGGTCAAGTCCTAAAAAATTAAGGGTGGAAAACACACCAAGATTTCTGTTCCCCAGTCCACTCTTGTCATATTTAAACCAACCAATCCCAAACTTAAATTTGTTATTTAATGTTTGAACTATAAAAATAGGCTGGGTCTTTAGGAATCGTTGTGATAATAAATACAAGTCATGACATTATACATCATAGATTTACTGGTGACTCAATAAGGAAACATACGATTGAACACCTAGATATGACATCTCAATTGTTCCGGCTGAATGGGAAATTTGGTCCCTTTGAAAAATAGTGGAGGAACTGTGTTCCCAAGCATTCCTGTTTGGCTAAGGCTAGGGTCAAACGAACGCATTATTCGCAGCAACCATCAAAAAGTGCGTCCGAACGCATTGACGTATTTTTTCACTGAATGAGCGAAAACAGTCAGACGACGCGCATTTTCATGCGTGATTTTTTACGGATCGTCAATAAAACACTTGTTGCGTCTGGACGTTATGTTGGCTGGACAATAGCAGCGTCTGAGGTCACCTAATCACGCACACACGCCGCTATGCCGCCGCAGCGCACTCTGTACGTCAATACTAGCGGTTCTGTGTTCTCGAAAAAATGCGTTAATTTTCCACTTTCGCGCGGCCGTACTTTGTATATTGGCAGTCATTGCGCGTCATTTACTGCTACTGCTGCCGTGATTAATTGCGCCTAAATGCACGTTAAAAATGCGTTAGTCTAACCCCAGCCTTAACCAATGGGGATAAGCAAATATTCAGATACACAATACACTAGTGCAGGTATGGGCAACTCTGGCCCTCCAGATGTTTTGAAACCACATTTCCCGTGATGCTCGGCTGCTCATTAGGTTTGCAGAGCCTCAAGGGATATGTAGTTTCAAAACATTTGGAGGGACAGGGTTGCCGACCCCTGATTTTTAGGAATATTTAATATTACAATATGTCATTTTGCCGCCCTGTCCTGGGATATTTGTTATTAATAGAAATCCTGAGGTAATTCGTTTCTGATAAACATTTTAAAAATATCGATCAGAAACAAATTACCTCAGGATTTCTATTTCTATCCCAGGACAGGGCGGCAAAATGACATATTGTAATATATACAGGGTTATTCAAAGAGATTAGAAAAGTCACTGCACGTTCGTTGACTTTTTGTTCTCTTCAATTCGGTTCGTTTTGCCGATCCCATTTCGGCGACCCTGCGGTGTATTCAGCAAGCACCACAGGGTCCCCGAATTGCAGGGAAAGGTCACCGCAAACCTGACGAAAACTAACCGCAAAACCCGGCGAATGCATGCCGAAATCACACAAAAACATCTGGATTAACCCGCCGAAAACCACGGAAACACCGAAGCAGGAGCCGATCACACGCAGCGAAGCTGCCAGAAAAAGCCGGCACCGCAGACGAATGGAGTGAATAAATTAGGAAACCAGTTTGCTTGAATGTTTGAAAAGTGAAACGCTGTTTGCAAAGAAACTACAGAGCGAAAATGTCTGAAATTTACATACAAGATCCAATGAATGATAATAAAAAGGACCGTTACAGAAAAAATATATTTTTTTTATTTTATTTTTTTAATCGGACTTTAAAAACATAAAAAAAATCCAGAAAAATGCTTAAAATATCCTAAAAAAAAATCTATAAAGAGACTCTTTACTGCAGAATTTTAGAAAGAACAGTTTATTAGATATTGAATTAAAACGGGAATATTTTTAACATTGAAGCCTATGGGATTCGCCTGAATAAATCTGCCGCATGAAACCACCGAATGGCAGGGCATTTCGGGAACCTTTCACTGCTGGTTTTTGTTCTCAGAATAGCCGAAGCAGTGCTTTTTTATGGAGATTTCACTGCCTTCGAACAGGCACCAAACAGGCACCGTATGTGCAGGCAATTCGCCAAGATTTGGCGAACTGCCTGCTCTCTGGATAGCCGAATGGCCAGGAAAGGTAACCGAACACTGATTTTCAGCGTTCGGTTACCTTTCTCAAGCAATTCGGATCTCTTTGAATTACCCTGTAAGTATTCCTATAAATCATGGGTCGGCAACCTCGGCCCTCCAAATGTTTTGGAACTAGATTTCCCTTGAGGCTCTTAAAAACAAATGAGCAGCCGAGCATCAAGGGAAATGTAGTTTCAAAACATCTGGAGGGCCGTAGTTGCCCACACACCTGCTCTAGTGTAATGTCTGAAATTTAAAGGGATATTCTGTTGAAAATACAGTTCCTTTTTGTCCATAAATGATTGGACAGACTCTGCTGACGGACTCTGTCCAATTATTTTTTTAATTTTTGTTGATTTTACTCACCTTTTGTCCCTCGCCGTTCGCGAGGCAATTCAGCTCAAGAACTCCCGAACCTGGAAGTCCCTGAAACTTTTATTCTGCGCTCCTATACAACTTGCATAGCATAAGAACGGCAAATTGCACAGCGCTATGGGACTTGCCCACTTTACGTGCACAGGTTCCGTAGCGCCTGCGCAGTGAAATGGATCAGAGCTGCGCGCATGCACGGAACTGATCCATCACTACCTCTCAGACTACCCACGATATCGAGGGGATGGCGTTGGCACAATCCCTACATGCTGACGTCACTAGTGGCCAATCTGGTGACCAGCAGGTGGGAAATTCAAAATCCTGGCTGCTGTTGAGGAGGGTGGGGGTGAAGGAAACTCCTCCACTTCACCCTGCGTTTCTGCCAGATTGGTGCAGTGGGGGGGGGAACCCCCTCACCATTTTAAAACTATAAAGTGGTCAGGATGACTAGAGTGGCCCTTTAAGCTCAAAAGACTATGATAATATGGAGTTGGGGGGAGCCGCCAGGGTCTGCAAGAAAAAGCAATCTGACTGCAGGCTTATAAAAATAACGGGACCTAGTTGAATATTAAATCCCAAAATTGTCCCTCCTAACTAGAGAATGCAGAGGAACAGGTCCACTCTGGACGCCATGACGTAACGTGACTTCCGAGGCAATGGCACAGTCGAATAGCTAACTAAACGCTATCCATTAGCTGGCCTTCAAAAACTCGTGCGTCCGATTTGGCTTCAAGCACAAGGACTCCTCTAACAAAGCCTGGCATACAATGACCACTTATACTGGGCTGAGATGGTGCACCATATCTCAGGGGAAATTGGGAATATTATTCCCATGCCCTTGGAGTGGCCGGCCTAAGATACCAAGGATGCCCACAAGCATGGCATTTTGGGTGCACGGCAATCCAGACCAAAAATATGATGAGGGGGTGTGGTGTAGAACATCTGCGCCCATAGCCAGCGCAGGCTGCCAGAATGTTTACTGTAGTGATAAACAAGCAAAGGTCTCCTAGCATACTGTCCATGCATTAGCGGGAGGGGTCAAGTCGAGGAAGAACCTGTGGGAACGCAGTTCCTACACTCTTTTTGCAGAAGGAATGGAGTTCCCATTGTTCCCACACACAATAAAGCTTGTATTCAGGTGTATAACCGCTTACCGCCTGGCCGGTTGTGTCCGACGGGAAAGTGTTAAAGCCAGCTCTCCGACAGCTCCCTCCTTCGGCCAGCATTCACAGCTGACGTGCTGCGTGTCATTGGCTGCATGGGGACAGCCCGAGTTCAGGCCGTCCTGCGGCAGCGAATGATGCACAAAAACTGGTGGGTGGGCCTGGCGCGGCCCATTGACGCCCTGTAGCGTTGAGTCCTACCCGTCACGGGGACGGCATAGTATGCCCCGTGGTGTAAAACGGGTTAATCACATCTTTCCTTGTAAGATAAAATCATATTTTATTGTCACTTATATAACCTTTTGCTGACATCCACATATAAATAGGTAAAGATTGGAGTGTAGGTTTATGTTCTGCACATAGGTGTGCGCAGCTATTACATTAGGGTGTGCACCCAAAATCTCAAACACGTGTGTGTGTGTATATAAAAAATATATTATATATATAAATAAATATATATATATATATTATATATTATATATATATATATATATATATATATATTACATATACATATAGAAGTAGGATCCTGGTGATTTTGTGTGTGTTGGTGTGTGTATATATATATATATACGCACATGCACTCCTGCGTGCAATCAAAATACATCATTACTATATGTATGGTTCATGTCATGTCAGAATGCCATATCAAAAAATGCCCAAAAATTTCCATTAGGATTTCAATCATTTGTAGCATGTAAATTTATTTTTCCACGTTTTATCAACCAAACCTTTATGGTTATATAATCTACGGCTTAAAACATAATCAGGAATGGAGACCCTGTTACTGGACAGTGACACTAGTGTACGAAGCGGATGTCCCACAGCAATGGCTCACATCAAAGATGTCAGCCAGCTATGAAAGAAAGCCACTATCAGTGCTGCGCTATGAGACTTCTTCTACAACAAGCTGAGTGTGCTTCCTACGCACACACAATGAAACCATTGGATGTGCTCAGCGCATCGTCCACAGCAAAGCGTTTAAAGGCCAGTACCACCATAAATGAAATGTCCTTATTGTGTTTATTTGATGTTGCTGATATTTTACATGTGTTTTGTTTTTCTCTTGTATGTTTAGTTAAGAAAATATTTTCCTCTATATGCGTCACTGGGCGCATCCATTGTGTGATATTTTCCTCTATATGTGTCACTGGGTGCATCCATTGCGTGATATTTTCCTCTATATGTGTCACTGGGTGCGTCCATTGTGTGATATTTTCCTCTATATGTGTCACTGGGTGCGTCCATTGTGTGATATTTTCCTCTATGTGTCACTGGGAGCATCCATTGTGTGATATTTTCCTCTATATGTGTCACTGGGTGCGTCCATGGTGTGATATTTTCCTCTATATGTGTCACTGGGAGCATCCATTGTGTGATATTTTCCTCTATGTGTCACTGGGTGTATCCATTGTGTGATATTTTCCTCTATATGTGTCACTGAGCGCATCCATTGTGTGATATTTTCCTCTATGTGTCACTGGGAGCATCCATTGTGTGATATTTTCCTCTGTGTCACTGGGTGCATCCATTGTGTGATATTTTGTGTTGTAAACCCCCCCCCCCCTCCAGTATCTTTCCATCACTTACTCCTCACTGTGTGGCTTTGGCCATAGAATGGAGTAAATGGGTAAGCACGACTCACATCATTGTATTGTGTGGAATGTATTCAAAGGACATCACCGGGGGGGGGGGGGGGGTTAGCATTCTTTCAAGTTCCCTGTCATATCTCATTCAGATGCAAACTCTGATCTGTAGTAGCCTGGAGAACACAATACACCTCCTGCTGCCTTATCTAAACATTCCCTCCTATTCCACCCCATTAACTGTAAATTAGATAAACAGCAGTAAAGTAAGATGTTTGTACAGATTTTGGTAAATGTTGCCTCATGGGAAAAATCCACAAAACTGAAACAGGAGATATAAACCCCTAAAACCCCTTTATTTTTCCTGTGTACTTTAAACAAAGAAATAAATAGCAGCATGTGTTTTATAAAGGTGTCTTTATTTGTAATGCACAAGTAATCTAGTTACAGTTTATATAAGTGGTAGTGTCCTTTTTAAGTGGTAGTGTCCTTTTTAAGAGATGAAATTTGAGTAAAGTGGCTATTTAACCTCTTGCTGCCCAGCAACACTATTTAGTGTCCTACCTGTTTCTCACATTGAATTTAAGATGCCCACAGTTGGTCTTAGTTTACAGAGGGCAGACAACATATACGGTGTTTGCTGATTCCAGGAGTGATACTGGCCCTTTGAGTGCATGACAATGGGGCAAGGGCAGACTGGGACAAAAAAAATAGGTGCAGGTGTATATGCACAGCAACCTGTTTAAATATAATTACATACATTTATACACATAGCCATACTTTTACATATACGCTCATAGTTATATACCCTCCCCCTCTGTATGTAGCAATAAAGCTTACAGTAATGTGCGGTGTATTTGTGTATCGAAGAACTCTACAGCAATAAAATTCATACACACCGCGCATTACGGTTTTATTGCTGTGGAGCTCTGTGATACACACACACATTACTGTATCATAGCACTCCACGGCAATATAACTCACAGTAATGTGCGCTGTGTATAAGCGTATGACAGACCTCCACAGCAATAAAAACGCACAACAATAAAACTCACAGGGCCCCATTACATTCTTAACGCTAAGGTAGTGCTCAGCTGTGTGAGCGTTAACATTAGGTTAAGTGGCCCTAGTGTATGCAGCCCATGTTACAATCCGAAAGCTAACGGGTTAAAAACCCATTAGCGATTCAGATCTTGTGCTTTTCAGCGCGAGGTCACTGTACTTTGCGCTCCCTATGCTTAACATGGGGAGCGCAAAGAGTTAATTAGCGTTAGGATTACTAAGTCCTAACGCTAATTACATCAAAAAAAACACACAGCTAGGACCTGGTGCTAACGGATTCCGCTTCTGCAGAATCAATCAGCACCAGCTTAAAATCCCCCAAAAAAATAATCAGATACTCACCTCTCATCCAGCGGTGAGAACAGCAGCTCGATCTTGCGTCAGGAGCGGAGCCGGGTGGGTGGGGGGGGGGGGGGTGCTAAGGTGAAACCTTGGACCCCCTGCAGTCAGCAGGTACAGGACAAGTGGGAGGGTTTCCAGTTAGCAGACAGAGGTAACTATAGATAAAGGGTAGGTAGGGGTAAATACACACAAAAAATAAAAAATTGTTTAAAATTCCGTTCTCCATACTCACACCAGCCCTATCTCTCCATACTCAATGCTGACTTCCCCAGGCCGCTCTCTCCCTGTCCTAGCGGTAGGCTTTCTTCAGTATTGTTTGTCTGCATTCTTTCCTTCTCTCTTCATCCTTTTTTATTTTTTCTTTCTGCCTTCTTTCTTTCTCTGTATTGTTCTTTTGCTTAGTATTTTATTTCACTCTTTGTTTCTGCATCTTTTTCTTTCGCTCTGCTTCCTTTCATTCGGTTTCTTTCTTTCTGTCTTTTGTTTTCCTCTGCATTTCTGTCTCTATGTATTCTTTCTCTCTGTATCCATTCATTCTCTCTGTATCCATTCATCCTCTCTGCATCCATTCATTCCTCTCTGCATCCATTCATTCCTCTCTGCATCCATTCATTCCTCTCTGCATCCATTCATTCCTCTCTGTATCCATTCATTCCTCTCTGCATCCATTCATTCCTCTCTGCATCCATTCATTCCTCTCTGCATCCATTCATTCCTCTCTGCATCCATTCATTCCTCTCTGCATTCCTCTCTGCATCCATTCATTCCTCTCTGTATCCATTCATTCCTCTCTGCATCCATTCATTCCTCTCTGTATCCATTCATTCCTCTCTGTATCATTCATTCCTCTCTGTATCCATTCATTCCTCTCTGTATCCATTCATTCCTCTCTGCATCCATTCATTCCTCTCTGCATCCATTCATTCCTCTCTGCATCCATTCATTCCTCTCTGCATCCATTCATTCCTTCTCTGTATCCATTCATTCCTCTCTGCATCCATTCATTCCTCTCTGCATCCATTCATTCCTCTCTGTATCCATTCATTCCTCTCTGCATCCATTCATTCCTCTCTGCATTCCTCTCTGCATCCATTCATTCCTCTCTGTATCCATTCATTCCTCTCTGCATCCTTCATTCCTCTCTGTATCCATTCATTCCTCTCTGTATCCATTCATTCCTCTCTGTATCCATTCATTCCTCTCTGCATCCATTCATTCCTCTCTGTATCCATTCATTCCTCTCTGCATCCATTCATTCCTCTCTGCATCCATTCATTCCTCTCTGCATCATTCATTCTCTCTTGTATCCATTCATTCCTCTCTGTATCCATTCATTCCTCTCTGCATCCATTCATTCCTCTCTGTATCCATTCATTCCTCTCTGCATCCATTCATTCTCTCTGTACCATTCATTCCTCTCTGCATCCATTCATTCCTCTCTGCATCCATCATTCCTCTCTGCATCCATTCATTCCTCTCTGTATCCATTCATTCCTCTCTGCATCCATTCATTCCTCTCTGCATCCATTCATTCCTCTCTGCATCCATTCATTCCTCTCTGCATCCATTCATTCCTCTCTGCATCCATTCATTCCTCTCTGTATCCATTCATTCCTCTCTGTATCCATTCATTCCTCTCTGCATCCATTCATTCCTCTCTGTATCCATTCATTCCTCTCTGCATCCATTCATTCCTCTCTGCATCCATTCATTCCTCTCTGCATCCATTCATTCCTCTCTGCTTGCTTTCTTTCCATAGTCTTACACTCTGAATTTTCTTTAGATTACAGTCTGCATTCTTTTTGCATTAATGCTTTCTGTACTCTCTTTGTTTCCCCCTGCTGCCAGTGATCTGAGGGTCAGTGAGCTGTCCATGCTGGGAGAGGTCAGAATGCCACTGCCTGGTGCATCTGAGCTCCTTGAAGCAGCCAGGCTTAACTTATTACTGGCATTGGCATAAAAAATAAACAAGTGGCATCCCTACCCACAGTGACCCAGGACTGACTGATGCATCTCCTGACCTCATGAAGTGGAGCCTGCTGCTTCTTCCTGCCCCGCTGCATGATCTCTTCCTCCTCTCTGTACTATTTCCCCCCCCCCACCACACACACACACACACCATAGAAGATGCGTGCAGGAAGAGGGGAAATAGCAATCAGGCCAGAAGGTGCACCCTACTCCCTGTCACTTGGGCATTTGAAAGACGCACAGAGTTACCCCCAGAGCAGCTACCAAGCCAGCACCTGGCAGGGGTGTGTCTGCTGCTATTCCAGCAGCCTAACGGAGTCCTCCAGAGAGTAGCAAGCAGCGAGAAGCAGCAGCAGCGCTGCCGGTTCAAATCCAGCGCCTACCACGATAAAAAAAAAAAAAGACTGACTGATTAGGGTGTGCCCAGGCACACCCGGCACACCCCGTGCGCACGCCTATGGTTCTGCATAAAATGATAATTGTGGGAAAGCAATCTTGGCGAGTTCCCGCACTAATTTTTGCAGATAAAGGCACAAGGTGAATATTTAGAATACTGTAATTGCGGAAAAGAAAAAAAAATGATACAAAGTTCTGAAAATTGAGCAATCTCCATGGGAACCGGCGGAATCCACAGGAAAAATACTCCCTTCCGCGGCGATTGACCAGCAGGGGTGGCCTGACCATTAGCGAAATAGGGCATTGCCCCAGGGCCTGGGCCTAGGAGGTGCCACACGAGGGCTGCCCCACGGCTTGGTCAGGCCTACCCTAAACCAGCCCACCACAGATAAAAACCATCTGCACATCTATCAGCATCTGGCTGTCCCTGCCAGGCTTTGTGCCTTTCAGTGTCTGTCAATCTCGTTGCCTGTTTCTGGGAGCGCCCCTGTGTTTTAGTCAGTGTCTGTCAATCCGTTGCTCGTTCCTGGGAGTGTCCCCGTGTTTTAGTCAGGGTCTGTCAATATCGTTGCTCGTTTCTGGGAGTGTCCCGTGTTTTAGTCAGTGTCTGTCAATATCGTTGCTCGTTTCTGGGAGTGTCCCGTGTTTTAGTCAGTGTCTGTCAATATCGTTGCTCGTTTCTGGGAGTGTCCCGTGTTTTAGTCAGGGTCTGTCAATATCGTTGCTCATTTCTGGAAGCGCCCCTGTGTTTTAGTCAGTGTCTGTCAATATTGTCTCTGGGAGTGTCCCTGTGTTTTAGTCAGTGTCTGTCAATCTCGTTGCTCGTTTCTGGTAGTGCCCTGTGTTTTAGTCAGTGTTCATGTCTTTGCATCTTTTCATTTGAAAATAGTACGGAGATATAAATTCTGTAATACAATGAGGTACGTGCGGACGGTGCTTGTATGCGGATGTGGCTGGCATGGTGGTTGGTGCGGAGGGAGGGGGAGGCCACCATGTACTATTGCCATGGCGCCTCAAGGGTTGTCACTCCGGATCTGTTGATCGGCTTCCAGAATTTTGCTTGTGTTTCCCCCGATATCAAAGCTTGAGCTCCGTGTCACATTAAGCATTGTAACCCCCTGGCTGTATTGTGCCCTGTGCCTCCTCGGGAAGTATTCAATGACTCCGCTACCCTGTAAAGTTTTATTTCCCTGCATTACTGCTAATCCGAGTTCTTTGACTTCAGAGCGTGACCTCTTGTTCTATTATATCTGTTTGGAATGCGCTTCCCTCCCGTGTTATCTTGATACTCTTAATGTAGTTGAAAATATGATATCCCTTTTCGCTGTCTCTCCCCCCTCCTCGTTGTCTCTGCCTCGCTTGATCTTCGTCGTACGGCAACAATACCCTCAAACATCCTCAAGATGCCTTTAGGGGTCTTCTTAACGAAGGCTTGGGTTGCCTTCTCTGGGTTTGACCAATCTTGTTTGACGTCGGTGCCCTCTAAAATAAAGAAACGCTGCCGATCTGCAAGGACGGCGCGGCGGCCGCGGCCCGTCTCCCTCTCGGGGCGAACCCTCGCAATAAACTATAAATACATTAGTGATGCCAGGAGGAGCTGCCATTGTAGCGTAAAGGTTAAGGTTTATGTAACAGTCTGAAGAGCCAAGAGAAAGAGTCACAAAGGCCACATGTAGAGAGGGCTGGCATTCCTTTGGCGGACAGAGACTCGCCATCGCTGGTAAAACTCTAGAAATGGCTCTGAGTGCCTGGGGTTTAATAGAGCAGAATACATGGAAGATAATGGGGGGGGTTTGGTGCTTAGGCCACTCAGAACCGTCAGACTGGAAAAAAAAAAAATAACGATTCTAATCTTTAAAACCGCAGACCTGTCAGCCTCTGGGGATAGAAAGCGCTCAAGTGTATGGATTGGAAAACCGAGATAAACATAAATGGTATTTATTTAAAGGGGGGGGGGGGAGATACAGGATTTTCGTCAGCAACGGTACGTCGATGTCTTCAGCTGCCTTCTGGTAAAAATAAAATAAAAAGAAAATCGATGGGGCAGTCGCCAGAAGGATGATTGGGTACCACTTGCGTACGATGGGCGGACCAGGTTCAACCCACGGCAGGCGGGACGTGCGCGCAGGATAGAGTCACGGATAGGGACGATTTCCTGGGATCACCTGGTAAAATATTAATACACTGTACAGCACTACAGAATCTGTTGGCGATATTCAAGTGACTGTACAGTGTATTAATATTTTTCCCCAGGTGATCCCAGGAAATCGTAATTATCCGTGACCGATGGGACTAGATTACATACTGAACGCTAAATGTAGCATTCAGATATGTAAGCGTTAAAGTCACGTTAACCCATGACCCCCCCCCAATCACATGCCGAATGCGAAAAAAGGTTAAAAATCCAACCATCCAATCGGCGATTGCGCGAGCTTACTGTACTTTGCACATCCTATACTTAACATGGGGAGCGCAATCAGTAATTAGCGTCAGGATAAATAAGTAACGAGTTAGCGCTAATTAGGGCAGCAATGGGTTAAACGAATCCTAAAAGCTGATGCTAACAGATTCTGCTTTTGCAGCATCATTTAACACCCCTAAACCCCCTCCAATAAATCCGATATTCACCTCTCACCCCGCGGTAAGAACGGCGGTCCGATCCACTGCTTCCTGCCGCTGGGAGCAGAGTGAGACGGGGGTCAAATAGTCCCCAGTGTTCCTTCATGGCACTGCACAACTTCACGAGAGCGAGATGGCCCGGCAGTGGAGGAGTCCTATGGCATGGAAGCGCTGCGAGTATCACTGAGGGTAGCGTTTGGTTCCGCGGCAAGTTGGTGAAGTAGCGCCTGCCCCGGAATCTCACGCTCAAATGGCTACTGGTGGGAAACATGCAGGCGCAGGTTTTCCCCGTTGGCACGAGCCATGTAATCTAGCCCTTGTTGGGTTATTATTGCCGTATGGCAAAAATAAACCTGCAGCAGGGGACACCGGGAATACCGATTTACCAATTCGTTTTGAGCGTACAAGGCTAGCCGCCGCACGAGAGATTCGGATGCTTACTTTATTCCGATGGAGAAGTGCGATCAAACACTGCAAGCGACTGCGTATCAAAGGAGAATATGAATGTGCCAGCTACTTTTATCGTAGGACATCGCTGCACACAGTGACAGCTAACACCGCAAGCCATGGATTAGCATTTAGATGTGTTCTTAATTGTCGCGGCCACTGTCGTGACTTCCGTTACATAGGAAACTAAGGGCCCTATTACATTCTTCACAAACAATTGTGCATGCGCGAAAAAACGCATTAACGCGAGGGGCAAAACCCTTTGCGCTGAACGTCGTATTTACTGCGCGCATCATATACTTAACATTGTGAGCGCAAATGCGTTTGTGCGCTGGTGCGCGCATGGTATTACAATCTTAGCGCAAAATTTAACGGACAACTTTGCGCGCATAATTTTAACGTCTTTGAAAAGCTGGTGGTAACGGCAAATTGTAACATCCTGACCGTACCAAACTCCGGATTCACAACGGAGAACGTCGATGCGCACGTTTTGTTTTGACTAGATCCGTCAAAAATGACAGCCACGACCTTGTCTTCTGTCTGTTGTCCGCACAAAATGCGTTCGTCTGACGGACTCGCGTTAAAAATTACATTGCGCTCACTGATTTCTGCGCGCAACGGTACTTTGCGTGCATTTTTGCGCGTCGGTTTTACGAGTGCAATTTCCCGACGGATGAAAAAACAAACACGCGAGGAATGTGATTCCAGCAGTGATTTTCGTGCGTGTTTAGCGTGCGTTTTTGCGTTAAGAATGTAATAGGGCCCTAAGTGTAACCGGCTGGGTGGAGTAGAGGTAATGTCACTGCTCTGCATGGAGAGAGCCTGTGGAGTCATGGGTTCAATCCCAGCAAGCAACCTCTCCAGTAAGTGTCCTTGGCAAGACACCTAACGGTACATACTCGCCACCCAGGACATACTTGAAAACGAGAGAAATCTCAATGTATCCTTCCTGATAAAATCCTTTCTCAAAGTGTAGAATATACAGCATAATATACACATAAAATGGACCACGTGACACACATATACACGTGGACATTACAGAGATACACACACATAACTAGAACGAGCAGAGTAGAATGTCATTCGAGAGAAAAGAGGTGTGTGAGGGTCCTGACTGAGTACGAGAAACAGCACTAGTGGCCCGCTCAGGTATTACAAGGTTTTAGCTCGATTGTGCCATTACAGAGATGGCGGGCGGCTCCATATGCAAATCAGACGCAATCACCCAGAAATGGCGACCAGTACTGAAATGCCAAGGATGTCATCCATTCACAAGAGGTGCAGCAACCCCCGACGATTGTTAGGTCTCGTCAAGAGGGTATCGCTGAACCTCTCTAGACACCTTGAGTTGAGCAAGGTGTCCACGTCTGGATAACCCTTGAGAAAAGAGGTGGTCATTCGGACTGGTCAAGTGTGAAAAACCCAAACACAAAAAGGAACCACAAGGGAGAGCTAAGGAGGACACCAACATCTAAATACCAACAGTAGGCAAGACAGATCAAGTCCCACCTCAATGGCAAGAACAAGATCCATGCAATCAACACACTTGTCTTACCAGTCAGAACATCTGAACAGGATATCGGTTGGACCTGCCAATGTCCACCAGGGATAATAGCCTGGCCCAGATACTGCTTGTAATGCATTAAGGATTCCACCCAGAGATTGGCCTTGAAATGGATTTGGCCCCAATCTCTTTTCTTTCCACTGGTAGACAGTCTTTGATGAAACCAGAGCATCCATGAACATGAAAATGGTGCTCAAAGAATAACTGCTGTGGGAATGCCTCGGACATTACGAGGAAATCCAGAAGTGAGCCAAACCCTCCACAGAATGTACCACCAGCAGATAGCAGATGTCGCTAACCACACAAGCCCTACCAGTGGTTGGAAAAGGCAGGACTAAAGGACCCCAATGAAGCTCTAATCCGAGCAGTACAGCAGCAGGTATTCAGCACCAGTTCAGCTAAAAGGAGGGGAAGGTGGTGGAGATGTCCTTCGACCCAGACAGGAGGCCAGGATACAGACTGTTCAACGAAGCCACAGAGATAACGCACCACGTAGTATCTGGGTGTAAAATGCTAGCAGGAACCATGTACTCTGAGTGGTCCAAATAAGTCACCAAGATCGTGTTCAGGAACATTTACACAGAACATGTGTTGGACCTGCCATTGTCCAGATGGGAAACGCAACAAAAGGGCCAAAGTCTTGTGGGACATCTAGACCCAATTAAGCAGGCGAGATATCATTATGGCAGACAAGGAACAGAAGACTGTGGTATTGGCAGATGTTTCAAAAGTGACCACAGCATCAAGAAGAATAAATTTGTTAAGGTGAAAAGTATCAGCGCCTGGAAAAATAGCCAGCGGGAACGTGGGAAGTGAAGGTCATAGCAGTCCCAGTTGCAATATTAGGAGCACTTCAGGCTGTGGCAACCAAGCTGGCAGAGTGGCTACAGCAGGTTCCTGGTGGGATTACAGAGATCTGCCTCCCGATGAGTGCAGTGCTAAGCAAGGCTAAGATAATGTGTAGGACCCCAAGGCTCACACGTCCCTGGTAGAGGAACCAAGAACTAGGAAAAAATAACACTAAGAGATGAAATGATCGATTGATATATATATATATATATATATATATATATATATATATATAGTTGTGTTCAAAATTATTCAACCCCCACTGAAATTGAGTGTTTTGGCCAGTTTGACATTAATTTTGATCATTCAGTCATCTTGCTTACAATTAAATCAAAGAGGCACGTGTAGGTCAGACAAATATAACATAACATTTATAATGAAATAACCACAAATGTCTTTTCTGTGCTCACATCATTATCAGTTTTATTCAACCCCCAAGTGACATTCAATCTTAGTACTTAGTACAACATCCTTTTACAGTTATAACAGCTTTTAAACGTGAAGCATAGCTTGACACAAGTGTCTTGCAGCGATCTACAGGTATCTTCACCCATTCGTCATGGGCAAAAGCCTCCAGTTCAGTCACATTCTTAGGCTTGCGCACTGCAACTGCTTTCTTTAAGTCCCACCAGAGGTTCTCAATCGGATTTAAGTCAGGTGACTGCGATGGCCACTCCAAAATGTTCCAGCCTTTAATCTGCAACCATGCTCTAGTGGACTTGGAGGTATGCTTGGGATCATTGTCCTGTTGAAAGGTCCAACGTCTCCCAAGCCTCAGGTTTGTGACGGGCTGCATCACATTGTCATCCAATATCTCCTGGTACTGAAGAGAATTCATGGTACCTTGCACACGCTGAAGCTTCCCTGTACCTGCAGAAGCAAAACCGCCCCAAAGCATGATTGACCCCCCGCCATGCTTCACAGTAGGCAAGGTGTTCTTTTCTTCATAGGCCTTGTTCTTCCTCCTCCAAACATAGCGTTGATCCATGGGCCCAAACAGTTCAAATTTTGTTTCATCAGTCCACAGAACACTATCCCAAAACTTCTGTGGTTTGTCCACATGACTTTTGGCATACTGCAGTCGACTCTTATTCTTTGGAGACAGCAAGGGGGTGCACCTGGGAGTTCTGGCATGGAGGCCTTCATTACGCAGTGTGCCCCGTATTGTCTGAGCTGAAACTTCAGTACCCACATCTGACAAATCTTTTCTCAGTTCCTCAGCAGTCACACGGGGACTTTTCTCCACTCTACGCTTCAGGTAGCGCACAGCAGTCGAAGTCAGCATCTTCTTTCTGCCACGACCAGGTAGCGTTTCAACAGTGCCCTTTGCCTTGAATTTGCGAATGATGCTTCCTATGGTCTCTCTTGGTATGTTTAACATCTTTGCAATCTTCTTATAGCCATTGCCCTTCCTGTGAAGAGTAATCACCTCTTCTCTTGTCTTCCTGGACCATTCTCTTGACTTCACCATGTTTGTAACCACACCAGTAAATGTCTAGAAGGAGCTGAGTATCACAGTCATTTTAAAGCTGCCTAATTGGTGCTTATTATGCTTTATTGCTGCTCCGTGACATCCACAGGTGTTTTCAATACCTGATTGAAAACACTTGAATGAACCTCTGTTCTTCAGAGTGGTAGTCTTTAAGGGGTTGAATAATTGTGTCAATGAAGAATTCACAAAAGAAACATTTACTACTGTATTACAAAACCAATTGATGTCATTTTAGTTGCATATGGTTCATTAAAAAGTCCTTGTAGGATTTCATTCTGAATACAATTACAAATGTACACTAAATTCCCTAAAACCCTTTACAGCATTGGGGGTTGAATAATTTTGAACACAACTGAATATACACACACACACAAAATTATAGCTGCAACAATTCAATAACGAATCTTGTCAGTCGACAGCTCACTACTTCCAGGTCACATAAGCAGAGGAAGGTGAGCAAAGGAGAATTTCCTCGAGTTACGCCGGCATCAGACGAACGCAGGGATCACGTCCGTGTTGCTGCACAGTTTAACATCGTAGCATAGAATCATGATCAATAGAGACCCACACACGAAGTACGTGCGCAAAGAACTGCGCACGCACAATGCACGTGGCAAACCGACGCAAGAACGTAAAACCGCTAGCACGTCCGCATAGCGTTCTGTGTGCGTGATGACGCAAATCAGACGGACCGTATTTGCGACGTCCAGCACCTTGACGCACAAAATGCCTTTTCAGGTCATGTACCAATTTTTATCATTTTTCATATTAATTTTGTTTCCCATATTTCCCTTTTTTTTCTACGTCCGTCAAGAAAAACAGGCCGTTTGGTGTCTACAGTATCTTCCGTCAGTATGTCCATTATGCACGCACGCAGAGTGCGCTCAGACTGCATTCGTCTGACATTAGCCTAAGCTGTAACTAGATTACTTGTGCAGCATTACACAAAAAAACATTATAAAACACATGCTGCTGTCTTTTCTTTGTTTGAAGTAATTGCATTTAAAAAGGAAAAATAACATTAGGTTTTTTTCCTCCGTTTCCATTTTGTGGATTTTTTTCCATGATGCCACATTTTGCCAAAATCTATACAAAAGCTTTACTTTACTTCAGTTGTTTATTGAGTCTACAGTATTTACCAGTTAATGAGGTGGATGGGGGATGTTTAGATAAGGCTGCAGGAGGTCTATTGTGATCCAGGCTACCTGAGATAAGAGATGGCAGCCGAATGAGATAAGCCAGGGAATTTAAAAGACTTCTAATCTACCCCCTGGCCATGTCCCTTGAATACATCCCACACAATACAATGTGAGTCGTGACTGACCCATTCACTCCATTCTATGGCCAAAGCCACACAGTGAGGAGCAAGTGATGGAAAGATACTGGGGGGGGGGGGCTGTGTCTTGTTACAAAATATCACACAATGGATGCACCCAGTGACAGAGGAAAATATCACACAATGGATGTGCACCCAGTGACGCAGAGGAAAATATCACACAACAATGGATGCACCTAGTGACACACTGGAAAATTTCACACAATGGATGCACCCAGTGACGCAGAGGAAAATATCACACAATGGATGCACCCAGTGACGCAGAGGAAAATATCACACAATGGATGTGCACCCAGTGACGCAGAGGAAAATATCACACAATGGATGCACCCAGTGACACATATAGAGGAAAATATTCTCTTAATTAAACATACAAGAGAAAAACGAATCACATGTAAGATATCAACAACATCAAATAAACACAATAAGGATATTTAATTTTTTTGGTGGTACTGGCCCTTTAAGGCAGCTTGACGAGACATTATATGGAGACTTTATACAACAACACAGGCGAGGGTGACATGGGGCAAATCTGAAGCTTTTCCTTTTCTTCTGGAATGTAATAAATGCAGCGTTGCTTAAAATAATGTTGCTTTTGTAAAAGACACAAAGACTATTCTTCCCAATTAACGCAATTCTCACCCAGCCATCCTCTGAGAGCCCCCGGCAATAAAAGCCCATCCACTTATTTACAGGTCCCCCCCCCCCCCCAGCCTGCTCTTGATTTTATGCTTTCTTTAATAAGAGATACTCAAGACGAGCCTCTTGGCTTCAGGCATTTTATTTTTCTTTTACAAAAAAGTACTTTGAAATGCTGCCGTTGGGTAACAGTCTTGCCGCCGCCCCCCCCCCTGCTAATAGCCTACCACGAATTCCCTGATGCATTCAAATTCTCCTCACTATCTGGCGCCGAGCACTGTGCGATCCTGATCCAGACATTTCATACGCTCACGGACGTTCCTCTTTACAGAGAAGGTGAATTTATGATCGAGCCTATAGTGCCGACTAAAAATACAGAGATAAAAAAGGGATAGATTCAGGCGATTAAACAAACTCCATGGTCCCATTTGTGAGGTTGTGTATGTGTATAATATATATATATATATATATATATATATATTAAAGCAAATGACAATTAAAATGATAAAACTCAAACGGCATTGATATTGGGTATTTTCTCCATCCCGGAGCTTCTATTGACACCTGAAGGCCGTCGGGTGAAAAGGTTGAGAGACAGGTGTCAAGTCGAGGGGGGGGGACCGGATGGAAACGCAGTTCCTCCATTGTTTTTTCAGGGAAAGCAGAGTTCCCATTGGTCCCACACACTATAAAGCTTGTATTCAGGTGAACAATCAGATCTTTACCTGTAAGGTCACGATAAATATAGGATTTAATCATATATTTTTGCTTAAATCCACATATACATAAGTAAGTGTGTGTGCGCGTGTGTGTGTGTGTTGAAAATTCCCGGTTTAGGGGCAGAAATCTTGACGCGTTCCCACATTTCTTTTTTTTAGGACTGGACTCCTGTTGAGAGGTATTCAGCTAAGAAAGAAAGTTAATCTAACCGCAAATAAATTGTGTTTACTATACACTCAGGGCCCTATTACAGCCTCAATGCAAAAACACACGCCAAACGCATGTTTTTTTTGCGCGAAAAGTTAAACGTTAACGCATGAAAATCACCGCTGGAATTACATTCCTCGCGCATTTTTTCATCAGTCAGGAAATTGCGCTCATAAAACCGACGCGCAGAAATCAGTGAGCGTAATGTCATTTTTAACGCGAGGCCGTCATTTTGTGCGGACTGCGCACAGAAGACGTACGTTCTGGCGGAAGACAAGGTAGTGGCCGTCATTTTTGACGGATCTAGTAAAAAAAAACCTGCGCATCGACGTTCTCCGTTGTGAATCCGCAGTTTGGTACGGTCAGGTTGTTACAATTTGCCGTTACCACCAGCTTTTCAAAGACGTTAAAATTATGCGCGCAAATGTTGTCCGTTAAATTTTGCGCTAAGATTGTAATACCATGCGCGCACCAGCGCACAAACGCATTTGCGCTCACAATGTTAAGTATAGGATACGCGCACTAAATTGCGCTCGCAAAAGGTTTGCGGAGGGTCACTCGCGTTAGACGTTAACGCGCATTTTGTGTGCGAACATCGTAACACGACGTTCAGCGCAAAGGGTTTTGCCCCTCGCGTTAATGCGTTTTTGCGCTGGCGCGCACAATTGTGCGTGAAGAATGTAATAGGGCCCTCAGTGTGCTTAGCGACCAGCACGCTGTGGTGTGATATAAAAAAAGTATACACATATATTGTTAATACAAGGGATCTTGTAGGATTCTGCAGGTGACTTCAAAAAAAATAAAAGAAAATAGAACATAGTGCAGCAGCGCATATCATGAAATCTGTAGAATGCTCACACACGCGATGCAGAGCCTATAGTAACCGACTATATTTGAGAGCGAGATTCTCAGCAACGTGTGAGTGAGCACCTCTCCAGATTTTAGTTGACTGACACAAGTATATATAAAACTGGACTATCGAAATCCGTAGAAGGGTTGACTCACATGATGCAGAACCACTCCCGGAGATGGAGCCGGTTACTATAAGCTCTGCATCACGTGAGTGAGCCCTTCTACAGATTTCAATAGACTCACACGTGTATACAATACTGCACTATGTTTATCCTCTGTGTCTTGAGGCCATCTAAAGAAATATTAGAGATCCCCTGTATTCATAATACTGTATAAGTATATAATTTTTTGTATTATACCACAAGGTGCTTGCCACTACACACACACGGAACTAGTAAGCATAGTGTAGTTAGTGTACTCGATTAATACATTATGTCTGCCTGTTCCCTGTGTTAGGAGAAAAAAAGGACATCCACTCGACCTATAATAACCAGATGGGAATCACATGAACATGGTGCTGGAAGTTGATGAAGTAGCCAATCTCCAAATACAGACCAAACAGATAAAGCAGTGGATTCCTGCACTCAAGTCTCAGCCGAAACACCACCGGATTCCAAATGAAGTTACATTTCATTGACACTTGAGAAGGAGAATCCACTACTTCCTCTATCCGCACCGCGTGTCTGTCATATAAAAGCCGCGGTCGACAAGTCCCATCTTGGACTACCTCCCCATCATGTGATTAAAAGCATTCAGCTGCTGGATAAACATTTCAATGGCTGCCCATCTGCAAGTTGACAAGCCTTCTTCTTGAGTACTTGCTACGCACATTTCAACGCACAACAATTCCGAACGTGCAACAGTCCCAACCTGTCTGCTTTCCTGTGCATGCAAACCTGGTGGGAAAGGTCACGGGCTATTTTGGGAGGAAACGATTTGGGGAACATGCCACCTTTTCCACATTATAGGCGCCAATCACTTGACAACTATGTATTGTTTGGCATAATATACATAAGAGGCCAACTAACCATGATGCAACATCTGAGATCCGAGGCAAAACAAGCAAAGACACCAGCAAACTCACAAATCAACCTTTATTGCCAAAAGATATCAAGGCCGCCAATCCAGAAAAGCTCCACGACAGATTTCGAGTTCCAAGATCGACACAGTTGAGGAACGAATGGTCATGGAGACAGTGTCACGTATGATCCGGATGTGTCAAGACAACAGAACCACACACACACCAACATTATCCCTAATACCGTCTGGTCCTTTTAATGTCTAAGTTAATACAGAATATCCTTTACTAGCCGAGGTCAGGAATACCATGAGACGACGAAGTCTAGGACAAGCCGAAGTCAAAGGTTCCAAGAGAAAAACACAGCAGGAGACAGTAAAGAAACAGGCCGAGGTTAAGGCAAGGAGAAAGTTAAAAAACAGAGGTCTCTAACAATCCAGGTAAGAACAGAATATGGACAGAAATATATATATATATATATATATATGAATATGGTCGAGCAATTGGAACCAAGACAGGCCACATGGACAAGGTCAATGAGTGAACTAGGTAGCAGGGCTTTCCTATTGGCTTGTAACACGCCAATGGGCCAGAACGTCAGGTAATGAAGTGGTCGTATCGACGTACCTTGAGAATGACGCACTGTATTGGAAGCCTAAAGGAACGGCAAGCAATCCATGTCAGTTTTACCCCAACAGTACAAGGCACGCAAGTGGTGCAGCCTGTGTTGAAAAGAGAGGAAGGTGCCAATACGTGACACCAGAGTAGATAATGTGACAGGAAGCCTGGAGCTCCTGAACGTAGACGGCTCTCATTCTGAACACCGGTAAAAACGTATTGGCGTGATTATAGATCACACGAGGGATCGTCAACGTTACGATCATGGCACAGCCTTGGTCCACCAACACAAGCACTTTTGCATTTGATATTATTTATCAATAATAAATGTCTGAACAGAGTCAATTCTGATCAGGCCAGTGTCAGGTTCAAGAGATTGCAAAATCCATTCTACGATGAGACCAGTCGGGTCTTGTTTTGTTTCGCCATTCCATTGGTTGGATCAGTGTGATGGGAATCATTTAAGCAACAGCAGCTGCAGAGCATGGCCGCCTACCAGCAAAGTGCGTGCTGATAGGATTTCCTGCAGCAGGAATGTGTTGGCCTGCCAGCGCGTTTAATTCATGCATACATATGTCCTGACACACAGGATGGCTGGGGGGATTTATAGACAGACACACAGGGTGTCCCCAAGCCTTGCCTGCTGTGGAGACGAGCGCAGCTTCACACATCCAGTGACACGAGGGATAAAGGCCCAGCTGTCACACACAGATAGAGGGGCTCAGTGCTCCCTATTAATAGGTACCCACGTCTGTGGTGAGGTAAGAAGGTATTTTTGCGATGCGCTTGTCGGGAACAAAGTACATCAAAAAAACCCCGACATCGCTTTCTCCCCCCCTCCTCGCACACCCCATTCCCCCCTATCCACCCATCTTTGTTCTTCACGGAATTAGCGGTCGATACACAGAAGCGACGGGGGCAGCTAAATTCTTCTGTCGCTTCTGGATGCCCTTTAAATATGCCCTCGCGCTGACGGCTTTCGCACATAGCTGAACCTCGACATTCTTTTATTCTCGCTGGCAGACCTCGGGCGATTCTCGCTGCGCGTTCAGCCTTTTCCCCCAGCTCCGCTTGGAAGCTGCTCCGTGCGTCGACTGTTCTTTGAGGAATAAACAAGACACCCGGCGTTCTGACACTGCAACGCGATCTCTCTCCTTCCTGTAGATTTTCTGCTTTGTGACGAAGGCGCAACATTCTGTCGCCGCCGGCTTTCAGGGAACCATAATTAACCTTGCTATGCGGCCAAAATCTGCAGACAATGGCGACAGGGAGGTTGTGTGTTTTTAGCGCAGGTGCTTGTTTGGGGACAGATGAGTGTTAAACGGCCCCCTTTGTGCCCCGGCCGCTAATAACGTCAATATCACACCTCAGTCAATATTTCAACTACCCCCTCCCCCCCCCCCCCCAAACCTTAAATTCAATTAAGGGAGAAACCTAAGAAGACAATTGTCACCCTTGTGCGACCCTTCAGGGTTAAAGGTCAAACACACACAGGGGAAAAAAAAAGCACAAACTAATCTGCTTCCCCATAGTGACCCTTAAATACAACAGGTCACAAGCAAGCAGAAGGATACATTTTATGACATGCAATAAGGTGCATTGTAGAATGTTACCCAGGGCATTGTTAATAAACCTGCAAACAGAAAACTTTATAGACATACACGCACGTATCATAAGCTCATCCAATCTAACCGGCTTTGCACCAATCACTGTAGTTTACCGTTGTTGCAAACAATGACGAATATCGCTGTCGTTGCAGTGACCATAAACGCCGGCGTCTCCAAAAAAGGGAAATCCAGACGGCAGCAGGAGAAGCTTCATCGATGAATCTCGCCCTGCCGCCGCTTGAATTTCGCTGAAGTTTGTCGTCACAACAGTTTGCGACGATAGCAAACCGTAGTGGCTCATGACCAACCCTTTATGGTAGTGGTAGACAACCGTGGCCATCTAGATGTTCTGGAAATACATTTTCCATGATGCCTCATCACTCAAAAGGCTGGTTGAGGATCATGGAAGATGTAGTTCCAAAACATCGGGGGGGGGAGGTCCCCCTAAAGGTTTTTATGAAATCCAAGTTCCCGAGTTCGAAGCTGTATCCTGAGCAACTCTACGTCTGCCTTTTTTGAACCCAGGTATGTTGGGGCCAATCCTAAAGGGACCCCCAAAACACCCTGGGTGTGCACAGTTCCCACTCTTCTCCCCCCCCCTCCCTCAGGTGCTGATCTGGATAAAGCGCTGGGAAAGCAAAGAACTTTCCTCCGACTACTCCAATGTCACCAGCAGCCGGGATTTTGTATTTTCTGGCTGCTGGTCACCAGATCGGTCACTAGTGACGTTTGAATGCTCTGCGTGCTGACATCATCCTCTCTGAGACTGCCAGTGACAGCGGACATGTCAGAGAGGCAGCCGATGGAACGGTTCTGCGCATGTGCGTACAGCTCTGATCCATTATTCTGCGCAGAATTTGCGTACATAAAGCCTGCAAGTCTCGAGCAAAGCACAATTAGAGTTACCTACACTACACAAGTAGGATAGGAGTGCAAATTGCGTCAGAAGCTGCAGGGTCTTCCAGATTTTGGAAGCCCCTGCACTGAAGAGGAGCTTTGTACGACGAGGGACAAAAAGGTGCGTAAATTCACCTAAAACAAAAAAATAAGTAAAAATAAAAAAAATAAAAAAATTGCGCAGGGGCCGTTAGTAGCATCTGCCCAATCATTTATCATAATTTTTTTAATGGACTATACCTTTAAAATTTTATTATACCGTCTTTAGGGGCTGATATGAAACCAGTTATTTAAACCATCAGATGCGTTGGGAATAATTTTGAGGATTTTTAGGGGCCACTATTTTTTTTTATTTCAATAAAAGATACACAAGCATGTGTATAACTCCACGAATGTCACAGGAAGATCATGAAACGCGTTACAAAGTGTCACTCCACACGCTCATAGAGCAGATTTCCACCTACCTCTGTATGACAGGTAAACCCGGGGGGGTCTGGAAGCCCATCCATCGAGAAGAAGATTGAGCAGGAGCAGAAATGGAAGCACCGACATCAGCATAGTGAGACCACCCTACACACGAGGAGAGAGGAACAAGAGAAGATTCAGGCAGGAGAATTCCCACGGTAACTGCGACATCGCTCAGTCAGAACGCACACAATGAGGAGGGGGGACCACGGGGACATAAGGCAACGATCAACCCCACCCCAATCACTCTTTTATAACAGCGGCAACAAATAAAATAAAAATCCTGATTAAACTTTTACTTCCAACCGTACGACGACAATATCAATAACCCGAGAGTTGTCGTCAGGGCTTTGAATTCCCAAAGCAAAGGAGGGGAGAAAAAACAAACAAACACAAAACAAACCCAACATATCATTAAACCTCCTTACCAGGGGAAAGCAAATGAGCTCGCTTTAATTTGTTTCAGAAACATTAACAGTGCCGGCTCGCTACACAAATGCAATCTCTTTTTATATTGCGCTTATCTAAATTGTCACGGAGCTGGAACCTCGCAGGAAATCTCCTTTTGTCTTTTTATGAAGCAGGAAGATGATGCAGATATTAGTCAAATCCTGTCCATCCGCCCCAAAAAAAAAAAAAAAAAAAAAAGAGAGAAATTAAATAAATTTGTATTCCCCAGACACAAAACAGTGGATGTATTTTCTTACTTCTATCTAATTTACTGGATACAAAGGTGTCACATGTTTACCAACTCAAAGATAAGAGCAGCGATTATTGTATTCTCTAGGATCTGGCAACAGTGCGTTATTTATATATTGAGGATCATTATTTTATTGCCGGACGTGTCATTTTATTGAGACATGTCATTTATATTATTGATCCACGTGTCATTTTATGGCAGGGTTAGTAATTTATTGATGGACATGTCATTATTTTATTATGTTAACGTCATTATGTTATTGATGGACCTGTCATTATTTTATTATGGACGTGTCATTAATTTTATTAAGGACCTGTCATTGTGTTATTGATGGACCTGTCATTATGTTATTAAGGGCCTCTCATTAGGTTATGGATGGACTGGTCATTATGTTATTGATGGACCGGTCATTTTATTATAGATGTGTGATTTTATTGAATTAATTAAAAAGGAATTTTTTTCTTATTACTTAGTCTCCATGTGGCGGGTTACCGTTTTGAGTATATAGTGGAGACCGCTTCCCAGCCTCGGAGCATGAATTCTCTTGTAAATTGAGTGTGGAGAACGTGGATAAGTATCATTTTATTATGTAGGATGGGTCATTACGTTATTGATGGACCTCTCATTTTATTAAGGACCTGTCATTTTATTATGGAAGAGTCATTTTATTGATGGACATGTCATTTATATTATTAATGGGCGTATCATTATATTATTGATGGACATGTCATTTATATTATTAATGGGCATATCATTATTTTATTAATGGACATGTCATTTATATTATTAATGGGCGTATCATTATTTTATTAATGGACATGTCATTTATATTATTAATGGGCGTATCATTATATTATTGATGGACATGTCATTTATATTATTAATGGGCATATCATTATTTTATTAATGGACATGTCATTTATATTATTAATGGGAGTATCATTATTTTATTAATGGACATGTCATTTATATTATTAATGGGCATATCATTATTTTATTAATGGACATGTCATTTATATTATTAATGGGCGTATCATTTTATTGATGGACATGTCATTTATATTATTAATGGGAGTATCATTATTTTATTGATGGACATGTCATTTATATTATTAATGGGCGTATCATTATTTTATTGATGGACATGTCATTTATATTATTAATGGGCGTATCATTTTATTGATGGACATGTCATTTATATTATTAATGGGCGTATCATTATTTTATTGATGGACATGTCATTTATATTATTAATGGACGTATCATTTTATTGATGGACATGTCATTTATATTATTAATGGGCGTATCATTATTTTATTGATGTACATGTCAATTAAATTATTGACGGACGTGTCATTTTACTGATAAGAAGCAGTAAGGGGATGATGGCACTCAGGTACAATGCAATGGTGCTTAAGAGCGTCAATGGAATTTGGGAGCCAAGGCAAGCCACCCCTATGTAGACATAAAAGCAAGCAGGAACCCAGCACTCCAGAAGGACATATTATTTACAGCAGCAACGTTTCATCTGGACACCAAGCCTTTCTCAAGCTAACGCACAAAAAAACCCCACCCAGTGTTTAATAGAGCAAAAGGATTAGCAGCAATTAAACAATTAGGTTAAAAAAAAAAACATGAAACAAAAATCAAAACAATAACAAACCATGACTATGATCACACTTTGTAATAAAATGACAAGTCTTATGTGTAATATAATATTTTGATAAACATGTCATTTATATTATTGATGGACGTGTCATTTTTTTTTATGGATGTGTCATTCATATTATTGAACCGTTATATTGATGGGCATGTCAATATATTATTGATGTACGTTTCGCTATTTTATTGATGGATGTGCCATTTATGTTACTGACAGACCTGTCATTAATTTATGAACAGACCCGTCAATATATTCTTGGACATTTTATATTATGAATGGACCTGTCATTTATTGTATTGATGGACGTATCATTTTATTGATTGACGTGTCATCTATTTTATTGACGACCATGTAATTTATTATATCGATGGACAATTAATTATTTTATTGATTGGCGTGTCATCTATTTTGATTGACAATTCATTATTTTATTGATTGATGCAATTTATCATATTGATGGGGCCGCGTCATTTATTTTATTGGACAATTCATTATTTTATTGATTGACGTGTCATCTATTTTATTGGACAATTCATTATTTTATTGATTGACGTGTCATCTATTTTATTGATGGCCGCGTCATTTATTTTATTGATGGACAATTCATTATTTTATTGACTGACGTGTCATTATTGTTCCTTCCTCTTCTGATACCGCTTGGTTATTTCAGAATTTAAAAAAAAAAAAAATACTAATAATAAAAAAGTTTAAAAGAAAAAAGAAAAAAGAAAAAAAAAAAAAAAAAAAAAAAAAAATCAAATCTGCTGTGAAACTGAATCCTACGGAATTATTAATTTGGAGATGGTAAGACTTGGATTACTCGGATGCACGCACACGGCTCTAATGACCAGGAAGCGGTGTGGGCATTTCGGATCAGGACAAAATTAGGATGCAAATGCACTTTGTGCAGAAACAATTGTACCTCCAAACTCCGGCTTTCAAGGGATTACCGAGCGAGGAAAAGGGAGCGTGAGAGAATACGGCGGTTAAAAAGGAAGCTTTCTATAACAGGGTGTCCTCCGCGAGGAAACGCGAGGGAGTCAGAATATATTTATAGACGGAACAGTAGTCATTTCTCTTATAGGAAACGTGTTTTTTGTTTTTAAAACTTGGAAGTGATACTTAGACGTTACTATTAAAAGAATTCCTGCCTTATAGAGGATTACACCGCGAAGGTCACTGGAAATTTCAGTATCATAATATTAGGCTTTGGGAGATGCTTCTGGGAACGTGGATAAATAGAAGCACGGATATAGACAAAAAGGATTGTATGATTGCGGGTTAAGCCACGTCATAACGGCACAGGATGGAATGGATTGAACGACAACGTGCAAAGCAGCACTTTGGTTATTATTATCATCATATATATATATATATCCCCAACAGTTTCCATAGCGCTTTATAATAACCACTGGGCAGTGATACAAAATTACGATCACAGGAACAGAAACAAGACATTTAAAGGGCCCTGCTCGGAGGAGCTTACTATCTAGAGGTGTAGAGGGACCTGCTCTGAGGAGCTTACTATCTAGAGGTGTAGAGGGACCTGCTCAGAGCAGCTTACTATCTAGAGGTGTAGAGGGACCTGCTTTGAGGAGCTTACTATCTAGAGGTATAAAGGGACCTGCTTTGAGGAGCTTACCATCTAGAGGTGTAAAGGGACCTGCTTTGAGGAGCTTACCATCTAGAGGTGTAGAGGGACCTGCTCAGAGCAGCTTACTATCTAGAGGTATAAAGGGACCTGCTCTGAGGAGCTTACTATCTAGAGGTGTAGAGGGACCTGCTCAGAGCAGCTTACTATCTAGAGGTATAAAGGGACCTGCTTTGAGGAGCTTACTATCTAGAGGTATAAAGGGACCTGCTCTGAGGAGCTTACTATCTAGAGGTGTAGAGGGACCTGCTCAGAGCAGCTTACTATCTAGAGGTATAAAGGGACCTGCTTTGAGGAGCTTACCATCTAGAGGTGTAGAGGGACCTGCTCAGAGCAGCTTACTATCTAGAGGTATAAAGGGACCTGCTTTGAGGAGCTTACCATCTAGAGGTGTAGAGGGACCTGCTCAGAGCAGCTTACTATCTAGAGGTATAAAGGGACCTGCTCTGAGGAGCTTACTATCTAGAGGTGTAGAGGGCCCTGATCTGAAGAGCTTACTATCTAGAGGTATAAAGGGACCTGCTCAGAGCAGCTTACTATCTAGATGTATAAAGGGACCTGCTCAGAGCAGCTTACTATCTCGATGTATAAAGTGACTTGCTCGGAGGAGCTTACTATCTAGATGTATAACGTGACCTGCTCAGAGCAGCTTACCATCTCGATGTATAAAGTGACCTGCTCAGAGCAGCTTACTATCTCGATGTATAAAGTGACCTGCTCAGAGCAGCTTACTATCTCGATGTATAAAGTGACCTGCTCTGAGGAGCTTACTATCTAGATGTATAAAGTGACCTGCTCAGAGCAGCTTACTATCTCGATGTATAAAGTGACCTGCTCAGAGCAGCTTACTATCTCGATGTATAAAGTGACCTGCTCTGAGGAGCTTACTATCTAGATGTATAAAGTGACCTGCTCAGAGCAGCTTACTATCTAGAGGTGTAGAGGGCCCTGCTCTGAGGAGCTTACCATTTAGGAGATATTTATACAGTTTGTGGGAACTTGCTTGTTGTAGTGGCTTTTTTATTACCATTGTGTATCAATGTACAAAACTAATGATTATTTTGATGCCGTCAGAAACAGAGAGAATGACATAAAAAGGTAACAGCTGTTTACGGTTTATTTTATCCAAGAGAAGCCAATCAAAACCTATTTACAGGGGGAAAAAACACACATTATATCTATGCTCATAGGATGGGAAACAGGAAAAGTAACGTGGGGCATGACAGGAGATTTGCTGTTGAATTATGGTGACCCGCAAGCTAACCAAATTAATAAATGTCCCAGAGAACATTGATCTTTGGTGAGTAAAGGTTAGTGACCCATGGTAAACTCGTGGGTTCTCTTTTTTCACATGGAAGCTTCTCATGGGTTTTTTGTTACAGGCCAAGTAATAAAACATGTATAAATGCTTATTTATGACACGGCCCCTCCTTTGCTCTCCATTCACATAGCAAAAATTAGCTTGCGATTAACAACTCCTTAACAATGATTGTTTCCATGAGGAATAGGTGTGCACTACAACACACACACGTTATTCCCAGATAATGAATATACACAAACCCATGCACAATGTACAGACACACAGTCTAGACACACACAACACATGCATGACAAATGTACTATAGACACACACACAAGACACACGCACGAAATCAAGGAACACAAGACACATGCAAGTACTATAGACACTCACAAAACACATGCTCAAAATCTAGACACACACAAATTACATGCACAAAAACAAGACATGCAAGTACTATAGACACACTCACAAAACACTTGCACGAAATCAAGACACACAAAACACATGCATGAAATCAAGACAAACGCACAAGACAAATGCACGAAATCAAGACACAAACAAGACACATGTATTATATAGACACTTTCAAAACACGTGCACGAAATCAAGACAAACGCACAAGACAAATGCACGAAATCAAGACACAAACACAAGACAAATGCACGAAATCAAGACACTAACAAGACACATGTACTATAGACACACACAAAACACATGCACAAAAGCTAAACACATGCATGAACTCAGACACAAACGCACAAAACACATGCATTAGATCAAAACACACGACACATGCATGCACTATAGAAACACTCACAAAACACATGCACAAATTCAAGACACACACATGTACTATAGATAAAAAACATGTTCACACAATCTGTACACACAAAAAGCTATAAATGCACACAACAGTCAATACACATCCAAAACACATGCAACAACTATAGACACAATCTATACACACAAACACTTGCAGACTATATATACACACACACACATCCACAATATATATGCACACATACAAACATATTCTTTCTTCCATGTATTTGCTCAGAAACTAACACCTCTCAGACCCGGAGCACCTTGTACCAAGCACCAGATAGGGCGCCGCTCCATTCTCAGCCCCTCATCTCCTCCGAACTTAGAATAGCGGAGGAGGGAGGGATGCGAGGGAGCGTGTGCAGGACAGAATGGAGGAAAAAAAGTTAAAAAGGAAAAAAAAAAAGGGGGGGGTAAATTGATTGATTGGGAGGACTTGCAATTCAATGGAAAAATGGAACAAAGAGGAAAGCAAGGTGTGCGACGTAATGCCAGAGGGGTAAAACCATGACTCAAAAGGTTTAAAGAGGAATAAAAAAAAGAACATTAAGGAAGGAAAAATAAATAAAGAAGTAACAGCAGGAAGGAGACATGCGGCCATGTAGCAGACAGGCAGGGAAGGTGAAAGGAGGACAGGGGAGGGGAAGGGATGCTGGATATAGGGTGTGTGTAGAAGACACAAAAAAAGGTAACTTCCAAAAACAAGAATTTCTCTAATAGAACCTGGTCTGTGCAACAAAAAACAAGATCTTCCATCACACGGTCTGGGCACGTTACGGGGTGTGACTCACCGATTTATAGGGTGCAATGATGTGAAAGTGCATTTATTAAGCAATCACCTATTCTCTAAAAAAAAAAACAATACACGTCACATCATCTCTAGCTTAGAAATGCAGGCATGACGTGGGGACACGGCCGGGGATAATAGCGAATAGTGTCCAGACTCCAAGGAAAAGCAATAGGGGAACAGGGCTGGCAGATCTTATGGGGGATTGACCGATTTATAAAGGTTTATGAAAAGGTCAATATTAGTATACAATACGGATTAAACATATGTAAGTGTAACAGTTAGCAAAACGAACAGATCATGCCACTTCACAAGCTTTCAGAGATATATAAAATATCCAAAAGCAGGCACTCAGCCCCTCATATCACCATCAAGCGACTCAGCCCCTCATATCACCATCAAGCGACTCAGCCCCTCATATCACCATCAAGCGACTCAGCCCCTCATATCACCATCAAGCGACTCAGCCCCTCATATCACCATCAAGCGACTCAGCCCCTCATATCACCATCAAGCGACTCAGCCCCTCAAATCACCATCAAGCGACTCAGCCCCTCAAATCACCATCAAGCGACTCAGCCCCTCAAATCACCATTAAACGACTCAGCCCCGCTGCAACCACCACAGCACAGTTTCAACAAACCGAGGGCACTCATGGGTCTTCACATCAAAATCCAATAGAATTTCCAATTAATATTTTTATTGCAAGTTAATCAACGTTTCAGCTTGTCGCAGCCTTTATCAAAACCTAGATTAAAGCTCGAACGAGTTGAAACATTGATTAATTAGCAATAAAGATTGGACTTTGATGTGAACACCCATGAGTTCCCTCGGTTTGTTGAAACACACACACACTCACTAAATCGAGAAGGAATGCATAGTAACACGTTCCTCCACTATTTTTGCAGGAGGAACGGCGTTCCAATTACTCAGCCATACTAGGAGACTTTTATTCTGGTGTTCATTTAGATGTAACAATAAATATATGATTTATGAATGACATATATATATATTATATTTATCCCCAACCAAAAGTCAGCACGCAGCCAGAACATGTAGATCTTATAACTGTGCTTCTAAGACCAATGGACACCAAATACAAAGCAGCCAACACAGCCAGTTGCGATGTATGTATATGTATGTATGTATGTATGTATGTATGTATGTATGTATGTATGTATCACTGCTTACCAAATCTAATACATATACACACAAAATAATAGGTGTGGGAACTGAACAAGAGAGATTTCTGTCCCCACCAAATAGCGATTGTTATCATGTACTTATCCCACCATAAACACTCAAATCTGACAAATATATATTTACCTGTATATGTCAGATTTGAGTGTTTATGGTGGGATAAGTACATAACAATCGTTTTTTTGGTGGGGACAGAAATCTCTCTTGTTCAGTTCCCACACTTATTATTTTGGTTGTGTGTGAATATATATATATATATATATATTTATTAGTAGATTTGGTAAGCCGTGTTAGTCACGCACATATACATACATACATACAAATTATACCAAATACAGAGCACGCAACTGGCTGTGTTGGCTGCTTTGTATTTGGTGTCCATAAGATATACATGTTCTGGCTGCGTGCTGACTTTGGGGGGGGGGGGTCGTCGATATAGAGAAAAATATATATATATATATACACATACACACACACACACTACACACAAACAGATTACACGTATACACTTACATACGCAGATGTTTGGAAGAAACCGGATGAAAACTACACAGAAACTCCGAAAAGGAACACCGGTGAATGTTGAGATGTCAGTATACCTGGCGCAAAGACAGGTCACTTAGGTAGAGGTGTCACAGAACAGAGAAGAAGGTGAGGTTGGTGTAAAGTACCTCCACTCAGCGATGACAGCCTAAAGGTGGTTAAGGTCCCAGCTCTCCAGACATGTCTCTGGTCTTCAGAACACTTTTCGGAGTGGCAGCCAAACACCGGAACGGACATCAGAGGGTGACAAGGCAGGTGATCGGCGCAGCGCGCGTCGTCGCTGTCACTGCACGGCGATGTCTGTGCGGCAAACGTGCAATTGCGAGCCTGTGCAAGGGAGACTCCCAGAGTGGCAGAGGCTGACAGATAGACTTTCCATTCTGTTGGAGTGACAATTAAAAGCCGAGAAAGAAAGAGAGACAGAGATGGGAGGAGGAAAAGGAGGAGAGGAGGAGGAGAGGGGGGGAGAAAGAGAGAAGAGAGGGAATCCGAGGGAGGGCTACCAAGAGCAAATAAGAATAAGGACAGAAGGAGGGTCTATGCAGTCAGAGGTATGAGGGAGGAGAGCAGAATAAAAAAAAAAATATTTCTCAATTTTTTTAATTTTTTTTTTAAATACCTGAAAGAGGAGGAATCACAGCGAAGAAGAGGGAACAACTCGGTAGAAAAGCGGGGGGGAAAAAAAAACAACCAAAAACAAGAAACAAACAGCTAAATGGAAAGAGAAAAAAAGGAGAAGTATCGGACCAAAAAAGAAGGGTTGGAAAGAGTTCGGGAGGGATGGAGGGGTGTGGTATAAGAAGGAATAAAAGAAGGGATGGGAGGAGGGAGGTCAGTACCTGAGCTGGGAAGAGGGAGAGGCTCTGCGCCTTTTCTCACTTTTGTTCCAAGATACAGAGCTTTACGGTTTGGCACTGGAGTGTAGTTAACCTTTGACATGTGAAAACCACCCACACAAGGATGGGGATGCTTACAAAAGGGGATATCACCACATCCCACTTCTGTTGCCTCCAAAGGCTGGTGTGTGCCCGGGAGACAGAGGGCGTAAATAGCCAACCGGAGCGTCAGTCAAGAAAAAAAAATATGCACAGCAAAGTATACGATGATCAGTTACAGGTCCAAGTATTTATAAAGCAACAATGAGTTCCGTAGCGCTGTACAATGGGAGAGACAGAACAACATGTTACACACACGCAGAACAGTAGGAGAGAGGATGCTGCTCAAGAGCTTACAATCTAAGAGGAGAGGGATGACACACTAGGTGAGCATGAATAGCCGAGTATGTGAGCGCGTGTGGGCTGAATGGGAAGATGGTGAGATGATAGGCTTCTCTAAAGTAATGTGTTTTCAGAGACTTCTTGAAGGACTGGAGAGACAGGGAGAGTCTGATGTTGCGGGGGAGGGAGTTCCATAGAAAGGGGCAGCTCGGGATAAGTCCTGAAGGCGAGAGTTAGTGGTGCGGACACGGGGAGCTGATAGTATCAGATCGTTGGCAGAATGAAGTGGTCCAGACTGGATGTAGCTGCTAATAAGGGAGGAGATGTAGACAGCGGCGCGGTTATGGAAAGCTTTATATGGTGCACCAATATATTGAAATGGATTCTAAAGGAAACAGGAAGCCAGTGTAGAGATTGACAAAGGGGTGAGGTGTGAGAGGTGAGGTGAGGTGAAGGAGTCTGGCACAGGCGTTCAGTGCAGTCAGCAGAGGGAGAATCTACAATTTTTTTTTTTTAATGCCAGAGAAAAGGAGGTTACAGTAGTCAAGGCGGGAGATAATAAGAGCTTGGATGAGCATTTCAGCAAACACATACAACACTAACAGAAAGCTCTACAAACCGCTCACATGTTGCTGCAGCCCTTCTTTTATTTGTGTCTAGCCAAACAATCTGATCACAAAAACCTCACAATTGTGACACGGTTTTGTGTACACACGACACTTGTTATATTCATATTATGCCTGTGGGAGCCCCTAATATTTGTTCTATTCTATTTGCGGCTTGCGAATATTGTGACACGAGTTGCTAACAGATACCAATGGTGGCACCGTGCTCAGCCAGCGATATCGCCCCCATGGAGTCAGGAGTAAGCTCGTGTATGTGCGTCACGCTGAGGGGCACTGAGCACTATTTGCTCCCAGTGTTGTTCTGCTCGCAGCCGGAGGAAGCGGCGGATTGCGTCGCCCTCTGCACCGCATGGATTAAGGAAAATTTAGAGGCTTTGGTGATGTCATTAAATGTTAAGTGATTTTGCAAACGTAACATCACTTAAAACCCGGCTCTGTAAGCTGGTTTTCTTTTGGGGATACAGTTTACAGAGACTGGTTTTAAGGGAGGTTGCTTTTGCTAAATCACTTAACACATAAAATATCACCAAAAAACCTCCAAACTTACCTTAAACCATGCGGTACAGAGGGTAACGTGATCCGCCGCTTCCTCCAGCCGCGAGCAGAACACTGGGAACAAATAGTGCTCAGTTCTCCTCAGCGTCACCCGCATACGCGAGCTTGCGCCCGACTCAATGGACTCAATCGCTGGCCGAACGCAGTGCCGCGGTTAGTATCAGTTTGCGGCTCGTTAATATTCCAAAACGAGTTACTAATAGTCAGGAGGAACTCCCACCGGCATAACATGAATATAACGAGTATCGTCTGTACACAAAACCGTGTCACGATTGTGAGAATAGTTTCCGAGAGGAGAAAACCCAAAACCGTGATTATTAAGTGCAATACATAAACAAAATATTGTTATTAACGCGCCAGGAAAGTCGTAAGGAGCCTCTGTGGAGCCAATAAGCGCCTTATTGTATGCTTCTTGGCAACACCGAGACTTTCCTGGCACGAAAATAACAATATTTTGTTTATATATTGCAATTAATTTTCATCATTTTGGTTTCCTTCTCACCATTGTGACAGGCTGCGTGTAGAGACGTTACAGGATACATAACGCCTGAGGGAGCTACTAAAATGTGTTTTATTACACGTCCAGGAACGGATAACGGCCGGGTACTGCCCCGAACCTGCCACTATACGGCTGCACAAGCACTTTAGTAATCACACGTTGGGTGCCGGACAAAATCCCTACAGCCAGGTTCCCTAATGCCAACATCCCGACGGCCGACTTCCAGACAGAACAAGTGCCGGACATCCCAACTTCCCTACAAGGCCAACTTCCAGACGCCCATAATCCCAGTGGCTAACCCCAAAACCAACACCCTAACCCTATGTTTAGGGGCGGGGGGGGGTTAGGGCTAACTTTAGGGGGGGTTAGAGTTAGGTTTAGGGGGGTTAGGGATATGGCTAGGTATAGGGGGGTTAGGGCTAGGTTTAGGGGGTTAGGGCTAACTTTAGGGGGGGTTGGGGCTAGGTTTAGGGCGGTTAGGGATATGGCTAGGTTTAGGGGGGTTAGGGCGGGTTAAGGTTATGGCTAGGTTTGGGGGGTTAGGGCTAGGTTTAGGGGTATGGGTTAGGGCTAGGTTTAGGTTTGGGGGGTTAGGGCAGGTTAGCGTTATGGCTAGGTTTGGAGGGTTACGGTTATGGCTATGTTTAGGGGGTTAGGGTTAGGGCTTGGTTTAGGGGGGTTAGGGAGTAGGGTTAGTGTTAGCCGTTGGGATTTTGGATGTCTGGAAGTTGGCCGTGTAGGGGAACCTGGTTGTAGAGATTTCGACCCAAACCCTTACACGTTATATATGACAGAGTAGAGATCGGTGACAGAAAACTCTTGCACGGTCAGTAACAGGGTTATTGGCTCGCGCCGGGATTTTCCCTTAGTGGCTCCATGTTACCAACAAGTGGCCCTATTCCACACCTATCGCTAAGATAATGATGGGTCATATGCAAGAAGTGAATGTCACATGCAGGATATGATTGAAGTCGGATCGCTTTAAGGCTGGCCATCCACTGGGTTCGTATTTGTGCGATGGTGCGATCATCCGATATCATCCATCGGACGATGCAGAGACGATGTGATAAAATTTACATGAAAAAAAGATTCATTGTATAGTTAAACCGCTGTGCCGCAGCAGTGAAATTTCCCGTAGAGAATGGATTCCGTGCGATTCAATGTAAAAAAATATATTAGTCTTTTTTTTTAATCCACAACAAAAAGCCTGTTCACCTATTGATTATTTTTAGAATTGTCTTGGATTTTTTGTTGTTGAAATTTTGGCTTCTTTTTTTAATAAAGTCTAGTCTTTTTTTTCTCTCGCCGAACGCGTCTTCTCTTTTCGTGGCCTGCATTCACCGTTGCTGTCCCTGGTGCTGAAACCTATTTCAGCACTAGGGACAGGGGTTAATCTCACCCCTCCGCAGCAAAAAAAAAAAAAAAAAAAATTTCCCCTGCTTCGGCTGTCCTTGGTGCTGAAACTCCGTTTCAGCTCCAAAGACAGTATTTCTTTCTCCTCGCAGCGGGGTTTTCATTTTTTGTTTGGTGGGCTCTTCATCAGCCGACTTGGGTCATCCAAAGACACTTCCAGTGGACGACCCTGATCGGCCGATGGCGTTCTCCGTAGTTGAGCAACCAAGTCGGTCACCCGACTATGGTGCCATTGGATGGCCAGCCTAACTCATCCCCTTTTGAAAGCACACAAAGGGCTTTGTATTTTCTTCACTTTATTGGGAAAGTAACATCAAATAAAAGGTCTTGTGGGTAGAGAGGGCTTCCCTTTCTTATGGGTAGAAGGTAAAAACCGGATGCAATCACCCAGTACAGAACAGGATCTTTACTCACATGCCTCTATGGTAGACTGGGGGATTGGCAGCTTGCTGAAGCATGGAATGGGGATGGACCAAACTATGAGTTAGACAGGGAGAGTGGATAAATCCATTTTAAGTAAAGCATAGGGGGGAAATTAATTAGGAATCTGGTTCCATGATAATGGAAACCACTATTCCACTCATGCCGCAAGCTGGGATTGCAGCTCAAGTGTAGATTAACATCTCCAATACTTTGTAGAGGAGGTGTTAACATGCAGCTAGGAATGGAAGCGCAAACTATTCCAAGGTGCTTGCGCTTTCAATGAGAAATACAGAGTCCTTAAAGCTTGTCATGCCCCATGATTTATTGTATATTTTTCTGTTTTGTGTTGAATCTGCCTTTGCTGCTTACATGCTATTGATGTCATAGCCATTTTGTTCCTGCTGGGTTTCCTTAGCTTGCTGTATCCAGCTAGTTTCCACCCTTTGCTCAGTGTCTTGTTCTAAGGGACTTCCTGGTTACATAGCAGCCATTCTCCCTCTAGACTGTAAGCTCCTATGAGCAGGGCCCTCTACACCTCTTGTTTCCATCCTATGTCCATTTATATGTATTTCGTTCCCTTTGGTTATTGTAAAGCGCTGCAGAAACGGTTGCGCTATGTAAATGACGACAATAATAATAATTCTGTGCTCACTGCTGGACAAAACTAATGTCTTTTTACCTGCATTGCTGTATATATAAAGATTGTCAGTCTGATCATTAAACTCTTCAACTGGATTCATCTTTCTTCGTGTCAGTTTTGCCGAACTTCATCGTGTGAGTACTGGTCAAAGACAGACTTCGCTAGTCTAAAGCATCCACACCTCACAGCTTTGCTTAGGGAAGCAGAATAAAGCTGGTGTTAAGTGATTCCGCATTTGCAAAAAAAAAAAAAATCACTTAATACACTGGCCTAACCCCCCCCCCCAAAGAAGAATTCCCTTAATCACCTCTCATCCGACAGAGAGGACGGCACGATCCGCCGCTTCCTCTCGCTAGGAGCAGAGTGAGACTGGGCACAAATACAGAGCTTGCGGCCGAGACGCACAAAGCTTTCCGGAGACGTATGGATACCTAGAGACGATACTTGCGGCAGCAGACGGCACCGCTGCCAGGCACTTTCTTTTGGGTCCAGGCGCTAACAAAGCGCCTACCCTGGAATAGGTAGGATAAAACGGAGGCAGTAAGGAAAATCTGCAGGCACTTTAGAGTGGAACAGGGCCCGGCTTGGAAATGGGCCCTATGTTGACACAATGCAAACATACCAACAACAACAAATAATAAACACGGACTCGTTTCATATTCTGCACTTTGGATGTTTCTCGTGACCTTGACGCGCCCTCCGCTCATCGTTTCCCACAACTGTTCTTCTGTCAACTACAGCATTGACACACAGAGCAGGTACATTGCTTGCAGCGCAAAACCTCCCCCCACTTCATTCGCACTCCCTACTGCGCTCGGCGGATTTACATACGATCGACTCGTCCATAATATAGATGTAGCAAGGGCAAAGGCAGCGCGAGCCTCCCTTCGCCTTTGCCCCCTTCCATTGACAAGAGTGCAGTTTGTGCTGGAGGCTGTAATCTTTTCTTCGTCTCAGCGGGACGCCAAGGAATGGTAAATAACTGGACACAGAGCGTAGCAACCGGCAGAGACAATGTTAGGGGGGGGGGGGAGAACAAAAAAAAAAAAAAAACACAAAGAGGGGCAGGGAAGGATCACAAAATAATTCATAAAAAGGATGGTTGGGGACGAACGCGATCGTCCACGGAAATTTAGCAGGAACCCCCGTCGCAGACGACCAGTAACGCAGAGCGGTTGGGTAGATATAAGCAATGCTTGCTCGCCGTCCCAAGAGAACAAGACAGGTAGATGAGCGAAGGTGACAGATCGAGCGCAAGAGGTATTAAGAGCGAGCCTCGATCGCAGAGAGACAAGAGGTCAGAGCACGCTGCAAATGCATAGAAACCGCTCCGAAAACAGATCTGTCCCCTCCCGAAGGAATTCTAAACACACAGCTTATCTAAAGTCTCTCCGGGATGGAGACCAGAACACAGAAACGGCGAAATATCAAAACAAAAGGATGACAGGGAGGGGGCAGTTTCAGCATTAAGAGAGTCCAGCAGGGAGCTAATTAAAGACGCGCGCGTATCAGGACGCCGAGGAGACAAAAGGCAAACGATACACCTGACCAAGAGGCTGGAAAATGACGCCAGCGACGGACCGGGTGGAGAAAATGGGCAAAAAAAAAAGGCGAAAGAGGCAGAGAGGGATGGAGAGGGAAACATACCTCGGTTTTGTTCGGGGGGGGGGTAATAATACGTAGATCTACTTTTTCTAGTGTAAAATTTGTTTTTGGGGGATATTAAGGAATAATGTTCCGTGACAGCTTGAATGGTCCTTAAACCAAAAAAGTACCTTATTTATTTATAAAGTATTTTACCAGGAAGGATATATTGAGATTTTTACAGTAGGTACAGAAATAACCAGTCACAGCTCAGCAAGAGACGAAACGTCGGTTGTTCGCTTTTGCCCATGTTGTAATAAATTTGTTGGTCGTATTATATTTTTTTGGTCATACTCTCGAGTGCGTCCACCATCATTATTTGTTATAGGATATCTGGGACAGGGCACCGTGAAATATATACATTTTTTTCCATAAGGCTACTGCAAGGAGAGTGCAGGTTCATGTTTTTGTTATATATATATATATATATACGCTATTCAAAAAGGTACTTGCGCTACCATTCAATGAAAAATACTTACAGGGTTATTCAGAGAAAGGTGAAAACCAGGAGAACAATCTAGACCAGGGGTAGGCAACCTTTCTCTGCCTGAGGGCCGGATGCAGCAACTGTGAATGCATGGAGGGCCGCATTCACCTACAAAGCTAATAAATGATGATAATATTGTAATAACGCAACAATCACAGTGGATTTTAAATAACGTTTACTTTTTAAACTTAAGATAAATATTGTAATAAGAATTATAAACAACAAACACAAGAAACTAAGGTTTGCTTTTTAGAATTAAAATATTTAGCTCACATGGATATATTGCCCCCAGCAGCTCATATGGATATATAGTCCGGCCCGCCGCCCCTGTTCTTAAGGCCCGCGGGTGTCTGATTAAAAATCACAGACACCTGGCCCGCGAGCCAGCCGTTCTTATCCCTGGGAGCGGCCACCGGCATGCAGCTTGGCCGCTCGCCAGGAACCACCTGACCAGCGCACGAGATCGCAGAGTTCACGTGAACTCAGCGATCTCGCGAGAACGCTGGTCAGCGCAGCCGCGTTCTGTCGCGCACGCGGTGGGGGGTGGTTCCCTGCGAGCAGCCAAGCTGTATGCCGGTGGCCACTCCCAGGGATAAGAACGGCCGGCTCGCGGGCCAGGTGTCTGTGATTTTAATCACAGACACCCGCGGGCCTTAAGATCAGGGGCGGCGGGCGCAGGTTACCGACCCCTGATCTTCTAGACCAAATAGCTGATTTGAAAAGTGAGATAAATGGGAGAATTTTTCCAATTGGACTATTTTGACCTAGAATTTTCACTTCTCCAGTCATTCTCCTGGTTTTCACCGCTCTCTGAATGACCACGTTAATACAGTGACCTAACCCCCTATATTTATTTGTACATATATTTTATATAACAGATGCAAAAATATTTTTATTTTACAAACAGGTTTGCATTTTATTTTTTTCTCTGTAAACAAACATGCATTTACTTCTGTAAACAATTAACGAAACGAGTAACACAAACAGAGCCATGAATACCTCCAGTTTGATTCAGTAGGTATGGTTTTAGATTTAGGGGGTCATTCAGTAAGTGCCAGTGTTGCAACTGGGGTTGCCAGATCGGCCATGTTTTCCTGGACACATGATTCATGCTGATGGGCAGTGTATGAAAAATGCCACCCCGCAGTATGTAGAATCCATACGCTGCAGGTAAGAAATCAAAACGGAATCCCAGGTGATTTCCTTCCTGGAACATATGAATTCTACATGTTGCAGGGCAGCACTTTTCCCTGCCCTCACCCTCTGCATGAAATAGGTGTCCAGGAAAACATGGCTGATCTGGCATGTCTAGCTGCAACGCCAGCGTACCACAAAAGTACGATCGAAGGAGCAACAGTGTAACTTCTCCTGTCGCTCTGTGGATTCTACTCTTGGGAAACCCCAGCGTTGGTCGCTATTGCAATGCCGGCACTCAGTGAATAACCCCCTCTGTATCTGTGCGACGCAACGCTTATGTCAACTCGCAAAGAGCATCTCAAAAGAGCGGACAGACGTACCGATACACACCAAGGTTCCTTACCTTTAGCGAAGAGCACACGGACGGGGTGCAGCGAGATGCTCGGCGATGTCCGCTTCCCAGCCCTGTTCACAGATTATCGAGGACAAAAAAAAAAAAAACGAACAGTGGGAAGAATGGACACAAAAGTCTGGAATGTGCTGAGGGGGCTCATAAAATGATTAAGACTTCCACTGAGGTCTGGGAGTCCACAGTGACCGAGAATCCTTCATCTCTCCATCCTTAGACCCTGAAAGCATGATGGGCATTTCTTTCTCTGGAAAGGACATCGGTGTAATTTTATGGCGACTGGAAACAGCAGGAAAGAAAAAGAATATATGGAAAGAAAAAGAATATATATATATATATATATATATATATATATATAATATATATATATATATATATATATATAATATATATATATATATATATATATATATATATATATATATATATATATATATATATACATACATACATACATATATACATACATACATACATACATACACACACGCGTGCAAGAGATGGATAATTGAAACAAGTAAACACAAACAATCAAAGCGTTTTTTACTCTGTTGCCAAAAAAGTACAAGGAGGATAACGCGCGGAATAAACCGCCGAGGCCGCGGTTAGATTATGCCAAGTGATGCGGCAGCCAAGGTTAATAAGCGCGAGGATCAAAAATGCAAAACAAGGGGTGCGCCACGATTCCCGAGCATTGAAGAACATGTGATACAGTATACCGTCCACGTTACGCGGTATCCAGTCTTAAGGTTAGCAAATATCAGGGTGTTCCTGGCCCTGCATTAACATTCCTTTTAGCATGTTTAATCCTGCACGAGAGCCGGCGATACCAATCAAACAAACGGGGAGGGTCGGAGCAGTTGAAGAGTAAAGGATGAGAGGAGGGGGGGGGGGGGGGGAAATCCAGTTCGAAACAGCTTTCTTATCGCTAATGCGGCATTCTACCGTACGCCGAGCAGATGGCGACATTGTCAGGGAGTCGATGTGGGCACCTGCGTGCATATTGCATGTCTCCTTATCCGGAGTTTAACATATGGATGCAAGAGTCTGATCGTTTCGCTCGATACAGCACGCCGTGGGGGTTATTCACAAAGCGCCAGTGTTTGCCGACGTTGCGTACAGCAGCGAAGATTGTCGTCGTTGCAACGGTGACAAACACCGCGTTTCAAAGAAGAATCCAAAAAGGCGACACGGCGAAGCTTGTCCTGCTGCCGTACGGATTTTTCCTTTTTTCGAGAAGGGTCGGTGTTTGTCACCGTCGCGACAGCGGCAAACGTTGGCGCTTTGAGATTGACCTTTAACCCTCTGGGTTTCTACAAAATTAATCAAAAAACAGTCTGCTTATGATCAAAAGAAAGCTACTTACTATCCATGTAAAGGAATCCATAGATGTGTCTGGTCAGTGTATAATTGCACACACAACGTTAAAACCACTGAGCGGTGAAGTGAGTAACACTGGGTATACGGTTAAAACGGCGCCTGTCACAAGGTGGGATTCACAGGGTTATTCAGAGCACACAAGGGTCACCGACATTTCAGTGCTCTCCTGTTCACCTCACTTCGAACAAAAATCGAAAATACGTCACAAAACTGCCGAATCGATCGGAAATAAGCCGCCGAGCAGTGTGCCAACCAGCAGTAGGGAAAAAGCCAACAAACGCCTGAACAGTGTGCCAACCAGCAGCCGGAAAAAGACGACAAGTCGCTGAACAGAGCGCCAACCAGCCGCTGGAAAAAGCCGACAAGCCACTGAACAGAGAGCCAACCAGCAGCTGGAAAAAGCCGACAAGCTGCTGAACAGAGCTCCAGTCGCCGGAAAAAGCTGAGAAGCCGAAGAGCGCGCCAACCAGCAGCCAGAGAAAGTCAACAAGCCGAGCAAAGTGCTAACCAGCCACCGGAAAGTCGACAAGCCGCCGGAACAGAGCGCCAACCAGCCACTGGAAAAAGCTGACAAGCCGCCGAACAGAGTGCCAACTAACCGCCGGAAAAAGCCAGCAAGCCGAACGGAGCGCCAACCAGCCGCTGGAAAAAGCCGACAGTGCGTTGACCAGCCGCGGGAAAAAGTCGACAAGCTGCCACCCAGAGCACCAGCCAGCCGCTGGAAAAAGCCAACCAGCTGCCACCCAGAGCGCCAACCAGCCGCCAAACCGGACAGAGGGCCAACCAGCCCCCTGGAAAAAGCCGAACAGAGCGGCAACCAGCGACCGGAAAGCAGCTGAATGGGGTATAATAGAAAAGAAAAAGTGCAAAAAAAGCGCAACTTCCAAAAAACTACTGCAAAATATAATATACGGTCCTATGAATAATAAAAAGGTGTTACAGGATGCAGCATGGCCGACATGGCAGCCCTACCTAGGACTTTGTCGAGGAACTTGTGCTGCAATCAGGCTGCGAGGGCAGATTCCTGAGACATGAGGATTTCAATGATGGAAAAGCCATGTTTTGAGCTGCAAATATCTGTTCTAAATCTGTAAGGGGGGGGGGGGAATAAATCTGTAGGAAAGAAAAGCCATTTGTCGATTCACACAGAGGGGGTGAACTAGAGATGACTTAAAAAGGCATCCTGCGGCGGAGATGACATATGGCGAATGCCAACGCCTGGGGATTTTGGTAAGTAAGGGTGTAGGGAACAATAATAACTGTAGACAGGGAAACCAAGCACAACACAGGGGTTGATTCATGCGAGGAGCCCCAGATCAAATGTGGATCTTACCTGTGAGGACGGGTATGTGAAGCGGCGAAATGCCTTATAGCTCACGTCGCGTTTCATACCGTTATATTCTTATGACTCACTCAGAACGGCAGCGGGGAGGCATTCCTCACTTTGGCATAATGAAATGATTGGCAGGATGATTTCCCGTGGTTTAATCACTTCTGCATGCTACGGGGTGGCATCTTTCATACGCTGCCCATCAGCATGAACAAATTATACGTGTATAGGAAAACAAGGCCAATCTGGCAACCCTCCCTAGGACTTGGTAGACTTCCCAAACCTGTCCTCGGGACCCTCAACCAGGCCAGATTTTGCAGATCACCTTGGGGAAATCTAGACTGAAACTTGCAATCACTGAGCAGCAAATCATAGCACCTGTGCTGTGCTTCACATATCCCGCAAACCTGACCTGTCAGCAGGTCCCGAGGACAGGTTTGGGAAACACTGCGGTAGCGGAACTTGTGATAACACCACACCTCCTCGTACTGCATTCTGGTGTACTGGCTGGATGGAGTAGAGGTAAAAATCACTGCTCTATAACCGTGGTGACAGGTTCGATCCCGGCCAGAGCACCTCCGCAGCAAGTGTCCTTGGGCAAGACACCTAATGGTGCATACTCGCCCCCCCCCCCCACAATATCGGCTGTGGAGTCCAGTGGTAACATCTCGGCTCTTCGACCGTGGCGAAGAAAGTCAAAATCCCATTCAGCACATCCCTCCAATACAACTGTGGAGAAGCGAGTCTCGACTTTACGAGAAGCGGGTTCAACCGAACCACCAGGTCGCTGCTCTACAATCATGGAAAGACGACTCGATCCCACTCAGAAGACGCCACCAGTGAGTGTCCTTGGGAGAGACACCCAACATCACAAAATACTTGTACATCTCATAGATTGCAAGTTCCCTTGAACAGGGTCCCCTGAATCAGGTCATCATCCATGTGTGGTATTACAATGTATCAACCCCTTGTACACTGATCTTGTAAAGCGCTGCGGAATATGTGGCGTTATATAAAAGGATAAAAAATTTCTAAAGACATGGGACACCATTAAAGGATTGCCCTCAACAGTTAGGTAGTCTCAAACTCCGGACCCCCAGATGTTGATTGCCTACAATTCCCAGAATTCTTTGAATGCAATATGTGGCCAGAGAATCATGGGATTTGTAGTTCAGAAACATCTGGGGGGAGAGGGCACAGTTTGAGATCCCTGTTCTAAAAAGTGAGAGAATGTTTAGATCAGGGAGTCAGCAACCTTGGCTCCCTGATGTTTTGGGAACTACATTTTCCATGTGGCTCAGTCAACCTAATGGGTAACTGAGCATATAAGGAGGTGTAGTTCCCAAAACATCAGTGAGCCAAGGTTGCTGACCCCTGGTTTAGATTGTCGCTGATCTATTGTGACACACAGGTTTGGAAAAATCATGCTGTCAAATAAAAAAGTGATACATTTTTTTATTTCGAAAGTTTACAGCAGGATGGGAAGAATGAACAGCCTACAGAAGGAGGCCTGCAAACCTGGCCCTTCAGATGTGTTGGACCTACGTTCCCCGAGTCCCTGTCAGTTGATAAAGCGTGCGCATTGTGGGAGATGCAGTTCCAAAACATCTGGAGGGCCAAGATTGCAGAGCCGCTACCTCGATGAAAACTTTTAAACCCTCTGATTGTGAGCAGTCATGCAAAGATCTCCTAAAACGAGCGAGATAATGTAGCATTTGATGCTGTTCCATACATGTGACATTAGGCAGCTCGTCACCTTTCCAGTCCAGACTAGTAACCGTGGAATAGAGCCAGACCCTGACTCAAGACACAGGTAATACAGGTACACCTCCAGTACAAAACCAGCACCGTAAGCATTCGATACTTTTGGTTACGCGACATTAGTTTCGTTCCAGATCGCAAACAGATTGAAGAGTGACACACATTGAAAAAGAAGCTTTTATTATTAGAAATTAAAAAGATCCACTATTGAAAGGATTGCTTTCTTTTTTTTTTTATATATATATAGCGCCCCCACCAAAAAATAATAAAAGAATTTTGTTACAGTGGAAAGTGAGCGAGCTGGATAAGAACAAAAAACACATTTCGATCCCTTCAGGCCAAATGGACTTGAAGTTCTGATGAGAAGGTTCCCCTGATTGCACACAGGTGAGCCAATAATAATAGTCGGGGTTAGATTACCTCTGCTGAAGCATGGCGGCATTAACATGGAGTGCATGGATCTCCCTGAGGAACGGTTTGAGAACAATGGACTGAACCACATAATAGAAAACAGTTTAAACACCAAAAAAAGCTCCATGGTACAACGATCACCAATAGCAGACACGATGCTCAAAATGCCAGGATTCGCATTAAAAGCTTTCAGCAATACATTGATTTTTTTTAATAAGCTTCAGGCTATTATGCTCGATTGCCCTTTACAGGTCCAGAAAATTCCTTAAAAGTAGAGCCCGCGTGACCTCATGTTTATCCCCTGTACTGCGCTACAGAATATGTTAACACACAGAAAATATACCAGGTGTTGTGGCCACCCAGTCCCTTTTGCCAACATGTCTCAATTATCAAGGGGCAGGGCTGTCAAACTCCAGCACCTGCTACGTATCGCCGAACTACGACAACCATGATTCTCTAGCCGTCCATCGCGTTCAAAGTGGTCTTGGCATTGTAGGCCATCAACATCTGGGCGCCCCGAGTTTGACAGCACAGATTCGAGTGGCCGTGCAAAAAGTACCGGTGTTTGCTGACGTAGCAAGCATCGTCACCAAAATAAAAAAGTCACACAGCTGCAGGAGAAGCTTCCTGATGTTTGGATTACCCCCCCCCCCATCTTCTGTGAAACACTGTTGTTTCAACAAACAGCATTTTCGCAGATGTAGCAAACACCGGTGCTCTGCGAATAACCCCCTGTACGTTAGCACAGGTGTGCGAGAACTTTCAGTCATTCTCGTGGACCTGGGTTCATGGGAGAGAATACCAGTTAGCATTTATTAATCACCGCTAACCTTTAGCAACTCAGATTTCACAGACTATGCTGTCCCAGGATGTCGAGCTCAGACAAGATTGACTGAAATTCCCAAGGGCGAATAATGAGATATATATATACTGCCCTTTTAGAGTTTTAAGCTTCAGCCACCTTCCATACCAAGTTGCAAAATCTATCCTAAAAGGGTTGATATGCTCAAGAAAATGAAATCCAGATACAAAACTTCATAGGGAAAGTACTGGAGTGTTTTCGCCTCTGGGTAATCAGTGCGAGCTAAATCCTGAGCATGACTGTGCCAAGCAGCAAAAGGTCTAAACATTAACCAATTACCCACCCCCTCACCGACAGCCTACTCTGTAAGGATCTGCACAAAAAGCATGCTGAACCGGCAAGAGCCACGGAGAACAAAAAAAAAAAAAAAAAAACAGAAAAAAGAAACAATGTTTTTCTATTGCAGCAAGATCTAGTTTGAAGACTCGGGGGCCAATTATTTTCTGTCACTGTCGAACCACTAAAAAAGTGCCTAGAGGTGAATAAAAATATATAAAAAAATAAAAAGAACGAGAGAACAGATTGTGATAACAGAAATGCTCACAACCTTCCTGAAGTGTTATTGTTATGTGCAAATAAATCTCCGGCTCCCCTTCCAGTGAGATTAAGCGATGGGATGAGCATATCCGACAGAGCGCTATATATATATGTAGAAGAATAGATATCGCGTTGCTCGGTACAGGGCGAATCTGCAGGATTGCTGCCAAATCACTGGCAGCTGCAATGTTACATTATTACCACTAGAGGTCACTGATCAATTCACGTCAATCTTGCCCAAGCTGTTAAAATAATTATTGCAACATCTTTGGATAAAATAAAAAAAAATTTGGTAAACCAAGGAAACGCATCTGTTAAGAATTATACCGCAGGTCTTCAAAATTTATTTACAGCGTTGGCTTCTTTAGACGACCAATACGCGTGTGATGTATTGCACGTGGAACTGCACCGTTTGAAAAAAGGAGGCAGCTTTCCAAATGCCTCAGCAATCATCTCGCTTTCTATAAATACACACGTACACACAAACAATAAGCCAGTGTACATACTATTGTGTTCGAAAAAGAAAAAATAAAGTCGAGGCTGTGTAGGACGAGATTGACCTCTTGCAAAAGTTTGTTTTTTGCTCCCGATCGCTCTGTAACCCCATCCTAACGAAAAACACCCTCAAAACGGAAAAATCAAAACTTCAAAAAAACGTTAAGAATGCTGGAATGTCAAATAAAATAAAATCATATCAAGCAAACACTATATACATCTAAGAGTGTGAAAGGGTGATGACGTCATGGAATTAATTAAAAGTCCTGGGGACGACACATTTGTTATCCCGCTCGCCGATGGAATCTGCAAAGCAAAAAGGTGTCTCCAATGATGCAATGGATCGAGTTGGGAAGATTACTGCATGTATTAAAAATAAAACAGCGTAATATGATACAAGGAACACACAAAATAATGGAAACAACACACAGCACTTTCATATATGCTTGGGTAAAGTCTAAAACGGCATAGATTAAAAAGGGGGGGGTCATAGAGCGAGGGTTCATCGTTTAAAGAGCCTTAAAATGTCACTATGCGACAGATTTAGGCTTGAACGCAGTAAATCCTAGCTGCCTTACCGTACATTGCTGCAAAACAATAGTGATACGCGGGACAAAAACTTTTTTTTTTTTATCCAATATAGAGCTACTTGGGGTTGATAAACATGGGTGTCGTGATGCAGTTTTTTTGATCCTATCAGAAAGTATCTATTTTTTGGCTTCTAGAAAGAAGTAACTAGATTTTTACAAAAAAAAAAAAGAGATCAGAAAGAATTCTTGTCAAGTCTGATTGTGACCGAAAGCCCCTACAATTAACACTACCATGGAGACATCAGTAATTGACACGAGAAGAGAAAATAGATTTTCGCTTGCTCAGAGGGGCAGTGGAAGGAAGGAAGGGGGGATTTCCAAAATATTTTAAATGACAGATTCCCTTTAAAAGTCCACACTTTACTCCGTAAAAAATAATTAAAAAAATCCTATAAAATCATCGCTTTTAAAAATTAAACAGAGCACGCTTTAAAGGGATCCAGCTTTTAAACGTCTGTCATGTGCTGCGAGACTACTCTATCGAAGTCGGCAGTACAAAGCGCAGGTTTGATGCGGCAGAGTAGAATCACATGCTGGCTTCCACACTACAGGATCTAAAAAGCAAACGAAAAGAAAGACGGGTTGACTAGTTTGGGAAGTTGTGTAGGTTGAGGGAGAAGCTCCGAAAACGTCTGCAAAAAACAAAACAAAAAAAAAACAAAAAAAAAACACCACATACTACATTGCTATCTCTTGCTGGAGCGCTCGCTGGGTTTCTCCCCCTCACCACACCTGAGGAACACCTCGCTTCCTAGGAAGTGAGGTGGGACTGCTTCCCTGCATCTCCTAATCTCGGCTACCCATCTTCATCCTCCTCGAGCTCTTGGTCTTCGTCCTCTTCGGAGGATTGCTCCGAGTCGTCAACATCTAGTAAAACCTTTCCTGAGCCGGGTTCTGCAGTGGTCGACTCAACAATGTCCTCCATTACTGACTCCTCTTCTACGATTTCTGCCTCGTCGTCCTCTTCATCGGTGCCTGCAATAAACAAAAAAGGAAGTAGGTGATCTTGTCTGTTGAGCTGATGGAGCCTTCAGAGAGGTCGGCCGGAGTTTTACTGCAGAGTGATTCATTGTAGCAAGAACAAGAGTTTGGAAAAGCAAGAAATCAATGTATTAGGAAGTATAGGAAGGATGGGGAAAAGAATCCAGGGGTTTGGGACATGACGTCGACAACACAATGTGGTGCACAGCGTAACACCAAACCAGACTAATGCAGCGAGATGCACAAAGAGCTGACAGAAAGGTCTCTCCTTAAGCCCTATGAGGATCCGTGGCCGTGTTTACCACCCACACCAGCCAGCTGATGGCAGACACAGAGCAGTCACAGATAAATATATACAATTTTCTGTGGTATTTGAGTGTAAATGTGTTAAGTCCCTGTTGAGGCATGAGAGTGTTTGACAATGTTACGCGCGAGGAGAGTCTAAAGTCGGGGTATCCTGCAATAGAGCAGCCACCGTAGCAACACTGATGAAAACAGGGTTATGCGAGAGCACCTAAAAGACACCGACATTTTGGTGCTCTCCAGTTCACCGCACTTCGGCGAATTCGATTCGCTGACCCTGCAGTGAAGTCAGCATTCACTGCAGGGTTCCCGAAGTGCAGCAAATCGACCTGCTGAATGAATCGAAAAAGTGCATCGATCCAACACCTCAATCCGAAAAAGGCTACCAACCCGCCAAACAGGCCACCGAACAAGGGGGAGACACACACACACACACACACACACACACACCTTTCAAAAGGTGTAAAGAAAAAAAAATAAGTGACTTTTTGTTGCAAATAAAAAGGTTAAGTAAATATTTAAAGAAAAAAATGATTTTTTTTTCTCCAATGAAACCTATGATTAAACCTGTCGAATGAAACCACTGAAAATCAGGGCATTTCACTGACATTTCTCTGCTGTTCGGTGTTCTCTGAATAGATTAAGCATTACGTTTCTATGGGGATTTCACTGCCGCCGAAGATAATCGTATTTCGCTGGCAATTCGCCAATATTTGGCGAACTGCAAGCTTTTTGAATAACCATGAAATTGTACCGCACGGGGAAATTCTCTGTAAGCCGCAATTTCAGCTCTTTGATTAACCCTGTATGTGATGATCAGGTTGCCAAATCGAAAGATGCTCCAAGTCTGACACTTCTGAATTAAACCTAGTGTTGGTCCCCAATAGCCTACCATTAGTGGCGGCTTCGGATTACTGTAACTTTTTTGGTTATCCCTTAAGATCTTGACACACACACGCACGCAAAATTACTAGGTGGCAAATTTATAAAGCATCCAGATCAAAATCCTTAAATAGTCCATGTATTTGTAAATTTCCTATAAGTATTCTATGCAGAATAAAAACCAAATAAAGCAACATGATCATAAAATGCTTGTTTAACTGGTAAAAAAAGTGTCAGTATGGCAAGGAGTTCAATAGATTGAGAGGGATTTAAAAAAGGTGAGAGATGCGCTACGAGGTGGTACTGCCCCTTTGGGAATTATGCCATTTTAGTTTACTCCTGGACCGTCCGTGTATGACTTAAATCTATGTGCTGTTTATCTGTGTGATGTGTCTTTTTATGTTCCTTTCCCCTCCCTTATTTTTTTCTGTACCCTTGTCCAAACATTTAATAGAAATTTATACTTTTCAGTACGGCCACAAAGCTGGTGACCGACGCATATCAATTGAAAGATAAAACCATTTAATCAATTTACCGCTGAGCCCCCCCCCCCAAAAGGTTTCTGAACTAAAATTCCCATGATTCTCTGGCTATTTACTGCATTTAAAGAATCCTGTGAGTGGTGGGAACGAGTTTGATATCCCTGCCTTAAGAGACCCCCCCCTCCCTCTACATATAGCTCTCGTCGTAATTTATTGCAACACCTATAATGCACTGCAAGATATGCTGGCGCGATACAGTTGCCAAAACGACTAGCCCGCTATTTTCGACATCTCCATTGCAAGTTAGCTGGGTATGCCTTTTACAAAATCAAGCACAGCAACTCTAACAGCAGACAATCACTAATGTAGCTCTTCGCTTTAGTAAGTAGATCTCTAACGAATCAGAAGGATAGGAGTACTTGCTTTATCACGCAATTGTGAATCTTACCCTCTGCTTGCTTTTCTGCGTTATCGGGGATTTCATGCACTTCATTTTCCTCATCTTCATCGTCTTCCTCACCTTCCTCCTCATCGTCGTCATCAATAACCACGCAGTCATCCAAGTTGTCGTCATCACTAAAGATGTATAAATAAAGTGTCAACACACTTTATTGGTCCCAATGTTGAGTACACGCAAGCCATAGAGCCTTTACCCCTTACCTGTCATCCGCCGCATTGTCTTCACTATCACCTTCACCGATGAGGTAGTACTGCAAAGGGTTTGGCCACAGATCCTCTTTTATAATCTATGGGTAAAATACACCATTTTTTACTGCAATGTCAAGGATGTTCCTGGACCACGGCGACAACATGCTTGGTTCAGGGCTGAATGGGGGCATCCTGGCAAGAGATGTGCTTAGACCAGGGTCGGCAGCAAACTTGGTCCTCCAGATGGTTTTGAACTACATCTCACACGAGGCCAAGCCAACCAAATGAGCAGCTGAGCGTCATGGGAGATGTAGTTCCGGAACACCTGGGGAGGTCCAGGGCTGCTTATCCCTGGCTAGACATTGAAAAAGAGGGAGTAAATTACCGCTGCTATCCGGTCAGCTGCAGGGAAGCTGTGATCTGAGAACCAGGTAAAGAAGCTTGGTGCAGAGCTGCCAGATTTTCCTTTGTACACAGAGGGATTTTGTCCTCGCCACCAGCGAATTGGAGTGGAGTGAGAGGTCAGGCGTCCTAGAAGATGGCAAACATAAAATTGTTCACCCAAAAACAAATTTTATCCCAAATTTAATTAAAACATTGATAAAATGTATTTTTGATACTAAATAGACGAATTAAAAGTGAATAAAAAAAATAAAAAAAGAGGGGGGGGGGGAGGAACTCCATTCACATACTATTCCACCCACGTCCAAATACTAGGAAACACTATGCTGCTACTTTATTGCCACATCATTACCGATGTGACCACAAGGTGGCAATGTTCATTTATTGATCCTATGTGTTTACTTAATGAAGAAACATGTTGCCATTTCCATAAGGGCAGGCCTCGAGTCCTGCGGGAACGGCGTTCCCGCACTTCTCCCGCAACGGGAACGTATGTCCCTCCTGTCGGCCGACTTAATGCTGGGGTTGCTAGCGGAATGCATTAACCGCATTCCGCTAGCAGCCCCCTCGACTGGCCGTGTTCCAAGCGCCTGCCTGCTCCCTGTGCGCGGCCACTATCCCCAGCCCTGTGAAGGCTGTGACACGGCCTACAGCCGAGATCTCAAGCTGCGTCATAGCCTTCAGGGGGCTGGGGAACACGCTGGAGCAGGGAGGAAGACGTGGCGAGGGACACCTGATCCGGAGGTCTGAGCTGCTGGTAAGTATAATTCTGGGCCTGGGTATATGATTCTGGAGGGGTGGGTGTCTGCCTGGGTTTTTCTGGGGGGGGGGGGGGAAATCTGCCTGGGTATGTATTTCCGGGGGGGGGGGGGGTCTACCTGGGTAAATATTTATGGGGGTCTGCCTGGGGGCCTTTTATCCTTTTATGTGCCTGGGTATGCAATTCTGGGGGTCTGTGCGTATATATAATTCTGGGGGTGGCTGTGTCTGTATATATAATATTCTGGGGGCCTGTGTGTGTATACATGATTCTTGGGATATACATACATATACTTTTTTTTCCTTCGGGTAATGGGGGTGGGGGGGGGGGTTTGTGGAATTCTTGGGTGAGTTCCCTCGCTTTTTTTTGCCAGGACTTGACCCCTGATTAAGGGAACCAAGTCTTTGGGAGGTCTTAACATTAGGGGTGCTTCTTAACCATATGTCCCTGACAACCCCAAGCAGGCCTTCAACATCTGTGATGGGAAGAGGGTAAGAGTTTGACATCCCTGCTTTATCCTGTAGTGCCTTGAAACATGTGTTAACTCAAACTAGATTACCGTTCTTACAGGAGTGTGAGAAAGTGCATCCTCGCTATACAACATTAGGAGTGCGAGCACACATGAATAAGGGGTCACAGACAGTTACAACTTCCGTAGCACTGTACAATGGGAGCTGCTCACCTGAAGAACCATACTGAAACTCCTTGGTGATCAGCGCATTCTTGAAATATGGGTTTGGATTGAAGTGAAACTTGATCTTGCAGCTAGATTTCAAGTGTGTGAAATCGTCCACCTTTTGGAAAAGGATTGAGAAAACACGCAACAATGTAAAATAAATGTCAAGTGTACATGCCCATAGAGGTCTTGACGCCTTATGACACAGCGGGGTTAAAACACCCACTAAGCCGCAAGCACTGCATAACCCAAACGGGACACAATGAGTAGCAGGTCTCGTGGTGCTGCTGATTGGCTGGATAAGAGGGGATGTCCTGCTCGGTAGGTCCAGTTCTTGTGGCTCTGAACAAAGGACCACCATGACAGATATTACACACTTCATGGGTTATGCAAAGTTGCAAACACTGGTGAAAAATTTTCCATTGCAACAAACGCCGGTGTTTTGTGAACGAAACATCTGAACAGCTGCAGAAGCTTCTCCTGCAGCCATCTGAATTTTGTGAAGCATCTTTGTCTGCTGAATAACCCCATTGAATGCGCAAGACATGCACGAATCAAAATGAGATTTTACGCTTGATGGATTATGTGCAGCCGAGTCCTTACCTGCAGGTTATTCATGTAGCTGAGTGTATCCTCATCACGGTCATCGATCATGGCAGAGAGCTGGGGGTGATTAAGAAACTGATGCATCAAGTTAAGGAAGACAAAGCCATGTTGATAACAAGTCGCATCCATCCAAACAGGGCTGAAACAACTAAATGATCATGAAAATAGTTGTCAACTATTCTCCCTATCGATTAATCGATCTGTGTACAGCAGGCACGGTTTGACGTCAGACTGCGTAATTACCTTAGACTCTACGTCGGAGCCAATTAGAGAGGACGTGTAACTGGTTTACCTATAGGTTTGTTAGTCATAACCAGTTTATTTTTATTTAGTTTACAACAGTAGCAGAACTAGAACACAAAACATAGGATACTGACACGGGGTGAAGGAGCTGTTTGCCTGTATTTTATCCTTACTTTGAGTCCTGTGCCACCACTCCATCCTGCCTGCCTCCCTTATTAGTCCAGTCCCTTCCCACAAACTACGTCCCACCCTCATGTCTGGTCTGTTTCCCAGACGCGCTCCCTCTCAAATTCTGGCACAGTCCTCTGTCCTAACACCCCTCTGCCCAAACTCCCCTCACTCTGTTCATGAAATTATTTTAAAAAAGGGACACTCTACAAACCCTGAACACTTTAGCTTATTAAAGTGGAGGCGGCGGGTAGTGCCCTCCCTCCCCTCACATGCCGACATCATGGCTATCAGCGCGCCCGTAGTAGCGTTAGTTTGCAGATAAAGCAGACCGGGGCTTGAGTTGCGCACACAACATCAAACCATCGCTCTGACCAGGCGCTCGCATACCTTGTGTGCGAAAAGTATGCAATTTGGATATTTACGAATGAAAGCCATGTACACTACACAAATTGTTAACGAAAAAAAGGGGGGGAGGCAGGGGGTTGAGGTTTAAATAAACGTTCCTTTTATCCGATGAATCAATTGAAAAAAATAAATATATATACATACAATAATCTGCCAACTAATCGATTTGCTTGGTGTTTGGGCTGCAGCTAAACAGTAGTAGGATGAGGAGACCAATAATCCAAGTTTTGTTAGGTTGATTCTTTATTTGGGGGGGGGGGGAGGCACGCCTATTCTCCTGATACTGGCAAAAGGGGTTCTTATTGGGGCCTCTGTAAGAAATAATCCAGATCTTGCAGATGCAGAGAGATATATAGATATAGATAAAGATAGCATTGAAGGATACACTCAGGGACTTCCAAGAATGTAAGATCCAAAAAAGTTTATCAAGTCTTCATTTAAAACAACCCTGTACTCCTGGCCCGACGTGTCGGCTCTGAGCCTTTCTCAAGGTTACAGGACCCTACATAAACATGATATTAAGTACTAAAAGGCATCGTGATCTCACCGGTCCTGTAGCACGACGCCTTCACCAAGAACGCTGGTCCACTTCTGGGAATCGCACCTGGCTCAAGGGACCTGTAACCTTGAGAAAGGCTCAGAGAGCCGAAACATCGGACTTCAGGGTTATTCAGAGAGCGGTGAAAAGCAGGAGAATGACTGGAGAACTGAAAATTCTAGGTTAAACTAGCCAAACCAGAAAAATGATCCCATATAAATCACTTTCCGAATTTGCTATTTTGACCTAGAATTTTCCATTCTCCAGTCATTCTCCTGCTTTTCACCGCTCTCTGAATAACCCTGTATGTGTACAGGATTTTTTAAATGAAGACTAGCAAGGATATTCAAAGAAAGGTGAAAACCAGGAGAACTGTCAGGAGAAGAGAACAATCTAGACCAAATAGCCGATTTGGAAAGTGAGATAAATGGGAGAATTTTTCTGGTTTGGCTATTTTGACCTAGAATTTTCACTTCTCCTGACGATCCTCCCGAGTTTCACCTTTCTTTGAATAGACCTGTATATAAACTTTCATGGAAGTCCCCGAGTGCATCCTTTAACACCATACATATTGATTTATTAGGATTTTTGACACCAGGGCACTGCAGCACATGGGGGTATATATGCAAGCAGTAGTTATAATTTTTTTTAATAGAGGGGCTTATAGAATGGCCCTTTAAGGCTTACTCTGTTGCTCTCGAAACCCATAGGAAACGTGTGCAAAGAGTAAGCAGGCAAATCACAAGCCATGCAGAGCTGCAATAAGTGTATAGGTTACCATGTACTCTAGGTTTACAGAAAGTTGGCTCCTGAAGGTCTCCAAGCTGCAAAAGGTTGCCTAAAAAAGCATGTTGACACACCTGTCCAAACAACGTAACTCCTTAGTGTCACAATCTCATCCTGTTTGTTTGATACTTTAGGGTCCATTCACAAAGCACCAAAATTGCACGTAATTTCAGTGCTTTGGATTTTTGCCGCACTTCGGAGATTCCGTTTCACCGAAAATACAGTCAATTCACTATTTAGCGAACGAACGGTCACCGTATTTTGCCGAAATTGGAGTCACTGAAGCAGTTATGGTGCAATAACTGACAAACCGGCAAATTCCCACCTAATTGCGAAAAACTATTCCCCCAATAAGCGCTTAAAAGCAATATAAATGTATTAAAAGGTGTTTAATAAAACCGGTCCTTAAAAAAAAAAAAAAAAAAAAAAAGGGGGGGGGATTTTTACATGTACCTGTTTAACCTGCCTGGCGGTATTCCAGAGTGTGACTCAGGGTTAAATTTCGCTACCGCGATCGGTAACCCCGAGCCACACTCGGGCTGGATGCATACTCACCGCATCCTTCGCAGTCACCGCAGTGTGATCGCAGCAGCCGGCAATTTTGCTTCCTGGTTCCGCTCCCTGCGAGTCACACGACGCAGGGGGCGGGACCAGGCGGCAGATTCAAAGAATTTTTTTTTTTTTTCAGTAAGCTTTGCTGTGCAGTGGGTGCTGGGGATTCTTGTCCAGATGTACACTCCTTTGCCAAAGTAATACAGGACACAGGGATAACAAAAAAAAAAAAAAAGTATTTATTCTCAAAGCGGCTTTACTGAAATGAAAAAAAAAGGCAAAAAAAATTAATAATTCTCAAATGTAATAAGGCTTTGCAATACAAGTTTCGCTGGTGCTTGCCCAGATCCACCAGCGAAACTTGTATTGCAAAGCCTTATTACATTTTAGAAATTATTTTTTTTGCCTTTTCATTTCTGTAAAGCTGCTTTGAGAATACTCTTTTTTTTTGGTACCCCGTGTCCTGTATTACTTTGGCAAAGGAGTGTACATCGGGACAGGAATCCCAGCATCCAGAGGAAAGAGGCAGGTTTTTGGTTTGATTATATTATTGAATATAATTTATTTCCATTATTTTGGATAATTATTTGTGGGATAATAAATTATTATTTCGGGTTTCAAACCTTCTCTGACCGCGTGTGTTTACTAGACTCTTGCTTGCACGGATTTCAGTGAGTTATTCCTACAGAATACAGGCTTACTATATAAAAACAACACATTTCCTTTCCAAAAAAATTGAAACGCTTTTAGACACAAAATGTTGCAAAAATTAGACCGGCAGGGAGGTCAAAAAAATTGGGAAACAGAAGTTGAACCCTATATATTATCCCTTTGCATTTGCTACCATTGAACCTCAGATACAGAGGCAACTTGCAGCATCATTAACCAGCATGATAACAGCTGCACAGTGCTGGTTACACTATAGGACAGCATTATTCAGTCATGGGTCCTCAACTATAAGGACAGACCTTGGGTTATTATTTCAGTCATTCTGCAGGAAAGGGTTAAAGAAGACTGAAATTAGTATATTACAAAGAAATCTCAGGCTAAGACAAACAATAAAGAGTACATAAAAGAGAATGTAGAGAAAAAAAATAGACTATTGTGCTGTGAGTTTGCTGGGGCCTAGTCCTACCCAGAATGAAGAGCGACTAGCCCAGGGTCTGTGCCAGGATTTTCGCAAATGAGATCCCACCAATGATCTCAACCCTTGATTGGCTGGAGTGTCCTCCACTCAATGGTCACGTGACAATCTGTCCAGTAGAGGAGAACCATGCTGGATTCAGGTGTGTTTTTAATCTAGAGGGTTAAACCTGGACTGAGGTGTGGAAGTGGTTAATGATTAACCCCTCAGTTTACTGCTCTCCTCACATCGTAACATTCTACTATCACTTTAGAAAAAAGAAGCACAACCCCCCCCCCCTCCCAATACCAAAGTCAGGAGTGCCCATACTCGCCTCTTGACTTACAAATCCACAGTACGACTGCTGTATGATTGGGTCATGATATTAGACTCGTTATTCAGTAACGAGACATTGTCTCTTGAAACGTCAAACTTACACCAACATCGGGCCAGATTAAAGTTTTAAATCCTGTTACTATACACGTGGTTACTCCTTGGCATCACATGCCGCTCTGGCACAATAGATAAAACATTAGGAACGATTAAGAATTTGAGAGCCTACGTCCAAGAGACTCACCAGATAGATCTATCCACACAAACTGGATGCATCTGAACTACATATCCCATGAGGCTAAAACAGCCTGTGGTTAACTAAGCATCATGGGACATACAGTCCCGAAACCTTTTGAGTGCCAAGGTTGGTCATCGCTGCCCCTACATAGTCATCTCAAAATACTAGAACCATTAATTATTACACAATTATTGATCATTGTGTTCCTGTGAGTGCACATACACCCCCCAGTAGACCCACATTTAACCCCGTCACTCCCAAAACAACTAAATTTTGCATTATACAATTAAAAGCATTCATTAGAAAATCAAAACCCCATATGAATACCTTTTTTGATGCAAGATTTGTGTATCCCGTGGAGAAACAAGGTTTCTCTCATTTGTCCCCAGTCACCCTGTATGACTGCTAAGCTGCAGACAGCAGCCCCAAACCTCACTAAGAAACAGCTCAACTTTACTGCTGCATTACGGCAGCCAGTGATTTGACAGAATACAGGGAGAGCTCTGGGCTCACTGATGTACAGGGATAAGATTCAGAGGGGGTTATAATGACTGATAATTCCTGTACAGTACAGATGCAAGGTGTTGCTGTAATTGCCATACACAGGCATTCTGCAGCACATACAGATACAAGGTGTTCCTGTAATTTCCATACACAGGCATTATGCAGCACATACAGATATTGCATTGCTAATAATCTCATTATGATCACTACAAACCCCCCTAAGTAGGAGATCACCATTTTATTATCTTTATATTTTCTGGATTTGCCCCAAAGGTTATTTCTGGCTGCATGCTGATACTCCAGACCACCCCCCCATTAGAGACGTTATCTAGAGTTTAGAACCTTTCATCTCAACGATATTTACGTAAAAGGATAAAAACAAGGTGGGGGGGGGGATTTACATTAAAAGCAAATTAACTCTGAACAATTACTGCACAACGTTTCTATTTCACCCTAGATTTAAATTTTCTCAAAAAGGTGATAAAAAAAAAACCACCAAAACAAAAAAGCACTTTGCAGTGAAGGAGTTAATAGGAATGTTGCTTAGTGGCCCAGTCATTTTAACGGCCATACCTGCCCATCTCTAGACATACCCCACCCTGTTGGTGTGTCCCGAGAACAGGTTTCAAAACGCTGTATTATGCATTCCCACACAATAGCTGTCAGAGTTTGCACTAACTGGCTTTGTGCAACTTGGCCAATTATAGTCCAGGGTCACCAGTCTGGTCGAGATCCAACTAGGTCACAAAATAAAAAGCCCCGGCTAATCCTGACCCAACCACTTGCCATTCAGCAGATTGTGAAGACCAGTAAGTTAATATTCCTTTGCATTCAGGAGGGGGGGGGGGGAAGACAATCAATTGCGTCAAACTTATTCAATGCAAGCATTGCATGAACCTGGTGTAATGCATTAAAGCAGGAAAAAAAAAAAAGTAAATATCAGCCATGAGTGCCAGCATTTATCACCAGCACAATATGTATATCGTAGACATTTCAGTCATTCCCTTAAGCTGGCATGGGCACAAGTGAAAGAGCCATTCTTCAAGACTGGCAAAACACTCAGCACCGCACAACGGCACGCCAAATCAATGAAACATTCACCCCATGCTGGGGCAGCATCAGGAAAGTGAACCTATCCATGGCATGCTTCTGAACTACAACCCCCACGATCCTCTGGCCATCTGCTGCATTTAAAGAATTCTAGGAATTGTAGGCCATCGACATCTGGAGGGGGATCGGGGTCAGAGTTTAAGATTCCTGCTTTATGTACTTGTAACAAACAAAAACAAATCGTTCAGTGTCAACCAGGCTTTTGCCTATATTATGCCACCAAGACTCTGTCCTGCTGTATGATAGGACGGTGAGTTTTGGCTTTGGAGTTTCCCGCAAACATTTTAATTACATCTAAGGCTAATGTCAGACGAGCGCATTCTGAGCGCACTCTGCGTGCACAACGGACAGACGTACTGACTAAAGATACTGCAGACACTACACGATTTGTTTTTGACGGACATCGGAAAAGGAATTATGGGAAACAAAATTAATATGAAAAATGATAAAAATTGATACATATGAAAAGGCATTTTGTGCGTCAAGGTGCTGGATGTCGCAAATGCTCTGCGTGTGACATCTCACTCACACAGAACGCTACGTGGACGTCGCGCTCGGGTCAGACGAACGCAGGGATCACGTCCATGTTGCCGCACATTTTAACGTCTGTTGTAGCATAAAATTATGGTCAATAGAGACCCACACAGAAGTGCGGACGCACAATGCACGTGGCACCGGACGCAATTTAGGCAAGACCGTCAAACCGCTAGGACAGATGCACAGAGTGTCCGCTAGGACAGATGCACAGAGTGTGCCACGTCCGCGTAGCTTTGTGTGTGAGTGATGGAACATAGTCAGATGGACTGCATTTTTGACGGACAAAATGCTTTTTCATATCATGTATCACTTTCTCATTTTACATATTAATTTTATTTCCCATCTACATCAGTCAAAAAAACAGACCATGTGATGTCTACAGTATCATCAGTCAGAATGTACACCAGTTGTGCACGGACGCACAGTGTGCTCAGAATGCGTTCGTCTGACATTAGCCTAACTTGTGTCCGGTGTCACATGCGTTGTGCGTGCGCAGTTTGGTGCACACGCAGTTCGTGTGTGGGTCTCTATTGCTCATGATTCTATGCTACAACGGACGTTAAACTGTGCGGCAACACGGACGTGATCACTGCGTTCGTCTGACGCCGGCCTTATGTAATTAAGAAGCCTGTAAATTATGGAGGAATGCAGTTTTGGTTTCCTTGATATGAAACTAGTCTGGTGTAAATATATCCAGGCCATCAAAGTCTATGGTAGAGGTAGGTAATCTTGGCCCTCTATGTGTTTGGGAACTAGTTCCCATGTGGTTTCGCTAACCTAATGCATAGCTAAGCATCATGGGAGATGTAGTTTCAAACATCTGGGAGGGCCATGGGTTGGAAAACCTAAGTGTATAGAGATTCTATGCCTAGTAGAGCACTGTCTAATCTTCTACCTAAAGCAGGTGTAAAACGTAACCACCACTGGTTGACTTTAAAACGCTGGGTGAATCTTAAAAGCTCAATGGCTACACTGGATCCGGGGCCCTATTCCACTCTTGATGTGAAGATATTGGCTCCCAACGTCTGAAACTGCTATTCCGTCTTTGCTGCAAGCTTTGCTTGGGCATAGCACCTACTTAATGCAAATCGACATCTAGATTTTATGGCCCCACCATTCCCACTGGCACTAATGATCCTGCTATCCAGTAAAATTCCCCTCGCCTTCCTCAACCCCAATCCCTCTAGATTGTAAACTCCCATGAGCAGGGAGCTCTACACCTCTCGTTTCCATCATATGTCCGTTTATCTCGTTCCCTTTGGTTATTGTAAAACGCTACAGAAACTGTTGGCGCTATATAAAACGATGACGATAATATTTTATATACAAAAGGCATTAATTAGCGCCTGAAAGTAGAACAAGCTATTCCAAGTTAACTCGTTCTTCTATTTTGCTGCCAGTATACGAAAGAAAGAAAAAACAAACGAATCACAACTGACGACTTGTAGAATCACTTAAAATCTGCAAATTAAAATGCATGGAAAACATTAAATACTAATCTCATATCAGAAAGGACGACCCGACCCGCAGCGTCCTCTTGCCACGAGCAGCGGGACACTGGGAACAAATCGTTCCAAATCTCTCCCGTGGCTCCTGCTAGAGCGAGCTTGAGGAAGGGACACACCAGGCTCCATGGAGTCCTATGGAGTCCAGGAGCAGGTTCCTGCAGGGGTGCCGTGGCAGTGCTCGCTCTACGCCTTTAATTCTGAGGCCAGCCGCTAACAAATTTCCTGGATCAGAAACTTACGAGAAAAATTATACATACACGCAAATCTTTTTTTACCCGCCCCTTACTGCCTACCTGCTTCTGGTATAGGAACCTTGGGATTGAATCTGATGTGTAGGGGGGGGGGGGATACGCTAGATGCCTCACACTAAGCATATTAAAGAATGTTTATAGACCGTTACTGTATCCTTTAGAGATGTACATTCTATTCACACAAAAATAACATTTTAACTCGGTGGATACAGCCGTGACCCAGAAACCCGGGATGGTGCGTATGATGGCGTTCCGTTTCTGGATGTGAGGTTTGCGCAGGTGGCCGTATCTCCTTTTGAGCTGCAGGAACGCCCGGTCCGCCCGCTCGTTCACAGACTGCAGCTCCTCCTGGATGTGCTCCAGCGCTTTCAGGGAGCGGTCGGTGCTGGTGGGCTGGGTGCCGACCGAGACGATGCAGCACTCGTCAGCCTCACCGCCTTCAGAATCCGACGAGAGGGGGGACAGCACCGAATTCTCGTCGTCGTCCTCCTCGGAGTCGCCCTTATCGGAGGCCTTGGGAACGCCGTTTTTCTGCTGAGCAACCGGATCTTCCACCGCGCCGCCGTTGGGTTTGGAGAGTTTGGGGTGCTTGCCCCCCTTCGCTCCACCTTCGGGGACGTGCGGCAGGCTCTCGCCGGTGTCTCCTCTTTCGGGAGTGTGGAGGGGCTGTGTGGCACGCAGGATGTTGGGGCCCTTTTTGCCCGCGCTGAGGCGAGACTCTTTGGAGGGGCCCCTTTTCACCTCCGCTCCCTTAGGGGGCGGCTCTTTCGTCTCTCTCCAGTTCGTCATCTCCCACAGCGCCTGGGCCGCCTCGGCCTCCTGACTCACAGCCGGCTCGCTCTCTCCAGCCCTCGGTCCCTCGTCCGTCGCCAAACGCATTTGCTTGGCCTCTGGAGGTGGACAGTCATCCTTGGCCTCCGAAGAGCTCATGGTGAACGAAGATGAAGGGTCCTCAGCGATTTCTGAGCGGTCACACACTGTCCATGGCTCTGCAAGAGAACATTAAAAAAATATGAGAAACCATACATTTGGTGGGAAAACTGCGTGGTTTGAGCAAAAAAGCAGCCAGGGTTTAGTCAGAAACCGCAGTTCTGACGCACACACGTGACCATATGACGTCACTAGCACACTGCCTAACGTAAAACTGCCCAACGCCCCGCCTCCCCCACCCTAGCTGGCCAGTATCCCCTCCTGCGCCATCCGCGCCCCGCGCGGGGGTCAAACTCACCTCGCAAAACGGGCCCCCCCGGTGACACCACGCGACCTGTCACGGCGTGACGTAAAGGGACCCTCTGTCAGGGCTGCACCAGTGGGCGCTCGACACGTCACGGCTGCGCCGAGCCACGTGACCTCCCCGCAACCGACGTCAGTAGGCCGTGCGGGTCTCGCCCGCTCCTTCTGCACCCGCCCCGAGGTGGGCTATCGGTCACGTGATGGGACCACGCGGGGCAGGATACGTCCCCTCCCCCTGACAACAAGCTCCGATACGCCTCGCCACGGTCATTCTGGCCAATGGAACGCCGGGGGCCTTCGACGTCGCGTGACGTCCCTCGAGTACAATAGCCAATAGGAACAACATATCCGCCCTGCCGGGGTCTTTCCCGCCTTTTGGTGTCCAGAGAGAGGCTTGGAACGCAAACTTGTAGCGTGGGAGTTGCAGGGATAAAACGAAGGGGGGGGGGAGAGAGAGTGATTGACATGTCATTTTGAGTTCGTTTTCCACACCCTTTCAGTTAACTGGATATTAGATAATGGCAGCTTTTTTTTGTCGGAGGGAAGGGATGCCCGTGTTTTGATAAACTAGAAGACATGCAGTGTATTAAAATATTTTCACAGTGTGCTCACGTTTGGTGTCGTCTCGGGGGGGGGGGACACCTCTCAAGTGTCTCTGTTTAATATGGACATTCCCCATTTAGGCCTGTGTCGTGTAAAAAAATCCCTTTGTTTTCCTCTGTCTGAGGCGAGGCTCTTTGGAGGGGCCTCTTCGTGTGAAAAATCCCATTATTTATCTCAATGTGAGCGGGGGACTTTTTAGTTTCTCCTCCATATATTCAGGGTGTCTTTTTAGGGGTTCCATATATATTCATGGTGTATGGGTGTCTTTTAGGGGTTCCCCCATATATTTGGGGTGTGTTGGTGTATTTTTAGGGGTTCCTCCATATAGTCAGGGTGTGGGTGTCTTTAGGAGATCATCCATATTTTCAGGGTGTGCGGGTGTCTTTAGGGGCTCCTCCATAGTCAGAGTGGGTGTCTTTAGGGGCTCCTCCATATATTTAGGGTGTACGGGTGTCTTTTTAGGGGCTCCTCCATATATTCAGGTTGTGCGGGTGTCTTTTTAGGAGATCATCCATATATTCAGGGTGTGCGGGTGTCTTTAGTGGCTCCTACATATATTCGGGGTGTGAGTGTGTCTTTATAGGGGCTCCTACATATATTCAGGCTGTGAGTGTGGCTTTTTAGTGGATCCTCCATATATTCAGGGTGTGAGTGTGGCTTTTTAGGGGCTACTCCATATAGTCAGGGTGTGGGGGTCTCTTTATAGGGGCTCCTACATATATTCAGGGTGTGAGTGTGGCTTTTTAGTGGATCCTCCATATATTCAGGGTGTGAGTGTGGCTTTCTAGGGGATCCTCCATATATTCCGGGTGTCTTTTTAGGGGTTCCATATAGTCAGGGTGTGTGGGTGTCTTTAGGAAATCATCCATATTTTCAGGGTGTGCGGGTGTCTTTAGTGGCTCCTCCATAGTCAGGGTGGGTGTCTTTAGTGGCTCCTACATATATTCAGGGTGGGAGTGTGGCTTTTTAGTGGATCCTCCATATATTCAGGCTGTGAGTGTGGCTTTTTAGGGGATCCTCCATATATTCCGGGTGTCTTTTTAGGGGTTCCATATATATTCGTGGTGTATGGGTGTCTTTTAGGGGTTCCCCCATATATTCGGGGTGTGTTTTTAGGGGTTCCATATAGTCAGGGTGTGTGGGTGTCTTTAGGAGATCATCCATATTTTCAGGGTGTGCGGGTGTCTTTAGTGGCTCCTCCATAGTCAGGGTGGGTGTCTTTAGTGGCTCCTACATATATTTGGGGTGTGAGTGTGTCTTTTTTAGGGGCTACTCCATATATTCAGGGTGTGGGTGTCTCTATAGGGGCTCCTACATATATTCAGGCTGTGAGTGTGTCTTTTTAGGGGTTCCTCCATATATTCAGGGCCTGCAGATGTCTTTTTAGAGGCTCCTCCATATGTTCAGGCTGTGAGTGTGTCTTTTTAGGGGATCCTCCATATATACATAATGTGCAGGTGTCTTTTTAGGTTCTCCATATATTCAAGGTGTGTCTTTTTAGGGGATCCTCCATATATACATGATGTGCAGGTGTCTTTTTAGGTTCTCCATATATTCAAGGTGTGTCTTTTTAGGGGATCATCTATATATACATGATGTGTGGGTGTCTTTTTAGGGTCTCCTCCATATATTCAGGGTGTGTCGGTGTCTTTTTAGTGGTTCCTCTATATATTCAGTGTGTTCGGGTGTCTTTTTAATGGTTCACCCATATATTCGGGGTATGCGGGTATCTTGTTAGGGGCTCGTCCATATATCCAGGGTGTGTAACATAACAGCTGCAAAACAATAAAACGCCCAGCAATGAGTGTGTAGATATTTTGAAACAACATCTCCCATGATGCTCAACTATCCTAATGAGCTGCTGAGCATTATGGGAGATGTCGATCCAAAACCACTAGATTAAGGATGCTGACCTCTGCTCTAGAATATAATAAATGTGGTTAGAAATAGGTCGGAGTGGGGGGGCATGGCCGGCAACGCAAGAGAGCAGAAGTTCCTCGGCCTGATGCCTTGTTAGGGGCTGTATGGCCGACTTTCTCCAGCATTTGCCTAGATTTGGAGTCCCTCTGACACTGGCCATCGGTGTACAAGGTCTGGAGCCCGTTTTGTCCCCCCTCCAGGCCATAGAGACTCGGGATTCAGTGGCTAACACGAGGCGGGTACGTTACCTTGGAGGCCGTCTTGCGGCCTACCTTTAGGTATGGACCCTCGCTCGGCAGATATGCAGATTTTTTATCGCCTGTCGCCCCTGGATGAGGCCCTGGCACAGGCTGGAGACATGGAGGGCCCGTCTCCCAGCCGTTTGGGATGTCACGGTGGCAGATGCGGTAGTGGGAACTGGGATCTGGTTGCAGGACGCCGCCATCCGTTCCCCCCCTGCAGCTGCGGATGCTATGCTGACTGCACTGGATGCCTGTCTGGCGCTGATACCGGAGGATGACAATGGCGTGCTTACGAAGGGTGACTGGCGCCGCCTTATGAATTTGTTCTCGGCAGCCCGGGAAGCTGGGGACCCACAGGGAAGCGTGACCGCGGCTGCCCCGATACCGGAGCCCGCTGGGGACCTGCAGTTCAATGGAGCCGAGGAGGAGTCCCCTGCAGCGAAGTTTGCTCTGGAGGTGAGGCAGATGCGACACCCTGAGTCTCTGGGGGGACCCTAGATCCCGGTGCGGCGGTTTCATCAGCTGCGACTGTTTTCTGTGTTCTTTAGGAGTTCATCAGGTTGCTCAAGCTGGATCCCCCTATGATGTGTGTGATGGAGCATCCATTCAGGTCCTGCGACACGACACATACTGTGATGGAGCTGACCCGAGAGATGCCTACTTACCATGGCCTGCGGGAGATACATCGGCGTGATGGGGATGCCCACGCGGCCTTTCCGCTGGATACGGGCTGAAGTGGACTGCCCTGCCTTGTCTTTTCTGTCGAAGGCCCGAATCCCCATGCAGAGTCTCCCACTTGCGGATCCCCCCCCCGAGTAATGTCGTACTCCCCCCCCTATTCTTTATGTGGACGCTTTCTCCCACCCAGCTGAGTGTTTTTGAGTTGATCTCCTGTCCTGTCCTCCCCTGCGAGGACTTCCATTTTGCTTTCACTTAGGACTTCCTAACCCCCCCCCCTTTTTTTGTGGTTGCTATAGCAGAGGACTCTTACCTTTTCTTCCACCCCCCCGCTGAGACATATTTTTATTTTGGAAACGAGTTCCCCCTTCCCTTGATATTGTGCATTGCTTTGTATTTTCCTGAAACATCCCCCCCCCCCCATTTTCATACATCGCTATTTTAGTTTGCTTTCTGGCCCTGCGAGGCCATGTACGTTGGTTGATTTGTGACCTTTTGCATTAAATAAAAAACTTTAAATTCAAAAAGAAATAGGTCAGAGTGAATAAGAAATTTTTAAAAACATAAGGTGCAGGTATACATGCTAGGTTATGATGCACCTACAGACAATATTTGAATGAAGTCACATTAAGGTATCTTTTTAACATTTTCTCCCTTTTGGAGGATCCAATCTTTTTTTGGACTCCTCAGGTCTGACGATTTTCACCCAATGACACGCGTCCTGTGTGTCAGCTACACAGGAGGAGGGGCCTGCTGCAGCAGCCGGCAAGAGGGCCGTGCTGGTATCAATGTCCCGCTGTGGGCGCATCCAACACAGGGGTAAAGTGCTAAAGAGATGCTCTACCCACCATGACCAGTTCATGTGTTTTAAATGATCCTGACTAGCTGAACCTTCCTTTCCCCTGTTGGTTGGAAGCCAGGTTACTTCAGCTTTCTGAACTGGACAGCTTTCCACCACACTTAAAGCTATCAGGTACCGCCGGACAGCCTTCTGGGTTTAGGTCAGGAATGCTCAGGTAGTGCATTCCCATCCAGCTAATTAGTCTCAATTCACCTGTGTTGGGAGGCATCTGACTGGCTGGACATGAGAGGGGGGGTCAGAAGGAGTTATAACATAACATCCACTCCCCATTTTTAACTTGGAGTATCCCTTTTCCAAAACACTTAAGGGGTTATTAGCTAACCTCCAAATTGACCCGAAATTGCACTGAATGGTGAATTTCACCGTACGGTGCAATTTCGGGACAGTTCGTCTAATTCAGCACCAGGGATGTGGTTTATCCCCCCCCCCCTTCAGGCTTTGGCGAGTTTTTTTTACAAAAAAAATAAATTCCGCTTCAGTTGCATCCGACGGGGGTTGTCCTTGGTGCTGAAACTCCTTTCCATCACCAAGGACAGGGTTTTATTCTCCCCGCAGTGGTGATTTTTTTTAGCCCTGCAGCGAGGTTGTCTTTTTTTTCAACGGCCTGTCCGCCGGCTGACCAGGGTTGTCCACAGACGCTTCCAGTGGATGACCCCTGATTGGTCGACGGCATTGTCTGTAGACGGGCGATCAAGTTGGTTGTCTGACTATGAACCTAGTGGATGCCCAGCCTTAGAGACTATTAGGAGAATAGGAGACTTCTGTTGGTTGTTTTTTTGCAGTTCGGTGGAATTCGTTGATGCCGATTCGGTCGTTATCAGCGCAGTCTGGTTTTCGCCGATGTCCAATAGCAGCTTCGTTGACTCCATTTCCAGCAAAATGCGGTGTCTAATCGCTAATTAGTGAATTCACCATATTTTCCGCAAAATGGAATTGCTGAAAAGTGGCGAACTGTGCCGAAGTGCAAAGCACAAAAATAGTGAATAGACCCTTTGGAAATACCTCTCTACTGAGCAAAGGTCAGCAATTTTGGCCCTCCAGATGTTCTGGAGCTACATCTCCCATGATTCTCAGCCATTCCACAGGTTAGCAGAGGCTCATGGGAAATATAGTACCAAAACACCCGGAGGGCCATGGTTGCAGACACCTACCAAAGTGTGACATTGGGCTTCTGCGGTGTGATCAGGAAGAGTCTTTTTAAATCTAGCGTGCCACACTGTGACATGGGGAGCGGGCTTGTGCACTGATTTCGGTTCGTTCGGATTTTGTAAATTTCCGTTTCGGTTAGTTTTGTTTTTCATATCGACTTTTTTTTCGTGATTTCGGAAATGTTCGTATTTTTCAGGAACGTCTGTTCTCCTCGTTTCAAAGTGTCTATTCGTTTTGACGTAAACTAATGGTTTTTCGGATACGATAATTATACGATAATTCTGCCGATACGATAATTCTGCCATTGAGATTTCTCATGTTTTACAAGAAGGATACATTGAGATTTCTCATCTTTTACAAGAAGGATACATTGAGATTTCTCTGGATTTCCAGGAAGGATACATTGAGATTTCTCTGGTTTCCCCGGAAGGATACATTGAGATTTCTCATGTTTTACAAGAAGGATACATTGAGATTTCTCATGTTTTACAAGAAGGATACATTGAGATTTCTCTGGTTTTCCAGGAAGGATACATTGAGATGGGAATGATACCAAATTTAATTACAGAATTAGCGATATAAATACGATGTCCGAAATTACTGAAATGGAACCGAAATCAGGAATGGAGCCGAAATCACGAATTGAACGAAAATGAATTTCGATTTTACACATTTCTACTCCATTCGAATATTCCGAAAAGTTTTCGTTTCGGCTCGAAATTTTCTTTCGGAAAATCGTCCGAATTCGAATGCACGAATCGGGAAATTTTGTGAAAATTCCTAAATTCCGAAACCCGAAACGCACATCCCTAGGGAGCTATTTTGGCTATTTTGACCTAGAATTTTCACTTCTCCAAAAGTTCTCCAGAGTTTCACCTTTCTCTGAATAACCTTGGTGTTTTTTTATCTGAAGACTGCCGTGGTGATTATATATATATATATATATATATATAATATGTATGTATGTTACGGGTAAAGCCTGAAGTGCAGTTAATTTTAAGATTACCCGGGTAATCCTGACATTACTCAAAACCGCTGGGTAAAACTGCAAAAAAAAGAAAATTTCAGACTTTACCCGGGTAATTTTAGGACTAACCAACTGCCCTTGGGTAACAGTCTGGAAGAGCTGAAAAATGCGCACTTTAAAAAGAAAAGAAAAAAAGAAAAGCGGATTACCCAGAGGCCATTGGATACTTTGCAGATTACCCGGGTAAAGTCCGAAATGTCATTTCACTTCGGACTTTTGCTAATGACGCATGGGTAATGTCAGGATTACCTGGGTAATCCTAGGATTAACCATACTTTGGGCTTTAACCATAACATATATATTATATATCTAGTGTAATAGATGGTGTTGGACATGTGACCAGAGACCAGGTGACTGAGACACTTCAGATGATTTCACACCATAATAGGGGCTATTTACTAACCTCCCAATTGGCCACCGAATTGCACCGAACAGTAAATTTCGCCGAGCAGTGCAATTTTGGGGCAATTCGTTTGTTCAAAAAGCTGTCAATTTGCGAACTACAGTGCAATTCGTCGCAATTCGACGACTCCAAAATTGTCCCATTGGAATCTATCAAGTCGTCTATTCACACTTCACAGAACACCAAAATTATGGTCAACTGCCTTGATTTTAGGTGGTTCAATTCGACAGGTTTAAACAGGCGAATCCCATAGGTTTCAATGTAACAAAGTAATATCTTTTTTTTTTCTTAAATAATTTAAACACCATTTATTTTCTTTTTTTGTTGTTGCAAAAACCCATTTTTATTTCTTTAAAAGACCTCTTTCTTGGGTTTTTTTTGTGAGACTTTTTATATTTAGTAACAGACCTTTTTTTTATTATTTAGATACATTTTTACTGCATTTTTGTTGGGTTTTTTTTCTCCCCGTATTAGAAGAATAGGAGACTTCCTTTTCCTTTTTCTTTTTTCAGTTCGATGGAATGTGCCGATGCCAGTTCGGTGGAATGTGGTGGTTTTCTCCGACCGATGACTGCTTCGGCGAATTGAATTTTGACAAAATATGGTGACCATTCGTTAAATAGTGAAATCACAGATTTTTCGACGAAATGGAATTGTTGAAGTGAGCCAAAAAGAGCCAAAAATGCAAAGTACCGAAACTGCGTTCAGTTTGTGGGTCTATTCACAAAGCACCAAATCTGTTTTCCATGACACCTTTGGGATTTACCTGATGGGTGTATACCGGCAAGGCTCTGGACTTGGTGGCTAGTTGGTGGGTTTCTTGTGCAATGTCTATTAAGTGCATGTCGGTTGCAGGTTTCTTCATATTCTGTACCCAACTGTCTTTTAATGTTCACCTTTACTGCTGATCTGTACTATGTCTGTGATATCCACCCCAGCGTACCGTGTGCGCATGCCTTTCACACGTAACGGGAGTGAATCCCTGTCAAATGAGCCCACCTTGTTTTGGGCACAGCAGTGTCGCTGTAATTTTCCAATTTTCTATCACTTTAGGCATAATTTTGCCCATGTTGGAAGTACTTGAAGCTTAGCCGTGTCCAGGACTGCATGCTCCGCTGTGCTCACACAGAATGTACAAAGCACGAATTATGATTGACCTGTCAATACTCCATCAGGGTTATTCAGAGAAAGGTGAAATTCTGGAGAACTTTTGGAGAAGTGAAAATTCTAGGTCAAAATAGCCAAACCAGAAAAATTCTCCCATTTATCTCACTTTCCAAATTGGCTATTTTGACCTAGAATTTTCACTTCTCCAAAAGTTCTCCAGAGTTTCACCTTTCTCTAAATAACCATGCATGTATACGAGTCCTCTTTCTTTTTCCATCCAACGTTTGAAGTCGTGAGGTGTGGTTTAGTAATTGCTAGAGGTGTGCATTCATTTCGTGCCGAATCTCAATTCGTATGAAGATCCGTTAATTCGTTTTTCGGTAGTGCTTCTGAAATAACGAATTGATTTCTTCCAAATTTAAACTAAAACGAAACGGTATATAACGAAAAGGATTCATTATACTGTTTCACAAGAGAACCATTCATTTAAATCAGGGGTGGGCACTTACGGCCCTCCAGATGTTTTGAAACTACATTGAGGCTCTACAAACCTAATGAGCAGCCGAGCATCATGGGAAATGTAGTTTCAAAACATCTGGAGGGCCGTAAGTGCCCACCCCTGATTTAAATGATTCCTGATCATTGGGGGTTTTATTTAGTGATCCGAAATTCAACTCGATATCAACTATCGAATCGATCTTTACTTACAATGGGGTTTTTAGTGATCCGATATACCAAACAAAACGAAATTACGAAAACAAAATTATTCTGAAACAAAGCAAAGTTTCCAGGCTAGAATTCATGTATTTGCTTTTTTTATGGAATGGAATTGTGTTAGTGTTTTATATACTAATTTATAGGCTTTTAATTTTAATTGCTTGAGCTATAAGGCTAGGGTCAAACGAAAGCATTTTTCCCCGCGAACGTGAAAAAGTGCGTCCGAACGCATTGACGTATTTTTTCACGGAATGCGCAAAAACGGTCAGACGATGCGCATTTTCGTGTGTGATTTTTTTACGGATCATCAATAAAACACTTTTTGCGTCTGGACGTTATGTTGGCCGGACATTAGCAGCGTCTGACGTCTCCTAATCACACACACACGCCGCTAGCCGCCGCAGCGCACTCTGTACGTCAGTACTAGCGGTTCTGCGTACTCGAAAAAATGCGTTCAAATTCCACTTGTGTTGCGTGGCCAGACTTTCGTGCGGCCGTACTTCGTATATTGGCCGTCATTGCCCGGCATTTGCTGCTACTGCGGCCGTGATTAAGTGCGCCAGAACGCACGTTAAAAGTATGCTGGTCTGACCCCAGCCTAAAAGTGATCACCGTGGTCCGTGGACATCCTAGAGCATTGTTTCCCAACCCTGGTCCTCTGGGTCCACTAACAGGCCAGGTTTTAAGGATTACCTTGGGGAGGTGCAGACTGAATCCTGCAATCACTGAGCAGCAAATCATATCACCCGTGCTCAGGGCCGGATTATGATCTCTATGGGCCTGGAGCTGAAGATTTTGGTGGGCTTTTTTGGGATTTAATTAAATGAAAACATATTTTAGGTTATTTAATAGTGCAGATATGGGTATATCTAACCAGGCAGATACTGTGTGAGTACATTTCCATTCAGATTTCAATCATTTAGGCTAGGGTCAGACGAACGCATTTTTCACGAGTATCCTTGAAAAAGTGCGTTCGAACGAATGGACGTATTTTTTCCCGGAATACGCGATAGCGGTCATACGATGCGCAGTTTCGTCCGTGATTTTGTACGGATCATCAATAAAACCCTTTTGCGTCTGGACGTTATGTTGGCCGGACATTAGCAGCGTCTGACGTCTCCCAATCACGCAAACACGCCGCTATGCGGCCGCAGCGCACTCTGTACGTCAGTAGTAGCGGTTTGACGTTCTCGAAAAAATGCGTTCGTTTGCCACTTGCGTTGCACGGACGAACTTTCGTGCGGCCGTTCGTCGTATGTTCCCCGGCATTGGACGTGATTTGCTGCTAGCACGGCCGTGATTTCGTGCGGCTAAACGCACGTTAAAAATGCTTTCGTCTGACCTTAGCCTTACAGCGTTTAAAATGTTTTTTTCTCATTTTATCCAAACCTTTTGTGGTTATATATTCTATAGAGAATTCTTGTTAAAAAAAATGTGAAATGGGAAACGGTTACTGCATTTTTCTGAAAAATATAAAATTTTAACCAAAAAAATGATATATTTCCCTTGTGTTTTGGAGGATAGTGTTTTATAAATAATATGACTATGTATAAAACACTGACGTTGCTCCCAGCGTGGGAAATGAGAAGGTGAGTAATGGCAGTGGTATTGTTCATTTTATACGTGACAAATGGACAATGCCATCGCTTTGGAATTAAAATCAAATAAAAAAAAAAGTTTTTTTTGTTTTCTTTTCTATTAGATTTTACATGGTCATGTTTGGTATCAATGCAAAGGCCAGACTCTGTCCTGGTCAATGACGCCTTACTTGACCTTGTGCGGTGTAAAGATTAGAGGTGCAGGGTTCTAAAGTCCCCCCAGTGCTCTTTGCTATAGTGCGGCAGTTTAAGTTTTTGATGTAACAATACGTAATAATGGATTGTGCCATCACCTCCACATTTGTTGGTGACAAGAGAAATGAGATGGTTAGTGCAGCATCATTGTTCACTTTATAATTGAAAAGTGAAAAATATTGCTGTGTTAGAAACAAAAATAAAGTAATATTTGTTATTTTATTTTTATTGTTACATAAAACCTGGTCATGTTTGATTTCATTGGAAAGGCCATGCTCTGGCCTTTCCAGTGATACCTCACATGACCCTTTAGCTGCTGTGGAGTTGGAGATACAGGGGTCCAAATGCCCATCAATGCAGTCATATTTATCCTTTCTCTGGGCCTATTCTGGGGAATGGGCCTGGAGCTGCTGCTCCATCAGCCCCTATGTTAATACGTGCTGTGCTTCAGATATCCTGCAAAGCTTCCTGTGCTTGGGTAATTACCACAATCTCCATCTGTTGGGAATAGAAGGAGGACTACCTACACCCCCAGGGATCGTATCTAGAGAGGGCTGTTTTTTCTTCCGGAGCACCATGAGGATGCCAATTCCCCCAGGGACTTTGTGAGTCTAAAAACACTGTCCTTCTGCCACAACGTTTGCACTATTGATTACTCATATAGGACCTTATATCTTCCGTGCATATCCCATTGTCTGATTAAGGAGAACGTGAACCATCTCCTGGAAGATTTTCCTATACTTTCAAAGTTAAGTATATTTGTATTTGTCATAGAACTCACATAGCGCTCCCCGCTTCAAACCCCAAGACATTTATTTTCCTGACAAAACCCCCTAAAGATACAGACATTTGCTTTGGGAAAGAAGTTATGTTCATTTATATTGTGTGGTGTGATTTTAAATGTATTGTAAATTGCTTAGCTTTAGTTTTAAATGTACTTTTATTACTGAATGTAAATGTGAGTTTAGAGTTGTGTTTTGAAGGTGCAGACCTTTTCTTTGGTGTAGAACGTAAACAAGTTTGAGTAATGTGTGATTATGCAAGAGAGCTTTCTCTTTCTTATCTGTTTCAAGAGTCAAGAGTCTGGGACAGTGTTTGACTGCAATGGTAATCTGATCTATTGGAACAATAGATCATGTAAATGATGTGTGATATGAAGGCTAAGGAGTGGGGTTTCCGTCACAGTATTCACCAATTTTTGTTTGAGAATATCCTGCAAAGCACCAGAATACTGCTCAGACTTTGAGACACAAGATTCTATGGTCTGTCAACACAAAGATTGAACAATGGTCTCAACACAAAGCATCATGTCTGATAGAAACCAGGCACCGCTCCTCAGATTTGCAATATCATCCCAGTGGTGAAGCATGTTGGTGGAGGATCATTCTTTGGGGGTGTTCTTCTGTGGCGATGGCTTGGAAACTGGTCAGGGTTGATGGAAAGCTTAAGGCAGCAGAATACAGAGATATCCTTAATGAAAGCCTGGTCCTGAGCACTCAGGGCCTCAGACTGGACTGGAGGTTCACCTTCCAACAAGGCAATGACTCCAAGCGCACAGCCAAGACAAAGCAAGAGTGGCTTAGGGACAGCATTGTGAATGTCCGTCAGTATCACAGCCAGTACCTGGACTTGAACCCAATTGAACATCCCTGGAGAGACCTGAAAAGTGCTGTCCCCATCCAACCAGACAGAGCTGGAGAGGCTCTGCAGAGACGAAAAAACAGAAACCATCCAAATGCAGGTGTCCAAAACGTGTCAAATCATACCCAACAAGACGTAACGATGTAAAGACTGCCAAAGGAGCTTCAACTAAGTACAGAGTTAGGGGTCTGAATACTTATAAAATGAAAATACTGAAATATCACATTGACATAATTATTCAGACTCCTTCATTAAAAAATTTAGAAGAAAATAAAGGATTCTGAATGTATTGTGTGTGTGTGTGATACTTTCTTGGAATATTTTGATTCATTTTATTTGTTTGTTTTTATTTATTTTTCTTATTATTTATTTATTTTTAGGTGAAATTTTTGATTCCCAATTTTTATATTTTAAAGGTTATATTTTTTTATTCTGTAACAGACTTTTTTTTAGGACCTTTTTTTATAATTTGCACACATTTAATGCATTTTTATTGGTTTAAACAACTTTTAGAAGAATATTAGAGTTCCATGTTTTTTTTAAATGTTTTTTTTTTTTAAATAATTTCTGCAGTTCGGTCTGGTCGGTCTTTGGCGGCTCCACCTTCGGCGCACTTGGGGGACCATGCAGTGAATAGTGAGTTCGCCGCAGGGTCGGCGAGCTGGAATCGCCGAAGTGCAGCAAACGAGAATAACCCCTTCAGCCTCGCAGTCCCTCTGGTCTGGATAAATCTGTGGAGCCATGGAGTTATTTGGCTGGAAACATATCCATTTGACAAATGAGTCAATTGATTCCCCCGTCATGACCATTTCACTCCAGATGATGCATGTGGCATTTCAGGATCCTTTGTGTGACGCCTCGCTCTATGAATTTATCAATGCAACCAAGTTGCTTGATGTCGGTCAAAAAAAAATAAAAAAGCTGAATGAATTAATACATTTGTTAGCAATTTGGCTAGCCATGATATTGATTTTATATATATACACAGGCCTCAAAATTTCAAGTCCTGAGCTACTAGCCAGGCTTTAAGAGTTACTCGCCACTAGTTGCCCCACCGAACCCTTTTCCAGCATTGCCTCTGCATTCCCACTCGCCCTCATATAATTTCCACTCGCCAAATGCGAGCAGGCGAGTGGAAATTTTGAGGCCCGTATATATATATATAAGAAATAAGGAAGAAAGGTCCAGACCCACTTCAAGAATTTTTTTTAGAGCATCAAGGCAATGGTTTTACTGCTAAACAGTCGTTGGCATGCCTTGACAAAGTCTTTCAAACAGCTGAAACGTTGCCTTGATGCTCCAATAAATATTCTTGAACTGGGTCTGGAGTGTTCAGACCTTTTCTTCTTCTTTATTTGCCTACATATCAGGTTTGGCCACTCGTGCCTCCAGCTCACACCCAGACGGTTTGTATATTCTCTTGGCTGAGTGATTGTGGTTTTGTGTGTGTAATTTTTGCATATTTTATATATAAAATGACTCAACATCATTTCCTCTCTGATCTATGTTATTCGTTTCCCTTTTTCCTATTTACTTCCTCTATCTGTCCTTTGAGAACATCATCACCTCTTTCCCTTAATGCAGGTGTCAAGTCCAGGGGGAGCACATGGGAATGGAGTTCCTGCACTAATTTTGCAGAGGGAACTGCGTTCCCTTTGGTCCCATACACTGTAAAGCTTGCATTCAGGTGACCAATCATATACTTATTGTTACTTATCATATATTTTTGCCAAATTAAATATATATATACATAAATATATGAGATTTGAGTGTGTGTTTGTGTTAAGTGCAGGATGATAATTGCTAGTTGAGGGACAGAGATGTTGGTGAGTTCCCACACTTCTTTTTTTAGGACTTGACCCCTGCCTTAATACTTACCATCTTGTAGTTCCAGGTCTCCCAAACCAATTTTGTTCTTGCTAGTGTTGCTTTTGCTCCCTAGTGATCACTTTTACAAACGTCTCTTTTGGTACTAATGGGTTAATCAGTGTTTTGCGAGAACATCGTCTCTGTTGGGTTACCAGACCTGTCAAAATAGAAAATGTGGTGATCGTTTAAGATCGGGCTGTCACGGCCCGCCAGATGTTGATGCCTACGATTCCCAGAATTATTCCAATGTAACAGATCGCCAGGGAATCATGGGAGTTGCAGTTCAGAAACAGGACAAGAGACAGAAAGTTTCAGTATTCTGTGGGTACGTCACTACCTTGTAAATACTAACAGGGATATTCAAAGAGAATCGAAAAGTAACCGCATGTTCGGTGACTTTTCATTCTCTTCAATTCGGTGCGACTTGGCGATCCCATTTCGGCAACCCTGCAGTGTATTCAGCAAGCACCACAGGGCCGTCGTAGTGCGGGGAAAAGCTGCCGCAAACCCGCCGAACACTCACCGCAAAACCTGACAAACGCTCACCGAAACCCGCAAAAACATCTGGATTAACCCCGCCGAACACGCCGGAGAAACCCGAGCAGGAGCCGATCGCAATGCAGAGCAGTCGCCAGAAAAACCCGACACCGCAGACGAATGGAGTGAAAAAAAAAAACAGTACGCTTGAATGTTTGAAAAGTGAAACGCTGTTTGCAAAGAAACTACTGAGCGAAAATGTCTGAAATTTACATATGAGGTCCAGGGAATGATAATAAAAAGGGCTGTTACAGAAAAAAGGAAAAACGGTTAAAAAAAAGTTTGCTGAAAAATGCCTAAAAGATCCTAAAAAACTAAAAAGAGTCTCTTTACTGCAGAATATTATAATCAACGGTTTATTAGATATCGAATTAAAACGAGAATATTTTTAACATTGAAGCCTATGGGATTCGCCTGAATAAACCTGTCGAATGAAACCACCGAATGGCAGGGCAATTCGGCAACTTTTCCCTTCTGGTTTTTGTTCTCTGAATAGACAAAGCATTGCTTCTCTATGGGGATTCACTGCCCTCGAACAGGCCCCGTATGTGCAGGCAATTCGCCAACATCTGTCGAACTGCCTGCTCTCTGAATAGCCGAATGGCCAGGAAAGGTAACCGAACACTGAATTTCAGCGTTCGTTACCTTTCGGCCCCAATTCAGATCTCTTTGAATAACCCTGTAAGTAAAAAAAAAAAAAAAAAAGGCATTTGATGCAAAAAAACAGCCCGTCATTTTTCTGTCGTGACAACGGCATAAACATTTTTTAGGATTAGGGTTAATAGGGTTAGTATTTGTGCTTCTTTTAGGTTTAGTGTCATTTTTAGGGTTAGACCTAGGGTTCCTTTTAGGATTAGTGTTAAGCTTAACCCTAATCCTAAACAAAGGTGGGCGCAGGGGGTGTGCACACCCTAATGTTAGGTGAAGAAGTCCTCGTTCACCTCCTGCACTGACATTTTAGATGTCCTTATCTGGTGCAATGGGAATAGCGTAAAAACTGACTGTATCGATGCCTACAGGCATGACATTTTTATTTCTAATGAAAAATGTGCATTTTGCGCAAAATCCTCTAAACGTTAGTTTTCAATTAATAAATGTTCCATAGGTGCACACCCTAATGTAACGGGTTACGCACGCCAGTGACCCTAATGGTAACCCAACCTCAACAAAAAAGTTCTTTTTCGCTGAAATTCAGCGTTCGGTTACCTTTCCTGGCCATTCGGCTATCCAGAGAGCAGGCAGTTCGCCAAATGCTGACGAATTGCCTGCACATACAGTGCCTGTTCGAGGGCAGTGAATTCCCCATAGCTTCGTCTATTCAGAGAACAAAAACCAGCAGTGAAAGGTTGCCGAATCGCCCTGCCATTCGGTGGTTTAGTTCGACAGGTTTATTCAGGTGAATCCCATAGGCTTCAATATTAAAAATATTCCCGTTTTAATTCAATATCTAATAAACCAGTGATTATAATATTCTGCTGTAAAAAGTCTCTTTATTTATAGATTTTTAGAAAAAAAATTCCGGGTTATTTTTTTTTAAACCGTTTTTTCTTTTTTCTGGAACAGCCCTTTTTATTATCATTCATTGGATCTTATATGTAAATTTCAGACGTTTTCGTTCCGTAGTTTCTTTGCAAACAGCGTTTCACTTTTCAAACATTCAAGCGTACTGTTTTTTTTGGGGTTTTTTCTTCATTCATCTGCAGTGTCGGGTTTTTCTGGCGGCTGCTCTGCGTTGTTATCGGCTCCTGCTCGGGTTTTTCCGGCGTGTTCGGCGGGGTTAATCCAGATGTTTTTGCAGGTTTCGGTGTTTGCGGTGAGTTTTCGGCAACTTTTCCCTGCACTACGACGGCCCTGTGGTACTTGCTGAATACACCGCAGTGTCGCCGAAAATGGGATCGCCAAATCGCGCCGAATTGAAGAGAACGAAAAGACAGCTGATCGTATGGTGACTTTTCGATTCTCTTTGAATAACCCTGTGTGTCTTTCCCTATGCAGCATGAGGAGTCGGCTGATCACACCCTCCTTTTCACTGTTGGACGAAAGGTACATTTTTTTTATATTAAGCTCTATTCAGAGCTTTTGGGACCCATTACTTTTTATCGGCTGTAGAAGTAATGAGCCACAAAGCATCGCTCGTTATTTTCCATGGTCCTGCTACGTATACATTTCCTATACAAAGTATAACTTTAAAGTTATTTGCATCTTTTGGCTTTTGTATCAGATACACCCTAGCGTTCATCCTTGAAGTGTTTCAAAACAGACCGTGAATTGTGAATGAGTTGTGTGATTCGGAAGTTTCCAACAGCTGTATTGAGTCTTTTCATGTTTGATAGTCAAGCCTTGTCAGCTTAATAATACATTAGAAAACGATGCCCCCTCAAATTTGATCCCAAAGAAAAGACGATCATACACGTGGTCAGCATTATAACCAAGTCAATAAATAAGTTCATAAACAAATACATAAATTCCCATCAATCCTTCCCGTTCCCACCCTTGTAATGCACTTTGCATTCCCTTCGTTGCCTCCCTCCACCCATCCGACCGTCACCCTCCTCCCATTATGCAATAGGTGAAATAGAAAAAAACATCCCAGAAATTCTCGCACACAACCCCACCCCACCCCACCTCCCCAAATGTCCTCATTTTGTCAGGTTCACAAATATACCTTTGTTCTAAAAAAGAACATTTAAAAAAAGGAATAGTCTTTACATTTGTATTGTTGTTTTTTTGAGTGTGCGTCTCCATGACTGTCAAATGGCCAGATAGACCAATTCCTCGAATAGCATGTCCGTCCTTCCCGATCACTGAGGTTATGGTGTGGTTGGGAGTGTTGTGGTCCCCTCTTACATTACGCAGTAAGGCTCCCTAGGTAGCAATGCTTTCGTCCTCCAGCAGGGAATGTGGAGCTGAAGGCAGCTCTTCAGGTCTTTGTTGAGAAGAAAACACATGATGGGGTTGACCCCAGCCTGAGTGAATGTCATCCAAACTGCAGTGGACAGGTAACGATGGGGGATGCTGCAGGTTTTGACAAAAACCCTCCAGTAACAGGCCACAATGTAGGGTGACCACAGCACCAAAAAACTGAGGGTAATCCCATAAAACATCCGCCCCAACCTCTTCTCACTTTTGAACTCATCCATCCCCAAAAGGCGCCTGTTGGCAGTGTGGGTATTCTGACGTATACCCAATAAAGTGGGTGGCATTGGCCCCCTGCCAAATCCAGCTATCCAGTTGGCAGCAGCCTGCCCTGTAGCCCCAGGGCCATGAAATGTCCAATTCTGACTGATGGCTGGCACCATCTGTACTGGCTTCATTTTACGATGGCGATACTCAAAAAGGAGTAGTTTGGCATAGACAATATGCGTAGCAACGATGAGTACGGCTAGCATCAGCATAAATCCGAGGGTATCATTGGCCTTAAAATATCGATGCTCAAATATGCACTGGTCCTCTTCACGTATGAACTTGTAAGTACCCACATCAAAGACTGGTGGAAAGGCCATAGCCACTGACAATGTCCAGACCATGCATATTACTGCAATGCACGTCCAGAGTGTCATTCGTTTCGAGTAGAATCGATGATGGGCAATTGCCATGTAGCGTGTAACACTGATACAGAATAGCATGAATGAGGCGTGGAAGCAGAAGAGGACAGCCATGAATGCCACAACCTTACAGCTTAGTAGACTATAGGCCCAAGCCGAGCCATTACGTATGGAAAGTAGGACGAACGGAAAGCAGGCAGAGGATCGGACTGCATCGGCAAGGCAGAGATCCAACAAGAAGTAATAGGGAGCCTTGTGCAGGGAACGGTCCTTCAGCACCAGCAGAGAAACCAGGAGGTTGCCTGCCAGACTGGCGCAAATAATGAAACCCAGGAGAACCAATTTGAGGTGCGTAGAAATTGCTGTCGACTGGTCAAGAGAGCCAGCAAGCTCCTCTGACTCACTGCCATTTGCCATGTTGGAGGCTGGCTCCAACTAGCCCTTGGTCAGTGGCCCCTTCTCAATTTGTGTTGCTCCATTCTCAAGGATGGCGCTTCTCTGTCCTATCGAAATGGGTTGATTCTTTCAATGCTGGAGTAAAAATAAGAGAAAAGGGAAAAGTCAGGAGAAGAGTAAAACAGTAAGTCCATTAGAAAAACCAACTGCAATATTGGACCCTATTGGTGTAGACTTTTATATTTTTATGAGAATGACCTAAAAAATGATTAAGGTGAAACCAAAAAGTCTACTTTTCTACTACATTTCAAAGAGAACTTCTGTTTTTGCCCCGTTTAAAGGATATATAATGGAATTAAAGAAATATACATATGTTATAAACAAGAAAAGCATAATCTAGTTTGTACATCCAGTGAAGAAATGGCCGGGTCAAACGAGGCACAGTATGAAAAGGAACGTTGGATTCAATTTTTAATTCGGCTGAGGGATAAAATAAGGCATTTTGATTCCCAATAAAAAATCGGAGTAACGGCTCTCGCAGCTATACTTTTATAATGAAAATATCAACTCTATCCAATCAATTCGGGTTTATCGCTATGCCGACATCGAAAAAAACTACAAATGCTCAAAAGCTGTTGATAAATGGATTTTTAGGCAGAAAAATAGAGGGAATCGGACTGAAGTCTGTTCTTAAACATTACGATCCTAGCGGTAAAACGGGGACGCAAGAGAGGAAAAACTGCACCCACAGTTTTCCCCCTAGCGTGCCAGTTTTACCGCTAGATTACAATGCAGGCGCTAAAAAAGCTGCCTGCATTGTTACCGCGCGTTAAGCCCCGGAATGCGCGCGGCAGCGCTAAGATCAGCCGCGGCATCCTCTCAATGGAGTCCATAGGACTCCATTGAAGCAGACGCCGGCTTTCACATGACCAGCCGAATCTCGCTGGTCAGCGTAGTGATACGCAGGGGGAGAATGGGGGGACTTTTTCCCCCAGTCTTTCCCTGCTCCCGTCAGACTGAGGAGGCGGACAAAGCCGTGGTCCTCGCTGCGGGACAGGAGGTGAGTATACGATTTTATTTGTTTTTGGCTGGTGTTAACGAAGCAGAATCCGTAAGCACCAAGTCCTGGCTCTGGTTAACGTTTGTTAACTGCGGCCACACGTTAATCAGCGCTAGGACTTGTAATCCTAACGCCGACTTTGCGCTCCCCATGTTAAGTATAGGGAGCAGAAAGTACAGTAACCTCGCGCTGAAAAGCGCAAGGTACCAAACGCAAACGAGTTACTTAACCCGTTAGCGTTTGGATTGTAATTTGCGTTAACTACTTGGGTTAACGTCAACGCTCACGCAGGTGAGCACTAACGTTAGCACCAAGTATGTAATTTGGCCCCTTATTTTTCTAATAGACATGTTTTAAAAGCCTGATTCTGACCCAAAATACGCTTTCGCCGGTGTTTTTCCATGCAAACTTTTTTTCGGATGAGCAGCATTTTTCAAGTATCCGCCTAGGCTGAATTTTTTCAAATATATCAGTCGATATTTCGGGAAAAATACCGTCCACAAGCAACTGATTTTTTTTTTTTCTGGAAAATCTGAAGAATTAGCCTTTTATTGGGAACTGCAATGTTTCGGTCCTAAAACAGGACCTTTCTTCTTTGTGTTAGGGTTCCCAATAAAGCCCTGTTCCACGCCTTGCCACGTGTGTCTGGCACTTTTTCCACTGGATGTACAATTTTTGACTGGTGATCTTGGAATGCTGGAGAACATTGGCCGGTACAATATATCTACATGTGCCCCTCAATGTGTATTAGAATGATCTAATTCGAAAACTGAATTAATTTATAGACCCAAAACAGGCTAAGTTGACATATATAAGGTTATTTACGTCGTTGCAACCACAGTGAATTTCGGCATGCCATAAAGGGAAATTCAAAAGAACGGGAGGGAAAGATCATCGATGAACCTTCATCTGAAGTACTTGAAAACGAGAGAAATCTCAATGTATCCTTCCTGGTAAAATCCTTTCTCCCAAAAAAAAAAAGTTACCCATGTGGATCGCCAAAATTTATCATGGATGCATAAACTTAAATGTTTACAATTTAATAATAATTTTAATAAAAGTGTTTAGTGAATAACCCTAATAATTCAGTCTGAACCATGGGACATTTCCCCAGCATGGCCTGCAGCCATGAACTTCATAACCTTCGTTTTAAGCATAAAAGTAAATCATACTTTGTTTTTAATGGAAAAGCTGCATTCGGCAAACCCTGACACAAACCAGTAAATGGTATATAGCACACAGTTGCAACAATGTAAAATATAGTAGCAATTTATGAAACATTTTTTTACTCTTAGCCGAAATTAAGAATTTCAGATTTATGTAAAAGTGGAATTTCCGAAAGGAAAGTTGCGAAATGCACGTATGAGCGTTATGCAAAGGATGAGATAAAGAAAATGTTTGTTTTTTCTTTGCTTGCCAAGTAGAAGAGTTCTAAAGATCCAAATGCGTCAGACATAAAGATAAAATGCGTCAGCTGTAGAGGGCTCTCGGTATGCTACGTTTTATTGACTCGGAATGCTACGCTTTATTGACTCGGAATGCTACGTTTTATTGACTCGGAATGCTACGCTTTATTGACTCGGAATGCTACGTTTTATTGACTCGGAATGCTACGCTTTATTGACTCGGAATGCTACGTTTTATTGACTCGGAATGCTACGTTTTAATGAGATTGTGTCACGATTTGGGTTTTAATATCTTGCCAACCCAATACCAACCTAAAATTCCCAATTTGCAAAATAACAGCAGGTTTCTAAGATCCTGTTGCTAAACAAGTGTAAAATTCCACACCCGCATATGGTCTTTAAAGACTAGTTACTGTGATACAGTTAAAAAATTCTCCCTACCACCAAAACATGAAGGGCTCTATTACATTCTTTGCGCAAAAAAGCTCGCGCAGCGCGTTAATTTGTGCGCGAAGTGTTAAACGTTAACGAGAGTAAATTAACGCTGGTATTACAATCCGCGCGTATTTTTTCATCCGTCAAAAAATAACGCGTGTAAAGGCTGGGGTCAGATGAACGCAATGCGTTTAGCCGCACTTTATGACGGCCGTGGTAGCAGCAAATGACGTCCAACGCAGGCCCACACACACGAAGTACGGCCGCACGAAAGTTTGCCGCGCAACGCAAGCGGCAAACGAACGCATTTTCGCAAGAACATCGAGCCCCTAGTACTGACGTACAGAGTGCGCTGCGTCCGCATAGTGGCGTGTGTGCGTGATTAGGAGATGTCAGACGCTGCTCATGTCCGGCCAACATAACGTCCAGACACCCAAAGTTTCCTGGTTTGGATACATATGAAATCACGGCTGAAATTGAGCATCGTATGACCGCTATCGCGTATTCCGTGAAAAAGTACGTCCATGCGTTCGGACGCACTTTTTTACGGACAATGCGAAAAATGCGTTTGTCTGACCCTGGCCAAAAAAGATGCGCAAAAACACGTGCGCATTAACGTTGCGTGCCGAAATCAGTGTGCGGACTGTTTTTTTACGCGATTCAGCCAATCAGAATTAAGAACCACAATTGTCTCCCGTTAGGTTTTTGCACCTGTCAAAGTCAATCTGCGTATATATGCTGCAGTAATATTAAAAACACGCACAACTTCTATATTTTATTATTTGGGTATGTGTAGAATGTGTAACTATACTGTGCTGTATTTTTTTTTTGGGCTGGTGTATTTGAGTTCGTCCAGGACGTTCAGATTTGCCTTTAACACCAGCTTTTCAAAGACGTTAAAATTATGCGCGCAAACGCTGTCTGTTAAAATTTGCGCATAGATTGTAATACCATCCGCGTACCAGCGCACAAACGCATTTGCGCTCACAATGTTAAGTATAGGACACGCACAGTACATTACGCTCGCAAAGGGTTCGCACAGGTCCACCCGCGTTAGACGTTAACGCGCATTTTTTGCGTGGACGTTGTAATACGGCGTTCAGCACAACCGGTTTTGCCCCTCGCGTTAATGCGTTATTGCGCACGCGTTAAGATTTGGGTTGGGAATGTAATAGAGCCCGAAATGTCCTTATTGTGTTTATTTGATGTTGCTGATATCTTACATGTGCTTTGTTTTTCTCCTGTATGTTTAGTTAAAATATTTTCCTCTATTTATTTTTAATTAATTTATAAAGTATTTTGCCAGGAAGGATACATTGAGATTTTTCTCGTTTTTCAAGTATGTCCTGGGTTCAAGAACATTGCATTTTTACAGTAGGGGACAGAAATACAGCGTAATAAGTGCAAGATATTAAAAATAAAACACAAATATACAGATTAACACAGAAAATAAATATGTAAGAAATATATTCACAATGTTACATGTTTTACAGGTGCATTCTGTATCAAGGGATTTTAATAGAGGGTCACTGGGTGCATCCATTGTGTAATATTTTGTGTTGTAACCCCCTCCCCCCACCCATACAGTAGCTTTATATCACTTGCTCCTCACTCTTTGGCCTTGGCCATATAATGGTGTCTATGGGTCGATCACTGTCTCAAATCTCATTGTATTGTGTGGGATGTTTTCAGAGGACATCACCAGGGGTAGATTAGAAGTACTTTAAGGTCTCTGTCCTATCTCATTCAGCTGCCAGCTCTTATCTCCAGTAGTCTGAAGAACAATAGCCTCCCTGCAGCCGTATCTAAATATCCCCTCCTACATCAAATTAACTGTCATTACAGTAGATTAGATAAACAAAAGTAATAAAGAATAATCATTGGTAAATGTTGCCTCATGGGAAAAATCCCCAAAATGGAAACGGGCGATAAAATACCTGAATTTATTTTTCCTTTTTACATGCAGTTACTTGATAGAAAAAAATCTGCAGCCTGTGTTTTATAATGTGGTTTTGTTTTGTAAGGCACAAGTAATCTAGATACAGTTTATGGAAGGTGTAGTGTCCATTTAAAGAGACACGAATATCAAACAGGGATATAATCTGAAACAGAAATGCGAAATATAGGGTGATATCACACATGTACCAATTTGTGCGCTAATAAAATTGAAGGATACAGGAGAGCTATTTGTTCTCAGTATCCTTCTTTATGTGAGGAGAGGGTGCAGTGGACTGTTTTGAAAGGAAGGGTAAGTACGGAATTTATTAAAAAATTTCAGTTTTTTTGTGATTATGGGCAGAGAGGCAGCTAAATCGCCAAGCACTGCAGGAGTGGAGCGCTCGGTATTTATGGGAAGAGGACTTTCCATTGTAGTGGGTCCTTCCACCTCAGCACTCAATAGGAAAGCCGGGCCATTACTGGACATCATTGGCATCAATTCGGAGACAATGTTCTGAGGCATAACGCTGTGCGGCATCGGGTGGTGCTCGCAGATGGACCATCTGCACATATGGGTGACCAGAAGGACACAGACGGCGGATAATCTTGGACCATGGTGGTGGCATGGGGAAGACCTTGGAGTTTCCTGGACATTGGAGGGGTATCTCCAGGGCCGGATTAAGATCTCTATGGGCCTGGAGCTGTAGATTTTGCTGGGCTTTTTTTGGAATTTAGTGAAATTAAAACATATTTTAGGTTATTTAATAGTGCAGATATGGGTATATCTAATGAGGTAGTTACTCTAATGAGGTAGATTAATTTTTCAATCTGATTTCTATCATTTAAAGCGTGTAAAATTATTTTTTCCCATTTTATTACCCAAACCTTTGTGGTTATATATTCTATAGGGAATTCTTGTTAAAAAAAAGTGAAATAGGAACCTGTTACTGTATTTTTCTGCGAAAATATACAATTTTAATTTAAAAAAATGAAAACAAAATGAAATATTTCCCTTGTTTTGGAGGATGGTGTTTTATGAATAATATGACTACGTACAAAACACTGACCTTGTTCCCAGAGTGGGAAATTGAAAGGTGAGTAATGGCAGTGGTATTGCTAATTTTATGTGTGACAAATGGACAATACCATCGCTTTGGAACTAAAAATAAATAAAGAAAGTTGTTTTTTTTTTGTTTACTTTTAGATTTTACATGGTCATGTTTTCGTATTAAAGGAACACTCCACTCAAAAATCCCCCCCCCCATTTTTTTTTTTAAAATCCACTTGTTTCCAGCGGCATCTTTTTTTTATATATACTCACCTCCCTCCTCTTCCGCTCCCGTCCTTCTTGCTTCTACTTGCCTTCTGGTTTACGTGAGAAGCGCGCATGCGCTCCTCTCACGTAAGCCAGCCAATCGGCAGCCTTCCTCCCGGCTCCCTCTGAGGATTAGTGTTGCGCGCAAGAGGATGTGCGCAACACTAACCCTCAGCCGCTGCCGCCAGCTACTGCGGCGAGTTGGAGACGTCATCGCGCTGAAAGCGCGATGCCGTCTCCTACTCGGTAATAGTCGGCAGAAGCGGGAAATCTGAATCCTGCTCTGCTGACTGACAGCTGGGAGGGCGGAGTAAACTCCTCCGCGTCTCTCAGCTGTTTTCAGCTTTTTCAGCTGAACTGCTGAGCGGAGGGAGGGGGACAGAGGGTGGCATACTCCGGGCATCATGACCACCTAAAAAAGCTTAGGTGGTCATGTTGCCTAGAGTATCCCTTTAATGCAAAGGCCAGACTCTGTCAAATGATGCCGCACTTGATCTTGTGAGTGCTCTTCGCTGTAGTGAAACACTGCGGAATACAGCGCTGCGGAATATGCCGCCGCTTTATAAATAAAGAATAATAATAATAGTGCGGAAGTTTAGGTTTTTGATGTAATAATTCTGTGTTAGAAAGAAAAAATTAAATAAATATTTTATTTTTAGTGTTACATACAACCTGGTCATGTTTGATATCATTGGAAAGGCCATACTCAGGCCTTTCCAGTGATACCTCACATGACCCTGTAACTGCTATGGAGTTGGAGATATATGGGTCCAAATGTCCATAAATGCAGATATAGTTAGTTATCTTTTCTCTGGGCCTATTCTGGGGCATGGGCCTGGAGCTGGTGCTCCATCAGCCCCTATGTTAATCCGGCCCTGGGTATCGCCTTGGGGTGCCATGACAAACAGCTAAATTGCAACAAGGTTGGAATATCAGGTACAAAGCGAAAAAGTGTGGCTACCACGGAGTGGGCTTACCCGGGTCGTGCTGGTAGCTGGGTGCTCCAAGGAAAGGGATCCGTTGTCCCATGTGCACATCCAAAGAAGTAACAGTGTTGCCCACTGGTACTTCTTTAGGGTTGGAGTATCGTTATCGGGGAAGCCGTTATAGCGTTATCAGTAGGAGTGAAGTCCATATTCTAGATATCTGGTCATGCAGCCAGGCATAGGATCGCTTCCTAGAAAGCTCAAACGGCTAACGTTGCGTAAATGTTCTTGACATGAAACACAAATTATGAGAGCTGTAGTCATAGAGCAGCTGTAAGACCACGGATTGACTCGCCCCGGGGTACACTGGTATTTATAGAAGCGCAGGATTACAAACCAAGGGAAAATAACAAGACACACGGCCAAAACTAGGGACTATCCCTTGAAACACGAAACAGTTGGCGGGTGTGACATTTGCGTTCATTCTTACAATGTATCCCCGGTGGTTCTCATCTGCTGCTATTTTTAAATGAGAAATGACATGTTTGCCACTGAGGAATGCTTAATAATTTGTGGCCTATATGCGTGTGGAAGGAGGTAGCAAGAAATGAATTCTGTTGTTTGCTTTTTTTTTTCTCCCATGAATTTATGAGGAATCATAAACTTATTTTTAAATGCGTTTGTATAAATCTCGTCATCTGAGTCACCGATAGAAATCAGAATGACAAAACTCCCTCGTAAACCTACCAACTATGTAGATCTTAAGGCTGGTGTCAGACGAGCGTACTATATGCGCCCGTGCCTCCCGGCGTCCATCGCAGCGTTGTGATGCTGCGACGGGGCCAGCCACACGCTGTTGCGTGCTCACAAATTGCGCGCGTTACAGCGGCCGTGCAGCAAACCTCCCCGTCGAAGCACTACGGCGCGCGTTCGACGAGGCTGCAAAGCGCGATCCTCCATAGGAGGATCGAGCCTCGCAGTGCTGAGCGCATTAACTGCAGTCAGCAAGGAGGCCAGACAGGTGTCAGAGTGGATGGAATGTCCACTCTCACGGATGTTCCTTCCGCTCTTAAAGACGCTCGTCTGACCCCGGCCTTAAGGCCTGGTTCACACCTGGGCGTTTTACAGCACGTTCCTACATCCAGTTTCCTCCACCCAGTATCACCAGCAGCTGAGATTTTTGAATTTCCCGCCTGCCGGTCACCAGATCGCTCACTAGTGACGTCAACACAGAGAGCGTGCTCACACTCTGAGAACGCCCGCGATAGCAAGCTGTCTCAGAGGCAGCGATGTGTCAGATCTGTGCACACGCGGGCAGCTCCAATCCATCATTCTGCACAGGCGCTACAGAGCCTGCATACGTCAAGTGCATAACTCCGTTGCGATGCGCAATTTCAGTCCCTACACTACGCAAGATGCGCAGGAGCGCTAATTTCATAGTAAAGGTTCAGGGACATCTGGATTCGGAAGATCCTGAGCTGAAGAAGATGAGGAGCTGCGCTTGGCAAAGGGAGACAAGGTGGGTAACATCACTTAAAATAAAACCTAAATAAAAAGTAGTGAGGCGGAAGTTATCAGCAGCTTCTGTCCAATTATTGAAGGGCAAAAAGAAATCTATTTTTGGCAGAATATCCCGTTAAAATGATTTGCCTAGCCCTGCGTTAATACGCTGGTTAATTTACCCAGAATACATTGCTAAACAAGTATTGATTTCTATTTATTTATTTTATTGTTGTTGAATAATGGCCCCTGGCACGTTACTTATCGCAATGACGCGCTTCTCCATCAGAGATTCCAGTGAAGCCAAATTTTGGCACCTTCCAAAGTACGTGTGTGTCATAACCAGAGGTGGACTGCCAGCTCTTGTGACCCCCTGGGTTATAGGAGATCATGGGGTCCCTTATTATTATTCTTTATTTATATAGCGCCACATATTCCGCAGCACTTTACAAGACAAGTGTGCAAGGAGTTGATACATTATTACAATACCACACAAGGATGATGCCCCGATTCAGGGAGCTTACAATCTATGAGATGTACCGGGGTCAAGTCCAACGCAGTTCCTGCACTATTTTTGCAGAGGGAACTGAGTTCCCTTTGGTCCCCCACACTATAAAGCTTGTATTCAGGTGTTCAATCCTTGTTAAATCTTATATTTATTGTGACTTACCATATAGTTTTGCTAAAATTCATATATACATAAAAATATCAGAATTGAGTGTGTGTTTGTGCCAAGTGTGAGATGATAACTGCTAATAGGAGGACAGAAATCTTGGTTAGCTCCCTCACTTCTTTTTTTTATTATTATTATTATTTATTTATAAAGCGCCAGCATATTCCGCAGCGCTGTACAATAAGCACAGTATAGACGGGTTACAATACATTGAACAACATTTGACAAACAGTACAGGAGGAGATGAGGGCCCTATTCCCGTAGGAACTCACAATCTAGGAGGGTTGGGGTTGGAAACAGGAGGAGAGGACTGTAAGGTGAGAGTGATTGATGGTTGCGTCAGTGAGTTGGGTGGTAGGCTTCCTAAATAGGAATGTTTTAAGGGAGCGTTTTGAAGGAAGAGAAGTTAGGGGAAAGTCTGACAGTACGAGGGAGAGCGTTCCAGAGAGTGGGGGCTGCGCGTGAGAAATCCTGCAGTCTATCATGGGAAGAGGTGATGCGGGGAGAAGCTAGGCGCAGGTCACTGTTTGACCTTAGGGAGCGGGCCGGGGTGTATTTGGTGATTAGTGAGGACAGGTAGTGGGGCGCTGAGTTAGTGAGGGTTTTGTAGGTAAGGATAAGGATTTTGAAGTTAATTCTGCAGTGGATGGGGAGCCAGTGAAGGGACTCGCAGAGGGGAGCGGCAGAGACAGAGCGGCGGGTGAGGTGAATTAGCCTGGCGGAGGCGTTCAGGATGGATTGTAGGGGGGAGAGGCGGGACAGAGGGAGGCCAGATAAGAGATTATTGCAATAGTCGAGTCGGGACTTGCCCCTTGAGATGTAGAAGTATTTTGTGAGGTAGGTGCATCCATATCATTAGGTGTCTTGCCCAAGGACACTCGCTGGTGGGATCGAGTCATCTTTCCATGATTGTAGAGCAGCGACCTGGTGGTTAGGTTGAACCCGCTTCTCGTAAAGTCTAGACTTGCTTCTCCAGTTGTATTGGAGGGATGTGCTGAACGGGATTTGACTTGCTTCTCCACGGTTGAAGAGCCGTTACCACTTTACTCCACAGCTGATATTGTGTGGTAGGCAAGTATGTACCGTTAGGTGTCTTGCCCAAGGACACTTACTGGAGAGGTGCTCTCGCTGGGATTCGAACCTGGGTCTCCACAGTCATAGAGCAGTGATGTTACCCCCCACTCCATCCAGCTGGTACATTGTGTCTTCCCACATGCAAGTCACAACCACATAAAGCACCGCAAACATGTTCATTGCTAAATTACAGAAATTACTTCTCCAAACTATTTTTTGAAAATGAAAACATTGAAGCTGTTGCGCTGCGGGAGCCATCACTTACCGCTATAATGTGGATAGCAAAAGTCTACACAAACCTGTTAAAATGTCAGGTTTCTGTGATGTAAAAATATGAGACTAAGATAAATCATTTCAGAACTTCTTCCACCTTTAACGTGACCATAAACTGTATAACTCAATGAAAAACAAACTGGAGGGAAATAAAAACAAAAACTAAAATAATATGGTTGTATAAGTGTGCACACCCTTAGGCCCGTGTCAGACGAACAAAGTGATCACATCCGTGTTGCTGCACAGTTTAACGTCCGTCGTAGCATAAAAACATGAGCAATAGAGACCCACACACGAAGTACGCCCGTACAGAACAGCGCACACACACAACGCACGTGGCAAACGGATGCAAGTTAGGCAAGAACGTCAAACCGCTAGAACGGACGCATGACGACCGCGTAGTGTTCTGTGTGAGTGATGAGATGTCAGACGCAGCGCATTTGCGACGTCCAGCACCTTGACGCACACAATGGCTTTTCATATCATGTATCAATTTTTATCATTTTTCATATTAACCACTCGGCTGCCAAGGACACGCTCAGCGCGTCCTGCCAAGTGCACCTCCTGTGCTACGGACGCGCTGAGTGTGTCCTAGCACAGGAGGCAGCAATCAGCCGGGATTCCGGCTGATTGCTGCCCCCCCCCCCCGGTGTGGGCTGACATCTAGCATGTCTAGCATGTCAGCCCGGCACTCCGGGGGGAATTAAGATGTCATTGCGGCGGCGCGATGACATCTATTTGAGGCCCCCCCGCGAGTGCGGAGGAGGTGCCTGAAAGGCAGGGGGAGGTCCTTCGGACCTCTCTCCCTCCCGATCGCCGGGGGCCACAGGGTTAAGGCAGGCACGGTTTGGAAGGGCACAGCCTGCCCTTCCAAACCGTGCCTGCCTTTAACCCCTTGGGTGCCGGATCACGATTCGGCGCCGAAAAGCACCGAATCGTGATCCTCTCCCGGAGCTGGCCGACATCTTGGATGTCGGCCAAGCTTCTGGGAGATCCCCCTGAGGACTGGCATCATCGTGCATAGCACGATGACACCAGTCCTGGAGATAACCCCTAACTGCCACCAATGGTGGAGATAGGGGTTACAATGAACCCCCTATCTCCCGATCCGTGGCAGCTAGGGGTTAATCTTTGGTATTGCTGGATCGACCAGAGCATGGCCTTTCCAACGATACCAAACATGACCAAGTAAAAGTAAAAAATAAAAAAATAAAAAAAACAAGTTTTTATTTTTTTATTTGTTAATGCAGCAATATTGTTCCCATTTCAATTATAATGTGAACAATGATGCTGCACTAACGATTTTTGTATGCGGTGCGTTTGATAAAAATAGTGAAATTTTCCCCCAAAAAAAGTGGCCCCCAAAACGAGTCCCCATTTCTAATTTTTTTAACAAGCGCACCCCATAGAAAATATAACCGCAATTGCTCGCATGTTAAAATGTGGGGAAAAAAAACAACTTTACAGGTTGTAAATTATTGAAAAATTCTAATTTTATTGCATTTTTTGTTATATTATACAGACAGCACATAACGTATACATATAATAATGACATATTATGAATCTGCCGAGTCTGCCGGAAAGAGCGATATATAATATGTCTGGGTCATATATTAAAATAAGGCTTCAAAACGCGGTTAAACATGATGAGCAAAACCGGTACAAATGAGCTCAGCACAGAGGCGTGAAATGGCTCAGCAGCGAAAGGGTTAATTTTTATTTCCCATAGTTCCCTTTTTTTTCCTACATCCGTCATCACAAACGGATCGTGTAGTGTCTACAGTATCTTCTGTCAGTACGTCCGTCTGTTGTGCACGCACGCAGAGTGCGCTCGTCTGACATTAGCCTTAAACTAATACTTTGTTGAAGCACCTTTTGATTTTCTTCCAGCGCTCAGTCTTTATGGGTAGGGGGTCTATCAGCATGGCACATCTTGACTTGGCAATATTTGCCCACTCTTCTTTGCAAAAACACTCCAAATCTGTCAGATTGCGAGGGCTTCTCCTGTGCACAGCCCTCTTCAGATCACCCACGCAGATTTTACCATGGGATTCAGGTCTGGGCTCTGTTGGGGCCATTCCAAAACTTTAATCTTCTTCTGGTGAAGCCATTCCTGTATTGATTTGGACTGTGGATGTAGGCTTTGAGTCGTTGCTGTGCTGAAAGACGAAGTTCCTCTTCATGTTCAGCTTTCTAGCAGAAGCCGGAAGATTTTGTGCCAATATTGACTGGTATTTGGGCCTGTTCATAATTCCCTCTACCTTGACTAAGGCCCCAGTTCCAGCCGAAGAAAATGAGCCCCAAAGCTTGATGCTGCCAGTGCCACCACCATGCGTCACTGTGGTTTTGGTATTCTTTTGGTGATGTACAGTGGTGTTTTTGTGCCAAACATATCTTTTGGAATTATGGCCAAAAAGTTCAACCTTGGTTTCATCAGACCAGAACACATTTTCCCACATGCGTTCAGGAGACTTCAGATGTGTTTTTGCAAAAGTTAGCCGGGCTTGGATGTTTTTCATTGTAAGAAAAGACTTCCGTCTTGCCGCTCTACCCTATAGCCCAGACATATGAAGAATACGGGAGATTGTTGTCACATGTACCACACAGCCAGTACTGGTCAGATATTCCTGCAGCTCCTTTAATGTCCTCTTGGCAACCTCCCTGACCAGTTTTCGTTTTGTCTTTTCATCACATTTGGAGGGACGTCCAGTTTTGGTAATGTCACTGTTGCGCCATATTTTCTCCACTTGATGGTGACCGTCTTCACTGTGTTCCATGGTTTATCGAATGCCTTGGAAAAATTATTTTGTACCTGCTCCTGACAGATGCCTTGTAACGATGAGATCCCTCTGATGTTTTGGAAGCTTCTCTGCAGACCATGGCTTTTGCTGTAGGATGCGACTAAGAAAATGTCAGGAAAGACCTACTAGAACAGCTGAGCTTTATTTGGGGTTAATCAGAGAGGCCCTTTAAATGATGGCCGGTGTGTACTGACTCCTATTTAACATGATTTTGAATGTGATTGCTTAATTCTGAACTCAGCTACACCCCCAGATATAAGAGGGTGTGCACACTTACACAACCATATTATTTTAGGGCCACATTACAATCTCCACGCTAAAACGGGGGCGGTAGGGAGAAAAACTACGCCCGCAGTTTACTCCCTCCTGCCCCCGTTATAGCGTGGAATTACAATGCAGGCGCTTAAAAAGCTGCCTGCATTGTTACCGCGCGCTATGCCCCTGGATGCTCGCGGCAGCGATGAGCGCAGCCGCGAGCATCCACTCGATGGAGTCCATAGGACTCCATTGAGCCAGACGCCGGCGGTCACACGACCTGCCGGATCTCGCCTCGTGAGATCCGACCGGTCAGTGTAGTGATACGCAAGGAGAGACTGGGGGGACTTTTCCCCCAGTCTCTCCCTGCTCCTGCCGGACGGAGGAGGCGGTTGGAGCCACGGTACTCGCTGCGGGAGGTGAGTATCTGATTCTTTTTATTTATTTTTTTCGCCTGGTGTTAACAGATTCTGCAGAAGCGGAATCCGTTAACACCAAGTCCTGGCTGTGGTTAACTTTCCGCTAACCAGAGCCGGATGTTAATCAGCGTTAGGAGTTTGTAATCCAGCGCTGATCGACACTTTGCGCTCCCCATGTTAAGTATAGGGAGCGCAAAGTACAGTAACCTCGCGCTGAAAAGCGCAAGATACCAAACGCAAACGGGTTGCTTAACCTGTTTGCGTTTGGATTGTAATATGCGGTAAACACCGTGACTAACGTTAATGCTCACGCAGGTGAGCGCTAACGTTAGTAACAAGATTGTAATGTGGCCCTTAAAGATTTCACTTTGGTTTTTCCATTGAGTTATACAGTTTATGGTCACGTTAAAGGTGGGAGACGTTCTGAAATGATTTATCTTAGTCTTATTTTTTTACATCACAGAAACCAGACATTTTAACAGGTTTGTGTAGACTTTTGCTATCCACTGTGCCAACTAGGGGCTACATTACATTGTCCGCGCTAAAACGGGGACACAAAGGAGAAAAACCTGCGCCTGCAGGTCTCTCCTTTGCGCCCCCGTTTTAGCATGGAATTACAATGCAGGCGCTAGAAAAGCTGCCTGCATTGTTAACGGGCGTTAAGCACTGCCGCGAGCATCCACTCGATGGAGTCCATAGGACTGCATTGAGGGAGACCCTGACAGTCACATGACCTGCCGGATCTTGCCTCGTGAGATAATGTAATATAATCTCTACGTGCTGTATATAACTATACCAGCCCCATTATAACAGTGAGTAAGTGATGGCTCCCGCAGCGCAACAGCTTCTAGGTTTTCATTTTCAAAATAGTTTGGAGAAGTAATTTCTGTAGTTTAGCAATGACCGTGTTTGCGGCGCTTTATGTGTGTGTGACCTGCATGTGGGAAGGCACAATAGGGGGCCCCATGATCTCCTATTGTCCAGGGGTCACAAGCTGTCAGTCCACCTCTGGTTATGACACACACGTACGCGTTGTCTTTGGAAGGTGCCAAAATTCTAATCTAAGTATTCCAAAAGGGAAAATGAATTTGTTTTATTTACTGGTTTCCAGGATTGCGGCCCAAAGGGAGAACCACCAACACCGGATTGGAGATGGGAGACAAAGAACTGAAGTTTAAAGCCACAACATGGACCCAGGACAGGTCAGACGGTGTCAAAGGCTCTAATACCTAAGCCAGGTTTGCATGCGGCTCCAAAAAGGGTGAGTGCGTTTCATATCTTACCACGTAGATATGTGGCCAGCCGCACTATGATCACTATTCTTTTTGTTTAACCTCGATGTTTGCAAGTACGGGCAAAGGGGAGAAATCTGTACCGCACTATAGACTGAATATGGACTGATTACGGTGGCTTGAGAACGTACATTGAGCTTAACAAGAGAAAAAAGATAAAAAAGATGTCATCTGCGCTCATTTCTATATATTTCCATGTACAACGAAACACTATCAGGAGGTTTTAGTTTGTTTTAATGGCCATTGAAACGTAAACTCGCTCGCCCCGTCAAGGCACCTCTTTGAAGAGCGAGTCTTAACCAATGTACCAAAAGCTGCTCTTCTGAGCAACTACAGCTTTTGGTACATTGGTTAGGACTCGCTCCTCAAAGAGGTGCCTTGACGGGGCGAGCGAGCTTACGTTTCAATGGCCATTAAAACAAACTAAAACCTCCTGATAGTGTTTTGTTGTACATGGAAATATATAGAAATGAGCGCGAATGACATCTTTTTTTCTCTTGTTATGTTTTATACATGAACTGGGCTGTTACTCCTGGCTGTTGCAGCCGCTCTGGTGAGTACAGGCGCGACACCATTTTCTCTGTATGTATGTACATTGAGCTATGCCTTCCTGAAACTACTGTTACAAACATATTCAAGATCCAGTTAAGGCCAACTGCTAAGGGGCGAGTAAAGAACCTTGGCTTTTGATATTGATTTTTGTATATTTAAGATTTCATACTCCCTTCAACCTTTACCTCTGGTTCATCGTTTTCTGCAGACAGGCCCTGGTATTCCTCCTATGTATTGTCCATTAATTGATTGTATTATGCATATTTGGGGTACTCTTTTTTTTTCCTTGCCAAGCATCATTGACTTAACATCTGAAGGTATCCCACAACCAAGCGTTGTTTTGGTGATGGGTCATTGTTTCTAGCAGCGTTATTTTCTGGTTATGGTCCAGCTAGTGACGTCCTGATCCTGATGCCTTCTATTTATTGTTTTTTTACATTCCTGAGGCTCGCAAGGTTTTTATTTTTATTCAGTGCCTGTATAGGGCTCTATTAAATTCTTCGCGCAAACGTTAACGCGCGTGCAAAAACGCATTAACGCGAGGGGAAAAACCCTTCGTGCTGAACGTCGTATTACGACGTTCGCGCACAAAATGCGCGTTAACGTCTAACGCGAGTGACCCCGCGCGAACCCTTTACGAGCGCAATTTAGTGCGCGCATCCTATACTTAACATTGTGAACGCAAATGTGTTTGTGCGCTGGTGCGCGCATGGTATTACAATCTTAGCGCAAAATTTAACGGACAACGTTTGCGCGCATAATTTTAACGTCTTTGAAATGCTGGTGGTAACGGCAAATTGTAACAACCTGACCGTACCAAACTGCGGATTCACAACGGAGAACGTCGATGCGCACGTTATTTTTACTAGATCCGTAAAATGACGGCCATTACCTTGTCGTCCGTCAGAACATACGTCTGTTGTGTGCAGTCTGCACAAAAATGCATTCATCTGACGGACTCACGTTAAAAATTACATTGCGCTCACTGATTTCTGCGCGCAACGTTACTTTGCGCGCATTTGTGCGCATTGGTTTTACGAGCGCAATTTCCCGACGGATGAAAAAATGCGCGAGGAATGTAATTCCAGCGGTGATTTTCGTGCGTTAACGTTTAACGCTTCGCGCAAAAAAAATAGCGCTGTGCGTGCGCTTTTGCGCGATGAATTTAATAGAGCCCATAGTATTTAAAGGGATACTCTAGGCAACATGACCACCTAAGCTTTTTTAGGTGGTCATGATGCACGGAGTATGCCGCCCTCTGTCCCCCTCCCTCCGCTCAGCAGTTCAGCTGAAAAAGCTGAAAACAGCTGAGAGACGCGGAGGAGTTTACTCCGCCCTCCCAGCTATCAGTCAGCAGAGCGGGATTCAGATTTCCCGCTTCTGCCGACTATTGCCGAGTAGGAGACGGCATCGCGCTTTCAGCGAGATGACGTCTCCAACTCGCCGCAGTAGCTGGCGGCAGCGGCTGAGGGTTAGTGTTGCACGCATCCTCTTGCGCGCAACACTAATCCTCAGAGGGAGCCGGGAGGAAGCCTGCCGATTGGCTGGCTTACGTGAGAGGCGCGCATGCGCGCTTCTCACGTAAACCAGAAGGCAAGAAGAAGAAGGACGGGAGCGGAAGAGGAGGGAGGTGAGTATAAAAAAAAAAACGCCGCTGGAAACAAGTGGATTTTAGGGTAAGTATTACAGTTACAAAAAAATAAATAATAACTTTTTATTAAGGGAATAGGGATAGATTAGGATAAAAAAACGGGGGGGGGGTGATTTTTGAGTAGAGTGTTCCTTTAATTCTTTATTCAGAACACAGACACCAGGGTTATTTTAGGGACAGACCAGAAAGCAATGAGGAGTAGGAGACACAACAGGGCATCTGCCTAGCACTTCCTCAGTATGTCTGGTTTTTGATCCTCCCTTCAACCCCTACCTCTGGTTCATTGTGTTCTGCAGGCAGGCCCTGGCATTTCCCCCCTGCCCTATAAATTGTTCATTAATTGATTGCATTAAGTATATTTGGGCTACGGGGATACTCTTTGCCAAGCGTCATTGACCAAATATTTGAAGGTATCCCACAACTATTGTTGTTCATTATGAAATGAGCGTCTTTTTGTATTTAATAAAAAATTTCTGTATTTGTATGCCTAACCCAGCTCACTTCATCGGATTTTTGTCCAAGTGAGTCCCTTTCATTCCTTGTTTTTAAGATTTTATACACAGACTTTTTAAATGCCCTTTAACCCCTTAGGGACCGGGCGGTTTTACACAAATCTGTCCTTTAGGCTAGGGTCAAACGAAAGCATTTTTACACGCGAACGTAAAAAAGTGCGTCCGAACGAATTGACGTATTTTTTCACGGAGTGCGCGAAAACGGTCATACGATGCGCATTTTTCGTGCGTGATTTTTTCGGATCGTCAATAAAACTCTTTTTGCGTCTGGACGTTATGTAGGCTGGACATTAGCAGTGTCTGACATCTCCTAATCACGCAAACACGCCGCTATGACGCAGCTGCGCACTCAGTACGTCAGTACTAGCGGTTCGGCGTTCTCGAAAAAATGCGTTCGTTTTCCACTTGCGTTGCGCGGCCGGACTTTCGTGCGACCGTACTTCGTATAGTGGCCGCCATTGCCCGTCATCTGCTGCTAGTGCGGCCGTGATTAAGTGCGCCAGAACGCACGTTAAAAGTGCGCTGGTCTGACCCCAGCCTTAGTGACCGCTGCTGTTTTTACGTTTCTGCGCTGTTCGTGTTTAGGTCAAATTTTCCTCTTACTCGTTTATGCAACCCACACATATTATACACAGTTTTCTCCGCCATTAAATGGACTTTCTAAAAATACCATTATTTCCATCATATCCTATAATTTACTATTAAAAAAATATGAAATCTGATGAAAAAATGGTAAAAACATACTTTTTCGTAATTTAATCCCCAAAATCTACAACTGACAAAAAAGACCCCGGCTAAATAGTTTCACAATTTTGTTCCGAGAATAGAAATACCCAAATTTTACATGTTTTTGCTTTTTAACCCCTTCACTGCTGAGCCAGTTCACCTATGTGCGCTGAGCTCATTCTGACCGTTTTATGCCCATTATTTTTAGATGACAGCCTAGATCCTATTTAACTAAACCCCCCCAGGCAAAAAAAAATATTATTATTTAAAAAAAAAAAATTATTTTAATTTTTTTTTTGTCTTTTTTTTTTTACATCAAACCTAATCATGTTTGTTATCATTGGAAAGGCCATGACCAGGCCTTTCCAATGATGTCAAACATGACCCTCTAGCTGCCACGGATCGGGAGATAGGGGGATCCTTTGGATTCCTTTATCTCCCCTTGGCAGCTAAGGGGTTAACTGGCCCACTGATATCCTCACACATATGGTGGGGATGTCAGTGGGTGGGGGGGATCAGGAGGCCTGGCTGACATCCAAGATGTCAGCCACCGCCATGTTTAAATCGCGACTCCACGCCGATTTGCGCCTAGTCGCGATCTGGCAGCGAAACTGTTAACTTTTACACTGCTGAAAAGGGAAGACTCTCCCCTTTCCAGTGGTGTAAAAAGTTTCTAGCTGCCATGGTTGGAGAGATAGAGCCCCCCCACTTCCTGGTTTTAATGCAGGCGCCAGGGGGAGGACAACGCCTGCCGATGACGTCACCACGCAGCGTGGTGAGGTCATCGTGCTCGCCAGCCCCTCTAAAGCAGAGGGGCAGGCTTCCTCCCTGCCAGATCTCCGTTTGGAACCAGCAGGGAGGTAAGTATTCGGGCGGGAGGGAGGTTAGGAGCCGCTGACGTACTGTATACGTCTGCGGGTCTAAGGGAGACCCGTGGGCAGGACGTACATAGTACGTCAGCGGTCCTTAAGGGGTTAATGACTCTCTACAGCGGCACTTTGGGCAATATTGCATATGCAAACTTAGACACATTTTATTTATATTTTGATATATTTATACATTTCGATACATTTTATATCTCATGTATTTCTGAGATTTATGAATTTAGAGTGTTCTGGACTCAATAGATTTTTTGGGGGGGGGTGTTTCTGGGCTTGTCTATGCAGCTCTTTTCCCTTTGAAGTATTGATCCTAGTATGTATTGAAGATATTGGTGTATATCACCCGCACTCAGGCAGCGGTTTGTTCTTTTAAATCATTAGTATACAGGCGCTTCTTAGGATGGTTTTACGTAACTAGTGAAGTTTTGTATACTCAGAATAATTTATTTTTCGAAAAAAATAATAATCACTTTTTTACGTTTTAGATTTTTTTTATACAGAAAGTTTTCGTGTGGTTAATTTCTGGATTACACTTGTAATCATTTAATTTATGGTCATTTTATTAGCCTCGTTTATTAGGAAAATGTCTATAAAGTGTATTCCCTATATATGGGATCGTCTACATATTTTGGAGGTAGTGTTGCCATGTAGACATGTTCCTATTAATGATTAAAAACATTCATGTTTCCAGTCTGGCGCCCCACCAACTTGCAATGTCACCAGCTGCCACTGTCTGTGGCATGTAGGCAAGCTGCACAGGATTTGCCAGGGCCCCCTTTACATATCATAGCCCAGGCCTCAAAATTTCCACTCGCCTGCTCGCCTTTGGCGAGTAAAAATTACATGAGGGCGAGTGGGAATGCAGAGGCAGGCAGGGCAGGATAGGGGTTAGGTGGGGCAAATAGTAGCGAGTACCTCTTAAGTCCTGGCTAGTAGCTTGGGACTTGAAATTTTGAGCCCTGTCATAGCCTGTTGATGGAGGGCCTGCCTCCAAGGAACATACCATCTACAAGGTGAGTTGGAGGTGCACAAATTCGGGACACTTTAAAGGTCAAGGCTGGCCTGCAGCAAGATTGTTGCAGAGAATGTATATAAAATAATCACATGGCGGCTCTACATGCCCTTCTTGGGTCTTCTAGCCTTATGCCCTCATCCATGTCCTTAGGTCCTCCTCAGGAGCCCCTGAGTGTATGAGGAATGCCACTTTTTCTTGGACATTAGTCCACACTTTTTGTCGTCCTCCCACCTCCCAGTGGTCCACTTTCTTTCTGGAACGGTGAATGACTTTTCGTTGATTGATGTGCCGCCTTTCTGGATTATGTGCCCTCCCTGCTATTATTCTTTCACCATATGTGTTTTCTGTTGTGTTTCTGTGCAAATTTTTCAAAAATAAAGAATATATGGAGAAAGAAAATGCTCACGCGGTAGCGTATGTACCCTAGCAGTGTGGCTTCTGTGTTCTCTGACTTTCTTCTTGTAGCACAAGTAGCATCACCAGGGCAACAAATCTGCAGACTAAACCAGATAAAGCATAAAAATGCAAATATAAAAATAACTTTGGGAAGGGGGGGGAGGTATATTGTACCTAGCGGCTTTAAATCTCCATCACATAAGCTTTTCTACGGGCCAATATCTTCCTCAAGGCTTGTGATCGAAGCATCTTAGTGTTTATGTGTTGGGACCTAGGAATAATCTTTACATGAAGAGAGTAGGACACGTTATAAGAGGCCTAAGCATCCGTCCTGACAACGGTCCGGTACTCTTGCTGGTGCTGCCAAACCCGTAAAACATACATGATGGATGATGAAAGGAGCACTGGGAATAGCTGTAAACTTTATTGTAGCCAAGAAGAAAAAGCGATGTTTTGGTCTAGGTCAGGAATTTTAAACTTTGGCCACCCCCAAATGTTCCTGAACTACACTTCCCATGATTCTCTGGCCATCTGTTGCATTCAAAGAATTCTGGGAACTGTAGGCCGTCAACATCTGGGGGGCCAGAGTTCGAGACCCCTTGGTCTAGGTGACCTTAAGTGTGCTTGGGTGAGTATGGTCACCTAGACTGAAACATCGCCTTTCTTCTCCTTTACAATAAAGTTTTCCTGTGGCTATCCCCAGCGTGCCTCTCGGCATCTATCTTGTAGGAATAATGGCATTCGACTGCTGGTGGTACGAAAATATGGCCTCTTAAAACGGTGCATCATTATAGTGCCAATTCATGTATAGCACTTGGCACCATTATGGTGAAAGTCCTAAAAATGGTCATTATTCTCCACACATTCTTGGTGTGCTCTTTACAGATATGTACCCCTTAACACAGGGCTATCAGATTCCGGCCCCCCAGATATTGATGCCTACAATTCAAATGCAATGCATTTGAATGCAACAGATGGGCAGGGAATCATAGGAGTCCATAGTTCAGAAATATCTGGGGAGGCCGGAGTTCGATAGCCCTACCTTAACCCACTCAGATATTAAACATGCATAGAAACCTAGAAAATGTCGGCTGATAAGAACCTTTCGGCCCATCTAGTCTGCCCAATTACATGGATACTTTACCTGGATTTATCTTTTGTTTAGGATAGCCTTATGCCTATCCCATGCTTGCTTAAATTCAATTACTGTTTTGGCCTCTACCACTTCTACTGGAAGGCTGTTCCATGTATCCACCACCCTCTCAGTAAAATAATGCTTCCTGATGTTACTTTTAAACCTTTGCCCCTCTAATCTAAGACTATGTCCTCTTGTTTTGCTACTTTGTTTCCTTTTAAATATACTCCCTTCCTCTACCTTGTGGATTCCCTTTACGTATTTAAATGTTTCTATCATATCTCCTCTGTCTCGTCTTTTTTCCAAGCTGTACATGTTAAGATCATTAAGCCTTTCCTGGTAACTTTTCTCCTTCAAGCCGTACACCATTTTAGTAGCCCTTCTCTGAACTCTCTCTAAGATGTCTATATCCTTCTGGAGATACGGTCTCCAGTACTGCACACAGTACTCCAAGTGAGGTCTCACCAGTGCTCTGTACAGTGGCATGAGCACTTCCCTTTTCCTACATAGCCACTGCAGATGACCATCAATGAGTGGAAACTGAGAATCAGCCTAGCTAACCATAATAATATTGGTACCCAATTACATCGTTTAGAATGGTGTACTGGTGGATGAAGTTGGTTATTTGTATAGATACTGAGCTTCTGTGAATGAAAACACACTACAGCAAAGCCTTCCAGGTGAAGATGACTACTATCCATGATCGAGGCATGTTGGCTCGGACAGTCACCCTGCGATTAGGTAGGAATCATTATGGTGGACCTCTTTGTAGCCCAGAAGACTCAGGAATTTGCCATGAAAGCACTGATCCTAGGACGATAAGATTGTGTACATAGGACCTGAATATATCTCACGAAGGGACACTCTACCTACCGTGGCCACTCAAGCTTAATAATGCTTGAAGGTGGTCATTTAGTGTCTGCTTGGCAGACATCCTGGGCTTGTGCTGTGGAAAATTAAAAAAAGGAGGCCAGCACGTGGACATAGTTTGTCGTGGAGTCAATGGGTTGAATAAGCATTCAACTCGCAGACTCGTAGTGCTTTACAATGAGAAACATTTGATTGGCTGTGTGTGTGCTTTCTTTAACCGAATGCTTGGCATCAGAAGATTGAAGAGGATACGGTAAAGCAAGATAAAAGATAAGTTTAACCCCTTAACGCCGCCAGGCATGCTACGCCATCCTGGAGGCGGGTGGGCCTGAACGACGAGAGGCGGCATAGAACGCTCCCCGGCTCTCCGACAGCTCCTCTGACCTGCCTCTCTTGATGGTTGCCAATCGCCATCATTGGCTGCAACGTTCAGGCCTGCCTGCCTCACTCTGCTGCCTGAGAGTTAAGGGGTTAACATTTTTTTTAAAATTTCGAAAAAGGAAGTTGGGGACAACAGAGGTTAATGGTTAATCTGTGCCAGGTTCACTCTCCCTTTGATGCCTCATCTGGTGCTTGATATCAAGTAGTTGACCATAGAACATCACAGAGATCTGACTAGATGCTACTTGCCCGGTTTCAGTTCCAGGCGCTACTTTCATCCTCCGTCATGGGCAGCGCATCATACTCAGGGCCGGATAACATAAGGGCGGATGGAGATGGAGCTTCAGGCCCACGACCTGATTTAGGCCCACTGCAAACTGTGAAGGGCACTGCAATCCAAATACTGCATGCCGCTCACATAGCAGATCTGCTTGCTGGATTCACAATGTAGCAGTGGCAGCTCAGGGTCCCTGTGTGTCAATTTGCTGGGAGGAGTCAGTGTGGAGGGGGCGGGGCTTACAACGTTCCCTCTATACAGCATGGGGGAAAGCCAGGACTCTGCAAATGCTTCTGGCATGGGCGTGTGCCTAGTGTGCCCAGGCGCACCCTAATGTTGGGTGAAGGGTACATCTTTGACCCTCTACATTGAAATTGTGCATGTTCCTTATCTGATTCATGAGAAATGGCATAAACATAGGTTATTCCTAACTAAAAATAACCGTTTTGTACAAAATTATCCAAGCTTGGCTATGTAATTAAAATATGTTCCATGGGTGCACACCCTAATGAAATGAGCTGCGCACGCCATTGGCTTCTGATGTGTGTGTGTGTGCATGTTTGTGCATGTGTAATATGTATATAGAGCACTTATGGGCAGTACGAGGTGTAACTAGTGACTGTAAATTATGTACATACAGTATATGTAACAAAAGGTGTGTATATAGTGCACACATGGGTAGTATGAGGTGTATATAGCATATAGTGCACACATGGGTAGTATGAGGTGTATATAGCATATAGTGCACACATGGGTAGTATGAGGTGTATATAGCATATAGTGCACACATGGGTAGTATGAGGTGTATATAGCATATAGTGCACACATGGGTAGTATGAGGTGTATATAGCATATAGTGCACACATGGGTAGTATGAGGTGTATATAGCATATAGTGCACACATGGGTAGTATGAGGTGTATATAGCATATAGTGCACACATGGGTAGTATGAGGTGTATATAGCATATAGTGCACACATGGTAGTATGAGGTGTATATAGCATATAGTGCACACATGGGTAGTATGAGGTGTATATAGCATATAGTGCACACATGGGTAGTATGAGGTGTATATAGCATATAGTGCACACATGGGTAGTATGAGGTGTATATAGCATATAGTGCACACATGGGTAGTATGAGGTGTATATAGCATATAGTGCACACATGGGTAGTATGAGTGTATATAGCATATAGTGCACACATGGGTAGTATGAGGTGTATATAGCATATAGTGCACACATGGGTAGTATGAGGTGTATATAGCATATAGTGCACACATGGGTAGTATGAGGTGTATATAGCATATAGTGCACACATGGGTAGTATGAGGTGTATATAGCATATAGTGCACACATGGGTAGTATGAGGTGTATATAGCATATAGTGCACACATGGGTAGTATGAGGTGTATATAGCATATAGTGCATTTAGTGCATTTATAAAGTATTTTACCAGGAAGGATACATTGAGATTTCTCTCGTTTTCAAGTATGTTCTGGGTTCAAGAACATTGAATTGTTACAGTTGTTACATGTAATGTTAGTATACAGTGTATAGAGTTGAAATATAAGGTTGTTTAGTATCTGTATACAATGTCAGTAAACAATATACAACATACCAAATTCTGAGCTCTCCACTTGAATGTAGTTTTAAAGATTTTAAAGACACCTAATTTAGGAATTAAAGATGAAGATTTGGTTACAAAGTCTGCTCACACATGGCATAAGCCTTTACTAGGTCAATATATCCGATCACGGCAAGTCCTATCCTTCCTAACCTAATGACTGCTCTAATGAGATTAACCCACTGACTTTGAATGTGCATCCTCCTGGGGCTCTCTGCAGTTCAACGAGTCCCCATCAAATGAGCCCGACCTGTTAGGCATTGTAGAAGCATGATGTGTTTGGCATGGCAAGGGCATTTTGTGTTGGGCATGGCGGGTGAATGTTGTGTTTGGCATGGCAAGTAGACTGTGTGTTGGGCACGACAGATGCACTCTGTATTGGGCACAGCAGTAGCACTGTGTGATGGATATGGCAGGGGCAGGATGGGCTGGACATGGCAGGTGCACTGTGTTGGGCATGGTGGGTGCACAGTGTTGGGCATGGCGGGTGCACTGTGTTGGGCATGGCGGGTGCACAGTGTTGGGCATGGCGGATGCACTGTGTGTTGAGCATGGCAGGAGCAGGTTGGGCTGGGCATGGCGGGTGCACTGTGTGCTGGCATGGCGGGTGCACTGTGTTGGGCATGGCAGATGAACTGTGTGTTGGCATGGCAGGAACAGGTTGGGCTGGGCATGGCGGGTGCACTGTGTGTTGGGCATGGCAGGAGCAGGTTGGGCTGGGCATGTTGGGTGCACTGTGTGCTGGGCATTGTGGGTGCCTGTTATGTAGGGTATGGGAGGTAGCTATTGGCTGTATAATCTTATGGAATATAGTCTGCATTGCTAAAAACTTAGAATGAGCTCTCTGCTTTCGCGCTATGCTTGATTGAACATGCTGCACGTTGACCCGCAAAATTTGCTGCCCACAACAAACATGGTGGCATGCAGCTCTGGAACAGGTAAGCCGCGACTGGCGATATTGCACCAATGGATGTGACATTGCATTGATCTTTATGGCCAATGCAATATCCGCGCCCTGATGGGAAAACGCCAAGACATCCCCATCGACAGGTTCACTTTGAAGCGATGGGGGGGTTTTCTAATAAGTTTTATATCATACTCTGTAAGAAGCATCATATCTTTTTTTTTTTAGAAGGGAACTCACTGGGGCTTATTTTTAACGAAAAAGACACCTGGTCTGTAAGGTTAAAATCAAATATCGAAAAATACTAAAATAAACGTATGTGTGTGTTGTGTTTATTATTGCAGAAGTCACTTGCACATCACAGCAATTCGATGAATTACATCCCAGAGCTCCTGTGCCACATTCCCCATATGCAGCAAGGAACTCTGGGTAGGATATGCAAATGACATCTGTCTCACTTTTATGCATCCTGGGTCTGTTCTTACACAGAGCCCTAAAATCAATGTTATGTCACACTGTGGCTTTCTAGCAGAGATAAGGTTTATGCAACTGGTCAAAGCCACTCCTAGGACAGCGCTGTTTCGGGTTTGTTGGACCTTCATCAGCTAGGAGCGAGGCATGATGACCAGTTGCAGTGGATGCTTGGACCCCTAGGGTAAATCAGTGCTTACAAGGGTTGTGGTGGAGGACAAACATATGGTAAGCTTGGTGACGGATGTGCCAGGTGAGATGGATGGACGAGTCTCAGACGAGTCTAGTCGGCCTCTGAAATGAGTGATTGTATCATTGATACATAGGGTTCTGATTCTTATGGTGGTGGGGGGGGGGGTTTGTAACACATAAGAGGCAGGGAGGGAGAGGAATATAAAGAATATAAAGGTAAAGGCACAACCAGCAATCAGTATGTTGAATCTGACCTCCCATGTTCCTCCCTTCTCCTCCTCATCTTCTTCTCGGTTTGCCCACCCTCCTCCTCCCCATTATGCGTGACAATAACCAGGCCGCTGGTTTATCCTAGCAGTGGTATCCCCCACCCCCACCTCCTGCATGACCACCGGGGCCTGCTACATGCAGCCTGCCCCCCCTCCACCTCCTGCATGACCACCGGGCCTGCTACATGCAGCCTGCCCCCCTCCACCTCCTGCATGACCACCGGGCCTGCTACATGCAGCCTGCCCCCCTCCACCTCCTGCATGACCACCGGGGCCTGCTACATGCAGCCTGCCCCCCTCCACCTCCTGCATGACCACCGGGCCTGCTACATGCAGCCTGCCCCCCTCCACCTCCTGCATGACCCCCGGGCCTGCTACATGCAGCCTGCCCCCCCCACCACCTCCTGCATGACCCCCGGGGTCTGCTACATGCAGCCTGCCCCCCCTCCACCTCCTGCATGACCCCCGGGGCCTGCTACATGCAGCCTGCCCCCCTCCACCTCCTGCATGACCACCGGGGCCTGCTACATGCAGCCCCCCCTCCACCATGACCACCGGGGCCTGCTACATACAGCCTGCCCCCCCTCCTGCATGACCATCGGGGCCTGCTACATGCAGCCTGCCCCCCCTCCACCTCCTGCATGACCACCGGGCCTGCTACATGCAGCCTGCCCCCCTCCACCTCCTGCATGACCACCGGGGCCTGCTACATGCAGCCTGCCCCCCCCTCCACCTCCTGCATGACCACCAGGGCCTGCTACATGCAGCCTGCCCCCCTCCACCTCCTGCATGACCACCGGGCCTGCTACATGCAGCCTGCCCCCCCTCCACCTCCTGCATGACCACCGGCCTGCTACATGCAGCCTGCCCCCCCTCCACCTCCTGCATGACCACCGGGCCTGCTACATGCAGCCTGCCCCCCTCCACCTCCTGCATGACCACCGGGCCTGCTACATGCAGCCTGCCCCCCCTCCACCTCCTGCATGACCACCGGGGCCTGCTACATGCAGCCTGCCCCCCCTCCACCTCCTGCATGACCACCGGGCCTGCTACATGCAGCCTGCCCCCCCTCCACCTCCTGCATGACCACCGTGGCCTGCTACATGCAGCCTGCCCCCCCTCCACCTCCTGCATGACCACCGGGCCTGCTACATGCAGCCTGCCCCCCTCCACCTCCTGCATGACCACCGGGCCTGCTACATGCAGCCTGCCCCCCCTCCTGCATGACCACCGGGGCCTGCTACATGCAGCCTGCCCCCCCCTCCTGCATGACCACCGGGGCCTGCTACATGCAGCCTGCCCCCCTCCACCTCCTGCATGACCACCGGGGCCTGCTACATGCAGCCTGCCCCCCCTCCTGCATGACCCCCGGGGCCTGCTACATGCAGCCTGCCCCCCCCTCCTGCATGACCCCCGGGGCCTGCTACATGCAGCCAGTGACAGGAGCTTCCTCTCATGTACAGCTCACCCCTCCCCCCCCAGAGAGGGTGTCATACATTTGCCCGCCGGCCTTGCAGTGATGAGGCATCACAGGGATAATGTCCTCACATCCACAATGTGGCAGCAGATAAAATCCTCACACTATGTCTGTCTGTCTGTCTGTCTGTCTGTCTGTCTGTCTGTCTGTCCGCCACGCAGGGAAATGCAAACCTTAGGAAGAAGAAATGGCTGTGGTTACTTTACATCCAACTGGCCTGAAAATACCTGGATCTCCCTGTAAATCTCTACATTTCCATCTTAACGGGAGAATCACGTCAGCCCGCGGGGGGGGGGGGCGCAGCCTTTCCTTGTCCTGTCAAACAATGGGTGGACGTCAGCTCCAAAGCCGGGCGTTTCAGACGGTGCGATCCCACCGATGGGGTGCGTGTCGTCTCAGGGAGCACATTCATGTGTTAACCCTTTGCCTGACAGCAGGGCAGCCTGTGCACCCTGTTTATCATGCCGGGGGGGGGGCTGCAGTACCGCCCGGGCCTCTGCTCTCCGGCACCCCCCCCCCGTGCAATGCGCTGACCGGCGCCCACCAACCGGATCCTATAAGAGGGTGAACGACATGGTGACCCCCCCCCCGTGCAATGCGCTGACCGGCGCCCACCAACCGGATCCTATAAGAGGGTGAACGACATGGTGACCCCCCCCCCCGTGCAATGCGCTGACCGGCGCCCACCAACCGGATCCTATAAGAGGGTGAACCAGATGGTGACCCCCCCCCCGTGCAATGCGCTGACCGGCGCCCACCAACCGGATCCTATAAGAGGGTGAACCAGATGGTGACTGATACCCCCCCCCCCAAACAACACACAGAATCGGTGTTTCCCTATTGACTTATGGCATTTAATGGGAAGGAGGCAGCGACAGGAGGGATGTAAAGGGTGAGCTGGCCCTTTAAGTGGATATAAAGCTGGTGGAGAAAAGGATGGAGAGAGACAGATGGGGGATGGGTGTATAAGGGTGATATGGTGGCTGGGGGGGGGGGGCAGACGATCTGATAGAGGCAATAAAGCCATGCTAAGGAGGTCTGTGTCGAGGCGGACAAAGAGGGGGGATCCTTGATGTGAATGGTTTCTATCCCGGCCCCTCCGGTTACAACCAGACAACATAGAGCCCGTCCCCGGGCCTCACCTGCTCAGCTCCTGGATATCGGTGGTGACCCCGCAGGAGACTGTAGAGGTGGGGGCAACGGGGAGTCGCGTCGAGGGGGAACCCGTCTGATTTTCCTTCCAGGCCACTCCAGCAAAAGGGGACCAGCCATCTTCTACATGATGGGGAGGGAGGGAGGGGGGGGAGGCAGAGAGTGAAGGATAGAGAAGAAGAAGGGGGGCTGAAGAGGTATCCGCCTCTAGTTGCCATGGATACAGGAGCTGGATGACTTGCCGGCTCCGGATGTTCGCAGGGATACAGCTCCAGCCCTCCCTCTCACTACTCTGACATCATTTGGTCACAGAAGTCCTCACTTGGTCAGAGGACTCGGGATGGACCCATTAATCTGGCTCCTGATCCGGCCGGTGCTTCTGACGACCTCCGCGGCGGATGCTGTGCGCGCTACGTGCTGGTTTCGGGGGTTGCTCGTTTAGCATTTCCATTGTCAGGGTACTCTGCAGTACATCATCCTCCCTGCAGAGCATCATGTTTCATCCTCCCTGCAGAGCATAGTGCATCATCTTCCCTGCAGAGCATAATGCATCATCTTCCCTGCAGAGCATAGTGCATCATCTTCCCTGCAGAGCATAGTGCATCATCTTCCCTGCAGAGCATAGTGCATCATCTTCCCTGCAGAGCATCATGTTTCATCCTCCCTGCAGAGCATAGTGCATCATCTTCCCTGCAGAGCATCATGTTTCATCCTCCCTGCAGAGCATAGTGCATCATCTTCCCTGCAGAGCATAATGCATCATCTTCCCTGCAGAGCATAGTGCATCATCTTCCCTGCAGAGCATAGTGCATCATCTTCCCTGCAGAGCATAGTGCATCATCTTCCCTGCAGAGCATCATGTTTCATCTTCCCTGCAGAGCATAGTGCATCATCTTCCCTGCAGAGCATCATGTTTCATCTTCCCTGCAGAGCATCATGCATCATCTTCCCTGCAGAGCATAATGCATCATCTTCCCTGCAGAGCATAGTGCATCATCTTCCCTGCAGAGCATAGTGCATCATCTTCCCTGCAGAGCATCATGTTTCATCTTCCCTGCAGAGCATCATGCATCATCTTCCCTGCAGAGCATAGTGCATCATCTTCCCTGCAGAGCATAATGCATCACATCTTCCCTGCAGAGCATAGTGCATCATCTCCCTGCAGAGCATAGTGCATCATCTTCCCTGCAGAGCATCATGCATTATCTTCCCTGCAGAGCATAGTGCATCATCTTCCCTGCAGAGCATCATGCATCATCTTCCCTGCATAGCATCAGGCATCATCTTCCCTGCAGAGCATCATGCATTATCTTCCCTGCAGAGCATCATGCATCATCTTCCCTGCAGAGCATCATGCATCATCTTCCCTGCAGAGCATCGTGCATCATCTTCCCTGCAGAGCATAGTGCATCATCTTCCCTGCAGAGCATCATGCATCATCTTCCCTGCAGAGCATCATGCATCATCTTCCTAGCAGAGCATCATGCATCATCTTCCCTGCAGAGCATCATGCATCATCTTCCCTGCAGAGCATAATGCATCATCTTCCCTGCAGAGCATAGTGCATCATCTTCCCTGCAGAGCATCATGCATCATCTTCCTAGCAGAGACACGCAGAGCATAATGCATCGCCTTCCCTGCAGAGCATCATGCTTCATCTTCCTAGCAGAGACACGCAGAGCATAATGCATCGCCTTCCCTGCAGAGCATCATGCTTCATCTTCCTAGCAGAGACACGCAGAGCATAATGCATCGCCTTCCCTGCAGAGCATCATGCTTCATCTTCCTAGCAGAGACACGCAGAGCATAATGCATCGCCTTCCCTGCAGAGCATCATGCATCATCTTCCTATCAGAGACACTCAGAGCATAATGCATCTCCTTCCCTGCAGAGTATCATGCTTCATCTTCCTAGCAGAGACACGCAGAGCATAATGCATTGCCTTCCCTGCAGAGCATCATGCATCATCTTCCTAGCAGAGACACGCAGAGCATAATGCATCGCCTTCCCTGCAGAGCATCATGCATCATCTTCGTCGCTGCAGAGCTGCACCGCTCCTACCACAGAGCTTCAGAGTACTCTGTACCCAGTGTGTATTGCCTTCACATCACCACAAATGGTCACTTACCACCCATCCATCTATACTTAAAACCCTCTTCCTTGCAGAGCCCTGCAGAACACTCAAATGTGCATTTTTCGGCATCCTAGGATCGTGCCATGCCATGATCAGTGCTTTCTTGTACAGCCCATTAAAGGGTTAAGTCCCTGAACTACTGAGTTTTCTGAGCTGGGTTAGGGTGTAAGAAACACTTGGGGTGATTTTTTTGCAAGTTGAGCGAAAGCAGGTAAAATGATGTGTTCACTGTATCCCACTGGATTTCGAGGGGGTCTTGCAGGACCCCCAAAATCAATAAAGTTAGTGAATGTCCAGCAGAGGTGAATGGGCATGTTACAGGGTTACTCGGAGACGATCTGACCCCGAAATTGCATCGAACAGTGAATTTTTCGTGGCCATTCGGCTATTCAGAAAGCAGGCAGTTCAGCAAATTCTGGCGAATTGCCAGCAAGTACGGCGTCTGTTCGGCAGTGAAATCCCCATAGAGAAGCGATGGTTAATCTATTCAGAGAACACCGAAATGTCAGTGAAATGCCCTGCTGTTCGGTGCTTTCATTCGACAGGTTTATTCAGGAGAATCCCATAGGTTTCAATGTTAAAAAATGTTCCCGTTTTTATTCAACATCTAATAAACTGTTTTATTCTTTTAATCTGCAGCAAAAAGTCTCTTTATTTATTTATTTTTTAAGATCTTTTAGGCATTTTTCCAGATTTTTTCCAGCAAAAAATTTTTTCAGATATTTTTTTATTTATTATTTTAACCCTTTCGCTGCTGAGGCATTTCACACCTCTGTGCTGAGGTCATTTTTACCTGTTTCGCTCATCATGTTTAAACGCGTTTTAAAGCCTTATTTTATTATATGACCCAGACATATTATATATCGTTCTTTCCGGCAGACTCGGCAGATTCATAATATGTCATTATTATATGTATACGTCGTGTCCTGTCTGTATATTATAACAAAATCTGCAATAAAATTTGAATTTTCAATAATTTACAATGTGTAAAGTGTTTTTTTTTCACATTTTAACATGCGATCGTTTGCGGTTATATTTTCTATGTGGTGCGCTTGTTAAAAAAAGTAGAAATGGGGGGCTCGTTACATTTTTTTTGGGGAAAACTTATGCGATTTTTAACAAACGCACCCCATACAAAAATCGTTAGTGCGGCATCATTGTTCACATTATAATTGAAATGCGAACAATATCGCTGCGTTAACAAAACAAATTTTAAAAAAAACACTTTTTTTTTTTTTATTATTTTCTTAAAAAAAACTTTTACATGGCCATGTTTAGTATCGTTGGATAGGCCATGCTCTGGCCTATCCAACGATATCAAAAATTAACCCTTAGCTGCCACAAATCGGGAGATAGGGGGTTCATTGGAACCCCCTATCTCCACCATTGGTGGCAGCAAAGGGTTAACGCCAAGACTGACGTCATCGTGCTATGCACAATGACGCCAGTCATCAGGGGGAGTTTCCGTAAGCTTGGCCAGCCCCAGGAGAAGATCACGATCCGGCACTTTTCCGTGCCGAATCGTGATCCGGCCCCCAAGGGGTTAATGCCAGGTACCATTTGGAACGGCAGTCTGTGCCCTTCCAAACGGTGCCTGACATTAAGCTCAGGCCCCCAGCGATCGGGAGGGAGAGAGGTCCGAAGGACCTCCCCCCCTCCCTTTCAGGCGCCTCCTACGCACTCGCGGGGGGGGGCCTGAAATAGATGTCATCGAGTCGCCGCGATGACATCTATTGTGCCCGCGGTGGTCCCGAAGTGCCGGGCTGACATCAAGGATGTCAGCCCGCACCGGGGGGCACAGCGATCGGCCGGAATCCGACCGATCGCTGGCTGTGAAGAGAGGACACGCTCAGGAACCCTTCCTTCCTCTGCAGTGAAGTGGTTAAATAGCGTTTTTTTTCTGCAACAGACCTTTTTATTCCAGACATTTTCATTGAGTATTTTTTTTTGCTAACAGCATTTCAATTTTGACACTGTCAATCCTTTTTTTTTTTTTACCCCGGTCGTCGGCTTGTCGGCTTTTTCCGGCGGCTGGTCGGCGCTGTGTTCGGCGGCTCTTTCCGGACACTTTTGGCGTGTTTTTTGTGGTGGTTCGAAGCGATCTGATACTAAGAATCGCATTGGCTGCGTTTTTCTCTATGATTTTTTATTTTTTTGCGGTGGATTTTTGGAACCGTTCCCTGCACTCCGGGGACCCTGCTGTAAATGCTGTATTCACCGCCGGGTCAGGGAAATTTGATTCCCTGAAGTGTGGAGAACAAGAGAGCACCGAAATATCTGCAACAGTTTGGTGCTCTCTGAATAACCCGTCTAGTCATTTTATAAAAACTTGAAATAAATTCGTTCAGCAAGTTAAAACAAGCACTTTTCCTAATTTTTGTCCATTTATTATTTTTCTGCCATTAGTGAGCTATTCTGACCTTAAAGCAGAGTCTGCGGACTTCTCTCTCCTGACCTGGACGAATGCGCTTCCCTTACCAGCTATGTCCCTGGAGCAAACCATGCTTCTGTCCTGCACTGCAATATGAGTGACATATCAGGGGTCAGGGGGACAACCGGGAGAAATTCCCAGACTATGCAATTAAATAGGAAAAAGTTAGGCATTAAATTATGGAACCACAGTCACTTCTCTCAAATATCTAGGTATGTGGTTGGACCCAAATCTATCCTTTGGCCCCCACATCGAAAAGCTCTCATCTAAAATTTACCCCAAACTAGGTGCCCTGTACAGAAGCAAATCCTGCCTGAGCCCCGTAGTAAGAAAGCAGATTGTACAACAAATGCTTATGCCGGCTATGGATTACGGAGATGTAGTGTATGCAGTGGCCCCGCAAACACACCTTCATAAACTTACCACATTGTATAACTCAATACCACAATACAAAAAGACAGTGGCTCGATCCTCATTTTCCTACAGAGCACTGCAATTATGGAATAACCTCCGAGACGCCATCAAATCTTCCCCCAGTCTAAAGTCACTCAAGAGCTCCCTATTAACATACCTCAATACGGAATGCACCTGTAAACATGTAACATAGTGACTATATACAGAATGCACCTGTAAACATGTAACATAATGAATATATACAGAATGCACCTGTAAACATGTAACACAGTGACTATATACAGAATGCGCCTGTAAACATGTAACACATTGAATATATACAGAATGCACCTGTAAACATGTAACACAGTGACTATATACAGAATGCACCTGTAAACATGTAACACAGTGACTTTATACAGAATGCACATGTAAACATGTAACAGTGACTATATACAAAATGCACCTGTAAACATGTAACACAGTGACTATATACAAAATGCACCTGTAAACATGTAACAGTGACTATATACAGAATGTGCCTGTAAACATGTAACAGTGACTATATACAGAATGTGCCTGTAAACATGTAACACAGTGACTATATACAGAATGCACCTGTAAACATGTAACACAGTGACTATATACAGAATGCGCCTGTAAACATGTAACACAGTGACTATATACAGAATGCACCTGTAAACATGTAACACAGTGATTATATACAGAATGCGCCTGTAAACATGTAACACATTGAATATATACAGAATGCACCTGTAAACATGTAACATAGTGACTATATACAGAATGCACCTGTAAACATGTAACATAGTGACTATATACAGAATGCACCTGTAAACATGTAACATAGTGAATATATACAGAATGCACCTGTAAACATGTAACACAGTGACTTTATACAGAATGCACATGTAAACATGTAACATAGTGACTATATACAAAATGCACCTGTAAACATGTAACACAGTGACTATATACAAAATGCACCTGTAAACATGTAACATAGTGACTATATACAGAATGCGCCTGTAAACATGTAACATAGTGACTATATACAGAATGTGCCTGTAAACATGTAACACAGTGACTATATACAGAATGCACATGTAAACATGTAACATAGTGACTATATACAAAATGCACCTGTAAACATGTAACACAGTGACTATATACAAAATGCACCTGTAAACATGTAACATAGTGACTATATACAGACTGCACCTGTAAACATGTAACAGAGACTATATACAGAATGCACCTGTAAACATGTAACACATTGAATATATACAGAATGCACCTGTAAACATGTAACATAGTGAATATATACAGAATGCACCTGTAAACATGTAACACAGTGACTTTATACAGAATGCACATGTAAACATGTAACATAGTGACTATATACAAAATGCACCTGTAAACATGTAACACAGTGACTATATACAAAATGCACATGTAAACATGTAACAGTGACTATATACAGAATGTGCCTGTAAACATGTAACACAGTGACTATATACAGAATGCGCCTGTAAACATGTAACATAGCGACTATATACAGAATGCGCCTGTAAACATGTAACATAGTGACTATATACAAAATGCACCTGTAAACATGTAACACAGTGACTATATACAAAATGCACCTGTAAACATGTAACATAGTGACTATATACAAAATGCACCTGTAAACATGTAACACATTGACTATATACAAAATGCGCCTGTAAACATGTAACATAGTGACTATATACAAAATGCACCTGTAAACATGTAACATAGTGACTATATACAGACTGCACCTGTAAACATGTAACATAGTGACTATATACAGACTGCATCTGTAAACATGTAACATAGAGACTATATACAGACTGCACCTGTAAACATGTAACATAGAGACTATATACAGAATGCACCTGTAAACATGTAACATAATAACTATTTCCTACATATTTATTTTCTGTTAATCTGTATATTTGTGGTTTTTTTTTAATATCTTGCATTGTTTTACTTTGTATTTCTGTAACAAATGTAACATTTTAATGTTCTTGAACCCAGGACATACTTGAAAATGTGAGAAATCTCAATGTATCCTTTCTAGAAAAATCCTTTATAAATAAATAAATAAATGACTTGTTTTATAATGCTGTAATTTGGTAAACTACACCAACGGCTGGAATGTTCCTCTAAAGATTGATCATGATAGTTTTATTGTGTCTTACACATCACTAAATTCTTGTAAGTAGCTCGAACGCAACAAATGAATTTAAAATGTTGTTTAAAGTGCCACTGAATGAATGAACATAATGACTTTTGCCCGTGTGACAGCAGGGCACCGCTTCCCTTAAGGCTAGGGTCAAACAAACGCATTTTTCGCATCGTCCGTAAAAAAGTGCGTCCGAACGCATTGACGTATTTTTTCACGGAAGACGCGAAAGCGGTCATACCTTGCCCAAAAACAAATGGACGTGATGTTGGCCGGACATGTGCAGTGTCTGACGTCTCCTAATCACGCACACACGCCGCTATGCCGACGCAGCGCACTCTGTGTGTCACTACTAGCGGTTCTACGTTCTCTAAAAAATGCGTTCGTTTGCCGCTTGCGTTGCGCGGCCGAACGTTCGTGCGGCCGTACTTCGTAAATTGGCCGTCATTGGACATCATTTGCTGCTACTACGGCCATAATAAAGTGCGGCTGCACGCGCGTTCGCTCTGCGTTCGTCTGAACCCAGCCTTATATAGATCAGCATTTTTTCGCTGACCCATATAATGTAAAAGATGGAGAAAAATTAAGTTTCTCCCCGTCTCCCATGTGACTGCGGCATGCCGACTGTTGTGAGCCGAGAGACATCCTACAGGAACGAGGACCACCCTCTGCTTGCTTTGAGTGTTGCTCTGTCTGCCTGTCGCGATCTGAGTGACAGCCAGTGCAGCAAGCAGACTGTGTAGGGGGTTCGTCCTATAGGACGTCTCTCTGCACTCAGCAGCCCCTCCCCATGAAACATGGCTCCTGCCCGGGGAGAGGGAGGAGCTTAAAAAGAGAATATCTCCATTTATTATACAACATATAGGTCAGCGACAAAACGCTGATGTATATAAAGGGAGAGGCGTCCTGTCACGTGGGCTAAAGTCATTTTAGCCATGACAGGTGCAGTAACCTTTTAAATGTTGATCACCTAAGAGTCATATTGTTTTGCTCCAGTATTCAAAATAACCCGGTGTCATTACACTAATAGGTTAGCTACACTTGTTAGTGGTTATTGTTAGGGGTTAGATTCAAGGGGCTCTTGTCTTCACCCACCATCATTCATTCATTGAAAGTATGGTAGAACATGAGAATATCCACCATACTTTCCCCTTTTCTACTGTAGCTTCGCCGAAGTTGCCTAGCGTAGTTCTAAGAGTAGGTTTAAATGTAGTTTCCACCGTAGTCTCTGTCGTGCTTATAGCATAAAAATAGCGGTGGTACTGCTGTCAATCACTGGTTTACCATTATTTGCAGCAATTTTGCCTGTCGTCGTTACAGTTACTTATAAAGTGCTAACAGGTTCTGTAGCGCTGTACAATGGGTAAGACAGAACAACAAATATACATACAAATTAAACACACAGAACAGTAGGAGAGAGGACCCTGCTCAAGAGTTTACAATCTAAGAGCAGAGGGGTGGCACACTAGGTGAGGGTAGATAGAGAACCCGAAGTAGCGGGGTGCGTGTGGGCTGGGTGGAAAGATGGCGCAAGAAACGTACAGTTGGGGATCATGGAGGGAGCTGACAGGCTTTCCTAAAGTAATGCGTTTTCAGAGACTTCTTGAAGGCCTGGAGAGACCAGGGAGAGTCTAATGTTGCGGAAGAGGGAGTTCCATAGAAAGGGGGCAGCTCGGGAGAAAGTCCTGAAGGCGAGAGTTGGGGGTGCGGGTACGAGGAACTGATAGCATCAGATCATTGGCCGAGCAAAGTGGTCGGGATGGGATGTACCTGCTAATAAGGGAGGAGATGTAGGCAGGGGCGCGGTTATGGAGAGGTTTGTAAGTGAGGATCAGTATTTTGAAATGGATTCTAAAGGAAACAGGGAGTCAGTGTAGAGTTTGACAGAGGGGTGAGGTGTGAGAGGAGCGGGTGGTGAGGTGTACGAGTCCGGCACAAGCGTTCATAACAGACTGCAGAGGGAGAATCTGTGATCTCTTAAGGCCAGAGAGAAGGAGGTTACAGTAGTCAAGGCGGGATATAATAAGAGCTTGGATGAGCATTTTAGTAGAGTCTGGGGTTAAGGTGGAAGTAGCAAGATTTGGTTAGAGACTGAATGTGAGGAGTAAAGGATAGGTTGGAGTCCAAGAAGACCCCGAGGCAGCGAGCCTGAGAGGTAGAAGTAATGGTGGCACCATTCACCTGAAGGGAAATGGGGGCAGGAATTGGGGTTTTAGAGGGAGGGAAGATTAGAAGTTCAGTTTTTGAGAGGTTGAGCTTTAGGAAAAGGGAAGTCATCCAATTGGAGACAGCTGACAGGCAGGCTGTAACACGGTCCAACAATGGAGGAGAGAGATCGGGAGAGGAAAGGTAGATTTGAGAGTCATCAGCATAGATGTGATATTGGAATCCGTAGGAAGAGATGAGGTTGCCCAGAGAGGCAGTTTAGATGGAGAAGAGTAGGGGACCCAGAACAGAGCCTTGAGGCACCCCAACTGAAAGAGGAACAGGTGGTGAAGAAGAGGCACCAGCAAAGGAGACACTGAAGGAGCGACGAGATAGGACGAGAACCAGGAGAGAGCAGTGTCACCGAGTCCAAGATGACGCAGCGTGAGGAGCAGAAGAGGGTGGTCAACAGTGTCGAATGCTGCAAATAACAGACTGCGGAGGGAGAATCTGGGACCTCTTATGGCCATAGAGAAGGGGGTTACAGTAGACAAGGCGGGAGATAATAAGAGCTTGGATGAAAATTTTAGCAGATTCCTGATTAAGACGTTTTCCTTCTCTGAATACAAGAAGACCAATATGGTTGCAATAACGGGGAATGTCAGTGCTTTGTAAATTACACTTTTAGGGATGGGAGGGTAGTTTATGGTTAGGGGTAGATAAGAATTAGTTATGAGTTTGGGGATTAACCCCTTCACCACTAAGGCCGACTATACTCATTCTGAAAGGCAGTTGATGCCCCAATGTCCAGTATTGTGTTGATATGATGTTGCAAAGGAATTTTGTTTATTGCAAATTAAATTTGTTTGCATTTGGGCTCCAGAACATGTCCCTGAAGTTTTAACACTGTGGGCATAATGCCTGAGATGCTAACACTTTTTTTAAAAACCAGCTGGCAATGTCTCTAAATGACATCTCCCCAGCTGATCCTGCACGGTGACCTAAATTGCAGTAACTCCTTTTGACCAGTAGATGACGACATATGTGTTATACGAAGTGTTCTTCGCTTTGATGCACATCCCTTTTCTTTTTATTTTTTTGCACTTTTCTATTCTCGTGTGTTGGTTGCATTAATAAAGTGTAATGAATGTAGTGTAGAGACCTTATGAGGTAGCATTATGTAATCACGGTATGAAAATTCACTGTTTATGTTTCACCCTCGTCTTTTGTGTTGTTCGCCACACTCCTCACAGATTGTGAGATCATTCGAGCCAGGTCCTCATACCTATTGTTCCTCGTGTCTCAAGTAAGGATGAGCCGAACACTCCCTGAGTTCGGTTCGGAGCCGAACCCAAACTTTCCATATGTTCGTATCCGAACCCGAACCCGAACTCAATACAAGTCAATGGGGCTGAAAATTCGGTTTTTAGAGTGCCCTCCAAGAGGGCATATATGCTAGATATTTGTCATAAAAGGTGTATGGGGGTCCGGGTAGTGCCCTGGGGGACAGGAATCAAGGACAAAAAGTAAAAAAAAAACGTTTTTAAAGGGACAGTGAGTTTTCCATGAAATAAGGGTTAAAAATAAAAATGAAAAATTCCTTCAAATATCGTGCCTAGGAGGTCCCCATAACCTGCCCGTGAAGTGGCGGATTTCTAGGATGTATAGAAATATGTAAAAAACAAAAAATGACATTTCAAATGACGGTAAATGCTTTTCCTTTAATCTATTCATAAACAACTGCTTGGGGCGGCAATCTGTATGAAAAGAGGAGACATTTTCGGACACGCAGAAAAAGTTTACTGATTTTTTTTGGCGGTGAAAAGCAGGAGAATGACTGGAGAATGGAAAATTCTAGACCAAATAGCCGATTTGGAAAGTGAGATAAATGGGAGAATTTTTCTGGTTTGGCTATTTTGACCTAGAATTTTCTCTTCAGTCATTCTCCTGAGTTTCACCTTTCTCTGAATAACCCTGACAGGGTTATTCAGAGAGCGGTGAAGAGCAGGAGAATGACTGGAGAATGGAAAATTCTAGGTCAAAATAGCCAAACCAGAAAAATTCTCCCATTTAGGCTAGGGTCAGACTAGCGAATTTTTAACGTGCGTTTAGGCACACTTAATCACGGCCGCACTAGCAGCAAATGACGGGCAATGACGGCCAATATACGAAGTACGGTCGCACGAAAGTCCGGCTGCGCAACGCAAGTGGAAAATTAACGCATTTTTTCGAGAAAGCAAAACCGCTAGTACGGACGTACAGAGTGCGCTGCGTCCACTAGCGGCATGTGTGCGTGATTTGGAGACGTCAAACACTGCTCATGTCCGGCCAACATAACTTCCAGACACCCAAAGTTTCCTGGTTTGGATCTGTAAAAAATCACGCACAAAAATGCGCATCGTATGACCGTTTTCGCGCATTCCGTGAAAAAATGAGGCAATGCGTTCGGACGCACTTTTTGACGGTCGCTGCGAAAAATGCGTTAGTCTGACCCTAGCCTTATCTCACTTTCCAAATCGGCTATTTGGTCCAGATTGTTCTCTTTTCCTGCCATTCTCCTGGTTTTCACCTTTCTCTGAACAACCCTGAGAGAGAGGTGAAAGCCAGGAGAACTGGCAAGAGAAGAGAACAATCTAGACCAAATAGCCGATTTGGAAAGTGAGCTAAATGGGAGAATTTTTCTGGTTTGGCTATTTTGACCTAGAATTTTCACTTCTCCAGTCATTCTCCTGCTTTTCACCGCTCTCTGAATAACCCTGTGAATGTTTAATCCCGAGTTGAAAAATAAGATTGCTTTAAATGTTATTTTGAATTTTTTTCAAACACCAGTTAAATGCAGCATATTAGGAAGTTTTAGGCTAGGGTCAGACGAACGCATTTTCACGTTGTCTGTGAAAAAGTGCGTTCGAACGAATGGACGCATTTTTTCACGGAATACGCGATAGAGGTCATACGATGCGCATTTGCGTCCGTGATTTTGTACGGATCATCAATAAAACACTTTGTACATCTGGACGTTATGTTGGCCGGACATTAGCAGTGTCTGACATCTCCAATTCACGCACACACGCCGCTAGCGGACGCAGCGCACTCTGTACAACCGTACTAGCGGTTTTACGTTCTCGACAAAATGCGTTCGTTTGCCACTTGCGTTGCGCAGCCGGACTTTTGTGAGACCGTACTTCGTATATTGGCCGTCATTGCCAGGCATTTGCTGCTACTACGGCCGTGATTAAGTGCGCCTGCACGCGCGTTCGGACTGCCTCAGTCTGACCCTAGCCTTAGGAGGGAAATTAATTCTCAAATCTCAATCAAAAGCAGACACCACCCCACCCCCTCAGTACCTCAGTATAATGTGCAATGTATCAAATTGATTACCAGACTAAAAACACCTGGTGTTATGCCCGTTTGTGAACAGAGGTCATTTAGAGTTGAGAATCTTTCCACGTATACATTAGCTTTTAATTCAATATCTAATAAACTGTTGCTTATAATATTCTGCAGTAAAGAGTCTCTTTATTTCTAGATTTTTTAGTATTTTTTTAAGCATTTTCTATACTTTTTTCAAAAAAGTTTTTTTTCAAACTCGAACCGAACACAACCAAAAAGTTCGAAGTTCGCAAACTTTCGAACTGCCAAAGTTCGGGTCGAACTCCAAACCCGAACGGCTCATCCCTAGTCTCAAGCCTTGCAGAAGACTTAAAGGCACAGACACTACCACTAACATTAGCTGTAACTAGATTACTTGTGCATTACAAAAACACATTATAAAACACAAACTGATGTTTTTTTGTGTTTTTGTTTGAAGTAATTGCATGTAAAAAGGAAAAATAATTTAGTTTTTTTTAATTAATCTCCTTTTTCCATTTTGTGGATTTTCCACATTTTGAAACAGTTACCAAAATCCTAGGGCAAGTCTCACTTTACAGCTGTGGTATAGGATAAAACCGTAGCGAAGAGACAATAAGGCTAGGGTCAGACTGAGGCAGTGCGAACGCGCGTTCTGGCGCACATAATCACGGCCGCACTAGCAGCAGATGACGGGCAATGACAGCCAATATACGAAGTACGGTCGCACAAAAGTCCGGCCGCGCAACGCAAGTGGAAAATGAACGCATTTTTTCGAGAACGTTAAACCGCTGGTACTGACGTACAGAGTTGCGCTGCGGCCGCATAGCAGCGTGTGTGCGTGATTAGGAGATGTCAGACGTGCTAGTGTGCGGCAACATAACGTTCAAACAGCGGATTTCCCTAGACTTCTTTTCACCCCATCGTCTAAATACGTCCAGAATTGCGCATCGCTGACCACTTAAGCGTATTCCGTGAAAAATGCGTGCGCACGCATCGACGTACATTTTGACGGTGGCCCAGAAATGCGCTCATCTGTCCCTAGCTTAGGTGAGGAGTGGATGTTTAGACAGGGCTGCAAGGGATCTATTGTGTTGTCTAGCCTACCCGACATAAGAGATGGCAGCTGAATGAGATCTGATAGTGGGGCGACAACACTGAATGGTACCCGCTGGTGATGTTATTTGCATACATTCCACACACATGCAATTCTATGAGCCAGTTTTCTTGACCTCTGTACAATAGACTCCATTCTATGCCCAATGCCACACAGTGAGGAATAAGTGCTGTACAGACACTGGGGGAGGGGGCAGTTTACAACACAAAACATCACACAATGGATGCACCCAGTGACACAGTGACAGAGTATAATATTTTCTTAACTAAACGAATCACATGTAAGAGATCAGCAACATAAAATAAACACAATAAGGACATTTCGGACCCTATTACATTCTTCGCGCACAAAACACATTACCGCGAGGGGCAAAATCCTTTGCATTGAACGTTGTATTACGACGTTCGCGCACAAAATGCGCATTAACGTCTAACGCGAGTTACCCTGCGCGAACCCTTTGCGAGCGCAATTTAGTGCGCGCATCCTATACTTAACATTGTGAGCGCAAATGCGTTTGTACGCTGGTGCGCGCATGGTATTACAATCTTAGCGCAAAATTTAACGGACAACGTTTGCGCGCATAATTTTAACGTCTTTGAAAAGCTGGTGGTAACGACAAATTGTATCAACCTGACCGTACCAAACTGCGGAGTCACAACGGAGAACGTCGATGTGCACGTTTTTTTTTTTTACTAGATCAGTCAAAAATGACGGCCACTACCTTGTCTTCCGTCAGAACGTACGAACGTTGTGCGCAGTCCGCACAAAATGACGGACTCGCGTTAAAAATTACATTGCGCTCACTGATTTCTGCGCGCAACGGTACTTTGCGCGCATATTTGTGCGTCGGTTTTACGAGCGCAATTTCCCGACGGATGAAAAAAATGCGCGAGGAATGTAATTCCAGCGGTGATTTTCCTGCGTTAACGTTTAACGCTTCGCGCAAAAAAAACACACGTTTAGCGTGCATTTTTGCGTTGAGATTGTAATAGGGCCCTTCATTTTTTTGGTGGTAGCGGCCCTTTAAAAATCAAACCCGGTCCTTTCACTCCTCGGGGATTGGGACAACGAGCCGCTGTAAATTAGTTATATAAGCTAAGCGATCTGTAAACTCGAAGACAGATTACACTCATGATCATCAGTATATTTTTTAACGGTCTGTATGATTTGTTAAGATCTTTTCCAAGAGATACTGTTAACAAAGTTCCTTTTTTAGCGCTGATGGCAAGCCCGGATTTTCACGATAAGGAGAGATCTGTCTGGAGTTAAAGGTCAGTATCTATCACAGAACAAAAAGGATTGTGCTAAGGCGCCCGGCGCAGCGACGGCTATCACCATGCTGCGGGTGTTTGGTCTAACCTTGCTTTCTTTCCATGCTGCCTATAAGGCATATTTTAATGATTTCCAGATGATTCGAAATCAGTATTTAGACGGGGAGAGCGGGACGGACGTGCATCTGTTGTAAAACATGTTCGATATACAGAAGACCGGCGGCGTATGTAAGCTTGGCGATGAACTAGCCTCTCCGAATTCTGCTCTCCCCTCCACATCAAATACAAATTATCATGTACTGACGAAACCGAAGTAAATATTCAAACCTATCGGGTCTATTTATTTCAGTATAAGGCTAAGGTCAGACGAAAGCATTTTTAACGTGCGTTTAACCGCGCGAAATCACGGCCGTGCTAGCAGCAAATGACGTCCAATGCCGGGGAACATACGAAGAACGGCCGCACGAAAGTTCGTCCGCGCAACGCAAGTTTCAAACGAACGCATTTTGTCTAGAACGTCAAACCGCTACTACTGACGTACAGAGTGCGCTGCGTCCGCATAGCGGCGTGTGTGCGTGATTAGGAGACGTCAGACGCTGCACACGTCCGGCCAACATAACGTCCAGACGCAAAAAGGGTTTTATTGATGATCCGTACAAAATCACGGACGAAAATGCGCATCGTATGACAGCTATTGCGTATTCCGTGAAAAAATGCGTCCATTCGTTCGACCGCACTTTTTCACGGACAACGCGACAAATGCGTTCGTCTGACCCTAGCCTCAATGATATATATAGAAACAAAAGCAAAGTACATTGTGTCTATAAAGTAAGTCCCACATTGAGTTACTTTTAATTCATTTCAGGGCGGATATACCTGGATATATCATGTGTCACATTTCAGACCAGGCCATCTGGTTTTTTTGGTGTAGTTACTCCTGCGCGCAGGGTGGCCATCGGTTACAGCTCCGTTAAATTTACATTGAGATCTGCTGCTTTTTCGACCGCAATTCAGACATTTTATTATTTTTATAAGGCGTGTGTCGGAGTTCTTTTGGTTGGAGACCAGGATGCAGTGCCTATGCTGGTACAAAGTCGTTAGGCCCGAAGAGTAGTTGTAGTGATCATCATGAATGATTTCTGCCATAAATTATCATATTTTAATATTACATACCAAAGAAGGAACACTAGGGGCAGTGTGTAGACTTTTTGTCCTGTGTGGCATTCTGTGATGTCATTAAGCCAGCCTACTTTAGAGAGGTTTACCTATTGGTGACTCCCACTGGGAATAAAAAGGGGCTGAATCCAACAGTTAGCTCTCTTAAACTGTGGGCAGGGCCGGATTAAGATCTCTATGGGCCTGGAGCTGAATATTTTTGTGGGCTTTTTTTGGAATTTAGTGAAATGAAAACATATTTTAGGTTATTTAATATTGCAGATATCGGTGTATCTAACCAGGAAGATACTGTGTGAGTACATTTCCATTCAGATTTCAATCATTTACAGCATGTAAATTATTTTTTCCCATTTTATCTTTCAAACTAGGCTTGTGCACCGATTTTTTTTTTTCGGTTCGGTTCGATCGGATTTTGTAAATTTTCGTTTCGACTCGTTTCGGACGATTTTCGGTTCAGTTCGTTTTGTTTTTCGTATCGACTTTTTTTCGTGATTTCGGAAATTTTCGTGTTTTTCGGAACGTCTGTTCTCGTTTCAAAGTGTCTATTCGTTTTGACGTAAACTAATAGTTTTTCGGATACGTTAATTATACGATACGATAATTCTGCCGATTACGATAATTCTGCCATTGAGATTTTTCATGTTTTACAAGAAGGATACATTGAGATTTCTCTGGTTTTACAAGAAGGATACATTGAGATTTCTCTGGTTTTCCAGGAAGGATACATTGAGATTTCTCTGGTTTTCCAGGAAGGATACATTGAGAAGGTAATGATACAAAATTTAATTACAGAATCAGCGATATAAATACGATGTCCGAAATTACTGAAATGGAACCGAAATCAGGAATGGAGCCGAAATCACGAATGGAACGAAAATGAATTTTGATTTTACACATTTCTAGTCCATTCGAAAACTCCGAAAAGTTTTCGTTTCGGCGCGAAAATTTGTTCGGATCTGCCGTTCTCAGATCCGAAAATTTTCAGAAAATCGGTCGAATCTGAATGCACGAATCAGGAAATTTCGTGAAAGTTCCGAAATTCCGAAACCTAATCCAAACCTTTGTGGTTATATATTCTATAGAGAATTCTTGTAAGGCTAGGGTCAGACGAGCGCATTTTTCGCGTCGTCCGTGAAAAAGTGCGTTCGAACAAATGGACGTATTTTTTCACGGAATGCGCGATAGCCGTCATACGATGCGCATTTTCGTCCGTGAATTTGTACGGATCATCAATAAAACACTTTGTGCATCTGGACGTTATGTTGGCCGGACATTAGCAGCGTCTGACGTCTCCTAATCACGCACACACGCCGCTAGCGGACGCAGCGCACTCTGTACGTCAGTACTAGCGGTATCACGTTCTCGAAAAAATGCATTTGTTTGCTGCTTGCGTTGCGCGGCCGGACTTTCGTGCGGCCGTACTTCGTATATTGCCCGTCATTGGCCGTCATTTGCTGCTACTACGGCCATAATAAAGTGCGGCTGCACGCGCATTCGCACTGCGTTCGTCTGACCCCAGCCTAAAAACGCAAATAGAAATGTTAACCTGTTACTGCATATTTCTGAGAAAATATACAATTTTAACCAAAAAATTTTATATTTCCCTTGTGTTTTGGAGGATGGTGATTTATGAATAATGACTATCAGGGTTATTCAGAGCAAGGTGAAACTCTTGAGAATTTTTGGAGAAGCGAAAATTCTAGGTCAAAATAGCTGATTTGGAAAGTGAGATAAATGGGAGAAATATATCTGGTTTGGCTAGTTTGACCTAGAATTTTCACTTCTCCGGAGTTTCACCTTTCTCTGAATAACCCTGTATGTATAAGGCTAGGGTCAGACGAGCGTGATTTCTACGGACTGTACGTCCGTGCAGTACGGACATCGTCAGTACGGATGACGCAGTAGTGGCCACACAGTCCGTTTTTTCACTGAAGTTATTTTTGACGGATGTAGGATGTTTTCAGCGCCGATTCGTGATCCGGCTCCCCAGGGGTTAATCACAGCCACCGTTTGGAAGGGCAGGCTGTGCCCTTCCAAACGGTGCCTGGATTAACCCCCTGCCCCCCGGCGATCGGGAGGGAGAGAGGTCCGAAGGACCTCCCCCCTCCCTTTCAGGCGCTTCCTCCGCACATGCGGGGGGGCGCCTGAATTAGATGTCATTGCGCCGCCGCGATGACATATAATTGCTCCGCCGGGGTCCAAGATGTCAGCCCGCACCGGGGGGCGCAGCAATCCGCCGGAATCAGCGCGTCCATAGCACAGGAGAACCACTTGGCTGGACGCGCTGAGCGCGTCCATAGCAGCCAAGTGGTTAACTTGTGTTTGAAAAAAATTCAAAATAACATCTAAGGCTAAGGTCAGATGAGCGCATTTTGTACGGACTGTGCGTCCGTGCAGTACGGACGTACTTACTGACTGACAACAAGGTAGTGGCCACACAGTCTGTTTTTTTTCACTGACGTATTTTTTGACTGATGTAGCAGGGAAAATAAATTAAAATGAAAAAACATTCTGTCCGTCAAAAATGCTGGACGTATAAATGCAGTCCATCTGATCTCGTTTCATCACTCACATACAAAGCTACACGGACGTTGTGGACGTGGCGCACTCTGCACGTCCGTTCTAGCAGTATTACGTTCTTGCCTAACCTGCGTCCGTTTGCTGCGTCCGCCATGCATCCGCACTTCCAAGCGGACGTACTTCGTGTGTGGGGCTCCATTGGTCAGAATGCTATGCTGCCACGGACGTACAAATGTGCGGCAACACGAACCTGATAACTGCGCTCGTCTGACCCCAGCCTTAAGCAATGTTATTTTTCACCTCGGGATTAAACATTCACAGGGTTATTCAGAGAGCGGTGAAAAGCAGGAGAATAACAGGAGAAGTGAAAATTCTAGGTCAAAATAGCCAAACCAGAAAAATTCTCCCATTTAACTCACTTTCCAAATTGGCTATTTGATCTAGATTGTTCTCTTCTCCTGCCAGTTCTCCTGGCTTTCACCTCTCTCTCAGGGTTGTTCAGAAAAAGGTGAAAACCAGGAGAATGGCAGGAAAAGAGAACAATCTGGACCAAATAGCCGATTTGGAAAGTGAGATAAGGCTAGGGTCAGACTAACGCATTTTTCACAGCGACCGTCAAAAAGTGCGTCCGAACGCATTGCCTTATGTGATTAAGTGCGCCTAAACGCATGTTAAAAATTCGCTAGTCTGACCCTAGCCTAAATGGGAGAATTTTTCTGGTTTGGCTATTTTGACCTAGAATTTTCCATTCTCCAGTCATTCTCCTGCTTTTCACCGCCAAAAAATCAGTAAACTTTTTCTGCGTGTCCGAAAATGTCTCCTCTTTTCATACAGACTGCCGCCCCAAGCAGTTGTTTATGGATAGATTAAAGGAAAAGCATTTACCGTCATTTGAAATGTCATTTTTTGTTTTTTACATATTTCTATACATTCTAGAAATCCGCCACTTCACGGGCAGGTTATGGGGACCTCCTAGGCACGATATTTGAAGGAATTTTTCCTTTTTATTTTTAACCCTTATTTCATGGAAAACTCACTGTCCCTTTAAAAACGTTTTTTTTTAACGTTTTGTCCTTGCTTCCTGTCCCCCAGGGCACTACCCGGACCCCATACACTTTTTATGGCAAATATCTAGCATATATGCCCTCTTGGAGGGCACTCTAAAAACCGAATTTTCAGCCCCATTGACTTGTATGGGGTCCGGGTTCGGACCAGAACATTTGGAAAGTTCGGGTTCGGCTTCGAACCGAACTCGGGGAGTGTTCGGCTCATCCCTATTTGTAATAACAGATTGTGCCATCACCTCCACACTTGTTGGTGACATGAGAAATGTGATGGTGAGTTAGTGCAGCATAATTGTTCTCTTTATAATTGAAAAGTGAAAAATATTGCTGTTAAAGAAAAATAAAAAATATTGAAATATTTATTTTTATTATTTTTATTGTTACATAAAACCTGGTCATGTTTGCTATCATTGGAAAGGCCATGCTCTAGCCTTTCCAGTGATAGCACCCTCACTACAGTGGTTGTGTTTAACTGCTTCACTACCAAGTGATATCTCCAAAAAAACACTATCAGGAACCAGTGGATTTTTGGAAAACCATTTTAATTATTTATACAGGAAGAAATATTTGGGGAGGTGGGCCAGAGCAGGCCCAGAAAGCTGAAGGGTTTGCTATGCCACCATTCAACGTTTAGGCCCACCTCCATCCAGTACAGCACAGTCCGCCCTGTGGCCTTAAGGGCTTGTATTTTTAATCCGTTTTTACAGTTTTTATTATATATGCTATACACCAGATTAGACTTTAAAGTCTCATCCGCCCGAAGGGTCACATTAAAGGGACACCACTCCTTCTGCTCAACTCCTCCTGACTACTTTACATTTATGAAGTGGTCAGGATGTGAGGAGTGCGCCCCCTTCTCTCGCTTCCTCCCCCAGCTTCACCCATCTGGTGAAAATTCTGGTTGAAGTAGAGGAGTTTCCTCCAACCCATCCAGCGTCACCACCAGCTCCAGAATGGTTACTAGTGACATTGGCACGCGGAGAGCATGGCGACATCACTCTCTCTGAGACCAATTTAGGTAGTGATCGGTCTCCGAGAGGCAGCTGATGGATGGGATCAGCGCATGCGCGCAGTTCCAACCCATCGTTCTGCGCAGGCACAATGCAACTTGCGTACGTAAAGTGCACAAGTCCCCTTGCAGCGCACAATTTGCAGCTCCTACGCTACACAAGTTGCGTAGGAGTGTAAATTGTGTGGAATGGCTTCAGGGACTTCTGGGTTCAGGAGTCCCTGAAACCGAAGAGGTGGCAAGGGACAAAAGGTAAGTAAAACCACCAAAAAAAAAAAGGAAACAAAATAATTGGGCAGAGGCTGTCAACAGGCTGTCAACAAGGGCAAAAAAAGTAGCTTCCATTTATTCAGTAGAGTGTTCCTTTTAATTGTTTTCTTGGTGACAGCTTTAATTGGTACATACTGATTCACTTTTTAAAAAATGCTTTTACAACGACGACGGGGTAATAATAAAAATAGCCTTGCGCGTTCATTCTTCGTTAAACAGAATGTGTTTGTTGTTCTGTCAGTTGGTTGTCTGATAGCATTTAGCCCATACATTTTCCATTTCAGACGGGCAGAGTGCAGGGACCCTGGTGAAAATTCCAGATTACCTATCAAAGGCGAGTATTCGGAATATCCGGAGGACTGACATCGGAATTTACTAATATCTTTCCACACCGCCCATGTGTCTCAAAACAAAGGATTAGCTTTGATTCACAAAGGAAAATCTTTCAAGGGTGGAGATGAAACGGTGATCTTACAGGAGGAGAGCCATAACGGAGCTGACAGTTTGTGTCCACTGTGTTAGTATGTATTTTTTAATATTAATCCAGCATACGTGTATAACACAGTGTGACATGAGCAAGTTAAAGGGACTTAAATGTTGGCCATGTGCAAAAACCAAAGTGGAAATATATAGGGTGGTTAATTATCAACCCCTGCTGACGCCCTCTGCCCCCGTTTTTTATTCCCCCTGTGTTTTATCAAGAGGTATAAAACTCCTCTTATATCCTGATTATTGTCTCCCATGGGGCTTGTCCAACTGGCCAGTGTCTATCTTCAGAGAGCAGATTGGATGCTGATGCACTGACAATCAATGGCAACCAATCAGATGCCTACTGTTAAGATGTATGAAGAAGTTGGCTGGGTCAACCAGTCATCTTCTTCTTAAAAGGATACTCTATGGTTACAACAGGAGTGGGTTTGTAGGGGGGGAGTGGTTGCAGGTAGCAGTGCTCCCCAATTTTCTTATCTAACCTACAGGTTTATGTGTAACCGATTGCCACCCAACATATACATGCCAGCTACGAGAGACATGGACAGTCAGGGGACCCTTTTCCCAACTCTAGAAAAGGCCTGTGGCTACAGAATCGGGAGGTTGTAGCCAGGCCTTCCCAGTGGCCATCTTTGAAGCTTTTCAGGTACATTTCGGTGGTTGCCCTTGCCTTCACAGGCGCTGAGACTCCTTGTCGGACCATCCAATAAGGAAGAAGAGCCAGAATAAGTCCTGCCAGGCGAAGGGCCTCCGCCAGCAGGACATCTGAGCCTCCAAGGCTTTCGTCATGCACCACTGACCTGAGTCCCCAGCCGTTTCCAACACAAGGCATTGGCCACGGAGCAGGAATAGTGCTGTGTGTTCCAGAAAATAGTCCAGCTTCCAGGAACTCATCATGAAGCTGAGATGAGCACTTGTTCATCTAATTTTCTAGCCCTCCACACTCAGAGGGCTAAATTAGTTCCTTGAGACCTTTTTGGAATGGAGCACGAAGTGGGGGCACTCAAGTCATTGTGACAACTCAATTTACACTGAGAGCTTACAGTGCTTTAAATGTCCCTTTTTTATATGACATCAGGGCACATTAGGAGAGTAAAGAGGGGCAGAGGGATTTGGACCAAAAATAGGGACTGTTCCTCATGAATAGAGACACTCGGGAGGTATGTAAATATTCACTAAATCCAGGGAATAATACAAAGAAACAAAAATCCTTCAAACTTACTAACATATTCTTGTAAAATTGTGCAATGAATCGAACTAGTACTTAACTGCAAAAATCTGAAATATCTATGTAAAAAAAAGTCCCCCTTAGCATTATGTAGTGGAATTACAGCATGCAAGCAGCTTCAGCTTTTCAAACATGATGCGGTGTCAGAAGGGTCTGTCCTTTGACGATGGTAGAATCCTGAAAGTGATACAGTAGCTTGCAGGGGCGGACTGACAAGTAATGGGGCCCCCCCCCGGGCAATAGGAGTTAATGGGGCCCCTTGTGCCATGCCTACACACAACCCCCATGCCCCCAGCAGCTCACACATGGGTATATACTGCCCCCAGCAGCTCACACATGGGTATATATTGCCCCCAGCAGCTCACACATGGGTATATACTGCCCCAGTAGCTCACACATTGATATATACTGCCCCCAGTAGCTCACACATTGATATATACTGCCCCCAGTAGCAAACATATGGATATATACTGCCCCCAGTAGCTCACACATGGATATATACTACCCCAGTAGCTCACACATTGATATATACTGCCCTGGCCCCCAGTAGCTCACACATTGATTTGTACTGCCCCCAGTAGCTCACACATAGATATAGGTAAATTCCTCTAGACAAGGAAATTTACCTATCGTAACTGGTGTTCAATCACTATTTCCCGATTGCAAGTCCTCAGACCGGGGGCGGTTTCCTATCGCCTTCGGATATTCTCGTATAAATCACACATGAATATATACTGACCCCTCAGGAGCCCAGTTCTGTAAGGGGCGTTGTGTTTAGGGATGAGCTGTTCGGGTTCGACCCGAACTTTGGCAGTTTGAAAGTTCGCGAATTTCGAACTTTTTGGGTGTGTTCAGTTCGAGTTCGAAAAAAAAAAGAAATTTTGAAATAAGTATAGAAAATGCTTAAAAAAATACTAAAAAATCTACAAATAAAGAGACTCTTTACTGCAGAATATTATAAGCAACGGTTTATTAGATATTGAATTAAAAACTATTGTGTACATGGAAAGATTATCAACTCTAAATGACCTCTGTTCACAAACGGGCTTAACACCAGGTGTTTTTAGTCTGGTAATCAATTTGATACATTGTACACCATACTGAGGGTGGGGTGGTGTCTGCTTCTGATTGAGATTTGAGAATTAATTTCCCTAAAACATCCTAATATGCTGCATTTAACCCTTTCGCTGCTGAGGCTTTTCACACCTCTGTGCTGAGGTCATTTTTACCGCTTTCGCTCATCATGTTTAACCGCGTTTTGTAGCCATATTTTGATATATGACCCAGACATATTATATATCGTTCTTTCCGGCAGACTTGGCATATTCATAATATGTCATTATTATATGTATACGTTATGTCATGTCTGTATATTATAACAAAAATGCAATAAAATTTGAATTTTCAATAATTTATTATGTGTAAAGTGGTTTTTTTCACATTTTAACATGCGATCGTTTGCGGTTATATTTTGTATAGGGTGCGCTTGTTAAAAAAATTAGAAATGGGGTCTCGTTACATTTTTTTTTGGGAACATTTTGCTTTTTTTAACAAACGCACCGCATACAAAAATCGTTAGTGCAGCATTATTGTTCACATTATAATTGAAATGGGAACAATATTGCTGCATTAACAAAAAAAAAACAAAAAAAAACTTGTATATTTTTTTTTTAGATTTTTTTTAAAAAAATTTAAAAAAATTTTCATGCTCATGTTTGGTATCCTTGAAAAGGCCATGCTCTGGCCGATCCAACGATATCAAACATTAACCCCTAGCTGCCACGGATCGGGAGATAGGGGGTTCATTGGAAACCCCTATCTCCACCATTGGTGGCAGCTAGGGGTTAACTCCAGGACTGGCGTCATTGTGCTATGCACGATGACGCCAGTCCTCAGGGGGAGTTCCTGGAGGCTAGGCCGACATCCAAGATGTCGGCCAGCTCCAGGAGAGGATCACGATCCGGCGCTTTTCAGTGCCGATTCGTGATCCGGCTCCCCAGGGGTTAATCACAGCCACCGTTTGGAAGGGCAGGCTGTGCCCTTCCAAACAGTGCCTGGATTAACCCCCTGCCCCCCGGCGATCGGGAGGGAGAGAGGTCCAAAGGACCTCCCTTTCAGGCGCTTCCTCCGCACATGCGGGGGGGGCGCCTGAATTAGATGTCATCGCGCCGCCGCGATGACATCTAATTGCTCCGCCGGGGTCCCGGAGTGCTGGGCTGACATCCAAGATGTCAGCCTACACCGGGGGCGCAGCAATCCGCCGGAATCAGCGCGTCTATAGCACAGGAGAACCACTTGGCTGGACGTGCTGAGCGCGTCCATAGCAGCCAAGTGGTTAACTGGTGTTTGAAAAAAATTCAAAATAACATCTAAGGCTAGGGTCAGATGAGCGCATTTTGTACGGACTGTGCGTCCGTGCAGTACGGACGTACTTACTGACTGACAACAAGGTAGTGGTCACACAGTCCGTTTTTTTCACTGACGTATTTTTTGACTGATGTAGCAGGGAAAATAAATTACAATGAAAAAACATTCTGTCCGTCAAAAATGCTGGACGTATAAATGCAGTCCGTCTGACCTTGCTCCATCACTCACACACAAAGCTACACGGACGTTGCAGACGTGGCGCACTCCGCACGTCCATTCTAGCAGTATTACGTTCTTGCCTAACCTGCGTCCGTTTGCTGCGTCCGCCATGCATCCGCACTTCCATGCGGACGTACTTCGTGTGTGGGGCTCCATTGGTCAGAATGCTATGCTGCCACGGACGTACAAATGTGCGGCAACACGGACGTGATAACTGCGCTCGTCTGACCCCAGCCTTAAGGCTAGGGTCAGACGAGCGTGATTTCTACGGACTGTACGTCCGGGCACACGGACGTACGTCAGTACGGAAGACACAGTAGTGGCCACACAGTCGGTTTTTTTCACTGACAAATATTTTGACGGTTGTAGGAGGGAAAATAAATTAAAAAGCAAAACCATTTTGTCCGTGAAAAAAATGCTGGACGTATAAATGCAGTCCGTCTGACCACGTTCCATCACTCACACACAAAGCTATGCAGACGTTGCGGACGCAGCGCACTTTGTGCGGCCGTTCTAGGGGTTGTACGTTCTTGCCTGCCTTGCGTCCGTGGGCCGCGGCCGTTGTGCGTCCGCAGTTCAGTGCGGACATACTTCGTGTAACGGGCTCCGATGGGCTTCCTGTCATGCTATCACGGACGTACTTTAAGGCTATGGTCAGACTAGCGCAGTTTTAACGTGCGTTTAGCAGCACAAAATCACGGCCGTGCTAGCAGCAAATGACGTCCAATGCCGGGGAACATACGACGAACGCGCAACGCAAGTGACCAACGAACGCATTTTTTCGAGAACGTCAAACCACTACTACTGACGTGCAGAGTGCGCTGCGTCCGCATAGCGGCGTGTGTGTGTGATTAGGAGACGTCAGACGCTGCTAATGTCCGGCCAACATAACGTCCAGACACAAAAAGTGTTTTATTGACGATCCGTACAAAATCACGGACGAAAAGGCGCATCGTATGACCGCTATTGCGTATTCCGGGAAAAAATACGTACGTTCGTTCGACTGCACTTTTTCACGGGCAACGTGAAAAATGCGTTCGTCTGACCCTAGCCTTAGGCGCAATCACGGACGTGAACACTACGCTCGTCTGACAGCAGCCTAAGCAATGTTATTTTTCACCTCGGGATTAAACATTCACAGGGTTATTCAGAGAGCGGTGAAAAGCAGGAGAATAACAGGAGAAGTAAAATTCTAGGTCAAAATAGCCAAACCAGAAAAATTCTCCCATTTATCTCACTTTCCAAATCGGCTATTTGGTCTAGATTGTTCTCTTCTCCTGCCAGTTCTCCTGGCTTTCACCTCTCTCTCAGGGTTGTTCAGAGAAAGGTGAAAACCAGGAGAATGGCAGGAAAAGAGAACAATCTGGACCAAATAGCCAATTTGGAAAGTGAGATAAGGCTAGGGTCAGACTAACGCATTTTTCACAGCGACCGTCAAAAAGTGCATCCGAACGCATTGCCTTATTTTTTCACGGAATGCGCGAAAACGGTCATACGATGCGCATTTTTGTGTGATTTTTTTTACGGATCCAAACCAGGAAACTTTGGGTGTTTGGACGTTATGTTGGCCGGACATTAGCAGCGTCTGACGTCTCCAAATCACGCACACACGCCACTAGTGGACGCAGCGCACTCTGTACGTCCGTACTAGCGGTTCTGCTTTCTCGAAAAAATGCGTTCATTTTCGACTTGCGATGCGCAGCCGGACTTTCGTTCGACCGTACTTCGTATATTGGCTGTCATTGCCCGTCATTTGCTGCTAGTGCGGCCGTGATTATGTGCGCCTAAACGCACGTTAAAAATTCGCTAGTCTGACCCTAGCCTAAATGGGAGAATTTTTCTGGTTTGGCTATTTTGACCTAGAATTTTCATTCTCCAGTCATTCTCCTGCTCTTCACCGCTCTCTGAATAACCCTGACAGGGTTATTCAGAGAAAGGTGAAACTCAGGAGAATGACTGAAGAGAAAATTCTAGGTCAAAATAGCCAAACCAGAAAAATTCTCCCATATTTCTCACTTTCCAAATCGGCTATTTGGTCTAGAATTTTCCATTCTCCAGTCATTTTCCTGCTTTTCACCGCCAAAAAATCAGTAAACTTTTTCTGCGTGTCCAAAAATGTCTCCTCTTTTCATACAGATTGCCGCCCCAAGCAGTTGTTTATGGATAGATTAAAGGAAAAGCATTTACCGTCATTTGAAATGTCATTTTTTGGTTTTTACATATTTCTATACATCCTAGAAATCCGCCACTTCACGGGCAGGTTATGGGGACCTCCTAGGCACGATATTTGAAGGAATTTTTTGTTTTTATTTTAACCCTTATTTCATGGAAAACTCACTGTCCCTTTAAAAACGTTTTTTTTTTTTACTTTTTGTCCTTGTTTCCTGTCCCCCAGGGCATTACCTGGACCCCCATACACTTTTTATAGCAAATATGTAGCATATATGCCCTCTTGGAGGGCACTCTAAAAACCGAATTTTCAGCCCCATTGACTTGTATGGGGTTCGAGTTCGGGTCCGGGTTCGGATCCGAACATTTGGAAAGTTCGGGTTCGGCTTCGAACCGAACTCGGGGAGTGTTCGGCTCATCCCTAGTTGTGTTCCGACCACGGCGGCGCACTAACAAACCTCCTCGTCGGCGGCGCTCCAGCGTGCCTTCCTGGGCCCCACGTGCACCCTGCATTGACGCCGCCCTCCACGTGATGCGCGTGCATCATGTGAGGGGGCGGCATCAATGCAGGGTGCACGTGGGACCCAGGAAGGCACGCTGGAGCGCCGCTGACGAGGCGGTTTGTTAGTGCGCCGCCGTGGTCGGAACACAACGCCCCTTACAGAACCGGGCCCCCACTGACCCACGGGGCCTCGGGCAGCGCCAGAGTGCCTGATGGGTCAGTCCACCCCGGTAGCTTGTACAGTATACATCAAATAATGTCCCTGGATAAATGTAATTTGAAAATCTATTGCTTTATGAATGTTATAAATTTATATCATAACAAAGAAAAAGAGGAACTGTAGTATACAACGTATCTGCATGATGCCACTAGAGTCCTTGTGTACTGTATAATAAAGCTTATCACCTCTGGAGGAAGAAAAATGGGTGTCCTCTTCGTTTCAGGCATTTTTTTAATAATATAATTTGAAAATATTTTTCATAAACTAGATCTGTTGTTTTCAGGCTCCCCACCGCTGACTGAACGGTGCCTGCAATTAATATATATTATATTATTTATTTATTTATAGGGTATTTTACCAGGAAGGATACATTGAGATTTCTCTCGTTTTCAAGTATGTCCTGGGTTCAGTGGCGACTCTAGGAATAATATTTAGGGGGGGGGGGCACAGAAGATACCGCAGTCAAAACTGGGGGGGCACTAATAATTTTCACCACTAAATCATACCACTGAATAAAACTAAGGGCCCTATCACCTGGTGTGAGCTAAAACACCATCACTAAAGGAAACATTTAGTGCGAGTCGCTAAAACTTACAGGGTTATTCAGAGAGCGGTGAAAAGCAGGAGAATGACAGGAGAATGGAAAATTCTTGGTCAAAATAGCCAAACCAGAAAAATTCTCCCAGTCATCTCACTTTCCAAATCGGCTATTTTGACCTTGAATTTTCCATTCTCCAGTCATTCTCCTGCTTTTCCCTGCTTTCTGAATAACCCTGTTAGTGCCTGACGACTTACTAACAGATCACCTTGTCTGCAGTAGTCCATGAACAAGGTCATTTGGCGCACGCTAGGGAAACTCTAAGACCCGGGTTGAGACCCAGCGCTAATGCGGTTGTGTACAGGATAGAACTGTTTTTCTTTTCCATACCTATCCCCCACCCTCACAAGCTTGAATATGAACACATCCAGTGAATAACCTCACACCCCTGCATTATTAAAATCCTCCACGGTGGCCGTATCCTCCATGTTAAGATGCACACATATATTAAGGCTGATGGGCATTGCATGATAAATGCCTCCCAGCAGCATGTAGAATCATTACACTGCATTAAATAGATCCAAAAGGAAGGCCAGGTGAGCGACAACAATTTCCCTGCTGCAGCATATAAATAATACATGTTTCAGGGCAAGACTTATTCACGTGTCCCTTTAAACATGGTCCACACAGTCACCCTAATAATCAACTGCTTCCATACAATGAATAACCCCCAGCATAAAATGTTTAAAATTAGGCAATATATTAGAATTAGGATATATGTGCATAAAGGATACATTTATATTAGAGCCTACTGCAACAGCAGCGACATTGCTGACCATATCCATTACTATGGTGTATGGGGCCAAGAGAACACCTGTGCTGCATTCCTTTCAATTGCCTATTCATTTTGGACAAGGACCAGGTTTTTCTGTTTTTTTGGAGTTAGCACCAGGGTTGAGCAGTAGGTAAAATGTTGCAATTAGTGCACCTCAAAAAATTTAGCGCTGGCACCCAGTGATCTGTTAGCTACAAAAGCGCTAGAGATCTCTAGCACTCCCTGTGTTAAGTATAGGACGCGGAAAGTACATTAAGCTCGCGGTACAAATCGCTAATAGCAACGCACTAAGTGATTTTTCCCGTTTGTAGCGGGAGGCAAACAATCTGTTGGTCCAGCGCTAGACTCAATTAACCTGGCGCTAACGCAAAACCACGCCGACGCAAGGGTTAGCTCACACCAGGTAATAGTGCCCTAAATAAGTATATATAAATAAGATTCCAAAACTCCAGAGTAATGTGATGCAATGATGCCTTTTTGTTGTACTAACCTGATACTTAAATTCAATATTTTATTCGCTGCAATTCGGCAGTTTTCGCTGAATGTCTGATTGCTGCTTCAGCGACTCCACTTTTAGCAAATTACAGTGACCATTCGCTAAATAGAGAATTCACCTTATTTTCTGCAAAATAAATTCCCCGAAATGTGACGGAAAGCAGAGGATCTAAAGATGATTAGACCCTTTAGATTCTAACTTCCATACTAACCCCTAAAATGCCATAAAGCCAGAGAAATACAATAAAAATAATAAACAATGTGGCATTTAGCTACCCCTTAACCCGTAAAATGCCATTCATCTAGGGAAAACCTGAAATGAATACACTGAGGCATGTAGTTTACCCATCAACCCGTAAAATGCCATTAATCAAGGAAAAAACAAATGTATACTGTAAGGGATAAAGCCTGCCCATTAACCCTTAATATACAACTAAAACCAAGGCAAAAACTAACATAATACACAATGTAGTGTATAGTCTGAACATTAACCATTTCACTGCTGATCCATTTCAACCCTGTGAAAATGTTTAAGTACACGTTTTTATTTAATGTTTTATGACTAAGGCTGGGGTCAGACGAGCGTGATTTCTACGGACTGTACGTCCGTGCAGTACGGACATCGTCAGTACGGATGACGCAGTAGTGGTCACACAGTCCGTTTTTTCACTGAAGTTATTTTTGACGGATGTAGGAGGGAAAAATAAATTACAATGAAAAAACATTCTGTCCGTCAAAAATGCTGGACGTATAAATGCAGTCCGTCTGACCATGCTCCATCACTCACACACAAAGCTATGCGGACGTTGTGGACGTGGCGCACTCCGCACGTCCGTTCTAGCAGTATTACGTTCTTGCCTAACCTGCGTCGGTTTGCAGCGTCCGTCATGCGTCCGCAGTTCAGTGCGGACGTACTTCATGTGTCGGCTCCAATGGACTTTCTTTCATGCTATCACGGACGTACTTTTAGGCGCAATCACGGACGTGAACACTACGCTCGTCTGACAGCAGCCTTATACTTCACACTGAATATGGTCATGTTGGGTATCATTGGAAAGGCCAGAATCTGCCCTTTCAAATGACACCTAGTTTGTCCATATACGATGCATAGCGACGGAGATACGTTGGTCCGAAGAAGTGTGGGAAGCTGGATGCTGATTTTTGGTGGGGGGGGCACATGGGGGGGCAAGGAATAACCTAGGGGGGGCAATTGCCCCCCTTGCCCCCCTGTAGAGTCGCCTATGCCTGGGTTCAAGAACATTGAAGTGTTACAGTTGTTACAGAAATACAAAGTAATAAAATGCAAGATATTAAAAGAAACACAAATATACAGATTAAGAGAAAATAAATATATAGGAAATAGTCACTATGTTACATGTTTACAGGTGCATTCTGTATATAGTCACCGTGTTACATGTTTACAGGCGCATTCTGTATATAGTCACTGTTACATGTTTACAGGTGCATTCTGTATATAGTCACCGTGTTACATGTTTACAGGCGCATTCTGTATATAGTCACTGTGTTACATGTTTACAGGTGCATTCTGTATATGCCGTACATAGTCACTGTGTTACTTGTTTACAGGTGCATTCTGTATATAGTCACTGTGTTACATGTTTACAGGTGCCTTCTGTATATAGTCACTGCGTTACATGTTTACAGGCGCATTCTGTATATAGTCACCGTGTTACATGTTTACAGGTGCATTCTGTATATAGTCACTGTGTTACATGTTTACAGGTGCATTCTGTATATAGTCACTGTGTTATATGTTTACAGGTGCATTCTGTATATAGTCACTGTGTTACATGTTTTTGTTTTTAATCCCAAATGGGAAGTGTTTGGTGCGTGTATAAATAAAACCCACCATCTCTGCCTCTCCCTGGCTGAAAAGCAGCAGGAGGGGCTTGGAGCTGCGCAGTAGAGCGGCCTTTTGGTACATGTTAGGTACTCACTCTGTAAAGAGGTGCCGTGAAGTGGCGAGTGAGTTTACGTTGCAATGGACATTGAAACAAACAAAAACCTCAGTTTTGTTGTACATGGAACACATAGAAACGAGCGCAGATGACCCCTTTTTTCCTTGTTATGTTTTATACATTAACTGGGCTGTTACTCCTGGCAGTTGCTGCCGCTCCGGTGAGTATGGGCGCGACGCCATTTTTTCTGTATTTATGCATTCTGTATATAGTCACTGTTACATGTTTACAGGTGCATTCTGTATATAGTGTCACGGTGGCAGTACCACCAGGCACGCACCACCCTATACTTGCCCTCCGATCCTTGGAAGTGGTCGGTCTGTATATATACCCTATGAATAAACTCGCAGGAAGGTGAGGCCTTGGTTCCTGAGAGAAGCCCCTATATGCAGAGATGCAGGTAAACTGCAAGGACAGGTGAAAGCAAAGGGTTAACAAAAGACCTCTGTACGGCAATACCAAAGATTCCTGCACTGAAAGACCGGTCTTTAGGATAGCCGGATCTAATCTAAAGGAAAGTATTACCTTGAAGCCGTACAGAGTCTTTTGTTATATGCAGATGACAGGGTTACCTGGAAACGGTACAGGCAAGGAATATAGCATAGAATAGTCATAGAGGAAAGCCAAAGGTCATAACCAGAGAGGAGTACGTCATACAGGATACAGGAATCAGAACCAGAAGGGAAGTCAGCCAAGCCAAAATCAGTAACCGGAGAATCTGAATGGAACATAAACAGCAAAACAAAATACAGCAATAGACAGAACAAAATACACAGAAGGAACTGACATAAACTGGAACAGAAATAAGAGGCAATAACTGAACCAGGATTAACAAACGGAGGATATCAGGAACACAGCAAGGAGCTTTCAGGACACAGGATGCAAGGAGACCAGGCAAAGGAAATAGCAGGCGGGGGTGCAACCCAACCGGTTCCAGGTTTGCAGTACGCTTCAGGATAGTTCGTAAGGCAATGGCAAACTGATCCATCCTATGATCCTGCTCATCCTGTCTGATACAAAGGTAGCCAAGTGCTGTGTTAAATCTGCGGGATCCAATATAGGCCAGATCGTAAGTCACGGTTCCCGATCCCCACACGCAGTACTTAACCCCCAACACTCCACAAAACCCAGAAGCTACCAACAGTGTAGCTGTGAATGATCCCTATCTGTCTGGTCCTTAGAATTGGCTAGGTAAACTAGCTAGACAGAAAAGGTTATCCATACCTGAGCTCCTTGTACCTGACTGCTATATTGATTTAACCTGTTATTGACCTCTGCTTGTGTTCTGACCATTCTGCCTTCTGTTGCCCTAGACTATTTTCTTGTACTACGCTACTGCTCTGATACCGACCCGGCTATTCCATTTGACCATTCTGAACTCTGTATTCCTGATCCTGGCTCGGCTGACTCCTCTCTGTATTGTTAACCCTTTTCTGTCTAGCTAGTTTACCTGGCCAATTCTAAGGACCAGACAGATAGGGATCATTCACAGCTACACTGTTGGTAGCTTCTGGGTTTTGTGGAGTGTTGGGGGTTAAGTACTGCGTGGTGGGATCCGGGAACCGTGACATATAGTCACTGTGTTACATGTTTACAGGTGCATTCTGTATGTGCCGTACCTAGTCACTGTGTTACATGTTTACAGGTGCATTCTGTATGTGCCGTACCTAGTCACTGTGTTACATGTTTACAGGTGCATTCTGTATATGCCATACATAGTCACTGTGTTACATGTTTACAGGTGCATTCTGTATATAGTCACTACATGTTTACAAGTGCATTCTGTATATAGTCACTATGTTACATGTTTACAGGCGCATTCTGTATATAGTCACTATGTTACATGTTTACAGGTGCATTCTGTATATAGTCACTATGTTACATGTTTACAGGTGCATTCTGTATATAGTCACTGTGTTACATGTTTACAGGCACATTCTGTATATAGTCACTGTGTTACATGTTTACAGGTGCATTCTGTATATAGTCACTGTGTTACATGCTTACAGGTGCATTCTGTATATAGTCACTGTTACATGTTTACAGGTGCATTCTGTATATAGTCACTGTGTTACATGCTTACAGGTGCATTCTGTATATAGTCACTGTTACATGTTTACAGGTGCATTCTGTATATAGTCACTGTTACATGTTTACAGGTGCATTCTGTATATAGTCACTGTGTTAAATGTTTACAGGTGCATTCTCTATATAGTCTCTGTGTTACATGTTTACAGGTGCATTCTGTATATAGTCACTGTGTTACATGTTTACAGGTGCATTCTGTATATAGTCACTGTGTTACATGTTTACAGGTGCATTCTGTATATAGTCACTGTTACATGTTTACAGGTGCATTCTGTATATAGTCACTGTTACATGTTTACAGGTGCATTCTGTATATAATCACTGTGTTAAATGTTTACAGGTGCATTCTGTATATAGTCACTGTGTTACGTGTTTACATGTGCATTCTGTATATAGTCACTGTGTTACATGTTTACAGGTGCATTCTGTATATGCCATACATAGTCACTGTGTTACACGTTTACAGGTGCTTTCTGTATATAGTCACTGTGTTACATGTTTACAGGCGCATTCTGTATATTGTCACTATGTTACATGTTTACAGGTGCATTCTGTATATAGTCACTGTTACATGTTTACAGGTGCATTCTGTATATAGTCACTATGTTACATGTTTACAGGTGCATTCTTTATATGGTCCCTGTTACATGTTTACAGGTGCATTCTGTATATAGTCACTATGTTACATGTTTACAGGTGCATTCTGTATTGAGGTATGTTAATAGAGATCTTGTAAGTGACTTTAGACTGGGGGAAGTTTTGATGGCGTCCGGGAGGTTATTCCATAATTGCGGTGCCCTATAGGAAAATGAGTATTGAGACACTTTCTTTTTTCAAATTCCTGGACATATATTAATATTTAGGTAGTGACGTTGTCTTGTAAAGATTAAGCCGATGCGACATCTCTCATATGTACAAGTTACCCTTTTATTAGCGTCCTTTTTGTTAATTGGGTACAATAAGGGTCACCCTAAACCCTTGCTGGGCCCTGGATAAATCGTGGTCACGCGTCGTTTACAACCTAAATTTTCCCTGGCTGTCTGAGTCTTTTTTTATGTTGTTTTAAAAACGCCTAGCTCATTGTGCCTGCGTCAAAGAAGGAGCGGAATCTGTTGCTGAAAAAATGACGTGAAAATAGAGTAAAATCTGTTGGCTATGGGTAGGTGTTTGAGTTGCTAATCCTAAAGGTAACCGTAACCCTGTAACAAGCACTAATAATAACCCTAACCTCAATAATGTAATACTAACCATAGCCTTAAAATGAAAAGTAGCATTTATATTGCATCGTACCACATCGTACCGCATCAGGAAAATGATACTAGCATGGTGCTAAGTGCAAAACTGAGCGCCAAACTCAGGTGCGTCCGTCGCAGCTTTGTGACAGGCTGGACAGGGAGGACCACACAAGGTAGCATGCGTACGAATTGCGCACACTACCACTGGACACGATTTCATCCTCCCCGTCAGAAAGCTAGGACTGATGCTGACGGGGCTACAAAGTGCAATCGTCTATAGCACTAACTGCGCTCAGCGAGGTGGCCACATGGGTGTCCACAGGAACGTCCAAAATGCTTGTGTGCCTGCAGCCTTAGCTGGATGCTCCATGACCACGAGACATGGTGCAGTTTACAGGAAGCGGCAGCATGTCATGTGTGAACGAGTGCTGGATTTGAGGTACACTAAAACAAGTGAGGGGTTGTGGATGGGTTTAGGAGGGGTTGATATTTCTCTCTGCCCTCCATCCTCCTGTTTTACCTCTATAATGGGCTCTATTACATTCTTCGTGCAAACGTTAACGCGAGCGCAAAAACGCATTAACGCAAGGGGCAAAACCCTTTGCACAGAACGTCATATTACAATGTCCGCGCAAAAGATGCACGTTAGAGGAGGGCGTGGCCGGCTGCCGAAGGGAGCAGACGTGTTCTGGTGGAGCTCCACACGTCTGCTGCTCTTGGGGTTCGATAAAAGACTTTCAGCAGTGCAATTCTGATTTCAAGACTCTGGCTAGCTGGCTACCGGAACCGTGCTGTCCGGAGGCCGTGTTGTCCCCTCCCCCTCCGGACCAGAGATGCCCTTTACAGCCGCTGGTATGTGGCTGAAGCGAGGTGCCGGTGGCCATTTTGCGACCTTCATCCCGGCTCCTGTGATCTCTATCCCTGGATATTCTGACGCCTCAGCCCGACCTACATCTGTTCTGGGGGCTAGGAAGACGAAGGGCCCACTTCTCCCGACCACCCTGGATGGCAGCATAACGAGAAAGACGAAAGGACTGGCAGATGATTGGCGGGACGGACCCCCTCCCCCCACGAGTGGGAAAGATATATTCCTAATCCTTGCAGCTGCTGGGCGAGGAGGACCTGGACGTCCCGCTCACCAGAGGCATCTGGTGGCGGATGCTGCTCAAGCTGCGGAGCTGCAGGGAGGAGAAGGATCCGAAACTGAAGGTGGTTGCGGCTGCGTCGGACGGGCGCCTGGCTGAGACCTATCCCACCACTGTTGTGACAGGGAGCTACGCTACGGTCACCATCCTGGCTGGGGCACTGGAACCCGTGTCTGAATGGGAGACGGAGATGGAGGCCCCGGCTGTGTGCAAAGTGGAGCCATCCCTGGGTCCTTTGCTTGAGGGGTAGCTCTGTGACCCATGCGGCGGTGGCATTTTAGCGGCCTACGAGGTTTGGGTGTCTGTGAGAGTTGCCAGCCTGCCTGCGCTATCTCCCTGGGGCCTGCGGTTTGAAGAGGCTTCTGACCTACCGCGCGCTGTGAAGGGAGTTGGAGTTACAGGGGAGCTGTCTGAGGACTATGGGACTGATGCTGCTTACCTCGTTGTCTTCTGGCTCGATACGGGCTGAGGTGGTCTGTCCCGTGATGTCCTCACCCCCAGTCTGTGCCATGCTGAGAGGACCTGTCCCCAGATGACCATATTGAAGGCCTGAAGCACGTAAGGCCCTTAAGTTGCCTCTGATGCCAGAATGCAGGGAGGATTTTTCTGGAAGGTTTTGCAGCGCGTGAGGAGACTGAGCGGGAGTGGTGTGGGAGGAGTTACCAGGAGGGTACTTAAGGCACTTCTGGAGAGGCTCTGCGCGCCTTTTTTCTCCTGGGGTAGAGCGGTGAAAATCCCCACCCTCCCACCCTGTTTTATTTAATTCCAGGTTGGGTTGGTTTTTTCAGTAGAGTAGTATTTTGTTGTCACGGCGGGGGCTTGTAGGCAGTGCTGGCTAGGGGTTCCTTTTTAGTGAGGATAATTTTGGTCAGATGGTTGGGAATTGGGAAGTTTTTGTGGTTGGTTGGTTTGGAGGTGTGTGGTGGTTGTGGGGAGTCCTCTTTCAGCACTGGGGTTATTGTTTTATTTTGTTATGGAAATTTTTATGTGGTGGGTTTATTGTGTGGAGTTTTTTAGCTGTGGCCTATATATAATAAATATATATATTATTCCACAGTTATGTGTTTGTGTATTTTTGAGTATTTATTGTCTCCCTGCGTACGACTCGGTCATCAGTAGGCGACTTATTTGGTTTTGTTTTTGCCCTACGTTATGAGGATTCTTTCAGATTTTTGGATAGGACACCCGTATGCTGACTTTTCTTTTGTATTATTGATGATCCTTTCTGTGAATTTTTGTGACCCATGTTTGCCCCCCCCCCCCCATAATTTTTATTTCTGTTTCTCTTCTTTCCCCAGTTTTTCTTTTTTCTCTCTTGGCTACTCCGCGATAGCTCGGAGACGCAACCGTGGCCTGGTGCCCGGCATGCCCCTGAGTGCCCGAGCCAGGTGCCGTTTTTCCCCTTGGCCTCCCTACGGTCCTCCAGACCATCCGGGTATTCGCCAGGGCAGGCACATAACTGGCCTTTGCCATCTCCCCATCCCCCCCTTTTTTTCCCCCTGCTTGACGCCCCGGCTGACTTTTTCTTGGAATATTATTTGTTTTAATTTAATTACTCTACATTAACTAACTGACAACTCTCTTTGGCCCTTAGTTCCATACAATTTGTTTTCTGGATGAGACCCCCCTAATTGGGGACAAAATTGCTGTCATTTGGTTGTCTTAAAATGACTTTTTACATTTTACGAATGGTATTGGCTACGTTTCTGATGTCTAGTGTTGGCCCTGCGCGGTCATTTTTGCCTTGCATTACGTGATATTATGCTGTTACCTTGAAATATGAAAATAAAGAATTATAAAAAAAAAATTAAAAATGCGCGTTAACGTCTACCGCGGGTGAACCTGCGCGAACGCTGCGCGAGCGTAATGTACTGCGCGCGTCCTATACTTAACATTGTGAGCGCAAATGCGCTGGTACGCGGATGGTATTACAATCTATGCGCAAAATTTAACGGACAACGTTTGCGCGCATAATTTTCACGTCTTTGAAAAGCTGGTGTTAATGGCAAATCAGAACGTCCTGGCCCCGAAACCAAATACACCAGCCCGAAAAAAAATATACATTCTACACATACCCAAACAATAAAATTGAGAAGTTATGCGTGTTTTTATTATTGCTGCAGCATGTATACTCAGATTGATTTTGACAGGCGCAAAAACTGAACGGGAGACAATTAAGGTTCCTAATTCTGATTGGCTGAATCGCGTGAAAAAACAGTTTGCACACCGATTTCTGCATGCAACGTTAATGCGCGCATGTTTTTGCTCGTCTTTTATTACGAGCGTTATTTTTTGACGGATAAAAATGCGCGCGGATTGTAATACCAGTGTTAATTTACGAGCGTGAACCTTTAACGCTTCGCGCAAAAATTAACGCATTGCGCGAGCTTTTTTGCGCAAGGAATGTAATAGAGCCCAATATCTTTTAAGTGGTTATGGTGGTTAATGTCTCTTTAAAATGACATGTTATATTTGTTACGGTTTGTCTCAATTTTTATATATATATATATATTATTATTATTATTATTATTCTTTATTTATAAAGCGCCAGCATATTCCGCAGCGCTGAATATATATATATATATATATATATATATATATATATAATTATTGTATCAGGTGGTATCAGTTTATAAACATGAACTACACACACATTTATGTGCAGTCACATGTGTCGTTTTCTGATTTATCTCGAGACGTTCTATTATAGGTGGTGGTGGTGCTATTCAGACAGGAACCTTCACAGCATACATTTGCATGAAAGTTTGCTATTGCGACCCATAGATGAGTCCAATGTTGAATTAAATGCTAATTTTACATTAAACTGATCACTCTGGATGCAATATTAAGTTGAGGCATGGTGGGGGCCGTGACCTAGCATAGATGGATGTCTCTATTAGATTTCCCGAGCTATCTTGCCAACACAAAGCAAACGTGCCAGGAGTTAAAGAACAGTTTTTCTGTTTTATTTTGGATACAGAGTGCTTCAAACGTGACAGCAGTAGGTTCGGTCTGCTTAAATGTGAGTTTCGGCTACTGCTCTTTGAGACAGGTGGAAATGCTTGTTCCCACATTAGAAATATATGCTTTTTTTTTTTGCCGTGGAAGCTCCACCATTAAGCGAATTTCACCTTAATTGACTTGTGTAAATGTGGCAAATAATTCCCCACTTGTAATCATAGTGACATAGTTACATAGGCCGATAAAAGACATTCGTCCATCGAGTTCAGACTTTCACACATCCCCTACTGCTGTTGATCCAAAAGAAGGCAAAAAACCCCAGTCTGAAACGCTCGCCAATATGCAACACACTGGGGAAAAAATCCTTCTTGACCCCAGATGGCATCAGATTTCTTCTTGGATCAAGAAGCTTTTACCCACAAAATAAGGGCCCTATTACTTCTTCACGCAAACGTTAACGCGTGCGCAAAAACGCATTAATGCGAGGGGCAAAACCCTTTGCGCTGAACGTCGTATTACAATGTCAGAACAAAAAACACGCGTTAACGGTGAAGCTGCGCAAACGCTGCGCGAGCGTACTGTACTGCGCGCATCCTATACTTAACATTGTGAGCGCAAATGCGTCTGTGCGCTGGTACGCGTATGGTATTATAATCTATGCGCAAAATTTAACGCACAGCGTTTGCGCGCATAATTTTAACGTCTTTGAAAAGCTGGTGGTGACGGAAAATCTGAACGTCCTGGCCCCAAAACCAAATACACCAGCGCAAAAAAAAAAATACAGCAAAGTATAGTTACACATTCTACACATACCCAAACAATAAATTTGAGAAGTTGTGCGTGTTTTTTTTATTGATGCAGCATATATACTCAGATTGATTTTGACAGGCGCAAAAACTTAACGGGAGACAATTGTGGTTCTTAATTCTGATTGGCTGAATCGCGTGAAAAAACAGTCTGCACACTGATTTCTGCGCGCAACGTTGCTGCGTGTGCGTTTTTGCGCCTCCGTTTTACGGCACGTTATTTTTTGTCAGATGAAAAAATGCGCGAGGATTGTAATACCAGCATTGTTTTACGCGCGTTAATGTTTAACGCTGCGCGCAAAAATTCACGCGTTCTGCATGAAGAATGTAATAGAGCCTGAAATATTGTAACCCTTAATATTCTGTTTTTTGAGGAAGTCATCCAGTCGTTGTTTAAAAGTCTGTACAGTCTCTGACCCAACCACCTCAACAGGCAGAGAATTCCACAGCTTTATTGTTCTCACTGTAAAATAACCCTTTCTATGCTTTAAACTGAATTTCCTTCTGTCCAGTCTAAATGGGTGACCTCGTGTCCTGTGTATAGTCCTATTAATGAGTAGGTTTCCAGACAATGGTTTATAATGGCCCTGTGTATATTTATATAAAGTTATCAGATCCCTCTAAGACCCTGTATATATTTATATAAAGTTATCAGATCCCTCTAAGGCCCCGTATATATTTATATAAAGTTATCAGATCCCTCTAAGGCCCGTATATATTTATATAAAGTTATCAGATCCCTCTAAGGCCCGTATATATTTATATAAAGTTATCAGATCCCTCTAAGGCCCCGTATATATTTATATAAAGTTATCAGATCCCTCTAAGGCCCGTATATATTTATATAAAGTTATCAGATCCCTCTAAGGCCTCGTATATATTTATATAAAGTTATCCGATCCCCTCTAAGGCCCCGTATATATTTATATAAAGTTATCAGATCCCTCTAAGGCCCCATATATATTTATATAAAGTTATCAGATCCCTCTAAGACCCCGTGTATATTTATATAAAGTTATCAGATCCCCTCTAAGGCGCTGTTTCTCTAAACTAAACAGGTTTAAGCTTGTTAGTTTTTCCTCATAAGTTAAATCTTCCATTCCCCTTATTCATTTAGTTGCCCGCCTCTGCACTATTTCTAGCGCCACAATATCCTTTTGTAAGACAGGTGCCTGAAATCACACGGCAGTCAATAATTTTTTTAATTTATTTTTACATTTTTCGTGCAGACTTCAATTGGTGAAAGCCTTTATTTTTTTTTTATGGTACACTACTCATCCTGACCACTTAACATTTATAAAGTAGCAGGATGTGAGGCATACCCCCTTCTCCCTTCCCCTTTTCTGCTAAAACGCTGGTGGAAGTGGTGGAGCTTCCTCCACCCCACTCAGCATCACCAGCAGCCGGGGAAATTAGTAACCGGCAGCCGGGAAATTCAATCGGTTGCTACCTCTGAGACCAATCGCGTCAGAGATCAGTCTCAGAGCGGCCGCAATAGATTGGAGATGCACTGGGGCTACGGAACTTGCGTACGTAAAGCTCGCAAGTCCCGTTGTGGTGTGCAGTTTGCGTTCCCTATCCTACCCAAGTAACGCAGAGAGTGCAATTTGCGCAGATAAGCCTCAGGGACTTCTGGGTTCGGGAGTCCCTGAGCCGAAGAGGAGGAGCTGTTCATGGCAAGGTAGAGAAGGTGAGTAAATTGGGGCAAAAAAGTTAAGAAAATAATTGGGCAGAGTCTGTCAGCAGCCTCTGCCCAATTATTTAAGGGCAAAAAAAAAAGGAACTCCAATTTTCAGTGAAGTGTTCCTTTTAATTAAAATTAAATATTCTTTATTATAGAAGTTTTGGAATGTACTTGTGTATAATATGACATGCATGTAGAGGTGTGCACAGCTGGAAAAAAAATTGTTTTCGTATTTCGTTTTGTAGTTTCGTTTCGTTTGGTATATCGGATCACTAAAAACCCATTGTAAGTTAAGATTGATTCGATAGTTGATATCGAATCGAATTTCAGATCCCTAAATAAAACCCCAATTAATCAAATCCTGCTGTTAAAAGGCAAGCTAGGGTTAAATGTTGAGCTGTCCATTGGTCTGTGGTGCTGACAACAGATTCAGCACCACAGGTCAATATACAGAGACAGGGTTATTTGTGTAACAGTCTAACGATTCTGATTCGTTTCATAATGCCGTTTGCTTTAGTTAGGACTTGTATGTTTTGTAAGTTAACATCAATTCGAAAGTTGATATCGATTCGAATTTCAGATCACTAAATAAAATCCCAATTAATCAAATCCTGCTCAGGAATCATTTAATCAATGGTTCTCTAGTGAAACAGCATAATGAATCAAATTCGTTATCTGTGGTTTCATTTAATTTTCGTTTAAATTCAGATCAAATCAATTTGTTATTTCAGAAGTACTAAGGAAATACGAATTAACGAAATTCGTAACGAATTGCAATTCGTTACGAATCGAATGCACACCTCTACATGCTTGAAGAATAAGTAAAGCAGAGTAGAGCCAACATCATGGCGCACACAATTATGGATACGTTGGTAGTCCCTGCTGGGAGACCACTGAGGCTAGGAGAGGTTCCACTAACACACACGTCTCACCGCCACTTGTGGTTCCCAGAGCCTTGTTTAGTGCTTCCAATTCCAAATAAGAGCCTCAACTCTCCTCTGCCTACAAGGCCAGGAACTACAGGTCATCATCCCTGATTTCCAGTACGGCAAGCTGATCTGCAGGCCAAGGATCCAACCTCCAGCCAGCAGCATGGTTACAGAAACTAGAGGTGCCTACAAACACATCTCACTCAGCTTCATTCTCCGGACTCTCTCTCTCGTCTTCTGGATCAGCCTCTCATTCCATTCAGTCACTGGCTCCCCACTTGTTGAGAAATTCAGAGAACTGGTCCACCAGATGCCCTTTCATAATGGGTGTGGAATCTGGGTCCTCCAGGGGTCTCAGGGCACTCTTCGCTTCTAGGTCCGGTAACACTACAATAGGCTTTACACAGTATGTTTGGGGCCCAACAGTCCAGCCTCCCACCAACACAACCGACATCTGGCCACCACTGGTTCACCGTTACGACAGAACGAAGGGAAGTTGAGGTGATATGGATTAATCGCGGAAAGGCGTGAAAAATATTTAGAAGCTAGTGTCCCACATGAAAGGCCATCATTGATGAAGCTTCTCCTGTCATCGTTTGAATCTCTCTTTTTGAAACACTGAAGTTTGTCAAAGGATAGAAATGTCAAAATTGGTGTGTCTCATGATGAAATCCTGTGACTCGATAGGTCCCCACGCTTAACCGATCTGTCAAAATAGAACAAAACATGCAATCTAGTTATTGCACCAAAATAGATGCCTACAAGATTCCCTTGTGAAAAATGAAATAAATATGTCTGCTCCGACATGATCTAAAACAGGACACACAAAGTCTATTCATAGCTTTACTCGGCTTAGGCCGGCGTCAGACGAACGCAGGATTAACGTCCGTGGTGGCGCACAGTTTAACGTCTGTCGTAGCATAGAATCATGATCAATGGAGACCCACACACGACGTACATGCGCACCGAAGTGCGGACGCAGCACGCAAGTGGCAAACGGACGCAATTTAGGCAAGAATGTAAAACTGCTAGGACGGACGCGCAGAGTGCGCCACGTCCGCATAACGTTCTGTGTGCGTGATGACACGAAGTCAGACGCAGCGCATTTGCGACGTCCAGCACCTTGACGCACAAAATGGCTTTTCATATCATGTACCAATTTTTTTTCATTTTTCATATTAATTTTGTTTCCCAAAATTCCCTTTTTTTTTTTCTACGTCCGTCAAGAAAAAAGAACCGTGTTGTGTCTACAGTATCTTCCACCAGTACGTACGTACCTCTGTTGTGCCCGGACGCACAGTGCGCTCAGAATGTGTTCATCTGACTGACATTAGCCTTTGTGGTTTCCTCTTCATCATGGAAAAGGCAGGTCCATGGACGTATGTGGTGCGGGACAAGACGGTGTAGCACCTCCAGGCACATCCTAACGCTGCTACTGGAGCTTATGTTTCAAGGTTTGCAGGTCCAGGCCCTCCATAGGAGGATTGAGCTTTGCAGCCCCGTCGAACGCGCGTCGTAGCACTTCGACGGGAGGCTTTCAGCACGTCCACAGCATGACCGCTGTAGCGCACGCAATGAATGCTCGCTACAGCGTGTGGCCGGCCCCGTCGAATCGTCACAACGCTGCGCCAGACGCTGGGACGCACGTCAGTACGGGTGCACATAGGCCAGGGTCAGACAAGCGCACTAAGTAATGGCCTGTGATATCTCAAAGGATGAGATGTCATCATATTGATCTTTATGATTAATGCGATATAAACCACTGGACATCGCAGGGAAAATAAATGAATCATTTGTTTAATACAGGTTCACTTCAGGCATAGTTAAAAAAAAAAAATTAAAACACATACAGGGTTATTGGAAGAGAATCGAAAAGTCACCACGCACGTTCGGTGACTTTTCGTTCTCTTCAATTCAATGCGATTTGGTGATCCCATTTTGGCGACCCTGCGGTGTATTCAGCAAGCACCACAGGGCCGCCGTAATGCAGGGAAACGTCGCCACAAACCCGCCGAACACTCACTGCAAAACCCGGAGAATGCACACCAAAACCCGCAAAAACATCTGGATTAACCCGCCGAAGACGCCGGAGAAACCCGAGCAGGAGCCGATCACAGCGCCGAGCAGCCGCCGGAAAAAGCCGACACTGCAGACGAATGGAGTGGGGAAAAAAAAACAGTACGCTTGAATGTTTGAAAAGTGAAACACTGTTTGCAAAGAAACTACTGAGCGAAAATGTCTGAAATTTACATATAAGATCCAATGAATGATAATAAAAAGGGCTGTTACAGAAAAAAGAAAAAACAGTTGGAAAAAAAATGTTTGCAAAAAATTCCCAAAAAAATGCCGAAAAGGTCCTAAAAAATGTACAAATAAAGAGACTTTTTACTGCAGAATTTTATAATGAACGGTTTATTAGATATTGAATTAAAACAGGAATATTTTTTGAAGCCCTATGGGATTCGCTTGAATAAACCTGTCGAATGAAACCACCAAATAGCAGGGCATTTCGGCAACTTTTCACTGCTGTTTTGTGTTCTCTGAATAGACGAAGCATTGCTTCTCTATGGGGATTCACTGCCCTCGAACAGGCACCGTATGTGCAGGCAATTCGCCGACATTTGGCGAACTGCCTGCTCTCTCAATAGCCGAATGGCCAAGAAAGGTAAGCGAACGCTGAATTTCAGTTACCTTTCGGCAGTCATTCGGATCTCTTTGAATAACCCTGATTGTCAAATTTCGTTAAGTTTTATTATTTGTTAAATCTGGGGCCCCTTAACCAAACAGTGATCCCCCCCCCACAATATTTTTTCATCTAAAAAAACATTTATGACGCAAACGCTTTTATGCGCAGAAATAATTTGCCCAAAAAAAGCCCCAAAATAATCAAAGAATCCATATTGGGCGAAAGGCAGTCATGGTACTTTGTGGACACCGTATGTTTCCCTTCACCCTAGAGCAACACGAGGACTTCCAAGTACGTCTCACAGAAATATGTATTTCTAAATAAACACGAGCAGGGGCCATGAGAGTCGGGTCACGACGAGCGATGTAAAATATGAGTCTTTTGATGTGAAATGAATTATGCCCTGTCTATCAGGGGGTTCAACAAACTCCTCGGTTGCAGAGGTGCCGTCGGTTTGTGTTACGCTCTATGTAAAAGTAAAATACTCTCAAAATGCAAAATAATAATAATAAAATAAAACTCTGATGGTACCGTTAAGATATATTATCACAGGACTGTAGGTGGTAGGATTGACAACACCCAAATCCTCTGGCAGGAGTGCAGTAACCACATCCGGGAAAGCTTTCCTAAGCATGAGGTTAACCGCCTCAACTCGATTGGCAGAAAAGGAATCCGCCACTGCCAACATCTTCTCCAGAAGAAATTCCGACGTAGGCTGGAAACCTCTGCAGAACAGCTCACATTCAGCCAGGATTTAGGCTTTTTATTTTGTTGCATCCTGGGGCATAAACTGGCCTAAAATGTGTTGATCTTTGATTACTTGAATGAGTCAATATTGACCGATATCACCCACACCCAACTGGTGATAAAAAGAGCCACACAGTCACGAAACCTCGTCGGGCAGTGGTTCCCAACTCCGGTCCTCGAGACCCCCTAACAGGCCAGGTTTTAACCCCTTAGTGACCGGGCGGTTTTACACAAATCCGTCTTTTAGTGACCGCTGCTGTTTTTACGTTTCTGCGCTGTTAGTGTTTAGGACAATTTTTCCTCTTACTCGTTTATTCGACCCACACATATTATACACCCTTTTTCCCGCCATTAAATGGACTTTCTAGAAATACCATTATTTCCATCATATCGAATAATTTACTATAAAAAAAATATGAAATATGAGGAAAAAAATGGTAAAAACACACTTTTTCGTAATTTAATCCCCAAAATCTACAACCACCCAAAAAGACCCCGGCTAAATAGGTTCAAAATTTTGTCCCGAGACTAGAAATACCCAATTTTAACATGCGTTTGCTTTTTAACCCCTTCACTGCTGAGACAGTTCACCTATGTGCGCTGCGCTCATTCTGACCATTTTGTGCTAATTATTTTTAGATGACAGCCTAGGTCCTATTTAATTAAACTCCCCCAGACAAAAAAAACTTTTAAAAAAAAAACATATTTTTTTTTTATTTAATTTTTTTTTTTTTTTTTTATTTAATTTTTTTTTTTTTTTTTTAAACCAAACCTGGTCATGTTTGGTATCATTTGAAAGGCCATAATCAGGCCCTTAGGATCCCCTTATCTCTACATGGCAGCTAGAGGGTTAACTGGCCCACTGACATCCTCACACATATGGTGAGGTTGTCAGTGGGTGGGGGGGGATCTGGAGGCTTGGCTGACATCCAAGATGTCAGCCCCCCTCCAGGTTTGAATCGCGTTTTGGCGCCAATTGGCGCTGAAAAGCGATCCGGCGGCGAAACCGTTAATGCCATACACCGCTGGAAAGGGGAGGCTCTCCTCTCTCCAGCGGTGCAAACGGCATCTCTCTAGCTTCAATGGTTGGGGAGATAGAGGGCTCCGAAGGAGCCCCCCCCTCCCTTCCATTGAAACACATGGGGGCACCTTCTGATGACGTCACCACGCAGCGTGGCGACGTCATCAGCCTCGCCTGCCCATGTAAATCACATGGGCAGGCTTCCTCCCTGCCAGATCGCCGTGGGATCCGACGAGGGAGGTGAGTATCGGGCGGGAGGGGGATTTGGCGCTGCTGACGTACCCTGTACGTCCGCGGGTCTAAGGGAGACCCGAGGACAGGACGTACAGGGTACGTCAGGGGTCATTAAGGGGTTAAGGATCACCTTGGGGAAATGCAGACTGAATCCTGCAATCACTGAGCAGCAAATCATATCCCCTGTGCTGTGCTTCAGGTATCTGCAAACCTGGCCTGTTAGGGGGACCTGAGGACCAGGGTTGGGAACCCATGTCATAAAGAAACGTTCAGTCATGGTGAGGATTTTAGGGATGTGCGTTTCGGGTTTCGGAATTTTGGAATTTTCACGAAATTTCCCAATTCGTGCATTCGGATTCAGACGATTTTCCGAACATTTTCAGATCCGAAAACGGCAGATCCGAAAATTGAATGGACTAGAAATGTGTGAAATCGAAATTCATTTTCATTCCATTTGTGATTTCGGCTCCATTCCTGATTTTGGTTCCATTTCAGTAATTTTGGACATCATATTTATATCGCTGATTCTGTAATTAAATTTTGTATCATTCCCATCTCAATGTATCCTTCCTGGAAAACCAGAGAAATCTCAATGTATCCTTCCTGGAAATCCAGAGAAATCTCAATGTATCTTTCTTGTAAAACATGAGAAATCTCAATGTATCCTTCTTGTAAAACCAGAGAAATCTCAATGTATCCTTCCCGGGAAACCAGAGAAATCTCAATGTATCCTTCTTGTAAAACATGAGAAATCTCAATGGCAGAATTATCGTATCGGCTGAATTATCGTATCGTATAATTTATCATATCCGAAAAACCATTAGATTATGTCAAAACGAATAGACACTTTGAAACGAGGAGTACAGACGTTCTGAAAAACACTAAAATTTCCGAAATCACGAAAAAAAAGTCGATACGAAAAATGAAACGAACCGAACCGAAAATCGGCCGAAACGACTTGAAACGAAAATTTACAAAATCCGAGCGAACCGAACCGAATCGAACCGAAAAAAAAATCGGTGCACAAGCCTAGAGGATTTTAGACCTAACAGATTTCTCTAGTACTTATTCCTTTTTGGTCTCTGTGGTTGTGCGCTTCAGGATTAACCAACATTAATAACTAAATATGTTCTTATTGACTCCCTGTACTAGGACTAGAGGTGTGCACGGCGGAAAAATTCTTATCATTTTAAAATTATTTAATTTTCTGAATTTTGTTTCGGATCGATTCAAAATTTATTTGATATTGATTCGGTATTTGTTATACAGATTAAATTATTTATTTTTTTTGAGAAAGTATTTTACCAGGAAGGATACATTGAGATTTCTCTCGTTTTCAAGTGTGTCCTGGGTGGCGAGTATGTACCGTTAGGTGTCTTGCCCAAGGACACTTACTAGAGAGGTGCTCTTGCCGGGATCGATCCCATTTTTCCACAGGCTCTCTCCGTGCAGAGCAGTGATGTTACCTCTACTCCACCCAGCCGGTACCAACTATTGATATATCGATTCGAATTTCGATCACCAAATAAAACCCCAATTAATAAAAGATTTCTGTTTAAAAGGTAAGCTAGGGTTAAATATTGAGCCGCCTCATAGATTTAGTACCAGAGGCCAATTAACAGGGACAGGGTACTTGTAAAACAGTAAAAACTGATTTGTTTCATAAAGTCGTTTGCTGACTGTAGTACTTGTATGTATTGTAAGTTGAGATCAATTCAATAGTTGATATATCAATTCATTTCGATATCAATTCGATAGTTGATATCGATTCGGATCACTAAATAAAACCCCAATTAATCAAATTTTTCTGTTATGATGAACCAGTAAAACAAATTAAATTCGTTTATATATCGTTTCGTTTTGAATTCGTAGCAAATCGATTCGTTATTTCGGAAATACTTACGAAATACTAATTAATGAAATTCGTTACGAAACGAATGCACACCTCTAACTGGGACCTCTTCTGGTGATATCTGCTCAACAGCTGGTGGACGTCAACCAATGCTGTCGTAAAACCCAAAGATGATATTCTGTTTCAGCTGGAAAAAATATTTTTTGGTGTGTTTAATTCTCAGTGATGGTTGTGTTTATAACATAGATCGGGGCCAAGGACAGAAACGGAATATTTCGATTTCCTCGACTGGCTTTGTATTGCGCAACACATCCTGAGGGCGTCCATTGACCTTGACACGGGAAAACGTAAACAACGAGAAACATAACGGTATTTTCTTGTCTTGGACTACTTTGCGATAATGAGTACAACATTTGCTCCCTCCTTCCATTCTCTTCCTGTCATTAAACATAGGCATCCATGGAAATTGATAACAGAAAGAGCCAAAGTGGAGAGAGGCCATGTACTGCGAGGTTGTGACTTAATGTTCCAGCCAAACTCCGAGGAGAACACAGAAAACGTGATAGGAAAAATATAACTACTGTGAATGAAGGGTCTGTTTGTGCAAGAAAATACACATTTTTTTTATGCAAACATAGGGAAATGTTAAAATGTTTTTAAACGTGAAATTGAATATTTTCGAAGCTTAGAAATTCAATTTTCCGTCCTTCGTAATTCCTAGTTCCATATGTAATAACATGCATTGTTTTTAATTTTGCGACCCGGGTTTATTTTGTGTATTTTGAGTCTTGAATAACGTGTTTCTGCATTCAGAAGGACACAGGTGACCGTGTGCAGAGTTCATTGTTCATTGGCAGCCATAATCGAGCCGTTCTCAAAATGGCGGCATTATTATGGCGGCGATGTGGATAAGTAACGAAGACACAGAGCAAAAAAAAAAACAGCAAATTTAATTCTTAGAACAAGAAAACTCAAAAACGATAAAATTGAACAAAAGCTTTTATATACGTGAAATAAAAATGATTGTTAATTAAGATCATAAAATATATACAGAATAAAAAATGGTGATTAAAATAGATAATAGAAAGTTATGAATATCTTTACAAATCATGACATGGTTTTGTCCCTTGCTGAATCAAACATTTAACATCGTCTCTATCAGGGTTATTCAAAGAGAGTCGATCTGGTCCCGAAATGTAACTGGGCAATGAAATTCAGTGTACGGTGCCATTTCGGGGCCATTCGGCACAAAATGCGCATTGATGTCTAACGCGAGTGACCCTGCACGAACCCTTTGCGAGCGCAATTTAGTGCGCGCGTCCTATACTTAACATTGTGAGCGCAAATGCGTTTGTGCGCTGGTGCGCGCATGGTGTTACAATCTTAGCGCAAAATTTGACGGACAACGTTTGCGAGCATAATTTTTACGTCTTTGAAAAGCTGGTGGTAACGACAAATTGTAACAACCTGACCGTACCGAACTGCGGATTCACAACGGAGAACGTCGATGCGCACGTTTTTTTACTAGATCCGTCAAAAACGACGGCCACTACCTTGTCTTCCGTCAAAACGTACGTCTGTTGTGCGCAGTCCGCACAAAATGACGGACTCGCGTTAATAATTACATTGCGCTCACTGATTTCTGCGCGCAATGGTACTTTGCGCGCATTTTTGCGCGTCAGTTTTACGAGCGCAATTTCCTGACGGATGAAAAATGCGCGAGGAATGTAATTCCAGCGGTGATTTTCGTGCGTTAACGATTAACATTTTGCGCTAAAAAACACGCGTTTAGCGTGCGTTTTTGCGTTAAGAATGTAATAGGGCCCTAGATGTTTTATCTCTGAGGGTTTGTATTGCTTCATTGTTGTCTTATACTGATCTCAAATTCAACTTTTTAACTGAAATTCTAAAGTGGATTCAGTGGCATTTGACTTGTGTGGGAGTAACATGAACCCTCTCTTAGCTCCCAGCCAAAGCATGAAAACACGTTAAGTGCGCAGTGTTCGCATACATCACTTTAAATGTTAACCACCGGGTGATCAAGACATGTCAGGGTTGGTATATAGTGTTTATTCAAATAATGAAGTAAATTATGGTTCTTGCGTGGGGGAATGAAGGTGCCATAACTGTCTACACAAAGAGAGTGAGGCATGGTGGATATGTGATAGACAAATAGTAATTTCAGCAACAGAAACATACATGGGGCAAACCCCCTAATAAATAAATACATTTGTAGTGTGCCAATTAGCCAGTCACAAACGGATGTAGATCAAGGCATATACCATCTCAATTGCGTGATATATGGCCACTGGAATCTTCCACCCAAATGACTCTTCGACCAGATTGACTCGCAAATGTTCAACATGTTACTTACATTACTTTTGTAATACTGCTTTATGGGCCACATTACAATCTTGATGCTAACGTTAGCGCTCACCTGCATAAGCGTTAACGTTAGCCCTCGTGGCCCTAACGCGGGCCACCCATATTACAATCCAAACACTAGCAGATTGAAAAACCTGTTACCATTTGGAATCTTGCGCTGTACTGCTCGAGGTTACTGTACTTTGCGGTCCCCATGTTAAGTATAGGGAGCGCAAAGTGTTAATTAGCGTTAGGATTTCAAAGTCCTAACGCTAATTAACGTCCGGCTGCGGTTAGCAGAAAGTTAACCACAGCCAGGACTTGGTGCTAAAGGATTCCAGCAGGGAGAGACCTCGCGAGGTGAGATCTGGCAGGTCATGTGACTGGCGATGTCTGTCTCAATGGAGTCCTATGGACTCCATGGAGAGGATGCGCGCGGCGGCGCTTCCCGGGGCTTGGTGCCCAATAACAATGCAGGCAACTTTTAAAGCGCCTGCATTTTGATATTGCGCTAGACCGGGGCGCAAAGGAGAAAGCTGCAGGCACAGATTTTTCACCCTAGCGTCCCCGTTTGGTACGACCATTGTAATGTGGCGCTATGTATTTTATTTGATTCTGGCTATCTGCACTATTGCCTTTTTCCTTGTTCCTTTCCCTTTTACGGGTCATTTGAGTAGAAGATTCCAGTGGCAATATATGAAGGAATCGAGATGCTCTGTACCTTCATCTACATCCAAATAGATTTTGTCTAGGCAAATAGTTATTTGAAGTTTAAAACACCGATTTTGCCTAGGAAAAAAGCCTTGCATCTTACCCACCCTTCATTTAACAAAAGTGTGGCCAATGGCAAATACGGAGAAGAGCTATCCGTTCCCATTCATGTTCCCGGGCACCACAACCACCTCTAGGAACCCACCATGAGTCCCTCCTCCTACAACGGAGAGGCAGATATTTGCCTGAAAAATCTATTTGCCTACCACAGGTCCACTATGTAATTGAAAAGTGAGACTTACCCAATCCAACGTTAAGTTTCCTTCTACCACTCCTAGATAAACCTCTACATGTTCCTCAGCCTACTGTCTCGTCCCAGTATAAAATCACATAAATCAACAAAATAAATAGGATTTTAATTGCGTTCCAAAAGCAACCTATGTTTCCGTATTAGTGAAGCATCTTCCATTCATATTCCATGACAGATACCTCTCACGAGGCTCTCTGCTGGCAGGACAGAGTCCACTTTGTGACAAAATACATTCTTGGACATTATTCCAAAGGAAAATTGATTTTCTCTCTCCATGTTTCCAGCTGCTTATTTTTAATATGCTAAACGTTGTTGCTCTGGACAACTGCATCAAACTTCAAAGCACAAAACCTTTTCTCTCACTTTTGGTAGTACATTTGTTTAACTTTTGCTGCCTCGGTGGAAAGACACAGAGTCCTGCGGTTGGGTTTTGGAACTGACACCCAGATACAGTGGCAGGAAGCACCTTCAGGAACATCACTTCTGGAGAAGGTGTTGAACGAGGAAAGGCAAGTATGGAGTAGACTTGTGCACCGATTTTTTTTTCGGTTCGATTCGGTTCGATTGGTTCGGATGTTTAAAATTTCGATTCGGCTCGTTTCGGCCGATTTCTGTTTCGATTCGGTTCGGTTCGGCTCGTTTTTCGTATACATTTTTTTCGGAATATCGACCATTTTTCGTGTTTTCGGGTCACTCTGCTCGTTTTTTGTATCGACTTTTCGTGATTTCGGAAATTTTCGTTTATTTCGGAACGTCTGTTCTCCTCGTTTCAAAGTGTCTAACTCTATTCGTTTTGACGTAAACTACTATGGTTTACTTTTTTTAATCATATTAAAATGGTATGAAAGCCAAGGAACAAAAAAAATGAACTAAACGATTTAAAAAACGCTAAACTGACCCGAATGCCACAAGAAACAAGTGATACGCATTTACAAATACAAAATTTACAGAATCAGCGATATAACCGATAATAGTTAAATATACGATGTCCAGAATTACCGAAATGGAACCGAAATCACGAATGGAACCGAAATCATGATTAGAGCAAAAATAAATTTCGATTTGACACATTTCAAGTCCATTCGAAAAATCCGAAATTTTTTCGTTTCGGCTCGGAAAACTTTTCGGATCTGTCGGTTTTTGGGTCCGATCCGATTCAGAAATTCGGCCGAATCCGAAGACACACCAATTTCCACACCAATATTCTTGTAAAGTCCACCCTTGAAATGGGGAAGATAGCTGATTAGGCAGATTAGTAACCCCCCCAAAAAGAGTCACACACTCACCTTCTATCCCATGGTGAGGACCGAGGCTCCAACCGCCTCCTCTGTCCGGTAGGAGCAGGGAGAGACCTCGCGAGGTGATATCCGGCAGGTCATGTGACTGGCGCCGTCTGTCTCAATGGGTCTTATGGACTCCATGGAGAGGATGCGCGTGGCGGCGCTTAGCGCTGCCACGCGCATCCTGGGGCTTGGTGCCCGATAGCAATGCAGGTGTCTTTTTAAGCGCCTGCATTTTAATATCGCGATAAAACGGGGTGCAAAGGGGGCGCACGTGGCAGAAGGGTGTTGGATCAAGATATGTGGTAACCCTGTGCAGGCAGAACATAATTTCTGCTGTAGTGCCTGCAGTTATATTACTCCAATACGACGCCCCCTTCCTATCTGCGCCCTAGGCAGCTGCCTAATCAGCCTAATGGATGCACTGGTCCTGCTGAGGGGGTCACAGAACAAAATAAACATCAAATGTGAGACTGTTTTTAAAATATTTTTAAACTATTGCTTTGCCATATATTCTTGACATTTGTTGTCCATGTAATGGTTTAAAAATGTGCCAGCTGTATGTTTGTGTGTCTCCTCAAGGTCAAAAACAATGGGACAAATCGTCACTTTTATTAATAGAAATTTAATAACAGATAATGAAATTTTAATGTAAGATTAGTTTTATTTGTACTTTGTTTTGCAGAGCATATTCCATGCTATTTTTGGTCTTGCAGTAAGCATGTCATGCATGAAAAGCTAGGTTGTGGTGTTCTCTTCTAAATAAGTGTTCCTCAGAGTCATCTTTAGAACTCGCCAACAAGAATCAGGTCAGGAGGGCATTTTATACCTACTTTCATGTTGAGTTAATCACAAATTCTATTATTTTTCCTTATGATACTTGATACTAAGATTCTCTTTGTTGGAGTGGGATCTGCTATCCTGTACTCATTCTACTTGGTGGTTTCCCACTTCTTCATTTGCTGGGCCAAGGATCCTGAAAAATGATATATCAACGTCCTGAATCTTAATCTCAAAATCACAAGATAACATCGAAGGTTCTCAAATTGATAGAAGTACAGCTAAGTAATCTGCTGATCCCTGAATGTAATGTTAAATGTTATCACAACGTCACTTTTTCATAAAGAGGTCTTCGTTCTTCTTCTTACCGAAATGTCAATTGATGTGTCCCATCATCCCTACCAGTACTGATAAAGACCTTCAGTCTGAACGGTTCTGGTATAAATTCTAATCCGGACTCTTACGATTTTTTACAGTACTAATCTTAGCTATAGCTGTAGCTGTCTCACTGTCCCTCACTCTAGAAGAAAGGGCTGAGGTGACGTCAGCTTCAAGATGAAAGGGCACTCTGGAGATAAAAGACAGAGCCCGTACCTGAAGGACTACATGAGCCCAGCCGTCACAAGATTCTTTGGTGTCCGCCGTTTTTGCAGCTTCTAAAGAAATCATGTCGTCTTCAACGATGCCACCGTGCAGGACAATAAGAAGTAGAAAGATGTCTTCTGCTAAGGTGAGGACATCACCGGTGCAACCAGACTAAAGAAAGCGAGAAGGTGACGGAATTCTGTGAAACCTTCTCCTGTTTCTATGGGTCTATACTTTGGCGGCTAATTGAAGATGACAAATGAACAGGCCTCAACAACAACTTCATCTGTCTCCCAAACAGTTGGACAACTACCCATTCCATACTTTGGTTGAGGTTTCTCTGTCCTCAGAAGACATCCTCTGCTGTGTTCATTGAACTTGATTATTGCTGGGGAGCTCTCGATGCATTCCATATGCGTCTTTAATAAACGTCTGAGTATAGCTTCATAGGATATCAAAACGTAAGTAGTTGTAACAGGGAAACACGCATATGTCGTGAACAAAAAATGTTAAAGTTAAATCGAGCCATTCCGCCGACAGCTAGATATCGATGTAACCGTTGGTACCAGAAAGGTTAGTATCTACTGGATCCTGTGAAGGCTATAATTTGGCAAATACGGCCTAAATTTCCGTACCGTGATGACAGCGACACATTTGTTTGAATTGATCTTTCATAGATTTGTGTTTATTGATGTAACATATAGATACGTTGTTATCTAGTGTGATTCATGAAAGCTGAGGTCTATCTTCATAATACAATGGATAATATATCTTATATTTTTATATATATAGCTGGTATGGGGTCCCATTCTCTGGGAGAAAGGGCATTAAACTAGAAAGCTATGGATGTAAATGAATTTAGAATTATATGTGTATGCGTGAATAATTGCCTCACAATTACGACACTTGTTTGAGTTTGGGATTTTTGGGGGCTGGCAGAGGTCTTTAAATCATTTTAAATGGACACATTTCTATTTGCTCTTCTAGATCTGACGTTTTCAAAGCAATTAAGCAAAAGAGTATAAATTATTCTGCAAATGGGGGGGGGGTGGCGCTGAGAGTTCAAAGACTTTGGCAATATTAGCTTCTTGAGTATGCCTTCATAAGATATTTATTTATTTGCTTTTTATCCTGGGAACATGTCACTTTCATTATTTATATGTCACCCAAGGCTTGGCTTGGATACAAAAGCTATTTTATGGTACACAAGGAATGAATTGTGAGATGGTGACCCTGTGAGGGAAAAATACGGATGGTTTTCTAAGGAGGCAAAATGACCTCACTGAACAATTTAGAACTTCATCAGGACAGTCAGGCTTGGAAGAGATGGAGACCCCAGGTAAAACGTCAAGAAGGAGAAAACACACCGCAAAATTGATAACCTCAAAACACGATGGTACAAAAACCCCACAAAATTACAAAATATATAGCATGGCCGATGGTCGAAATTAAGACCCTATTTCAGCAGATTTTCGGCCATTTTTAGGTTCGGGAGATTCAAATGCAGGTTTACCGATTTGCATTGAATATCAGCTCTTGTATCTGTACTTTTCAAAGGAAATATCAGCTCTATTGATTCAGTTTGATTTTACTGGTATGCTGATTTCTGAAAAATAAATCAAATGCTGAAATGTGTGGATAAATTAATTTTCAGGCAGAAAAACAGAGGGATTTAGACATCTGTATATATTTGTTTAAACATCCGATTTTTCTAATAGTTGTCTTTAAAGGAGCACCTGATATTTTTTTGAAAAATCAGCCAAAAGAATTAAATCGAGCCCTACTTTGTAAAATATTCCCCATTTACCGTGGTGCCGGCTGGGTTGAGTAGAGGTAACATCACTGCTCTGCATGGAGAAAGCCTGTGGAGACATGGGTTCGATCCCAACGAGCACCTCTCCAGTAAGTGCCCTTGGACAAGACACCCAACGGTACATACTCACCACCCAGGACATACTTGAAACCGATAGAAATCTCAATGTATCCATCCTGGTAAAATCCTTTCTAAAAAAAATTAAAAAGTGGCCAGTCAGGTCCATTGTCCACCCCATTCTTGTACCTTATTATGTCCTTCGATATCAACCTCTTCGCAAAGTCCAGAATGATACAGAATGTCTAATACAACTTCTACATTTGTACAGATTTTCATAAAATATCCAGAGAATCAGAATAATATAAAGCACAACAACACGTAAAATCATATTATTTTTTTATTTTTTTTATTCTAAAGACTGGGTGAAGGTCATAAAGGGTAGAAGGTGCTCTTAGATTTGCTGAACTGAACTTTGACAATTTCTTGTAATGTTAATTCTTTTCCCTTGCGGTTTCGTTGATATTTTTTTAACCTTTTCCCCAAGCGAGCTAAACTTTTCTTAAAAATATCTAAAACAAAGGAAAAAAGAAGATTTCAGAGAAGTTTTTTTTTTTTTTTTCCCCTTTCAATTCTAAATGTCCAATTTCCGTGAGGTCAGAGGCAGCGTGGTGGCGATGTCATCGCATTTCCTCGCGCTATAAGAAGGGACTGTTTGGGACATGTGTTCTAAGTCATCTGACCGTCATCCGGCAGACAGAACAGGTGAGTTCCAATGAAATGGGGCTAATTGTTTTCTTCAATGGGCATTAATTTTGTAATCTTTGTAAAATGTATTCTCCTATTTATACATAGATAGGGGGGTACTCTTGGGTGCAGGTTTTGGCTACTAGGAAATATTTTATGCCTTTTTCAGAGAAAAAGAGGAAAATTCCAGTTCAGTTAAACAAAAATTAACAGTTCAAACTTCAAATTAAGTTAATTCTCAATTTATTAAAAACATAAACAAATGTATGTTAAAAAGGAAGATGTGACATATTTTTTTATTAAACTCTATAATAAAAAAAATATATCTTTTTTTTTCTTAAATTTTATTTATTTTTTATACCTTTTTAATTAGTGAAAAATGATAAATTGATGAATTTATACTTGTCTAGAAAAAAGAAAGCCAACCGGCCACTACAAGGGTGGAGGATAAAAACCCAATATATATCCACAGTGTTCGGCTTAACCCATAAAAAAAAGCACGAGAAAATATAAAGGTCGCAAAGAAACCACTTTATTACAGGATTTAGCCGGAACCAATATATAGTAATAGGCACAAAGAAAACAACATAAGTAAAGTTTATTGAAAGAGGAAAATGTCTAAAATGACCAATAACAATGTACTTTATTACTTTTCTGCCATTGTAACCCATTACATTGTTATAGGTAATTTTTTAGGCATTTTTTTCTTTGAATTTTTTAGTTCATTCTCTCTTTTCATATTATTTTACTTTTATTGACTTCTTGCTTATTCCAATTTTAGAAAAGAAGGGACAGTGTCAGTTCTCTATTTGTCGCTTATTTTTTTGGGCTAAATATCATATAACCAGTGCTTACTTTATGACCTTTTTCTTTGCTTATTAATGAATTTATCATTTTTACCATTTTTACTATTTTATTTATTTATTTATTTTTATTATTTTTTCTTTCTTTTTTTTATTCATCCTTTTTTTTTTTTTTTTTTTTTTTTTGCTTTTTTTCCACTTAAAATTCCAGCTTCAAATCCATGGCAACTCCTTCTACAGAAGGACAAACACATCTGTCAGGATGTAAATTATACCCAAATCAAAGTAATGCAGCGAAAGATTAATGAGTCCCTTCTTATTAATGGGATTTAATCTGGTAAACACAGAGACCTTATATTCAGGAGGCAAGCTGTATGGAGATGAATCCCTAATTCGTCTTCAGCGAATCAATCGGGGTCTCTGCCTCTCATTATTCTAAAAAAATTCAATTTAATCCACTGAAGATCAGTTCCTTTATCTTCTGAGCAATTCTTATAATCTGGTGGGAGGTTTGATTTGTTATTTTCATGCAGATTCAATTCACGGAGCAGACAGATGACCCCTTTATGGCTGTTAACTAAATCAAGTTTAATCTTTTGATAGCCAGCTCGTTTATTGCCATGAAAATTCAATATATATAATATATGCTGATAGGTCTTTTTTTTTTTCCCCCCTCTCTTGTATAATTCCTAAACTGTATTAAATTCGGAATGTGTTCTAAATAACATAAACAGGGAAATTACATTATCTTATCACGTCCAGGATAGCAAATTAGGCATTAATATCACGAAGGGGGAAAGAAGAAATACAATAGATTTGGTGAGTTTCCAAGTACAAATATACCAAGAAATTATCCATCGTGTTAATTCGGCCAACTGGGAAAATCTAATTAAATCCGATTAACAAAAAAATTTAAAAAAAAATCTAAAAAGTTTCTGAAATTTAAAAAAGTAACAGATGAGATCCCATGGCCCGAAACTAAATTAGTGTTGGATTAAACTGTTTTTTTGGCATATCTTTCCAGCTGAAATGCTTCGCGTCAGCAAAGGATGGTTGAAGCTAATTAAAAATGGTAAAAATGTCAATTTTTAATCTTTAAGGGACAAAATATTCAGCTGTGTTAATTAGGTCACTGCTTTTATTTTTTTATATATATTCTGATTTTTAGAAAAGAAGGGAAAGTGACAGCTCTTTGTCCCTTTTTTATATATTCTTTATCATTTTTTAGTTCGTTCTCTCTTTTCAGATTATTTTACTTTTTATTGACTTCTTGCATATTCTAATTTTAGAAAAGAAGTCAGCTATATGGCCTCTTTTTTTTTTTTTTACACATTCTTTATTTATTTTATATTTTATTTTCTCAAGTTTACTTTACGTTATTCACTTCTTGCATATTCCAATATTTAAAAAGAAGAGATTGCCCTTTTTTAATATATTTTTTGATATATTATTATTTTTTAATATATTATTTATATATTTTTTTACCATTATTTTCTCTTAAGTTTATATTACATTGATTCATCTCTTGGAATATTCTAATTTTAAAAAAGAAGGGAAAGTGTCATCTCAATTGCCCCTTTTTAATGTATTCTTTATAATTTTTTTAGTTCTCTTTAATTTATTTTATGTTTATTCACTTCTTGCATATTGAAATGTTTTGAAAAGAATGGAATTTGTCAGCTAAACGGACCCTTTCTTACTATATCCTTTATAAATTTCTAATTTATTCCCTCTTTGTAAGTTCATTTTAAGTTTATTCACTTCTTGCATATTCTAGTTTTAGAAAAGAAGGGAACGTTGCCAACTCTATGGCCCTTTTTTAATATATTCTTAGTGTGTTCTCTTTTTTAAATTTATTTTACGCTTATTCACTTTTTTGCATTTTCTTATTAATAAAGTAAATAATCTTAGAATAAAATAATCTTCATTATGTTTATTTTAAATGTATTCTCTTCTTGCAAATTCTAATTTTAGAAAAGTAGGGAAAGTGTCAGGGTCAGGGTCTCTTTATTCTTTTATATTCTTTAGAACTATTTAACTTATTCTCTCTTTTAACCTGGTTTTCTTCTTATGTATTTGTTATCATGTGTAGCTCAGGTGCCAGAATTTCAAGTCCTAAACTACTAGCCAGGCCAAATAGTTACTCGCCGTTTCTAATCCCACCAGTCCCCTCCCCGACACCACACCCACTTTGACACACCCCACTCACAACTTTGCACTCTATTCGTTTATACTAAATTTAAAGGGGCTAAATTGAAGTTGCAACATATTTACATGGCCAAATTTCCACTCGCCAAGCTTTAATTTTTACCAGTCCTGGGCGACTGGGCAAGTGGAAATTTTGAGTCCTGTTCAGCTGAATATTTCATGTGATGCAAGGGTCAGATATTGTTAAATTTACATTTGTAGTTTTGTCCATGACATTGAGTGTAGTTAGTATGAGAGATGAAGAAAGAGTAGCAAATTAGAAGTGCAATACCAACCAAGCAGAAATGAAGAAGATATTTTATTGTTAAAGAATGTAACCCCCACATCTATATATGTGTCTATAGCTGTTCATGTATGCATACAGAATCAGATTTGGTAATTCTGGGGAATGTCACTGGGGGTGGAGTTGAAGGGCAAATCTGAAGGTCTAGAAAAAACTCCACCAACAGCATTTTTTAAAAAGTATGGAATTTTCTATGCAGAGAGGTTTTTTTTAACAAATATAGCTGATCCTTGAAATAGATGAATAATAAAAATGAATTACAGGTGAAGCATCATGTAAAAGAGTATAATGCATAAAAATATATTTTAGAAGACTTCGATGGCCATGAGTTAAAAATGTTAGGTCTTGCTTCTTGACCCAATGAGAAATCTGATTGGCCAATTGGCACAGTTCGAAAATGTTTCTTGTATATTTTATGCTTTCGTCGGATCGACAGCAGAAACGGGGAAGTGTGATATGGTGAGCTTGATGGACATTTGTCTTTTCGATCAACATTAGTATATACAATGTAATTAAGCAGATCATATAAGGACAAGACAACGCTGGCAATATCTTCTTCTAGGTGTTGATACATATAATAAATGCATAGAGGGTTTAATTTGGTAAGCCTCGGGAATGACTCTAGGGAGGGAGGAATTAAAGGTCTACATGTGCTTACCCAATACTTACACAGATGCTGATCTGATACTGATTATGAAAGTCTGATTTACCTTTAGTTATCCCTTCCAGCATGGTCAGTATAGAGATAGATATACAAATATAATTGACTCTTTATATTTACGGAAGGATTTTACTCTGCTTTTACAAAATATGTGGAATGTTGACATTACTGGCAGTATCAATATGGCAGACTGTTATACCACATACTGGGTGGTGGTCAGTGGTACGTGGCGTTATATAGATGATTATTGAAGGCTCGTCTACTCAAGGTGCCAAAAAAGACATCAGTCCTGGTCCTTTGGATGGTAGAAAATACTTGACTGTTGACCAGTATGGAGATAGATATGAAAATATAATTGGCTATTTATATTTACGGAAGGAATTAACTCTTGTTTTGCAAATATGTGGAATGTTGGCATCACTGGAAGTATCAACATGGCAGACTGTTCTACCATTTACTGGCTGTAATCGGTGTCACTTGGCATTACATAGAGTTGAAAGCTCAGCTAACCAAGGTGCCAAAAAGATGTCAGTTCTGGTCCTTTAAGTGGTTGTTTAAAGTACTTGTATGGTGACAGGAATAGTGAATGTCAAATGGTTGTCTGAGACAACAAGGGAGTCATGCGTCATTGAATACTGGGTGACAGAGACTATCCCTAGGAATTATTAGTTTGTCTGATTGAGAAGCGCAATGAAAATACAATGGAGTTTACTACTTGGCAAAGAGAAAATTCTCCGGTTCGACTGATCACCTGATTGGCTATTTTGGCCCAATATCAGTATTTGGGGCTTTTGTTTGTACCAATTTAACTTAAAATAAAATAAACTGCCAAAGCCAAACATGTTATCAGACAGCAGGCTGCCGATTAAGGCTAGGGACAGATGAGCGCATTTTCTGCGGCCACCGTCAAAATGTACGTCGATGCGTGCGCACGCATTTTTTCACGGAATACGCTTAAGTGGTCAGACGATGCGCAATTCTGGACGTATTTCATGACGATGGGGTGAAAAGAAGTCTAGGGAAATCCGGCTGTTTGAACGTTATGTTGGCCGCACACTAGCAGCGTCTGACATCTCCTAATCACGCACACACGCTGCTATGCGGCCGCAGCGCACTCTGTACGTCAGTACCAGCGGTTTAACGTTCTCGAAAAAATGCGTTCATTTTCCACTTGCGTTGCGCGGCCGGACTTTTGTGCGACCGTACTTCGTATATTGGCTGTCATTGCCAGGCATCTGCTGCTAGTGCGGCCGTGATTATGTGCGCCAGAACGCGCGTTCGCACTGCCTCAGTCTGACCCTAGCCTATAAGGATGAGGTGGGAAAGGAGCCAAGAGCATTAATTAAAGGTTCACTGTAAAGGACATTTGATTTCCCGTAGAAGAACCATAAGTCTGGCGTTGCCTTCAATATATGGAAAAAGTTCATTTGAAAACCCCTGTTCTGGTCATAAAATTCAACAGCCACAAGTGAGGGAACATATTATCATACTCTTAATTCTTTGTTTAATGCTATTTCCAAAGAGATAATTTGTCACGTGGTTTTGACGGCTCTCCATCGTAGGGTTTTATTAAACCTTGCATTCTACAGGGAGCTCCAGGAGTATTGGATGTCCCCAGCAAGTAGGTTAAACTCATAAAATCAGAAATAAGATTGGCATAGGTAGGGATCTGCCTTATGGGGTACATGGGCGTTGGGCAAGATCACCTCTTGATGCTCCATCTGCTTAAAACCTAAGTGAGGTACAGTATGTTTAGCTCTGTAAATATATGCTTGGGTGGAAAGCTCGGAATTTTAGATGTTGTGTTTATCCGTGTCAGTAGCAACATTATGAGCTATGCATGTCTCTGTTGAGTGCAGCCCTCTCGTTGTGTGTATATATATATATATATATAAGATTATTGTCCTGAGGAAAGTCCAATGGGACTGAAACATTGACGACGACTTTGATTAAAATCATATATTGAACTTAATATCGAGACTCTGAGTAGCGGAAATTCCTGGAGTTTATATATAAGATTGCGTAGAGAATGATTCCAGTACTATAAACCTACAGGTAGTTTCCTTTTATTATCTAATTCTAAAAAAATGAATATTGTGGAAAGCAAACAATTACAAAATAGCTAATTTTAGGAAATATTCTCACTTTATTTTATTTAGGAAATATTCTCAACTTGGAGATTTTTTTGTCCATTTTCTTTTGACCTAAATATGCAAATTCACCACGGCTCACTGCCGAGTAGATGCCTCCCGTCTTCTGTATGGATGCTCAGCCCTGACCCGTATGTTGCTGCTTCTGTAATTCCTTAAATATTTGATCAGTCGAAGGCTGACAGAGATGTATGTGGATTGTAGAATAATAAAAGCTAGGAATAGCAAGGCTGAATCTTCACTGAATGAAATCCCACTTTTGTGTCCTAGACGTAACATTCTGAGCGTCCATGGTGGCTCGTGCATCATTTTTTTCTTCTTCTAGCTTTACTGATCTTACGCATCTAAGCAATGGTATTTACATGACCGATCCTGTAAGAAGTAAAAGGCTAGACAAAATGCACCATCCCGCACAGCCGGGAAGTAGTGTCCTTCTAAAACTGGTGGATGTCCTCTTGGCCGGCATCATGACGGGGCGGATCCGGAATCCAATGTAAAGAGGGGCGCTCTGCCCATTTTTCCAGTTGTAATTTCTTTTCAAATACATAAATGCACAGATTGTACCAATTTATGCCAAGGGGAGAGGTAGATATATGTGGATATAGATAAATAGATGGAGGGATATAATTAAACAAGCAAATAAATTGACACGCAGACATTTTTAGAGAGAGATGTGAGGCAGACGGCTACAAAGATGCATAGACAGAATGACAGGTAGATGCAGGGATAGATCAATGCATGCAGATATAGCTGGTTACAGAGATAGATACATAGGGGTTGGAGTCGAAATTCCTACAACCAGATTCCCTAATGCCAAAATCCAGACGGCCAACTTCCCTACACAGACAACTCCCTGACGGCCATCTTCCGGACATCCAAAATCCCAGCAGCTAATACTAACCCTACTCCCTAACTCCCTAAACCTAGCCCTAACCCTAACCCCCTAAACCTAGCCCTAACCCTAACCCCCTAAACCTAGCCCTAACCCTAAAACCCTAAACCTAGCCCTAACCCTAACCCCCTAAACCTAGCCCTAACCCTAACAACCTAAACCTAGCCCTAACCCCTAAACCTAGCCCTAACACTAACAACCTAAACCTAGCCCTAACCCCCTAAACCTAGCCCTAACCCTAACCCCCTAAACCTAGCCCTAACCCCTAAACCTAGCCCTAACCCCCTAAACCTAGCCATAACCCTAATCCCCCTAAACTTAGCCTTAACCCCCTAAACCTAGCCATAACCCCCCTAAACCTAGACCTAACCCCCTATACCTAGCCCTAACGCCCCAAGGGTTAGGGTGTTAGTATTAGGGTTAGCCGCTGGGATTATGGATGTCTGGAAGTTGGCCGTGTAGGGAATTTGGTATGCCCGGCACTTGTTCTGTCTGGAAGTTGGCCGTCGGGATGTTGGCATTAGGGAAACTGGCTGAAGGGATTTTGACCGGCACCCGATACATAGATGGTTTAGTTGAGATTAGATTAGATAGATGGAGTTACATAGTTAGGCACAGAGATACAGTACATGGATAGATACAGTTGCATAGATAGGAACAGAGATACATGGATAGATACACTTGCATAGATAGGTACAGAGATACATCTATGTACAGATAAATAGAAAGATACATAGATGTACAGATAGATAGACAAAAAAATAGATGATAGATGGGCTGACAGGCAGACAAATAGACAAGGCGGTAACAGTGCACAGGTTACTAGTAAGTAACCTGTGGGATTTCAAACAGTCAACAAATGGTAAGGTTGGTCCTCCAGTTCAGGGGCTGCATTGTCCTGGTGCACCTTCCTTCTCCCTGTGGATCCACCATCGCCTGCAATAAGCACTTATAGATAATCTGAGTCAGTGTGATCAAAGTGTCCAGTCTTCAAAATACATGCTGATACAGTATCACAAGATGTGAGTGTGGCAAGCACATAGTGCAGTCTCGTTGGCCACCATGAAGGTAGTCAACTCCTCATTGTTGGCAGCATTGAGACAAAAGTTGAATTCATCTCTTTAATACAGCGTTTTGTCTGCTCGTATTCCTTGAAATTAGACTTCGCGTTAACGTGTTACTTTATCATTTTTGTCGCTTTGTAAATGGAAACCCCCACCCCACAAAAAAACAAACGTATGCAACATAAAGATGAGCGGTTGCATCGTGTTATCTGAAACGTCTGACCTATGTGCTCATTTTACTGCTGAATAATTATATATTTTCACGCGCCACAATGCTGGTTTGTACAAACGCTGCGGCTTGTGACGCTCGACGGAAAGTACCAACATTCTGACTTCCCGGGCCTTCGCGCTTTGTCCCGGCACGCAATCCGCAACAGATGCATAACAACCGCAATGACGCCAGAAGCGAGAATGATCAAAAAAATATGTTGACGCTTGCATTTCTTAGAAGCGTCCTCAGAAAAATATCTTTTAAGTCATCTCCACTTCTTATGTCACACCCTACTGAACTCGTCCATATCTAATACATGCATAGCATTACTATATGACCGCATTAAGATATATCCACTCCAACCACATTACCACTGCTCATTCAAATGAAAATATATATTATATATTGTAATATAATTATATATTTTAATATACCTTCACACATAATATATATATTTTTTTCTTCATTACATATATGTTTGCTATATATATTATATATAGTGTAGTATTATATATAATTATAGCTTTTTATCTCATTTTTATCCTCCACCGCAACCCTTGTAAGTATATATGTATATATATACTCTGATTTCTGGCAGAATTTGTGCACATTTTTGTAAACACTGATTGTAATCACATATATACATATAAATTTATAAAGTCTTCTTTTACATTACCTATAATCTTGACAATTTTTAGCTTTAGTAATAAACAGATGAATGGCCTATATACCTTCTGGATATCTTTTATTGGAGGTCCCACAAACCTCAAATTTTTTAATCTATTTTCAAACAATTTTTCCTTTTTAGGGAAAATTCTATTTTATAAAGAAAAGAAAAAAAAAAAAAAAAAGGAAAATTATTCTTCAGGGATAATTTAAAAAATTTTCCACCAAAATTAAAAATGCAGCTAATGCTAAAATTAGGCTTAGAATGAAATCATTTGTGAAATTTACATCAACGCATAAAATTGTTGGCAACCTGGTGGAAGCTCTCTTTTTTTTAATATGTTTTAATTAAATACATATATTTATATATTTTTTCCACATATATTACAATTATATATACTTTGAATGTTCGCAAGATTTTTTACACTATATAAATATTGATTATAATCCCATGTATACATTTAAATTGATATATTCTTCATTTATATTTTCTATTATCGTGACAATTTCTAGCTTTAGTAATAAACAGATGAATGGCCTATGTACCTTACAGATAGCATTTATTGGAGGTCCAGCAAACCTCTAATTTTTTTTATCTATTTTCCAACAAAAACATTTTTCCATTTTGGGAAAGTTGTATTTTAAAAAGAAAATTGGGGGGAAAAAAAGAAAATGATTCTTCAGGGATGATTAAAACTCCACCAAAATTAAAAATGCAGCTAATGCTAAAATTAGGCTTCGAAAAAAAATATTTGTAAAATTGTTGTCAAACCTGATGAAGGTTCTCGTTTTTTTTTTTTTTAAAGGTGGTTTTCTCTTTTTAAAGAACAATCATGATATTTCTACAGGACTGTCATTGGTGGGATTGAAAATGAGACTGAAGATGTTAGGTCTGGACTGGGTGGGGACATGAAATTGCTATAAAGGGGGCACATCACATCAGTAATGCATGCTTTTCTGCTGGTGTGACAGGCCGTTCTGCAAGCCTTTACCAGGCGTCACCTGGGTGAACATCATGGTAGATGGTAAATACAGAGCCCCATGATGGCAGTGCAGGATTAAGGGTCTAATGGGCATAGTATGTATGGTATTGGTGGGCAACTGTCTCATCTCTATCAACCACTATTGTACCTCTGGTACATCAGTCTAAACACAAATCTGCCTCTGCCACTATCCCACTCCTCAACCCAAAATACTGAGTCTCTGCCTTGTCCTTCTCAACCATATTGAGCCTCTGACCCATCCCTCTTAACCCCACTTCACCTCTGACTTGTCTCTCTTAGCCCCTTTGTACCTCGACTTCATATCTCAAACCCAACAAGTGATTCTCTACAGCATCTCTTCAACCCCATTGTGTCTCTGCCTCATCTTTTCAAACCCATTTTGCCTCTGCCTCATCTCTTCAGCAACATTGTGTCTCTGACTCCTCTCTAGCAACCTCCATTGTGCCTCTGCTTCATCAATCTGAACTCAGTTCTCCCTCTACCACACTCCATACCTCAACCCCCCAGGACTGAATCACTGCCTTCTCCCTTTCAACCATATTGAGCCTCTGTCCAATCCCTCTTAACCCCACTTCACCTCTGAATCAGCTCTCTTAACCAGTTTGTTCATCTCTCAACCCCTACAACTCAATCTCTACAGCATCTCTTCAGCCCCATTGTGTCTCTTCCTCATCTTTTCAACCCCATATTTCATGTGTCCCACCTCTCATCCCCATCTGAGCCTCTGTCTCATTTTTCTCAATCCCATTGTGCCTTTGTCCCAGCCCACAACCCCAAAAGATCTGTTTCATCTTTGCATTGCACTTTGTGAAGGTGGCATTAATTTGAATCTAGGTGGAGATGAACAAGCCATTCCATGGTAGCTCGTTCTTCTATTCTGGGGTAACTGACTGGCAGAACCTGGTGTTAAGTGATTTTTCTTTGCAAAATCACTTAACACAGTAAAATAATAAGCCCCAAAAATCCTAACCTCTTATCCCATGGTGGAGAGTATGGCATGATCCACTACTTCCTCAGCAGCCTGAGACTTGACACAAGTAGTTCCCAGTGTCCCTCTGAGGTTCCTTCGTGGCTCCTGCATTTGTGAGTTCCTGCAGAGCTCATGGCAGGGTCACACTGGGCTCCATGATGTTCTGTGGCCTCCAGGAGTTGAGACCAGCGACAGAGAGTAGTGCCACTTTCAGTATGTGTCTAAGCCTTCCTATTATTCCGAGGCAAACTGCTAACACAATGGTTGGGTTGTAATAGCCCGGTACTAGTTAGCCGATATGGGAAATCGACTCTTGCCAATTGTTTTCCCTTACCAGTTCCCTTTTAACGGCAACCATGGAATAGACTCCAATATCTAAAATATATTATATCCATGGGGCTCCAAAAGAGAAAACAGAAAAATACAGTGGAAAGAACACATAGCAAAAATGCTAAAAAAAGAACAGTCACAAAAGGAAGGAAATTTGGAAATGGTCAATCATTTAAGGAGTGAAACATATCAGGGATGATCTTGTCAAAGTGGAACATGTGGTTATGAAATGTTCCTTGTAGTGTCACATCTAGAAGGCATGTTATTCTACAACGCTGAAGACTAGCTGTCTTGGGTGAGTGTTCTAGAAGCAGATGTTGGTTAAGCACTCTAAAAACATTTCAATACCCAAAACGCACGACTCAGGTAAACAGAAATGCAGCTCACACTCCTCGACTGCTCGCCGGTGATACTGTGTCACGGTTGGGTTGGTTGGTGCTGTTATTCCCATTCTGAGCACTGGCCAAACGTTGCATCCAGGTCTTTTCAATGACCTTCCCGATTCGGATGTTTCTGTTTTTTAGGACAGGATGGGTCAATGTGGGACACCACCATTCTATTATTATCGGACCACTAATAAGCACCATATTTTTGGAGATGAAGCTTAACTGTTTGAGATTGGTATTGTCCTAATGATGCCGTTGGGGCTGTTCGGGTACGTTCGCATAAAAAGACTTGGTGATTTCCCTTGTGAAGTCACAACGCTGGTAGATCGAGGCACAGTACACACTTGCAGACTGCTCGCCGGTGACATTAGAAGATCTGGCCGTGTCCCAGGTGTCTGACATATAACACCGGTGTTTGATTTCGCACTGTGTTTTGATGTGCAGGGCCTGTTGGTGGGTTGCCACAAGACACTTACTCTGTGCGAAGAACAGGTTGGCACGCCTTCAAACGCTCGAGGCAGAAGCAGACAGCTCTTCGCTACGTGTTTTGCTTTGAGCCTATAATCCCATTCCACAAAACAGGTGCAGAAGCTGAACCCAATCCAGACCGGCTTCAGCGAAAAGAAAACAAACGAGACCCACAAATATAGGACAGCTGCTGCTTCCCAATCGGTCCCTACTAGAGGACACAGTATGAGCTGGATTCTGGGCCGACCCATTGAAAACACGCAGAATGTTGTGTCCTTTGACGCTACATGGATTCTAATGAATACAAACACAATGCCGGTCACACTGTGAGGGTCCGTTTTGAGTTATTTTAATGGCATCCAAGTATAGACCAATACAACGTTTCGGCTCTCACTGAGCATTTTCCAGGTACAAAAGGCTTAGCAACGAGCCAAAACTTTGTATCTGTCTCTCCATGGACACCATTAAAATAACTCAAAAAAGGGCCCTCACACTGTGTCCAGCATTTGTATTCATCGCGATGTGGTGGTGGAATCTGAGCTTGGAATCGTTGGCTTGTGAGTGTGTGCTTTCAAAACAGTGTGGGGCTGAAACAACTAATCGATTAATCGACAACTAATCGATGATTAAAATAGTTGTCATCTAAATCCATTATCGATTAATCGGTGTCGATTAATCGTCCTGTGTACAGCACACACTGTTTAGAGTTAGACGGAAATAACTTCAGCTTTGGAGCTGATTGGAGAAGACGAGCCGCTGCTTTACTCGGTGATTTAGTTCTAGGGTTATGTCAGACACAACCAGTTTGTTTTTATTCTGTTTACAATAGTAACAGAACTATAACACAAACAATAGGATACTGCCACTGGGTGAAAGAGCTGTATGCCTGTGTTTTATCTTTACTTGAAGCTGGAGTCCTGTGCCACCACCCCATCCTCTTTGCCACACCCTCTTTGGTTGGGAACTGCCATTCCCTCCCTTTGGTCTGGTCCCTTTCCCCAAACTCACTGCTACACTCAGATCCGGTCTTTTGTCCATACCCACTCCCCTCTCACACTTAGGTCAAGTCACTTGAGTAAAGTCACTCCCTTCCACCTGCAGTCCCTCCTCCCACTCAGTTTGTCCACGAAATTATTTAAAAGGGACAATATGCACCCTGACCACTTTATCTCATTAACCCCGATTTCATGCTGACATCATCATCTATGACCAAGTGCTTGTAGCCGTGTTCATTTGACAAAGCAAACATGGGCTTAAGCTGTGCATGCAGCATCAACCCATCCCTCTGACCAAGCACTCGCAGCATCAACCCATCCCTCCGACCAAGCACTCGCAGCATCAACCCATCCCTCTGACCAAGCACTCGCAGCATCAACCCATCCCTCTGACCAAGCACTCGCAGCATCAACCCATCCCTCTGACCAAGCACTCGCATACCCTGTGTGAAAAGTACCTAAGATACGCAATTTGCGTATGTACGTACGAAAGTTACGTACACAACGCTTATTGCTTATGAAAAAAGGGGGAGGGGTTGTGGTTATTTGGTTTTTTTTACATAAAATTCCTTTTAAGTAAACAATTTTTTTATTATCCGATGAATCGATTAATCGAAATAATAATCGGCCAACTAATCGATTATGAGAATAATCGTTAGTCGCAGCCCTAATACAGTGTATCACATGGATTCTATGCACGTATTGCTACTTATCTGGCTAGTATTCCAATACTCTGTGATGTATAAAGGAGTAGAGGTGCTGAGCATACAATACATATATATATAAGCATTATACATAACATTTACGCACATTGCATAATGCATGCTATATGTGTTTGCTTTTTTGTGTGTGTGTAGCAGAAACCATGGTTATTCTACATTAAGGTTTGATCTCCGCCGTAATATTTCCAGAACCTGCTGTTTACTCATGCGAGGCTTGCATCGCTTAAGGACACGCTCTCACTCTTGTTATACAAGTAAACAACATAAGTGGAGATTCCTTGACAGACAAGTGGTGGTTCTGGGCAAAGAAAACACATGGCGCCGGGATCCTTCAGGGTGAATAAATCTATCTCTCTGCGTCTCATTTTCTACTCTCTCCCCTTCCTCCCTCTCCGCTCTCACTTTCCCTCTCTCCTTCCCCCTGCACGTAGCTGTCAGTTCATGTTTTGCTCTGGCTTCTCTGTCATACCTCTGGCCAGTGCCAGCTTGATGGGTTTAAACATACTTCAAGAACTTTGAGGCTAGGGTCAGACTAACGCAGTATCAACGTGCGTTTAGCCGCACTAAATCACGGCCGTGCTAGCAGCAAATGACGTCCAATGCCGGGCAGCATACGAAGAACGGCCGCACGAAAGTGCGGCCGCGCAACGCAAGTGGCAAACGAACGCATTTTTTTCGAGAATGTGAAACCGCTAGTACGGACGTACAGAGTGCGCTGCGTCCGCTAGCGGCGTGTGTGCGTGATTAGGAGACGTCAGACGCTGCTAATGTCCGGCCAACATAACGTCCAGACGCAAAAAGTGTTTTATTGACGATCCGTACAAAATCACGGACGTAAATGCGCATCGTATGACCGCTATCGCGTATTCCGTGAAAAAAATACGTCCATTCGTTCGAACGCACTTTTTCACGGACAACGCGAAAAATGCGTTAGTCTGACCCTAGCCTTAGCATCCGATACTTAGATTTTAGATCATGTTTTAAGATTTTAAGATATAGGTATGACTTAAAATAGTATATATATATATATATATATATATTGGGAGAGAGAATTTTTATTCATTTTATCCATGTGATCTGTGTGTGGCGCTATGTACACAATGTGTGTAAATTATGTTAGTAATGTGCAAAGTGTTTCTGATACATGAGGTGCAATGCATGTGAAGTACGTGTACAATGCTCAATGTGCGTATGATTTATACACAGCATGCAGAGGCTGTTCTCGATTTAGCTTCGGGTAAACTCAGACGTGAGGCCCTTCTAGTTCTGCAAAAGAAACCAGAGACTAACCACAAATATGTATTAATGAAGGTTCACAAAGCTCTCCTGGTGGATAGGTGGATGTGAATGCAAGAGTGGTTTTGTTTGGGTTGTCAGTGTGTACACGGGGTGACAGCCCATGATATATTAAGGGGCCCGGTGTCTCCAGGGGGCCCTGGTTCTTGCCAAAACCCTAAGTGCCACAGATGTAAGGAACCCTACGTGCAACCCAAGACTGGTCCAACAAGAAACCAACAAATTTCCCAGTAGGCCACAGCATCTGAGGCCATACGAGCACTCTGACCCATCGCTGAGGGAGTGATTAGTATTGTCTGCACCAGGCAGAGGTGCAGCATGAAAGCTCTTTAACCCCTTGTGGGAAGAGGAGGCCAAATGTTCCATTTCTAATATTCGTTTACTCAAATGGGCACGGGGTCCTCGACCTGTCTGGTGGTAGCCCTGGCCATGTGCCATGGTGCCTGTACTTCATGTGTGTTACATAATCCTGGTAACTATGGGGATCAAGTAGGTCTGAGATCTCCTTGGGGGAAAAAAAGTATTGCATTGTAGTGCATAAACACGAATGGAGCTTGATCAAGAGAGGGTGGAAATTCAGGGACCTCTCCAAAAATGACCAGAGTATAATCACTTTGCAAGGAATTGGCATAGATGAGCAATACACCACCAAAGCCAAAGACCCCTGCTCTACCTTGCAAGCATCCTAATATATGTAAATAAGAAGTCCACGGGAAAACCATTTATGAGATACAAAAAGACAAGTGAATATAAACATCACTCGGTGAACTTGTTTGCGAAGAGCTGGGGAGCAAAAACGAGAGGGAGGCGTCCTCTCAATGAACCGAAAAAGGGCCTTTTTCATAGAGATACTGTAGGATCAAAATATCTCCTAGGGAGAAAAACTGAAGGGGTTCATTATTACCCTCTGGTTTTAAAAGAGCGTTATAAAAATCAACTCCTTGTATCCTTTCCAACACTACAGTCTCCCTTGGCGTTCTTCTGTCTAGACCACTGGTTCCCAACCCTGGTCCTCAGTCACGGCCCACTAACAGGCCAGGTTTGCAGGAAATCTGAAGCACAGCACAGGTGATAGGATTTGCTTCTCAGTGATTGCAGGATTCAGTTTGCATTTCCCCAAGGTGATCCTTAAAACCTGACCTGTTAGTGGGCCTTGAGGACCAGGGTTGGGGACCACTGGTCTAGATGGCACCGGCGGCAGGAAGCAGAATGATGCTGCCCCAGTGATGATCGATGGAGGTGCGGCTAGCAAAGACACAACCAATCAGATTCCTCTCAATGCAGGCCATTTAAATTCAGTTTGGGTGGCTAGAGTGTCCCTTTAATTATAAGAGATATGCTGTGTGAATAAGTGCTATCATAGTGTTGTAGCTGTTGGTAATCCGGCTGTGTATCTCTGCTAATGTAGACTCCCTTGCAGAGTTTCACCTCTCCCACCGGCAATTAGCGCCTTTCCTACTCACTATTCAAAACTTTGTGTAGGGTAAAGCAAGTACAATAAGCGCCTCCTCTATGTGAGGAGAATATCTCCATTTTGACCCTTTTGGATAAAATTTTACTTTTATTTCGATGGTTAAAACCACTCATTACACACAATTTAAAATCATCCAACAAGCAATTATAGCTTGTTGATACAATCGTGATTTAACAAATATGTCTCCCAATTTTGTCAACTTTGTTATAAGGGAATCAATTATTCCTTGCTTCAAGTAAATTAAATTTTTATTAAATGTATACCACCAACTGTCAGCAAATAATTAGGTAATTCTCTATAACCAGACAGCTTTTAGGCATCTATATGACACATCCAAATATGCCTAGTATTCCCTTCAGATCTCTTTGATGTGGGACCCATGTACTAGCCCTACAGTCAATACAAACGATTGCAGCCTGTCTTACAATCAGTGGCGTCACAAGGGGGGCAGGGGGTGCGGCCCGCCCCGGGTTACACCAACCCTAGGATGACACCCCAGAAAAAAAAAATATATATATATATATTTTTTACACAAAAATATTTTACCTGGAAGGATAAATCGAGATTTCTCTCATTTTCAAGTATGTCCTGGGTAGGCAAGGCCTAGGCTGGCACTTTCCAGGGGGCGGCAAAAAAAACACCACTAAAGGGGATATTCACACAACACCGATATGACGCAGACATTTCAGTGTTCTGTTGTTCCCCGCACTTTGGGGAATCAAATTTCCCCGGTGAATTCACCACAGGGTCCCTGAAGTGCAGGGAATCAGCCACCGAATGCCGCTGCAAACCTGTCACCCGCTGTTTTAAAAAAAACTACTGAACGAAAATGTCTGGAATTAACATATAAGGTCCTATGAATGATAATAAAAAGGTCTGTTACAGAAAAACGAAAAAACGCTATTAGAAAAAAAATTGGATTTTTTTTTAAAAGAAATGACTAAAAGATAGTAAAAAAAATAATTCAATAAATTAAGAGACTTTTTACTACAGATTAAAGGAATAAACCAATATAAATCTGGTATTGGTAGCCTTGCAGGCGCAACCGATTTGTTGCTAATTGCTATGACAAAAAATGAATGTCCATTGACAATACATGGCTCAACTCCTGAGCAAACTGCGTCACTGGTGACCGGCAGTCGGGAAAATCAAAACCCTGACTGCTGGTGACTCTGGGTGGGGTAGAGGAAACTCCTTCACTTTAGGCTAGGGTCAGACGAACGCATTTTTCACATCTACAGTAAAAAAAATGCATTGACGCAATACATTTTTTCACAGAAGACGCGATAGCGGTCATACGATGCGCAATTTCGGCCGTGATTTCATACGGATCCAAACCAGCAAACGTTGGGTGTCTGGACGTTATGTTGGCCGGACATGAGCAGCGTCTGACATCTCCTAATCACGCACACACGCCGCTATGCGGACGCAGCGCACTCTGTACCTCAGTACTAGCGGTTCGACGTTCTTGCGAAAATGCGTTCGTTTGCCGCTTACGTTGCGCGGCCGAACTTTTGTGCGGCCGTACTTTGTGTGTGGGCCTGCGTTGGGCGTCATTTGCTGCTACCAAAGCCGTAATAGAATGCGACTAAACGCACGTTCGCACTGCGTTCGTCTGACCCCAGCCTAACCCAGCAATTTCACCAGATCAGGGGTGCTGGGAGGGGAGAGGAAGGAAGGGGGGCACTCCGTCCTCACATCCTGACCACTTTGAAACAATAAAGAGGTCAGGATGAGTAGCGTGTCCCTTTATCTTAGGGTGCTGTTTATTGCACGGTGGAAAATCAATCTGGTTGTGTCTTATTCTGCGCCTTAATGAAAAAAAAAGAAAGATGTAGTAGAAGACGCCAACGATGGGAGGTAGAGATGGCTTCTTTGAAGTACATTTGGGAATGTCGGCAACTTGGCACCCTGTGTGTGAAATAGCACTTAATACTGTCTATATGCCGGATGTCAGTGAGGTTAATTACAAAGTATCTAGACCACAAATGACTTCATACCAACATATAAAGTGGGTTTATAGACAATATTACGCTTTATCCTCTCTATCCCCCCCGGATTCCCCCTCTAATCCCTTATCAGGAGTACATAAAGTTATGGCGGGGAGCAGTACTAGTTTTTGTTATTGTTTTGACTGATCACATCCAAAACCAGCTGCTTGACATCATATGAATGGCCTTGTTTTTCGCCCCGAGACTTCTCTTTTTTTTTCCCCGTTGTTTTGGAGCCCGGAGCGGTACGTTTTGTAGACGCCGGACACGTTCATGTGCGTGGCATTTGGAAGCGTGTCCTTCCATCTGTATTTCCTTGTAAGGATTTGTGTTCTACTTTGGCTCTTGGTTACCACACAAGACAAAAATTAGTTTCACATCATTACTCCAGCGAACCCTTTCCTTCGAACGACGCCAGCATCTCTGGTCCACATCTGCCCTCTAGTGTCCCTTTCGAGACTAATGGCCGACGTTCTTCCATTCCACCGGATCGGTGGAAAAGTCTCAACAGGATCACAAGAAGAAGGTTGGAATAAAGTCGTTCGCTTTCGTGTTTCATTCGCAAAACCTGCACTCTTTTAATCCTGTCCATGACAAAGCATCATGGGAGAAGCAATTCTCCAACAAGGCAGATGATGTCTTTCTCTGGTTCTTCCAGCTGGCGAAAGAAACCCCACTGGGGTTTTCGGGATTCCAGCACTATAAGGCTGGGGTCAGCCAAACGCAGTGCGAACGTGCGTTTACCCGCACTTTATGACAGCCGTGGTAGCAGCAAATGACGTCCTACGCAGGCCCACACACGAAGTACGGCCGCACGAAAGTTCGACCGCGCAACGCAAGCGGCAAACGAATGCATTTTTGCAAGAACGTCGAACTGCTAGTACTGACACACAGAGTGCGCTGCGTCCGCATAGCGGCGTGTGTGCGTGATTAGGAGACGTCAGACACTGCTCAAGTCCGGCCAACATAACGTCCAGACACCCAAAGTTTGCTGGTTTGGATCCGTAAAAAATCACGGCCGAAATTGCGCATCGTATGACCGCTATCGCGTATTCCGTGAAAAAGTACGTCTATTCGTTCGGACGCACTTTTTTTACGGACGATTGAAAAATGCGTTCGTCTGACCCTAGCCTTACATCTTAATATAATTCATCGATGCAGCCCATTTAATAACTACAAGTTAATTCTTAGAAGATTCAGCACAAAATACACATTTTTGCTTATCAATAATCCAGTGTAGATATAACAGGGGTTATTTATTTCGGTGCTCTCTCGTTCCGCACAGTTCCCTGCACTTCAGGGAATCAAAGTTCTCCACCCTGCAGTGCATTCAGCATTCACCGCAGGGTCCCCGGAGTGCAGGGACAACCCTCCGCATTCCCACCGAAAACCCGCCGGAACCGCTGGATAAACCACGCCGGAAAAAGCCGACGATCACAGCGCAGACAAGCCACCTGAAAACGCTGACAAGCTGATGAACGAGGTAAAAAAAAAAACCAGTACGCTTGAAAGTGTCAAAATTGAAACGCTGTTGACAAAAAAACTACCGAACGAAAATGTCTGGAATTTACACATAAGATCCTATGAACGATAATAAAAAGGGCTGTTACAGAAAAGAGAAAAAAGCTTTAACCACTTCAATGCTGAGGACGCACTCAGCGCGTCCTCAGCATTCCCGCTGCTATGCGGAGGACGCGCTGAGCGCATCCTCCCATTGGGGTCAGCGTTCGGCCGGGTTCCGGCCGATCGCTGGCCCCCCCGGTGCGGGCTGACATCCTCGATGTCAGCCCGGCATCCGGGACCGCAGCCGCCGGAATTAGGTGTCATCGCGGCAGCGCGATGACACCTAATTCAGGCGCCCCCCCGCATGTGCGGAGGAGGCGCCTGAAAGGGAGGGGGGGAGGTCCTTCGGACCTCTCTCCCTCCCGATCGGCGGCTCTGCGGGGGTTAACCCAGGCATCATTTGGAAGGGCACAGCCTGCCCTTCCAAATGGTGCCTGGCATTAACCCCTGGGGAGCTGGATCGCGAATCGGCGCTGAAAAGCGCCGGTTCGCGATCCTTTCCCGGAGCTGGCCGACATCTTGGATGTCGGCCAAGCCTCATGGAACTCCCCCTGAGGACTGGCGTCATCGTGCGTAGCACGATGACGCCAGTCCTGGACTTAACCCCTAACTGCCACCAACTGTGGAGATAGGGAGTTCCAATGAACTCCCTATCTCCCGATCCGTGGCAGCTAGGGGTTAATGTTTGGTATGGTTGGATCGGCCAGAGCATGGCCGTTCCAACGATACCAAACATGAAAGTGAAAAAGTTTGTCAAAAAAAAAAAAAAATTATAAAAAAAAAATAAACACTTTTTTTTAATTTTTTTTGGTTTGTTAATGCAGCAATATTGTTCCCATTTCAATTATAATGTGAACAATGATGCTGCACTAACGATTTTTGTATGCGGTGCGTTTGTTAAAAATAGTGTAATTTTCCCCAAAAAAAATGTAACGAGACCCCATCTCTAATTTTTTTAACAAGCGCACCCCATACAAAATATAACCGCAATTGCTCGCATGTTAAAATGTGAAAAAAAAACACTTTACACATTGTAAATTATTGAAAATACATATTTTATTGCAGTTTTTGTTATAATATACAGACAGGACATGACGTATACATATAATAATGACATATTATTAATCTACCGAGTCTGACGGAAAGAACGATATATAATATGTCTGGGTCATATACTAAAATAAGCCTTCAAAACACGTTTAAACATGATGAGCAAAACCGGTAAAAATGACCTCAGCACAGGGGCGGGAAAAGCCTCAGCAGCGAAAGGGTTAAAAACTTTTTTTGCCAAAAAATGCTTAAAAGATCCTAAAAAAACAATAAATAAAGAAACTTTTAGCTGCAGATTAAAATAATAAACGGTTTATTAGAAATTGAATTAAAACGGGAATATTTTTAACATTGAAGCCTATGGGATTCGTCTGAATAAACTTGCCGAATTACACCACCGAACAGCAGGGCACTTCGACAACTTTTCACTGCTGTTCGGTGTTCTCTGAATAGATTAACCATTGCTTTTCTATGGGGGATTTCACTGCCCTCGAACAGGCACCATACTTGCTGGCAGTTTGCCAAAATTTGGCAAACTGCCTGCTCTCTGAATAGGCGAATGAATGCCCCTAAATGTCACCGCATGGAAAAATCCCCAGTTTGTTGACATTTCGGGGCCAGATTAGCTCTCTCCGAACAACCCCTTAGATCTATGAATAATGAATACTAAAAAACAATATAGTTGGATGGCTACACTATAGACGCTAATATACAAAGAGTCAGAGTGAGAATATATATACAGGACTATTCAGAAAGAGGTGAAAACCTTGAGAATGACTGGAGAATTGAAAAATTCTAAGTCAAAATAGTCAGTAGAAAAATTCTCCCATTTATCTCACTTTCCAAATTGGCTATTTGGTCTAGCTTGTTCATTCTCCATGCAATTCTCAAGGTTTTCACCTCTCTCTGAATAGCCCTGATAGAGTTTATTTAATCCAAAACATATAAAGTCATCTGAAAACCTATACATATTTTTTTGCATATGTAACTGTATTGAGATGACTTTATATGTTTTGGATTAAATAAAGGCTATCAGGGCTATTCAGAGAGAGGTGAAAACCTTGAGAATTGCCAGGAGAATGAACAAGCTAGACCAAATAGCCAATTTGGAAAGTGAGATAAATGGGAGAATTTTTCTACTGACTATTTTGACTTAGAATTTTTCAATTCTCCAGTCATTCTCAAGGTTTTCACCTCTGTCTGAATAGTCCTGTATATATATTCTCACTCTGACTCTTTGTATATTAGCGTCTATACCGTAGCCATCCAATTATATTGCTTTTTTTTTATAAAAATGAACCAATAACATTTCGGCTCTTACTGAGCCATTATGGAGGATTTTAACCATGTACATTAAATTAGTTTATTTTTATATTCTTTGCTATACCCTCAGGTGCAGGCCCGGATTAAGATCTCTATGGGCCTGGAGCTGAATATTTTGGTGGGCTTTTTTTGTAATTTAGTGAAATGAAAACATATTTATGGTTATTTAATAGTGCGGATACGTTGCGGGTATATCTAAGCACGCAGATACTGTGTGATTAATTTTTCATTCAGTTTTCAATCATTTAAAGGGTGTAAACTTTTTTTCCCCCATTTTATCATCCAAACCTTTGTGGTTATATATTCTATAGGGAATTCTTCTTAAAAAAATGTGAAACGGGAACATGTTACTGCATTTTTCTGACAAAATATACAATGTTATCTAAAAAATGGAAAAAAAATGAAATATTTCCCTTGTGTTTTGGAACATTTTTTTTTTTACAAATAATAAGACTATGTATAAAACCCTGACCTTGCTCCCAGCGTGGGAAATGAGAAGGTGAGTAATGGCAGTGGTATTGCTCATTTTATACGTGACAAATGGACAATGCCAACGCTTTGGAACTAAATATAAATAAATAAAAAATTGTTTTCTTTTAGATTTTACATGGTCAGATTTGGTATTAATGCAAAGTCCAGACTCTGCCCTGTCCAATGACATCACACTTGACCTTGTGAGGTGTAAAGATTAGTATCGCAGAGGTCCAAATTTCCCCACAGTGCTCTTCGCTGCAGTGCAGCGGTTTAGGTTTTTGATGTAAGAATTCGTAACAATGGATTGTACCATCACCTCCACACTTGTTGGTGACATGAAAAATGTGATGGTTAGTTAGTGCAGCATCATTGTTTACTTTATAATTGAAAAGTGAAAAATATTACTGTTGGAAAGAAAAAGTAAATATATATATTTTTTACTTAAAACCTGGTCATGTTTGGTACCATTAGAAAGGCCATGCTCTGGCCTTTCCAGTGATACCTTAAATGACCCTATAGCTGCTACGCAGTTGGAGATACAGTGGTCCAAATGCAGACATAGTTATCCTTTCTTTGGGCCTATTCTGAGGCATGGGCCTGGGGCTGCTGCTCCATCTGCCCCTATGTTAATCCGGCCCTGCTCAGGTGCATTCACCATCATTTTTTTTATATATATATAGATTAGGTAGGCCGTGTTAGTCCAGATGCCAAAATCACGAGTATAGCAGTCTTTAGTGATACCTTTTTTATTGGACTAATGTTACATTTAAAGTACAAGCTTTCGAGAGTGATCCTCCCTTCGTCAGGTATACCTGACGAAGGGAGGATCACTCTCGAAAGCTTGTACTTTAAAATTTAACATTAGTCCAATAAAAAAGGTATCACTAAAGACTGCTATACTCGTGATTATTTTATATATATATATATATATATATATATACTGTATGTACTGAATATACTCTATATTGGGCTAAGGCTTTGGTTAGAAGTGCACTTCTTTTGAATCAAGTAACAAAGTAACACATTAATAGGGGTTATATCACCATTTCCTCCCACAATATTCTTGGTGGTGTGTTGAGCGTTTAAATATTCAGTCGAGCGACCGACCCCTTAATGTGTTTCATGAAAAGGGAAGAAGTCAGAATATCGATACGTCCTACGTAGCCTTCCATTTCCTGTGATACAGAGAGCTGAAAATTTGGCTCAAAGAGAAACCTAAAAAAAAAATATATATATATATATATATATATAAAAAGAACTATTTAAAAGCATCAAAGGTGGTAAAAGTCATCATGGAAACATAGACCTTCAGTGGGCTGAGATCAGTCACCTTGTTAAAGTCCTTCTTCAGGTCTATTTGTAGCAGAAGATGCCGTTATCTGGAGGCAGGAGCCTGTGTCTAGACCGGGGTAAGTTTTTATACGACGTCGCTCTGTAGCTACGACTTTTCAAAATAAATATTGAGATATATTTAGTTTAAGACATTCCCGCATTCCCGGTTAAAGCGGGAGTTCCATCCATGGGTTCACATCTGAAATGAAATGTTCATAGAAAATCGTCTTAAAAGAGAGCCCACGTTACGGAGGGTCGGCAAACTTCATAAAGGATCTTCAAGGATCCGAGTGTCTAAGCACATTTACGGTTGAGAATGAGGAACCTCAACCAACAACACTTTGGGAGTTATTGACTAACCACCGTTCTTGGGAGGTTGAAGTTGATGGATGTTGCCCTTTTCTCAACCTATATTACTATGTCACTTTCAATGAACTTTGTGGAACTATGGTGAAGAAGTACGGCAAACCTATGATGACTTCAGTATTTAAGGAACTGCCACAGTAATTTGTAGACTTATTGGTTCCACCAGAGTTTCTGCCATAGTTGTCTAGTGGGGTTGCTTTGGGGTTCCACCAGTGTTTCCCCTGTAGTTCCTTCTGATTTTATTCAGCGTTGTTTATACTGGTGTTTCAGCAGTTGATGTTCTCCAGGGCTGTTTTCATCGGTATCCTATGCAGATGGCCACCATAAAACTGCCGTAGTGTCTGCACCGGTGTTGACAACCACAGTTGAACAACGGTAAATGGAAAATAGCAGCAGTCTACTTATTTCACGGAAGAATAATGGGAGTTTCCGTCGTTCAGTGTCGTTTGCCGTAACTTCATCTGCCATTGTTTTCCATTGGTGGATCGACGATGTATCGTTCGCCATAGTTGCAACTTTGTTATTTTTTTTACCATTCTTTGCAACAACGCTGTGACGAACATTTTGATTTCCGTTTGGAACCTGGGATGCTATATTGTAGATAAATCAGCTTTTTTAGCAGACAAAGAAATTAGAAGAACGTTTAGGTTTTGGTTCCCATGCTTAGTTAACAGGATGTGAACACACATGTCTTAAAACCACAACAACAACCTTTTCTCCTACAAGCCAATATACACATCAGTAGAATTCTTGGCATTTAGGTGTCAATGAAGCGGTGAACGAGAATTGACGACATGATGTGATGTCACTGCTGATACACCACCACAGCCTTAATCAGGCGTCAAATAACCAAAGTAAAGCCTTTTTTCTTTATGGGTTTAATGATCAGTTTTATTTCTATTTTTTTTTTAATATCACAGGAAGACAACTAAAAAGAAGAAGGAGAGACCTGGGCAAATTTTATTGTTGTGATCCTGTATTATCATGTCTTGTACGGGAGACACGGAAGGAGGACCTACGGAGCGGGGCCACATGCATTTTTTTTTCTACTGCATGCGCACCTCTCGTGCACGACCAATTACATTGAGGGACCGTTTTAAGGCTTGTCGTGCGCACGAGGTAGCGGATGCGTGCGCACGCACACCTACACACCCCCCCAGGATGGGGCGGACACCACTCGACAGAAGGGCCCTACTTCTTCCCATACTATAGGGGAAGTGACGGCATACGTCAGAAGGGCCTTTCTCCTAAGTGGTACGCGCTGCCTGTACCCCCAGCACTGCCGGTAACCCCCAGCACTAGCACGCATTAGAAAAAAATTGCGCGTGCTGGTACAGAGCCCCGACGGTGCCACGGGCAATTTTTTTTCTAATGCATGTGCACGCGCTGCTACCTCGGACGCACGACCTATTAGATTGAGGGACCGTTTTAAGGCTTGTCGTGCGCACAAGGTAGCGGATGCGAATCCATAGGACTCCATTGAGGCTTCCGATGCCGGTCACATAACCAGCAGGATCTTGCCTGGCGAGATCCGGCAGGCCAGTGCAGTGATTCGCAGAGGGAGACTGGGGGACTTCATTCCCCCAGTCTCCCTCTGCTCCCGGCGGCAAGAAGAAGCGGATCGAGCCAGCGTTCTCGCCGCTGGATCAGAAGGTGAGTATATATTTTTTGTTATTTTTTTTCGTCTGGTGCTGACTGATTCTGCAGAAGCGGATTCCGTTAGCACCAGGTCCTAGCTTTTAAGTTAACCGCAGCCGGACGGTAATTAGCGTTAGGACTTTGTAATCCTAACGCTGATTAACACTTTGCGCTCCCCATATTAAGCATAGATATTAATATTGACTCCAGGAAGTGATACTTGCGGCGCAGAAGCGCTACCGCGAGTTTCCCAGCGGGTAGCGCTGCGTTCCAGGGCAAGGTCCCGAGGTAGCGCCTGCCCGGAATATCGCGCTAAAATGGGGACGCTACAGGGTAACATGCAGGCGCAGATTTTCCCCGTTAGCATCCTCGTTTTAGCACGAACTACGGAATAGGGCCCAAAGGGAAACTACTGTTTAAATCTATAAACCCCAATGTGAAAGATCAATGCTAGTTTCCAATTCTGAGCGCGACTCCGATACTTTACAGAAATCCAGCTGCTAATGTTCCCTGTATAAAAAAGTTTATGTCGAAATACAGATTTTATCGGTAAATTAATTTTCAAATCTGTTTGGACCTTTATTGACTGGATGAACATTTACAGCCAATGAGATGCAATGTTTACATTGGGTTCTGTAGCTTTTAAAGAGATACATTAAAATGTCAGAGACTTTTGTTTCCATCGTGCTTTGAGACTTCCAACTCTCAGAACAGATCCGTTCCCCACGTAGCATTTAACTTGGCTTTACAGCGTGTACGAGCTTCCTTTTTTGTGGGATGTTATCTGCTGCAGACGACTCATGGAGGAGGTGACATTCCATGGGCTAGATGAGTTTCGTTGATGTCTGGCGTAGCTGCAGTGGAAACCAACATCAATGTAGCAAAGTGAGGGTTTAGTCCAATGTCAAGTTACTATAATAAACCTATTTACATCTGAAATCCCACTTGGCCGTCTGCGCTATGGAAAGCCTTTTCATGCAGAATACAACCACGGGTGACCACGGGTGACCACGGGTGAACGTTTTCTCTTAAGACGATAAAAGTTGAGTTTTTGCGTTTGTGTCGGGTATTTATTATTAATTCTTTATTCGTTGTATAAGGTTTTTGTATGATGGGAAATCATTGCATTGTTATACAGTTTCAAAGAGAGTTAAGAGCTACATTAAGCACAATCAAAACGGACAATGGATGGAGTCAAGAGGATGTCCGTATCTCCGGACAGTCCATACAAGAGGTTTGAGTGTAGAAGGCAGGATGCAAAGTTAGGATCACAATTCTGATAGTGGCTTTGGTCAACTCTGGCTTTGGTCAACCAACTTTCGGCAACTTTTATCATATTTGCAACAATGCTAAACAACGACGTTTAGTGAATATCTCCTAAAGTGTTTTCTGTATATGTGGGAAGATATTTTACCCCGGAAGTGTCTATGTATGTGTATACGGCTTCCCGACATTTGTTGGCTTTGGTATTAGACGACATAGACATTTGCGATTCCTTTCGGATGAATTGCAATTCGTCTGAAATTTCAGCGAATTGCATATTGGCAGTATCCGAAACGAAACAAATAGATACATAACAAATTGATTCGGATCGATTCGGTGTATATATCGAACTGAATTCGTTATCTATCCCTAGTTTCTAATCCTAATTTTTGAAGAAGGGTTAGAAGCTAGGGTTTTAAAAAAATATAAAAAAATAATTAAATACATATTACATTTATTACATTAAAATCTATTAGGTTCGTCCCGTTTAAACCTGTCGAATTGAAACACCAAAATCAGGTAATTTCGCCTCAATTTCGGTACAACTCTGCAGTCTGTAAATAGATGAATTATACATTCGTTTTCTCTGGGACAATTTCAGTGCACCAGATTGAGGCGAATGTCAATTTGCCTGTATGTCTGGTGCCAAATCGATCCGAAACTATATTTCGTAGAAACCGAATCGATATTTCAACAAATTTTTCAAAAATAACTGAATTTTTCGGACTGCGCATGTCTAATTTTAAAAAAATATAACTTTTATAATAAATTTAACCATTAACCCCTTCCATGCGGAGGACGCTCTCAGCGAGTCCAGTCGCTTAGGCACTTGGCTGCGGAGGACGCGCTGAGCATAATGCATATTGCGATGACGTCAGTTCGGGAGTTAACCCCTAGCTGCCTCCTATGGTGGAGATAGGAGGTTCATTGGAACCCCCTATCTCCCGATCCGTGGCAGCTAGGGGTTAATGTTTGGTATCATTGCAACGACCAGAGCATGGCCTTTTCAATGATACCAAATATGACCATGCTAAATGTTATGCTCTCTGCTATAACACTAAATGTAAAGAAAAAAAACATTAAAAATAAGAATAAAATTTAAAAAATTTAAAATAAATCAAAAAACTGTTTTTGATTTTTTTTGTTTTATTAGTGCAGCAATATTGTTCTTATTTCAATTATAATGTGAACAATGATGCTGCACTAACAATTTTTTCTATGGGGGTATTTGCTAAAAATCACGTAATTTCCCCCCAAAAAATGTAACGAGTCCCTATTTCTAATTTTTTTTATCAAGCGCACTCCATAGAAAATATAAACGCAAAGGCTTGTGTGATAAAATGTGAAAAAAACACTTTACACGCTGTAGATGATTGAAAAATCTAATTTTAATGCGGTTTTTTAAATAATATACAGACAGGACATGATGTATACATATAATAATGATATATTATGAATCTGCTGAGTCTGCTGGAAAGAACGATATATAATTTGTCTGGGTCGCATAATAAAATGAGACTTCATATCGCTTTAAACATGAGCGAAACCGGTAAAAATGAGCTCAGCACAAAGGCATGAAATGACTCAGCAGCGGAGGGGTTAATTTGTATTAATCTCATTATATCGTATTCTGTTTTTTATTTTTTTACAGCCCTTTTTTGTTTGTTTTGTTATAACATTCTCCATAATGTTGACCGGGCACACTCTTCCTTGGTTGATACAATGTAACCATATTTTAAGTCTATAGTCAATTTGTATTCTACGGGCAGTTAAGTTTGATGTTATGTCTTTTAGTTAACTGAAAATTCCACATGCCCAGACCCCAAATCCTCAAGGATGTCCTTCATCCACCCGAAGAGAATGACCCTCAGTCCGACGGGAAAACCAAAGAACAGAGAAACCCCTGGAGTCACAGTCGAGCTGTCGTTTTCTCACCCCAGCAGCAGGTAACGTACCTCCGAGCAGCTCTTATCATCCTAGACCAAACGTCATCCCAGGAAGCAAAAGGGAAAAAACAAAACGACGCAAAACCTTAGATGACCTTATTTCTGGTGTACGATTATGTGGGATTTCCCAGAATTGGCTTCTGTTACATGTTACTCAATAAACAAGCTGGGGCCAAGACATATGACGAGCATGTACATATACAGGAACCCCTGAGGAGCAATCAGCTCAGCTTGGTTTTCTTAAAGGAGCAGCTATGCCAGTAGGTAAATCTTCTGTTTAGGAGATATTAGAGATTAAGGTCTTCTATTAAATCCAGAAAAGATTATTCTGTAAATTGTGTGATTCCCACAGGCTAATGGTTGCACCTAAGATGCTTGTGACTAACAGGTAACAAACAGGTGGTTGATGTATCATGAGTGACGAGGTTAGCAAATGTCTGTCTAAAAGGGGTGCCGGTCAAAATCCCTACAGCCAGGTTCCCTAATGCCAACATCTCGACGGCCAACTTCCAGACAGAACAAGTGCCGGACATACCAACTTCCCTACACACCCAACTTCCAGGCAGAACAAGTGCCGGACATCCCAACTTCCCTACACACCCAACTTCCAGACAGAACAAGTGCCGGACATACCAACTTCCCTACACACCCAACTTCCAGGCAGAACAAGTGCCGGACATCCCAACTTCCCTACACACCCAACTTCCAGACAGAACAAGTGCCGGACATACCAACTTCCCTACACACCCAACTTCCAGGCAGAACAAGTGCCGGACATCCCAACTTCCCTACACACCCAACTTCCAGGCAGAACAAGTGCCGGACATCCCAACTTCCCTACACACCCAACTTCCAGGCAGAACAAGTGCCGGACATCCCAACTTCCCTACACACCCAACTTCCAGGCAGAACAAGTGCCGGACATCCCAACTTCCCTACATGCCCAACTTCCAGACACCCATAATCCCAGCGGTTAACCCTAATACTAACACCCTTTCCCTAGGTTTAAGGGGGGTTAGGGCTAGGTTTAGGGGGTTAAGGTTAGGGCCAGGTTTAGGGCTAGGTTTAGGGGGTTAGAGTTAGGTTTAGGGCTAGATTTAGGGGGTTAGGGTTAGGTTTAGCAGTTCGGGTTAGGGCTAGGTTTAGGGGGTTTAGAGCTAGGTTTAGGGGTTAGGGTTATGGCTAGGTTTAGGGGGTTAGGGTTAGGGCTAGGTTTAGGGGGTTAGGGTTATGGCTAGGTTTAGGGGGTTAGGGCTAGGTTTAGGGGGTTAGGATTAGGGGTTAGGGCTAGATTTAGGGGGGTTAGTGTTAGGGCTAGGTTTGTGGGGGTTAGAGCTAAGTTAGGGGGGTTAGGGTTAGGGCTAGGTTTAGGGGGTTAGGGCTAGGTTTAGGGGGCTAGGTTTAGGGGGTTATGGCTAGGTTTAGGGGGTTTGGGTTAGGGCTAGGTTTAGGGGGTTAGGGAGTAGGGTTAGGGTTAGCCGCAGGGAATTTGGATGTCTGGAAGTTGCCCGTCAGGGAGTTGTCTGTGTAGGGAAGTTGGCCCGTCGGGATTTTGGAAATTAGGGAACCTGGTTGTAGGGATTTCGACCCAAACCCGTCTAAAAGAATTACGGTCAAATTGGCATTTTGCACAAACGTGGATCAATCACCAAGGATTCCAAGAGATACATTTACTGATCCCAGGGATAATGTGGCCATTACTGTGTCAAGTTAAGCGTATGGGCTCTACTTCATAGTAAACGCAAGCGATAGAGTTCGAATATGTAAGAGTTACCGCCAGGAAAAGTGACTTTAACGCCTGCCACCCATATTACCTTCCTGATGCTAAACACGTCAGAAACTCGTTAGCGCATCATTTTTGCGCTAGCATCCGCAAGCTTACTGTACTTTGCGCATCCTATACTTAACATGGGGAGCTCAATCAGTAATTAGCAGTAGGATAAGTAAGGTATTACGAAGCGCCAGTGCTAATTACCGCAGGGAAGCAAAATCATTTAGCATCCCCTAACCCACCCCCCCCCATAAATCCCATACTCCCCTCCCATTCCCCTCCCCTCCCATTCTACGTTGAGAATGGAGGCCTGATCCGCCACTTCTGGCCACGAGCAGAGTGAGACTGGGAACAAATAGTTCTCAGTCTCTCTCCCCGATGACTCCGCTGCGCACATGCACGGGCAGATCCGATCGATCAGCTGCCTCTCTGAAAACATTCGCTACAATGATTGGTCTCTGAGAGTGTGCCGTCATCACTAGTGACCAATATGGTGACCGGAAGCCAGGAAATTCAAAAATCCCGGCTGCTGATGATGATAGATGGTGTGGAGGAAACATCTCCACTTCACCCAGCATTTTCTCCAGATCAGGGGAACTGGGGGGGGGCACTCCTCACATCCTGACCACTTTACATCAATAAAGTGGTCTGCATGAGTAGAGTAACCATCTAAAGATGAAGGTTGTCCAGTGATTCATTCTTAGACTGCATGTAGAAGAAGACGCTAGCCTTGGAATTTGGATATTTTTATGTTGCAGGTTGCTGTTCCAGACAATGGCAGCTTGTTATTCATGAATGGTATGTTTGATATCCTGCAGCCTCAGAATCTCAACTCCATGGGGACTCCTCCACCCATGATCACGTCTTCTTCCCTGCGTGCCTTGCTCCACGATAGTAAACAAGCTGTGGTGATCCATCCTGTAAGTATCTATATTACACGTCTCATTGAAATAACGCTACACCGAGTTACAAACTGTTGACCAGGATTTTTGTTGGCCTGGGCTTCAAACAGTTTTACCTTCACTTACTGTTCTCCGTTTGCTCCAACTTCCTACCCTAACACAGTGACCATTGAGTGAGGTACACTATATTGCCAAACGTATTCGCTCACCCATCCAAATCAGAATCAGGTGTTCCAATCACTTCCATGGCCACAGGTATATAAAATCAAGCACCTAGGCATGCAGACTGTTTTTACAAACATTTGTGAAAGAATGGGTCGCTCTCAGGAGCTCAGTGAATTCCAGCGTGGAACTGTGATAGGATGCCACCTGTGCAACGAATCCAGTCGTGAAATTTCCTCGCTCCTAAATATTCCACAGACAACTATCAGCTGTATTATAAGAACGTGGAAGTGTTTGGGAACGACAGCAACTCAGCCACGAAGTGGTAGGCCACGTAAACTGACGGAGCGGGGTCAGCGGATGCTGAGGCGCATAGTGCGAAGAGGTCGCCAACTTTCTGCAGAGTCAATCGCTACAGACCTCCAAACTTCATGTGGCCTTCAGATTAGCTCAAGAAACGTGCGCAGAGAGCTTCATGGAATGGGTTTTCGTGGCCGAGCAGCTGCTTCCAAGCGTACATCACCAAGTGCAATGCAAAGCGTCGGATGCAGTGGTGTAAAGCACGCCGCCACTAGACTCTAGAGCAGTGGAGACGCGTTCTCTGGAGTGACGAATCGTGCTTCTCCATCTGGCAATCTGGTGGGCGAGTCTGGGTTTGGCGGTTGCCAGGAGAACGGTACATGTCTGACTGCATTGTGCCAAGTGTAAAGTTTGGTGGAGGGGGGATTATGGTGTGGGGTTGGTTTTTAGGAGCTGGGCTTGGCCCCTTAGTTCCAGTGAAAGGAACTCTGAATGCTTCAGCATACCAAAACATTTTGGACAATTCCATGCTCCCAACTTTGTGGGAACATTTTGGAGCTGGCCCCTTCCTCTTCCAACATGACTGTGCACCAGTGGACAAAGCAAGGTCCATAAAGACATCTATGCATCAAATTTTTTTTAATTCTTTATTTTACAATTTTAGCAAAGATGTCAAGGAATCAACATGTGATCTGAGTAGCTACACAGCCAGAAAATAATAAAAACACGGGAACACAAAGCAGTGGGCCACAAACAATTTATATCCATGTGTGAGCTGGGCTGGGGCAATATATATAAAATGTGTGCTGGGTTAATATATCCGTGTGAGCTGGGGGCAATATATTACATGTGAGCTGGGAGTGGGGGTACCCTAGGCCCCTGGTATGGAAAGGGTTTGCAGGGCTGCGCAGATGGGGTGCCATGTGTGTCCTGCCAGCATGGAATGGGTGCACTGGGCAGCCCACACCTGGGTTACCCTACACTGCATAGCTTCAAGGGGTTTGAGCTGTGAGGGGTACCCTGGGCCACTTGTATGGAAAGGGTTTGCAGGGCTCGTGAGCCACATGAGGACAGACCCTGTGCAATGTTCTGGGGAGAGTGAGTGTAACGAGCACAGCTTGTGATTAGGCGCGTCTCTGCCTGTCACTGCAAACCCAACACCAGCTCTTAACCAAAACTGGTAGAATGCCCCCCCAAAACCTGTGTCTGGATCCGCCCCTGCTCTGAATAGATTAACCATTGCTTATCTATGGGGGATTTCAATGCTGTCGAACAGACACTCTACTTGCTGGCAGTTTGCCAAACTTTGACGACCTGCCTGCTCTCTGAATGACCGAATGGCCCCAAAATGTCACGGTACGGGGAAATTCCCTGTTCGGTGACATTTCGGGGCCAGATCGCCTCTCTCTGAATAACCCCTATAGAACTTTATAAGGGGTTATTTACTACCACCATTCTTTCATTCCATCTCAACTTGTCATGTGACTCCAGGGGGCTGGGTGCTCCAGCCAATCCAGTGGCTCTCAGTGCAGGAAAGGTTTGATACCATTGGATGAGGCTAGTTTACAAAGGTCTCCAAGCCCTGAAACCTGAGCTGAAGGCTTCCTGAGCTGAGGATCTGGGCGAGGCTAAGCAGATGCATTTGGATGACTGAATCAGCCCTCTGAGCCCCCCTCAGAGGGGGGAGAGGGAGCAGGAAGCTCACACGCTATGTCCACTCAGACAGTGGCGTCGTAACGTGGGGGCGGTGGGTGCAGCCCGCACCAGGTGACACCCGCCTTTAGGGTGACACCGTCACCCTAAGGGCGGGTGTCTCACCCACCGCCCGCCACCGCCGCGTATTCGCTCCGTGCGAGCGTCCGAAGCACGCAGCTTCGGCGCTCGCCTGGAGGAAATACGTCACCAGCCAATCGCGGCTGGTCACGTGGCTCCCCCAGACGAGCGCCCAAGCTGCGCGCCGCCGGACGCTCAGAAGGAGCGAAAAACGCGGCGGAGAGGTGCTGCCTGGGCCGCTATCCATGTGCTGGGACCAGGACCAGGAGGTGAGCTGGGGCAAATCCATGAGCTGCTGGGGCAAATCCATGGGGGCCTGGGGCAAATCCATAACCTGCTGGGGCAAATCCATGAGCTGCCGGGGTCAAATCCATAAGCTGCTGGGGCAAATCCATGAGCTGCTGGGGCAAATCCATGAGCTGCTGGGGCAAATCCATGAGCTGCTGGGGCATATCCATGAGCTGCTGGGGCAAATCCATGAGGAGCTGGGGCAAATCCATGAGGAGCTGGGGCAAATCCATAACCTGCTGGGGCAAATCCATAACCTGCTGGGGCAAATCCATAACCTGCTGGGGCAAATCCATAAGCTGCTGGGGCAAATCCATAAGCTGCTGGGGCAAATCCATGAGCTGCTGGGGCAAATCCATGAGCTGCTGGGGCAAATCCATAAACTGCTGGGGCAAATCCATGAGCTGCTGGGGCAAATCCATGAGGAGCTGGGGCAAATCCATAAGCTGCTGGGGCAAATCCATGAGGTGCTGGGGCATATCCATGAGGAGCTGGGGGCATATCAATGAGCTGGGGCATATCCATGAGCTGCTGGGGCATATCCATGAGCTGCTGGGGCATATCCATGAGCTGCTGGGGCAGTATATCCATGAGCTGCTGGGGCAGTATATCCATGAGCTGCTGGGGCATATCCATGAGCTGCTGGGGCAGTATATCCATGAGCTGGGGCAAATCCATGAGAGCAGCTGGAGCATTATCAATGAGAGCAGCTGGGGCAGTATATACATGAGAGGAGCTGGGGCAGTATATCCATGAGAGGAGCTGGGGCAGTATATACATGAGAGGAGCTGGGGCAATATCCATGAGAGGAGCTGGGGCATATCCATGTGTGCTGGGGGCAATATCCATGAGAGCTGGGGCAATATCCATGTGTGAGCTGGTCTGGGGCAATATATCCATGTGTGAGCTGGTCTGGGGCAATATATCCATGTGTGAGCTGGTCTGGGGCAATATATCCATGTGTGAGCTGGTCTGGGGCAATATATCCATGTGTGAGCTGAGGCGCAATATATCCATATGTGAGCTGAGGCGCAATATATCCATATGTGAGCTGGTCTGGGGCAATATATCCATGTGTGAGCTGAGGCGCAATATATCCATATGTGAGCTGAGGCGCAATATATCCATATGTGAGCTGGTCTGGGGCAATATATCCATATGTGAGCTGAGGCGCAATATATCCATATGTGAGCTGGGGCAATATATATCCATGGGTGAGCTGCTGGGGGCAATATATATCCAGAGCTGCTGGGGGCAATATATATCCATGTGTGCTTTCACTGCCTTCGAACAGGCAACGTACTTGCTGGCAGTTGGCAAAAAGTTGTGTGAGCATATGAGAGAGCTCCACAGCAATAAACCTCACAGTAATGTGCGCTGTGTGTATGAGCATTCAGTGTTATATGGGAGTACTGATTTAGGAGTAAGAGTAGTTAAAAAAAAATCTGAAAAACTCGGGGGGGGGGGTGACACCATAAATTACCGCACCGGGTGACACCGACCCTAGTGACGCCACTGCACTCAGATAAGATTACATGCTCACACTGTGCAGAGCGTCCCATTAAATATTTTAAGGTATAGATATATACTGTAGGTCTTGCATGCAGATTTTCTGCAAATTTCTTGGCCAGCACATGCCCGTAGAAAAGGAACGTATAAAATGTCCTATGAGTGCTGGATTTACAACTAGCCAATGTAGGCAGACGCCAACAGACGCCCACCGCTGGGGAGCACCTTGCTCTGTAATACAGAAAAAAAAAAACACTTCACAGCAAGTTGCCCCCCCCCTCTGTGAAGGACATTTTTCATTGTAAAAGTAAAATACATGTAAAAATAAATAGTAAAAAAAATTAATTACATTTTTTAACATTTTTTCTTCTGTGACGGACACCATTCTCTGTAAAAGTAATTTTTTTTTAAAAAAATTAAAAAATTCTTTATTATTATTTGTGAAAATAATAGTAAAAAGTATAGTAAAAAAAAATTTAATTACATTTTTTAGCCTTTTTTCTTCTGTCATGGACGCCATTCTCTGTAAAAGTAAAAAAAATGTTTTTCTTTTTTCATTATTATTGTTTGTCTTTTTTACTTCTCACAGAGAACCTGTTTTTTTTAAATTTTCAATGTGTACTTCGTCGCTAAAAGAAAAATTTTAAACCTTTTAAATTTTTTTTTAAAAATTTTGAACATTTTTTTCTGTGTTGTTTTTTTTTGGGAGGGGGAACGCTCCTTATAGTGCGCCTACAGGCTCCTGGGACGTAAATCCAGCCTCAAGTCTCATAGCTTTCTATCAATCAGTTACATTGTATTAGATCAATGGTATCAGTCCTGTAAACCCTTATTTATCATTCGGCATTATAATGCTCTTATTTCTCTCCCTTCTTCAGGGATTTCTTTGTCTCGAGGAAATACAACTGTCAGGAAATCAGGTTAAAGCAAGTCGTTACAGGATTAATTCAAAAGAAACTCAAACCCCATTAATCTCGTTAAAAAAATTGATCCTTTCTTTTACAGATGTGTTTTTTTTCCCCCTTAATTTTACAGGCATTTATCTGTCCTGCTATGTACCGGAGGCGCAGGTCGGGCTGTTCCTCGTATGTCTTCTTCATAGTTCATTTCTCTTCCAGTTTATATTAAGAATTCTGTTTTTTTCGTGTTCGTCGATGCTTCAGTTTTCCGCGATTTCATACGGAGCGTTAAATCGAGCTGAAACGTTTTAAAGACCTGAAATATTCACGATGGAACGTCAACTTGTCTTTCAAAACAGCTCTCCAGAGACTCCATGTCCCAGTCTCCTGTCATCCGTCTGTCACCTGCTACATCATCGTCAATATGGAACCTCCAGCCAACCAAGCTACTGCCTGGAATGGCCAAAAATAAACCGCAAAACCTCCTAACGCAAGGCAAGTATTTTAACCGTTCATCAAGGCGGAAAGTAATTTTTACGTAGAGACATATTACAAGACAAGGGTAAGCAATGGCATGAAGTGTAGTAATTACCACTCGGTTCCTCTGTGGTGTTGCTGCTCATTTTGCACATTTTGAGTCACAGCCAAGACCTTACCACCAGCTGAGGCCACATGGACTCACTAATTACATACGTTGTGACCCCACTCTCAGCGTCCTTCGTAACGTTTCGATGGATCGGCTGGGAGGACCACACGATGTAAGTGCTACGATGGACATCAGACGGGTCAACAAAGCACGAGCCTCCATAGGAGGCTCGTGCTTTGTAGAGCGAGGTGGCCACATGGGCGTCTGTGGAAAGAAAGTCTATGCTCGCGGATGTTCTTTCCTCACTTCTGTAGGTCCTTGTGGCCTTACTGTAAGTGTGTGTCTTTTCTTTTGTACAGTACAAATAATCCGCAAAATAGAAACATTTACCAGTAGACGTCTAATCCTACAGTAACTGGTCACTACAGGGCCCAGTCACCATGATGACTTGAATAAGTTTATGGGGTCATGGTGGCTAGAGTTCCCCTTAATGCTTGATTATGGTGATCCTTAGCAACACTATAACCAATGATGCTAGTCCATGAGTGTCATATTTATTTGGCATGAATCAAGGACATGCAGCCAGGGGAGGCAGGACTGCCAGAGCCTCACCTGTCACCCAAATGCTGCTCGTTGCTGCTTCACATCTCTGGTATTCTCCTAACCCTGATCCTAGACCTACCTCTAAACCTAATCCTAACCTAACCCTAGACCTAACCATAACCCTAAGCCTTATTATATGACACACAGAAACTGTAACCCTAATACTATAAACATGCCCTAGCCCTGAGCCTAACACTAATCCTAACCCTAATTAAATGACACACAGAAACTGTAACCCTAGCCATAACTAACCTTAAAACTAACTCTAGCTCTAACCCTAACACTAGCCGTAGCACTATCCCAATTTTTATGACACCCAGAAACTGTAACCCTAACCCTAGCCCTGATCCTAAAACCAAACTCTATCCTTAGTCCTAACCCAAATCATATAACACACAAAAACTGGTACCCCTAACCCTAGCCCTAATCTTAGCTCTAACCTAACACCAAACCTAGTCCTAACCCTAGCCCCCAACCATTTTTTTTTGTATTATATACATAAATGTTCTGATTATTGGAAACTGGCGAATATATCGGAGATAGAGATTTCTGATATTTCAAATTAGTCAGATACTTACTAAATATAGGAAGCACCGGATATTTGAATATTATTAATATATTTTGGAATCTGATATTTTTTTATTTCAAAATAAGCTAAACCGAACTGAATTTTTGTGCCGTGCACATATCTAGAGTGGGTGAGTGGGTGAGTATGTGTGCGCACCAGGGAATTTGCTCCCAACTTTCAGAGAGTGATAAAAATCTAGTCTAGGCGATAGCGTTTCCTGTGCGTAATCACCTCTAGAACCAACACACCCTCAGGCTTATTCAAAAAGAATCGAAATATCACTGCACGTTCGTTGACTTTTCGTTCTCTTCAACTCGGTGAGATTTGGTGATCCCATTTCGGCGACCCTGCGGTGCAGTCAACAAGCACCACGGGCCGTCGTAGTGCAGGGGAAAGCCGCCGCAAACCCGCCGAACACTTACGGCAACACCAGGCGAACGCACACCGAAACCCACAAAAACATCTGGATTAACCCCACCGAACACCCCGGAGAAACCCGAGCAGGAGCTGATCACAGCGCAGAGCAGCCCCCGGAAAAAGCCGACACCGCAGGTCGAATGGAGTGAAAAAAAACCCAGTACGCTTGAATGTTTGAAAAGTGAAACGCTGTTTGCAAAGAAACTACTGAACGAAAATGTCTGAAATTTACATATAAGATCCAATGAATGATAATAAAAAGGGCTGTTACAGAAAGAAGAAAAAACTATTTAAAAAAAACCAGAAAAGAAATATTTCGCAAAAAAACCCTGAAAAACGCCTAAAAGATCCTAAACAAATCTATAAATAAAGAGACTCTTTACTGCAGAATTTTATAATCAATGGTTTATTAGATATTGAATTAAAACGGGAATATTTTTAAAATTGAAGCCTATTGGATTCGCCTGAATAAACTTGTTGAATGAAACCACCGAACAGCAGGGCAATTCGGCAACTTTTCACTGCTGTTTTTTGTTCTCTGAATAGATGAAGCATTGCTTCTCTATGGGGATTTCACTGCCCTCAAACAGGCACTGAACATTTGGCGAACTGCCTGCTCTCTGAATAGCTGAATGGCCAGGAAAGGTAAGCGTATGCTGAATTTCACTGTTCGGTTACCATTCGCCAGCAATTCGGATCTCTTTGAATAACCTTCATTGTCTACACCCGGTCGGGGGGATAAACCCCCAATATTTGTGATACCACAAGACTGGTTAAAAAGTTTGTTAACAGATAAATAGGATTAACTCCTCGAAGTCAGAAATCAAGAGAATTGTTTCCGTTGCTAAAATGCTGTTCTTGCCGGGCTTACTTTAAAAAAACACTAAACGGGAAAAACACTGGTTTTGTGTGATTAAATCATAGCGGGCTCCAACGTATTTTCAAGGAAACCGCGGCAGGGCTCAATTTATTTATTTTTCAATTAAAACATACGTGAGGAGGGGGCGTGGCCAGCAGCGGATGAGAGAGGTCGCATGCAGTGAGAGCTCTGCTGTGATTTCAGCATTTCCAGCATTTTTTGACAGATTTTTAGCGATCCTCTCCCTCTGCTTTCAACTTGTTGGTGACCTGACACCCGCAGCGCATCGGAATCGCTGTTCCTCGGGCACGCAGAGACATTTTTGGGACGGTCGAAGTTCGGGCCTAGTTCGGCCTTGCGGTGGCGGCCATTTTGTGAAGCCTGGGGAGTTTCCTGCTGCACGTAGCGGATCTGAATCCCGGCCGTCGGCCTCACATTTTTACCCAGAGGGCCCCAGACAAAGAGACATCAGAGGTTTTTTGGCGTGGGACTGATTCCCGGCGGTCGACCATTCCTCTCTCCCTGAAGATGGGAAAAAAAACGCTACTTAAACGGAGCAGCGGATCGGTGAGTTCCAGACAGCGGGACATCAGGGAGTCCTTGGGGGGTGGATGCCCTGCCAGAGCGACAGCCATCGCTTCTACCCTTCCCCTGGGGTATGGCTCGTCGGAAGAGGAGGATGGTTCCTGGTTATCGGGGTGTCTGCCTGAGACTGACTGGTTGCCCTCGGGGTCCCGAGGCCGAGCTCCGGCAGCAATGAGCCCTGCTGCGCGGAAGAGGGCACAGAAAAAGCGCAAGAAGACTGTGGTGGCGACCTCTCCCGAGCCCGCGGTCCTTGCCCCTGACCCCCTATTGGGCTATACTGACGCAAACTTACCGCTCACAGATGACGGGGATTCACCGCAGCCTGCCGTTTGCTCTCCTCGCTATGATGTCCTGCAGCGGTTGCCCGCAGGGGAGATGGGAGCTCCTTCTGAGGAGGCGACTTCCTCTGGAGAGGATACTAAGGATGCCTCGGATGATGCACGTCCCACAACGATGAGGGACTACCGGAGCTTCATCGCCGAAATTAAGTCGCTGCTGTCCACGGAGATGTCTAAAGTGAAAGCTGATGTGGAGGTGATACGATCCCAAGTGGTGGCGGTCCAGGCCCAAACTACGGACCTTGCGACTGAGCAGGTGGTTCTCTCGTCCCAGGTGTCTGCTCTACAATCTCAAGTTGATCTGCTGACACGATCTGTGGAGACACTGGAATCTCGCCATCGTCGACGCAATGTCCGAATCCGTGGTATCCCGGAGTCGATCTCTGCTGCGGACTTGCTCGTCTATGCTAATCGTCTGGCTCGTCAGGTATCCGAGTCCCCACCCGATAAAGCAGACGTGTTTGGGGGGTGTACCGTATCCGCAAAGCTGCGACAGCCCCCAAGAAGCCCCGAGGGATGTTATCGCAGTAGCCGCAGATGTGGCAACTAAGACGCGACTCATGTCGGCCCCTGGAGCTAGAGCACCTGTTCGATTTGACGGAGCCCTACTGACGATATATCAAGACCTGCCCTTCATGACCCTGGTGGCACGTCGACGGTTCCGAGACGTGACAGCCTTCCTACGGCATAAGGGAGTCCGCTACCGCTGGGGGCTAGCTGGCTCACTAGCGGTTACCTACATGAACGTTCTCTACAATATACCGGAACCGGCTGAAGCCTGGCCAGTGCTTTTAGGAGCGGGTCTCGCTCCGGATCGGGCGGTTACTGACCCGGGTTGAAAGCCACACTATGGGGACCTCTTTTTGTCCCCCCCCTGGGACTCTTCTCCTCGCTGAGTTGTGGAAAATCCCACCGAGCTATTTTTTCTCCCCCCCCCCCCCCCGCTTGGCAATTTTTTTTTTTTTTTTTTTTTTTTAATTTGGCTATTCCGGGACATCTCGGACGCAGCCGTGGCCTGGTGCCCGGCTTGCTCCTGAGCGCCCGGGCCAGGTGCCGTTATTCCCCCTTGGCCTCCCTGCGGCCTTATGGACCGTCTGGGTAGTCGCCAAGGCAGGCACATTTTTGGCCTTTGCCATCTTTTTATTCCCTCCCCCCCCCCCTCTTTCTTTTACAGCTTGATGTCCCCGGCTGGCTATTATTATTAATTTTTTATGTTTATGTTTCTGTTCTCTACCTGAAGACTTTCTCTGGCTGTTAATAGCCATTAGTTCCCTATAACTTGCTTTTTGGATGAGACCCCCCTAATAGGGGATGATTTTGTTGAGTGCATTCCTTGTAGATGACGTTGAAATCTTAATGTGTTTTTCGCAGATGACTTTAAACTCTAGAGTGTTTTTTGCAGGAGACCTTACATTTAAATGTGTTTTCCGAGAATGATCTTAAATTTCTTTTTTTGTTTTTCTTCTATAGTTTACCAGTTGACTTATTTTGGCCCTGCGAGGTCTTTTTCATTATATGTTGACTCTCTATGTCGATGCAAACTTTCAAAAATAAAGAATTTAAAAAAAAAAAAAAAAAAAAAAAAAACATACGTGAGGTTGTGTGCCCTCAGGTGAGAGACCTAAACCTTCAAGGAACCTGCGAAATTACGTTTTACACACCCTGTGAAAACACCTAGCCTTTGATCCGCCCAACTTATTGTCGACGTTGAAGTTTGGAAATGGTGTTGAATAACGTTTGTCTTCTTGCAGGCTTCGATCTCGCCAGACATGGGAGGGTCCAGGAGCAGACACGTTTTGACAAACCTGGAGAAGTCATCTACAACAAGAAGAGCACAGCATCCGCCTCGCAACAGCACCCACCTTCCCAAGACGCGGCTCACAAAAGATCCTCCATCGAGGAACAAAGCAAGGATAGGTCTGTGATTTCTACCTAACAGCCCGGCTTCACCCGCCATTGATCTTCATGTATTTACTGGCAGGTTTACAGCTTTTAATTTGCAGAAACAAAACATCTCTTACATCACTCTTAAGGGATTTAACTGACAGCTCACTGTCATGATATTGAATATAACTGTATGATGTAATCATGTCCCAATGGAAACACACGTCCACTGTGAAAATAACTTACAAACCTAAAGGAACTGCAACATTCCATGACCTTTCGTCCTATCTTGGATCCCTTTCATGCTCCGGAATGTTCCTTGTGTCAAGATTCTATTTTATTTTTTAAAGAGTCTACACCAAAATAAGGTTTGCGAGATCGCCCCGAAGATGACAATTTAAAGCCCACTTTTGCACAGACGATTGAAGTCCACCACAGGGCTTGTAGGCGCAGGTCACCTCTTAGGCTGGGGCCACATGGGCGCGGAAAGAACGTCTTTGAGAATAGACGTACTTTCTGCTCAGAATCAGATGCCCATGTGGCCACCATGCTGTGCGTAAAGCTCTACAAAGACCAGTCAGACTTTGTAGACCTGAGCTTTGTAGACCGACCTGACGTCCACCGTAGCGTTTCAACGGGGAAGTAAAATCCACACCCATTGTAGCGTGCATCAAACGTATCCATCTTACATCCTGTGGTCCTCCCAGCCGACCCATCGAAACACTACGTCAGATGCAGTGTTGGGATTCACAATGGATGCTCTTAGTGCGCCCGTGTGACCCCAGCCTTACTTGGCATGGTCCTATCTCCCACACCCTGCACCCCAACCAGCAGAATCTTTCACGTAGGTGGTGCTGCGACTGGGTCAAAACAGATTTAGTAGAAGTTTATCTGAGAATAAATCTAATACAGCGAAATCTAGTGGGAAGCTGAATCACTAGTAGGTCATCTTGGCAAGCTGAATCTAGAAGCTGAGAAGAAACAATCACTAGTAGGCCATCTTGGCCAACTTGGGAAGCTGAATCTAGAAGCTGAGAAGAAACAATCACTAGTAAGCCATCTTGGCCAACTTGGGAATCTGAATCTAGAAGCTGAGAAGAAACAATCACTAGTAGGCCATCTTGGCCAACTTGGGAAGCTGAATCTAGAAGCTGAGAAGAAACAATCACTAGTAAGCCATCTTGGCCAACTTGGGAAGCTGAATCTAGAAGCTGAGAAGAAACAATCACTAGTAGGCCATCTTGGCCAACTTGAGGTCAATCGTTGGTTTCCTGTGCATCAAAAATGATACATTGTATGAGCTCCTGGTTCATCGAGGGTTGGCTTTTAGGTTTTAGATTGCATATACAATATGCTATAGAAGATCCTGGTCCATAAGGAATTAGCCAGAAGCTTTCACACTGACACTGGGTTGACAGGGCTCCATGGCACGCAAATAAAAACCACTGGGATACCATAAGGTACTGGTTTGGATAGCTATTTTCCATGTATTACCTATACCTAGCTTCTATACAATCTGGATTTCAGATAAACTACAGGCATGGTCAGATTAACACTGGGCTTTTGGAGCTGTAGCTCCAGGCCCATTGCCTCAAAATTGGCCCAGATAGAAGTCATGGGAGCACCTATTGCCTCTGACCCAGAGAAGAGAGGACAGAGGCAAAGCTACGGGGTGAGGAGGCTATGGCCAATGTGCTATTGAAGGTCAGAGAGATGGAACAAAGGCAGAATGGGAGTGACAGAAATGTGGCAGGTGGACCAGTGAAGATGAGTGGGATGTATTCGAGGGACGACGGGGATGAGAGGGATGGAGCAAAGGCAAAACAGAGGTGAGAACTATTATACAGGGGCCCTTCAATATCTTCAGCTCCAAGCCCATGAAGCCCACCACCCAGCATTGACCATAGGACAGTGATGGCAAACTTTGGCACCCCAGATGTTTCTGAACTACACAGGGGCGGATCCAGGGGGGGCAACGGGGCAATTCCCCCCCCCCGAGATTTGAGCCGGGGACCCAGATGCCGGGCAGCGCGGGAGTGCCTGCCCGGTCCTGAACAGTCCGTCCTGTTAAAGGGAAGCGGCTGCGTGCAGGCGCAGTCGGTCACGTGGTCCGGCTAATCAGGTGGTACTGAGTCTCTGTACCACCTGACTGGCCGGACCGCGTGACCTGCGCACGCACGCAGCCGCCTCCCCTTCAACAGAACAGACTCTTCAGGACCGGGCAGGCACTCCCGCGCTGCCCGGCATCTGGGTCCCCTCAACCCCTGCCGGAGCTGGAGGCCTGGAGCAATATCCAGGTGAGAGCTGGGCAAATCCATGTGTAAGATGGGGGCAAATCCATGTGTGAGCTGGGCAAATCCATGAGCTGGGCAAATCCATGAGCTGGGCAAATCCATGACCTGGGGGCAAATCCATGAGCTGGGCAAATCCATGACCTGGGGGCAAATCCATGACCTGGGGGCAAATCCATGAGCTGGGCAAATCCATGACCTGGGGGCAAATCCATGAGCTGGGCAAATCCATGACCTGGGGGCAAATCCATGAGCTGGGCAAATCCATGACCTGGGGGCAAATCCATGAGCTGGGCAAATCCATGACCTGGGGGCAAATCCATGAGCTGGGCAAATCCATGACCTGGGGGCAAATCCATGAGCTGGGCAAATCCATGAGCTGGGGGCAAATCCATGAGCTGGGCAAATCCATGACCTGGGGGCAAATCCATGACCTGGGGGCAAATCCATGAGCTGGGGGCAAATCCATGACCTGGGGGCAAATCCATGAGCTGGGCAAATCCATGAGCTGGGGGCAAATCCATGACCTGGGGGCAAATCCATGAGCTGGGGGCAAATCCATGACCTGGGGGCAAATCCATGAGCTGGGGCAAATCCATGAGCTGGGGGCAAATCCATGAGACCCGGGGACATATCCATGAGCTGGGCAAATCCATGAGCTGGGGGCAAATCCATGAGCTGGGGGCAAATCCATGAGCTGGGCAAATCCATGAGCTGGGGGCAAATCCATGAGCTGGGGGCAAATCCATGAGCTGGGCAAATCCATGTGTGAGCTGGGGGCAAATCCATGTGTGAGCTGGGGGCAAATCCATGTGTGAGCTGGGGTAAATCCATGAGCTGGGCAAATCCATGTGTGAGCTGGGGCAAATCCATGAGCTGGGGCAAATCCATGAGCTGGGGGCAAATCCATGTGTGAGCTGGGGGCTCTCTGCTCCTCTAGATTGTAAAATCCGGGGTGCCCTCTGCTCCTCTAGATTGTAAGCTCCTGGGTGCCCTCTGCTCCTCTAGATTGTAAGCTCCTGGGTGCCCTCTGCTCCTCTAGATTGTAAGCTCCTGGATGCCCTCTGCTCCTCTAGATTGTAAGCTCCTGGGTGCCCTCTGCTCCTCTAGATTGTAAGCTCCTGGGTGCCCTCTGCTCCTCTAGATTGTAAACTCCTGGGTGCCCTCTGCTCCTCTAGATTGTAAGCTCCTGGATGCCCTCTGCTCTTCTAGATTGTAAGCTCCTGTGAGCCGGGCCCTCTGCTCCTCTAGATTGTAAGCTCCTGTGAGCCGGGCCCTCTGTAAATTCTCGTGAGTCGGGCTCTCTGCTAAAACACCTTATTTTCTGTCAGTGCCCCTCCCGAGACTAGTCTCTGGATCCGCCCCTGGAACTACATGTCTCATGATGCTCAGTCAGGATTAAAGCTGGTGGAGCCTTATGGGACATGTAGTTCCAAAACATCTGGGGTGCCAAGGCTCACCATCTCTGCCATAGGAGATACCTTACCTACTAGACTAGACCAACCATTTGACAATGCACTGTGTCAAATTAAAAGCCCTTAATGTAAACCTACTAGCCATAAATGTAGGATGTGTACATGGCTCGTGTAGCAACAAAAAAACATTTGCTCACTGTTTAGTGTTAAGATGTTTTGGAACTACACCTCCCATGACGCTTAGCCGCTCGTTAGGTTAGTAGAGCTTCATGGGAAATGTAGTTCCCTAAACATCTGGAGGTCCAAGGCTGCTGACCCCCTGCCCTAAAGTTTTCCAAAACCCGTATTCACTTTCTGCCATTCTGACTTTCTCTGCCAGCTGCGAGCTCCTGTATCCTCTGCTTTACGGGGGGATGTGTACGTTTCCCGGGTGCGAAAAGTCCTTTGCGGATCATCACCATTTCCTCAGGTAGGAAAATCAGCCTGTAACTTCAGAGCCGTGATCTCAGCATCACTATGACAGAGTATTAATACTAATAAATATAATGTGAATATATATAATAGGAATTATGAATATACATTAAACTCATGCATTAATATACTGTATATATATATATAATATGAATTATGAATATACATTAAACTCATGCATTAATATACTGTATATATATATATATATAATATGAATTATGAATATACATTAAACTCATGCATTAATATACTGTATATATATATATATATATATATGAATTATGAATATACATTAAACTCATGCATTAATATACTGTATATATATATATATATATAATATGAATTATGAATATACATTAAACTCATGCATTAATATACTGTATATATATATATATATTATGAATTATGAATATACATTAAACTTATGCATTAATATACTGTATATATATATTATATATATATATAATATGAATTATGAATATACATTAAACTCATGCATTAATATACTGTATATATATATATATAATATGAATTATGAATATACATTAAACTCATGCATTAATATACTGTATATATATATATATATTATGAATTATGAATATACATTAAACTTATGCATTAATATACTGTATATATATATATATATATAATATGAATTATGAATATACATTAAACTTATGCATTAATATACTGTATATATATATATATATAATATGAATTATGAATATACATTAAACTTATGCATTAATATACTGTATATATATATATATATAATATGAATTATGAATATACATTAAACTTATGCATTAATATACTGTATATATATATAATATGAATTATGAATATACATTAAACTTATGCATTAATATACTGTATATATATATATAATATGAATTATGAATATACATTAAACTCATGCATTAATATACTGTATATATATATATAATAGTATATTGATTATGCCTACATAGTCTCTGCTTCACTCCTTTCACCGGTTTAACCTGCAAGCTGAGCCATCAACAGTGTAAGGCCGGGATCAGACGAGCGGTAGTAAGAGCGGAAGGAACGTCCGTGAGAATGGACGTTCCTTCCACTCTGACGCCCATCTGGCCGTCTCGCTGAGCGCAGTTAGTGCCCCGTCGCAGCGTCACAATGTTGCGACGGACGCCGGAAGGCCCGTCAGTACGAGCTGACGTAGTGAGCTCTTCTGACCCCGGCCTACCATATTCCTGCACCACTCTGTATTTTTCTATCTGGTAAATTATACAATGAGAGATGTTTTAATTATTCTTTTCTGTTAAAAATTTAGGTTAAATGTGTTATTTAATGTTTCTGTCATCTGTGTAACAAGTAATATTATTCTCTTTTCGCTTAATTATGAAACCGTATGTAACAGATCTCAGTGCCCTGACTGGGTTTATCTGCTAGGGTCGCTCCCTTGCAGGACATTCGTTTTTCCACCATAAATCCTCCATGCTTCCTCCACTTCTTAACTGAAGTTTAAGGATGAATAGAATAAAAGAGTGAGTTCCCCAACAAAAACGTGAGACGGGAGTCAGATTGATGGCAAAAACAAGTGGTCTTTAAAGGAACAGAGAAAGCAAATCTATAAAGTGCAAGGAGGGACCTGGAGAACAATGGGAGATGACACTCTGTTACTCCTGCTTTACCCCTGGTGGTGGCCATGTGCCTTCAATCTTAGCCCAAACCCAAATAGAAGACGGACAATAGATCACCACCTTGTAATCAGAAGGTGGGCACCGGCTGTCTGTCTGAACAAGTTACATGGCAGCACAAACACACAACAGCCTGATGGAGCAAACAATGAGCACTCAAATTGGCCACAGCTGTAAAACAACTTATGTTGTTATAGGGGGGGTTGGAAAGGGCTGACTCACACACAAAAACAATGTCAACATTCACAGTAACACATAAACGCTGACACCTTAAACCGATAAGGATGGTGTAGGACGGGGCTTTGGTTCCACCTATAAGGGGGCACAGGGTGATTTGGACATAGAAGAGGTTTGTGGAACAATATGAACAGTCAAGCCCACCTGAACCTGCAGTCCAACACCTCCCAAAAGTAATTTCAGGTCCGGGTGGTGTGGGACCACCATCACACTTAAAAAACACTTATTAAGCTGAGCCATTTCACGTTTTAAATAAACACATTTTACTTTACTTTAAACATGGTCATGTTTGGTATCATTGGAAAGGCCATGCTCTGGCCTTTCTAATGATACCAAACATGACCCCGCTAGCTGAAAACAGTTGGGAGATATCAGGGTTCAAACAAACTCCTATCTCCAACCTTATCTTTCCTTAGGAGTCAATAAGGACGTTCCCCACACGTCCTCAGCAGTGAAAGGGTTAAGAGTCAAAATTCTGCATTTGCCATAGAAACCTAAAAATGTAACTCTGATTCTCGCGCTTGAGTATATCACGGGGTGATGTTTTTTCAGGCACTTACAGAGCGATCACAATCTGGGTGACAGCAGCATAATGCAATTCTTTATCCAGGCGGAAGTGGTCCACAGTCTAGAAGAGCAGGTAGGTCCTACTAACCACTTCCCAAATACTGTGTTGTAGCTCCGCTGGCGCTGCCCGAGCCATTATTGCGATGCATCGCGATAGCCGAGGTCCGTCTTAAACGAGCATCCTCGTTTGTCTAACGCGAGGGTCGGCGACCTTGGCCATCCAGAAGTTTTGGAACTACATTCCCCAAATGCTCAGTCAATCTACCAGGTCCCTGAGAATCAAAGGAGGTGCAGTTTCCGAGAATCTGGAGGGCTGAGTTGCCGACCCCTAGGGTTATTGGGTGATCGAGAGCGCCAATGGAAAACCACTTGTCACACATGGAAATTGTGTGACCTGACTGGTCCGATACATTGCCGTGATAGTCTGCCTCTTTTTTGCAGCTCGCAGTGGAGAAGCAGAGACTCCATGAGATGCAGAAGCAGATGGTTGATAAACTCAGTTCCCGATCGTCCCAACTCCCTGTAAGTTATTTGCTAGTGCCCTCTTCTCATTACCCGGCCGTCACCATTTCCTGTGCTGGCCGGTGTGCAGTAAATAGACTCTGCAGTCACCTGTTTTCTCTCCCCCCCCACTTACAGAAGCAGAGGGAGCGAAGCCTCATCCTACACCACCCCAGTGTACGGGCCTGGCCAGGAATGACCGCGTCCCCCCCACTGGAAAAAGAATTCCCCGAGACCATCCTGGCTGTAAGAAGACATCTGTGGGAAGGAAGCAGCATAAACATATTCCAAGGTTCGGATTTACCAGTTTATACAATGGACGCCAATTTTTATGCGATTAAGGCCTTCCAGATGTTTTGGAACTACATCTCGTATGGGGCTCAGCTAACCTAATAAGTGTCTGAGCATCATGGGAGATGTAGATCCAAAATGTCTGGAAGGCCAAGTTTGATGACCCCTGGATTAAGGCAATGGTATGGGACCGGTTTCCATTATGCCAAACTGGGAATTAGCCTAAAGCAATGGTTCGGCAACTTTGACCCTTGATGTTTTGGATAGTACATCTCCCATGTTGCTCAGCCAGTCATTAGATTGACTGAGCCTCATGGGAAATGTGGTTTCAAAACATCTGGAGGGCCAAGGTTGCCGATCCTTGACCTAGAGTGTACTTTTTGCATGTCAGATTCGTAGAAGGCTGGATCTGCATCTAAGAAAAAAAAAATCAACTTATCATTATCACCAACTTGAAGACCTCGACGAGGCCGTCAATAAGAGAATTTTTGGGCTCCTTGCTACAGTATGATCGCCGACGCCGTACATACCAAAAATCTTCAATCCCAGGCACACACTGGGGTCTATGAAGAAAACTGGGGTGGCATCTGTCCCCTTCCCCCCCATTCCCTCGGCATATTCTGAAGAAGTAGGACCTCATGCATCTTACTTGAACCCAAACCGGTACCCATGCATTCCACAAAACCTAGCAAACAACATATAACCTAGAATATAATCATGTACATGTACATTGTAAGAGTGATCTGATTCACAGCCAACAGCGACAGAAAAAAAAGCATTCTGTTTTCTTTACTCTAAGCTGGGCTAATTGGACGTCGTAACAAACATAACTTTGCCGATCATTTTTAACCCCTACACCCCCAAGTTCGAGATGATAAATCAGGTCTTCAAAGGCACCATCAGGGGCCCGATATTGCTGTCACGTGGGGATCGGTACCCAGGATGGGTATCCACATGCATAAAGGCTCCCTTCGCCGCCGTCGGTATCCCATTGGAGTACTGATTCTGGCCCAAACCCACCCAGTCAATAGCCGGAGATCCTTGCAGGGTGAAAACAAAACTGGGAATAAATTTATTCAGGGTTTACAATTACAAACGCGGACAGAGGGAGGTGCAGAATACAAAGGCAAAACACGCCCCAGCGTTTCCATACTGAAGAGCCTCCCAATAGCCTCCCCCTCCCACATACACGCCCTGGTGTAACAAAGCCTGAGGAAGGGTCAGAGAGACCTGGTTTAAGCCAGTTCCTCGGGGTATGTGGAATAGGGGGAAACAGAGCGATTGTTTACGTACAGATTACACATAGGGAAAACAGCACTGTATATACCACACGACACTCTACGATAAATACATAAGGGAATAATAATGCAAAACAGACATCAGGACAACAGGGATAGGGCACAGAAAACACAAACACCCTGCACCTAACACTGGGTATGTGTCTGAATGACCTCTCCCCAGCTGATCCTACACGTACAACAGAACTGCAGTAACTCCTTTTGGCCAGCAGATGGCGGCGTCTCCCTGACAAGTAGGTTATTACAGTAAGAAACACACTGGGAATATTCCCAAATATCTCTCACTGTGTAATTAATTGAAAACGACCCCCCCCCCCAAAAAAAATGGTTCCTGACAGTGTTTTTCTAGAAAATCACTTGGTAGTGACGGGGTTAAACAAACCCACTAATATGTCATTAAAATCTTATGAGAAAGATAAACATAAAAACAAAAATTAATAAAAGCAAAAATTCTAATGACATACAGTAATATGAGATTTTTTAAACATTGTGATCATATTTCTGTGATCCTTTATGTCTCCAGCGATGGATCCATGAAACGTCGGTGCGCTGTTTAAAAGTGGATTTTTGTTGGAATGTCCTGGTGTTACCTTCGCTGTGGTAGAATGTGAGAGTCGTTACCTGAGATGCCTTCATTCCCTGGAACGGCTCTGATATCATCACTTAAGCCTAAATGTCCTATTCATTATACGGTGTTATATATATATATATATATTATCTTTTCACAGACATGACAAACTGCATGGAATATTACAAAGTTAACTGTGTCAGACCACCCTTCACTTACGCCTCTCTCATTCGATGGGTAAGTAGACATCATGTACATTATCCAGAATGCTCGGGACCCCTGATTCTTCTGGATTTCAGAATCCGAGAGAAACCGACCTCAAATCTCTGCCCCCCAGATATTTATTGCCTACGATTCCCAGAATTCCTCGAATGCAACAAATGGCCAAAGAATCATGGGAGGTGTAGTTCAGAAACATCTGGGGGGGGGGCAGAGATTGAGGTCCCTGCTTTATAGGAAGGAGAGCTCGGTTGGAGAGACGCCATGTCCTTCCTGCTGCCTCCGCCCAGGGAGCACTGTATGGGGTTACTCCACGGATATGATGCTCGGAGTCAGCGAGGCTCCGGGCAGCATGACACACGCTGGTGCTGCCCAGACGCTCCCAGCGTGTGCTGCGCTCTGCTGCAGCGCTCAGGAGCCGAGATCTCCGGGTGACGGCACTGAGTGCCCTTAGTCCGGAAACCCTAAAATCCGGACTGCTCAGAAAATTCCAGTTTTCAGAGTCTTCCGGATTTTAGAACTTGGATAAGGGGTGCCTGACCTGTGCTGGAGAAGACTTTACGCAGCGCTGCGACTCCCCCATCATCAATACAAGATCTTGGCCACAGATTAATGCCACTCTGGACGCAAATAAATGCTGTGACGTTGCATGAGCTTATCGACACGATGCCGCGGCGAATGTGTGCCATAATCACCGCAAAAGGACGGCCAATGAAATAATACAGTGTGTGACTTTATATTTCACCAGGCTGTATGTATATATATATATATATATATATATATATAAAACTCACGGACTAACACGGCCTATCGAATTTATATATATACAGTATATATGAGAGTTATCCTCTGGAAAGCTTGTCTTTTAAATGTAACATTAGTCCAATTAAAAAGGTATCACTACGTACTGCTATACTCTGGTGATATATATATATAGAAGGTAATGCACAAATGGGAGCACTCACGGTCTTTAACTGGTAAAACTTCAAGCTTTTATTGGCAATGCATTAAAATCCGACGTTTCGGCTCACGATCAAGCCTTCTTCAAGGACTATCCTTGAAGAAGGTTTGATCGTGAGCCGAAACGTTGGATTTTAATGCATTGAATTTGCCAATAAACGCTTGAAGTTTTACCAGTTCAAGACCGTGATTGCTCCCATTTGTGCATTACCTTCTACATAGTCATGGGATTTGGCACCGCGGCAAGAAAATCTTCAAAGCGAGTGCTCGAGGAAGTGGAATATATATATATAATATATATATATACTCGTGATTTTTATATATATATATATATATATATAAATCACGGACTAACACGGCCTATCGAATTAATATATATATATATGAGAGTTATCCTCTGGAAAGCTTGTCTTTTAAATGTAACGTTAGTCCAATAAAAAGGTATCACTACGTACTGCTATACTCTGGTGATATATATATATAGAAGGTAATGCACAAATGGGAGCACTCACGGTCTTTAACTGGTAAAACTTCAAGCTTTTATTGGCAATGCATTAAAATCCGACGTTTCGGCTCACGATCAAGCCTTCTTCAAGGACTATCCTTGAAGAAGGTTTGATCGTGAGCCGAAACGTTGGATTTTAATGCATTGAATTTGCCAATAAACGCTTGAAGTTTTACCAGTTCAAGACCGTGAGTGCTCCCATTTGTGCATTACCTTCTACATAGTCATGGGATTTGGCACCGCGGCAAGAAAATCTTCAAAGCGAGTGCTCGAGGAAGTGGAATATATATATATATATATATATATATACTCGTGATTTTTATATATATATATATATATATATATACACTCAGGTCAAGTCCAGGGTTTATATGTGGGAACGCGGTTCCTGCATTACTTTTATTGGGGGAACTGAGTTCCCATTGGTCCCACACACTATAAAGCTTGTTTTCAGGTGTTCAATCATAGCTTTCCTTGGTAAGGCACAATAAATATAGGATTTATCATATATTTTTAGGTAAAATGTATAAATATATATATATATCAGGTTTCAGTGTGAGTTTGTGTTAAGTGCAAGATAAATTGCCAAATTGGGTCACAGAAATCTTGGTGAGTTCCCAAACTTCAGGCACTATTCCCTTCTTGACGCTAAAAAGGGGGACGGTAATGGGGAAAACCTTGCGCCAGCAGCTTTCCCTGTAGAATCCCCATTTTAGCGTGAGATTCCGGGGCAGGCTCTACTTCAGTACCTTACCATGCGCTACCCTAGGCGAAAGTTGTTGGTACCGTGAGAATCACCTCCTGGGGTCCATAGGACTCTATGGAGGGTTGCGTTTCCGTGCCGCGAGATTACGCACCGCTGCAGTGTGATGGTGGAGCGAGACTGAGGACTGTCTGCTCCCAGCATCAAGAAGCGGCGGATCGGGCCACCGTTCTTGCCGCGGGATGAGAGGCAAATATGGGATTTATGGGGGGGGGGGTTAAATGATTGTGCAAAAGCGGAATCTGCACCAGTTTATAGGAGTATCTGAAATTTTGGTTAGTGCGTCGGTGCGGTAATCAGCGCTGGCACTTTGTAATACCTTCCTCATCAAAACGCTAATTACTGATTGGCTCCCCGTGTTATGTATAGGATACGCGAAGTACAGTAAGCTCGAGCAAGCTCGCGTAATCACCGATGCGCTAACAGATTTTTACCGGGTTTAGCGTTAGGGATGTAATACAGGGCATGCGTTAAAGTCTCTTATCCTGACGTCAACGCTTACATATCCGTGCGGTACAGTTAGCGTTCACTAGGGAATACAGTCCTTTTTTTAGGACTTGACCCATATATATATATATATATAATAAATGAAATGATCTGTCACAAGGGAACAGCTTGTACACGAGATAAAATTACCGTTTAACAGGAAATTGCCAAACGTTCGCCGTGATGAAATCTGATCCCTCGCCGCCCTGTGGGAGTTCGCTTTGTATCAGCCCTTTTAATTAGCTCGTTATAGGTATATATAGAATTCATGCCAGGTAATTATCCAGAACAGGAAAAATATAATGAAACGAAGACCCAAATATTTTCCTTCGTATAATTAACGATGGATATTTAAAGAGACAGTGTAACGCTTCAGCCGTCCCGTCATCATAAAAGTGATGGATAATGGATAGCGCATTCACCGTAAACCTCTAATAATAACGTGATAATATAATTAATCGTTTCAACACTCTGACTGTCGTGTCTGATGTGTCGTTGTTTCAGGGGCGCGTTCTGGAGCTCGTTTGCAAACGAATTTTCCGCGCAGTAAACAAAACTCCTTTGCATCGCTCCAGAATCAGAGCAGATCGAGTTTCCTCGATCTCGGGGGTACCTGCAGGAGCTTTTGAAGATCAAGTATACGCGATAATGGTAGTGAAGGGGTTAAGTTAGGCACGGGTACAAAAGCTGGAAGAGATTAAAGCTGGATTGAATTGATTTCGTAAAGGATATAGATTTAACTAGAGGAGCAAAGGACGGCACTGACTGATCAACGACAGAATTAATTAGTGCTCCATACGAATAACGATGGATTTTGGGGATACGGCTTTCCAAGGGTAACCATTTCTTACTGGTCATAAAGTGTGACATCATCATCAGACATGCAAAACGGTGCTTAATTCATACATTTTTTTCAAATAGATGCATTGTAGAAGCAAATGTTTTTTCTGTGTGTGTATACGTTTGTGTGTGTGTGTGTGTTTGTGTGTATATTTTTGTGTGTTTATGAATAAGGTCTCTTTCATGTGGACAGTCAGTATTCATCATATTTATGGCTGTTTTTCTTTGTTTTCTTTTACCTTTAGGCCATCCTGGAATCCCCCCAGAAACAACTGGCACTTAATGAGATCTACCATTGGTTTACTAGAATGTTTGCCTTCTTCAGGTCCAACAAGATCACGTGGAAGGTAAGCACTGACACCAGAAACTACAAGTGACCTCATCACTCACCCCAGCAGACTGAATCAGAGTCCCATTAAATATCTAAACCAGCGGTCCCAAACTTAGATTACCTGGGGACTACTGGACAAGTTGCCTCCTCTCATAGGGCCAGTTGCAGACTTCAGTATATAGACAAAGACAATGAAACACTGAGACATAGACACTGACACATGCACATTGACCCTGACTCTTACATAGAGACAATGACACTGACCCTGACTCTTACATAGAGACACTGACATATGCACACACTGACCCCAACTCTTACATAGAGACACTGACACTGACCCCGACTCTTACATAGAGACACTGACACTGACACTGACCCTGACTCTTACATAGTGACACTGACACTGACTCTTACATAGAGACACTGACACATGCACACTGACCCCGACTGACCGACTCTTACATAGAGACACTGACACTAACTCTTACATAGAGACACTGACACTGACCCCGACTCTTACATAGAGACACTGACACTGACCCCGACTCTTACATAGAGACACTGACATTGACACTGACCCTGACTCTTACATAGAGACACTGACACTGACTCTTACATAGAGACACTGACACATGCACACTGACCCTGACTGACCGACTCTTACATAGAGACACTGACACATGCACACACTGACCCCAACTCTTACATAGAGACACTGACACTGACCCCGACTCTTACATAGAGACACTGACACTGACCCCGACTCTTACATAGAGACACTGACATTGACACTGACCCTGACTCTTACATAGAGACACTGACACTGACTCTTACATAGAGACACTGACACATGCACACTGACCCTGACTGACCGACTCTTACATAGAGACACTGACACTAACTCTTACATAGAGACACTGACACATGCACACACTGACCCCAACTCTTACATAGAGACACTGACACTGACCCAGACTCTTACTTGGAGACACTGACACTGACCCTGAGTCTTACATAGAGACACTGACACTGACTCTTACATAGAGACCCTGACACATGCACACTGACCCCGACTGACCGACTCTTACATAGAGACACTGACACTAACTCTTACATAGAGACACTGACACATGCACACTGACCCCGACTCTTACATAGAGACACTGACACTGACTCTTACATAGAGACACTGACCCTGACTCTTATATAGAGACACTGACAATGACACTGACCCTGACTCTTACATAGAGCCACCGACACTGACACTGACCCTGACTCTTACATAGAGACACTGACAATGACACTGACCCTGACTCTTACATAGAGACACCGACACTGACCTCCGACTCATACATAGAGACACTGACCCTGACTCTTACATAGAGACACTAACACTGACCCAGACTCTTACATAGAGACATTGACCCCCGACTCTTACATAGAGACACTGACCCCCGACTCTTACATAGAGACACTGACCCCAACTCTTACATAGAGACACTGACACGGACCCTGATTCTACCATAGAGACACTGACATTGACCCTGACTCTTACACAGAGACACTGACACTGACTCTTACATTAGAGACACTGACATCTACACAGTGACACATACACAGACATTTACACACTGACACTTACAGATACCCGCTGAAACAGAGACAATGGCACCTGCACACAGACACAAACACAGAGACACTTACTTAAAGGGAAACTATATTGAAAACAGAGTTCCCTATTTTTCCCTTAAATAATTGGTCAGAGGTTGCTGACTGCATCTGCCCAATTATTTTTTAATAGTTTTTATTTAGCTGATTTTACTCCCCTTTTCTCCCTCTCCACTCACAGCTCCCCCTCTTCAGCTCTGGGACTCCCGAACCCAAATGTCCTCGAAGGTGCTCTGCGCAATTTGCGCTCTTATGCAACTTGTGTAGCGTAGGAAGGAGCCGCAAATTGTGCAGCACTACAGGACTTGTGGTCTTTACGTACGCAAGGTCTGTACCGCCAGCGCAGATCCGATCCATCGGCTGCTTCTCTGAGATCGATCACTACAACAATTGGTTTAAGAGAGGGTGACGCGCACGCTGTCTGTGTGCTGACATCACTAGTGACCAATCTGGTAACCGGCAGCCGGGAAATTCAAAAGACCGGCTGCTGTGAACTACCTTGGCGGCTGGGCGGGTTTATATTTCTGGCGCCGGTTGTATGCACACACACAAATGTTTGGTGTCCTTTTTTTTAATGTGTTTTACTTCCCCCTTTTTGTTTTTGTATACCACTAAATTTTTTATAAAAATTATAATTTTCGAGAAAAAAATTCCCAGCTGCTGGTGGTGATGTTGGGAAACTGGAAACTCCTCCACTTCACACCACAATTTCACCAGATCGGTGAATCAGGGAGGGAGAAGGAAGGGGGGGAAGTACTCCTTACATCCTGACCACTTCAAAACAATAAAGTGTTAGGGATGTGCGTTTCGGGTTTCGGAATTTTCACGAAATTTCCCGATTCGTGCATTCGGATTCGGCTGATTTTGCGAAAATTTTCGGATCCGAAAACGGCAGATCCGAACAAATTTCCGAGCCGAAACGAAAACTTTTCGGAATTTTCGAATGGACTAGAAATGTGTAAAATCGAAATTCATTTTCATTCCATTCCTGATTTCGGTTCCATTTCAGTAATTTCGGACATCGTATTTTTCGGTTTTATCGCTGATTCTGTAATTTTGTATCATTCTCATCTCAATGTATCCTTCTTGTAAAACATGAGAAATCTCAATGTATCCTTCCTGGAAAACCAGAGGAATCTCAATGTATCCTTCCCGGGAAACCAGAGAAATCTCAATGTATCCTTCTTGTAAAACCAGAGAAATCTCAATGTATCCTTCTTGTAAAACATGAGAAATCTCAATGTATCCTTCTTGTAAAACAAGAGAAATCTCAATGTATCCTTCTTGTAAAACCAGAGAAATCTCAATGTATCCTTCTTGTAAAACCAGAGAAATCTCAATGTATCCTTCTTGTAAAACATGAGAAATCTCAATGTATCCTTGTTGTAAAACCAGAGAAATCTCAATGTATCCTTGTTGTAAAACATGAGAAATCTCAATGTATCCTTCTTGTAAAACATGAGAAATATCAATGTATCCTTCTTGTAAAACATGAGAAATCTCAATGTATCCTTCCTGGGAAACCAGAGAAATCTCAATGTATCCTTCTTGTAAAACATGAGAAATCTCAATGTATCCTTCTTGTAAAACATGGGAAATCTCAATGTATCCTTCTTGTAAAACATGAGAAATCTCAATGTATCCTTCTTGTAAAACATAAGAAATCTCAATGTATCCTTCTTGTAAAACATAAGAAATCGTATCGTATAAACAGAAATATCAGATCCGAAAAACCATTAGTTTACGTCAAAACGAAGAGACCCTTTGAAACGAGGAGAACAGATGTTCTGAAAAACACGAAAATTTCTGAAATCACGAAAAAAAAGACTATACGAAAAACGAACCGAAACGAACCGAAACGAACCGAAATGGAAATTGGCCGAAACGAGTCGAACCGAAAATTTACAAAATCCGAACGAACCGAACCGAAACAAAAATCGGTGCACAAGTCTATAAAGTGTCACTGTGCTTAAAGGGCAGAGTTTCCCTTTAATTAAGCACAGTGACACATTTACACTGACATTGACGCATACAAAGAGACACTGATAAATGCATAGAACAATAAAGATTGGAAAATGTGGTCACAACATCAATATAAAACGAGAAGCAAGTTTATATGGACGTATCGTTCCAGTCTCGAACCTTTGTCAAGCAAAGCACATGCGGTTTACAGTATTTATATTGGAGACGTGCCTGCGCGATTTTATTGCACAGCGAGTATTAAAATATGAGGAGGGCAGTTATGGTGTTCACTTTACATAGAGAGAGCTGATCTGTTCCCGAACAAGGAATTTCCCCGTACAGTGACATTTCGCGGCCATTCGGCTATTCAGAGAGCAGGCAGTTCACCAAATTTTGGCGTATTTCCTGCAGGTACGGTGCCTGTTCAGCGGCAGTGAAACCCCCCATAGAGAAGCAATGCTTCGTCTATTCAGAGACGCCGAACAGCAGTGAAAAGTTGCCGAAATCCCTGCTGTTCAGTGGTTTAATTTGGCAGTTTATTCAGGTGAATCCCATAGGCTTCAATGTTAAAAATATTCCCGTTTTAATCCAATATCTAATAAACCGTTTATTATAATATTCTGCAGTAAAAAGTCTCTTAACCACTTCGCTGCGGAGGACACGCTCAGTGCGTCCTGCCGCAGGAAGGGTTGGCTGCGGAGGACGCGCTGAGCGCGTCCTCCCGAAGCAGCCTGCGATCGGCCGGATTCCGGCCGATCGCTGTGCCCCCCGGTGCATGCTGACATCTTGGATGTCAGCCCGTCAATCCGGGACCGCCGCGGGCACAATAGATGTCATCGCGGTGGCGCAATGACATCTATTTCAGGCGCCCCCCCCGCGTGTGCGGAGGAGGCGCCTGAAAGGGAGGGGGGAGGTCCTTCGGACCTCTCTCCCTCCAGATCGCCGGGGTCCTGAGCTTAATGCCAGGCGCTGTTTGGAAGGGCACAGCCTGCCCTTCCAAATGGTACCTGGCATTAACCCCTGGGGAGCCGGATCACGAATCGGCGCTGAAAAGCGCCGGTTCGTGATCCTTTCCCGGAGCTGGCCGACATCTTGGATGTCGGCCAAGCCTCCGGGAACTCCCCCTGAGGACTGGCGTCATCGTGCATAGCACGATGACATCAGTCCTGGAGTTAACCCCTAGCTGCCACCAATGGTGGAGATAGGGGGTTCCAATGAACCCCCTATCTCCCGATCCGTGGCATCTAGGGGTTAAAGTTTGGTACTGTTGGATCGGCCAGAGCATGGCCTTTCCAACGATACCAAACACGACTGTGAAAAAAGTTTTTTAAAAAAAATAAAAATTAAAAATAAAAATAAGAAAATATTTAAAAAAAAAATAAGAAGAAAAAAATAAACAAGTTTTTTTTCTTTTTTTTGGTTTGTTAATGCAGCAATATTGTTCCCATTTCAATTATAATGTGAACAATGATGCTGCACTAACGATTTTTGTATGCGGTGCGTTTGTTAAAAATCGCGTAATTTTCCCCAAAAAAAAATGTAACGAGACCCCATTTCTAATTTTTTTAACAAGCGCACCCCATACAAAAAAAACCCGCAATTGCTCGCATCTTAAAATGTGAAAAAAAAAACATTTTACACGTTGTAAATTATTGAAAATTCATATTTTATTGCATTTTTTGTTATAATATACAGACAGGACATAACGTATACATATAATAATGACATATTATGAATCTGCCGAGTCTGACGGAAAGAACGATATATAATATGTCTGGGTCATATACTAAAATAAACCTTCAAAACACGTTTAAACAAGATGAGCAAAACCGGTAAAAATGAGCTCAGCACAGGGGCGGGAAATGCCTCAGCAGCGAAAGTGTATATAGGTGGGTTTTTTTAGGATCTTTTAGGTATTTTTCGGCAACATTTTTTTCCCTCTTTTTTTTTCTTCTTAAAATCGTTTTTTCTTTTTTCTGTAACCGCCCTTTTTATTATCATTCATTGGATCTTATATGTAAATTCCAGGCATTTTTGTTCAGTAGTTTTTTGCAAACAGCGCTTCAATTTTGACACTTTCAGGCTAACGTCAGATGAACGCAGTCTGAGCGCACTCTGCGTGCGTGCATAACGGACGGATGTACTGACGGAAGATACTGTAGACACCACATGGTCCGTTTTTGTTGACGGACGTAGAAAAAAAAAGGGAATTATGGGAAACAAAATTAATATGAAAAATGATACAAATTTGAAAAGGATATGAAAAGCCATTGTGTGCGTCAAGGTGCTGGATGTCGCAAATGCGCTGCATCTGACATCTTCTCAGCACTCACACAGAACGCTACGCAGACGTGGCGCACTATGCGCGTTAATCTAGTGGTTTTACGTAGGCTTGTGCACCGATATTTTTTCGGTTCGATTCGGTTCGGCTCGTTCGGATGTTTAAACTTTTCGATTCGGCTCGTTTCGACCGATTTCTGTTTCGATTCGGTTCGGTTCGACTCGTTTTTCGTGTACATTTTTTTTTTTGTATAGACTTTTCGAGATTTCGGAAATTTTCGTATTTTTTGGAACCCGAACTCATGAACAGAGTGAAAATAAATTTCGATTTGACACATTTCAAGTCCATTCGAAAATTCCGAAAATATTTCGTTTCGGCTCGGAAAACTTTTCGGATCTGCCATTTTCGTATCTAAAAATTTTCGGAAAATCGGCCGCATCCGAAAACACGAATCGGGAAATTTCGTGAAAATTCCGAAATTCCGAAACCCGAAACGCACATCCCTAGTTTTACGTTCTTGCCTAACTTGCGTCCGTTTGCCACGTGCGTTGTGTGCATGCAGTTCGGTGCGCACGTACATTGTGTGTGGGTCTATATTGATCATGATTCTATGCTACGACGGACGTTAAACTGTGCGGCAACATGGATGTGATGATCACTGCGTTCGTCTGACACAGGTCTCAAGTGTATTGTTTTTTTGGGTTTTTTTTTACCCCGTTCGTCAGCTTGAGAATTTTTCCAGTGGCTGCTCTGCGCTGTGATCGGCGGCTCGTCAGCATTTTCCGACGTGTTCGGCATGTTCAGGCACCCTGCGGTGAATGCTTAATTCACCGCAGGGTGGGGAAATTTAATTCCCCGAAGTGCAGGGAGCAAGAGAGCACCGAAATGTCGGCGACATGTCAGTGCTCTCTGAATAACCCCCATTAATATGTATCCATTCATGTATACCCCAGTACATTATGATAGCGTGACAATAATGAAGCTTCTTTATTGTGTCTATTGTGCTTTGTATAACAATATACAAAAAGTTACTTGTATGTTTGCATATATATATATAATTATATTCTATAAAATACATATTTTATAACAATAGCTATTTTTATATATATATATATATCTCGCTTAGGTCTGCTGCTCAAACCCTTGCATTACAATTCAGCGTTTCATACGTTGGTTCAAAAAGTACAAAAAAAACAAAAACATCTGACGTGAAAATGGAAAGACTTTCAAAAACATACGTTACCGTAACTAAAGGTCGTAGATACTGCAATATTCTATTATTTAGCATCGAGAAGAGGTAGAAGACTCAAAAATATGTTTTTTTTGTTTTGGTTTTCATTTTGAAAGAAAAGTGTGAGGCATAACAGAACCTCCATCTCTATGCGATGTGAGATAAGAGAAAAGCAAAAGAGGAAGCGAGAGACTCGCCGAAGGTTAAAAGACGTTACGGAAAAGGGAATTGATCCAACCTACTCGCAAAGTCTCGTAAAATGTCAGAACAGATGTTTATTTTTATATTATGCTAAAAGAATAAACGGTGCACAAAAGTTACGGATGACGGAAGCTCACGGGCTACAAAGTACCGAGTGCAGCATTTTGCTTGATCCTCTAGTAAAAAAAAAAAAGGTTGAAAAATAGGTAAATCAACCTGTAACTTACTATTAATTAACCACTGGTTTTCAGTTTTAAAATTTCTACAAAATAACCCCAATAATACATTTTAATCCCTTCACTACCAAGGGGTTTTTCATAAAAGCACTGGTAGTGGTTTTATGGAAAATGATTTTCCATTACCCACACAGTAAATATTTCTCCCTGTATAGGTTCACTATAGATAAGCCCTATTTGACAGGCAAAGGACTCCCTCTGTTGGCCGGAAAGCTCTACTACATTATAACTTGGGCGCGTTGTAGACTTGTGCTCCGATTTTTTTTTCAGTTCGTTCGGATTTTGTAAATTTTCGTTTCGACCGATTTACGTTTCGGTTCGGTTCGTTTCGGTTCGTTTTTTGTATCAACTTTTTTTTCGTGATTTCGGAAATTTTTGTGTTTTTCGGAACGTCTGTTCTCCTCGTTTCAAAGTGTCTATTCGTTTTGACGTAAACTAATGGTTTTTCGGATCCGATATTTCTGTCAATACGATAATTCTGTCGATTACGATAATTCTGCCATTGAGATTTCTCATGTTTTACAAGAAGGATACATTGAGATTTCTCATGTTTTACAACAAGGATACATTGAGATTTCTCTGGTTTCCCGGGAAGGATACATTGAGATTTCTCATGTTTTTCAGGTAGGATACATTGAGATTTCTCTGGTTTTACAAGAAGGATACATTGAGATTTCTCATGTTTTACAAGAAGGATACATTGAGATTTCTCTGGTTTTACCAGGAGGATACATTGAGATTTCTCTGGTTTCCCGGGAAGGATACATTGAGATTTCTCATGTTTTACAAGAAGGATACATTGAGATTTTTCTGGTTTCCCGGGAAGGATACATTGAGATTTCTCTGGTTTTCCAGGAAGGATACATTGAGATTTCTCTGGTTTCCCGGGAAGGATACATTGAGATTTCTCTGGTTTTACAAGAAGGATACATTGAGATTTCTCATGTTTTACAAGAAGGATACATTGAGATTTCTCTGGTTTTACAAGGAGGATACATTGAGATTTCTCTGGTTTCCCGGGAAGGATACATTGAGATTTCTCATGTTTTACAAGAAGGATACATTGAGATTTCTCATGTTTTACAAGAAGGATACATTGAGATTTCTCTGGTTTTCCAGGAAGGATACATTGAGATGGGAATGATACAAAATTACAGAATCAGTGATATAACCGAAAAATACGTTATCCGAAATTACTAAAATGGAGCCGAAATCACGAATGGAACGAAAATGATTTTCGATTTTACACATTTCTAGTCCATTCGAAAAGTTTTCGTTTCGGCTCGGAAATTTGTTCGGATCTGTCGTTTTCAGATCCAAAAATTTTCGGGAAATCGGCGAATCCGAATGCACGAATCGTGAAATTTCGTGAAAATTCCGAAACCCGAAACGCACATCCCTAGCGCGTTGTTTCCGTGCAAGCTAAACGGATGCTGCTGAATGAGATAAGACAGGGAGCTTACCTCCGTGGCAGCCTAATTCTTTTCAAAATTTTGTGTCTAAAAGCGTCTCAATTTTTTTGGAAAGCAAACGTGTTGTTTTATATAGTAAGCCTGTAATAATTAGGAATAACTCACTGAAATCCGTGCAAACAAGAGTCAGTAGTAAACACACTGAGTCCGATAAAGTTTGAAACATGAAATAATAATTTGTTATCCCACAAATAAGTATCCAAAATAATACAAATAAATAATATTCAATAATATAATCAAACCAAAAACACTGAAATCTTTCAGAAAACAAGGGTGCAATATTAGTCTCTGCCTGTTGCCTCAGTGTAAACATCCTTAGTATGATATATTATTTCAATTATGTACGCTCTTATTTATACAGCAACATTCATAATGCATACAGTCTATCTATAATTATATTTTCATATAAGAGATCTTCAAACCATATATTCAGTGAAGTCCAGTCTTAGAATGTGTATGTATGGTCTGTTTCTGATCTGTTAGTGCCACCTAGTGGCCGTTCATGAGCAAGTCATGCTGTTGGGGATTTTACATTGAAATATTTTTTTTACTGCCTTCTAATTTGCTGCCTGGTCCCGCCCCGTAGTGCCTGGGCAGAATGATGTATCAGAGCTGCGCGCATGCGCAGATCCGATCCATCACTGCCTGGTGGCGAGGGATCGGATGGTGATGTCAACCCACTCTCTGTGATCGATCTGGTGAACTGCAGCCAGGACGTTCAAAATCCCGCCTGTTGGTGACGCTGGGTGGGGTGGAGGAAACTCCTCCACTTCACCCTGCTTTTCTGGCAGATCGGGGCAAGAGCGGGAAGGGAGAAGAAAGGGGGGCCACTCGGCACATTCCTGACCACTTTAAAACACATAAGTGGATGAATACAGTGTGTCTCTTTACATAGTTTATCGACAGTATGTGTCGTCGCACCCTTTACCGTTTTCTATATGTTTACAGATTTTTCTATCGCATTTTCAAAAATCCTCCCATGATGCATTTGATGACAAGACTTTGCAAGTCGTCTACGCTGACTGTTTTACACGGAGGATTTAATCCAGCTAACCACTTCCTCTCCTTTCAGAACGCGGTGAGACACAACCTGAGCCTCCACAAATGTTTTGTGCGAGTGGAGAATATCAGGGGAGCGGTGTGGATGGTAGACGAGCTGGAATTCCAACGGAAGAGGGGAATGCGAAGCTCCCGCTGAGCAGCGGCGCAGCGGTTCTCCACCTTAGCACAGGGGTCTCCTTGTGCATACGTCTCCCTCCTCCCCTATAACGGACGGTGTAGAATTCCCCACCTGGCAATAAAGTCTGACTGGCCTTGTGTCCGCGTTTACACCTTCGTACAGAGTCCACCTCGACTTCCCAACAAATGTCACAAAAGCGAAATTGCGAACCGTTCTCTGTAATTTTTTTTACGTTTTATTGCCCGAGCCAGACATATGCCCAGGATTTACAAGAGCTATTAAAAAAAAGTCAAATGTTTTCGGGTTTGCAGATCGCAAAATGTGGCTTTCCTGGAAATGCTCGCTTCTGGCGAGTCAGTCCAACGCATTCACGAGGAATTAACCCCTTCATTACCAATTTTTTTTTTCTATATCATAACATTTATTTGAAACACGGGATGTAAAGTTAACAATTAAACACGGGATGAAACAGAAATTTTTTGCACGCGGGTTGTTGTTCTGAAATAGTTAAAAAAATTCAAACAATGTCAATTACCTCGTTTTTTTAATTTCTCATGTATTCGTTTATCAATTACAGAAATGTTGGATTGAAAGATTCTGACCTCAAGGTGTTTTCTCTTATCTTGCACAACGTCACACGGGGTCTGCATTATCAGCATACAGGCCGTAGTGGCCTTTGTGTCAGATGTAGTAAATGTGCTGCAGACATAATAAAATGGTGAGATCTCCTACTTATGGGTGTTTGTATTGATCATAATGAGATTATTAGCAATGCAATATCTGTATGTGCTGCATAATGCCTGTGTATGGCAATTACAGCAACACCTTGTATCTGTATGTGCTGCATAATGCCTGTGTATGGCAATTACAGCAACACCTTGTATCTGTATGTGCTGCATAATGCCTGTGTATGGCAATTACAGCAACACCTTGTATCTGTATGTGCTGCATAATGCCTGTGTATGGCAATTACATCGACAGCTTGTATCTGTGTGTGCTGCATAATGCCTGTGTATGGCAATTACAGCAACACCTTGTATCTGTATGTGCTGCATAATGCCTGTGTATGGCAATTACAGCATCACCTTGTATCTGTATGTGCTGCATAATGCCTGTGTATGACAATTACAGCAACACCTTGTATCTGTATGTGCTGCATAATGCCTGTGTATGGCAATTACAGCAACACCTTGTATCTGTATGTGCTGCATAATGCCTGTGTATGGCAATTACAGCAACACCTTGTATCTGTATGTGCTGCATGATGCCTGTGTATGGCAATTACAGCAACACCTTGTAAATCCCTGTACAGTACAGATACATTCATTATAGCCTCCTGAATCTTATCCCTGTACAACAGTGAGTGACGCCACAGCTCTCCCTGTATTCTGACAAATCCCCGGCTGCTGTAATGCAACGGTAATGCATTTGAACGTTTTGTTAGTTACAGTGAGGTTTGGGGCTGCTATATACAGCTTATTTGATCTCTCTGCAGGGTGCCTGAAGAGAGATAAGACACTGGAATTCATCATTTCTCCACAGGGGGCACACTAATCTGTCTTTAAAACGGTGTGAGCTGTGTATCGAAAAGAAAAACACGTCCATCGGCACAACAACAACTTTAAGATAATATAAATAAAAGTGGCCGTCCCCTGGATTAAAACTGGACCCCCCCCCCATCACTAGAAAGCAAAAATCTGACATTGCTATATTAACCATTATTGGGGGGATTCTTCAGCTTTTAAGGTAGTTTTCATGTCAGCGGATTTCACGATTTGTAAACTTTCAAGTCAACCGGTCATTCCCAACTCCACTTTAACTCCCTTTATAGGGTATTACATTCCACGGACACACCGTAGCAGCAAAACAGCAATGTATATAGATTACCCTATCATATAAGCCAGTATTTCCCAAACCTGTCCCCAGGTGCCTCTAAGACTGGTGTCAGATGAGCGTTTTGCAGAGCGGAAGGAACGTCTGTGAGAGTGGACGTTCCTTCCACTCTGACGCCCGTCTGGCCACCTCGCTGAGCGTGCGCTCATCGCTGCAAGGCTCGATCCTCCTATGGAGAATCACGCTTTGTAGCCCCGACGAACGCACTTCGGGGAGGCTTCAAAACGTCCACAGCACGCCCCCAATTCGTGCACGTGCTACAGCGTGTGGCCAGCCCCATCGAAGCGTCACAATGATGCGACGGACGACGGGAGGCACATCAGTACAGGCGCACCTAAGGGGTTATTCGGAGAGCACCGAAATGTCACCCTCTCGTTTCCCGCGCTTCCCTGCACTTCGGGAAATCAAAAGTTCCCCACACTGTGGTGTTTTCAGCAAGCAGGCGCAGGGCTCCCGGAGTGCAGGGAAACCCGCCGCAATCATGCCGGAACCGCAGGAAAAAACACGCTGGAAAAAGCCAACGAGCCGCTGATCACAGCGCAGAGCAGCCACCAGAAAAAGCCGACTAGCCGACGAACTGGGTAAGGGAAAAAAAAAAACAGTATGTTTGAAAGTGTCAAAATTGAAACGCTGCATCTTGGGAGTTGTAGGCGGTCGGGGATGGATTTAGAGGAAATATACAAGGGAGAAATGGATAAAAGTAGATCTAATCCCGTTATATATATCCCCCTCCCCCATATGTTGTAACTCACAGTTTTATTAAGGGATAAAGGTTATATAGAAGTTTTATTACAGGGCACACAGGGTGTGTTTGTGCTCGCCGTGCTTTTATTGGATCTATATTTAAAGTTTTCCAAGAAGTGTGGTGTCTTGCATCAGGCAGCTTTCCTGGACTGCCACGTGATTAAGGAAGTCTCCATTGCTTGCTTTGGCCGTGAGCAGGCCCATACAACCGCTCGCTCGCCCAGCACAGCACAGCACAGCGTGGAAGCGACGGTAAAACCCTGCTGCTGCGTGCCGTCTGAACTGACCGTTTTATAATGTTCAACGAACTCATAAAAGCAGAGAGACTTTAACAGGGATTTTATATGAAAAGCTCAAGATTTTTGCTAAATCGACCAAAGAACGGGGAATATCCTAGATGGACAGTCAGGTCCCCCTTTTAAAGTGCCCCGGTCATGGGCAAACCCATGTGGTACGGCACCTCTCCCTTTATATAGGGTAGAATTATTTGCTGACCTTTATAGTGTGGAAAAAAAGAGATACCCCATCTTGAAGATCCACCCCCTTCCACCATGTGACTGCGGCATGCCGCAGAGAAGACAGCTGTGAGCAGAGAGACATCCTGCAGGCCTGCCCCCTCTTTGCGCTGCGCTGTCTGCCTGCCCCGATCGGAGTGACAGCCTGTACGGGGGGCCACCTTGGAGGACAACTCTCTGCACGCTGCACTCCTCCCTCACCCCCCCCCACGGCAACATGGTGCTGTATCCAGTGTCAGGGGGAAACCCCCCCCCCAAAAGATTTTTCTATTTTAACAGTATATAGGTCAGCTAAAAAAGTCAGAGGTGCCCTGTCACATGGCACTAAGTAGTTTTGTCCATGACTGTGCTTTAAACCACTGGATAAATATGAAAATGTTGGCTGAAATGTTGCTTCAACAAAATAAAACCAATATACTGTATATTTTTTACTGATCACCCTGCATGAAGGGAGCGCTTGAATGGGGGGGGGGGGGAGTATGAAAATCAAAGTTGTATGTCTAAGGCTGGGGTCAGACGAGCGTTTTGCAGAGCGAAGGAACATCCGTCCTTGAGGGTGGACGTTCCTTCCACTCGGACACCCATCTGGCCACCTCGCTGAGCGAAGTTAGCTCGCCCAGCGCTGCAAGCCTCGATCCTCCTATGGAGGATTGCGCTTTGCAGCCCCGTCGAATGTGCGTCGTAGCGCTTTAACGGGGAGGCTTTCAGCGCCGCCGCTGTAGCATGCGCAATCCGTGTACGCTACAGCGTGTGGCTGACCCCATCGAAGCGTCACAATGCTGCAACGGACGCCAGAAGGCACGTCAGTACAGGTGCACGTAGTGCGCTCGTCTGACCCCAGCCTAAAAGGAGCAGGTCAGAAAGCGCTAATGTTCACCATTGTTGCAACTACAGTGAGTGTCGACTATCCAGAGAAGGAAAATCCAACACCGGCAGACGAATATGCTGCAAATAAAAGTAAACTACACTGAGCAGCAGCACCACTGCTATCCTTACAGGGGGAAAAGAAGGTGTTAATCGAGGCTATTCTCCAAATACCATTGTTTGCAACACCAGTTAACCCCTTCACTACTGTGACCGTGTATACACTATGAACAGCAGCCGGAGATCGTGCATCACTGCAAACGAAATTCACTTGTTTCAGACTAATTTTATTTACATCTGAGCCCCCGAACATACTCTTAAAAGTTTTAGCCCCCCCCCCCCGGGCATGATGCCTGAGGGGGGTAACACTCTTTAAAGTCAGCTGGAAATGTGCCTGGATGACATCTCACCAGCTGATCCTGCACAGAGACCTGAACTGCAGTAAAGTCTTTTGCCAGCAGAGGGAGACATCTGCCTGCCAAATAGGTTATTACAGTAAAGGATACATTGTAAACAATATATGGGAATATTTCCAATATTGGGTTATTCAAAGAGCATCAAAAAGTCACTGCACGTTCGGTGACTTTTCGTTCTCTTCAATTCGGTGCGATTTGGCGATCCCATTTTGGCGACTCAGTGGTGTATTCAGCAAGCACCACAGGGCCGTCGTAGTGCAGGGAAAAACCGACGAACACTCACCGCAAAACCCGGCGAACCCACACTGAAACCCACAAAAACATCTGGATTAACCCCGAACACGCCCGAGCAGCCGCCGATCACAGCGCAGAGCAGCCGCCGGGAAAATCCAACACTGCAGACGAATGGAGTGGAAAAAAAAAAAAACTGTACGCTTGAAAAGTGAAAAACGCTGTTTGCAAAGAAACTACAGAACAAAAATGTCTGAAATTTACATGTAAGATCCAATGAATGATCATAAAGAGGGCTGTTACAGAAAGACAAAAAAAAGCGATAAAATAAAAAAAATATAGTGACTTTTTTACTGCAGAATAAATTAAAACGGGAATATTTTTAACATTGAAGTCTATGGGATTCGCCTGAATAAACTGGTCGAATAAAGCAACCGAATGGCAGGGCATTTCAGCAACTTTTCACTGCTGGTTTTTGTTCTCTGAATAGACGAAGCAGTGCTTCTCTATGGGGATTTCACTGCCTTCGAACAGGCACCGAACAGGCACCGTATGTGCAGGCAATTCGCCAACATTTGGCGAACTGCCTGCTCTCTGGATAACCGAATGGCCAAGAAAGGTAACCGTACGCCGAATTCCAGCATTCGGTTACCTTTCTCCAGCAATTTGGATCTCTTTGAATAACCCTGTATATAAAATTAAATAAAAATATTTTTATTCTTTTTTTTTTTCTTTTAAAAATCACGTGGTATTAAGGAGGTTGATAAACTTTGTAGTTTAGATTTTAAAGACCTCTCGCACAGAGAAAGTAATTGTAGAAAACAACACTGGACATTGTTGACTGAAATATCGGTGGAATCAAGGACAGAAACACCACTGAAGCCTATGAGGAAGAACCCCAGCAGAAAGTATGGTGGAAAGTACAGCAAACTACGTCAAAGCTCCCTAAACAGCTTTGCTGTTCCCCGAAGCGAAAGGCACCAACTTTAACGCTTAGCAAAACAGGGAATTTTAACTGATTAATAAGAGGAATGGTGAATGTTAAAGGGATACTCCAGGCAATATGACCACCTCAGCTTTTTAAGGTGGTCATATTGCCTGAAGTATCCCATTTTTTTTCTCCAGCCTTCTACCTTTTCCCGATCGGCTGATATTGCTGAGAGAAGCGGTGGACTTTACTCTTCCCTCCCAGCTGTCAATCAGCCTTATCGGGTTTCAAGGTCCCTGCGTTTTGGAACGCTCGGCAAAGCTGGGATGTCATCGCGCTAGAAGCGCGATGACGTCCCACCACTCCGGCAGAGTCGCGGGAACGCGCAGGAGAAGGAGGTGGAGCTGCTGCCGTCTCCTCCTCCTCCGCCTAAGTTTTTAGACGAGCAGGCGGGGTGAACTTCAGCTCACCTCGCCGCTCGTGAACGTGCGCTGCTCCGCGCATGCGCGGTTGAATGAGCTGATTGGCTGGTTTACGTGATAGGCGCGCATGCGCGCTTTGCACATAAACCTTAAGCCAAGTTCCAACTTTAACACGACGGGAGTGGAAGAGGAGGGAGGTGAGTAAAAAAAAACCGCCGTTGGAAAAGTGTAATTTTTAGGGTAAGTATAACATTAAAAAAAATATATATGTACTGAATGACTAGTTAGGGCAATAGGTTTAATATAAAGAAAAAAAAAGGGGGGGGGATTTTCAGCCTGGAGTGTTCCTTTAAGTTGGGGGGGGGGGAAACAAAACAAAGGAAAACATTTTATATATCTGTAAATAATAAAATATTTACAGATATATAAAATTGTTTAATGTTTTCCTTTGTGGTTTTTTTTGAGCCTGCTGCGTAGTCATAAAGGGGTAAAAAGTTTAATAAAATATTTACAGATATAAAGGGCTAAAAAAAAATTCTGACTATGCAGCAGGCAAAAAAAAAACAACAAAGAGATTAAAAAGGAAAATATTTATAGATCTATAAAAAAAATGTAACTTAAAAATACGTTTCTTCCCCCCCCCCCAAGCCTGCTGCTAGAGTCATAAATGGGTAAAAAATAAATATATATATCTGTAAATATTTTATTACCTTTTTTTTTTCTTTACCCATTTATGACTCTAGCAGGGGGAAAAAAACATTTTTAAAAGTTACATTTTTTTTTTTATATCTAAATATTTTACCTTTTATCTTTTTATCTTTTTTTTTTTTTTTTAGCCTGCTGCATAGAGTCATAAATGGGTAAAAAAAAAATTATATCTATAAATATTTTATTACTTTTTTTTTTTTTTTTTAACCCATTTATGACTCTAGCAGCAGGCTTGGGGGGGGGGAAAGAAACGTATTTTTAAGTTACATTTTTTTTATAGATCTATAAATATTTTCCTTTTTAATCTCTTTGTTGTTTTTTTTTTGCCTGCTGCGTAGTCAGAATGTTTTTTTAGCCCTTTATGACTACGCAGCAGGCAAAAAAAAAAACAACGAAGAGATTAAAAAGGAAAATATTTATAGATCTATAAAAAAAATGTAACTTAAAAATACGTTTCTTCCCCCCCCCCCAAGCCTGCTGCTAGAGTCATAAATGGGTAAAAAAAAAAAAAAAAAAAGGTAATAAAATATTTATAGATATGATTTTTTTTTTACCCATTTATGACTCTATGCAGCAGGCTAAAAAAAAAAAAAAAAAAAGATAAGATAAAAGGTAAAATATTTAGATATAAAAAAAAAAAATGTAACTTTTAAAAATGTTTTTTTCCCCCTGCTAGAGTCATAAATGGGTAAAGAAAAAAAAAAAAGGTAATAAAATATTTACAGATATATATATTTATTTTTTACCCATTTATGGCTCTACGCACGCAGCAGGCTTAGGGAAAAAAACAATGTATTTTTAAGATGACTAAAGCATTTACTAGTCTGATCCCAGGTCCTGCTCGGCACCTCGGACCCCGCAGAGCTTCACGGAAAGTTCATTAAGTGCTCGCAGCACAACTTTGGAGGAACGGGCAACCTCCGCAGAGCCGGTCGGATGCACAGTTTGCAGTCCAAGCCTGCGATGTATTCATTGCAACTTTTGGCAAGAAATAGAAGTCAATGTGGTTAAGTAATCAATAAAGAATCCTCCCCCGTAAAAAACCATTCATACGACCAATTTCAGTCTTCAGTTCGTTGTGTCTTTACGAGCTGCAAACCTCAACGTTTTACCGATAATGGAAACGTTTTGTTTTTTACGGTCCCTTAAGGCCGCCTACATCAGCGTATTCTTGTGAGGGCGTACATAGCACTTCCACGGCTTCTACCCAGGGTTTAATGGTTTCATTCGCCCTCCGTCCAGCGGCAACTGGGAGCAGAGAATTAGGCCAAATGATTTTTGCTTTTTTTTTTTGGAAACTAACTATAGTGACCGTAGGGAGTTTTGGGGAAGGGAACTGAGGGAGGGTTGGCAGCTCCTGGCCCGGAGAGTGGAAGGCAGGGAGGGTGGTGTGGCAGCACAGGACTCCAGCGTAGGGATGTGCATTTCGTACCGATTCGTTTTTCTCACGAAATGGGCCAATTCGATGCTTCGGATTCGTCTGACGTTCCGAACCGGCAACAAAATACACACCATCCAGAATATTTCCCAATACGAAACGAAAAGATTTCGTTATTTCGGATGGACATGAAATTTGTAAAATCGCGAGTCATTTTCGTTCTATTCGCGATTTCGGTTCCGGACAACGTATTTTCGTATCATTTCGAGTCAGTTTCGGTTCCGTTGCTGATTTCGTATCGTCAGTCACTTTTTTCACTTGTTCCAGTGCTTTCTTTCCGCATCAATAATATATTTATTTTAAATATTTAATTAGACTGGGGATTTAGGGAAAAGCTAACAGTACAAGATATTGATATTTTATAGGATTAAAGTTATGCAATGCATATTCATAAGAAAAAAAAAGGATCTTTCATAAAAAAAAACGATACGTCCGAAAGAACGAATCGGCAGGATTACCGTATCGACCGAAATATTGGAGCATCTGAAATACCATACGTCTAAAGTCAAAACGAAATGGATCCTTTGAAACGAAGAGAACAGACAATCCGAAAGACCGAAATTCCGATATGAAACAACGAGCCGAAACTTTTAAAAGAACTGAACGAGCCGAAACGAAAAAAAAAAAAGCATGCACATCTCTACTCCAACGCCAGGGAAGGATAAACCACTGGCAATACTGCTTTCTACCCACTGGCAGCAACCCAGGGTCCGTGCGATAGTTCCTGATTTATACTGTAAAAGCTGTATTATTATACATGTAGTAACACTTTCTGGCCAGCAGGTGGCACGGTCTACCTGTCAAGAGTACGGTCTCTAACATGTATTTTGTAAAGAGTACATCCATTTCTACACCGTCTAAAGGAAAGTGGTTTCCCCATAAATCCACCAGGTCCTGGCAGTGGTTTTCTAGAAAGCTCGCTTGCTAGTGAAGAGGATAAATACATATACACCATAGTTTTTTTTTTTTTTTTGAGAAAGTATTTTACCAGGAAGGATACATTGAGATTTCTCTCGTTTTCCAGTATGTCCTGGGTGGCGAGTATGTACCGTTAGGTGTCTTGCCCAAGGACACTTACTGGAGAGGTGCTCTTGCTGGGATCGAACCCGTGTCTCCACAGGCTCTCTCCACGCAGAGCAGTGATGTTACCTCTACTCCACCCAGCCGGTAGTTAAACGACTTGTGCTATACACAACGTACAAAATATATAAACACAGGAGCTGCGCGCAAAGAAACCGACTTCTGTCTGGATCAAAAAAATGCAGGTTTATTTTGCAGATGTAGAAACCCATGAGATAATATCGGCGTAATCGGATGAACGTTTGTAACAGTGCCACGGTTTATTCTTTTTTTTTAATCGTACTTTCAGGTTTATTCGCTGAACGTATTATCAGGATAGTTATTTCTATACTGGCTATGTATGTAGGTCTAAAATCTATCCTAACATAAAAAAACAGCACGCCGCGCAGGATCCGTTAAGTATTAATGCTACGGCAGGCACTCTACTTGTAGATCTGCACCCCGGGCATTATTATGGAGGGAGCCGGGGGATACAAAAAAAAAAAAAAAAAAAATACAATCACATGTGCCAAGATGTGATTTATTATTTAGTGAGGAAGTAAATAGTCCTTTTCCTTTTGTGTTACAAATCGATGTCGGGAGTACTGCGTTACGCCGGATATGCAGCCAGTGCGAAGAGGTAAAGAGCCCTGCCGGGGCCTGGTGCCGAAGCAGATCCAGGACGAGGATCTGCAAGGAGGGAGATGGAAGTGTCTTCTAGGGCTCGGAGACGCGGCCCATCAAGAGAGTGTTCTCCTGTTTAATGGCTTTATAATCTTCCAAAATCTTCTGCAGATTGCTCAGCGTCTTCTTGGCCGTCTCCGTTTCGATCTGCGGGGAAAAAGAGCGACGGTTACGAGCAAGGCGGTCAAACATCAGCCCCCCCCAACAGATGTTTCTGAACTACAGCTCCCACGATTCCCCCCGCTGTCCATTGCATTCTAAAGAATTCTGGGCATTGTAGGCATCAACATGGGGGGGGGGGGGGGGGAGTCTAAGATCCATGTATCAGAGAACCCCTAAGCTAGGAATTTTTAGATTTCCTCCACTGCTCAGAAAATAAATAAAACGCAATATCCACCATTAACACAATCGACGCGCATGTCATAAATCAGTGCATGCACGTTAAACGGGTATTACAGAGGGTTGAAAAGGTTTTAAAAGATCTATCATTTCATCGCGGCATCATATTTTATCCCAAACGGCTGGAGGAAAAGGTGTTCATCAAATAACATGCTTAAAGTCCCCCTCTGATCCAGTTTGACTGTACCCCACCATAGTCTTTGTATAGACCAGTGATGGGGAACCTTGGCACCCCAAGATATTTCAGAACTACACGTCCCATGACACTTTAGGCTGGCTGAGCATCGTGGGACATGTAGCTCTGAAACATCTGGGGTGCTAAGGTTTGGCATCAAAGAGCACTAAGGTTTGCCGAAGCTGCAAGTCTTGGGGGGGGGGGGGCTGATTCACTGTTGCTGTAACTGCCACAAAAGAAGAATCCAGACAGTGGCAGGAGAAGCTTCACTGTGCAGCTTCGGCGAACACTCACACTCTGTCAATAACCCCCCCCAAAATGAGTAGAGCCGGGTCATAAGCAATTACACGTCTTATGATCACACGGCAGCAAAACCACGTGACATCTGATGGCAAAGTTTGCGGAATAAACTGCTGCATAGCTTATTTTTCACATGGAGAGGACAAAAAAAAAAAAAAAAAAAAAAATCAACAACAACAAAATACAAACATAAACACCAATCTACGTCAGTCATTTTACACCGGGTGGTAGAAAGATCCGGGGAGTTCAGGATAAAGTTGCACGTGTTCACATATGGTTTTGAATTTGCATTATACTTCATACCAAAAAAGAGGTGTGTGTATATGTGGGCACTAGGGATGTGATCTGGGAGCCAACTGCACGGCTTCAAATCTCATCCCCAATACATTTTATATATTGATAAAGGTCTTGATAAAGGCGTGAACGAGCCGAAACGTTGTAAAGAATGGACTTTTATGTGAAGACCCAGGAGTGCCCTCAGCTTGTTGAAACTGTATCTGCTGTGGCGGTTGCACCGGGGCTGAATCGCTTAATGGTGATTTGAGGAGCAGAATGCTTGTGTTGGGGGGGGGGAAGACACACGGACACAGTCACACGGAGACAGACACACAGATGTTTTGACACATGGATGTTTTGACACATTTTTTGGGGGTTTCCTCCCTGAAGCTAGTCTTGGGTTAAAGTCAGTTGTGGAGTTGGAAAACAACCCAATTTCTGCTCATTTTGAAGAGACAGGATTGAAGGCTTTGAGAAAAAGGCGTCCTCAGATTACCTGCTCCTCCAGATCTCGGATCTCTCTTAGAATTGTGCCCGTGTCCTCAATGGTCTGGATCAGCTGACTACAGTTCTGTGGAAGAAGATCCATAATCAAAAGTTAAAATAAAGAGGTTCGGCTTTGTATAATGAGCTGCAGAGACCGACGTGATGTCATCAAGCAAAGAAGAGGGGAAAATAACAAAGAGACACCTCTCCAGTGCGTCCAATGGCAAGACGGAGCATATGGCGTCCTTGTGCTCATCAGAAAAATACACGTTGCTTTGTGACAAAAGGTCCTACCTCGTGAAGAGCCGCCAGGTACTTGTACGCCTTTCTGACCGGCTCGTCCTTCTTGGCGTCCTGAGGGAGTGACATACGGAGGGTGTTAGGTCGCCGTTATAAAATACCCTAAAAAGAGAAGAGAAAGGATTCTGCACCTTAAACACCAGCTCATCCGTCACCACGAAGGTCCGGTCCACCTTCCCCGTCAGGTTGTTAATCTCCTTCTGCAAATCTTTAGTGTCCGACAGGATCTAGATAAAAAATGTCCGGGTCAGAATCAGGGAAAAATCTGAGAACGAAGGATGGAATTGCAGGTTTTTACGGAGATAGGGGAAGGACTTGGGGTCTTGGAGCCTTTTGTTGCATTGTATCAGATAGGAACGGATGCCATGGGAGGCAGGAAACATTGACACCTGTCATTGTCAGAGACTACATTGTGTCATGCACCCCTTAAAGACCTTTGGCAAGAAGGGTCCAAATCACAGGTGCTACATAGACCAGAGCGGTGCAAACTCCGTATCACATAGACAGAGAGGAACGGGCACTCAGGAGGGACTATGAAGGAGCTTTATTACATGGATGTCATTGCAACGTTTCAGTTCAGGCACGAGCCTTTTCCAACTGACGTTGAGCTGAATCGAGTGAAGGTATCCATGTAAAAAAAAACCCAAAAAAAAAAACCTTTAGGCTACAGTCACATGAGTGCGTCCATGTGACCACACTTCCCTGCGTCCGTCGTAGCTTTGTGACAGGCTGGACAGGGAGGGCCACATGATGTAGCGTGCGCACTAATTGTGCGCGCCACCACCGGTCGTGATTTCAGCATGCTTGTCGAAAAAGCTACGATGGACGCAGACGTTGCTACAAAGCGCGATTCTCCAAAGGAGGATCGAGCCTTGCAGCGCTGAGCGCACTAACTGCGCTCAGCGTGGAGGCCACACGGGCGTCAGAGTGGAAGGAACGTCCACTCTCACGGACATTCCTGCCGCTCAAAGAATGCTCGTGTGACCACAGCCTAATTGTTCATCCTGAGTGCCCGATCCTCTCAGTTTTCTCGTCAAGCTCCGCGGTGATACCTTCGTTATCTCCTCCTTCTGCTTCTTGATGTTGCTCACAATCTCCAGGATGCGCTGGGTGTAGGCTGCTCGGGAAACTTCTCTGGGAAGAGACTCGTATTCTGATACCTGCAGGAGATGCAGCCAGATTAGTGGAGAAGGAGGACACAGTAAAAGGACATTGAAGGAAGGTAGAAGTCAGAGGGAAATGGCCATAGAGAACAAGCCAGCAGCTCTGGTGACGACTCATCCACACGTGTAAAGGGATTATTCAGTAATATGCAAAATTCATCATTGTAGGTCAGAAGAGCTGATGTATTTTCCGTCTCGGATATTCTCGCATCTTGATTATATCAGCCTGGAATTTGCATTTCCCGGCTTAGTGAACAGCGGAAACAAGACGCCGTCTCACCAGCTGCTTGTAGAGCTCTTCCTTCCTCTTCGCTTCGTCGGCAGCCCCTCGGATTTTATCATACAGATCTTTCGCTTCTTTCATCCAGCGCGACGATTCGTCCTGCAAGAAGATGGGACAGTCTGTACAGAGGACCGGACACATTGCACGAGACGAGGAGGGGGACAAGATGGCGCAGGGGGGAAATACAAGATGATTCAATAGAGAAGACGCTCAAATTTGGCCGCGGCCTATTTCGACAACCCTGCCTAAATAGGAGTGTCATTTTTGATAGCCAGGGTTAGGTTACCATCGGTGCTCATTTTAGGGTTAGGTTTACATAAAGGGTCAACCATAACCTGACCCTAAAAACAAGCACAAACAGTAACCTATCCCTTTCAAAATGACACTGCAATGTGACTGGAATGTCGAAATCAGAGCCAATCCAATTTGAGACTCTTAGTCAGCAGCACAACATTATCCCCCCCCCCCCGTGTGCCTATCTCAGTGGTTTCCAACCCTGGTCATCAGGTATCCCTAAAAAGGCCAGGTTTGCAGGATTTCTGAAGCACAGGTAATATGATTTGCGGCTTAGTGATTGCAGGATTCAGTCTACATTTCCCCAAGGTGATCCTTAAAACCTGTCCTGTTAGTGGGACTGAGGACCGGAGTTGGGAGCCACTGGTCTATCTGATGGTAAACTGTAGCAGCTGCCTCTTTGTCCATAGTATTTTTGCTTTACAGTGCATTTGTTTTTACCAAGATGGCTCAGTTTGTTGTCCCCACACACCTCAATTCCCCAACTCCACCAGAACCACCCCCCCCCCAAATACAATAATGTGCAACATGCAGCACAAAGTAAATGTCCACTGAGCAAAACGACATGAAGAGTCTATGTGACAGTAAAGGGCCAGACGCCTGGGACTCGTTGGGTGTTTGCATTTAAGACTCTTGTGAAAATAATTAAGCGCTACACATTCCCCTGATGTTTCAGGTGCGGAGGGAGAGGTTTTACAAGGTCTCTAATGAATGTTAATGTTCCCTTTGGGGTTAATCTTTCATTCCCCTCCAGAGAAGCAAGACGTCCGCTCTTAAATGCAATCTGCAGAACCTACCGCCGCGTCGTGAGCCATCGTGAGACTTAGACCTTCCGTGATGTAGAGAAAGTGCCCCAAGGCAAGCTGGCCGACATTACATTTTATTGGATAGCAAATCCTTCTAACCAGCAAGACTTTTATTATGGGACAATGCCCAGGCAGTAAAGTCCTCATCCTGCGATTGGGAAAAGGAAACATTTACTGGTTACATCTGATATGGATTATCTCTTTACTACCCGAGCAGGAAGGAAGTCTTCTCTGGCTCAGTTCTACGAGGCGCAGGGAGGATACAATGATGCGCATAGAAGCAGATACTAAACCTTGGGTTATTTTTTAATACAGCATCAGTCTCATTGAATTGCTGCAGCGCGTTATCCCGTGTCCGCCGGGCACTGTTTTATTGTGAAATACGTGTAGCAATATAGATTTGTATAAGAGCAACTACCACTTCTTCCTCTATAGAGCAGAAATCACTTTTTAAAATGTGCGCATGGTTCCAAATGCTTTATAAAAGGGATTACTCTATAAAATAAAAAAAAAAGAATAATCTTCCCTTTTTTGTTCTTAATAAAATTGGGAAGACGCTGCTGACAGCCTCTGCCCAATCATTTTTTTACTTTATTTTAGGTGCACCAATGCACCTTTTCTCTCTCCGTGCGCGCAGCTCCTCATCTTCAGCTCTGGGGCTTCCCGAAATACAGAAGTCCCTTCAGCTTCCAAAGCAACTTCCTCACCTTTGCAATTTGTGTAGCGTCAGCCATTCACAGTGATCCGAACTTGCTCCGAAAATGCACCGAACAGTGAATTTTCTCATCACAGTGCAATCTTGTGGCCATTCAAAAATGGAGAATGCTGCATGGAGAGAGCCTGTGGAGTCATGGGTTCGATCCCAGCGAGCAACCTCTCCAGTAAGTGTCCTTGGGCAAGACACCTAACGGTACATACTCGCCACCCAGGACATACTTGAAAATGAGAGAAATCTCAATGTATCCTTCCTGGTAAAATCCTTTCTCAAAAAAAAAAAAAAAAAAAAATGCACTGATTTTCGGTGGCTTCATTCGGCAGGTTTAAATAAATATTTAATAACCTTTCAATCTGTAGTAAAAAGGTTTCTTTATTATTATTTTTTTAGGATCTTTTAGGCATTTTTCGGGATTTTTGCGACAATATTTTTCTCTTTAATAGTGGTTTCTTCTTTTTTCTGTAACAGATCTTTTTATTATCATTCATTGGATCTTATATGTAAATTTCAGACATTTCCATTCAGTAGTTTTTTTGCAAACAGCGCTTCAATTTTGACACTTTCAATCCTTTTTTTTATCCCGTTCGCCGGCTTTTTCCGGCTGTAGGTCGCCGTGTTTGGCAGATCGGCTTTTTCTGGACAGGTTTGGTGGGTTTGCGGCAGATTATCGGATCTGATATTTTCTGCACATTTTAAAAGAAAAAACAGCCGCAAAAGCACCAAAATGATCAGATCCGGTTTTGCGACTTTTTCCCCCTCATTCAGTGGGTTTTCCCTGCACTCCAGGGACCCTGCGGTGAATGCAGAATTGAACGCAGGGTCAGGAAATTTGATTCCCCAAAAGTACGGGGAACAAGAGAGCACTGAAATGTCAGCGACATATCGGGGCTCTTTGAATAACCCCTTATGTAAATTGCACATCGCTCAGGACTTGCGCCTGTGCAGAACAATGGATCGGAGCTGCATGCAATTTGTCTGCTGCCTCCCTCAGAACGCTTCACTGTCGGTCCAAGACAGGGGGACGTTAACAAGCAGACTGTGCTGATGTCACCAGTGACTAATCTGGAGACTAGCAGCCAAGAAATTCAAAATCCCGTTAGCCTTGATGACACAGGTGTGGGCAGAGGAAACACCTCTTCTTCATCCACGATTGCAGCAGACTACACACTATGGCCGCTTCAAAAAGATAAGTGGTCAGGGTGTGTAGAGTGTCCTTTTAACGCTTAAATGTAATTTGATGGAAAAAAATCAAGGAATAAACATGGATATAGATACAAATGTCAGCAAAAGATCGATTTCCTCTGTCAGTCATGAAATGCCAGAATAGAAAAAAAAAGCCAGATAGAAATGTACCTCTCGCTCCTGGTGAGCCTGTGTCAGCTCTCGGTAATCCTCCTGCAGCCGCGTGCGATGGGTTTCCCACTGCCCAACTAAATTCGCCATGCGAAGAGAACTGGCATCCACGAGAGCCTGGGGGGGGGGGGGTGTTAAAAGAAAACATCTGGTTAAGATTACATAACGGAATACAGGTGTAAATAATTTTATTTTTTTTACAAAACAAAAAAGCATAATCTTTAAATCTCAACATCTGGGGGCACCGGAGTTCCCAGAATTCCTTCAAATGCAATAGATGGCCAGAGAATCATGGGAGTTGTAGTTCAGAAACATGTGATGGATCCAGTGTTTGAGATCCCTACTGCTTCGTGACCATTTGGATTGACGGCAAGACTTGTGTATGTTGTTTGGGACTTTCGTGCAATCACGATTATTTACAGCTGTTCGAGTTATCTAACTGACAGCCCGTATTGTGGGGATTGTGATGGTGGACCCCCCCCCCCCTCCGGAAACTGGCGATGGTCGAGGATTTAGGATCCTACCGTTTTTCGAAGCAAGGTCTGCGTATGCCACCTGACCAGAGGATTAAACCAGAACTTTGCATGAATGTAGATGGATCAGAGAAAAAAAAGAGTGCTACGCACACTCCTAGGTTAGTAAGTTAAAGCAGCTCTGTGTACTTTGAACAGCTCTGCACATACAGTGATCTCTGGAATCCAGGTTTCATGCGTATACTGATGGTGTAGGTATCTCACACATTAGTGTATACACTGATGGATTATGGAATTTCCCCTTTAGGTGTGCACGGATGACTTTGCACAGGGGTCAGCAGCCTCGGCTCTCTAGATGTTGAGGAACTACATCTCCCATGATGCTCGGCCGCTCTTGGCCAAGACTCTAAGGAGATGTAGTTACGAAACATTCAGAGGGCAAAGGTTGTTCACTCCTGGGGCTTAGTGATTCATAGCCGGCTTTAATGGGATCTTTGTAGCTACCTGTAGCTTAACAAGGTTGTTATCAGCATCCGGAAGTAGTTCCACTGCTCTTTTCTTCAATCTAACAGCGTTTTCTTTCTCTCCGCAATGCTGACGATGCTCCGTCACTTCTCTGGTGGCCTGATTAAGACAGAACAGCACAGGATGTCAATGAGATCTCCCACTTCATCCGTCTTCCCGTCCTTCTCCGGTAACTCACTTGAGTCAGTGTCAGTTGGAGCAGTTTGGTGCTTTCGCTGAGTTCTTGGATTTCCTTCTCCAGGACGTCGATTTGTTGTTGCAAAGATGATAACTCTTGATGTTCTGCATCCACATCCTTAATTTGGAAAAACGTGGAGAACAAAAAAGATAATTACAGAAAACTACAAAATTACAAAGACAAAACAACTTTTCTATGTGTATTAAACTGGCCGTGCCACGTTTCCATTCATTGCTCACGACGTGGCAGTGATCTCCTGCTTATAGGATTTATCACTGATCATTTTATCAGTCGAGGACCCCATCCTCTTTTTAGTCCTATGTATCAGTCCCATGATATGGATTCTACATATGGTGTCTTTGATTGCCGAGGGAGGGAGAGGGAATGAATGTGTGTGTATCCCTCATAGATTGTAAGCTTCTTCAGGAACAGGGTCCTTCAATGTTCGGTGTCACCCTTCTTAAGCGACGTCTGCTATTGTAATGTATCACGCCCTTGATGACTTATCTTGCACAGGACTGAAGAATATGTTGATGCTATATAAAATAATGTATTATTAGTTTTGCCTTCAATGCCCAATAATATACGCTGTAATAAAAGCTAGAGGAAAAAAAAAAAAAAGTTGAATCAGATCTTGCCATCACTCACTTTATACTCAGGGATTAAAATGAGAGGTGGGGTAGCAACGTAAGGGGTTAAACATTAACCCCTCCTGACTCCCTCTGCACCCCCTCTTCCATTTTAACTAGATTGTTTTTAAACTCATCCTGAATCCAGCACCAGGCTCCCTTGTTGCTCCTTCAGCCGTGACGCGCTGCCAGCTTCCTGTAAATTGCAGCAGTCATGTGATCGGTGGGATGCTGAACGCTAGGGTTCTTAATGCCGAGCACATCGAGAGACATTAGTGGGAGCTGGGTCCTGAGTGTATCGATATCCGGTACTGGAGATAAGTGCTCAGGTTCTGACCGAGGCCAACGACTGCCCCCCTAAGGCTGGGGTCAGACGAACGCAGTTTTAACGTGCGTTTAGCCGCACGAAATCACGGCCGTGCTAGCAGCAAATGACGTCCAATGCCGGGCAGCATACGACGAACGGCCGCACGAAAGTTCGTCCGTGCAACGCAAGCGGCAAACGAACGCATTTTTTCGAGAACGTCAAACCGCTAGTACGGACGTACAGAGTGCGCTGCGGCCGCATAGCGGCGTGTTTGGGAGACGTCAGACGCTGCTCATGTCCGGCCAACAAAACGTCCAGACGCAAAAAGGGTTTTATTGATGATCCGTACAAAATCACCGACGAAAATGTGCATCGTATGACCGCTATCGCGTATTCCGTGAAAAAATACGTCCATTCGTTCGAACGCACTTTTTCACGGACAACGTGAAAAATGCGTTCGTCTGACCCTAGCCTTAATTAGCCTGCTAAGACGCCCAATTCAACCTCGCTGAAGGAGGAAGCAGTGCGAGAGCATTCAGGTCGCTGCCACCAAATTACATTGAGTGATCACAGGCATCCCTGGGAAATTAAAGGAACACTCGACTGAGAATCAGAGGGCCCCCCCCCATTCAATAAGGGAATAATAATAATTATAATAATAATTATATAATTTTTATTTTTGCCCAGTTTTACGCCTTTTATCCCTCGCCATGAGCAGCTCCTCCTCTTCAGCTCAGGATCTCCCGAACACGGAAGCCCCTGAGGCTTTTCTGCCCAAACTCCAACCCACAACGGGACTTGCAAGCTTTACGAACGCAAGTCCCGTACTGGCTGCGCAGCTTCGATCCATCGAGGCCTCTCTTGCGTGCCGACGTCACTAGTGACCAGCACCTGGAAAATTCTAATTTCCTGGCTGCTGGTGAAACTGGGTGAGGTGGAGGAAACTCCTCCACTTCACCCAGCCTTTTTTTTTAAAGCAAAAACGAGGGGGCACTCCACTCCACACAGTCGGACCATTTTAAAAAATAAAGTGTTCAGGATGTGTAGAGCGTATTTTCAGGACGTAAGGGCTCGGTTTTAGGGCCTCATAACAAGGCAGCACGATTGAACGTCCAAATAAAAGCATTATAGTGTGTGGATGAATGAGAAGTACGGGCTCCCTGCAAACCGAAGCAGTGGAACCAATAGTTCCTTTTTGATCGGGCTCCTGTTTACCTGTGTGTCTTTCTTGGGAAAATTTTCTGCTGCTCTCTGCATCTGCTCTTGCAGCCTTTCAGGATCCTGTTCGAAGACCAAGGATAAACGGTTAGAACGTCCCTTATACAGAGTGTGCGAAACATCCCGGTGCAGAGAGAGAGGGATATGTTAAGAAGTCACATCCCCGGTACACGGAGACGCGCGTCAAAACGGTGACAGGCAGCTCGCAAGCACATAACGTTCTATTAAAAAGGTAGTTCACCAGTTAGTTATATATAACTTTATATAAATATATACAGGGCCATTATAAACCATTGTCTGGAAACCTATTCATTAACAGGACTATACACAGGACACGAGGTCACCCATTTACACTGGATGAAAGGAAATTCAACCTAAAGCATAGGAAGGGTTATTTTACGGTGAGAACAATAAGGCTGTGGAATTCTCTGCCTTTTGAGGTGGTCGGGTCAGAGACTGTACAGACTTTTAAACAACGACTGGATGACTTCCTGCAGACACAGAACATTAAGGGTTATAATATTTAATATGTGGGTAAAAGCGGCTTTATCCAAGGAGAAATCTGACGCCATTCTGGGGGCAAGAAGGAATTTTTAACCCAGTGTGTTGCATATTGGCAAGTGTTTCAGACTGGGATTTTTGCTTTCTTTAGATCAACAGCAGTAGGTGATGGGTGAGAGGCTGAACCCGATGAACGCCCGTCTTTTGTTCAACCTATGTAACCTCGATATTCTACAAGAAAATCATACGTGCTCCAAACGGTGTCTGATGTCTGGGAGTGAGGTTAGATTTGCTGTGTGGATGTAGTCGCACGTTTTGGCCAGCAGAGGATGCCCTGTCAAATAGCGCACCTACACCTACAGTGAGATGCCGAAATATATACAGTATATATACTGTGTAGGGCATAGAAAGTGATTTTTCCATAAAACCACTGTGTGTTGCCAGTGATTTTATACAAAGAAATAAAATAAATTCACATGTAGTGAAGGGTGTTAAGCAATGACATATTCTAAGGATCTTTATGAGACAGTTACGTGATGAGATGTTGTTTTTCCTCTGACAGGTTCATATTGAAATCTATTTCATTAACCCCTTAACTACCAAGTCATTTTTCCAAAAATGCACCTCCAGGAAGCAGTGGTTTTTTGAAATATCGTTTTTTAATTAACTATACAGACATATTTGGGAATATTCCCAGTGTAAATGTATTCCTCACTGTAATAACCTATTTGGCAGGGAGATGTCACCATCTACTGGCCAAGTAGAGCTATTGCACGTGGTTCAGTGACGGCTGGGGAAAGCTTGATATGTCTAGGCATTCTGTGGCCGATTTTAAACTGGTTTAGCACCTTGGGCATTACGCCCGCATGGCTAAAACTGTGAGGGCTCCTTCTGGACCCCAAAAGCAAACAAAATTTGCTTGCGGCAAAGGAATTTAATTTGTAATGATACAGCACAGCCCCAGATTGTGTTGACACGATTTCGGGTTGCTGTGTCTGCTACCTCTGATCGTGTATAGTCGATCACGGTAGTGAAGAGGTTAAAATTTAAAGGGAAAGGCTTCTCCATAAACTGCGTTTGCATCCTATTTGCTGTGGAAACGGTACCTGCTGGTGGGTGAATTTCTGAGCGTGGGTGAATCTGGAGCCTTTCTTGTGGTCAATTCCGCCTTCCACATTGAAAGCCCTCAGCATTTCTAGAAGGTCCTGCGAGGAAGAGGACGGAGTTTGATTCTCTGCGAGTTGGCTGGACTGCCGAAGTTGGTCCTGGATCCTTTTCTGCAGGCGCTGCCGCTTTCTGCTGCGGTAATCCTGCAGGAGTGACACAAGATCGTGAGCAGCAATTTTTACTATAGCGCCTGCTTTACATTTGTTTGTGCATAAAGTTATTTTTACTTTATTGTCCATTTTAGGATGTTCCACAAGCAGGTACACTGAACTTACCCTCCAAGCACCACAACCACTTTTGCGCCTTGCATTAATCTATGAGACAAGAGCCCTCTGTGTCACTGATCTATGAGGGTTATTCAAAGAGCACAGAAATGTCCCTGCGCTTTCATTAGGTGCACTTCAGCGATTCCAGTTCACCGACCCTGCAGTGAATTCACTATTCACCGCAAGGTCCCCGAAGTGCACCGAACGTGGAGCCGCCGAAGACCGCCGACCTCTGATCAGCCCACCGAATGCTGCGAAGGAAGAAAAAAAAAAAATGGCACTCTACTATTCTTTAAAAAAAAAAAAAAGGCATGGTAATAATTAAAATAAAAAAGGATGTTACAGAATTTTCAAAAAAATTAAAAATTAAGGAGGTAATCAAAAATTCTGATTCTGCCGGAAAAAAATCCAGAAAAATGGCTAAAGAATAGATAAAAAGGCTTTTTCCTGAAAACCTGAAAAGAATAAATAAAAATTTTAAAAAAATGATACAATTTTTTTTTTTTTTTACATTGAATCCTATGAGATTCCGCTGTTTAAACCTGTAGAACTGAACTGCCGAAAATCAGGACATTTCGCTGACATTCTGGTGCAGGTCATTGTTCTCTGAATAGATTAACCATTAATTCTCTATGGGACAATTTCGCTACCGTCGAAGAGTGACAAATTGCAGCGATCTGCACCGTATTTCACTCAATTCATCAGTATTTGGATAATTGACAGCTGTGTAAATAGACGAACTGCCACGAAATTGCACTGTACTGTGAAATTCCCCATTCGGTGCAATTCGGTGGCAAATTCGGCGCTCATTGAATAACCCTCTATAATATATACTAGTAAGAGCATGTTGTCCTGAGGAAGGCTCAATGTACAGGCTGAAAAGTCGATGCATTCTGGATTAAAAGGGACACGCTACACATCCTGACCACTTTAGTGTTTTAAAGTGGTAGTCTGTATGGAGTGCACCCCCTCCTGCCTGGTTTGGCAGGAAACACTGTTAAGTAGAGGAGTTTCCTCAGTCCACACGCGCATCACCAGGCAGCCGGGATTTTGAATTCCCTGGCTGCTGTTCACCAGTGATGGCGGCACACTATACCTACGGACGTCACCCTCTCTCAGACCACCCAGGATAGCGGGAGTCCTGAGAAAGGCAGCCGATGGATCGGCTTTGCGCATGAGCGCGCAGCTGCGATCCACCATTCTGCGCAGGCGCTACAGAAAGTACACAGGTTCCAAGAAACACGAAATTTCACACCATACATCAGTGGTTCCCAACCCTGGTCCTCAGGAGCCACCAACAGGCCAGGTTTTAAGGATTACATTGTGGAAATGCAGTCTGAATCCTGCAATCACTGAGCAGCAAATTATATTGCCTGTGCTGTGCTTCAGATATCTGCAAACCTGGCCTGTTAGGGGGACCTGAGGACCAGGGTTGGGGACCACTGTCTTACATGACACTATTTGAGCAGTATCCTGGGTTTGTATGCATAGATATTCCTATCCTCTCTGGAAACCAACCTCCGAGGACAAGCGAGAGGCCAGACCCTGGCTCTTCCACTCAGCCTCCCACTCCTGGACAGCGCTGAGCTCTGACGTGTTGCGTTCCAGGAGGCTCGCGGCGAGAGAGGGGACATGAGGCAGCTGGACATTGATACAGGGAAGGTATTTCACCCAATACTCTTTCCTTTCTGTGGAGAGAAAAAGCAGATTTCTGTATATAAAGTCCACCTGCACCTCGCAGAGCTTCCACGAAACCCCCCCCCCCCGCATATCTTACCAACAGGGACAGATTTCACTGACGGATCGCCAGCCATAGAAAGAGAATGAGAGTGGAATCGATGCAAACGGAACGAGCTCTGCAACGGAGGGGAAAAAAACATAGGAATTTAAAAACAATGCTCTGGAGTGACTGCCTAAAAGCTGCAGGGCATTGTGGGGAATATAGATTGCGCGAGGACAGTGGCGTAGCGTGGGGGGGCACCGGGGCGGAAGCTCCGGGCGCGATTTTCTTAGGGGCGCACAATTTCAAAAGAAATGCCCTATGATGTGCAGCCTCCGCGGGAGAACTTCCTGCATCATTTCACATAGCACCGCTGCCCTCTAGTGGTTAGAGTGAACACTTACCTGAGCTCTTTGTAAGGTGAGGGTTCTACAGGATGGGGGCACCCAAAGGACAGAAAGCTGACGTTTTATTTCGGAGGCGATGTCTCTTTGAAGGACGGCTGATTTACCTGAGGGACAGACAAGGGGAGAAGATTGTTGGTCTCCGAGCATGTTACAAGCTATAGAACACTGAGAGAGAATCACTAGGGCTGTGTGTGTAATATATATATATTTACTACATTGTATAACTCATTCTGCCACTTTGTGCTACAATGTAGATTAATGTATGATATATATTGCAAATCTTTAATATGGAGATGTAGTGTATGCAGCTGCCCCAAAACCGCACCTTCATAAACTTACTACATTGTATAACTCATTCTGCCGCTTTGTGCTACAATGACCCAACCATTGTGAAATGTGACTAAACTAAACTGGCCATCACTGGACTCTAGATGCACCCTGCACCTTTCCAACCTGGTGTTTAAGAGCTTTTCTGGGAATCTATCACCCTACCTGAATAGACTGCTTCCTCCAGCAGTTCCCTCATCCTATAACCTCCGATCCTGGACCTGCACCTTACTTGCAATACCACAATACAATACAAAAAGAAAGTGCACCACAATTATGGAATAACCTCCCAGACGCCATCAAATCTTCCCCCAGGCTAAAGTCAGTTATCCCCTTAAGGACCAATGATGGAACTGTGACATCATAAATGCATTGACTTTAAAGACCCTTGGTCCTTATGGGGTTAAGAGATCTCTATTAACATACCTCGATACAGAATGCACCTGTAAACATGTAACACTGACTAGATTTCCTACGTATTTATTTTCTGTTAATCTGTATATTTGTTTGTTGTTTTTAATATCTTACACAAATACAAAGTAATAAAATGCAACAGCTGTAACAATTTGTTTATTTATAAAAGTTATTTTTTTTTTTTTTAACCAGGAAGGATACATTGAGATTTCTCTCGTTTTCAAGTATGTCCTGGGTTCAAGAACATTGAAGTGTTACAGAAATACAAAGTAATAAAATGCAAGATATTGCAACAACATCAATGCTCTTGAACCAGGTCATACTCGAAGAGGAGAGAAATCTCAATGTATCCTTCCTGCTAAAATGCTTTATAAATAAATATATATTTTTAAACCTTTAAAAGACGAGTTTTTGAGAGTATACCTCTCTTCTTCAGGTCTCCAATAAAAAAAAAGGTATCACTACGTACTGCTATACTCAGGTGATTTTGGCTGCCATTTATTTCGGAGCCAATCAGGACCATAGGAGGAATTGTTACATCGAGGAATAACCCCTAATTTTTGCGGAAAGGGTAACATTGACTATGAGCACTTTGGATGCACCACCCTTCCACTTAAGGACACTAGGACTTTGGTCCAATTCATTTTATATTGGACACCAGGATTTGGTCTTTGGACACATTATTTTTAGTGGCATTGACGAATTTGCACTATATGCACTTTGTGTCAGCGCACGTAGTATATGTTGTTGCAATAGCACTTTATATTTAATAAGAAGTTACAGCTGCACCATCTAAAGACGCACTTTATTTTATACGGTATATATAGCCAAACTCAATAAGTAATGGGCATGTGTCAGTTTATAAGGTAATATCAGTAATTAATACTGTATAACTAATACCTATTGCACCATTAGGAATTTTTCCCCTTTCCTTGACTATACATTTGCACACCCCTTCGAGAGTCTGTGCCTTCTCCTATTTGGCAGCAACATTTAAAATATAATATCTCGGCAAGAGCGCCCCCACCCCTTTTCTAGCTATCTTGTGATGTTATGTTTCCATCTACATTTTGTTAACTACAAAAAAAGTGTAAATTTCCATTGAGATTTCAATCATTCGCATCATGGAAATAATTTGTTCTACATTTTATCATCCAAGACATTGTGGTTATATATTGGAGGGGTAACTCCTTTAAATAACATCAGAAATTGAGAACGTGTTACTGAGTCTCTAAGGAAATACGCAATTGTGACCAACATTATAAAAATTTCTAAAAACTAAACTATTTTAATTATTCATCTTATTTTCACACGCTCATGTTTGGTATCACTGGGAAGGCCGGGCTCTGCCCTTTCCAATTACACCTCACTTGACCTGGGGCCCTATGACAAGGTTGGTGCCAACCTATACAGAGCTGAAGACCAACCAGAGCCATTATAGCTTATGGAGTTAGCACCAACTGTGGAAAATTGCCCCTTGAGGAGTAAACCGAATATAGACACATTGGCCCAAAGGAGCCGGCTTCTCCTCCCACCAGTCCACCAGCTTACATTTTAGATGACCAGTGTGTAATTACGCACCGAATCATCACCTCCACACTTGCTCCCAGCATTAGAAAAGAGAACGTGAGTTATTACAGCAGGATTGGTCTCTTTATAACAACTGAAAAGCGGACAATACAGCTGCTATAGGTTTTTAAAGTTTATTTTTCTCACTTATCATGGTCCATTTTCCTCCACCCACATTAATTGTTAGTCAGGTAAACCCCCAAGCTAAATTTGGTTTCTACTCTTTGTCAGGTCTCCCAAAAACAATAAACCAGAGATTCCTGCAATGTGAAAGCCGAATACTCTCCATCCGGTAAGTTCAGTGACGCACGGTATTGGTTATCTGCCGGCGCTCAGCCTCTCTGATGAGCTGCTGATAAATGTTTAGTCTAACAGGTTAAATGTTGCTAAGTTCATTGTGTTTTCTGTTCCCTGCAGTTTCCAGCGAGTGCCTGATAAAGGCGCATTGACCCGGAACGGATTGAGGAAACGTTGCAGGCGCTGACACCCCCGGAAACGGAGACCCTAAAATAGTTACATGTTCCTGTTCAGATTCTGAATCTTTATTTGAAAAAAATATTTTCCACAAAATAGTAACCGTAGTAACGGCGAGTACAAAAAAATAAAGTTACTCTGCTACAACAGAGCAATAAATAGCAGCGCTATACAACACAGTAACTATAAACTAGGATTAATAAAGCAACGCGGCGGCCAACACGAAACCAATAGGACAAAACCATTCTATAAAGTGTCTGCGCTTTATATGATCACTGAGGGCCAGTATAAGCGGCTCATACAACCTAATACAGAGACGAGCATTGGTGTCCATACAATATGCTCTGAAGTGTGAGATTAGCTGGAAAAGCACAACGTCGACTCGAAAGATAATAGAGCCAAAAATCAATTCAATGTGAGAAAAGTTCAGTGTGTCGTAGGGGATTCTCACATATACCCGATGCAAAACACACAGGTCTTAATCTTGAATCACTCCCAATAATGGATCATTTCCAACCAAAAAGTGTCGCTGGTCACATAAAACCCCTCGAAAAAAGACAAATCATATATAATGGCGCAGTACAAATGGTTAGCAGCTCTCCTATAGAAAACATGTGCTTCAATGCATTAAGCGCCCTCTTTATACCCCACCTGTGGATATCTGCTGTGAGAGACGATATATATATATATATATATATATAAATAAACACAACACACGCACACACTGCACCTCCATATCATACCTGCTGGCTGGTGGGCATCCTCCTGTGAGTCTCGAGGAAGTTTCTCCGCAAGAAATATGAGAAGCGCTCGGATATCTGGCTCACTACTATACAGGAATGTCTGGTAGCCGATTTCACCCGAATACCCAAGGTCCTAAAAATAAATTCCACAAACATCAGTGATGCCAAAATAAACCCAAAAATCTTGCGGCCTGGGTACCACCCATCTAGAATAAGGCGATTATGCCCAGGTTCGCATCGTCCTCACAGGAAGCAAATCGAAAGACGCCTCACCTGGCAGGCCTGCGCGAGACTCGTGCCTATCCGGAAGCGGGCTGACATGCCAGGGGGTAGCGTGTGGCTGAGGTTTGCCCCCAAAGAGGGGTTTATAACTCTGAGGCATCGCACCACGGCCTCCACGATCAGCTCCGTGTTGAACTGGCGGACGCTCTGTACTTCCTCTGGGACTTCGCTATATAAAAGCAAAACGAGATACAGAATGAAAATTGAAAAAGTGTTGGAATAATCTCTCTTGCACAATTTAATAAAATAAAAAAAAAAGGCTCATTTTTGGTATAAAAATAATATCTGTATGTGCTGCATAATGCCTGTGTATTACAGCCACACCTTGTATCTGTACTGTACAGGGATTTTCAAGAATTATAACCCCCGAGCCTTAACCCTGTACAGCAGCGAGTGACCACACAGCTCTCGCTGGCTGCTGGAATGCAGCAGTAAAGTTTGCTGAGATTTTTGTAACTGAGTGTGGGGGGCTGCTCCTTGCAGCTCCTTTCTAGTAATACAGCGTGACAGGAGTAAATGAAAAATACGGTAGAAAATGCCGACCCACTAGTAGAAAAGGCGTGTGAGAACTTCCTTTCCTTCCACATTCTTCTAGAACATACCGATCTAAACCTACTTGACCCACACCGCACCCTGGCTCCACTGACCTCCATGAAACAGAATTGTTTTTATTTTAATGGTTTTCAATGAGAAATTGTGTACCACACGTTGTTCGGTGTCATTGGGTTAAACAGTGCCGCTGTAGCATGGTGGACAGAAAACAGCAGCAACATGGTCATAAGAGCACGAGGGCCGACAATGGCGCTAGTGTCCTGCCCTACTGTGTGTCCCCGCTCAGGTCTCACGAGGTTTTAGCTCGATGGCGCCATTACAAAAGGAAACTATACTATCTGCAACCAGACTGTGTCCACCCAAAAGATAGCGGACCAGGGCAATTTCTGAGGTAGTTTCCTCTGTGAAAGACTGAGCGACGCCCACTGATAGGAGGATATAACCGATTCCCCTCTTGGCATTGCGTCGATTACCCACATAACTCAACAAAAACATGTTTACGAGAGCCCAAAACATGGCATCAGTGGCCCGTCCTACAGAGGAGCTGGGATGTTATGGCGGCCATTACACTATGGCCAATAGGGCAGGGGAAGAAATGCCCACTGGGTAATGGCACCTCTGACATTATGAATAAATGGAGCTAGACGGAAAAGGCACCTGTAAAATTACAAGCAACGACGCTGGAGTCCGTTAATACCTCGCCATAAAAATGGACAACAGTGCCCATAGTATACACTGGTACTGGGTCAGGGAGCAGGTAAATAAAGGGTGCATGATCAGGTAAGCGAAGGGGTGCAGGAGCAGGCAGGGATCAGGTAAGCGAAGGGGTGCAGGAGCAGGCAGGGATCAGGTAAGCGAAGGGGTGCAGGAGCAGGCAGGGATCAGGTAAGCGAAGGGGTGCAGGAGCAGGCAGGGATCAGGTAAGCGAAGGGGTGCAGGAGCAGGCAGGGATCAGGTAAGCGAAGGGGTGCAGGAGCAGGCAGGGATCAGGTAAGCGAAGGGGTGCAGGAGCAGGCAGGGATCAGGTAAGCGAAGGGGTGCAGGAGCAGGCAGGGATCAAGTAAGTGAAGGGGTGCAGGAGCAGACAGGAATCAAGTGAAGGGGTGCAGCAGGAGCAGGTAGGGTACAGGATCAGAAAGAACAGAAATTGAGGGGAGCAGGAGCAGGCAGGTATCAGTCAGTGATCAAGTGAAGGGGTGCAGGATCAGTGATCTGGTAAGTGAAGGGGTGCAGGATCAGTGATCTGGTAAGTGAAGGGGTGTAGGATCAGTGATCTGGTAAGTGAAGGGGTGCAGGATCAGTGATCTGGTAAGTGAAGGGGTGCAGGATCAGTCAGTGATCTGATAAGTGAAGGGGTGCAGGCAGGGATCTGGTTAGTGAAGGGTTGCAGGATCAGTCAGGGATCTGGTAAGTGAAGGGATGCAGGATCAGTCAGTGATCTGGTGAGGGGGAGGAGGCAGGGATCTGGTAAGTGAAGGGGTGCAGGATCAGGCAGGGATCTGGTGAGGGGGGGCAGGCAGGGATCTGGTAAGTGATGGGGTGCAGAATCAGTCAGTGATCTGGTGAGGGGAGCAGGCAGGGATCTGGTAAGTGAAGGGGTGCAGGGTCAGTGACCAGGTGAGCGGAAGCAGGCAGGGATCTGGTAAGTGAAGGGGTGCAGGGTCAGTGACCAGGTGAGGGGAAGCAGGCCGGGATCTGGTAAGTGAAGGGGTGCAGGGTCAGTGACCAGGTGAGGGGGAGCAGGCAGGGATCTGGTAAGTGAAGGGGTGCAGGGTCAGTGATCTGGTGAGGGGGAGCAGGCAGGGATCTGGTAAGTGAAGGGGTGCAGGGTCAGTGATCTGGTGAGGGGGAGCAGGCAGGGATCTGGTAAGTGAAGGGGTGCAGGGTCAGTGACCAGGTGAGGGGGAGCAGGCAGGGATCTGGTAAGTGAAGGGGTGCAGGGTCAGTGACCAGGTGAGGAGGAGCAGGCAGGGATCTGGTAAGTGAAGGGGTGCAGGGTCAGTGACCAGGTGAGGGGGAGCAGGCAGGGATCTGGTAAGTGAAGGGGTGCAGGGTCAGTGACCAGGTGAGGAGGAGCAGGCAGGGATCTGGTAAGTGAAGGGGTGCAGGGTCAGTGATCTGGTGAGGGGGAGCAGGCAGGGATCTGGTAAGTGAAGGGGTGCAGGGTCAGTGACCAGGTGAGGGGGAGCAGGCAGGGATCTGGTAAGTGAAGGGGTGCAGGGTCAGTGACCAGGTGAGGGGGAGCAGGCAGGGATCTGGTAAGTGAAGGGGTGCAGGGTCAGTGACCAGGTGAGGAGGAGCAGGCAGGGATCTGGTAAGTGAAGGGGTGCAGGGTCAGTGACCAGGTGAGGGGGAGCAGGCAGGGATCTGGTAAGTGAAGGGGTGCAGGATCAGGCAGGGATCTGGTAAGTGATGGGGTGCAGGATCAGTGATCTGGTGAGGGGGAGCAGGCAGGGATCTGGTAAGTGAAGGGGTGCAGGGTCAGTGACCAGGTGAGGGGGAGCAGGCAGGGATCTGGTAAGTGAAGGGGTGCAGGATCAGGCAGGGATCTGGTGAGGGGGAGCAGGCAGGGATCTGGTGAGGGGGAGCAGGCAGGGATCTGGTGAGGGGGAGCAGGCAGGGATCTGGTAAGTGAAGGGGTGCAGGGTCAGTGACCAGGTGAGGGGGAGCAGGCAGGGATCTGGTAAGTGATGGGGTGCAGGGTCAGTGACCAGGTGAGGGGGAGCAGGCAGGGATCTGGTAAGTGAAGGGTGCAGGATCAGGCAGGGATCTGGTGAGGGGGAGCAGGCAGGGATCTGGTAAGTGATGGGGTGCAGGATCAGTCAGTGATCTGGTGAGGGGAGCAGGCAGGGATCTGGTAAGTGAAGGGGTGCAGGGTCAGTGACCAGGTGAGGGGAAGCAGGCCGGGATCTGGTAAGTGAAGGGGTGCAGGGTCAGTGACCAGGTGAGGGGGAGCAGGCAGGCATCTGGTAAGTGAAGGGGTGCAGGGTCAGTGATCTGGTGAGGGGGAGCAGGCAGGGATCTGGTAAGTGAAGATGTGCAGGGTCAGTGATCTGGTGAGGGGGAGCAGGCAGGGATCTGGTAAGTGAAGGGGTGCAGGGTCAGTGACCAGGTGAGGGGGAGCAGGCAGGGATCTGGTAAGTGAAGGGGTGCAGGGTCAGTGACCAGGTGAGGGGGAGCAGGAGCAGGCAGGGATCTGGTAAGTGATGGGGTGCAGGGTCAGTGACCAGGTGAGGGGGAGCAGGCAGGGATCTGGTAAGTGAAGGGGTGCAGGATCAGGCAGGGATCTGGTGAGGGGGAGCAGGCAGGGATCTGGTAAGTGATGGGGTGCAGGATCAGTCAGTGATCTGGTGAGGGGAGCAGGCAGGGATCTGGTAAGTGAAGGGGTGCAGGGTCAGTGATCTGGTGAGGGGGAGCAGGCAGGGATCTGGTAAGTGAAGGGGTGCAGGGTCAGTGACCAGGTTAGGGGGAGCAGGCAGGGATCTGGTAAGTGAAGGGGTGCAGGATCAGGCAGGGATCTGGTAAGTGATGGGGTGCAGGATCAGTGATCTGGTGGGGGGAGCAGGCAGGGATCTGGTAAGTGAAGGGGTGCAGGGTCAGTGACCAGGTGAGGGGGAGCAGGCAGGGATCTGGTAAGTGAAGGGGTGCAGGATCAGGCAGGGATCTGGTGAGGGGGAGCAGGCAGGGATCTGGTGAGGGGGAGCAGGCAGGGATCTGGTGAGGGGGAGCAGGCAGGGATCTGGTGAGGGGGAGCAGGCAGGGATCTGGTGAGGGGGAGCAGGCAGGGATCTGGTGAGGGGGAGCAGGCAGGGATCTGGTGAGGGGAGCAGGCAGGGATCTGGTGAGGGGGAGCAGGCAGGGATCTGGTAAGTGAAGGGGTGCAGGGTCAGTGACCAGGTGAGGGGGAGCAGGCAGGGATCTGGTAAGTGATGGGGTGCAGGGTCAGTGACCAGGTGAGGGGGAGCAGGCAGGGATCTGGTAAGTGAAGGGGTGCAGGATCAGGCAGGGATCTGGTGAGGGGGAGCAGGCAGGGATCTGGTAAGTGATGGGGTGCAGGATCAGTCAGTGATCTGGTGAGGGGAGCAGGCAGGGATCTGGTAAGTGAAGGGGTGCAGGGTCAGTGACCAGGTGAGGGGGAGCAGGCAGGCATCTGGTAAGTGAAGGGGTGCAGGGTCAGTGATCTGGTGAGGGGGAGCAGGCAGGGATCTGGTAAGTGAAGGGGTGCAGGGTCAGTGACCAGGTGAGGGGGAGCAGGCAGGGATCTGGTAAGTGAAGGGGTGCAGGGTCAGTGACCAGGTGAGGGGGAGCAGGCAGGGATCTGGTAAGTGAAGGGGTGCAGGGTCAGTGACCAAGTGAGGGGGAGCAGGCAGGGATCTGGTAAGTGAAGGGGTGCAGGATCAGGCAGGGATCTGGTGAGGGGGAGCAGGCAGGGATCTGGTGAGGGGGAGCAGGCAGGGATCTGGTAAGTGAAGGGGTGCAGGGTCAGTGACCAGGTGAGGGTAGCAGGCAGGGATCTGGTAAGTGAAGGGGTGCAGGATCAGGCAGGGATCTGGTGAGGGGGAGCAGGCAGGATCTGGTGAGGGGGAGCAGGCAGGGATCTGGTAAGTGAAGGGGTGCAGGGTCAGTGACCAGGTGAGGGGGAGCAGGCAGGGATCTGGTAAATGAAGGGGTGCAGGGTCAGTGACCAGGTGAGGGGGAGCAGGCAGGGATCTGGTAAGTGAAGGGGTGCAGGATCAGGCAGGGATCTGGTGAGGGGGAGCAGGCAGGGATCTGGTAAGTGATGGGGTGCAGGATCAGTCAGTGATCTGGTGAGGGGAGCAGGCAGGGATCTGGTAAGTGAAGGGGTGCAGGGTCAGTGAATCTGGTGAGGGGGAGCAGGCAGGGATCTGGTAAGTGAAGGGATGCAGGGTCAGTGACCAGGTGAGGGGGAGCAGGCAGGGATCTGGTAAGTGAAGGGGTGCAGGATCAGGCAGGGATCTGGTGAGGGGGAGCAGGCAGGGATCTGGTAAGTGATGGGGTGCAGGATCAGTCAGTGATCTGGTGAGGGGAGCAGGCAGGGATCTGGTAAGTGAAGGGGTGCAGGGTCAGTGATCTGGTGAGGGGGAGCAGGCAGGGATCTGGTAAGTGAAGGGATGCAGGGTCAGTGACCAGGTGAGGGGGAGCAGGCAGGGATCAGTTAGATTTTTGGGGTCCAGGCAGAGATGTCGGAGCAGCATTTAGTTAAGGAATGGGAGCAGTGAAGGTGTCAGAATCATCACGTGATGTGGATCATAAAGCTCTGTCATTGGAAACGCTTTGCTAGGAAGTCATGTTACACCATGACCCGTGATGGGGGAAGATCAGGGTCACATGACCCTCCCTGAGACCATGATAATGGCCAGCAGGATGGATGCCGTGACAGGGGGTGGGGGGTGCTGGGAGAGCCCTGTAGAGGGTCAGGGTGCATGTCACGTGACGGGGTACCTGATGGAGTGCAGGCTGTCATATAACCAGGGTACGAGGGGGGGGGGGGCACGGGATAAAGGAGTGGGGGGGGGCTACTCACGTGCCGCAAGTCCGCAGACTGTGAATGAGGATCCGATCCACTTCCTCCATGTCCCAGGCTTCACCCCTGCCCTGTGTGAAGTCTCAGTGCCTGTAGCCCCCGGCTGTGTGTAGCAATTCATAGATAGAGGCGATATTCTCGTATTAATACTGCGGGTAATAGCGGTGCGGGCCTCTCCCCACCTAGCGCCCTGCGCCCTCCATCATTCCTCACACATAGCGTATCTTATACTCAAACTACGGCACACAGGAAACCGTGTACCTCCGGACTACACGTCCCGTGATGCTCTGGGCGCGTCACGGGGCCACTTCCTCCCCGCCGCAGCCGCAGAGACGCCCCTGGGCTGCCTCGTGACCAGAAGAGAGGCTGTTCTCTCACTCGCCAGAGGGCATGCCGGGAGATGTAGTGCAGGAATGAACTAGTAATAATAAGTCTAAATAGACAAAAAAGGAACCAGCGAGGGATGTTTCTGCTCGGCCTATTGGTTGAGTTAACACATCTGCCACGGTTTTCTGGGCGTAAATCACATGCCAGGGGTGAAATGTTCTTGAAAATGGTCGTATGTGGCTTTCATAATCTGCAGAGGGGGGAAATAAAGCCACTGTGTGGTATTGGCCATAGAATGGAGTCTATCAGGGTTATTCAAAGAAAGGTGAAACTCTGGAGAACTTTCGGAGAAGTGAAAAATCTAGGTCAAAATCGCTGATTTGGAAAGTGAGATAAATGGGAGAATTTTCCTGGTTTCGCGATTTTGATCTCGAGTTTTCGCTCCCCAAAAGTTCTTGAGTTTCACCTTTCTCTGAATAACCCTGTATGTGTCAGAGGTCCAGAAAACTGACCCATTGAGTTGCATTGTATGGAATGTATGTAGATGGCATCACCAGGGGGTAGCATTGACTTGTTATCCCATTATCAGATCTCATTCCACTGCCATCTCCCAGGTTACAGGTAGCCTAGACAACACAATAGATCCCTGAATATCTCAGGTAGCCTAGGCAACACAATAGATCCCATGCAGCTACATAGTTTAGGTAGCCTAGACAACACAATAGGTCCCATGCAGCATGGTGTAAACATTCCCTCCTCCACCCATTGACGTTTCACTACTGTTTTATCCTAGGTCACAGCCGTAAAGTGAGACTTGCAATAAGATTGTGATAAATGTTGCATCATGAGAGAAATCCTGAATATGAAAACCTTTTTACAGGCAATTACTTTTAAATAAAAAACCAGTAGCATGTGTTTTATATTGTGTTTTTATTTGTAATGCACAAGTAATCTAGTTACAGATTATGTAAGTGGTGCTGTCCCTTTAATGCATTGATAGATTTGGGAATACTAGCACATTTTAAGAACACATGTGATATGAATTCCCCCACTAGATGGCAGCAGTTATACTGCTTTACAGCCGTTGCTTCAATGTGACATATCGTGTACAATACGGGCCCTATTACACTCCTCGCGCACTATTTTGTGCGTGCGCAAAAACGCATTAACGCGAGGGGGAAAAACCCTTCGCGTTCGCGCACAAAATGCGCATTAACGTCTAACGCGAGTTACGCTGCGCGAACCCTACGCGAGCGAAGGTTCGTGCGCGCATCCCATACTTAACATAGTGAGCGCAAATGCGTTCGTGCGCTGGTACGTGGATGGTATTACAATCGATGCGCAAATTATTACGAACGATGTTTGCGCGCATAATTTTAACGTCTTTTAAAAGCTGCTGTTAACGGCAGATCTGAACGCCGTGGCCGAAACGGAACACACCAGCACGAAAAAAAAAAATACAGAAAAGTATAGTTACACATTCTACACATACCCAAACAATAAAATTGAGAGGTTGTGCGTGTTTTTATTATTGCTGCAGCATATATACTCAGATTGATTTTGACAAGCGCAAAAACTTAACGGGAGACAATTGTGGTTCTTAATTCAGATTGGCTGCATCGCGTGAAAAAAACAGTCTGCTCACCGATTTCTGCGCGCAGCGTTAATTTGCGCTCGTTTTCGCGTGTATTTTTTTACGTATTTTACGTATTTTCGGACGGATGAAAAAATACGCTCGGATCGTAATACCAGCGTTAATTTACACGCGTTAACGTTTAACGCTGCGCGCAAAAAATATTGCGCTGCGCGAGTGTTTTTGCGCAAGGAATGTAATAGAGCCCAACGTTGGGCTTTATCAGCTGGTGTGCGCTAACCATAGCGACAGCCTGTTTTCGCGCTAGCGCCAGGTAAATTCAGTCTAGCGCCGGACCGACAGATCGGTTGCCTCTTGCGACAAACGGCGAAAACCACTTAGCGCGAAGTAATGAACAATTCGTAGCGCGGACTTACTGTACTTACCGCGTCCTATACTTAACACGGGCAGCGCTACAGCGCAGTTTCTCTATTCTAACCAACAGATTGTTTGGTCCCGGCGATAATTTTAACGCCGACGCTAATCGCAAAAATTTATCTCCTGCTCAATCCTGGTGTTAACTGACGGAAAAGGAAGAAAAAAACCTTTAAAAGTACTTGCCCAAAATTAACAGGCGGTTGAAAGGAATGCAGCACAGGTGTGTCTTTCGGCTCGCTGGATGTAGTTTACCTGTAAAAGATACATTGTATGGTTAAACCGGCGTGCTTCGGGGAAATGTGAGAAGATTATTATTATTATTTATTATTATTCTTTATTTATAAAGCGCCAGCATATTCCGCAGCGCTGTACAATAGGCACAGTATAGACAGGGTTACAATACATTGAACAACATTTGACAAACAGTACAGGAGGAGATGAGGGCCCTATTCCCGTAGGAACTCACAATCTAGAAGGGTTGGGGTTGGAAACAGGAGGAGAGGACTGTAAGGTGAGAGTGATTGATGATTGCGTCAGTGAGTTGGGTGGTAGGCTTCCCTAAATAGGAATGTTTTAAGGGAGCGTTTGAAGGAAGAGAAGTTAGGGGAAAGTCTGACAGTACGAGGGAGAGTGTTCCAGAGAGTGGGGGCTGCGCGTGAGAAATCCTGCAGTCTATCATGGGAAGAGGTGATGCGGTGAGAAGCTAGTCGCAGGTCACTGTTTGACCTTAGGGAGCGGGCTGGGGTGTATTTGGTGATTAGTGAGGACAGGTAGTGGGGAGCTGAGTTAGTGAGGGTTTTGTAGGTAAGGATAAGGATTTTGAACTTAATTCTGCAGTGGATGGGGAGCCAGTGAAGGGACTCGCAGAGGGGAGCGGCAGAGACAGAGCGGCGGGTGAGGTGAATTAGCCTGGCGGAGGCATTCAGGATGCATTGTATAGGAAAACCTGCAGTGTGCAAAGCCCATAGGATTCAATGTAAAAAATATTATCGTTTTTGGCCTTTATTTATTCAACCATTTTTATTTTTTTAATCCGCAGCAAAAAACCTTTTTATTTATTGAATTTTTAGAATTAGGTATTTTTCTGGAATTTTCAGGCAAAATTTGGGGTTCCGATGTGAATGATTAGCAATGACTGACTACAATGTACTCTGTGGAGGTTATACACTAACATACGAAATTGCCACTGAACTGCGAATTTCACCATTGGGTAGATACACTATCAGGGTGATTCAAAGAGATTCGAAAAGTCACCGCACGTTCGGTGACTTTTCGTTCTCTTCAATTCGGTTCCTTTTGCCGATCCCATTTCGGTGACCCTGCGGTGTATTCAGCAAGCACCACAGGGTCCCCGAATTGCAGGGAAAAGCTGCCGCAAACCCGACGAAAACTAACCGCAAAACCCGGCGAATGCACACCGAAAACCCGCAAAAACATCTGGATTAACCTGCCGAAAACCACGGAAAAATCCGAACAGGAGCCGATCACCCGCAGCGAAGCCGCCGGAAAAAGACGACACCGCAGACAGAGCGAAGTGAATAAATTAGGAAAACAGTTTGCATGAATGATTGAAAAGTGAAACACTGTTTGCAAAGAAACTACTGAGCGAAAATGTCTGAAATTTACATATAAGATCCAATGAATGATAATAAAAAGGGCTGTTACAGAAAAAATAAGTAAAGTTAAAAAACAAAATCAGACTTTTAAAAAAAAAAAAATTAAGAAAAATCTATAAATAAAGAGACTCTTTACTGCAGAATTTTATAATGAACGGTTTGTTAGATATAGAATTAAAACGGGAATATTTTTAACATTGAAGCCTATGGGATTCTCCTGAATAAACTTGCCGAATTAAACCACCGAATGGCAGGGCATTTCGGGAACCATTCACTGCTGGTTTGTGTTCTCTAAATAGCCGAAGCATTGCTTTTTCATGGGGATTTCTCTGCCCTCGAACAGGCACCGAACAGGCAGTGTATGGTCAGGCAATTCGCCAGGATTTTTTTTTTGTGAAAGGATTTTACCAGGAAGGATACATTGAGATTTCTCTCGTTTTCAAGTATGTCCTGGGTGGCGAGTATGTACCGTTAGGTGTCTTGCCAAGGAGACTTACTGGAGAGGTTGCTCGCTGGGATCGAGCCCATGACTCCACAGGCTCTCTCCATGCAGAGTGGTGACATTGCCTCTACTCCACCCAGCCGGTACTGGCTAATTGCCTGCTCTCTGGATAGCCGAATGGCCAAGAAAGGTAACCGAACGCTGATTTTCAGCGTTCGGTTCCCTTTCTCAAGCAATTCGGATCTCTTTGAATAACCCTGTATATTGCCAAAAGTATTCGCTCACCTGCCCAGCTCCTGATTTGGACGGGTGAGCGAATACTTTTGGTAATATAGTGTATGTGCATTTCGTTTGGTTCCGAATCGCAATTGTTCTGACAAAATTATACTGATTCGTATTTCGGAAACACTTCTGAAATAACAAATCTATTTTCTCCGAAACGGAACAAAGAACGAAACAAACCGAAATGGTATAAAACGAATTGATTTTGTTTTTATGAAATCGATTCGTTATACCGTTTCAAGTCTTAGACTCACCTGTCCCTGTCCATTGACCTTAGTGCTGAATCTGTTGTATTCAGCACCACAGGCCATGGACAGTGACATACGGTGCAATTCGGCGGCAGTGAACTCCCCATAGAGAAGTAATGGTTAATTTATTCAGAGACTCCGAACAGCACTGAAATAGCCTGTGAAATACCATGATTTTTGGTGGTTTCGTTCGACAGCTTTAAACAGGCGAATCCCATAGGTTTCAATATAAAAAAATTCAACATATTTCAGCACCAAGGACAGGGGGATGTTTTGATCCAGAGCCCCATTGGACTGCTGTCCTTGGTGCTGAAACATATTTCCAAACCAGCTATAGGCCGTCAGTGAAAACCAAAGAATTGTGCCGAGATTGCCTCAGCGAATTCCACTGAAGAAAAAAGAAAAAAAGTACGTCTCTTATTCTCCTAATTGGATTTTAAGCCAAAAAAATTATAAAATTGTAGTAAGAACGCATCTAAATAGTAAAAAGGTTGTTTGAAATCTAACAAAAAGGTCCATTAAAAATAATAAAATATTTAAATAAAATAAAATTAGTCGAAATGACCTGATTTTTGTGTTTCAATTCGGCAGGTTTACAGGTTTCACTGTAATAAAAGAAATATCTTTTTTAAAAATAATTTCAACCGTAATTTTCCTTTATTGCAAAAAACATTTTTATTTTATTTATTTTTTAAAAAATACTTTTTTGTATTTTTTTAAGACATTTTTATTTTTTTTAAAGTCACTATGTTATATGTTTACAGGTGCATTCTGTATATAGTCACTGTTAAATGTTTACAGGCGCAGTCTATATATAGTCAGTCACTATGTTACATGTTTACAGGTGCATTCTGTATATAGTCACTATGTTACATGTTTACAGGTGCATTTTGTATATAGTTACTGTGTTACATGTTTACAGGTGTATTCTGTATATAGTCACTGTGTTACTTGTTTATAGGTGCATTCTGTATATAGTCACTATGTTACATGTTTACAGGCGCATTCTGTATATAGTCACTGTGCTACATGTTTACAGGTGCATTCTGTATATAGTCACTATGTTACATGTTTACAGGTGCATTCTGTATATAGTTACTATGTTACATGTTTACAGGTGTATTCTGTATATAGTCACTATGTTTACAGGTGCATTCTGTATATAGTCACTGTGTTACATGTTTACAGGTGCATTCTGTATATAATCACTGTGTTACTTGTTTACAGGTGCATTCTGTATATAGTCACTGTGTTACATGTTTACAGGTGCATTCTGTATATAGTCACTATGTTACATGTTTACAGGTGCATTCTGTATATAGTCACTGTGTTACATGTTTACAGGCGCATTCTGTATATAGTCACTATGTTACATGTTTACAGGCGCATTCTGTATATAGTCACTGTGTTACATGTTTACAAGTGCATTCTGTATATAGTTACTATGTTACATGTTTACAGGTGCATTCTGTATATAGTCACTATGTTACATGTTTACAGGCGCATTCTGTATATAGTCACTGTGTTACATGTTTACAAGTGCATTCTGTATATAGTTACTATGTTACATGTTTACTGGTGCATTCTGTATATAGTAGTCACTATGTTACATGTTTACAGGTGCATTCTGTATATAGTCACTATGTTACATGTTTACAGGTGCATTCTGTATATAGTCACTGTGTTACATGTTTACAGGTGCATTCTGTATATAGTCACTGTGTTACATGTTTACAGGTGCATTCTGTATATAGTCACTGTGTTACATGTTTACAGGTGCATTCTGTATATAGTCACTGTGTTACATGTTTACAGGTGCATTCTGTATATAGTCACTATGTTACATGTTTACAGGTGAATTCTGTATATAGTCACTATGTTACATGTTTACAGGTGAATTCTGTATATAGTTACTAATCCAGATTTTGGATTCTTCTCCGTTTTGGAAACTAGGAAAACCCAGCGTCAGGTGGGGAATGAGAACACAGCAGAGGAGACGCAATCCACTACCTGTTGCAGTATCGGCATCCAGCTCATCACCGATTTAAGTCTTCCATATTTTGAAGTCTTCTGGATTTAGGATTCTGGATATGAAGTGACCAACTTGTGTATGAATATATTTATATATGTGTGTGTGTGTATGTATGTATAGGAGTATATTTCTGTGTAAATGTGTTAATATGGGCGCTTTGCACCGCCGTACAGTAAAACTTTGTACAGGAAGCACTAATTTGCAGGCAGACGGAGAATAATGAGCGATTCCAAGGTCGCTTGCTATTCTCACCGGCAACCGATAATGAAAAAATAAATTACAGGTTGCAAGAAGATAGCAATAACGGGCTTTTGCTTTATTAAATGCACTACGAGTCCTTTTATGATCAGCAGTCCATATATACGTGTGATATGTCGATGTGTTCTGTGTATACATCAAGCCTGGGTCCCTCCCCCACCTGTTTTAAAGGCTCAGCATTCAATCTGTGGTAATCCCCTGCTGGTGGGAGGGAGAGAGGAATCAGGCAACCCAGCGGGACCTGGGCACTGCCCGGCAAGAACAGCACAACATTGAGAAGTAAATGGCCTTTTTTCCGACCGCCAGGTGAGTGATTGACTGGCACCCTCGCAGCCCCATCTTTTCACCCCCTTCTCCACGCTAAAGCCATCACTCTCGCCTTCAGATTATGGCAGCAATCTCAATCGTTCTAGCAGTACATCTGTGCCCCCGGCTAATCTCCCTCTCTCTCTCTCTATCTCTCTCTATCAATCTTCTCCTCTCCAGCCCTGGAGCCAGGATGAGACGAGTCTTTGGGATTCTGAGGCCCATCAAAAATGTAGGGGTGCACAGATAACTATAAACACAGATCGAGCATTATTAAATTCATGTGTTCATCGGGCCCCCACAATCCCGGCCAGTGACGATGATGTCGGAATCGGTGGAAGATGACAAAGGTAGGCATGTTTGGCGTGGGGGCATAACATTGGCGTGTCTGTAGGTAGGGGTGTGACACATGTGGGAGACATTATGGCCGTATTAAAATATTTAGATATTTGCTTTTACAATGCTGATAAAAGATAAATATATATACATAGCCAATAAAAACCCAACACAATACATGGTACAAGCCTGGTATGATCTGGGGTTGCGTCAGGTCTAGGTTCAGCAACGTTATGCGCCCAAAAAATGAAGTCATGTGACTCCCTGAATATACTGAATGATTACGTTTTTCCATCAATGGGTATTTTCTTCCCTGATGGCACAGCGGGCATATTCCTAGATGGCAATGCCAGGATTCATTGTGCTCACATTGTGCAAGAGTGGTTCAGGGAGCATGAGACATGATCTTCACACATGGATTGACCACCGCACAGTCCAGACCTTAACCTCATTGAGGTTAATCTTTGGGATAATGTGCTGGAGAAGACTTTACACAGCGCCGCGACTCTCCCATCATCAACACAAGATCTTGGCCACAAATTAATGCGACTCTGGACGCAAATAAATGCTGTGACAGCACATGCGCTTATTGAAACGATGACGTTGCGAATGCGTGCCGGAATCACAGCAAAAGGCGTCCCAATGAGATGTTAGAATGTGTGACCTTTTTTTTGGCCAGGCTGTATATACAGGCTGTATATACATATATATATATATTATTATTCATCGCACATAAATCACCTCCCTGCAAGCCCAGCAACCTCTTTCCCATAATCCCTCAGCGCCTGTCCTCTTTCTCCTGCGCCTCTGGAACGCTCGCTCTGTGTGCAACAAATTCACAGCAATCCATGACCTCTTCCTTTCAAACTCCTTCAACCTCCTAGCTTTAACTGAAACCTGGCTAACTCCCTCTGACACGGCCTCCGTTGCTGCTCTCTCACATGGTGGTCTACACTTGAGCCATACCCCCAGACCGGGTGAGAGAAATGGTGGCGGGGTCAGACTCCTGCTCTCTCCCACCTGCACCTACCAGCATCTCCCTCCACCCCCATCCCTCTCCTTCTCCTCCTTCGAGACACACTGCATTCGCCTGTTCTCTCCTCTGGCTCTCAGGGTGGCAGTCATCTACCGCCCACCGGGACCAACCTCCCAGTTCTTTGACCACTTTGCTACCTGGCTTTCTCACTTCCTGTCTTCTAATCTTCCATGCCTAGTTCTCGGGGACTTCAACATTCCCATTGATGATCCTTCCGCCCCTGCTGCCTCCAAACTTCTTTCACTCACATCCTCCCTTGGACTCACACAATCCTCCCTCCTCCCTACCCACCGTGATGGTCACGCTATTGACCTTGTCTTTTCCAACCTCTGCTCCATTTCTGAGTTCAACTGTCACGCTTTCTCCATCTCTGACCACCACCTTCTCTCTTTCAACCTATCTGGACTTCCTAAACACCCTGCTCCCCCACCCCGCACACACTCGCAGAAATCTACATGCTGTGGACCCCCATCAATTCTCCAACCTACTTCACCACCTCCCTCATACCTCATCCTTCACCTGCCCTGATGCTGCCACTAATCACTACAACACTACGCTTATCTCTGCTCTAGACACTCTTGCTCCTCTTCGACTCTGTAAGGCCCCACACCGCCAGCTTCAGCCCTGGCACACCCTCCAGACACGCTACCTGCAAAGATGCTCCCGCACCGCAGAGCGTGCCTGGAGGAAATCCTGCTCTGAAGCTGATTTTGTTCACTTCAAGTTTATTCTCCGGTCATACACCTCTGCCCTCCACTTGGCCAAACAATCCTTCTTCTCATCTCTTATATCTACGCTGTCCTCCAACCCTAAACGGCTCTGGTCCACCTTCAACACCCTCCTCTACCCACCTGCACCTCCCCCCACAGCTGCCTTCAGCGCTCAAGACCTGGCAGACTACTTCCTCAGTAAAACTCTAACTATCAGAAGCAACATCCCAACACAAGATAGTTATCTGCCACCTCCACTCCCAGAGGTCCCCTCTGTCACCCTCTGCCGCTTCCTCCCAGCCACTGAGGAGGAAGTCAATTCCTTATTGTCCTCCTCACATCTCACCACGTGCCCGCTCGACCCCATTCCCTCACATCTAATTCCTCCCCTCTCCTCCTCCCTCACCCCTGCTCTCACACATCTTCAACCTATCTCTCTCCACTGGCTCCTTTCCATCCGCCTTCAAACACGCGCTAGTTACCCCTTTACTAAAGAAACCATCCCTAGATCCCAACTCTCCATCCAACTACCGCCCTGTATCCCTGCTTCCCTTCACATCAAAGCTCTTAGAAAAACTAGTCTTCAACCGCCTCTCCCTCTTCCTGTCCTCCAATTCCCTACTTGACCCCCTGCAATCTGGCTTGCGTCCCCTACACTCAACTGAAACTGCCCTCACCAAAGTCACCAACGACCTCCTAACTGCTAAAAAACACGGCCACTATTCTATTCTCATCCTGCTTGACCTCTCGGCTGCTTTTGACACTGTTGACCACCCCCTCCTTCTACAGACCCTCAACTCTCTGGGTCTCGGTGACACTGCACTTGCTTGGGTTGACTCCTATTTATCCAACAGGTCCTTCTGTGTGTCCTTTGCTGGTAACTCCTCCTTCTCATTGCCTCTATCTGTTGGTGTACCTCAAGGCTCTGTCCTTGGTTCTCTGCTCTTTTCCATCTACACCTCCTCCCTGGGCAAAATCATCAACAGCTTTGGCTTTAATTACCACCTCTACGCTGATGACACTCAGATCTACCTCTCTACCCCTGATCTTTCTCCCCCTGTCCTTTCAAAAGTCAGCGACTGTTTATCTGGCATCTCCTCCTGGATGGCCTCCCACCACCTAAAGATCAACATGTCAAAGACTGAACTCCTACTTATTCCTCCCTCCAATGCCTCCCCACCTCCTGACTTCTCTATCACGGTGGAGGGTATCACCATCTCCCCATCAAACCAAGTTCGCTGTCTTGGAGTTACACTTGACTCTGCTCTTTCCTTCATCCCCCACATCCAGTCTCTTTCCTCCTCCTGCCAATACCAACTGCGTAATATTTCCAGAATTCAGCCATTTCTTACCGCTGTCACCACAAAACAACTCATACACACCCTGGTAATCTCCCGACTCGACTATTGCAATAATCTCTTATCTGGCCTCCCTCTGTCCCGCCTCTCCCCCCTACAATCCATTCTGAACGCCTCCGCCAGGCTAATTCACCTCACCCGCCGCTCTGTCTCTGCCGCTCCCCTCTGCGAGTCCCTTCACTGGCTCCCCATCCACTGCAGAATTAAGTTCAAAATCCTTATCCTTACCTACAAAACCCTCACTAACTCAGCTCCCCACTACCTGTCCTCACTAATCACCAAATACACCCCAGCCCGCTCCCTAAGGTCAAACAGTGACCTGCGCCTAGCTTCTCACCGCATCACCTCTTCCCATGATAGACTGCAGGATTTCTCACGCGCAGCCCCCACTCTCTGGAACGCTCTCCCTCGTACTGTCAGACTTTCCCCTAACTTCTCTTCCTTCAAACGCTCCCTGAAAACGTTCCTATTTAGGGAAGCCTACCACCCAACTCACTGATGCAACCATCAATCACTCTCACCTTACAGTCCTCTCCTCCTGTTTCCAACCCCAACCCTCCTAGATTGTGAGTTCCTACGGGAATAGGGCCCTCATCTCCTCCTGTACTGTTTGTCAAATGTTGTTCAATGTATTGTAACCCTGTCTATAATGTGCCTTTTGTACAGCGCTGCGGAATATGCTGGCGCTTTATAAATAAAGAATAATAATAATAATTCATTATTTATATAACGCCAGCGCTTTACAAGATCAGTTTACAAGGGGTTGATACATTGTAATACCCCACATGGGTGATGACCTGATTCAGGGGGACCCTGTTCCCAAGGGAATTTACAATCTATGAGATGTAGAAGTATTTTGTTAGGTAAACACATCCATATTGTTGGGTGTCTCGCCCAAGGACACTCGCTGGTGGCGTCTTCTGAGTGGGATCGAGTCGTCTTTCCATGATTGTAGAGCAGCGACCTGGTGTTTGGTTGAACCCGCTTCTCATAAAGTCGAGACTTGCTTCTCCACAGTTGTATTAGTGGGATGTGTTGAATTGGGATTTTGACTTGCTTCTCCACGGTCGAAGAGCAGAGACGTTACCACTGGACTCCACAGCCAATATTGTGTGGTAGCAAGTATGTACCGTTAGGTGTCTTGTCCAAGAACACTTACTAGATAGGTGCTCTGGCCAGGCTTCAAACCTGTGTCTCCACGGTTATGTTACCTCTACTCCATCCAGCCGGTACCAGGATATATATATATTCGAGAGGTACAGTTCACAGTTGGTCCATCTAGTTGAGCCCAAAAAGAAATTAACAATGGAACCTTTCAACATATTACTTTTAGGATAAAAATGTGGTTTTAATAGCTGTACAATTTTGTGAACCTAATTTTATATAAACTTGATTTTTTATCAGGAATTTGAGCCCTGTGTCTCTTCCTTCATATTAATATTTACCTGCCTGTTTCTTATTAACTGTACATTTCTATACACTATCAGGGTTATTCAAAGAGCTCCGAATTGCTGTCGAAAAGTAACCGAACAGTGAAATTCAGTGTATGGTTACCTTTCCTGGCCATTCGGCTATTCAGAGAGCAGGCAGTTCGCCAAATCTTGGCGAATTGCCTGCACATACGGTGCCTGTTCGGTGCCTGTTCGAGGGCAGTGAATCCCCATAGAGAAGCAATGATTTGTCTATTCAGAGAACAAAAACCAGCAGTGAAAAGTTGCCGAATTGCCCTGCTGTTCGGTGGTTTCATTCGGCAGGTTTATTCAGGCGAATCCCATAGGCTTCAATGTTAAAAATATTCCCGTTTTAATCCAATATCTAATAAACCGTTTATTATAAAATTCTGCAGTAAAAAGTCTCTTTATTTTTAGATTTTTTAGGATCTTTTAGGCATTTTTCAGGATTTTTTAGCAAAACTTTTTTCCGTTTTTTTAAGTCGTTTTTTCTTTTTTCTGTAACAGCCTTTTTATTATCATTCATTGGATCATATGTAAATCTCAGACATTTTCGCTCTGTAGTTTCTTTGCAAACAGCGTTTCACTTTTTTTTTTTTTTTTTTTTTTTTTTTTAAAGACTTTATTTATGGAAGTCAGGACAATTCAACGATACAGCAGTACACATTTTGTTTGAATGGTATTCCGGTCCAGACCCAACTTGACAGTATTACAATAGCAAAGTACACTGCTGGAGGCAGAGAAAGGGAAGCACAAAGAGGAAGAGGGGGGGGGGGACAGGGAGCCAACTACCGGACAGCCCGAAACAATGACAAACGTGACAAACAGACAAACAAACAAACAAACAAACAAAGGCACTAAAGGAGTCGAGTACATGCCGGGGTTCGCTCATACAGTTCCCGCAACCCAGTTAAACCCACCATTCCGTTACATTCCCAAAGATTCCCAAGCATCCCAGACTTTCCGGTACACCGGCATTGTATGATGTACTTTTGCCGAGAGTTCATCCATCAACTGGATATGGTCCATGATCTGTAATAGACGTCTCTGTGGAGGAAGCCTCGGGGACCTCCAGGATTCAGCAACTGCTTTCCGTGCTGCAAGTAAGATTTTGGAGAGGAGGCGGTTGTGGTGCATGGTAAAGTCCGGAACCGGATTAGCAAACAGGTATGTCCATGGATCTTTTGGCACCCTGGTTCCAAAGACCTGTTCTAGCAGGGTCTGCACCGAGTCCCAGTACTTCGATATTGCAGGACATGACCACCACATATGGGCCTGAGTGCCCCTTTCCCCGCATCCCCTCCAGCAATCATCAGGGACAGCCGAGTTGGTTTTATGGAGGAGCACTGGTGTGGTGTACCACCTCATCATAGTCTTCAGCCCCTGCTCCTGTAAGGTCGTGCAAATGGAAACTTTTCGCGCTGCCTCCCATATGTCCAACCACTCATCCCCCTCGAGGGTCGATCCCAGGTCTCTTTCCCATGCGGCCATGTATGTAATGATAGGCAAGGAGGGTGTGCTTACCATGTGTGCATATAGTCTCGAAATAAGTCCTCGGGGTGGGTCTCCGGACAGGCACAAACGTTCGAAGAAAGTAAGCGAAGAGGAGCCCGCTATTTTGTTTTCCGTAGTAGAAGCAAAATGATGGAGCTGCATGTAGCGGAAAAAATCTTGCGGGTGTAGTCCGGAGCGGGCTGTTAGGGAGTCGAAGGAGTATAATCCGGCACGATCCTGTAAGTCTCTGATCCTGAGGATGCCCCCCTCGACAAATCTGGAGAACTGGTCCGGGGCTTGCCCTGGAGGGAACAGCGGATTTCTCCATAGTGGGAGCATGGATGACGATGCTTGACGTAGCTTTTTGGAGGAGGCGAGAGAATCCCACAATGCGATGGAGTGACTGAGCGGAGGGCACAGCGTCGGTACTTTGGGACGTACATTTTTTGGGAGCCACATCCAGTATTTAGGACTCTCCGGAAACATGCATGCTGATTCAAAGTCTACCCAGCGGTGGGTGTTAGGCGGGGAGTGTAGCGTTACCACTTGGGACAGTTGCGCCGCCTGGAAGTAACATTGTATGTTAGGAAGTCCGAGACCACCCAGCTCCCGTGGGCGATAAAGAGTAGAACGTGCCACCCGGCGCCTCCCTCCCCTCCACACAAATGCATCAATATGAGATTGCAAAAACCGGAGGTCACTTGGGTCGATGGGAGATGGAAGCGCCTGGAACAAGTATAACAAGCGAGGTAAGAGATTCATTTTAATGCAATGTACACGGCCGAGCCAGGAAATACACTCCTTATTCCACACCTCCATCTCCCCTCGAAGTTTAGCATATAGAGGAGGATAATTAACCTTATATATATCGTCATGCTTATTCGGTAAGTGTATACCCAGATAAGGGATTGTAGTAGAAGCTATCTTAAACCCGAATACCGCAGTGAGGGCCTGCGTCTGATGTCTGGAGAGGTGGAACGGCAAAATAACTGATTTGTCAAGGTTAACCCTAAACCCCGAAACAGCTGAAAAACGAGACAGTAATGCAGAAGTGGCCGTCAGTGAAGATTCTGGGGAAGTCAGGGTGAGCAGGACGTCGTCCGCATAAGCGGATACTTTAAAGGAGCCGTCCTGGACCGTCATGCCTTTAATGTCAGGGGAGGAGCGTATATGTGTCAGCAGGGGCTCTAGGGTGAGAGCGAAAAGAAGGGGGAGAGGGGACAGCCCTGGCGGGTGCCGTTATGTATTGAAAAGGGGGCCGCCTGTGAGCCGGGTATAGAGACATCAGCCCTGGGATTATGATATAGGGCCCGAATTGCAGAGCAAAATTCCGGGGGGAAGGACATATGTTCCAGTAGGGTAAACAGAAAAGGCCATTCGATGCGATCGAATGCCTTCTCTGCGTCGAGTGATAACAACAGGGAAGGCCGACCCTCCCTCTCTAGGTGCCATATTGCGCCCACCGCTCTGCGTGTGTTTTCGTATGCCTGACGTCCCTGAATGAATCCCACCTGGTCCGGATGTATTATTGATGGTAACAGTGGGTTGAGTCTGGCAGCCAATACCTTGGCATAAATCTTGACGTCCAGGTTCAACAGGGATATGGGGCGGTATCCTGATGGGTCGGAGAGGTTTTTGCCCGGCTTAGGAAGAACTACTAGGGACGCCAGTAGGGAGTCGGGCGGGAAAGGGTTGCCCGCCTTAACCGCGTTGAACAAAGTGACTAAATGGGGACCAAGGATTGGAAAGAATGTTTTATAATAACGGGCTGTGTAGCCGTCAGGTCCAGGGGCCTTATTAGGTTTAAGTGAGACGATAGCTTCGGATATCTCCTCGAGAGTAAAATCTTTCGCAAGCGCTAACCCCTGACTGGATGAAAGTTTGGGTAAATCAACGCTAGAAAGAAAGGAGTTAATTTCAGTTAGGTGGGAGGCCGTGGGAGGCGAGTGTAGTGGGGAGTGATTGTACAGAGAGGAGTAGTAGTCCGTGAAGGCTCGTTTAATATTTTGTGGGGATTTGATCGATCTACCTGCCGAGTCCTTGAGGGAGGTAATACGTGTCACCGGGGGTCGCGGTCGTATCTGTCGTGCCAACAGAGTGTCCATCTTGTTCGCAGATTCGTAGAATCTGCGCTTAGACCATGTCATGGCTTTCGCTACATCTTCGAGCAATAACCTGTTTAGGGCATGTCGGGTGCCTTGTAAGCGGTCAAAACCTTCCTGAGAGGGTGTCGTTTTATGTTCTAATTCCTGTACCCGTAACGTATGCTGCAATTCTAATACGCTCTGTAACTTAAGGCGCTTGCGGTAGGAAACTTTTTTAATAATTTCTCCTCTTATTACCGCTTTATGCGCTGCCCAAACGGTGGAGAAGGAGATGTCCTCCGTGACATTATCTCGGAAGTATGCCTCCAACTCCCCCTCTAGTTCCCTAACCAACCCCGCATCCTGCAGTGTATGGGATCCAAGCCGCCAGTTCCACGCCGGGGAGCAGTTAGGAAGGCTAAGTTCCATGACCACATTCGCGTGGTCCGACCAACTAATCACCCCAATAGAGGCCGCTGTTACCCATGGGAGAAGGGAGGGAGAGATAAGGATGTTATCGATTCTGGAGTAAGACCCGTGGGGGTTAGAATAGAAGGTAAAGTCTTTAGTAGAGGGATGGGAGACCCGCCATACGTCTATCAAGGCCCTCTGATTTAGGAAGGAGCCAAACAAGACGTCCTGTCTAGTGCCCATAGTCGGGGTCTGGTTGGCGGAAGGGCGTGATCTGTCAACTGCGGGGCAGGGGACCGCGTTAAAGTCCCCGCACATGAGAATCTCCCCCAAAGCATGACGGTCCAGGTCGGCCTGGAGGGCTTCCCAGAAGTGTTTATCCGGTGTATTCGGGGCGTATACATTTACTAAGGTGACAGATCGTGTACCCAGGGTTCCAGATAGAATAACATAACGTCCGGCCGTATCAGTATGAACATCATGTTTTGTAAAAAGGCAATTTCTATGGATAAGGATAGCAACTCCGTTTTGTTTGTTGAGAGCGCAGGAGGAAAACACCTGGGAGAAACGAGGATCACGTAATCTGTGTGAATCCTGCCGAGGTATTCTGGTTTCCTGGAGGAACGCTATATCTACATGTTTGCGTCTAAGATCACGAAATAACACTCTCCGCTTCTGGGGGGAATTTAAGCCCTTCACATTAAGTGAGAGGGCCATCATCGTATTAGGTTGCATCGTAACTCCCAGGAACGGGGTGATGTTGTACTCCAGCGCTCCCAACCCACATCAGTGCCTTACTCACATATAACACGGACAGGACAACAAGTATACAAGGGAAACACCTAAGAACACGACACAGAAAGGAAATAACATAAGGGAAGAAAAGAGGGAACACATAAAGGAAGAGAAGGAGAGCCCGAGACAATTTCAACAAGGTCTCGGGTAGTCCCTCGAAAGGGGGGACGGATAAGGAGGACATGTTATCCACACATGCCACCTCCTTAGTTGACGCGTGAAGCGGCATATATATGAATTGAAAAAGAACCCAAAAATAAAAAGATATAGCAAGATAATATAAACGCAGGCTATATAAACAGATTATCATTCAATAAACAGAACTCAGAGTAAAACAGTGGGCCAAAGCCCCGTAAGTGCCGTGGGGAGGGGGAGGTATAACGCCTCCACCCCAGCAGGGCACTGCCACCCAAGTGACCACAGGCTCACCTCTCCCAGCACCACCCAAGGCGCTCATAAACGTTGGTGATCAATAGGGCGAGTTTAATCCAAGGAATAGGAACCAAAGCGACAGAGCGTCTCAGTGTCCCTCTCATGGCGGAGGGCGAGGAGAGCCCGACGCGGGGATACACTCCCACTCCACCTCCACCGGTTCCAAAGGCTGCAGGGAGGCTTCCGGAATTTGGAGCTCCAAGGCCGGCAGGCCAAGCTGGGCTAAGAAGGCGGGAGCCCCCGCCAACGATGTACAAATGGACGTGGAACCATTCTGGAAGGCCATCATCTTCAGGGGGAAGCCCCATGCAAAGCGAACCCCGTGGCCCCTCAGGTGATCCGCGATGGGTTTCCAGGGACGGCGTCGGGCCAGCGTGCTGGGGGCTAGGTCCTGGAAGATCTGTAGCTCTGCATCTTGATAGACAAGTGGAGAATGACGTAAAGCTCGTAGCACTGCCATCTTGGAAGTGAAGTAGTGGAAACGAAATATCACATCCCTGGGGCCTGCCGGAGGGGCCGCCCTCGCTCTCAGGGCTCGGTGCACCCGGTCGAGTAGCAATTGGTCCGTGGTATATTCGGGTAACAGGGTCGTTAACATATTCAGTACCGTCTCTCCTAAGGCGTTCGATGCCACCGACTCCGGGAGCCCCCGGAGCCGTAAATTGTTGCGTCTGGACCTGTTAGAAAGGTCCTCCACCTGCTGCTCCAGTTGTTGAATGCGCTCCACCAACACGTTTGATCTGTCAATTGCTGCGTTGTGGCCCCTCGAGAGCGTAGTCACTGCCTCCTCCAGAGCGGAAGTTCTGGCGCCAACCGCGTGTATCTCCGTGCGGATGGCGCGCGCCGATTTGTCCAGCTCCCCCGCGATAAATTGTTGTACCTCGACCAGCCGGCCGAGGATCTGTTGGATATCCCCCTTGGTAGCCGCCTCCGGAGGCCCTCCGGGACTGGAGCACGCGGAGGATGCAGATGGAGAGTGCCGGCCGCCATCTTGCGGAGCAGGCCCCGAGGGCAGGGGACGGAAGATCGGGGCTACCTGCGTGCCTGGGGTCCCCTTCGTCCGGGAAACCTTTGCGGGAGACATCACAAGGGACTCGGTGGCGATGGAAGACAGTGTGGAGAAGATCTGCTCCGAGAAAAATTGGGTTCTTTGCTCGTCAGGACGGAGAGATCAGCCTACACGTCTGCTCTCATCTCGCTCCAGGCCACGCCCCAGCGTTTCACTTTTTAAACATTCAAGCGTACTGTTTGTTTTTTTTTTTTTCACTTCATTCGTCTGCGGTGTCGACTTTTTCCGGCGACTGCTCTGCACTGTAATCGGCGGCTGTTCGGGTTTCTCCGGCGTGTTCGGCGGGGTTAATCCAGATGTTTTTGCGGGTTTCAGTGTGCGTTCGCTGGGTTTTGCAGTGAGTGTTCATCGGGATTGCGGTGGCTTTTCCCTGCACTACGACGGCCCTGTGGTGCTTGCTGAATACACCGCAGGGTCGCCGAAAAGGGATCACCAAATCACACCGAATTGAGAACGAAAAGTCACCGAACGTGCGGTGACTTTTTGATTCTCTTTGAATAACCCTGTATGTTCTGACTTTGTACCTTGACCTTCAATACATGAATAAAAATTATTACGACTGAAATTATGAATTATGTCATCCTTAAAACATATTTCTGTAGATGACACTCAGCAACTGAGGTCCCGTACAAATGACGTTTAAGCTTCAGTGCCAATTTTAAAATCATAGGAGGTATTTGAGGAGACTCAGAGTTTTTTTTCCAATACATTTTTTCTGCAACGTATAAAAGAATTACAAGTTCAATGCTAAAATTTCATAAAAAAGGTGAAGTTAGCCAACTTTTTAGCTTGACCATTTCAGCCAAAAATTGTCCATAAAAACCTCAGGGCTCTATTACATTCTTCGCGCAAACGTTAACGCGTGCGCAAAAACGCATTAACGCGAGGGGCAAAACCCTTTGCGCTGAACGTCGTATTACAAAGTCCGTGCAAAAAATGTGCGTTAAGGCTAGGGTCAGACGAACGCATTTTTCGCGTTGTCCGTGAAAAAGTGCGTTCGAACGAATGGACGTATTTTTCACGGAATACGCGATAGCGGTCATACGATGCGCCTTTTCGTCCGTGATTTTGTACGGATCATCAATAAAACCCTTTTGCGTCTGGACGTTATGTTGGCCGGACGTGTGCAGCGTCTGACGTCTCCTAATCACGCACACACGCCGCTATGCGGACGCAGCGCACTCTGTACGTCAGTAGTAGCGGTTTGACGTTCTCGAAAAAATGCGTTCGTTTGCCACTTGCGTTGCACGGACGAACTTTCGTGCGGCCGTTCGTCGTATGTTCCCCGGCATTGGACGTCATTTGCTGCTAGCACGGCCGTGATTTCGTGCGGTTAAACGCACGTTAAAACTGCGTTCGTCTGACCCTAGCCTAACGTCTACCGCAGATGAACCTGCGCGAGCGTACTGTACTGCGCGCGTCCTATACTTAACATTGTGAGCTCAAATGCGTTTGTGCACTGGTATGCGGATGGTATTACAATCTATGCGCAAAATTTAACGCACAGCGTTTGCGTGCATAATTTTAACGTCCTTTAAAAGCTGGTGGTAACGGCAAATCTGAACGTCCTGGCCGAAACCAAATACACCAGCACGAAAAAAAAAATACAGCAAAGTATAGTTACACATTCTACACATACCCAAACAATAAATTTGAGAAGTTGTGCCTGTTTTTATTATTGATGCAGCATATATGCGCAGATTGACTTTGACAGGCGCAAAAACTTAACGTGAGACAATTATGGTTCTTAATTCTGATTGGCTGAATCGCATGAAAAAACAGTCCGCACACTGATTTTTTGCGCGCAACGTTAATGCCGCGCGCGTTTTTGTGTGTCCGTTTTACGCGCGTCATTTTTTGACGGATGAAAAAATGTGCGAGGATTGTAATACCAGCATTGTTTTACGCACGTTAACGTTTAACGCTGCGCACAAAAATTCACGCGTTCTGCGTACGTTTTTGCGTGAAGAATGTAATAGAGCTCTCAGTATTTTGCCATGTAATGTGTTAAAGCACGCCCATCATGATCATCGTTGGACGCCGTCATTACGTGTCCCCTACATGCCAGGATGTCTGATCTCATCTGACTGGTGACTAGCTACTGCTCTGAGTGGACATTACGTTGCCAATGTTGTACCAATGTTATTACCAAGATGGCGGCACCATGTAGGTAAGCTTGACAGACTGGCTGTAATTATTCTGTCCTCGCTCTATTTGCAGGCCCGGCTCCTCCATACTCCAGTGAGGAGGTGGAACCCTTTATGCAAACCACGGAGGCAGTGTTGGCGTGTTGGCGGTATTCCATTGACGGAGCTGTGATCAATGGTACAGACACCCTGAATTCCACCGCCAGCTCCCAGGCTCACAAGAGGAGGCAGCATTATAGCAAACACAAGAACCAAGGAGGAAGTGGGGTGCACAGGAACCCAAGGGCCCTCTTTTGCCTGTACCTCAACAATCCTATACGAAGGGCCTGCATTAGCATTGTGGAGTGGAAGTATCCTTTAGTGTTGCGTTTTATACATTTTGTTTTAAATTTATCACAAAGTACGGCAGTTTTGTTGTGGTGGACATGATTCTTTTAGGGTTCTGTCTCTTCTAGAACAGGCTGCGTTTTGTGATGGCGACCTGTCAGGTTCTTTCTGGTCCTGTTCGGCATTCTGGGAAATCCTCTTAGCTGCACTAAAATTCAAGATGGAGGCATGGGTGTAGAAAATGGGGGGATGAAGGGACATACCCCCCCTCCTTCACTTTTCCTTGTACAAGTGGGTCCACTATGTGTCTGGGATTAAGAATTTATTGTATTCGTGGAATTTATGCTGTACTTAACCTCCCTAACAGGGAAGAAATCAGTTCCCTCTTCAAAAATAGTGCAGGAGATCCATTCCCACACGTGCCTCTTATCCCTGTACAGCAGTGAGTGATCCCAGAGCTCTCCCTGTATTCTGCCTTCTCCCTGGCTGCTGTAATGCAACAGTAAAATTTATGAACTTTTTGTTACAGTGAGATTTGGGGCTGCTGCTTGCAGCTTGTTTACAGTAACAGGGTGACTGGGTAGAGCTGAAACAAGGAATTTTGTATTTGTAAACTTGGTGTCGGTAGGAACAAATGAGCTAGAGGGAGTGCACGGGTAAATTGGGTTTCTATCAAAACAGAAAGATAAATATGAATGATATATTTAATAAATGATCACTGTGAAAGTAGGGGGTGACCCTGAATATAATCTGAAAAGCTGAAAAGAAAAACTTATCCTTTAATGTTATTAAAGGATAAAATGAACTACTTGATTTTATCCTTTATTAACATTAAAGGTTATCAGGGTTATTCAAAGTGATTCGAAAAGTCACAGCACGTTCGGTGACTTTTCGCTCTCTTCAATTCGGTTCCTTTTGCCGATCCCATTTCGGTGACCCTGCGGTGTATTCAGCAAGCACCACAGGGTCCCCGAATTGCAGGGTAAAACTACCGCAAACCCGACGAAAACTAACCTCAAAACCCGGCGAATGCACGTCGAAAACCCTCAAAAACATCTGGATTAACCTGCCGAAAACCACGGAAAAACCCGAGCAGGAGTCGATCACCCGCAGCGAAGCCGCCGGAAAAAGCCGAGACCGCAGACAGAGCGAAGTGAATAAATTAGAAAAACAGTTTGTATGAATGTTTGAAAAGTGAAACGCTGTTTGCAAAGAAACTACTGAGCGAAAATGGCTGAAATATACATATGAGATCCAATGAATGATAATAAAAAGGGCTGTTACAGAAAAAATAAGTAAACTTTAAAAAAAAAAAAATGCTTAAAGTATCCTAAAAAGATCTATAAATAAAGAGACTGCAGAATTTTATAATGAACGGTTTATTAGATATTGAATTAAAACGGGAATATTTTTAACATTGAAGCCTATGGGATTCTCCTGAATAAACTTGCCGAATTAAACCACCGAATGGCAGGGCATTTCGTGAACCTTTCACTGCTGGTTTGTGTTCTCTGAATAGCCGAAGCAGTGCTTTTTCATGGGGATTTCACTGCCCTCGAACAGGCACCGAACAGGCACCGTATGGTCAGGCAATTCGCCAGGATTTGGCGAATTGCCTGCTCTCTGAATAGCCGAATGGCCAGGAAAGGCAACCGAACGCTGTTTTCAGCGTTCGATTACCTTTCTCAAGCAATTCGGATCTCTTTGAATAACCCTGTCTGTTTTACCTCAGATTGCTCTTTTCAGCTTTTTAGGGTGTTGATATGCTAATGGCTGCTTTTCAATGTATTGCAATGCAAACCACTGACGTACATAGTATGTCCTGGGGAAAATTCCCCTCAAAGACCATGGACATACTGTGTACGTCATGGTCGGGTCTCCCCCCCCCTCCCTATACTCACCTCTCTGACCGGGGTCCCATGCCGGAATGACTTCTTTGAAGCCTGCTCAAAGTTTTTATGGACCCCAGCCGTTGTGATGATGTCATCACCGTGCGCGATGATGTAATTTTGAGGCAACCCCCCCCCCCCGGTGCCTGCAGGGGGAACCTGAAAGGGGAGGTCCTGGAGCTAGAAAAAAAAGAAAGGTGCCGCTGGAAAAGGTCTGACTAGGTTTGATGTAAAAATAAAAAAATAAAGAATAAAAAATTGAAAACAAATTTAAAAAGTGGGTAAAACAAAATTTGGTCTGGGAGGGTATAATAAAATAGGACTTCAAATCACGTTTAAATATGGTGAGCAAAAAACGGTCAAATTGAGCTCAGCACACTGAGGTGAAATGGCTCAGCAGTGAAGGGGTTAAAAAGCAAAAACATGTAAAAATTGGGTATTTCTTGTTTAAGGACAAAAGTTCGAAACTGTTTAGCCGGGGACCTTTTTGGCGGTTGTAGATTTTGGGGATTAAAGATCGAAAAAGTGTGTTTTTTCAATTTTTTCATTATATTTCATCATTTTTTTATAGTAAATTATACGATATGATGGAAATGATGGTATCTTTAGAAAGTTCATTTAATGGCGAGAAAACCGGTATATAATATGTGTGGGTTCCATAAACGAGTAAGAGGAAAATTAGACCTAAACACAAGCAGCGCAGAAATGTAGTAACAGCAGCGGGCACTTTCGGACTGACAATGGAAAAATTGCCCGGTCACTATGGGGTTAAGATCTGTTTAACATTGCTGTTACGCATGAAGGAGTGAATATTACTGCTGTATGCTCATCCATTTTAAGAAACAGACGTTTGAGGTGTAGATGCTGTTTTCTTCCTTAAAAGTGTCTCAGACCATTTGATATCCTCATCCTGATGACAATTTTTGCGAACTGCGTAGCGCTGGGTGTTTATATCCCATTCCCAGAAGATGACTCCAACATTGCCAACCATAACCTGGTGAGAAATAAATCACATAGCGACAGAAACTAGCACAGAAAAAGGTTTACTAGCGTCAGGTTGCCACCTTGTGGCAGCAGACAAAATTGACGCAGTAAAAAAAGCCAAAGTTTGGAAAAAGTAGTGGAAATTCGCAATCATGTCAATTTTTCTATGAATGTTGCCACCGAACTGGCAAAAAATAACAGTGGCGACAAATGTGGCAATTTTATCCGTGGCCACAAGGTGGTGATGTGACAATAGGATAACTTTGAAGATCAAGGACAAAGTGACCAAAATAGATTTCTGGGAGCGGCCATCTTGTTTACCTCAGGAAGGTCACCATGAACTGTTTCTGTGTGAACATTGTTAAATTCCAGAATATCCAGGTGTCAGCGGCGTAACTAGAAACCTGAGGGCCCCGGTGCAAGAATCCACGAAGGCCCCCCCTCCCCCCCAAAAAAATTCTATATTTTTACTTTTTTTTTTTCATGCAAAATAAAAAAAGATAGCTGACATGGTTATATATTGCCCCCAGCTCACATGGGTATATATGGCCCCCAGGTCTCATGGGTATGTATGGCCCCCAGGTCTCATGGGTATATATATGGGCCCCCAGGTCTCATGGGTATATATATGGGCCCCCAGGTCTCATGGGTATATATATATGGCCCCCAGGTCTCACCTCTGCTGGTCCCAGGGCAGGCCCCGCCGGCATTGTTCTTCTCCTTGGCGAGCGGCCGGTGGAAACATGCGTCTTGGCCGCTCGCCGGAAATCACCTGACCAGCGCAGAGGTCTCACGAGAGGATCTCGTGCGCCGGTCAGGTGGTTCCCATCCCACGTGAGCGGCCAAGCTGAATGTCAGTGGCCGCTCGCAGGGAGAGGGACGGCCAGTGCGCGGCTCCCAGATTCCGGCGCTGATTGCCGGAATCTGGCGGCGGCGCTGGGCCCCCCTCCAGTGGCGGAATGCCAGGGCCCGGTCGCAACTGCGACCGCTGCGATCCTGGTACTTCCGCCACTGCCAGGTGTCTAGTCCTAACGAAAAAGTGCAGGAACCCTCCAAGATTTCTGGTTCTTAAATAATCATTGACATGTCGCACTTAACCCACGACCTCCCGTACACATTTGATATTAATGTTTAAATATAATGATAAGCTGGGTTTTAGGGAATTATCCTGATAATTGTAATAATTATCACATATTTCTGGTGATTTATAAAGGAAACATGTGATTGGAAGCAAATAAATTATTTTCAGTGTGTGGGCCAAAAGGGAAATCTGTTCCCCCCCTGAAAAAATAGTGGAGGAACTGCGTTCCCAAGTGTTCTTGCCTCACTGGATATCTAATTAAATATTTTTAATAACACACTTTAACAAGCAAAAATATCAAGAAGAAGCACATGATATAGACAAGTAAAAGTTAATATTGCTGCGATGGTATATTGTTCATAATTTCAAAATATTACTTTATTTAGGGACAAAAAATTGCCGGTTTCATCCTTTCCTAGGAGATTTTGGTGCAATATTTTATAAAAACACAGACATTGCAATACAGATTTTTCTTAATTGTTTTTAAATCACACGAAAATGTTGATATTCTCTGGCACTGAAGAGCTGAGGCAGGAGGCAACAGCTTTGGCCATACAGATGTTTTACAACTACATCTCCCAGGATGCTTATCCACTTATTAGGATAGCTGAGCCTCATGGGAAATGTAGTTCCAAAACATCTGGTAGGCCTAGGTCGCTGACCTAAAGGGTTATTCAATATATGTATCTAGCAATAAAGCATATAGATTAAACGTATCTGATAGTGAGCAGTAGGCCTGCCCTTTGGGTGGGGGTGAGCAGGGCACACGGCCTGGGTCCCACACTTCGGGGGCTCATGCCCAAGGCCGGCTCATCCATGGGGCCGAATGGTGCAGCGGCTCCAAGTAGCACTTTGCCAGGGGCAGCATTTTGGGCCTCAGCTAGGCACACCACGCATTACTGTAAGTTTTATTGCTGTGGAGCTCTGTGATACGCTCATACACACCACACAGTACTGTGAGTTTTATTCCTGTGGTGTGTATGTGCATATCACAGAGCTCCACAGCAATAAAACTCACAGTAATGTGTTTGTGTATGAGTTTTATTGCTGTGGAACTCTGTGATAAGCTCATACACACAGCACATTACTGTGAGTTTTATTTCTGTAGTAGAACTCTTTGATATGCTCATACACACAGCACATTACTGTGAGTTTTATTTCTGTAGAACTCTGTGATATGCTCATACACACAGCACATTACTGTGAGTTTTATTTCTGTAGAACTCTGTGATATGCTCATACACACAGCACATTACTGTGAGTTTTAGTGCTGTGGAACTCTGTGATATGCTCATACACACCGCACATTACTGTGAGTTTTATTGCTGTGGAACTCTGTGATATGCAGCTCATACACACTGCACATTACTGTGAGTTTTATTGATGTGATACGCTCATACTCGGTGCATGTTCTTTTTTTTGGGGAGGTAGCAGCATTTCATCCTTCGCCCCAGGCAGCAGAGTGTCTTGGGCCAGCCCTGCCCATACCACTGAGAAGGGTCAGGGGTGTCTATTTGGGGGAGGTGGGACGATCAGGCTGGTCATTGTTTGCGTCTGTGTGTGATAAAAGGTGCATTATAGGGAGGTGTGGTGTTGAAAGAATGGCAAAGGGCTCCAACATTTTTTCTTACCTAGGAGTCGGACCCCTCAGATTCTAGAGTTGACCCTGGTGAGCAGCAAAGAAAGAGGAGGAAAATGTGATGCTTCACCAATATACACCGACAGGGTTACTCAGAGAGAGGTGAAAAACAGGAGAATGACTGGAGAAGTGAAAATTCTAGGCCAAAATAGTCAAACCAGAAAAATTCGTCCATTTATCCACTTTCCAAATCGGCTATTTGGTCTAGATTGTTCTCTTCTCATGCCAGTTCTCCTGGTTTTCACCTTTCTCTGAATAACCCTGTGTATCACGAGGACAATCCTCATTGGACACTTCATTTAATTGTTTGGCTAATGTCCCCTAATTTATATTGGTTAATCACACGTTATATCTTTGCTGCTGAGAGTTGACAGTAAAGTTAAACACCATATGAAACTTCAGTTTCTTGTAATGAAATTGCAAAATTTCAGTCAAAATACCTGAATAAATAACTTTGTGACTTTTCTGTTCGTTCAGGTAGATGATTTTTGGTTAAAAACTCGCAATTCCTTTGAAACTCCCCTCCGGTTTATGTTTTTGTGATTAAACAATGCACGGACGCCTAAAATAGACAAAATCCTGTTCTCCGCCACCGCTGTGGTTTACATTCATCTCGTTTTATGTAGTCCACGTCGGCGATTTGGCCAGAGAATGCCTATTCTTGCTCAGAAAAACAGCTGGAATCCTTTCTCTCCTTGTCTGATTTATGTGATAAGCTCCCAGGGGCTACGGCTAATTTTAGCCTGTACAACTAATGATGAGCTTTAATCCCGTACTCAGGGCTTTTCCCTGGAGGAGGGGAACGGGAATCCCAGCTCGAAAGAATAGGGCGATCTCTGCGAACACGTCACCATTCGTACGGTACCGTTGCGCGCAGGATGGAATGGAATAATTGCGCTCAGACGTCAAGTCTGGAAAAAATTTATGTGGGACCTCACCAGAATTTCTGTCCCCAATTATTATCTCACACGTAACACAAACACACACTCAAATCTGATATGTTAAAAAGACGAGACAGAGGAGATATGATAGAAACATTTAAATACGTAAAGGGAATCCACAAGGTAGAGGAAGGGAGTATATTTAAAAGGAAACAAAGTAGCAAAACAAGAGGACATAGTCTTAGATTAGAGGGGCAAAGGTTTAAAAGTAACATCAGGAAGCATTATTTTACTGAGAGGGTGGTGGATACATGGAACAGTCTTCCAGTTGAAGTGGTAGAGGCCAAAACAGTAATTGAATTTAAGCCGGCATGGGATAGGCATAAGGCTATCCTAAACAAAAGATAAATCCAGGTAAAGTATCCATGTAATTGGGCAGACTAGATGGGCCGAGAGGTTCTTATCTGCCGACATTTTTCTATGTTTCTATGTTTCTATGTTTCCATGTTAAGACACATATATATGTGGATTTTAGTGAAAATATAGAATTCCTATATTCACTGGCGTCGTAACGTGGGGGCGGGGGGTGCAGCCCGCACCAGGTGACACCCGCCTTCAGGGTGACACCGTCACCCTAAGGGTGGGTGTCTCACCCTCCGCCGCGTATTCGCTCCCTGCGAGCGTCCGAAGCATGCAGCTTCGGCGCTCGCCTGGAGGAAACACGTCACCAGCCAATCGCGGCTGGTCACGTGGCTCCCCCTGGCGAGCGCCCAAGCTGCGCGCGCCGCTGGACGCTCTGAGGGAGCGAAAAACGCGGCGGAGGTGAGCTGGGGCATATCCATGAGGAGCTGGGGCAGTATCCATGAGGAGCTGGGGCTATATCCATGAGCTGCTGGGTCAAATCCATGAGGTGCTGGGTCAAATCCATGAGCTGCTGGGGCATATCCATGAGCTGCTGGGGCATATCCATGAGCTGCTGGGGCATATCCATGAGCTGCTGGGGCATATCCATGAGGTGCTGGGGCAAATCCATGAGCAGCTGGGGCATATCCATGAGGTGCTGGGGCCATATCCATGAGGTGCTGGGGCATATCCATGAGGTGCTGGGGCCATATCCATGAGCTGCTGGGGCATATCCATGAGCTGCTGGGGCAGTATCCATCTGGTGCTGGGGCATTATCCATGAGGTGCTGGGGCAAATCCATGAGGTGCTGGGGCAAATCCATGAGGTGCTGGGGCAAATCCATGAGCTGCTGGCCCTGGGGCAGTATCCATGAGGTGCTGGGGCAAATCCATGAGGTGCTGGGGCAAATCCATGAGGTGCTGGGGCATATCCATGAGGTGCTGGGGCATATCCATGAGCTGGGGCAATATCCATGAGCTGGGGCATATCCATCTGGTGCTGGGGCATTATCCATGAGGTGCTGGGGCAAATCCATGAGGTGCTGGGGCAGTATCCATCTGGTGCTGGGGCATTATCCATGAGGTGCCGGGGCATATCCATGAGGTGCCGGGGCATATCCATGAGGTGCTGGGGCATATCCATGAGCTGCTGGGGCAGTATCCATGAGCTGCTGGGGCATATCCATGAGCTTCTGGGGCATATCCATGAGCTGCTGGGGCATATCCATGAGCTGCTGGGGCAAATCCATGAGGTGCTGGGGCATATCCATGAGCTGCTGGCGCATTATCCATGAGGTGCTGGGGCAGTATCCATGAGGTGCTGGGGCAAATCCATGAGGTGCTGGGGCATATCCATGAGCTGCTGGGGCAAATCCATGAGGTGCTGGGGCAAATCCATGCGGTGCTGGGGCATATCCATGAGGTGCTGGGGCAGTATCCATGAGCTGCTGGGGCAAATCCATGAGGTGCTGGGGCATATCCATGAGGTGCTGGGGCATATCTATGAGCTGGGTGCATATCCATGAGCTGGGGCAATATCCATGTGCTGGGGCAGTATATCCATGTGCTGGGGCATATCCATGAGCTGGGGCATATCCATGAGCTGGGGCAAAATACATGAGAGCAGCTGGGGCAGTATATCCATGAGAGGAGCTGGGGCAGTATATCCATGAGAGGAGCTGGGGCAATATATCCATGAGAGCTGCTGGGGCAATATCCATGAGAGGAGCTGGGGCAATATCCATGAGAGGAGCTGGGGCAATATCCATGTGTGCTGGGGGGCAGTATCCATGAGAGCTGGGGCAATATCCATGTGTGAGCTGGTCTGGGGCAATATATCCATGTGTGAGCTGGTCTGGGGCAATATATCCATGTGTGAGCTGAGGCGCAATATATCCATATGTGAGCTGAGGCGCAATATATCCATATGTGAGCTGGGGCAATATATATCCATGGGTGAGCTGCTGGGGGCAATATAAAACTGTGAACTGGGGCAATATATCCATATGTAAGCTGGGGCAATATATATCCATGGGTGAGCTGCTGGGGGCAATATATATCCAGAGCTGCTGAGGGCAAAATATCCAGAGCTGCTGGGGGCAATATATATCAATGTGTGCTTTCACTGCCTTCGAACAGGCAACGTACTTGCTGGCAGCTGGCAAAAATGTGTGTGAGCATATGAGAGAGCTCCACAGCAATAAACCTCACAGTAATGTGCGCCGTGTGTATGAGCATTCAGTGTTATATGGGAGTACTGATTTAGGAGTAAGAGTAGTTAAAAAAAAATCTGTAAAACCCTGGGGGGGGGGGGGGTGACACCATAAGCTACCGCACCGGGTGACACCAACCTTAGTGACGCCACTGCCTATATTTATTGTGACTTAACCGAGAAACAGATAATTGATTCACCTTAATGAAAGCTTTCTAGTGTATGGGACCAATGGGAACTGAGTTCCCTTTGCAAAAACAGAGCAGGAACTCCGTTCCCATACGTTCTATCTCAACCTGACCCCTGATTACAAACATAGAAACATAGAAAAATGTCGGCAGATAAGAACCTTTCGGCCCAACTAGTCTGCCCAATTACATGGATACTTTACCTGGATTTATCTTTTGTTTAGGATAGCCTTATGGCTGGCTATCCCATGCTTGCTTAAATTCAATTACTGGTTTGGCCTCTACCACTTCAACTGGAAGATTGTTCCATGTATCCACCACCCTCTCAGTAAAATAATGCTTCCTGATGTTACTTTTAAACCTTTGCCCCTCTAATCTAAGACTATGTCCTCTTGTTTTGCTACTTTGTTTCCTTTTAAATATACTCCCTTCCTCTACCTTGTGGATTCCCTTTACGTATTTAAATGTTTCTATCATATCTCCTCTGTCTCGTCTTTTTTCCAAGCTATACATGATTACTCTATGTTTAAATGTTCCTTCAGCACGTGCAGAATGCTATATCAACTAAAATATAAAGTGTAACCCTTTAAGGCAGGGATCTCAAACTCTGGCCCTCTCGGATTGTTGCCGAACTACAACCCCCATGATTCTCTGGCCATACGTAGCATTTCAAAGAATTCTGGGAACTGTAGGCCATTAATATCTGGCGGGGGGGGAGTTTGACACCCCTGCTTTAAATTACATAAAATCCGGAAATACTAAAATCTCGATGGCTTAAAAAATTCAGTTTTTCTGGGTCTTCCGGATTTTTGAATTTGCGCGACTGCAAAACCATTTGCGCAGAACGTCGTATTATGACGTTCGCGCAAATGATGCGCGTTAGCGTCCAGCGCGAATGACACTGCGTGAACCCAGCGCGAGCGCAAGTGCGTGCGCACATCCTATACTTAACATTATGAGCGCAACTGCGTTAAGCGGATGGTATTAAAATCGATGCGCAACTTCCTACGAAGGGACGTTTGCGCGCATAATTTTAACTTTTTTGAAAACCTGGTGGTAACTGCAAATCTGAACGTTCTGGCCGGAACAAAATACACCAGCATGAATAAAAAAAAATACAGCACAGTACAGTTACACATTCTACACATACCCAGACATTAAAATTTAATAATTTGTCAAAATATTTTTTTGCTGCAGCACAGATACGCAGATTGACTTTGACAGACGCAACAACCGAAACCTAGAAAATGGTGGTTCTTAATTCCGATTGGCTGAATCCCGTGAAAAAACAGTCTGCCCGCTGATTCCTGCAAGCAACGTTCATATGCGCCCGGCTTTGCGCGTCGGATTTGCGCACGGGAAAACTTGAAGGCTGAAAAAATGCGCTCGAATCGTAATATCGCGTTAATTTTCATGCGATAACGCATTTTGCGGTGCGCAAAAAACTTGCGCTGCGCGAGCGCATTTGCACGAAGAATGTAATAGGGGCCATAGAATTTGAAAGACTGTATTGTATTTACCATGCGTTAGAAACCCCGTGGGACACTTCTTGAATCCATGTTTTGATAAATCTAGGTTTCTGATGAGCAAAATAGTGATATAATAAACTTAGGAAAGCGTCCCTCACGATTTGTACTCAAATCTTTTCCCACTTGCAGGGCGTACCGTGCCTTGTCGCCAGGGCCGGTGCTAGACTATATTGCGCCCTAGGCAAGACCAGCTACCTGCGTCCCACCCCCAGAAAAGATTGTCAACTGTTGAAATGTGGGGGAACACACACACTGTGTGCACGGGGGGGGGAGTTGACACACTGTGCATGGGGACCCACACTGCGGGGGGGGACACACACATCTTTCTTCTGTGCCTTTTTCTTTTGCCTCTTTCTTTCCTCTGCCTCTTTCTTTCCACTGCCTCTTTCTTTTCTTTCCTCTGCCTTTCCTTCCTCTGCCTCTTTCTTTTCTTTCCTCTGCCTCTTCTTTCTTTTCTTTCCTCTGCCTTTCCTTCCTTTTTCTTTTCTCTGCCTCTTTCTTTTCTTTCCTCTGCCGCTTTTTTTCTTTCCTCTGCCGCTTTCTTTTCTTTCCTTTCATCTACATCTTTTTTTCCCTTTTTTTACTCTGTGCCTCTTTTTTTCGTGCTTTTCTTTTTCCTTTCTTTCTTCTGTGCCTTTCTTTCATTTGCCTCTTGTGGCGCCGCACATCATCTGGTGGCGCCTGCACATCACCATAAGACGCCCACCTTCTGCGTCGCTAGCGAGGGTCCGCTTTGCAAGCTGCCACCGCTGGCTACACAAGCAAACAATGAGGAAGGGGGTACAATCAAGGAACCTGGGTTGGGGCTGTCTGCGCCCCTAGGTGTCAGGGTGCTCTAGGCGGTTGCCTAGTTTGCCTAGTGGAAGCACCGGCCCTGCTTGTCGCCGCTTGGGGCGAAAAGGCCAGCGCGGCACCTATAATCTGCCGGCGACCATAACCAAAACGATCACTGATGTGTTGTCCCGTGCATTCGCGGCGCGGACATCCCCCATGCATACGAACGGATGTCACTGCACATGCACAGTGCTTCAAGTGCCCAAGCGCCAAAAAGACACTCTATACCCCTGCTAGTGGGAAAAGATTGATGTGCTGCCCAGGGTGGTTGACCTTCTGGCCTCCCCTTTGGTACTGCCCACCCGCACCAAGCTTCCGAAAAGATAGCTGTTATAATGTGTATTAGAAATAAAGAATATTATTTAGATTGAGAGGAGAAAGATAATGTATATCCAGGCCCGAGCAGGAGCAATGCGTGAACCTTTTGATGGCTACAAATCTGTGATTTGTCCTAGGAACAAGTGGAATACATCTTCCTCATCATTTTTACTGTGGAAAGCTTCCTGAAGATCATCGCCTACGGGTTGGTCATGCATCCGAGTGCCTACATTAGAAATGGATGGAACTTGCTCGACTTTGTCATCGTGGTTATTGGGTAAGAACTAAATGTGCAGTGGCGTAGCGTGGGGGGCCTCAGAGGCGGCCGCCCCGGGCGCAATTTTCTTAGGGGGAGGTGCAAAATTTCCAAAAAAATTTGAACCATTAATATTTTCCAGCAGGGATCTGCACGGTGTCCTCCACGCCGGCGTGACTTAGCACTCAGCATTAGGGATGAGCCGAACACCCCCGAGTTCGGTTCGCATTCGAACTCGAACTTTTCAGAAGTTCGAATTCAAACTCGAACTCAATACAAGTCAATGGGACTCAAAATTCGATTTTTAGAGTGCCCTCCAAGAGGGCATGTATGCTAGATATTTGCCATAAAAGGTGTATGGGGGTCCGGGTAGTGCCCTGGGGGACAGGAAACAAGGACAAAATGTAAAAAAAAAAAAAGTTTTTAAAAGAGACAGTGAGTTTTCCATGAAATAAAGTTTAAAATAAGACTTTTTAACCCCTTCACTACTGACGACGTGTGGGCTCAGTTATTCCCGCTGTATGCTGAGGAGGACGTGTCCCATACGTCATCAGCTTTGCGGGACCCCCGGCGGAGATACTCACCTCTCTGTCCGGGGTCCCGTGGCGTTCTGACTTCAGCGTCCTCAGACGCTGAAGTCAAGCTCCTCCCGACGTAAATGACATCATCGCGCCATGCGCGATGACGTCATTTCCAGGCGAACCCCTGGCAATGCCGGGAGATCGCCTGGAAGGGAGGGGGGGGATTCGTTCGGATCTCTCTCCCTCCAGATCGGGAGGTCCCACAAAAAAAAGCCAGGCACCGCTTAAAAGGAGAGAGTCTCCCCTTTTAAGCAGTGCCTGGCTTTAACCCCTTAGGCACCGGGTCGTACTTCGGCGCCTTGCGGTGCCGAAGTGCGGCCTAGCTCCGGTGGGGGCCGCCATCTTGGATGGCGGCACCACCCCCGGGTCCCCCTCACTGCCTGACATCCTCACGCATAGCGTGATGATGTCAGATAGCCGGGGAACCCCTAGCTGCCCGGAATCCCCTGGTGGAGATAGGGGGTTCATTTGAACCGATATCTCCAGGCAGCTAGGGGGTCATGGAGGGTGTCAATCGAAAGGCCTGAGCATGGCCTTTCGAATGATACCCAACATGACCAGGTATAAAGTAAAAAAAAAAAAAACTGTATTTTGTTTTGTGTGTTATTTTTATTAATGCAGCAATATTGTTCACATTTCAATTATAATGTGAACAATGATGCTGCACTAATGATTTTTTTCTATGGGGTGCGTTTGCTATAAATCACGTAATTTTCACGGTTCCCGGATGCCACCACGCAGTCCTTAAAGCCCAACACTCCACAGAGCCCAAAAGCTACAAACAGGGTAGCCGTAGAAGAATCCCTAACTGTCTGGTCCTTAGAATTGGCCAGGTATACTAGCTAGACAGAAAGGGTTAATCAAAGACAATGTCATAATACAAAACCAGGTCAGCAACACGGGGGTAGTCAGATGAGCCAGAATCAGGAATACAGAGTACAGCATAGTCAAATGGAATAGCCGGGTCGATATCAGTGCAGAAGCGTAGTACAAGAAAATAGTCTAGGGCAACGGAAGGCAGAATAGTCAGAAAACAAGCAGAGGTCAATAACAGGTTAAATCACGAGAGAATTCAGGTACAAGGAGCTCAGGTATGGATAACCACGATCTGGCACTGCTTAGTAGGAACTGTTGGTTTTTAAAAGACCTTCACCAGACCGCACCCCCTTTCAAGCCGCACCTCATGCAGCCACCTCCCTGCCTGTTTCAATTTAAACCGGGTGTTGGTGAGCGAGCAGCATCAGACATGCTGCCCTCAAGCACACCGGAAAGGCTGGAAGCCCCCAACATTACAGTAATTCCCCCCACAAAATGTCACAAGTCCCCATTTATAATTTTTGTACAAGCGCACCCCATAGAAAACATAACCGCAAACGCTCATGTGCTAAAATGTGAAAAAAAAAACACTTTACACACTGCAGATGATTAAAAATTAAATTTTTATTGCATTTTTTGTCATAATATACAGCCAGGACATGTATAAAATGATATATTATGATATATTATGAATCTGCGGAGTCTGCCGGAAAGAACGATATCTAATATGTCTGGGTTATTTAATAAAATGTGGCTTCAAATCGCGTTTAAACATGATGAGCGAAAGCGGTAAAAATTAGCTGAGCACACAGCAGTGAAATGCAGCATATTAGAGGAAGATTTAGTAGAGAAATTAACACTTCTCAGAAGCAGACACCACACCCTCAGTATAGTCTACATATATATAATGTATCAAATTCATTAGACCAGACTAAAAACACCTGTTGTTTACCGTTTGAGAACACAGGTCACACGTATTATTATTATTATTATTATATTATTATTATTATTATTATTATTATTATTCTTTATTTATAAAGCGCCAGCATATTCCGCAGCGCTGTACAATAAGCACAGTATAGACAGGGTTACAATACATTGAACAACATTTGACAAACAGTACAGGAGGAGATGAGGGCCCTATTCCCGTAGGAACTCACAATCTGGAGGGTTGGGGTTGGAAACAGGAGGAGAGGACTGTAAGGTGAGAGTGATTGATGGTTGCGTCAGTGAGTTGGGGGTCGGCTTCCCTAAATAGGAATGTTTTAAGGGAGCGTTTGAAGGAAGAGAAGTTAGGGGAAAGTCTGACAGTACGAGGGAGAGCGTTCCAGAGAGTGGGGGCTGCGCGTGAGAAATCCTGCAGTCTATCATGGGAAGAGGTGATGCGGGGAGAAGCTAGGCGCAGGTCACTGTTTGACCTTAGGGAGCGGGCTGGGGTGTATTTGGTGATTAGTGAGGACAGGTAGTGGGGAGCTGAGTTAGTGAGGGTTTTGTAGGTAAGGATAAGGATTTTGAACTTAATTCTGCAGTGGATGGGGAGCCAGTGAAGGGACTCGCAGAGGGGAGCGGCAGAGACAGAGCGGCGGGTGAGGTGAATTAGCCTGGCGGAGGCGTTCAGGATGGATTGTAGGGGGGAGAGGCGGGACAGAGGGAGGCCAGATAAGAGATTATTGCAATAGTCGAGTCGGGAGATTACCAGGGCGTGTATGAGTTGTTTTGTGGTGACAGCGGTAAGAAATGGCCAAATTCTGGAAATATTACGCAGTTGGTATCGGCAGGAGGAGGAAAGAGACTTGATGTGGGGGAACGTACACATTAGTTTTTAATTCAATATCTAATAAACCGTTGCTTATAATAATCTACAGTAAAGAGTCTCTTTATTTCTAGATTTTTTTGTATTTTTTAAGCATTTTTTATACATTTTTCAAAATTATTTTTTTTTGCGAACTCTCACCGAACACGCCAAAATGTTCGAAGTTCGCGAACTTGCGAACGGCCAAAGTTCGAATCGAACGCCGAACTGATCGAACCGAACAGCTCATCCCTACTCAACATGCAGAAGGGATGACCGGGACAGAAAACTGACTGGGGGTACTTGTATAGAGAGAGAGTGACTGGGGATACTGGGAGAAAGTGGGGGTACTTGGAGAGAGAAAGAGTGAGAGAGTGACTGAGGGGTACTGGGAGAGAGAGACACGACTATCCATGACACTCAATTGTTATTGTCGGACAGAGCCAACGCTGACGCAATATCACATTTCTTTTGCTGTTGGAATGATGATTGTCTAGAGCTGGGGTGGTCTTCAAACTTGGCTATCCAGATGTTTCCCATGATACTCGGTAACCCATTAGGTCAACAAAGCCTTGTGGGAAATGTAGTTCCAAAAGACTTGGAGGGCCCGGTACGCATCGCCGACAGGTGCTGTCGTGAGCTGCAGATTGCAGCCCACCCGGCAGCCAACGCGAGGCGCACTTCATTGGCTGCAGGGGTACGCCCTGCGTCTTCAAAGCCCTCCCGCCGCCAGAACGGCATAGCATGTCCTGGGGCAGCAAAGGGTTAAGCATTTGTCTAGAATTTCTGCCCTCATTATATACACCTGGAGCAAACACCTGATCTGATTATAGAAAGTTCCTAGTTTCTCTCTTAAGTGAGATTACCTCTCTTTGGTTCTCTTTAGTCCCTCACTAACATTTTTGTCTAGTTTTTATTTTAAAAAAAATTAGTTGACTAACAGGGTTATTCAGAGAGAGCCGATCTGGCCCCGAAATGTCACCGACCAGGGAGTTTGCCCTTACGGTGACATTTCGGAGCCATTCGACTATTCAGAGAGCAGGTAGTTCGCCAAATTTTGGCGAACTGCCAGCTGGTACAGTGCCTGTTCGACGGCAGTGAAACCCCCCACAGAGAAGCAATGGTTAGTCTATTCAAACACCGAACAGCAGAGAAAAGGTGTCGAACTGCCCTGCTGTTCGGTGGTTTTATTCATCAGGTTTATTCAGGCGAATCCCATAGGCTTCAATGTTAAAAATATTCCTGTTTTTATTCAATATCTAATAAACCGCTTATTCTTTTAATCTGCAGCAAAAAGTCTCTTTTTTTTTAGGATGTTTTAAGCATTTTTCGTGATTTTATTCGGGAAAACATTTTCCTGTTTTTTTATAAAGTTTTTCCTTTCTTCTGTAACAGACCTTTTTATTATTATTATTATTCATAGGACCTTATATGTTAATTTCAGACATTTTTACTCGCGAGTTTTTTTGCAAATAGCGTTTCAATTTTGACACTTTCAGGCTGGCGTCTGACGAACACAGGATTATCGTCCGTGTTGGCGCACAGTCTAACGTCCGTCGTAGCATAGAATCATGATCAATGGAGACCCACACACGAAGTACGTGCGCACCTGAACTGCACACGCACAACGCACGTGGCAAACGGACACAAGTTAGGCAAGAACGGAAAACCGCTAACACGGACACGCAGAGTGCGCCACGTCCGCATAGCGTTCTGTGTGAGTGATGACACGAAGTGCCAAGTTTTTGAATTTTTCATATTCATTTTGTTTCCCATAATTCCCTTTTTTTTTCTACGTCCGTCAAGAAAAACGGATCGTGTGGTGTCTACAGTATCTTCCGTCAATACGTCTGGCCGTTATGCACACACGCAGAGTGCGCTCAGACTGCGTTCATCTGACCCTAGCCTCAATCGTATTGTTTTTTTTTTACTCTTCCGGTGACTTGTCAGCTTTCTTCTGCGGCTGCTCGGTGCTGTGCTCGGTGGCTCGTCGGCTGCGTTTGGCAGCCCTTCAGCAGGTTTTCGGCGGATGTCCGGCGAGTTGGCGGCGGTGGGCAGCGGGTTTGCGGCGGCATTCAGCGGCCGATTCCCTGCACTTCGATGACCCTGCAGTGAAAGCAGAAATCACCGCAGGGTGTGGAAATTTGATTCCCCGAAGTGCGGGGAACGACATTATTAGTCGATGAAATTAACACTGCATGTAAGTAACTGAAAATGGACAGAGGGACTCCAGCGTTGGAACACAAAGAGGTCAAAACGACAACACATAGGTATAATAAAGTTGGCTTTAATTAACAAAGGGTAAATAGCCTGGTCACTTTCAGATCAGTTGCCTTCGTCATTTTTTCCACAGATGGATGGGTGGGCGCACAGGGGCTCGGGAATGTTTGCAATCACTGGTTTAGACCTTGATTAATGGCAGGAGTTACCATATGGTCAACAAAATGACTATGACTGGAGCAAATTGGAGATGTGGGCAGGCAATCAGTGCAGGATAAAGCGTAAAAGGACTGGCAGCCCTACATGTGGTATATGTAAACAGATAGCAACTACACTGGAGAGAAAGCGCATTATATGGCGCTTTTCAAACCCTCTGAGTAATACAGAGTCAGCCAGCAGGTGCAATAGAGAATATAACATCGTCATCTGTTCTGGTAACATTTATGTGCCGTCGGCATAAAAGTAGCCATACCTAATTTTCAAATACAAGGTGCCATATGTTATCCCACATTGCTATTATGTAATTACAGAAATAAACGCACCTGCTTTGTTAGAACACAAAGTCACCGAAAGGCTTGTGTGCAGAATGAACGCAGTGCGCGACTGTGGTGTGTGGTGATTGACATGGCAGCTTTTAAAAACAGAGTTTCCCTTTTTTTGCCCTTAAATAATTGGACAAATGCTGCTGACAGCCTCTGCCCAATTATTACTATTTTTTTTCTTCTTTTTTTCGGGTGATTTTATTCACTTTTAGTCCCTCGCTGTGTGCAGGTCCTCCTCTTCAGCTCAGGGACTTATATATAGTATATATATATTTTATATTTGTGTTCGGGGCCCCATGCCGTAGCACTACCCCCTGAACTAAGTTGGTTGAAACGTGCCTGAACCGACGAATCAATAGGCTTGAAAAAGAGGGCCAAACAGGGAGTATTGTTAAGGTAGGAATGTGTACCATAAAGGGATGGGTGGGAGGGCCACCTCAATCTGCTTTGTGGTTCGGTGCGTGCCCGGCACATATAAGACCCTCAAGGCGCCTCTCACAACTTTAGGCATGATGGCCTCTCTATATATAATAGAGTAGGGTTCAAAATTTAAATTTCTAAGGTACTAGCCTGGCTGATAAGTTGCACACTACTTCTGATCAAAAGTGGTCATTGACAAATTCCACAATTGCGAAGGGCCAAATTTTCAGCCTTGCTTAAATGATCACTCTACCTAGGTGAGCGGGCAAGTGGAAATTTTGAGCCCTGTAATAGAGGACAATTACCCTTTTTTATAAAGCAGCATCATATTCCATAGCGATGTATAATGGGTAGGATAAAACAAAAAAAAATCAGCATACATGTTTGACACGTGGAGAACAATAGGAAAAGAGGACCCTGCTCAAGTGAGCTAACAATCTGAGTGGAGAGAGCCAGAGGTGACATACTGAGATGAGGGTAGCTTGCAGAGTGTGGAAAGAGATGGGATGAATGGGGGCTGTGTGGGAGATGGATCAGGAAAGGCTACAATGTATGGGGTTTTTGGAATGAGATGCTAGGCCTCTCTGAAATAATGTGTGTTAAAAAACGTCTCGAGAGAATGGAGGCAAGGGAACAGTTGAATGTTACATGGCTGGGAGTCCCATAGACAGGGGGCGGCTCAGGAAAGGTCTTGAAGGTGAGAGTTGGGAGTGTGGGTACAGGGAGATGCTAATATCAGATACTTGGCATAGAATTTTAACCGGGATGGAACAGAAGAGAGGAGATGTAGACAGGGGCACAGTTATGGAGCACTTTGTACGTTAGCACCAGTATATTGAATTGGATTCTGAAGGAAACAGGGAGTCAATGTAAAGACTGACAAAGGGGTGAGGTGGGAGAGGTATGAGGTGTGAGAGGTACAGAATTTGATGTGTGATAAGTAGGGGATGTGAGAGTATGGGATGTGAGGTGAGAGAGGTAAGGGATGTCATGTGAGGTATGAGAGGTAAGGGATGTGAGGTGTGATAAGTAGGGGATGTGAGATGTAAGAGGTACGGGATGTGATGTGTGAGAGGTACAGGATGTGATGTGTGATAGGTAAAGAATGTGATGTGTGAGAGGTAAAGGATGTGATGTGTGAGAAGTAAGGGATGTGCATTGTGAGTGGTAAGGGATGCGCGGTGTGAGTGGTAAGGGATGTGAGGTGTGAGAGGTACGAGATGTGATGTATGAGAAGTAGGGGATGTAAAATCTGAGAGTACTGGATGTGTGGTGTGAGAGGTACGGGATGTGTGGTGTGTGAGGTACGAGATGTGAGGTACGGGATGTGTGGTGTGAGAGGTACGGGATGTGTGGTGTGAGAGGTACAGGATGAGAGGTGTGACAGGTACAGGATGTGAGGTGTAAGAAGTAGGGGATGTGAAAAGTGAGAGTATGGGAGTGAGGTGTGAGAGGTATTGAATGTGAGGTGTGAGAGCTATAGAATGAGAGGTATGGGATGCAAGGTGTGAGTGGTACAGGGTATGAGGTGTGGGAGGTACAGGATGTAAGGTGTGAGAGGTATGGGATATGAAGTATTAGAGGTATGGCATGTAAAGTGTGAGAGGTACGGGATACGAAGTATTAGAGGTATGGTATGTAAGGTGTGAGAGGTACAGGATACAAAGTATTAGAGGTATGGGATGTAAGGTCTGAGAGGTACGGAATATGAAGTAGTAGAGGTATGGGATGTAAGGTGTGAGAGGTACGGGATACGAAGTATTAGAGGTATGGGATGTAAGGTGTGAGAGGTACGAGATAAGAAGTATTAGAGGTATGGGATGTAAGGTGTGAGAGGTACGGGATATGAAGTATTAGAGGTATGGGATGTAAGGTGCGAGAGGTACAGAATGTGAGGTATGAGAGGTGTATGATGTGAATTAAATGAGTCTGACAGAGTCGTTCACTACAGATGGTTGAGGGATAATCTGGTGGTAGTTAAGGCCAAAGACAAGAAAGTTGCAGTATCCAAGTGGGAGACAATAAGAGCCTGGATGAGCATTTAGTAAAAATATGGGTTAAGAAAAGTGAGTTTCGGTTTATTATTAGACATGCAGTAGGCATTTCATCATTCTCACCCAATACACCTGGATTACTGTTACTGTTTTGGCCCGTTCTTGTTTATAGACTCTGACATGTGACCCGTTGTTTGCCTTGCAGACTTTTCAGCGTAATTTTGGAGCAGTTTTCTCACAAGCAAGGGGACGCTCACCACATGAGCGGGAAGCCTGGAGGGTTTGACGTGAAGGCTCTGCGGGCGTTTCGTGTATTGAGACCTCTCAGGCTTGTATCGGGGGTTCCGAGTAAGCATTGAAATATATATATGTATATCATTTATTAGCCCACATCTCTGACTCTGATTCTGCTTATCTTATTTTGCATGCAGTGTGCTAAATTCCTGGTGATCCATAAAGGGGGTAAAAATTATTCCTTGATTCGTCTAGCACTTGCTCTGCACTTCTACCTGGACCTCTACCTAGAGCAAACCATACTAATTGCTCCCGCAGTAATGCCTAAGAGTGCTCTGACAACCCCCAAATGCCACAGCCCACCGGGAAGTTTCCCGGTACCCCGTTGGACCCTTATTTTGGTTTGGCAAGGACTGGGGACCCCTGGAGTCACAGGGCCCCTAAACATATCATTCATGGGCTATCAGAGTTGCGCACACGTGCACAGGTCTGACCCGTCACTGCCTCTCTCAGATCGCTTGCTACAGCGGGCAGTCTCAGAGAAGGTGACGTCGCTGCACTCTGTGCATGCTGACGTCACTAGTGACAGATCTGGTGACCGGCAGTTGGGAAAATCAAAAATCCTGGCTGATGGTGACGCTTGGTGGTGGTGGAGGAAACTCATCCACTTCACCCAGTGATATCTCCAGGACGGGGCAGCAGGGGAGGAAGAGACTCTACACATCCTGACCACTTTAAAACAATAAAGTGGTCAGGATGAGTAGAGTGCCACTTTAACACTCTGGCAGTTACAGGTCACACACAGCATTTTAAGGTCGTTATCTCCTAACCCTATTCTCACATATCAACTAACACCCCATTCCACCCCCAAACAGTAGTCTAATGCAGAAAAAACCCTAAATCATAGCCCCCCCAATGTTTCCCTTCTTTTAGGGTGATGATTTAAATACTGCAATTTTTTAACAGGTTTACACATTGTATTAAATTCCATCATGAAAGCCATGGTTCCTCTGCTGCACATCGCTCTGCTAGTCCTGTTTGTTATCATTATCTATGCAATTATTGGTCTGGAGCTCTTCATTGGTCGGATGCACAAGACCTGCTTCTTCATCGGGTCAGGTATGTTCAATGGTCTGTTGTGTGTACCTGCTCTCACAGTGCTGTTTTTCCATTTGACGATGGAAGTTGTGTTTTAAACAGCAAAAGTGGTTTTGTTTGCCTTCTTTTGGATCAACAGCAGCCATAGGGTTGTGTGGAAGCTTGAACGCGATGGACATTGTTTTTTTTCCAGCCTATATTACTATAAGGTCTGCACTGGCAATGAAGGGGTGCTGCAGTGAAGCAGCGATTATTTTTTTTTCCCTTTAAGGGAGTAACCCGGTGCGCAGAGACACAGACCACAGCAATAGATATAGGGTAAAGCGACAGTGTATTATACCAGAAAGGGAAGACAACGAGTTAATGGGATGTTAGATATAAGTATAAGTAGTGCAGGGCAGAATACAAGTAGCGCACATCAGTGCTGGCTGCTATGGACACAGGCAGACAGTATGGGGTCTCAGGGAACACAGGTGGAGAGCAGGTGGTCTTGTGGAAAACAAGCAGACAGTAGGTGGTCTTGTGGAACACAAGCAGACAGCAGGAGGTCTCATGGAACACATGCAGACAGCAGGAGGTCGATATCGGACCTGATTCCTGGCTGGAGAGACTTTACTGTCGACTGAGCATGGGGAAGAAGTTGAAAACACTTCCACAGCGCAGGTTGGTGGACACCAGACAGGCGGACATTAGAGATTCACTGAATTATAGACGCTCTGCAACAGTTATACCCCCCTCTTCCCTCCTGCCCATGGGGTATGACTCCTCTGAGGAGGAAGACTGCTCCTGGCACAACGGACGGGGGCCCGATTGGCCCGCCGAGACGTCCCGGGACAAGAATCCAATGACTATGAGTGCCGCTGCACGCAAGAGAGCGCAGAAAAAGAGGAAAAAGGCCTTGGCAGCGGAGTTACCTGAGGCCACAGCTACGGAGCCCTCCGCAGGTGGCTCAGAGGCTGATACGCTAATGTCGGATGCAGAGGACCTGACACGACGGACGGACGGCCCGCAACAAGAGGGAGCCCTACAACCGCAGCGGATATCGGATACCCCAAGGGAGACTGGCTCTCTATTGGGTGCAGCAACGCCTCCAAGCTCTGCCGGGACCCCTGCGGCTGCCCCAGATGACATGCGCCCCACTACGATGCAGGACTATAGAAACTTCATAGCGGAGATCAAATCAATATGGCTGACCGAATTATCTAATGTGCGCTCTGAGGTAAAGGAGGTGCGCTCACAGATGGTGGCGGATCAGGCTCAGAATGTGGAGTTGGCAGAAGAACAGACGGTATTGTCGGCACAGGTGACTGCTCTCAGGTCTCAGGTGGAGGTTTTGACACGCTCAGTGGAGGCTCTGGAGTCCCGGCACCGTCGGCGTACTGTCCGTGTCCGGGGAGTTCCCGAGTCGGTTACTCCAGCGGACTTACTCTCGTACACTAATAGTCTAGCACGCCAGGTTTTGGAGGATCCGCCTGACACCCCGGAGGTGTTTAGCATGGTCTACCGCATTCGCAAGGCTGCTGAGGCCCCACGGGATGCCCCGAGAGATGTGATCGCGGTCACAGCAGATGTGGCAGCCAAAACACGGATCATGACAGCGCCGGGGGCGCGAGCTGATGTCCTATTCGATGGAGTAACCCTGAAATTATTTCACGACCTGCCCTTCGCAACGCTGATGGCGCGCCGCAGATATCGCGAGGTAACAACTTTCCTCAGGCATAAAGGGGTCCGGTACCGCTGGGTCCAGCCGGCTCATTAGTGGTTACCCATAACAAAATGTCGTATGTAATCTCGGACCCGGCCGAGGCCTGGCCTGTTTTACTGGGGGCGGGTTTTGCGCCGGATGGTGCGCTCGTCTCCCGGGCTGAGAACTTAGGTGATGGGAATATCTGACTTGTTTGCACAACACCTTTATGAGAAGCCGCCTCTTTCAATGCGTTCTTTTTAGTTCATGGTTTTGCATTTTGACTCATGTTTCGTTGTTTATCTGATGTCTTTTGCTGCTCGGAAAGTTATAGGAAGACCCCCTCTTTCTCTGTTGTTTTTTAATTTTTATTTTTTATATAGTTTGAGGAGCTATTTAGATGGATTCGGGGATTGTGTTGTGAGCCCCTTTGATAACCCCCCCCCTCCCTCATTGCCTGTATTGCTGTATGGGATTTTGGAAGTGTCTTATGCTCCCCTTTTCCCTTTAGGTTTCAGGCCTTTTCTCCCCCCCCCCCTTATGATGGCATTGCCTTTGGCGCCTGCAGATGTTTCAATACGTCTCTTTATTTTTTATTTCTTATCTATATAATGCTTTACGACAGTTGATATCACAGCCCTGTGTGGCTGCTTTCTTGTTGGTCGACATGTGGCCCTATTTGAAATTTCTAAATAAAGAATTTTAAAAAAAAATAAAAAAAAATAAAAAAAAAAAAAAAAGACAGCAGGAGGTCTCGTGGAACACATGCAGACAGCAGGGGGTCTCGTGGAACACAGTAGGACAGGATACGGGAAGCAGGCTTGGGAACTGGACACTGGCTTCGGGATACAGTACTTGGCTCAGTAGGTACTAGAGACTAGACGAGACAGGAATCTAGCACAGTGGGTATTGGAGACAGGATGTAGTTCTGTGGGTAATGGAGACAGAATATAGCACAATGGGTACAGGAGACAGGATGTAGCACAGTGGGTACTGGAGACAGGATGTAGCACAGTGGGTACTGGAGACAGGATGTAGTTCAGTGGGTACTGGAGACGTGATGTAGTACAGTGGGTACTGGAGACATGATTTAGCACAGTGGATACTGGAGACAGGATGTAGCACAGTGGGTACTGGAGACCGGATGTAGCACAGAGGGTACTGGAGACAGGATGTAGTTCAGTGGGTACTGGAGATGGGATTTAGTTCAGTGGGTACTGGAGACGGGATGTAGTTTAGTGGGTACTGGAGACATGATTTAGCACAGTGGGTACTGGAGACAGGATGTAGCACAGTGGGTACTCTAGACTGGATGTAGCACAGTGGGTACTGGAGACAGGATGTAGTTCAGTGGGTACTGGAGACAGGATGTAGCACAGTGGGTACTGGAGACAGGATGTAGCACAGTGGGTACTGGAGACAGGATGTAGTTCAGTGGGTACTGGAGACGTGATGTAGTACAGTGGGTACTGGAGACATGATTTAGCACAGTGGATACTGGAGACAGGATGTAGCACAGTGGGTACTGGAGACCGGATGTAGCACAGAGGGTACTGGAGACAGGATGTAGTTCAGTGGGTACTGGAGATGGGATTTAGTTCAGTGGGTACTGGAGACATGATTTAGCACAGTGGGTACTGGAGACAGGATGTAGTTCAGTGGGTACTGGAGACATGATTTAGCACAGTGGATACTGGAGACAGGATGTAGCACAGTGGGTACTGGAGGCAGGATGTAGTTCAGTGGGTACTGGCGACAGGATGTAGTTCAGTGGGTACTGGAGATGGGATGTAGTTCAGTGGGTACTGGAGACATGATGTAGCACAGTGGGTAATGGAGACAGGATGTAGCACAGTGGGTACTGAAGACAGGATGTAGCACAGTAGGTACTGGAGACCGGATGTAGTTCAGTGGGTACTGGAGATGGGATGTAGTTCAGTGGGTACTGGAGATGGGATGTAGTTCAGTGGGTACTGGAGAAAGGATGTAGTTCAGTGGGTACTGGAGATGGGATGTAGTTCAGTGGGTACTAGAGACATGATTTAGCACAGTGGGTACTGGAGACAGGATGTAGCACAGTGGGTACTGGAGACAGGATGTAGCACAGTGGGTACTGGAGACAGGATGTAGTTCAGTGGGTACTGGAGACGTGATGTAGTTCAGTGGGTACTGGTGACATGATTTAGCACAGTGGATACTGGAGACAGGATGTAGCACAGTGGGTACTGGAGACAGGATGTAGCACAGTGGGTACTGAAGACAGGATGTAGCACAGTGGGTACTGGAGACCGGATGTAGTTCAGTGGGTACTGGAGACGGGATGTAGTTCAGTGGGTACTGGAGACATGATTTAGCACAGTGGGTACTGGAGACAGGATGTAGTTCAGTGGGTACTGGAGACATGATTTAGCACAGTGGATACTGGAGACAGGATGTAGCACAGTGGGTACTGGAGACAGGATGTAGCACAGTGGGTACTGAAGACAGGATGTAGCACAGTGGGTACTGGAGACCGGATGTAGTTCAGTGGGTACTGGAGACGGGATGTAGTTCAGTGGGTACTGGAGACGGGATGTAGTTCAGTGGGTACTGGAGACATGATTTAGCACAGTGGGTACTGGAGACAGGATGTAGTTCAGTGGGTACTGGAGACATGATTTAGCACAGTGGATACTGGAGACAGGATGTAGCACAGTGGGTACTGGAGACAGGATGTAACACAGTGGGTACTGGAGACAGGATGTAGTTCAGTGGGTACTGGAGACAGGATATAGCACAGTGGGTACTGGAGACAGGATGTAGCACAGTGGGTACTGGAGACAGGATGTAGCACAGTGGGTACTGGAGACAGGATGTAGTTCAGTGGGTACTGGAGACGGGATGTAGTTCAGTGGGTACTGGAGACATGATTTAGCACAGTGGGTACTGGAGACAGGAGGTAGCACAGTGGGTACTGGAGACAGGATGTAGCACAGTGGGTACTGGAGACGGGATGTAGTTCAGTGGGTACTGGAGACATGATTTAGCACAGTGGGTACTGGAGACAGGATGTAGCACATTGGGTACTGGAAACAGAATTTGCCACAGCAAGTGCTGGAGACAGGACTTGGCTCATTGGGTACCGGAGATGGGACTTGGCACATCGGTTATCCGAGACTTGTCACAAAGGGTATTGCAGGCAGGACTTGCCACAGCGAGTGCTGGAGTCAGGACTTGGCTCATTGGATACTAGAGACAAGACTAGTCACAAAGGCTACTGGAGACAGGACTTGCCAGAGTAGGTACTGGAGACAGGACTTGGCACGGTGGGCACTGGAGACAGGGCATGATATGCTCATAGCTGGTAAGAGGGAAGAGGAGCCAGATCCAACTCAAGCAAGGGTCACAGTGGAATATGGAAAAATGAGATCTGGCACAGGGGAAGGGTAAGGCCACTCTAAATAGGGAGGCGAGAATGGGTGTCAGCTGGAGGTGGTATTCCGGGTCAGGCCTACAGACAGCACTACATGGGGGGATGAAGGCCAATGAGGAACTGATAGGTATGAGGAAGGGACGAATCACAAAGGTGTGCTTCAGATCCAGGAAACTGTGACCATTACTATGTAACTATGTAAACTATACTACACAAAAATCAATGCTATTATTGGGTTAATCTGGTCGCCGTCCAATTAACTGGTCCCGCACCATCTACTTTCTGTCTCTTTTCTGCATGCCAGATATAGTATCAGAGGAAGAACCCGCTCCTTGTGCTTTCTCCGGACATGGAAGACAGTGTCACATGAACAACACAGAGTGCAGGGGCAAATGGGAAGGACCCAACGGGGGGATTACCAATTTCGATAATTTCTTCTTCGCCATGTTGACCGTATTCCAGTGTATCACCATGGAGGGATGGACGGACGTCTTGTACTGGGTGTGTAGCACTAAAGTAACACCACTTACACCATTTTTATTGATTTTATATGTGGCATGGCAACTGGAGACGAACAGTGGGTTGGTGCTCTATGGAGAGAGTAGAGTGACAAAAGAAAGGACACAAGGGTATAGACAAATACGTGGAAGAAAGGAATGCATGGACACAAAATAAGAAAGAGAAGGGGAGAAGGCGGGGAGATAGAGGATAGATCCAAGGGTTGTAGGACAATATTACAACAGCGCTGTGGAATATGCTGGCGCTTTATAATAAAGATTAATAATAATAATTACATGCTGTAGAAGCATGATGACAGATGTAGAAGATCTAAACACCAGTAAAGAGGGAATATGATCAAAGGAGACTGAAGTTGAAAGCAGATATGGCAGCGAGGTGTGGCAAGTAAAAAATAGGGATGTGCATGGTTGAAAAATTTGTTTTGTTTAGTTTTGTTTCGTTATGTTTTTAAATAATTTCGTTTTCGGAATTTCGTAACTAATTTCGTTTCATGTTTCATTTTGGATCGATATGAATTTTTTGAATCGATTTGAAATTTTGAATCGATTCGGATTTCATATATCAATTCGATAGTTGATATCAATTCGAATTTTGGATCAATAAATAAAACCCTGATTAATCAAATTTTGCTGTTAAAAGAAAAGCTAGGGTTAAATTTTAAGCTGTGTCACAGATTTAGTATTTGAGTCAATATAATTTGTTTCATAAAGTCCTTTGCTGACTATTACTTGTATTTTAAGTTAAGATCAATTCGATAATTGATATCAATTTGATAGTTCATTTAAAATTTGATTGTTGATATCAATTTGATAATTCATTTCAAATTCGATAGCTGATATGTGTTTGATAATTCATTTCAAATTCGATAGTTGATAACAGTTATTCAAATTTTTCTTTTATGATGACAGTGTAAAACGAAATAAATTCGTTATATACCGTTTCGAATTCGTATCGTATCGATTCGTTATTCGGAAGTACTTCTGAACTACGAATTATCAAATTTCGTTAGAAATTCCGAATTTTTCCAAAACGAATGCACATCTCTAGTAAAAAACATGAAATGCAGTAGAGTGAACAAAGGATAAAGTCCAAGAGAAGAATGGCAAATGTAAGTACAGTGGACAGAGGAAAAAGTACAGCTCAAGGACACTGTACTAACGACAGATATAGGGGAAACAGGATACAAAGAGCTGAAGAAGGTTGTGGTTAGGTATAGGGGAGGTAGGTAAAGACAAAACGTGCAGACCCTGTTAAAGAACTACAGAATAAAAAGTATTAAAAAGACATATCTCATATATACTTATTGCAAATGTCATTGTCAACCCTTAGTTTTATGAGTACACAATGGTCCCTCTTACCGATAAAAGGGAATTGGTAAGGGTAACAATTGTGTACTACAAGGGTTTGGTAACTAAACTGATTTTAGTTAATCCTGTAAAATGTTAGTCAAGGCACATGATTTAAGGTACTAAGTATAAGCATAGCCCTCCGACTGATTCACGTAATGTGTATCAAGTAAAATTTTGTGTTAAAATCCATGTTGCTCAATCATTCACTTGCCATTAAATTCTGTGTTTCAGATGCAGGATGCAATGGGATACGAACTTCCATGGGTTTACTTTGTCAGCCTGGTTATTTTTGGATCGTTCTTCGTCTTGAACCTTGTGTTGGGTGTTTTGAGTGGGTGAGTTTATGAACCGTCATATGGTCATATCAATGTGTTGTCACAACCTCATGGAACGTTTACCCGTGAGGGTACTTGCGGTTAACAGTACAGCTCAGGTGTTTGTGTCCCATCGTTCCCATGCTGTACAGACACCTTATATTCTAAATAACATCTCACATAAAGGCCGCTTAATTAAGTATACCTATACAACTCAATAGATAATATCATGCAGATGTGGTCAAGAGGGTCCGTTGTTGTTCAATGAAAATATCAAGGCACTCGATCACCTCCTTCAAGCTAACATTAGCATCAGCGTTAGCTTAAAGGAGGTCATAGCGTGCGCCCACATCACCTACGAATCGCTAGCGGGTTAAAAAAAATGTTCACGCTCCTTAATTTGCAATTCATAGCGTGTGTTTACTGTACTTTGCGCTCACTATAACTAACATGGGGAGCGCAAAGTGAAGGCACGGATTAACTAGCGTTAGGATCACTTGGTCCTAAGAGCTGGCCCTAACGAAAATGTTACCACCAGCTCAGAGGTGCAGGTAATGGATTGCGCTGCTGCAGAATCCGTTGCCTGCCACTTAAACCTCCCCCAAAAATCACATACTCACCCCTCTTCCCACTGCAAGAATGGCAGCCAGATCCACTGGAACAGAGAGAAACTGGGTAAAGAAAATCCCCTGTCTCCCTCAGCGATCACTCCGCTGGCCAGCAGGATCTCGCAAGAGGCGAGATCCTGCCAGTCATGTGACCCGGCAGCACTATCCTCCATGGAATCCTATGGATGCCATGGAGAGGATGCTGGGGACGGCGCTGTAGCGCTGCCACCAGCATCAGCGAGTCTAGCGACCACTAAGGGGCAGGCTGCCGGACTCGGCGCCTACCCCGCGATCTGCTGGGGAAACCGGGACGCAAAGGGGAAGTTAGTGAAAGCTAATTTTTCCCCTTTGCGTCCCGGTTTTAGAGAGGGCAACATGATAGTGCCCCAAATGGGGAAGAAATGAGACCTTCGTAATGTTGACGTCGGATTGAGACTTGATGGCACATTTGGTGGTTTTGGTATCTCAGATGAAAGGATTAGAATTTTGTACAAATCCATGGATCTATCCCGTCCTGCTCTTTATCAGATGGTGGTGGTGTAATGGTGAAGAGACGAATCATTTGAGACACAAAGGCAGCTTAACACCTCATTTAGATGCTACTGCTAAACAGTCACATCTGATTGTGGCCACAGTCTTCTCCTATTCTAAATAGGATCCTAAGTCATGTCCATGCCACACAGTCATCTCCAGCTGGTGCCATAAACAATATGACAATGAGTCCTATAGCCTCCACAGGCACCAGAAAATGTTGGGTTGGGATGGGATAGGATGGAATGGGTAATTAGCAGTAGAAAAGCCTAAATCCATGCCATGATGTATCTTTGCTGTTGGCAAAAGGACACCCTACCCAGTATCAGAAAAGTGTGAATCATCCTACAGAAGGTTTTTTTTGTATTTCTGTTTCCTGAGTTATCTTTCTCAAAGCTCAAAGTTTTGAAAATTAAACTTCAATCTCAAGGTTTTACCCATCAACCAGTCTTATTAATTTTCAGCTCATTGACAAGGAACCAAAACAATAACAACCATTTAGGGTTCCAAAACATTGCTCAAGACATTTCCTGTTTATTCTGTATATTTTCAATATTCTATCTCCCCTTCAGTGAGTTTTCTAAAGAGAGAGAAAAAGCCAAAGCCAGAGGAGACTTCCAGAAGATGAGGGAGAAACAACAAATGGAAGAAGACCTGAAGGGTTACCTGGACTGGATCACACAGGCCGAGGATATTGAGCCAGATCGGGAAGATGGAGAAGACAGACATAACCGTGAGTATCGAAGTAAGAACACGTACAACTTACTAAAGGAGATGTTTTTTGTTTGCAACGTCACTAGAGGTTCATCCAGAATTCCACATTTTTAGAGAGGAGTCAATCAAATTACAATGAGACCTAATATGATGAAAGAGACATAAGCCTTTGGATCCTAAAATAAATTGGTATTATATTTTGTTATTATTTTATACTGCTTTAGATAAAGTGATATAGATCTACACTTTTGGACTCATTTACATCCAAGAATAGCAATAGTGTGTCCATTTTTCCTTATGTTGGATTACCAGTAGTAAAATATATTACTTATTTTTGACAATACAGCAGTATAAATGTTTTATACCAAGATCAATTAACTAATTTAGGGTTATTGGTTGGTATTAGCAGTGGACAATGCGCTTCCTTCTGGTTAGGCAAATTCTTTATGTTTTCTAGATGTAATACAAGTCCGCCGTGCTCTTCATGCCTCAAAAAGAACACATAACAGAGGCACAACCTTGGTGCAGCCAATATAACTCAATTGAGTTTTAAATATATCAAATGCAAACTCACGTTTTGAGGTGTCACCCCTCGGACACCTGACGTATGGGCAACCGGCAAATGTTAAGAGGTACCGGTTCCTCTCTCCAGTGGAAGGTGCTAGCGGCGAGTTCTTGCTCCAAATTACCAGCAGGACAAAATAAGGAATTAAAAACAAATTTATTAAATAAAATGGTTAATAACACTCCTGATACGCGTTTTGCGAGCAAATCTCGCGAAATGCGTATCAGAAGTGTTATTTACCATTGCCTAACCAGAAGGAAGCGCATTGTCCACTGCTAATACCAAACAATTTGTCTATTTGGTGGTTAGGGGCATGCTGCTATGCAGAGAGACTTTTTACTGCTGATTTTGTATATATGGCCTGCTTTAAAATCTGACACAACTAGTCCACTGTAATATCGCATTTGTCCACCAAAGTGCCGCCAGATACACACTTATCAGATTTTAATTTAGGGTTATATTTTCTGAGCAGGTGTAAATTTAACCAAAGTCCTCACAACCTTACCAATGCCATTAAAATCTATGGAATCCATGGAGAGTATTGCTTGATTTTGCATTAAATTTCTTTTTAAACACACACATAAACTATCCAATACCATTTCACCTGATCAAAAAACAACTACAACAGTTACTAAACCTGACCAACCAGTAGCAGTTGGTGAAATTTTAAGATGGTGGGGTTGTACAAATCGACTCCATGCGTATCTCTATAAAGTCTTTCTTCTACCTTACATCAGTATATATTAATTCAAAAGGCAAGTGCTTTATAAATCAGAATATAGACCTATGGCTTATCTAAACTAGCATGTGTTCAAAGGGCATCATAAAATGTACTATGATTTAAAAATTAATGAGCTATCCAATACACAATCTGTACTTTTATTTCCATCATCTGTGCTGTGCCACTGCCTACAATTCCACCAGTTATGCTAGTTTACCAACTTATCTTTCTTTTATCTCTAATGCTTTGTGTGTAATTCTGTTTGTTGCATCGGTGGCAGCCCTATAAGAAAAGGCAATATGCCTGCCTCTCTTTTTGGACATGCCTCCTCTCCTGCCCCAATGCAAAGTAAATGGGTGACCTCACAAATCCCTTCTTAGAACAAAGTGAGCATGCCTAAATTGACCTCCTATGGGACAGTTTCCATAAATGTCCCAAGATCTTGAAATGCTCAGTTTCCCTCAAAATCTTATCCAAAATGCCATCAGTCAGGGATGGTGAGAAATTCCAGGCCTTAAATTATTTTAAAAAAAAAGGCTTTTCTACATTTTTAACCCTTTACTAATTTTAAAAGTCTCCATTTAACACCTGTTTCTAATTAAAGGACAAATGGAAAAGTAGTTTTCAGGTTTCCTCTGTTGATCCCTGTTGAGATCAATGTGGACTAAACTCCCAAATCCTGGTTAACATAATGTGAACACATCTCCTGATGTGACAAAATATTCAGAACCAGGAAGACACATTGGAAAGTGATGATGATTTGCATGATGAGCAGTAAACTCCAACCCAGCTTTTTTCCCTTAAAATTAAAAAGTAAAATTCCTCCAATGGAATTGATATTTTAATTGTAGAGTTTGAGTATTAGGTAAACAAACATTTTTGGAAAATAATGTTGAATTACAGTTACTCAAGATTACTAAATGTAACTTGAATAATTGTAGTTTTTAGAGCTTTACATAATGTTTCTGGACACTTTTCCTTCTTAGAGATCTGCCGGCTACCTCCTGTCCAGTGGTACCATGGAGGCTCCAATCAATTTGAGTTTCTATGAGTTTAGGGGAATTCTCTGCAGGTCTTTAATGAGAGGCTAGACTAACTACAAATGGCTCAAGTTCTTCTATGTCTGTGTCTGTTTAATGCCTCTTGTGGATTGTTACTTTTACTCATTTCACATGAAGATGTGTCACATTCTGTGTCACATTGTGTTACGTGTGTGAATTATCTATGTTTATCCCATGCATTGCATCCACCTGTTTCTCACTTGCAGTCGTCCATCTGTCTCTTACTTACAGGCGTCAGTCTGGCTGATCTGACTAGCAGGAGGAAGGGGAGGCTTCAGTGGTTCATGCATCCTAACCATTCCTCCGAGACCCACAGTAACTCTCTTCCTTGTGTGCCCATGTGATGTGTGGTCTTGTTGCATTGTGACTACTAGCACTTCCCAGATTATTGGGTCTGCTGCCCATATGTCCCTGTAATAGCATTGTGTGCTTTACTGTGCTGTAATGGTGCTCGTGACTAGTGTTAGATACAGTTACGACTTTGTGGATGTTGCCAAAATGAGAACATAGCCTTACAGAAGTCACTAGACCTGGCTAGTGGCTAGTATTTGACCATGTAGTTGAAAACTCTCTGAGTCTCTCCTAAGAAACAAATGTATTCAATAGACATGGGCATTCGATTTCGAATGAATCTCAATTTGTCCGAATTTTGGGCGATCGTTCGATTTGTCTGAAGCATGCAAGTTCATGTTGGTGGTGCCACTGCAAGAACATTTGCAGGTGGTATGCATCAAATGGAAATGCTCCCAGCCCTCATGCCCTCCATCCATGGTTAGCAGTTGAGAGGATAAATGCCATGGTTAGCAGGTGAGCAGGTGAGTGGTTAAGTTATAGTATAGTATAGTGTGACCACCTCCGATTTATCTTTTAACCCACCGACCATGGGTGGGAGGTATGGATGGTGGGAGGTATGGATGGGAGTCCTCTGTATATTTTTTGCCTCCTTCCTACAGACCAGGGGATGGGAATCTGTACCAGGTGGGGTGTCAAACAGCCCATCCCTAAGATTTAACCCTCAACCATTGACCACTTTTCAGCGACTGCCTTCCTGGCTGTGAGAAGAGGCGGTTCTGGGGTGTCAAAAGATTAGATAACAGCTTGGCGAAAAGATAAACCCATGGGTTCAGGTGGATCTCTGTCTGGAAAACATGGCCCAGGAAGGCTCCCACCTCTTCCCTGTAGCGGATGATTTTGGGGCAGTTCCACCACATGTGGGCCTATGTACCACGACCCCCTCACATTCTCCAGCACAGATCAGGGAGGGAGGGGTCAACTCGATGTAATAGAGCCGGGGAGGTGTACGGTACCACCTCATTAGTGTCTTTATAGCCTGCTCTTTTTGATTTTTTAATTAATTTACTGGAACGGATTGCTGAGGGAAAGGGGGCCCCGATCAGAGGTTCAGTAAGAAGCTCCAAGAATTCTGTTGGCAACCCTGTGTGCTTATATTGGGGACAGCACTGGCAGCACAAAGCCATGGTATGCCCCTTTTCATGATAGAACGTCAACGTATGAGACATGAATGTGAGCATAGAGACCAATCCACATCTGAACTTGACAAAGAAGGTGGTTTAATGAAGGAATCAAAATCTCTTCAGTGCACCACGGATACCTAAAGAGATGTGATTTAGGCAGGTAAATCGCAACGTGTGTCCATAGCTGTAAATAATGCATTTCTCTCCATTTTACCATTTTTTCTCCAGCCAGCCTTCCTGCCAGCGAGACCACTTCACTCAACACAGAGAACATAGACGAGGAGCACACAAACTGCTGCTCGCTGTGCATGTGAGTACTCGTAGTAAGTGTAAAGTAGTTTTTGTTGCAGATCTCAAATGAACTGAATACATGGAAAATATTGAGAGATTCAGGAAACATACCTCCTCTTATGTTGAGCACATCCCTTCACAACAAGTGCTGGAAGTGGCCGCTGTTGTCTGTTAGGCATGCGTTGATGTAGCACTGTTTCTGCTAACATGTCTCAATATTACATCATCAATGTTTTGGATCTCATCCCTAATGTTATCTACTAAGGCCTCAATTGTGTTTTGGTGCACTCATTCCATCGAATAGCCCCAAAAAATAAGTTTGGGCTGGTAAGATCGGGAAACTGTGGTGGCCACGTATTCTTGGAAATAACACGGTCCTCAAAAAAGCTTTTGATTGCCACCATTGCTTCGCGTGATGTGTGGCATGTAGAGCCATCTTGCTGCAAGTGACTCTGTGCCAGTTCCACATCATTAAACCATTCTGCTCTGTAAGAATGCTGTACTCATAGCCGTGCTGTTGTCATGGCTGTGCTGCCACCTAGTGACCTCTTCCAGCGCATGCTGTGATGGGATGTGCTCAACATAAGAGGAGGTACGTTTCCTGAAACCCTCATTAATTTCCTTTCATTTGCTTTCGATCTCTAATGAAAATGTTGAGCTCGGGTCTATATCAACCACCCGGTACTATCTGCAGATTTACCATCTCCGCATGTATCATAAGTGCTTATAATGTGTACTATTACCACCTACAATATTTTGTTGCGCACTAAGGTGAGTATTACTACCAACTACCAAGACACTCTGCTGCTCCCTGTACATGTGAGTATTATGGACACACAGTGGGCTCTATTCCATAGTTGGTGCTAATGTAGCATCTCGATATGTACTCGTTGGCGGTTGGCGCTAGGAGAAGTAAGTTTATCATCTGACATCGATATTCTAATCCTGACGCTAAACTGGGGTGAAATCAGTCCTATGGACTCCAGAAGGTGATACACGCGGCGGCGCGTAAGCGCTTACCTCAGTTTTCTGGGGCGAGTTGCTCAGCTAACACCTGCCCCGGAATGCCGCACTAACACGGGGACACTACGCGAAAATCTGCAGGCTACAGGATGTGAGGTAGATGAGACTGGCAGAGGTGTTCATTACAGACAGTAGAGGGATAATCTGGGATCGTTTAAGGCCAATGAGAAGAGGGTTACAGTAGTCAAGGTGGGAGCTAATAAATGCTATGATGAGCAGTTAGTAGAGTCCTGGGTCAGAAAGGGACAAATGCTGCAATGTTTTCAGTCAAAAGTGAAATCTAAGTGGCAATCAAAATAAACTTTATCCTCCCAGATAGGGAAAGTCAAACGACTGCAGGCAAACATTCAGAGGTGAAACATCACCTGCCATCATATGAATCTGGACTGTCGAAGTTTATTGTCATTGCGGCCACGATTCTTTCCATTGTGCGCGGCAAAACTAAGCAACAGAAAGTAATGAATAAGCCTTAATCTAAACGTGAGCATCTTTTAACATTAGTGACTTTTTTGTCACCTAATTTCTATCCATGTCCACAAGGTGGCGACATAGTGATTGTAAACCCCACAGTATTTAGGTGCCCATGAATACACCTGGCTTTTATCAATCACACCATGAATTTTACTAGCACCTCGTCTCCTGACTCTTTCTTACCTAACGCTGTTTATTTCCATAGGAGCAAAATTTGCCAAACTGGATGTTGGTGAGTATTATGTGATTCTATTATGTAGAAGCACTTTGCACACAGTACACACACACGCATATATATATAGAGAGAGAGAGTGTGATAGTTTTTTTAAACCTATGGGAGATCATTTACAGCAGGGATCTCATACTCCAGCCCACCAGTTGTTGATGGCCTACAATTCCTTGAATGCTTTGAATGCATTACTTGACCAAAGAATCATGGGTATTGTAGTTCAGAAACATCTGTGGGATCTGAGCTTAAGATCCCTGATTTGCAGATTATTAAACAGATTGTGCTCCGGGGGGTGACGATGGTTGTTTCATGATTTAAGGCTCACATACTGACACTCTGCAAAATGTCACCGCTGCCTACATACAAACACATACTACTCTAACCCAATCCTTCATTCAAACATACAGACACACCACACTCCATACATATACACCTTTGCATGCTTGTTTATACTGACGTTCCACACAAATATACTCCTACATTCACATGACCCCATCCAGGAAACTATGTGAGCCTTTGCGCAATTCCAATTTATCGGGCTGAATCCTGACATTTTTTCATAACAAGAGGGACCTCTTATTTAAGGGTTTCCCTAAGGCAGTGATGGTGAACCCTGGCACTCCAGAGCTTTCTGATCCACATGTCCCATCATGGACAGTCTTTATAAGAGTGACTAAGCAACATGGTAGGTGTAGTTCTGAAACATCTGGGATGACAAGGTTCACCATCACTGATCTAAGGCATCACTCAGTAACTCATAAGTCGCCTCTACTGGTGGCACCAATGGAATATCATGCGTGGTCAAACATCTCCAATTCCTCCGTGGACTTAACATGTTCTGCTCTGTATACACTCTGTAAATGTGTATATATATATATATATATGCTTGGCGTATTGGGGATTAGAATTACAGATCCGTCTTGCTAATATTTTTATATGCAAGTATATGTGTGAGGTACCAGAAAACCAGTCAGAAGGGTCTGGTCTACTCTAATCTTCACCAATTGTATAGAATGGAAGCATATCCTTCCAGTGGATCATCTCTAAGCACGAGTGATAGAAGTGAATACACATTACAAGCGATTAGGGGTCAGGCATGACCAGCATACCATTAACAGTATCCTGTTCTCCATTCATAGTCGCCGCATAAAGCGCTGGAATCGGGCCTTCAGGCGGAAATGCCGTCTGGCCGTAAAATCTGTCACCTTCTACTGGATGGTCCTAATCCTGGTCTTCCTCAACACCCTGACTATAGCCTCAGAACATTACCGGCAACCTGAATGGTTAACTCAGATACAAGGTGAGGGAAATACACACAGAGGAGAGACACGGCCCCGGAGGATGATCAGACACTCACACATTTGGTCGTACCACCATCATTACTATATTACGGCCCATAGAAATGGCCTCATTAAAGAAGTCGTCTCACAATCGCCTCTTATCTTGCCAGAGGTAAATTAGACATGTTGATCCCTACAAGCTGTAAGTACTCGTTACTCTGATATGCCTATGATTTTTTTTCCTACCTACCGATCCCTTACTCGTTCTCCCTAGATTGTTTATGTTATATGTATGGGACTTGGTCCTTTGATGATGAGCAGTTGGCACCTTAGCTCTCTGCTCTGCATCATTATATTATGGTTACACTCAGAATTCCAAAATTGGATACTTTTTTGTAACAACCGACCGATACAACTAAAGCAGTGCTTCTCAACTCTGGTCCTTAGGTCCTCCTAAAGGGCCAGGTTTGCAGGATACCTGAAGCACAGCACAGGTGATATCATTTGCTGCTCAGTGATTGCAGGATTCATTCTACATTTCCCCAAGAGAATCCTTAAAACCTGGCCTGTTAGAGGGACATGAAGACCAGGGTTGGGAAACCACTGATCTAAAGAATTTATTCTACCAATGACTAAAGGGCCAAAGCTGGAAACCCCCACCATCCCATTGATAAAACCCTAAACCTTTTTGTCCCCGTTTAGGTTACGCCAACAAAGTGCTGCTGTCGCTATTTACCCTGGAAATGCTGCTCAAGTTGTACAGTCTGGGTTTCCATGCTTACTTTCTGTCTTTTTTCAACCGTTTCGACTGCTTTGTGGTGTGTGGAGGGATTCTGGAGACCGTCCTTGTGGAGTTCCACATCATGTCCCCTCTGGGGATTTCCGTCCTGCGCTGTGTGCGCCTCTTGAGGATATTTAAGGTGACGAGGTGAGTTCTGCCATGTTGGCATTTATTGGGTTTTCTGGGTGTGTGATAAAACAAGAGTATAACATACAGTTGTGTTCAAAATTATTCAACCCCCACTGAAATTGAGTGTTTTGGCCAGTTTGACATTGATTTTGATCATTCAGTCATCTTGCTTACAATTAAATCAAAGAGGCACGTGTAGGTCAGACAAATATAACATAACATTTATAATGAAATAACCACAAATGTCTTTTCTGTGCTCACATCATTATCAGTTTTATTCAACCCCCAAGTGACATTCAATCTTAGTACTTAGTACAACATCCTTTTACAGTTATAACAGCTTTTAAACATGAAGCATAGCTTGACACAAGTGTCTTGCAGCGATCTACGGGTATCTTTGCCCATTCGACATGGGCAAAAGCCTCCAGTTCAGTCACATTCTTAGGCTTGCGCACTGCAACTGCTTTCTTTAAGTCCCACCAGAGGTTCTCAATCGGATTTAAGTCAGGTGACTGCGATGGCCACTCCAAAATGTTCCAGCCTTTAATCTGCAACCATGCTCTAGTGGACTTGGAGGTATGCTTGGGATCATTGTCCTGTTGAAAGGTCCAACGTATCCCAAGCCTCAGGTTTGTGACGGACTGCATCACATTGTCATCCAATATCTTCTGGTACTGAAGAGAATTCATGGAACCTTGCACACGCTGAAGCTTCCCTGTACCTGCAGAAGCAAAACAGCCCCAAAGCATGATTGTCCCCCCGCCATGCTTCACAGTAGGCAAGGTGTTCTTTTCTTCATAGGCCTTGTTCTTCCTCCTCCAAACATAGCGTTGATCCATGGGCCCAAACAGTTCTAATTTTGTTTCATCAGTCCACAGAACACTATCCCAAAACTTCTGTGGTTTGTCCACATGACTTTTGGCATACTGCAGTCGACTCTTCTTATTCTTTGGAGACAGCAAGGGGGTGCGCCTGGGAGTTCTGGCATGGAGGCCTTCATTACGCAGTGTGCGCCGTATTGTCTGAGCTGAAACTTCAGTACCCACATCTGACAAATCTTTTCTCAGTTCCTCAGCAGTCACATGGGGACTTTTCTTCACTCTACGCTTCAGGTAGCACACAGCAGTCGAAGTCAGCATCTTCTTTCTGCCACGACCAGGTAGCTTTTCAACAGTGCCCTTTGCTTTGAATTTGCGAATGATGCTTCCTATGGTCTCTCTTGGTATGTTTAACATCTTTGCAATCTTCTTATAGCCATTGCCCTTCCTGTGAAGAGTAATCACCTCTTCTCTTGTCTTCCTGGACCATTCTCTTGACTTCACCATGTTTGTAACCACACCAGTAAATGTCTAGAAGGAGCTGAGTATCACAGTCATTTTAAAGCTGCCTAATTGGTGCTTATTATGCTTTATTGCTGCTCCGTTGACATCCACAGGTGTTTTCAATACCTGATTGAAAACACTTGAATGAACCTCTGTTCTTCAGAGTGGTAGTCTTTAAGGGGTTGAATAATTGTGTCAATGAAGAATTCACAAAAGAAACATTTACTACTGTATTACAAAACCAATTGATGTCATTTTAGTTGCATATGGTTCTTTAAAAAGTCCTTGTAGGATTTCATTCTGAATACAATTACAAATGTACACTAAATTCCCTAAAACCCTTTACAGCATTGGGGGTTGAATAATTTTGAACACAACGGTATATCGGGGATCTCAAACTCTGCCCCCGCCCCCAGATGTTTATAAAATCCCTTCATTCTTATCTCTGGCCACCTATCGCTTTCAGGGAATTCTGGGAATTGTAGGCAATCAGCATCTTGGAGGGCAGAGTTTGAGATCCCTATAGAGCAGTTGGCCTGAGATGTGTCATTGATACAATAGTCATTGGATGGCAATATACAATTCAAGAGATCCCCGGTAATGATGTCTGATGGGAAACTCTTGATTTCTCTTGTCATCTGTTGGTTGTGTATCTGTGTTATAGTCTACACAAGGCTAACCTGCATATGTGTGCATCCTCATATGTTGTAGCATATATCTCTTGCAGGTACCCTTGGTATAGTATATTTGCATCGTCGGGCAGTATGAGTCCTGTTCACTCCGATTCAACATGTCTTCTTGATGTCACTTTGTAGAAATGTGTGCAGATCGGATAAATGGTACATGGAAATGGTCTTTTCAACCAGAGATGTCAAACACTGGCCCCATCAGATGTTGATGGCCTACAACACCCAAACGTCTTTGAATGCAACAGATGGCCAAAGAATCATGGGAGTTGTAGCTCAGCCACATCTGGAGGGCCGGAGATGGAAATCCCCAACCGAAACCTTTTCACCAAAACCTTTTTAGACCTTTCTGAATCAACTCAGGAGTTCTTCAAGAGTCCTGGCCGGGATGTCATTGTATTTTTGGCTTTAGCGTCCATCAAAGACCTTAATAAAGACTCTGTAAATGGCTCGCATGTAGGGAAACAAAATTTGTACTTTTTTTCTTGCCAGCAGCGGTCATCAGCAGGGAGTAATAAAATATACCAAAAGCAAGAACCGACAAGGCACATGAGGAGGCCACTATTCAAATTACATTTATTTTATAAAATCACTTCAAGTTATTGTGACAGGGTGACTAGGGTCAGGGTGATAGATCTCCAGCTTATCAGCAGGCGGATGGAAAAAGCCCTTTTACCCTTAATATAGGGTTAATTCCCAACTGCCTGCTAATTTAGACTGCTCAGCCCTATGTAATGTGCTGTGGTTCTCCCTGTGTGGGTGTGAATGTTGTTATTGGACTGAAACCAGCACCGAGAGCGCGCAAATAGGAGCTGGGATTAACAAGGAAGGAAAAACTGTTTTGTTTTGCTTCATTGTTGGGCCAGTATCCAGTTTAGGCCGGGGTCAGACGAGCGCACTATGTGCGCCCATACTGACGTGCCTCCCGGCGTCCGTCGCAGCGTTGTGACGCTTCAAGGGGGCCAACCACACGCTGTAGCGCTCGCACTAGTTGTGCGTGCTGCAGACGTTCTGAAAGCCTCCCCGTCAAAGCACTACGACGCACGTTCGACGGGGCTGCAAAGCGCGATCCTCCATAGGAGGATCTAGCCTTGCAGCGCTGAGCGCACTAACTGCACTCAGTGAGGTGGCCAGACGGGCGCCAGAGTGGAAGGAAAGTCCACTCTCACGGACGTTCCTTCTGTTCTGAAAAACACTCGTCTGACCCCGGCCTTAGCTGGTCAGTACTGACAGAAAGAAAAATTCTCAAGTTCAGTTAGTCTCCTGGAGAGGAGTAGGTTTTAGTTTGTGGGTTTTATTACTATATATTTTTTGTGAGCTAAGAGAAGATGTAACCTGGAGGTGTTTTTGTCGCTGAAAATAAACACTATCAAAAAACTATTTCTGCAGCAGCTATATCACAGCAAATGAATAAACGTTTAACTACTATGGTGGGGTATACATTAAAGTTACCTATATGTATGGACACAATGACGAGAATGGCCATAAAAAACAGATTAAATGCCTTCGAGAAAGGACATGGATAGTACCAACAAACACACATTGAGGTATAATATGAAAGTATTCAGCTGTCTGCATTGCCTGAAGCTTGGAAAGAATCGGAAAACCTAACATTACGTCTGTGAAATGGGTTTATATACTATATACCACCTCTGTAAGGTGGTTTAAACCAGGGCTGTCAGACTCCGACCCCCACATGTTTATGGCCCACAATTCCCAGAATTCATTGAATACATTAGATAGCTAGAGAATCATTGGAGTTTCAGGTCAGCAACATTTGGGGGGGCTGGGATTTGACACCCCTGGTTGAACAGTACATTTCTATGGGATGTTCACATGAAGGCGCTCTAAGGCACGATTAATGAGGAGCCATATATCCATCCTCATATGCTCTGTTATCTTGTTTTAGTCCATTGACATGAAGGGACACTTTGTCCAGTGATGGCTACAAGATGTCATTACCTGTAACCTCTTCCTTCTTCATTTGCTCTGCAGACACTGGGCATCCTTAAGTAATCTGGTGGCTTCCTTATTGAATTCCATGAAGTCCATCGCCTCCCTGCTTCTGCTCCTTTTCCTCTTCATCATCATCTTCTCCTTGCTTGGCATGCAGCTTTTTGGTGGAAAATTCAACTTCGACGAGACCCAGACCAAGAGAAGCACCTTTGACACCTTCCCCCAGGCCCTGCTCACGGTATTCCAGGTGAAAACCATTGATTCTTAAAGGGCCACTAGCACCAAAAAAATGAAATGTCCTTATTGTGTTTATTTGATGTTGCTGATCTCTTACATGTGTTTTGTTTTTCTCTTGTACGTTTTAGTTAAGAAAATATTTGACTCTATAGGGGTTATTCAAAGAGAGTCGAACTGGGCCGGAAATTACATCGAACAGGGAATTTCCCCATACGGTGCAATTTGGTGGCCATTCGGTTATTCAAAAGTTGGCAATTCGCCAAATATTGGCGATTTGCCAGGGAAATACGGTGCCTGTTCGAAAGCAGTGAAATCCCCATAGAGAAGCAATGGTTAATCTATTCAGAGAACATCGAACAGCAGAGAAATGTATGTGAAATGTCCTGCTGTTCTGTGGTTTCATTCGACAGCTTTAACCTCCCTGGGGTTAAATTTCTGTGCCGAAAATGGTAACCCCGAGCCACATTTGGGCTGTTACATACCTGTCCCTGCGTTCCCTCAATGTCCTCCCGCAGTCACTTCCGTCCGATTGCAGTGTCCTGCTTCCGGGTTCCAGTTGTGGGTACCACCAGGGAGTGAAGGTGAATCCCATAAGTTTCAATGTTAAAAATATTCCCATTTTTATTCAATATCTAATAAATTGTTTATTCTTTTTTTCTCTGCAGCAAAAAGTCTCTTTATTTATTTTTCAGGATTTTTTTCGACGAAACTCTTTTTCGAATTTTCTTTTTTTATTTTTTTTAAATAACTTTTTTTTTTTTCTTTGTAACAGACCTTTTTATTATTATCCATATGACCTCATATATAATTTCCAGGAATTTTCGTTCAGTAGTTGTTTGTTAAACACGTTTTAAAAGTTGCCTTTTTTTTTTTTACCCGTCTGGCGGTTCGGAGGTCCGTTCGGTGGTTCGTCGGTTTCGTTAGGCAGTATGTTCATCTGGTCATTGGCTGCTTGCGGGTGCGTTTGGCGGCTGTCCAGCAGGTTTGCGGTGGCTAGTATCCGGCAGGTTTGCAGCAGCAATCGGCAGGCGATTCGCCGCACTTCGGGGACCCTATGGTGAATGCTGACACTGAACGGTCAGTGAATCGGGCTTGCCGAGTGCGGCGAATAAGAGGGAATGTTGGTGACATTTCGTTGCTCTCCAAATAACCCTAAAAATGTGTCACTGGGTGCATTCTCACATTGTATTGGTTCTAAATGTCAAATTCATATTATGTGATGATTAATTAACATAATTTGTCCTGAATTTTTCTCTCCCATTTTCTCAATCGCGGTTTGATTGTCCAACATCGTCAGATCTTGACCGGAGAGGACTGGAACGCCGTCATGTATGATGGGATCATGGCGTACGGAGGCCCTTTTTTCCCTGGAATGCTCGTCTGTATTTATTTTATCATCCTTTTCATATGTGGCAACTGTATCCTTTGATTATGTGTCTGCTTTTTAATGACAATTTTCATCTGAGGTAGGAAATATGGTCATACAGAGATCAGAAAATCATCTGTATTCGGCACAACATTTTTATTTTTCTGAACTCTGTTTAAACAGGAAGATCAGTAAGACTTTATTTCACAGACTGAATCAGAAAATTCAATGGCAGATAGAAATAGCTAGGCCTTTTTAGGGCCATATTCCAAATAAATTGGTAATCGGGAGCTGCTAATGTAAAAATTGTGGGTCCATTACTGGCCATGTTATGAGTGAGCTGCTGTATTAGCGTCTTGACTCATAATATAAAGAATCCGGCAACAATTACCAGCAGCGGCACAACACAACACCATTGGTGACATCTCCAACCTCAAAAGACGTTTGCGACTCGACTGGAATAGGACAGAAGCCGCTAATGGTAACTAGTGGGTTCGTTATACCTGACTGCTCACTCGTTAGTCATAGTGGCTTGGTCAGAGTGCAGTCCCCAGTCTGCAAAAAACTTCAATCAATACCTAATGATTGATTTATTTTAGTTCCATAGTCAAGAGGGGTTATTCGGAGAATTTATTCATCGCTTTGTCGTCCAGCGGCGCACTTAGGCGAGTTCAATTCGCCGACCCTGCGGCGAATTCAGCAATCACCGCAGGGTCTCCGAAGTGCGCCAAATTGACCCGCTGAACCGCCAAATCGATCGGATAACCACCCAAAAAAAACACTGAACGCATCCGATAAGCCGCCGAAAACTCACTGTATCGATTCCAATAAACCGCAGACCAGCCGCCCAAAAAAAGTCAACCAGTCGCCAAACAGGGGTTAAAAAAAACAAAACCCAACTTTCAAAAGGCGTTTTAAAAAAAAAACAACTAATGCTTGGAAATGCATAGAAATAATATACAAGATCCCATGAATAACAATAAAAAGGTCTGTTACAGAATTTTTAAAAAACACCATTTATATATGAAAAATTGCCCTGAAAAAATTCCGAAAAATGCCTAAAATATTCTAAAAAATTAATTAATAGACTTTTTGCTGCAAAGGAAAAGAATAAACAGTTGAATAAATATTTAATAAAAACAGGGAATTTCTTTTACATTGAAACCTATGGGATTCGTCTGTTTAAAGCGGTCAAATGAAACCGGCGAAAATCTGGGCATTTCACCAAATTTTCACAGCGGTGCGTTCTCTGAATAGATTAACTGTTAGTTCTCTACTGGGAATTTCAATGCCGTCGAATTGCACCGTTTTTCGCTGGCAATTCACTAATATTTGGCTAATTGACAGCTTTTTGAATAGCCTAATGGCCACGAAATTGCACCGTACGGGGCAATTCGGTAGCCAATTCGGTGCTCTTTGAATAACCCCTTAGCAGTTCTGAGGCCATCTCTATGTTGTCCTACATGCAATCAAGATACAGTCATGGTTTACATCCCTTTTGAAGGATATAGAGAATAGTCATCACTATCAGGGTTATTCAAAGAGATCCGAATTGCTGGCGAAAGGTAACCAAACAATGAAATTCAGCGTATGGTTACCTTTCCTGGCCATTCGGCTATTCAGAGAGCAGGCAGTTCGCCAAATGTTGGCGAATTGCCTGCACATACGGTGCCTGTTCGAGGGCAGTGAAATCCCCATAAAGAAGCACTGCTTCGTCTATTCAGAGAACAAAAACCAGCAGTGAAAAGACACCGAATTGCCCTGCTGTTCGGTGGTATCATTCGACAGATTTATTAAGGCGAATCCCATAGGCTTCGATGTTAAAAATATTCCCGTTTTAATTCAATATCTAATAAACCGTTCATTATCATATTCTGCAGTAAAAAGTCTCTTTATTTATAGATTTTTTTAGGATCTTTTAGGTGATTTTTTTGCGTACTATTTTTTTTTCACCCCATTCGTCTGCGGTGTCGGCTTTTTCCGGCGGCTGCTCTGCGCTGTGATCGACGGCTGCTCGGGTTTCTCTGCCGTGTTCGGCGGGGTTAATCCAGGTGTTTTTGCAGGTTTCGGTGAGCCTTCGCCGAGTTTTGCGGTGAGTGTTCGTCGGGGTTGCGGCTGCTTTTCCTTGCACTACGACGGCCCTGTGGTACTTGCTGAATACACCGCGGGGACGCCGAAATGGGATCGCCAAATCGCACCGAATTGAAGAGAACGAAAAGTCACCGAACGTGCGGTGACTTTTCGATTCGCTTTGAATAACCCTGTATGTGTTTTACCTGACCTTTCCCTCCAGATATCCTTCTGAATGTCTTCTTGGCCATCGCTGTGGACAATTTGGCCGACGGAGATAATATCAACAGCAAGGATAAGAAGTGAGATGGGTGGTACATTGAGCTTGAGAAACATGTTCATGGGTTGTCATGGAAGGATGTATCTTGGCATAGGTTGGGAAACCTGGAGGACTTTATGGTTTGAGTTTTTGACTAGTCGTGTCCCGTTGAATCCCTTTTGAAGAGAAATTCAGTAGAATTTAGTAATGTTTGGTTGAGCCCAACATGACAATGGCACATGGAATGCCTCAAAATAGTATCTTATACTAAAGTCATGTACAATCATTTTGAAAAGAACAAAGGCAATCCAAAAACGATACTCCATTCCAGATGATTCCAAAATTTGACACATGTCGTTTTTGGAATTGATCATTTTCAGGACCAGTCCGATCATTTCCGGCAGAATTCAAACAGGAGAAATTTTAGAAGCTATTGGTTTTTAAGGTTGGAATTAGTGTTGATTTTAGGGATAGGGTTAGTTTTAGGGTTTGTAATAAGGTTAGGCTAATAGTTGTGCTTCTTTTAGGTTTAGGGTTAGGGTTTGTAATAAGGTTAGGTTAATAGTTGTGCTAGTTTTAGGTTAGGGCTGTAATAAGGTTAGGTTAATAGTTGTGCTTGTTTTAGGTTTTGGGATAGGGTTAGTTTTAGGTCTAGGGTTTGTAATTAGCTTAGGTTAATAGTTGTGCTTGTTTTAGGTTTAGGGATAGGGTTAGTTTTAGGGTTGGTAATTAGGTTAGGTTAATAGTTGTGCTTGTTTTACGTTTAGGGATAGGGTTAGTTTTAGGGTTAGGGTTTGTAATTAGGTTAGGTTAATAGTTGTGCTTGGTTTAGGGATAGGGTTAGTTTTAGGGTAAGGGTTTATAATAGGGTTAGGTTAATATTTGTGCTTGGTTTAGGTTTAGGGATAAGGTTAGTTTTAGGGTTAGGGTTTGTAATAAGTTTCGTTTTAGGGTTAGGGTTTGTAATAAAGTTAGATTAATAGTTGTGCTTGGTTTAGGGATAGGGTTAGTTTTGAGGTTACGGTTTGTAATAAGGTTAGTTTAAGGGTTAGGGTTTTTAATAAGGTTAGGTTAGGTTCAATAGTTGTGCTTGGTTTAGGGATAGGGTTTGTAAAAAGGTTAGGATAATAGTTGTGCTTGTTTTAGGTTTAGGAATAGGGTTAGTTTTAGGGTTAGGGCTGTAATAAGGTTAGGTTAATAGTTGTGCTTGTTTTAGGTTTAGGGCTAGGATTAGTTTTAGGGTTAGAGTTTGTAATTAGGACTAGGTAAGCATTTGTGCTTGTTTTAGGTTTAGGGATAGGGGTAGTTTTAGGGTTTGTAATTAGGTTAGGTTAATAGTTGTGCTTGTTTTAGGTTTAGGGATAGGGTTAGTTTTAGGGTTAGGGTTTGTAATTAGGTTAGGTTAATATTTGTGCTTGGTTTAGGTTTAGGGATAAGGTTAGGTTAGGGTTAGGTTAGGGTTTGTAATAAGGTTCGTTTTAGGGTTAAGGTTTGTAATAAGGTTAGATTAATAGTTGTGCTTGGTTTAGGGATAGGGTTAGTTTTGGGGTTACGGTTTGTAATATGGTTAGTTTTAGGGTTAGGGTTTGTAATAAGGTTAGGTTCAATAGTTGTGCTTGGTTTAGGGATAGGGTTTGTAAAAAGGTTAGGATAATAGTTTTGCTTGTTTTAGGTTTAGGGATAGGGTTAGTTTTAGGGCTAGGGCTGTAATGGGTATAGGGCCCTCATCTCCTCCTGTACTGTTTGTCAAATGTTGTTCAATGTATTGTAACCCTGTCTATACTGTGCTTATTGTACAGCGCTGCGGAATATGCTGGCGCTTTATAAATAAAGAATAATAATAATAATAATAATAAGGTTAGGTTAATAGTTGTGCTTGTTTTAGGTTTAGGGCTAGGATTAGTTTTAGGGTTAGAGTTTGTAATTAGGACTAGGTAAGCATTAGTGCTTATTTTAGGTTTAGGGATAGGGGTAGTTTTAGGGTTAAGGTTTGTAATTAGCTTATGTTAACCCTTTAATGACAGACGGGTTGCCAGAGAGCTAATTTGGTGGAGAAATGTAATGGAATTATAGCACGATCATCATATTAGATTTTATATACTGGCTTATTTAACTTGGTTATTTATGCACAATATTCTGCACCATCCTCTCAATTCTCTTGGAAACGGCAGCTGAATGAATAACCCAATTTTAAGGCTCATATGTCAAAGAAACAGCAGGAGCAGAGAGGGGGCAACTAATTACTTTGCCGCTTCTTTAGTTCCGGTACTCGTCTAAACATGCAATTACTTACAACATGTTAAAGTGTGGTTTTTTTTTGTGCCTGAAGTGATGAATCATACAAATGTTTTTAAAAAACTGAGAACACATTAGCATTCACCTCTGTTTTTCTGATAGAGGGGGAAAGAAAACAGGGAAGAAAGAAGAGAACTCTGTAAAGGTGAAGACCTGAATTTACTACGAGTGACGCATGTCAGATACGCCTGTGTGTTACTATCATGCTTCCAAGCCTGGAGCCCACAGGAGGGCCAGCTAATCCGGCGGTTGAGCCCATCCAGGCCGGCTCTTAGTTCTTGCCCTGCCATTCCCTCTTCCAGTCCAGTATTTTCTTGCAGCCTTCAGCGCAGAATCTTCCTGTCCAGCAGCTGTTTAAAGGAATGACTACAATACCTCAGTGCTCTGTCATTGGGTCTCCAGCCTGGATGTTATTCTGTCTGGTCCATACCTTAATGTGCTCTCTATCTTTGCCTTTGCTTCTTTGTTTATTTGGTTCCCTGTTTCCCTTACCTTGTTTTTATATTAACCCTGTCCTCGCCTTGTCCTCTGATTTACTATTTATTTCTCCTTTGTTCTTACCTTGTATTTCCTTGTGACTTAACCCTTCCCACCTCTGTGTGTATTCCGCGTTCTGACCCGGCTAGTTCTGTGACCTTGCCTTTCTACTTTAACCCTTCCTGCCTGTGTATGAGCCTTTATTGTATCACACAACGTTCAGTACAATGACCCTGCTATTGCACCTTTTCTTTTTTTATATATATATATATATCTCTAGTGTTGTGCTCCGTCCAGCAGATTAATTTCCTATCCTTAGAATGGATAAATACACCTACAATATACAGTTGTGATCAAAATTATTCAACCCCCAATGCTGTAAAGGGTTTTAGGGAATTTAGTGTACATTTGTAATTGTATTCAGAATGAAATCCTACAAGGACTTTTTAAAGAACCATATGCAACTAAAATGACATCAATTGGTTTTGTAATACAGTAGTAAATGTTTCTTTTGTGAATTCTTCATTGACACAATTATTCAACCCCTTAAAGACTACCACTCTGAAGAACAGAGGTTCATTCAAGTGTTTTCAATCAGGTATTGAAAACACCTGTGGATGTCACGGAGCAGCAATAAAGCATAATAAGCACCAATTAGGCAGCTTTAAAATGACTGTGATACTCAGCTCCTTCTAGACATTTACTGGTATGGTTCCAAACATGGTGAAGTCAAGAGAATGGTCCAGGAAGACAAGAGAAGAGGTGATTACTCTTCACAGGAAGGGCAATGGCTATAAGAAGATTGCAAAGATGTTAAACATACCAAGAGAGACCATAGGAAGCATCATTCGCAAATTCAAGGCAAAGGGCACTGTTGAAACGCTACCTGGTTGTGGCAGAAAGAAGATGCTGACTTCGACTGCTGTGCGCTACCTGAAGCGTAGAGTGGAGAAAAGTCCCCGTGTGACTGCTGAGGAACTGAGAAAAGATTTGTCAGACGTGGGTACTGAAGTTTCAGCTCAGACAATACGGCGCACACTGCGTAATGAAGGCCTCCATGCCAGAACTCCCAGGCGCACCCCCTTGCTGTCTCCAAAGAATAAGAAGAGTCGACTGCAGTATGCAAAAGTCATGTGGACAAACCACAGAAGTTTTGGGATAGTGTTCTGTGGACTGATGAAACAAAATTAGAACTGTTTGGGCCCATGGATCAACGCTATGTTTGGAGGAGGAAGAACAAGGCCTATGAAGAAAAGAACACCTTGCCTACTGTGAAGCATGGCGGGGGGTCAATCATGCTTTGGGCTGTTTTGCTTCTGCAGGTACAGGGAAGCTTCAGCGTGTGCAAGGTACCATGAATTCTCTTCAGTACCAGGAGATATTGGATGACAATGTGATGCAGTCCGTCACAAACCTGAGGCTTGGGAGACGTTGGACCTTTCAACAGGACAATGATCCCAAGCATACCTCCAAGTCCACTAGAGCATGGTTGCAGATTAAAGGCTGGAACATTTTGGAGTGGCCATCGCAGTCACCTGATTTAAATCCGATTGAGAACCTCTGGTGGGACTTAAAGAAAGCAGTTGCAGTGCGCAAGCCTAAGAATGTGACTGAACTGGAGGCTTTTGCCCATGACGAATGGGCGAAGATACCCGTAGATCGCTGCAAGACACTTGTGTCCAGCTATGCTTCACGTTTAAAAGCTGTTATAACTGTAAAAGGATGTTGTACTAAGTACTAAGATTGAATGTCACTTGGGGGTTGAATAAAACTGATAATGATGTGAGCACAGAAAAGTCATTTGTGGTTATTTCATTATAAATGTTATGTTATATTTGTCTGACCTACACGTGCCTCTTTAATTTAATTGTAAGCAAGATGACTGAATGATCAAAATCAATGTCAAACTGGCCAAAACACTCAATTTCAGTGGGGGTTGAATAATTTTGAACACAACTGTATATATATCTCTAGTGTATATATATCTCTAGTGTTGTGCTCCGTCCAGCAGATTCATTTCCTATCCTTAGAATGGATAAATACACCTACAAATTAGGTATATATATATACAACTGTGTGACTAAATTTAAAGGGGCAGATGCCGATCTGAAGTTGCAGCAAAGTCTGTCAGACTGTCAAATTTCCACTTGTCCTGGCTAAATTGCAACCAGCCCTAGACAACTAGGCGAGTGGAAATTATGAGCCCTATATGTGTGTGTATTTATATATTTACCCATAGGGCTCAAAATTTCCACTCGCCTAGTTGTTTAGGGCTGGTAGCAATTTAGGCAGGACAAGTGGAAATTTGACAGTCTGACCCTTTAAATACGCTGCAACTTCAGTTTGACATCTGCCCCTTTAAATTTAGCATACAGTCTAAATGAACACAGTACAAAGTTGAGAGTGGGGTGTGGGTGTGGTGTCGGGAAGGTGATGGCTGGGATCAAAGTGGCAAGTAGCTTTTTGGCCTGGTTGGTAGCTTAGGACTTGAAATTTTGACTATATCTATACATAATATTTGGCTGCAAATTGCACAAATAGATATAAATTGGTATTTGAACGGTTGATGTAACCTACGTTTATGTTGCAATAATTATCTTTTTATTTTTATAGGTGATTTGTGATGAGGAAAATGAGGAAGAGGATGGCAGTGACGCATGTAAGTCTACCTCTACACGGACTACGAATCAGTAGCCAATCACATCCTGTCATCTAATGATTAGCTATTGCCAAGAGTAGTTTGAAATCTTTTATTCTTGATTTTATAACCACTGCCACTAAGGTTTAAAAAAATATATAGATGATTGCTGGAGGCACAGACATTCTAAAGATGTCGCACTTTGCTTTGCAATATTCAACAACCCGTGAGTTCTCGGTTTACAAGACATTGCTCTGTAGAGTGGCCGTCCACTGGGTCCGTAGTCGGATGAACCACATGGCTTTCTGACTACAGACAACTTTTTCCAAACATCCTGAATGATCTGGGTCATCTACTGGCAGCGGATATGGACGACCCAGATCGACCGTCGGAAGTCCGCCGAACGCCACCGAATGCCACCGAACACCATCAAACTGAAAAAAAACAATAAAAACGCAGCTGAACGCTGCTGAACACACGCAAGGGTCTCCGGTGCTGTCCCTGGTGCTGAAAGTGCTTATTAAAGTCCTTTCAGTACCAGACATCCCTGCATGTCTTCGACAGCATTCCCAGGTGAGAATTTTTTTTTTTTAGTTCGGCGGCAAAGGGAATAAAATGGCATTTAAAAAAATCGGGACTCAAAATTTTTGCCTAAAAATACAAAAAATACTCAAATTCAATAAAATCAATAAATATACTGTAAAGGCTTTTTTGCTGAAGATGAAAAGAATAAGCGGTTGAATTAAAAAAATTAAGATCAAAAATATAATTTTACATTGAATCCTATGGGATTCGCCTGTCGAACTGAATCACTTCCTAAATTATATCAGATCGTGCCAACTTCGTCTGACAAATCCCATTCAAATGTGAAGGATCGCTAGTCTGTTGTAGTCACACAAAGTCGTCTGAAGTCGTCCGATGAAAGTCGGAGGCAGTGGACGAGGGCTGAATCTCCTGCATGTTGTGGGCTCAGTCGGACAATGATGGACGACGTCGGACAATTGCATGATCGCACAAATACGTACCCAGTGGACGGCCAGCCTACAGCTGCCACAAAGTGGTGCTTCAAACATTTTTGGAAGGGTGTGTTATACATTCCTCCTGAATGTATATCAAGTGGTAAAATATCTAACTTAACTCCCGTCTGTCATTACAGCTGAAGAAGAGGAAGATGAAGAGGGAAGTCTCCCTGATTCACACCTTGATAAACTTGCCGAGTTTGCTCCAAAGGAGAAAGTCCTTCCAATCCCAGAAGGCAGTGCCTTCTTCATTCTGAGTAACACCAACCCGTGAGGATGATCGCTTTCTTGTCACTAATTATTGTCACGTGTCAGTATTCTAACTAGACTTGTGCACAGCCAAAAATTTTGGTTGGGTTTGGGTTCGGATGTTTTGGAATCAAAATATTTTGGATTCTTTGGACTCATCTATAAATATCTGACCAATCTGAGATCATATTGGTTCTGAAAATTCAGAGGCACACAATTTTTTACCCCCTATACTACTGTACACCTGTTTTTCTTCCCTTATAACCTTAACACTCTATACCAACATACCAGACGTCAGTTAGGATTTATCTTACTTTTAGGGTCAGGATTAGGCTCGATGTTACTATTTCTGCTTGTTTTACTGTTAAAATTAGTCTTAATTTTAGGGTTAGGATTAGGGTTGAGGTTACATTTAGGATTAGGTTTAGGGTTAGGATTAGGGTCAGGGATACTTTTAGGATTTGGATTAGGTTTAGAGTTAAGAATAGGGTCAGAGCTACTTTTAGGGTTAGGATTAAGGTCAGGGTTACTTTTAGCATTTGGATTAGGTTTATGGTTAAGATTAGGGTCAGAGCTACTTTTAGGGTTAGGATTAAGGTCAGTGTTACTTTTAGCATTAGGATTAAGTTTAGGGTTAAGATTACGGTCAGAGCTACTTTTAGTGTTAGGATTAAGGTCAGGGTTACTTTTAGCATTAGCATTAGGTTTAGGGATACTTTTAGGGTTACGAGTGCTATTTCTGTTTGTTTTGCAATTGGGTTACTTTTTAGAGTTAGGAACAAGTTTAGAGTTAGGGTCAATTTTAGGGTCAGGATTACTATTTCTGGTTGGTTTACAACTAAGGTTATGGATACTTTTACCGTTAGTGTCTCTGCTTGTTTTATGATTGGGGTTAAGGTTAGGGTCTGGATTTGCATAGCACAGCGAGTGCAATTTTTCACTCATCCGAATAAGACCAAATTGATCTAAATATATTTGGATTGATTTGACAAAATTATTTTCAGATACAACTGGGTTCGGCGGCTCAGTGACTCAGAATTTAAGAGGCTTCCGAATCGCCAGTATTTAGCCGATTTCTATATTAGGCCCAAACTGAATCTCACATGACAAACTCTAACCTCATCCACCCACTATGCCATTTTTCCCTCTCTTTTAGAGTTCTGAAATCTGCACTTTTTCAACTGAAATTTGACCATTTTTCAGGTTCGGGAGATTCAAATACGAATTTACCGGCATTTCGATTCCCGTTAAAAATTCACCTTAAACATTGGTTGTCGCGGCTATACTGATAACTGCAAAACTGCCTCTGTCTTCAACCATATTGGTTTTCCTTGAATGTGTCATTCGTTATCGATTCTTTATGTATAAATGTTTCGTTTCGTCTCTACCGCAATTGGTCCTTTGAAATAATTTGTATTCGAAAGTGCTTCCGAAGTACGAATTAACGGAATTTCAGACAAATCGCGATTTGTTACGAAACGCACACCTCTAGTCTCTCATTCTGACTTTCAACCTAATGTCAAACTCTCAAACGTCACTTCTTCGCAGACTCCGAGTCGGGTGTCACCGGCTGATCCACCACCATATCTTCACCAACCTCATCTTGGTCTTCATTATCCTCAGCAGCATTTCCCTGGCGGCAGAGGATCCCATCCGAGCTCACTCCTTCCGAAATCATGTGAGTGCAAACATTTATACTCCGTATTGCCATGCAGGACTCGCCACTGACCCGCCTGTCTTATGTCTTGTCTGTGTTCACAGATTCTGGGATATTTTGACTATGCTTTCACTTCCATCTTCACAGTGGAGATTTTATTGAAGGTGACAAGTCCGAGTGATCCCCTGTGTCCTCTCCTCGTTGGTGAATCCTTCAGTTAGTGTCCTCCTTTCCCTCTCCAGTATTTTCTATATCTGGACCCTTTAACCTTGACGTCTTTCTACCCATACCTGTGTTCCGTCATCTTTAGTGGTAGGTACAGAAACACTTGTGGGGCGATAGCTTTACTAACGTTGCTTTAGCAACTATCATTTTTAATTTTCTTTTAAGTACCATACATACCGTGTTTTTTCCCCTCGAAAATAAGACTGTCTTATATTTTTTTGGCCCCCAAAATACACACTAGCAGGGTTATTCAAAGAGATTCGAAAAGTCACCACACGTTCAGTAATTTTTTAGTTCCCCGCACTTCAGGGCAATTCGGCGATCCTAGTTCGCCGACCCTGTATTCAGCAAGCATCGTAGGGCCCCCCTAGTGCAGGGAAAACTTACCGCAAACACAACAAACACTCACCACAAACCCACCGAACACTCACCGAAAACCGCAGAAACAGCTGGATCAACCACGCCGAACACGCCGGAGAAACCCGACTAGCCACCGATCACGGCGCAGAGCAGCCGCCGGGAAAAGCCGACACGCAGACGAACGAGGTGAAAAAAAAAAAAAACAGTACGCTTGAAAGTTTGAAAATTGAGACGCTGTTTGCAAAAAAACTACTGAACGAAAATGTCTGGAATTCACATATAAGATCCAATGAATGATAATAAAAAGGGCTGTTACAGAAAAAAGAAATCGATGTAAAAAAAAAAAAAAACGAAAAAAAAATTGGTAAAAAAAAATCCCAAAAAAATGCCTAAAAGATCCTAAAAAATCTATAAATAAAGAGACTCTTTACTGCAGAATAAAATAATAAACCGTTTATTAGATATTGAGGTAAAACGGGAATATTTTTTAACATTGAAGCCTATGGGATTCGCCTGAATAAACCTGTCTAACTACAAAACAGCAGGGCATTTCGGCAACCTTTCACTGCTGGTTTGTGTTCTCTGAATAGACGAAACAGTGCTTTTTTATGGGGATTTCACTGCCCTCGAACAGGCACCATACGTGCAGGCAATTCGCCAGAATTTGGCGAACTGCCTGCTCTCTGAATAGCCGAATGGCTCCGAAATGGCACCCTACACTGAATTTCAGTGTCCGGTTACATTTCAGGGCCAGATCGACTCTCTTTGAATAACCCTAAAAGGTCTTATTTTCAAGCTAGTTCTTATTTGTTTTTTTGATTTTGGTGTTTTTTTTGATGGTGTGCGTCTGGTATCACTCCGCCTGTGACAGGAGCCGGCGCTAGAGGAAGCATTGGCTAAGGCTGCGGTAAGACGAGCGTCCTTTAACCTGAAGGAACGCACTGAGTGCGTCTGTGTAACCGCACTTCCCTGCATTCGTTGCAGCTTTGTGACAGGCTGGACGTGGAGGGCCACATGGTGTAGCGTGCGCACGAATTGCGTACACTACCACCGTATCTGATTTCAGCCTCCCTGTCAAAAAGCTACGACGGACACAGACGGGGCTACAAAGCGCGATCCTCCATAAGAGGCACTAACTGCACTCAGCGAGGTGGCCACGCTGGCATCAGAGTGGAAGGAACATCCACTCTCGCGGACGTTCCTTCTGCTCAAAGAACGCTCGTGTGACCGCAGCCTTTTGCGGCTCTGCTCCCTCCGCTGCCGCCTCGCTTCCCCTGGCGTCGGCATCACTGATTCTCTCCCGCGGCTCTTCAAGTTGCCCTACAACTAAGTCTTATTTTCAGGGTAGGTCTTATATTTTACCACATTAGATCTTATTTTTGGGGAAACAGGGTATGTGCATTTTTAATAATAATGTAAACCATTATAAGTATCCACATCTTTTGTAGCACATGCTTGTTGCGGTGCTGCCCCCCAACATTTTATCTTGAGGCTCTTATAGTAAACATTGAGCTGATAACAGTATTGCAAATTTTAGCTGAACCTCCTTTTCCCAAAACCTGTATGATTTCCCAACTCTTGACATTTTGTTCACATTATAAATTATTAAATGTCAATTAACCATGGAAGAAAGAGTTATGTAATTTCCACATATAAGCCTTTCTGTATCATTTTCACAGCATCCCTATTTCGTTTATCCCACCAGACAAACGGATCTATCAATCCGTCACACCTTTCACCCCTTCATGTCTGGTTTTCCCCTCCAGATGACTGCGTATGGTGCCTTCTTGCACAGGGGTTCCTTCTGCAGAAACTGGTTCAACCTCCTGGACCTGCTGGTGGTCAGCGTGTCTCTCATCTCCTTTGGGATCCAGTGAGTCGGAAGCTTTGTCGTGTCATCCTATATCATACAGGACTGACCAGTCCTCTGTGCGCATTTTTCCACTTTTTTTTGACCTTGCGTTTGCGTCTTAATACCTTGCAGCTCCAGTGCCATCTCGGTCGTGAAAATACTGCGTGTGTTGAGGGTGCTGCGTCCCCTCAGGGCCATCAACAGGGCCAAGGGTCTGAAGGTAAAGTAAAATAGATAAAGAAATAAATAATACACACGCTGTCTATCCAAAACATACAGGGTCCTATTCCATTCCTGATGCTAACATGGAGACGGTAAGCGGATAATGTGGGCGTGCAGATTTTCACTTATCATCTCCATGTTAACGCCATAATCCGGGGAAGGCGCTATCTCAGCACCTCGACCGGAAGGAAGCGCTAACCTCCCTGATACCTGCAGTAGTGATTCCGCGCTACCGTGAGTATCAGTTCGTGGAGTCCATAGGACTCCATCTCCATGGAGCCTTGCGCTTCCGGGACGTGAGCCTGCTCTCAGGAGATCATGCAGCTCCACGTAGTGATCATGGAGGAAGACTAGGAACTATTTGTTTCCAGTCTAACTCTGCTCCCAGCGAGAAGAAGAGGTGGATCTGGCCACCCTTTTCACTGCGGGATGAAAGGTAAGTATAGAATTTTTAGGGAGGCTTGGACCGTGTTAAATGATTTTGCATTTTCAGAATCGTTTAACGCCAGCTTTCAAGAGGTGGTCAAATTCTTCATATTGCGTCCCAACGGTAATTTGCGCCGGCATCTTGTATTACCTCACTCATTGAGACGGTAAAAATAGATTGCGCTCAATGGGAGACACAAAGTACAGTAGGTTCAATAGGAGACACAAAGTACAGTAGGTTCGCGCAAGCTGTGAGGCGCAAACGGATTTCCCTGGTACCTGCAATACTTGTGAATGCACATGTAATGACAGGTCCAGGAAAGATCTGGGCCACACTGCCCTTTGCAATTCACTGATATGACTGTAAGTGCTACATGCTGTTAGGTGGGGCCCCATGCTGGCATTGAGATCCTGCATGGGGAGGTAAGGCAGAACCCCACAATGGGGAGCCCCCATAATCTCCTACTGCCCCAAGTCTTGTCAGTCTGCCCCTGCCCTCTAGTTACTGTACATGAACCCTTTTTGACCAGTAGATACATTGGTGCTCCTGTTAAGCTGATGCTCTTCTCTTCTTCCCCTAGCATGTGGTTCAGTGTGTTTTTGTTGCCATCCGCACAATTGGTAACATTATGATCGTGACCACCCTGCTGCAGTTCATGTTCGCCTGTATTGGAGTCCAGCTTTTTAAGGTAGGACCTCGGCATCAGACTTTTGGATCCCAGCACAAACAGACAATGATTAAAACGTTGCTACTATCCTTAAGCATAAAGAGTAATAATGTGTGCTTCTGGGATATACTGTGTTCCATGGCTGTATGGTTCTGGTGTATGCTGTGTCCTGTGGCATTTGGTTCTGGTGTATGCTGTGTCCTGTGGCATTGTGGTTCTGGCCTATGCTGTGTCCTGTGGCAGTGTGGTTCTGGTGTATGCTGTGTCCTGTGGCAGTGTGGTTCTGGTGTATGCTGTGTCCTGTGGCAGTGTGGTTCTGGCCTATGAAGGGTCCTGTGGCTGTGTGGTTCTGGTGTATTCTGTGTCCTGCTGCTGTGTGGTTCTGGCCTATGAAGGGTCCTGTGGCTGTGTGGTTCCAGGGTAAATGTACTGTGACTGTGGTTCTGGCATATACTGTGTCCTGTGATGGTGAGGTTCTGTTGTATACTGAGTTATGTGGCTGTGATGTTTAGATTTATGCTGTATCATGTGACTGTGAGGTTCTGGTATATACTGTATCCCATGCCTGTGAGCTTCTAGTGTATGTTGTGTCCTTTATCTGTGTGGTTCTGTCTTATCCTGGGTTCTGTGGCTGAGTGGTTCCAGTGTAAGTGTTGTTCTGTGACTGTGTGGTTCCAGTGTAGGTGTTGTACTGTGGCTGTGTGGTTCCAGTGTAGGTGATGTGCTGTGGTTGTGTGGTTCCAACGTAGGTGATGTGCTGTGGCTGTGTGGTTCCAGTGTAGGTGATGTGCTGTGGCTGTGTGGTTCCAGTGTAGGTGATGTGCTGTGGCTGTGTGGTTCCAGCGTAGATGTTGTACTGTGGCTGTGTGGTTCCAACGTAGGTGATGTGCTGTGGCTGTGTGGTTCCAGTGTAGGTGATGTGCTGTGGCTGTGTGGTTCCAGTGTAGGTGATGTGCTGTGGCTGTGTGGTTCCAGCGTAGGTGATGTACTGTGGCTGTGTGGTTCCAGTGTAGGTGGTGTGCTGTCACTGTGTGATTCTGACATATGCAGTGTCCTGTCTCTGTGTGACTGTGGCTTATCTCAGTGAGCCTGTGCTGTATATGGTAGACTTTAATCAATATTTACTATATAACATGTGTTTCTCACCTTTGTCACTGTATCTATATTCGTGTTGAAGTAGGACTGGATTTCTCACTGTGACTCTCTTTAACGTGTTCATTCCCTGTACGTGGTGCTCATACTCAGATTACTAACTTCCCAATAACAATTTGAATTCCCATATTTCCATGCAGGGAAAGTTCTACAGCTGCACGGATGAGGCAAAACACAGACCTGAAGAGTGCAAGTAAGGCACTTAAAACACTTGTAAATAACAGATAATAATAGAAATATAATTGGGGATTATTCCAGCCTTGCTGTTAGAACAATCTTAATTTTATTAAAGACAGGAGGCGAGTATTTTGCAATATCTTCACTGTATATTTAGCTTGTTTCAGATATACAGGTCCGTCAACCTTTATCCGGAATTTAACATCCAGGAGACTCTGAAAACTGGCATTTTTGGAGTCCCACGGATATTACTAATTCTGGAAGGCAAGACCTATAGTCAGGGATTGCCAGTTTTTATAGATCTTGCCCTTGGGTCTTGGATCCCATCATTCTCAGGAGGCACAGCAGACCATCAGGACCGGATTAACATAAGGGCTATTGAAGCTGCAACAGGAAGGCGATTATGGCTATATCGCCGAAATATATTCCTCCAGTTGCAACATCGATTCTCACGGATGCTGAAATGCTGAAGAATCCGAAAGTCGTAATGCTCGGAGTCCTCAGCATTTCAGATACTAGGGACCGACCTGTGTTTGCTATATTTTTATTCTGTAACTCAAAATATTCTGTCGCATCTCACCTAACCTAAAATAATTATTTTTAGATTTCACACACACATATGTATACTAACCTTAAAGCATAATACACATAGGCAATCACAGGGGGTGTGCCTGGTGTGCTCAGGCACATCCTAATGTTGGGTGAGGAGGTCCTCAATTTTTTCTTTGCTGTTTTGATATCCCTTATCTGGTTCATGATGAATACCATAAAAGCTGACTGTCAGGGTTATTCAAAGAGAATCGAAAAGCCACCGCACGTTCGGTGACTTTTCGTTCTCTTCAATTCGGTTTGATTTGGCAATCCCATTTCGGCGACCCTGCGGTGTATTCAGCAAGCACCACAGGGTCCCCGAATTGCAGGGAAAGGTCGCCGAACACTCACCGCAAAACGAGTGCGAAGGCACACCGAAACCCGCAAAAACATCTGGATTAACCCTGCCGAAAACACTGGAAAAACCCGATCAGGAGCCGATCAGATGCAGCGCAGACGCCGGAAAAAGCCGACACCGCAGACGAATGCAGTGAATAAATTAAAAAAAAACGTTTGCTTGAATGTTTGAAAAGTGAAACGCTGTTTACAAAGAAACTACTGAGCGAAAATGTCTGAAATTGACATATAAGATCCAATGAATGATAATAAAAAGGGCTGTTACAGAAAAAATAAGTAAAGTTAAAAAGAATTTTTTTTAAAAATAAAATCCCGAAAAATGCTTAAAATATCCAAAAGAATCTATAAAAAAAGAGACTCTTTACTGCAGAATATTATAATCAACGGTTTATTAGATATTGGATTAAAACGGGAATATTTTTAACATTGAAGCCTATGGGATTCGCCTGAATAAACCTGCCGAATTAAAACACCGAATGACAGGGCATTTAGGAAACCTTTCACTGCTGGGTTTTGTTCTCTGAATAGACAAAGCATTGCTTCTCTAGGGGGATTTCACTGCCCTCGAACAGGCACCGAACAGGCACTGTATGTGCAGGCAATTCGCCAAGATTTGGCGAATTGCCTGCTCTCTGAATAGCCGAATGGCCAAGAAAGGTAACCGAACTCTGAATTTCAGCGTTCGGTTCCCTTTCGGCAGCCATTCGAATCTCTTTGAATAACCCTGACTATCTCTGATTACAGACCTGTTATTTGTAATGAAAAATTTGCGTTTTGTGCAAAATCTTCTAAAACCTAGTGTGATACAGCCACTGGACAGACCATTCACTGTTTGAGTCTTTTCTTTGTATTTCCAGCCACAGTACGGACAGAGTGTCCAGATAAACAAGCAAATAAAACATAAATCAAAGCCTTCTCCTGCTTAAATATGCTTAAAATATCCTAAAAAATCTATAATAAAGAGACTCTTTACTGCAGAATTTTATAATCAACGGTTTATTAGATATTGAATTAAACCCGGAATATTTTTAACATTGAAGCCTATGGGATTCGCCTGAATAAACCTGGCGAATTAAACCACCGAATGGCAGGGCATTTCGGGAACCTTTCCCTGCTGGTTTGTGTTCTCTGAACAGCCGAAGCAGTGCTTTTTCATGGGGATTTCACTGCCCTCGAACAGGCACCGAACAGGCACCGTATGTGCAGGCAATTCGCCAGGATTTGGCGAATTGTCTGCTCTCTGGATAGCCGAATGGCTAAGAAAGGTAACCGAACGCTGATTTTAAGCGTTCGGTTATCTTTCTCAAGTAATTCGGATCTCTTTGAATTACCCTGTAACTAAACATTTGTTCACCCCTCACTATAATACTGGGCGGCTAAGCCGCTTACCAGTAAAGCAAAGAACAAATTAAAGAGTTTGTACTTCCCTTAGCGTCTTCAGGGCTTGTCTCCTCCTCTGCTGCTCCCAGAGAAAAGATTGCTGTCTAAGAGGGAACTACAGTACCTATAAAGGCAGGGCAGTAATAATCAGCAATCAGCTGGGAATTAACTCTATAGGGAAAAAGGTCTTTCTCCATCTGCCTGCTGACAAAACGGTGGTCTATCACACTGCCCCTAATCACACACTGTCACACTAGGTTTTCAATTATTGGGTGAAAACCCTAATGTATCGGGCTGCGCGTGCTAGTGATCATACACAACCTCTTAGAACACCCTGACCGCCCTTATTAACCCTCTTTTGGTGCTTCATCAGGGGGACCTTCATTGTGTACAAAGACGGAGACGTCACACATCCCATGGTGCGGGAGAGGCTCTGGCACAACAGCGACTTCAACTTTGATAACGTCCTCTCCGGAATGATGGCGCTTTTTACCGTGTCCACTTTCGAGGGCTGGCCAGCGTGAGTGCAGCGCATCGATACATTTGCCTTTGTTACGTAACACCGGGAATAGTCATGGCGTGTCTGAGTAATAATAAGGTTTGGACTCTGAGTGGGAGCAAAGCATTAAAGTCTGAGGGAGACCCCCATCCTTACGTAATTATTACTTTAACAATGCCTATTGTTTGTGGCAAAACAAACCACTGATTAAACTGCTCATGGAGAATAATCGATGTGATAGAACAGCGAAGGCAAGACCTATAATCAAGGATTGCCAGTTTTTAAAGATCTCGCCCTTGGGTTTCAGATTTCATCATTCCAGGAGGCGAAGCAGAACCTCAGGGCTGGATTAACACAGGGGCTATTAAAGATGCAGTACCAGGCCCAGAGACCAGTAATTTGTTATGGCTTCAAGTGCCTCCAACCTAGGACTCGATATAATTAAAGGGTCTGATCAAAAAGCACTAAAATTGCGTGCAATTTCGGCGTTTTGGCCTATTTCAACGCATTTTGGCGACTCCATATACCCGAAAATACGGTGAATTCACTATTTAGCGAATGGTCACCTTATTGTGCCAAAATTGGAGTCGTCTACTCTAAACAGTTATCGGACATCGGCAAAAACCGCCAAACTGCACTGAATTGACATCTGCAAATTCCACCGTACTGAAAAAAGAGGACTTCTATTCTTCTAATAGGAGCATAAATCAGTAAAAAATATAGTAAAAATGTATCTAAATAATTAAAAAGTCCTTTAAAAAAAGAATAAAAAGGTCTGTTATTATATAAAAGTCTTAAAATATAAGAAAAACAAAAATGTCGTCTAAAAAGATACAACAAGGTTTCCTGGTTTTTGCTGAAAATGAAAAGAATAAATTGTGTTTAAAAATAAATTTTAAAAGATGTTACTTTTTTACATTGAATCCTATGGGATTCGCCTGTTTAAACCCGTCGAATTGAAACATCGAAAATCAGGGCATTTTGCCAGAATTTTGGGGCAATTCAGCGTTCTGTGAGTAGAAGACACGATAGTCTTCTATGGGGAAATTTCTGTGCCGCCGAAATGCGGCGAATCGCACCTTATTTTGCTGGCAGTTCGCCTGTATCCTGTATTTGGTGAATCGACAGTTTAGTGATTAGACGAATTGACCCGAAATTACACCAAATGGTGAAATTCGCCATCCAGTGCATTTCGGGGCCAATTTGGAGGTTAGTGAATAACCTCTCAAATTCATGAAATTTACCAAATATTTGATTGAAATTCAGCCATTTTTTTGGTTCATCATATAGCAATGGGAGTTTACCAGGATTTTGATTCCTCTGAAAACATTGTCGTAGTTACCGGCACTCTCGCCTGTACTTGAAATGGAGATAACGTCTTTAGCGATTCAACTCTGTGTTTTCGGGCAGAAAATAAATCACGTTTTGGAAGTAGGGTTGCCAGGTTGGCCATGTTTTTCTGGACACCTATTAGCAGATGTTTCGGAACTACATGTCCCATGATGCTCCAGCAGCATTAAGGTTGACTGAGCGTCATGGGACATGTAGCTCGGAAAGATCTGGGGTGCCAAGGTTCCTCTCACTGACCTAGAAAATGTAGATCCTCCTGCTGGGTTGAAAATCAACCTCAATCTTTTTGGCTGAGAGTGATGGTTATTGTATTGAGATTTCGGCTGGAGGTTTTGGCTGTGGTTGTTGTATGTGTTGAATCTGTGTCCAGGCGTACGAACCTAACTTTAATTCCCTGCTTCCAGGCTGCTGTACAAAGCCATTGATGCGAACGGGGAGAACGTGGGGCCTATTTACAATTACCGAGTGGAGATCTCCATCTTCTTCATCGTCTACATCATTATTATCGCCTTTTTCATGATGAACATATTCGTAGGCTTTGTGATCATCACTTTCCGGGCTCAAGGGGAGCAGGAGTACAAGAACTGTGAGCTGGACAAAAATCAGGTGATCTTTATATTCCGCTTTTTTTGGCCTTGATATCTCAAGGCTGTTTACATAACTTTCATGTCCCAGCTTTGTCCCACGGTGTCCCGCCATTCACCACAACATTAGTAAAGGCACAGGTTTTGTCTCCAGAACAAGTGCTCTGAATTAGGGATGTGCGTTTCGGAATTTTGGAATTTTCGTGCATTCGGATTCGGCCGATTTTCCGAGAATTTTCGGATCCGAAGACGGCAGATCTGAACAAATTTTCAAGCCGAAACGAAAACATTTCGGAATTTTCGAATGGACTAGAAATGTGTCAAAATCGAAATTCATTTTCCCTCCAATTCGTGATTTCGGCTCCATTCCTGATTTCGGTTCCATTTCAGTAATTTCGGACATCGTATTTATATCGCTGATTCTGTATTTAAATTTTGTATCATTACCTTCTCAATGTATCCTTCCTGGAAAACCAGAGAAATCTCAATGTATCCTTCCTGGAAAACCAGAGAAATCTCAATGTATCCTTCTTGTAAAACATGAGAAATCTCAATGTATCCTTCTTGTAAAACATGAGAAATCTCAATGTATCCTTCCTGGAAAACCAGAGAAATCTCAATGTATCCTTCTTGTAAAACATGAGAAATCTCAATGTATCCTTCTTGTAAAACATGAGAAATCTCAATGTATCCTTGTCGTAAAACATGAGAAATCTCAATGTATCCTTCTTGTAAAACCAGAGAAATCTCAATGTATCCTTCTTGTAAAACATGAGAAATCTCAATGTATCCTTCTTGTAAAACACGAGAAATCTCAATGTATCCTTCCTGGAAAACCAGAGAAATCTCAATGTATCCTTCTTGTAAAACATGAGAAATCTCAATGTATCCTTCTTGTAAAACATGAGAAATCTCAATGTATCCTTCTTGTAAAACATGAGAAATCTCAATGTATCCTTCTTGTAAAACACGAGAAATCTCAATGTATCCTTCTTGTAAAACACGAGAAATCTCAATGTGTCCTTCTTGTAAAACATGAGAAATCTCAATGTATCCTTCCCTGAAAACCAGAGAACTCTCAATGTATCCTTCTTGTAAAACATGAGAAATCTCAATGTATCCTTCTTGTAAAACATGAGAAATCTCAATGTATCCTTCTTGTAAAACATGAGAAATCTCAATGGCAGAATTATTGTATTGGCAGAATTATCGTATCGTTTATCGAATTATTGTATCGTATTAGTTTACGTCAAAACGAATAGACACTTTGAAACGAGGAGAACAGACGTTCCGAAAAACACGAAAATTTCCGAAATCACGAAAAAAAAAGTCGATACGAAAAACGAACCGAAACGAACCGAACCGAAACGGAAATCAGCCGAAACGAGTCGAAACGAAAATTTACAAAATCTGAATGAACCGAATCGAACCGAAAAAAAAATCGGTGCACAAGCCTACTCTGAATCTCCGTAAAAGTCCTTGGGCCCTATTACAATCTTCACGTTTAGGCTAGGGTCAGAGTGGGGCAGTCGGAACGCGCGTGCAGGCGCACTAAATCACGGCGGCAGTAGCAGCACATAACGGCCAATGACGGCCAATATACGCAGTACGTGCGTACGAAAGTGCGCCGACACCACGCAACCGGCAAATCAACGCATTTTTCTCAGAACGTGAAACCGCTGCTACTGACGTACAAAGTGCGCTGCGGCCGCATAGCAGCGTGTGTGCGTGATTAGGAGACGTCAGACGCTGCTAGTGTGCGGCCTACATAACGTTCAAACAGCCGGATTTCCCTAGAATTGCGTTGGTGAGTACCTGCGACTGTGCGACTGTGGTCGTCTGACCACTTAAGCGTATTCCGTGAAAAAATGCGTGCGCACGCATCGACGTACATTTTGACGGTGGCCGCAGAAAATGCGCTCATCTGTCCCTAGCCTAAAACGCTTGCGCAATGCGTGACTGTGTGCGCCAAGCGTTAAACGTTAACGCGCGTAAATCAACACTGGAATTACAATCCTCGTGCATTTTTTCATCTGTCGAGCAATAACAAGCGTAAAACGGACGCGCACAAATGCGTGCGCAGCAACATTGCGTGCAGAAATCAGTGTGCGGACTGTTTTTTTCACGCGATTCAGCCAATCAGAATTAAGAACCACAATTGTCTCACATTAAATTTTTGCGCCTGTCAAAGTCAATCTGCGCATATATGCTGCAGCAGTAAAAAAAACACACACAACTTCTCCATTTTATTGGTTTGGGTATGTGTAGAATGTGTAATTATACTTTGCTGCGTATTTTTTTTTGGCTGGTGTATTTGGGTTCGGCCGGGTTGATAGAATTTGCCATTAACACCAGCTTTTAGGAGTTGCTAAAATTATGTGCGCAAAGGCTGTGCGTTACAAACTGCGCATAGATTGTAATACCACCCGCTTACCAGCGCACAAACGCATTTGCGCTTACAATGTTAAGTATAGGACGCGCGATGTACAGTAAACTCGCGCAGCGTCCTCGCAGGTTCACTCGCGGTAGACGAATACGCGCGTTTGTTGTGCTGACATTTGTAATACGACGTTCAGCACAATAGGGCCCCTTCATTTTCAAGTTTCCTGCCCCACACCTTTGCCATATACATAGATATACATATTATTATGTGTGCAGCCTTCTAAGGCACCTGCATGAATAAACGTTTCACTGTGAAAACATCCAATATTCACATTATTTACTGCATCTCTATCAGTATTATATGTATCCCTATTCGGTGTATTATATGCAGACTCCCATGCATCGCTACTCTCTGGGGGTTATCCAGAGAGCACCGAAATGTTGCGGACGTTTCGGTGCTCTCTCGTTCCCCGCCCTTCCCTGCACTTCAGGGAATCAAAGTTCCCCACCCCGCGGTGAATTCAGCATCCACTGCATGCAGGGCCGGTGTTCTATCAGTTAGTGAGAATCATCAGATCGTGAGATTCCTCCCACTACTTGGCCTAAGGAGCACAGCCCCGCCTCCTAACAGGCAGGGGCGGGGCCAGACCGATGCTCACCTCTGAATCTCACGATCTGATTCTAAGCACGAAGCATCGTCTCCTGACAAGAGCTAGCACTCTCTTTCACACAGGAAGGGAGGAAGCGAGTGAAGCTGCCCCATGACATCCAACAATGACCATATACACTTTAACATTATTATCAAATAATTTATTAAATAAAATTTCAACAGTTTTCACACTGAGCATCACTTGTTTTTCCCTTCCATCCAGTTGGGGCCGCCCATCAGTTCCCAGCACCTCCCATCCAGCCACAGTCCCCCATGAGCTCCTCGCCTTAGTGGGAGGAATCTCACAATCTGATGAATCTCACTATCTGATAGAACACCAGCCCAAAACATAATGCTGCCCCCCTCCGCATTCCACAAAATACACCCACGTCCATTATGTTATGTCACGATATTTATAACTAAAATCCAAGTATAACATTAAGGGGGTTATTCAGAGCGAGGTGAAAACCAGGAGAACTGGCAGGAGAAGATAACAATCTAGACCAAATAGCCGATTTGGAAAGGGAGATAAAGTGGAGAATTTTTCTGGTTTGGCCATTTTAGGTTTTTGAGCCAATGCGTAGTAATGCATTATGCTATAAACTCCACACTTTCTGGTGACATGGGAAACGAGACAGTGAGTTGGTGCATCATTGTTAAAGTTCTAAGGCTAGGGTCAGACGAACGCATTTTTATGTTGTCTGTGAAAAAGTGCGTTCGAACGAATGGACGCATTTTTTCACAGAATACGTGATAGTGGTCATACTATGCGCATTTTCGTCCGTGATTTTGTACGGATCATCAATAAAACACTTTTTGTGTCTGGACGTTATGTTGGCCGGACATTAGCAGCGTCTGACGTCTCCTAATCACACACACACGCCGCTAGCAGACGCAGCGCACTCTGTACGTCAGTACCTGCGGTTTCACGTTCCCGAAAAAATGCGTTCATTTTCCACTTGCGTTGCGCAGCCGGACTTTTGTGCGACCGTACTTCGTATATTGGCCGTCATTGCCCGGCATCTGCTGCTAGTGCGGCCGTGATTAAGTGCGCCTGCACGCGCGTTCGCACTGCCTCAGTCTGACCCTAGCCTAAATAAATAGTGAACAGCACTTTATTCTAATGAATCAGTGTTTTATGTTTCTGTTAAATAAAAAATTCATGTTTGGTATCATTGGCAAGGTAATGATCTGGCCTGCTCAATGATTCCTCACATGAACTGATTTTATAATGACTCTGGAGATACTGTGTCCAAACAAATCCCAGTCATGGCAGTCCAGTTTCTGAGGTAACTGCACTCAGGCACGATGGGAGGTCCTCCAGGTCGGGCTGACGTCCTAGATGTCAGCTCACTGGGGCAGAGGTCTGCTGTCGGTGCTTAGCCACATAATTTTGAGGTGCTGGAGATGTCCTCCTGCATCATGGTAGGAAATCAGAGGACTAAACTAGCAGTTATGGTGGCTAAAGAACAGTGTAAGCTCAGTTCCCTTAAATATTTGCATGTAATGCCTCAGCACATTTAATATTGGTATCCCTTAAAGGTAAAAAAGAGGGTTAAACATTAACCCCTTGGAGACAACCACAAATCCCTTTCAAAACTTAACCCTTTCGTTTTCTAAGTCTGCTGGATTGGGCTAACTTTTTTGAAAGGGTCGGCCATCTTTCTGTGGATCAGATTCGTTTTACTTCTGACAAAGACACAGAGGGCCGGGTTTCCTGACCTTCAGGCATGTAGTGACGAATATCAAATCAATGTGTCGCGTGGTGTTCCTATATTTTTAAACACCACAGGGAGATGGTGTCGCCATGTTGCCAAATGCGTTGGTGCGCTGGTACGCGGATGGTATTACAATCGATGCGCAACTTTTCACGAAATGACGTTTGCGCGCATAATTTTAACGTCTTTTAAAAGCTGGTGTTAACGGCAAATATGAACGTCCTGGCCAAAACAAAATACACCAGCCCAAAAAAAAGAAACGCAGCAACGTATAGTTACACGTTCTACACATACCCAAACAATAAAATAGAGAATTTGTGCGTGTTTTTATTATTGCTGCAGCATATATACTCAGATTGATTTTGACAGGTGCAAAAACTGAACGGGAGGCAATTGCGGTTCTTAATTCTGATTGGCTGAATCGCGTTAAAAAAACAGTCTGCCCACCGATTTCTGCTGGCAACGTTTATGCGCGCGCGTTTGTGCACGTCTTTTTTACGCGCAATATTTTTTGACGGATGAAAAATTGCGCTCGGATCGTAATACCTGCGTTAATTTACGCGCCTTAACGTTTAACGCTTCGCGCACAAATTTGCGCATGGAATGTAATAGAGCCCAGAGTGTTTTGTGAGGTCCGGTTGTATCTCCTGTGTCTCTCCGCAGCGTCAGTGTGTAGAGTATGCTTTGAAGGCCCAGCCTCTTCGCAGATACATCCCCAAGCAGAAATACCAGTACAAGGTTTGGTACATGGTCAACTCCACTGGCTTCGAATACATCATGTTCGTACTCATTCTCCTCAACACAATCGCTTTGGCCATGCAGGTAAGGTGCAGCTTATATGTCTACATACTGTACATGAACGCGAGACATTATGTGATGACTTCAGTTGCGTTGAGAAAACCTCTCATAGCGTCCATCGGCCATGGATAAGGACAAGGGTTGACCAAAAGGAAGATCCACAGCTGGTCTAGAACTACAACTACTTTGATTTACGCAGCCTTAAACGTGGCAAAGCATCCTGGAAGTTGTAGTTCTAAAAACACCTAGATGTCTATATTTAGGCTAGTTGTGACTTAAATATTTTGTGTCTATAACTATCATTACCAAGTGTATCTAACCCAGCGACCCAACACGTAGACACGCGTAAAACAGGAAAAAGAGACTACTTGTATAACCGGTCCTTACGTGGCCGGGATAGACAGACAATAGGGAAACAGGCCCAGATTGAGAGCAAGTGAAATCCACACAGCCAAGAGATTAGCCAGAGGTTCAGGGCAGGGGAAAATCTCAAACACAAGTAGAACAAAGGCAAAGGTCAAGGGCAAGAGAAAACCAGAGGTTCGATAACAGGCAGAGGTCAAAATACCAGAAAGACAAATGGATTAACAGAAGGAAAAATAAAGAACCATGCAATGACAAAGGGATGAGGAGGTCACCCTGACCGGGAAATCTATTGGCTAGGAGACAAGATGTATTTAGTATATAAGGGGCTTTGCATGTATTTACATTCCACCACGAGAGATCATATTATTATATGTTGTAGTATTTACTGTTATTTTAATAATTGAGCTGTCACTGTGCATTTTTTCATTTGTTAGCATTATGAACAATCAAAGCCATTTAACTATGCCATGGACATCCTGAACATGGTGTTTACTGGGCTCTTCACGGTGGAAATGGTGCTGAAACTTATCGCCTTTAGACCCAAGGTCGGAAGTGGTTTATTGTCATCTTCTGAATGTGATAATTGTATCCGTCTCCTCTTTTTTCCTCCTATTGCTTCATAAACCAGTGTAAAGGGTTTATTTTTCTTCTTCCAAATCGTGGTGTTCTTCTTTTATTCTTTATCCTCTTTGCATTCTCTATTTCCAGGCTTATATTGAGCTACATTTTACTAGTTTATCTTTGTTTTTTTATTTCCAGCCATATGCCTCTGCTGCCTCCTCTTCTGTCTGTCAATGCATTCGTCTTGCTACCTCGATTAGCACATGCTTCTTCACTCCTTTCACTGCGCTCCTGTTTCCCTCTTCCCGCATCTTCTTTAAACAGTCCGTCTGACCCATTGCAACTGTGATTTCTTCCCACAGCATTATTTCTGTGACGCATGGAATACGTTTGATGCCCTCATTGTGGTGGGCAGCCTGGTGGATATTGCAGTCACAGAGGTCAATGTAAGTCTCTGCCCTGTTTATACTGACAATGGATTTGCATTTGTTAACTCTTTGAGTACTGTGAACATCTGCCTGTCGCTTTCAGATGCATAACAACAATCATTACAGAACATGAAAATCCTCTCAGCTCATCTGGATCGTTATTAACCCCTTCACTGCTGAGCCATTTCACGTTTTTTAAAAAAACACATTTTTATTTTTTGTATTATTATTGTTATTTTTTTCTTTCCTCTAAACATGGTCATATTTGGTATCATTGGAAAGGCCATGCTCTGGCCTTTCTAATGATACCAAACATGACCCTGCAGTGCTAGCTGAAAACAGTCAGGAGATAACTGGGTTATAAGGAACCCTTATCTCCACCCCTATCTTTCCTTAGGAGTCAACGAGGACGTTTCCCACACGTCCTCAGCAGTGAAAGGGTTAAACACCTTGGGCTCGATTATATTCCATAGGACTTTTTTTTTGTGTGTGGCTGATATGTTTTTCTTAACGATCAGGTGATTCCTTTGAATAAATTCATCCTGAGTCGATATTTGAAAAATGCCGCAGCTCTGAAGAAAAGCTGGCCGGTAAAATGCCGGTGAAAACTGTTTATTTTCGTCTTTATCAAACAGATTTGAGCCTTTAAAGAAGACGATTAGAAAATCTGGGGCCCTATTACATTCTTCACGCAAAAACGCACGCGCAATACGTGAATTTTTGCGCAAAGCGTTAAACATTAACGCGCGCGCATTAACGTTGCGCGAAGAAATCGGTGTGCGGACTGTTTTTTCACGCAATTCAGCCAATCAGAAATAAGAACCACAATTATCTCACGTTAAGTTTTTGCGCCTACCAAAGTCAATCTGAGTATATATGCTGCAGCAATAGTAAAATCACGCACAACTTCTCCATTTTATTGTTTGGGTATGTGTAGAATGTGTAACTATACTTTGCTGCGTTTTTTTTTTTTGGGCTGGTGTATTTGGTTTCGGCCAGGTTGATAGAATTTGCCTTTAACGCCAGCTTTTAGGAGTTGTTAAAATTATGCGCGCAAAGGCTGTGCGTTAAAAACCGTGCATAGATTGTAATACCATCCGCGTACCAGCGCACAAACGCATTTGCGCTCACAATGTTAAGTATAGGATGCGTGCAGTAAAGTAAGCTCGCAAAGGGTTCGCGCAGGTTCACCCGCGTTAGACGATTACGCCCCTTTGTTGCGCTGACTTTGTAATACGAAGTTCTGCGCAAAGGGTTTTGCCCCTCGCGTCAATGCGTTTTTGCGCGCGCGCAAACGTTTGCGTGAAGATTGTAATAGGGCCCGATGTATATTAAACTCACATCGAGTTGTGCCATCAGAATTCTTTGGACCCCTTACTAAACCATTGGTCAGGGGCCCCTTCCATCAGCTGCCCGAGTCACTAATTACAACTTAAATCATTTTAGCTCCTCTTCTCCTCCAGTAAGGAAATAAATAGAGACAGACCTGACGGAGAGACCGAGAGAGATACAGAACTGATGGAGAAAGATTGATCTGACAGACCAGGCTGAAAGAGAGATAACAGAGACGAGAGAGAACATTTAAATCTGTAGAAAACCATGACAGCCATAAGATAGCCTGGACCAATGTGCATTCAGTTTGTTTCATGCTTCTTTTGTCTCATGCTTCCATCATCATATTCATCATCATCATCTTCATCATCATCATGCCTTCGTCATCCATTCCACCTCTGTCTCTCACATCTGGTTGCTTGTTTGTCGCTGTTCTCAGAATGGATGGCATGTCGGAGAGGTACGTGCTGGCACCTTTATCCTTCCTAATCTATTGATGCAAGAAACACGTTGCAGAAGGGTCATAGACAAGCCGTAAGATAGACACAGCTAACAGATCATGTCGTAAGACAGTGCTCAAAATTTCCACTCGCCTACTAGCATTTGGCGAGTGGAAATTAAGTGAGCGCGAGTGGAAATACACACAGAGGCAGCACAATAAATTATTTTGTGCTGTGTATTCCAGTGGTTCTACCGTGCAGCCCCCCATTCCCCAGACTGCATGGTGGCAGGGATCAGCTGCCTAACCTGACCAAGCTCATCTCTGTCACTGGCAGGGGGGTGGAGAGGAGCTTCCCTGCCTCCTCGCTCTGCTCACACTGGGCTCTGATGACTGTGTATACATGTATCTGAGGTCTGATGTCTAGGCTTGTATCTGGGGTCTGATGTCTGGGTATACATGTATCTGGGGTCTGATGTCTGGGTATACATGTATCTGGAGTCTGATGTCTGGGTATACATGTATCTGGGGTCTGATGTCTAGGCTTGTATCTGGAGTCTGATGTCTGGGTATACATGTATCTGGCGTCTGATGTCTGGGTATACATGTATCTGGGTCTGATGTCTGGGTATACTTGTATCTGGGGTCTGATGTCTGGGTATACATGTATCTGAGGTCTGATGTCTAGGCTTGTATCGGGAGTCTGATGTATCTGGGGACTGATGTCTGGGTATTAATGTTATTTTTGTAACTTTATTCTAAATAAAACCTTTAAACAGTGTAATTTCATAAGATAATTTAAGGGGGTGTGTTTAGGGGCAGTGTTAAGGGCTGGGTAGGGGTTAGGTGGAGCAACTGGTGGCGAGTAACTCCTATGGCCTGGTGGTTAGTAGCTTGAGACTTGAAATTTTGAGCCCTGTCGTAAGAGATATCAAGAATTTGTAGTGCACTTGTTTTGCTTTGCGATATTCTTAAATAACACATGCGTGAGTCTCCGTGTCTCAAATGGAATTCCCTTGTAAAATGGGAATAAACTCAATCTGGAGAGTTTCACCTCAGAAACAAGCTCTCATATTGCTTTTATCTGTTTTGTTCCTACTTCGCTCACAGATTCTATTTCCATAAATTCCGTCAATTAAATTGATTCCCCATTTTTTAATATCGAGTGAGGTCTTATCAAACTGGCAATACAGATTCCAATGTGAGCTCTTGGGGAACACGTCGCAACCTGAGGCTGAGCACTTAGCGCTCGTTCTAGTAGTTTTGCCGTACTTGCTCCACCGTAGTTTGCAGCATTTAAACCACTGTCCGTGCAACGAAAAAGCAGTATTTAGTGTATAATCCCCACATTGATACATCTCTGAATATACATTTTCCTCTTCTTTATTCATTTTACGAGGCTTCTTATCCTTTCGCCCCAGAGTTCAGAAGACAGCTCGCGAATTTCCATTACTTTCTTCCGTCTCTTCCGTGTGATGCGCTTGGTGAAGCTGCTCAGTAAAGGAGAAGGTATCCGGACGCTGCTGTGGACATTCATTAAATCCTTTCAGGTGAGGGAAACAGAGGAAACCATGATAAAATGACACATGGATATATCCAGGGTAAGGCTGGCCAGCCACTGGGCCCGTATTTGTGCGATTGTCCGTCATTGTCCATCATCGGCCAACCAATCCCACATCATGCAGGAGATTCAGCCCTCGTCCACTGCCTCTGACTTCCATCGGACGACTTCATACAACTTTATCAGGGTTATTCAAAGAGCTCCGAATTGTGGCTGCAAGGTAACCAAACAGTGAAATTCAGCGTACGGTTACCTTTCCTGGCCATTTGGCTATTCAGAGAGCAGGCAGTTCGCCAACTGTTGACGAATTGCCTGCACATAAAGTGCCTGTTCGTTGCCTGTTCGAGGGCAGTGAAATCCCCATAGAGAAGCAATGCTTCGTCTATTCAGAGAACAAAAACCAGCAGTGAAAAGTTGCCGAATTGCCCTGCTGTTCGGTGGTTTCATTCGACAGGTTTATTCAGGAGAATCCCATAGGCTTCAATGTTAAAAATATTAAATCTAATCTAATAAACCGTTCATTATAATATTCTGCAGTAAAAAGTCTCTTTATTTTTAGATTTTTTAGGATCTTTTAGGCATTTGTCTGCGAATTTTTTTTTCCGTTTTTTTTAAATCGTTTTTTCTTTTTTCTGTAACAGCCCTTTTTATTATCATTCATTGGATCTTATGTGTAAATTTCAGACATTTTCGCTCAGTAGTTTCTTTGCAAACAGCGTTTCACTTTTCAAACATTCCAGCGTACTGTTTGTTTTTTTCACTCCATTCGTCCGCGGTGTCTGTTTTTTCCGGCAGCTGCTCTGCGCTGTGATCTGCAGCTGCTTGGGTTTCTCCGGCGTGTTCGGCGGGGTTAATCCAGATGGTTTTGCGGGTTTCAGTGTGAATTCGCCGGGTTTTGCGGCTTTGCGGCGACTTTTCCCTGCACTACGACGGCCCTGTGGTGCTTGCTGAATACACTGCTGGGTCGCCGAAATGGGATCGCCAAATCGCACCGAATTGAAGAGAATAAAAAGTCACCGAACGTGCGGTGACTTTGATTCTTTTTGAATAACCCTGTGTGTGTCTAATGGGATTTGTCAGACGACATTGGGACGTTCGAGTACAATTTACATGAAAAAAAGATGACTTGTATAGTTAAACCGCCGTTCTGCGCCAGGGAAATTGTCCCGTAGAGAAGTGATTCAGTTCGTCAGGCAAATCCCACAGGATTCAATGTAAAACTCTATTCTCGATCAAATTCCTTTTTTATTCAACCGTTTATTCTTTTCAGTTGCAGGAAAAATCCTTTTTACTGATTTTTTTATTGAATTTCGTGAGTATTTTTTTGTATTTTTTAGGCATAATTTGATTCCCGATTTTTTTTTTTTTTCCAAAGCTGTTTTTTTTCCTGCGTTGCCCAACGGAACCCCCCCCCCCCGCAAACACTGTTGAAGACAGAAAGGAGACTGTGGCTGCTGTCACTGGTGCTGAAAGGGCTTTAATAAGCCCTTGCAGCACCAGGGACAGCACCGGAGTTCCCTGCATGTGTTCGGCAGCGTTTCTGTGTTTTTTTTTTCCCCAGTTCGGCGGTGTTCGGCAGTCTTCCCGTCGGTCGATCTAGGTCATCCATATTCGCTTCCAGTGGACAACCCAGATCACTCAAGATCTTTAAAAAAAAGTTGTCTGTAGTCGGACAGCCAAATCGGTCGTCCAACTACAGATCCAGTGAACCAGAGCCTTATTTGTGGTTTTTGTCTGCAGACATCTGATGTTACTTATGACACACTTTGCCAGGTCTCTGGGTAAGGTCCCCTACACCGGGGGGGGGGGGATTGGTGTCCTGCTATTCTTACTCCCCAATTTGTTTTTCTTTTAATGCACATCATAACACAGTGAAAAAGGCAAATTTTAGTACTTCCAAAAGTCAAATGTCGGTGACATTTCGGTGCTCTCTGAATAACCCCTTCAGTGAATAGACCTGATGGTGTCACACAGCAAAAATAGTGGAGGAACTGCGCTCCCACAGGTTCGATTTGACTCCTGCCTTTAGCATTGCATTTTATTACTTTGTATCTCTGTACCTACTGTAACAATTCAATGTTCTTGAACCCAGGACATACTTGAAAACGAGAGAAATCTCAATGTATCCTTCCTGGTAACATACTTTATAAATAAGATAAATAAATAAATAAAAAAACACAAAGGGTGCAATATGGAGAACAGGAGGGAATAGCAGTTCAGACAGAAAGTCTAGGCTTGCTAGGGTCTCTCTTACTCTTACACGTTTTATATGCTCAGAGGTTACAGCAGGGCTTATTAGCAGGATATTTGCATAGCGATTTGAAAGCAATTAAACCCACCTTATTCAGGCACGAAACAATGTCTAGAGAACAAAATCTGTATGAAAACATAAAATAATAGGGTAAGAGGGCCTTATAGAATGTACATACTGTGAACGCGCTGTTATTATGGGTGTTGATGTTGCACTCCAGTGACAGATTGTCATGCATATTTTACTGCTCTGTTTCTGAATTTGCCGGTCTCCATGAGAAACATGCTCACTGTCACATCCTCCTGATTATATTATATAAAAAGACATATTATCGCTATGTGTGTGCAGGTTATTTTCATAAGGATTTAAGAATGTGGACTAGAACGCCTACATATTAACTCTGTGTGCCCTGACTGTCACTCTGTGCATTCTCTCTGTCTGCCCTGATTGTCATTCTGTGCATTCTCTCTGTCATGCCCTGACTGTCACTCTGTGCATTCTCTGTCTGCCCTGACTGTCACTCTGTGCATTCTCTCTGTCTGCCCTGACTGTCACTCTGTGCATTCTCTCTGTCTGCCCTGACTGTCACTCTGTGCATTCTCTCTGTCTGCCCTGACTGTCACTCTGTGCATTCTCTGTCTGCCCTGACTGTCACTCTGTGCATTCTCTCTGTCTGCCCTGACTGTCACTCTGTGCATTCTCTGTCTGCCCTGACTGTCACTCTGTGCATTTTCTCTTTGTGCCCTGACTGTCACTTTGTGCATTCTCTCTTTGTGCTCCGTCACTCTGTGCATTCTCTTTGTGCCCTGACTGTAACTCTGTGCATTCTCTCTTTGTGCCCTAACACTGAATTCTCTCTGTGTGCCCAGTGACTCTGTGCATTCTCTCTGTGCTCCGACTGTCACTCACTGTGAATTCTTTATTTGTGCCTAGATAGTTAGTGCAACTGCATGGGTTTTTCAGCAGGGGAACGCAGAGGAGTGTTTTACTTTTGAATCTATGTAACTGTGGCCGAAAAATAAAGGCATTCCGAGTTTGTTCTTCACTCGGCAAGGATCACAAAACGATGCATCGGCTAGTTTGTGGAAGTACGGCCTTCTTGTACAGCAGAAAGGGGCACCCAGACGGAGGTACCAAGCGTGGGGCTACCAGGATCCGTAACAATGCTGCTCTCTGGCATAGCATACATTGCATTCCATTTAATCCAGCATGTTTCTATGGTTCTTGTGTGAGTTTCTTACTTAGGTCCATGAAGGGAGAGACTCAGATATGTGCCGTCTTGTGAATCACTGGCCATGCCAATCTCACCATGAAGTTCGCATGGTGTCCTTTATTTAAAACAAGGAAAAAGAACATTTTACACGTTCAATACAATTCACCCAATAAGTACTATAATAAACTGGTCTAAAATATATTTAAATAGACAGAAATATGGGTTGAAATAAAACCTATACCCTGATAGCCTAGTTTGTGCAAATAATAATATATGTCAATCTATCATATGCCCCATGACAAAGGTATTACCTAAAGAGGTGCAAAACACAATACCGACAGACTGCTACTTTGCCATCTAAATCAGAGCTGTCAAACTCTGGGCCCCCAGATGTTTCTGAACTACAGCTCCCAGGATTCCCTGGCCATCTATTGCATTGAAGGAATTCTGGGAATTGTAGGCATCAACATCTGGGGGTGGGGGCAGAGTTTGAGAGCCCTGGTCTAAATTAACTTATCTCAAATGATGTCAATAAGACCCCGGTTATTGATCGAGGACCTAGAAGTTGGGTTTTGGACCAGGCCGATATCCAGTGTGTGACTGTGCGGTTGTTTCACCTCTTCCTGTCTCTATTCCAGGCTTTGCCATATGTAGCCCTTCTCATCGCCATGATATTCTTTATCTACGCTGTCATCGGTATGCAGGTGAGCCATCCTTTTCTAAATTGCTCAGCAGGGTCCACAAATTTTACCTCGGGGCTCGGAGGCAGGGTTTATGCATGATTTTAGTGCAGTGGTTTCCAATCCTGGTCCTCAGGCCCCACTAACAGGCCAGGTTTGCAGGATATAAGAAGCACAGCATAGGTGATATGATTTGCTATTCAGTGATTGCAGGATTCAGTCTGCATTTCCCCAAGGGAATCCCTAAAACCTGGCCTGTTAGGGGTACCTGAGGACCAGGGTTGGGAAACAATGCTCTGTTAGACATATAATTTTTCGTCTGGTCCTTCTCTCATTGTATTAGTCCAGATCGAAGACTCTACTTCATATTTTCCTATGATCAGTCTCCATTAGACTTAATATACATATATATATATATACTAGATAGAGTGGAGTCACTGGGCAGATACAGCTCATGTTCTCATATGTTCTCTTACTAGAAGGAGATAAGCCGAAGAGATACTTTGTCTCCGTCCCTGAGAATCAGATTTGCCATATCTTATCTGAAATGTCAGAACTGTTGGTTCCATCTTGCAATTGCCACTTTGTATCTGATAAATCATAATTGTTGATCCTATTTATCGTCTACCACTAGCATAGTTTGTATCTATATATATTTTGACATATATTTTGACAGAGTAACTAAGAGTAGAAGTACTAAATCACCAGTACATAAGCAGGCAGGTAGAAAAATCCCTTTTGGTTAACCATTCCCATCTGGTTGCTAATTTATACTGCCCAGCTCTCTATAGTTTGCTACTAATGTTTAGTTAGCCTCCTAGAAATGAGTAGGCTTTAATTTGTGTTGCTATTTTCTCTTTGGGACTTAAAGTGAGAGTGTACCTAGAAGGTGATTATACTGTATATAAATAAACATTCCAAAACATTGAAACGAGGTCTCTGCAGTGGCTGTATCATTTATATATATATATATATATATATATATATATTAGGCCGTGTTAGTCCAGATGCCAAAATCACGAGTATAGCAGTACGTAGTGATACCTTTTTTATTGGACTAATGTTACATTTAAAAAACAAGGTTTTGAGAGTATACCTCTCTTCTTCAGGTCTGGAAGCTTTACTAATCAGTATCATAGAATTGAACAATAAGACATTAAGGGGCACACGGTTGGGGGGTTAGATGTCGTAACTAGGGAAAGTCAAATGGTATGTTCAAAATGGGAAAATAAACACATGAGAGGCCTTAGGCCCATAAAACAAAAGTGATAAGATCATGACAACTTGAAAGAAAAAAAAAACACAAATCGGTGAACGCTGAAAAAGACACACACAAAAAGCCAAAAAAAACCAAGAAACAAAACACCAGCCAGGATTCTGAATATTATGTGACGTTATGATAATGAGTTAAAAAGACAGAATCCACATTCAGTCCTTCCTTTATGGTGTTAAAATATGTAATCATTTTCATTTCAAATGTCTTACGTTCACGAGGGTCTTTAAAATGTCCTTTGAGGATTTTAATTTTGAGGTTTTGAAAGGAGTGGCCTGTTGGATTGAAGTGATGTCCCACCGGTGTACAATATATATTTTCCTGATGGTTCTTGATGGAGTGTCTGTGCAGGTTCATTCTGAGATTTAGTTTAAGGCCAGTTTCCCCAAAAAAGCCCTTTTCACAGGTTGTGCACTGGATCATGTACACCACATTGGCAGACATGCAGAGGTACGAGCCTTTGATGTTGTATGTGGTGTTATTGTGCCGGGCAGTGCTGCTGTCACATATATGTTGGCACAGTTTGCAGCGGGACTTGTTGCAGCGTGTGTTTCTATATGCATTCATAAATGGCTGTTATGAGCAAAGCTAGACCTATTCTGACCGATAATTCTTGGATTCCCGATTGCAGACATTTGGCAAAATCGCTTTGCAAGACGGGACTCAGATCAACAGAAACAACAACTTCCAAACATTTCCCCAAGCAGTGCTGCTCCTCTTCAGGTACAAATAACTCCATACAAACGACAAGGCGGCTTCATAAGAATTGAATACAAGACAAAAGCAAAAGGAGGCAATAACCATCTTACTTTAATCTGGTCATTCCCTGTTGGAGATCCAAACTTTGTTTTTATTTTAATCAAAAACTCAGTTTTCCAAAATCATTGAAGGGAAATATCTGTCAGTGCCTTCACAACATTTGCTGATTAGTCTACCATGTTCTCGTAAAAGGACAACAGACATGTAATCCTACACCTATATTTGTTCAAGATATCCAAATACAGGCTTAATGGCGACTTTGAGCAGAAAGGGGTTTGTGATTTTGGAATAAGACCCTTGGAATGAAAGAACACACAACAATATATAAAATATATACAAGAAAAATGATATTGATGAGGGACCTCGGTACAATAAAGAATCTAACAGGGGTTGAGGACCAGCGTTGACGATGTAACAGGTCAGAGACCTTTGTCATTCTAGGTGCGCAACTGGGGAAGCCTGGCAAGAGATCATGTTGGCCAGTCTGCCTGGCAAGAGATGCGACATTGAATCTGACTTTGCTCCTGAGGAGGAATTTACCTGCGGAAGTAACTTCGCCATCGTGTATTTCATCAGCTTTTTCATGCTCTGCGCCTTTCTGGTAAGTACGTGAAAATAGTAGATGGGACTGAAGGAATAGAAAGACATTATACGGGGTGATTTACAGTATATAGACCACAACCCAACGTTTTCATTATGGTTCATAACGAATAAAAGGAAATTAACCTCTTAAGGACGATTGGGTGGCGCCCTTAAGGGGTTGATTTCGTCGGCGAGGCATACAGGTGCGCCTCGCCGACAGGTGCCGTCGTGCGGCACTGATTTTGAGCCCTCCCCGCAGACGGCATGCATCGAGCATCATTGGCCGAGGCGGCCCCATTGAAGACAGTGGGCATACATGTACGCCCTGCGTCTTCAAAGCCCGCCTGCCGCAGGACGTCATGGAACATCCTGCGGCGTTAAAGGGTTAATGTGAATTTCAGGAAATGTACCTCCTCTTATGTTAGGCACATCCCATCACAGCATGTGCTGGAAGCGGGCACTAGGTTGCAGCACTGCCATGACAGCAGCACAGCGACAAGAATAGCATGGAACGAAACGACTTACTCTTTGGAAGAGCTAAGGGTTACTTCCAGCAAGATGGCGCGACATGTCACACATTGCATGAATCAATGGGGACAATCCAGAGTTTCTTTGAGGACTGTGTCATTTCCAAGAAGGTGTGGCCACCTGGCCTGGTCTCCTGATTTTACCAGCCCGGACTTCTATTTGTGGGACTATCTGAAGGAACAAGCCCCGTACGATTGACACCTTGGAGGATAACATTAGGAACGGGATCCAAAACATTGATGAGGCAATACTGAGACGCATTAGCAGCAACATGAAGCGCCGCGTCGGTATATGCCTAAAAGAAAACAGCAGGCACTTCCAACTCTTTCTGTGATGTGTTGTGCTCAACATAAGAGGAGGTAGGTTTTTCTGAGACTCTCATTAATTTCTATTTGTTCATTTATGATCGATTTAATTCTATCAGACGGTTTGTTTTTAAAAATGCACTCTTTATATTTTTTCCTCTCTTTCGCATGATACATAGGCCCTATGCAGTCTCTATCAGACTTTACATTCCTACAACTCAAAATCATCTCATCACTTTCACTGCTGTTATGTTGTGTGACATCTAGAAGGCTGTTGGGGTGTACGACCTTTACTTCACAGACCACGTTGATTGGAATTACTGCTTTTCCACATCTGCTCACTTGATGCGTAATTATTTCTTCTCTTCAGATCATAAACTTATTTGTGGCCGTCATCATGGATAACTTTGATTACCTCACTAGGGATTGGTCCATTCTTGGACCCCATCATCTGGATGAGTTTAAGAGAATCTGGTCAGAGTATGACCCGGAAGCCAAGTAAGTCACATATCAACATTCCTCTCAGACAATAAAGTTGCTGTGATGACGTCGTCACATATATCTCCTCATATTTCCCATTTTCATCTCACTGTCAACTTCTCCCAGCATGTTCTTCATCAGATAGCACCCTACACCAAAACTACATCTCAGTAACCCCTACAGGCAAATCGGCTGACCTAATACTGATTGAGATTAACTGCACTCTACCTTCATTTCTCAGGGGCCGCATCAAGCACTTGGACGTGGTAACATTACTGCGCAGGATTCAGCCCCCCCTGGGATTTGGCAAACTATGTCCACATCGTGTGGCCTGCAAGGTGAGCACTTTGTAACAACCTGTCTGGATCCACAACAACTCTATCCAGGTTTCTAATGCGAATCGGATGAATCATCAGCTCCTTCTCCAAAATTTTTCTGGATTTTGCTTCCCATTCTCTATATATTTAATATGAGAGCTCCTTTTACCGAGCCATTCTTGAAAACCTATAGAGGTTCTCATGCCCATCCAAAAAGCAAAAAGGGACGTTCACATCAGGCCAGGAATGCAGAAGATGTAACTTTATGGAAAATTGGGCAACGAACGTTTCAGTCCTCTCTCCTGACCTTTCTCAAGAACCTGTTTCAGTGCTTGAGAAAGCTCCCGAGAGAGGACCGAAACGTTGCACAGTTTTCATAAAGTTACTCCTTCTGGCCTGGTGCGACGCTCCTCCTTGTTTTCTGTATAACATATATGGTGTCACAAGATGATTCCACTGGACACAGTCAATGGTCACCATGTTTAAGCATATTATACCTGATACTGCAAATATCAAAAAAGTCTTTTGTAAAAAGACATGCACAGTACCAAGTGGCACTGGTGCTAACTGTATACGGAAGGATTAAGTACTCACATACTCATTGTCTGCTTTTTCCTATACATCATAAAGCGGGATCCTTTTGTTTGTTGAGGTTGACTTGAAAGCTTTGCATTTGTTATGTGTCAACTATTGTATTTCCACAGAGCAGGTATGAATAAATGATGATGAGGTGTTGGCGTCAACCTGTTGGCATAGCAGTTATGAATTTTGGATTATATTGTTTGTTCACTGCCACCTAGGTTGCTCAGGGCATATATACTATTTCCAGCAGCCCATTGTCAATCAGGCACAAATTGCAGAAGCTGATAATTACTAACTGATTACTACTAAGATAGATGTTTCCAGCATCTATGGTACATATTTACAACGCCTGTCCACTACAGAGTTTGGCAGAGTTATCGGCACCGAACGGTACTTCTGGATTATGTGAAAATGTAATGCTGGAAGAAGATGCCGACATTTTTAATGGGGCTGGATGAAAACGTAAAGCTCCATATGATTATGATTATGTCTCTAACTACATGAATTAGGCTGGTCGTCCACTGGGTTCGTAGTCATATGACCAACTTGATCATCAGACTATGGACAACCTAGGTCGTACAAGTATTGTCGTCCACTGCGAGCAACTATGGGTGTACCAGGCCAGACATTTCTGGTTAAATTAGCATATTATTTCTGGGGAAAATTCAGTAACATGTTCTCCATATTAATAGAGTACCCCATAGAATATATCACAGTAGACGTTTGAATGTTAACATGTGCCTATATCTACACTTGGCACATAAGGTGTTATGGCACAGCTGCAAATGGGCCCGAGTATGTTTCCCCTGCCTTCAAAATTACATTACCAGACAGGGCTAGTCCCACGTGTCTCCCCTACACAATAAAATATCTCTTTTTTCCACCCACTTTATCAGTTTTTCAGCATCCATCTTGTGAGGTATGTTGTACCAGGTCGTCCAACTTCGTACGACTAATCCCATTTGAATGGGAATAGTCACTAGTCTGATGTAGTTGTTCAAAGTTGTCCAAAGTCGTCTGATGGAAGTCGGAAGCAATGGACGAAGGTTGAATCTCTTCTGTGTTGGGGGATTTGTCATACGACTATGGACGACTACGGACACAGTGGACGACCAGCCTTAGGGTCCTATCATCTGGCCCTCGCTAAAACAGGTCCGCTAAGGGGAAAAATCAGCGATCGCTAATTTCCCCTTTGCACCCGGTTTTACCATTTAGATTACGGGGCAGGCTACTGAGTTCAGCAGCCTGCCCGTAGTGGCCGCTAGGGTCCAGGATGCTCGGGACAGTGCTAAAGGTTTTTTCCCCAGTCTCACTGTGCACTAATACCGATTCAGTAACCACTACATTCGAAGGTGATCTGTGTGGAGCGCTAATGCTCATTTATGTGAGCGTTAGCTTGAAGGACTTGATAGGGGCCTTAGTGTCCGCATTTCTGTGAGGGTCTAAGCGAGGTCAGGTTTTGACGAAGACAGGTATTGCACTGAGAACTCGCTCTGGTTCTGCTTGTGTCATGTCTACTCAATTCTGAAACACAACAGGATGACCCTCCACAGTATTGAAATGGTGTTGGCTTAATTTCTGGCACGTTGGCAGTCACTTACTGACCAGCAGACAGCTAGAGAACTGCCTGAAAGTCAACTAATTCTAATCAATGCTGAAAGCTATGTTTTATCATATGGCGCTGCGTCGAGAGTTCCAATGGCCTGCAGGTGACCAAGTCCACATAAGTACTGGTGGGACCCCAAGTAAAACATGGGTCCCTCCAGTTTTTTCAGTGGGTCTAGAGTGGTAGAGAAGTTCCAAGATGTGGAGGAGTTGATCTGTGTGTGTGCAAACCACTAACATGAGAGGTAAGTGCACAGGGGAAATCATTCCCCAAGTCTCTGAGATCCGATCCACCAAACCTCCGGGGGAAAAAAAATAAAATCTTCAAATGCAGAATCATCTTGGAATAGGGCCTGTTGGGGCCTGTGCTCCCCATCACTGTTTCCCAAGGATGGTGCTGCAGTACAGATATATGGGTCTGAAATTGAGATTTTGGTTGAGCTTTGCATGATCCCTCCAATGTGCCATTGTCCGATCCCTAAGTACTACCTTTTGTTCTATCCCTCCCATCCCTTATTGTGCCATTGTCCTATTCCTCTGAGCCTCCCATGGCGCCATTGTCCTGTCGTTCTCCAATCTGGGGGCGTTCTGTGCCAACATAGTTGCCTTTTCAAAGGGCTGTTTATGGGGCATGGGCCTGGAGCAGCAGATCCAAAACCCTTATGGTAAACTGGCTCTGTATGTGGTGTTACATTTTGAGGTGCACTTAAAGCAACAATCTAATAGTACACTCTTTTCATAGAATTGATAATTCGATCCCTAGGCATGAAGATATCATGTGATGGAGCTGGAACGTCTTGATGGATCTCCTGTGATCTAACTGGAAGTCTATTTAACCATTAACCTTTGATCCATGTAAACTAGCTGCACAGTCTCTATTATAGTGAAATGTGGATTAAGGAGGATTATGTTCTTTTCAAATTAATTTGATGCTCATCTCACACTGTCCCTGCAGAGATTGGTCGCCATGAACATGCCGCTGAATTCAGATGGGACTGTGACATTCAATGCCACCCTCTTTGCTTTAGTGCGTACATCACTGAGAATCAAAACCGAAGGTACAAAATCTTTTTCATCACTTGTTACGTATGTGGACTTTATCAACTGATAACTAAGCCCCTAGTTAAATGGACACTCTGGGCCCTATTACATTCTTAACGCAAAAACGCACGCTAAGCGCGTGTTTTTTTGCGCGAAGCGTTAAACGTTAACGCACGAAAATCACTGCTGGAATTACATTCCTCGCGCATTTTTTCATCCGTCGGGAAATTGCGCTCGTAAAACCAACGCGCAAAAATGCGCGCAAAGTACCGTTGCGCGCAGAAATCAGTGAGTGCAATGTAATTTTTAACGCAAGTCTGGCAGAGTCTGTAATTTTTGACGAGAGTCCGTCATTTTTTTGTGGACTGCGCACATCATTTGTACGTTTTGACGCGAGTTCGTCAGTTTTGTGCAGACTGCGCACAACATACGTACGTTTTGACACGAGTCCGTCATTTTTGTGCGGACTGCGCAGAACATTCGTAAGTTTTGATGTGAGTCCGTCATTTTTGTGCGGACTGGGCACAACATTCGTACGTTTTGACGCGAGTCTGTCATTTTTGTGCAGACTGCGCACAACATACGTACGTTTTGACACGAGTCTGTCATTTTTGTGCGGACTGCGCACAACATTTGTACGTTTTGACGCGAGTTCGTCATTTTTGTGCAGACTGCGCACAACATACGTACGTTTTGACACAAGTCCGTCATTTTTGTGCAGACTGCGCAGAACATTCGTAAGTTTTGACGTGAGTCCGTCATTTTTGTGCGGACTGGGCACAACATTCGTACGTTTTGACGCGAGTCTGTCATTTTTGTGCAGACTGCGCACAACATACGTACGTTTTGACAAAAGTCTGTCATTTTTGTGCGGACTGGGCACAACATTCGTACGTTTTGACGCGAGTCTGTCATTTTTGTGTGGACTGGGCACAACATTCGTACGTTTTGACAAAAGTCTGTCATTTTTGTGCGGACTGGGCACAACATTCGTACGTTTTGACGCGAGTCTGTCATTTTTGTGCAGACTGCGCACAACATACGTACGTTTTGACAAAAGTCCGTCATTTTTGTGCGGACTGGGCACAACATTTGTACGTTTTGACGCGAGTTCGTCATTTTTGTGCAGACTGCGCACAACATACGTACGTTTTGACACAAGTCCGTCATTTTTGTGCAGACTGCGCAGAACATTCGTAAGTTTTGACGTGAGTCCGTCATTTTTGTGCGGACTGGGCACAACATTCGTACGTTTTGACGCGAGTCTGTCATTTTTGTGCAGACTGCGCACAACATACGTACGTTTTGACAAAAGTCTGTCATTTTTGTGCGGACTGGGCACAACATTCGTACGTTTTGACGCGAGTCTGTCATTTTTGTGTGGACTGGGCACAACATTCGTACGTTTTGACAAAAGTCTGTCATTTTTGTGCGGACTGGGCACAACATTCGTACGTTTTGACGCGAGTCTGTCATTTTTGTGCAGACTGCGCACAACATACGTACGTTTTGACAAAAGTCCGTCATTTTTGTGCGGACTGGGCACAACATTCGTACGTTTTGACGCGAGTCTGTCATTTTTGTGTGGACTGCGCACAACATTCATACGTTCTGACGGAAGACAAGGTAGTGGCCGTCATTTTTGACGGATCTAGTAAAAAAAACGTGCGCATCGACGTTCTCCGTTGTGAATCCGCAGTTTGCTACGTTCAGGTTGTTACAATTTGCCGTTACCACCAGCTTTTCAAAGACGTTAAAATTATGCGCGCAAATGCTGTGCTTTAAATTTTGCGCTAGGATTGTAATACCATGCGCGCACCAGCGCACAAACGCATTTGCGCTCACAATGTTAAGTATAGGACGCACGCAGTACATTACGCTCGTTCGCGCAGGTTCACCCGCGGTAGACGTTAATGTGCATTTTTTGCACGGACATTGTAATACGATGTTCCGCGCAAAGGGTTTTGCCCCTCGCTTTAATGCGTTTTTGCGCACGCGTTAACGTTTGCGCGAAGAATGTAATAGGGCCCTCTGTGTGCTGCTATTACTGGTCAATGTAATTCGAGTGGCCACAGTTCAGGAGGGGTCTCGAAAAGCTAATAAAACCCTCCAATTATGTGGGCGGATCTCAGCCTCCTTGTTACTGGGACTCTTCTGGCATCCATTGGCTCTCAAAGTGTTTGGCATTGACAAGGACATTTAGCAGATGAAAGCAGTGGGGTTTCTTGGTACTAAAGGTTCAGGTAATGTAACCAACAAGTGTTGCCTTCTCCCACTGAACAAGGTTGCCACTTGGCCAAATCTCCTTTAAAGTTAATGGGAGGTCACACAAGGTAAATTGATCAATATAATAATTAAACAACACAAGAATTAGAATAAGCCGAGTGCTGATGTCAAGACAGAGGGATCATTTATTGAGTATTTATTTATTTATAAAGGATTTTACCAGGAAGGATACATTGAGATTTCTCTCGTTTTCAAGTATGTCCTGGGTTTATTTTGGTAAAAGTGCCCTTTTTAAAAATATATATCGGATATCACCTTTACAGCCAACAAAACCATGTATATGGCCAACGCCATTGCAAGAATAGCATTATGCTCCTTCTTGTAAAAAAGGGAAATGGGCATGGACATAGGAGACCGTGCTTGCGTTCCCTTACTGTTGACGTTGGCTTTATGGACTCATGGGAACCGTAGCTTTCTCATAATGGAAAATAAGCACTATTTTCATCCTATCACCCAAGGAAACAACCTCTCTTTGTCTCCCTTAGGAAATCTGGAAGCGGCAAACGAAGAACTAAGAGCTGTGATCAAGAAAATTTGGAAAAGGACCAAACAGAAGATCCTAGATGAGGTTATCCCTCCTCCAGAAGGTCAGCCTCAAATAGGATTTCCCTAGTGTCTTCTCAGATACCATTTAAAAGTAGATATTTGGCACGTCCCAGGGGTACATTCCTTTCTGACTAGATAGTTGTCGTCGAAGTCTGTTCTCTGTGAGAGGAATCCACTGGTTTATCAAAGCTTTTATCCCTGAGGACGTCTAGGAGAGGACGCAGAGGAGCTGTCCTAGTCAGACGTGGCTTGAAGACACCCAACCTTGAATATGTGTCACTGGGACAGATATTCAGATGAGGGGCTGTATGTTGCTTCACATTATGGAATTTATTGAAGAGCAAGAACATGGTGGTTTGGGCTTGGTCAGCAATGAAGGAAAAATTCAACAATCAAACAGGAATTCACAAATTGCCCTTTAAAAAGATAACTAAATAAACCAACGACCCACCATGATGAATTTTTTTTTTACCCTTTTTATTGTTTAATCTTTTGGCCTTCTGGTCATCAGAGGAGATGGCTTCCTTGTTTCTATGGAAATCTGCACTTGATACTTTTGATATTCTTGCATAGCACACGTAGGGAACTATTCCCTAGTGAACCCTAACCGTAGCGTTAGGATGAGTAAGCGTAAATGCTAGGATAAGTGGTTTTAACGCATGCCCCTGTCATGACTCACGGGGGCAACGGCAGTGTATCAACCCAGTATGCAATGAAAGCAGAGACAAACTTTCAGTGTAAGGTCCAAATGGGGGCTTATTGCTGTAATACCCACAGGGCAAATAATAATCAGGAGATTGGGCTGGATACTGAGACACGGGAAGAGGGGTAATCCAGGAAGGGAGCTGGACACAGGTGAAAATAATACAAAGGCTACAAGGAGACTTACTGGACACGCGAGGAAGGCAGAGTACACAAGGTGAGCAGCAGGTCAGGTCGCAGTAGGTACACAGGTTACTGGGCAGTAGATAGGGATGACTGTAGGTGAGTGTCCATCCAGAGGTGCTGGGAGTAGGAGTTCAGTTAGCAGAGATGGCATGGCTGTAGGTACCCAGGTTCTTGGTATAGCAGAGGTCTATAACACAGTTTGGTACTTAGGCACAGCAGGGGTCTTTAGGCACAGCTGGGGTCCTTTAAGCACAGCAGGGGTTCTTTAGGCACAGCAGGGGTCTTTAGGCACTGCGGGGGTCTTTAAGGCACAGTTGGGATCCTTTAAGAACAGCAGGGGTCTTTAGGCACAGCGGGGGTCTTTAGGCACAGCTGGGGTCCTTTAAGCACAGCAGGGGTTCTTTAGGCACAGCAGGGGTCTTTAGGCACTGCAGGGGTCTTTAAGGCACAGTTGGGATCCTTTAAGCACAGCAGGGGTCTTTAGGCACAGCGGGGGTCTTTAGGCACAGCAGGGGTTCTTTAAGCACAGCTGGGGTTCTTTAGGCAAGGTATCCAGAAGGGTGATCTCATAACAAAGTCCAGGGACAAGCCGTAGGTCGTGGGCAGACAGAGAGCAAGCAGAGTGAGTAGGGAAAGCCAAGGGTCTGGTACACAAATATAATCCACGAGGAGACAGGTAAACAGGCTTCTTGCAGGAGAGTAGAGCAAACCGAAATGCTGACGCATTGGAGGGAGGGCGTGACTTCATATATTGCAAGGGGTCACACCTGTGACCTGGACAGGGCAGACTAGGACTGGGAACTTGGATGGTGGCCCGATCCACCGCTTCTTCTCACTGGGAGCAGAGTGAGACTGGGGACAAATAGTCTCCCTCTGCGATCACACCGCGGCGCGAGAGCAAGATCGCGCACGACTGTTTCTTGATGATGGCAATGTAGACGTAACATGTTAACAGTTTTTTATGTCTTTATTTTTATGTCCTAGAGGAAGAGGTGACCGTGGGTAAATTTTATGCTACCTTCCTTATCCAGGACTACTTTCGCAAGTTTCGACGCAGGAAAGAGAAGGGTCTGCTCGGGACTGAAAATCTCCCTAGCAATTCTACCACCTTACAGGCAAGTAGGGTATTAATCTGCTCAGTCACTCCAAACGCCAACGGGTAGACAAGCACCACTTCTATATAAAAGCACACTCACCCTTTTAAAACAACTTAAATGAGTCGTTTGGGTTTCTTCGCAGAGCGTCTATCAGCCACAGAGTGGTCACCAAACATTTGGCAGTAGTAGGCATCCTTTCCGTTGCTGAAAATGAGATCGAAACAATGGGTTGTGGTTGGAATGGCCGCCTTAATTGTCTCTACTTCCTCCAAGCCCTCTTGTCCTCCAGCTGCAGAGTCCGCTTTTCCACACTACTCTACACGCTATTTCTGATAGTGCTTGTCTGATGGCTGCGGTCGTCAGCAAGGGACTCCCAGTAGTATACATCAATACCAGTGACTCAAATTGCAGTTCCAGACATCTTTGAAATGTAGACCAGTATGCTGAGTCCCTTCAGCCAAACAATTATGATGCTGATCTTTGGGGATGCGACCATCCCCAATGGACTGTACATGACCAAGCCACCAAAGTCATTTTTGGCATAGCGGAAGGTATATGCTGTGGAACTGGATTTTTCCAGGATCTCATTATTGGGTACCAGGACTTATTTGTTTATTTATAAAGTATTTTACCAGGAAGGATACATTGAGATTTCTCTCGTTTTCAAGCATGTCCTGGGTTCAAGAACATTGAAATTTTACAGTAGGTGCAGAAATACAAAGTAATAAAATGCAAGTTTTGAAAAACAACACGAATCTACAGATTAACACAGAAAATAAATATGTAGGAAATATATTCATTATGTTACATGTTTACAGGTGCATTCTGTATATAGTCACTATGTTACATGTTTACAGGTGCATTCTGTATATAGTCACTGTGTTACATGTTTACAGGCGCATTCTGTATATAGTCACTATGTTACATGTTTACAGGTGCATTCTGTATATAGTCACTATGTTACATGTTTACAGGTGCATTCTGTATATAGTCACTATGTTACATGTTTACAGGTGCATTCTGTATATAGTCACTATGTTACATGTTTACAGGTGCATTCTGTATATAGTCACTATGTTACATGTTTACAGGTGCATTCTGTATATAGTCACTGTGTTACATGTTTACAGGTGCATTCTGTATATAGTCACTGTGTTAAATGTTCACAGGCGCATTCTGTATATAGTCACTGTGTTACATGTTTACAGGTGCATTCTGTATATAGTCACTATGTTACATGTTTACAGGTGCATTCTGTATATAGTCACTGTGTTACATGTTTACAGGTGCATTCTGTATATAGTCACTGTGTTACATGTTTACAGGTGCATTCTGTATTGAAGTATGTTAATAGAGATTAAGAGACTTTAGACTGCGGGAAGATTTGATGTGTCGGGGAGGTTATTCCATATTTGCGGTGCTCTGTAGGAAAATGAGAATCGAGACACTTTCTTTTTGTATTGTGGTATTGTAAGTAAGGTGCTGTTCCTGGATCGGAGGTTATAGGATGAGGGAACTGCTGAGGGAAGCAGTCTATTCAGGTAGGGTGGTAGCTTCCCAGAAAACCTCTTAAACACCAGGTTGGAAAGGTGAAGGGTGCGTCTAGATTCCAGTGACGGCCAATTTAGCTCTTTTAACATGTCACAATGGTGGGTCATGTAGGTACATTGTAGCACAAAGGGGCAGAATGAGTTATACAATGTAGTAAGTTTATGAAGGTGCGTTTGCGGGGCAGCTTCAATGAAAATAACTAGGCAGATACAGATCCTCTTTTTTTGTGTATATAGGCTGATTTTTCAGTTTGCTATAGCAATTCTACACCCAAACAACCCTCCACTGAGCTGTTGCCAACTTCTGAGCTCAACCGAACAGTGACCAAGCAAGGGCAACTCGACTATAACTCATGCGCTTAATACACCCAATAATGTATGTGTAAAACTGTTGTATAACATGCCCTTCAGGCTACGCGTATACAGTGTATGTAGGGTGACCATATGGCCGTGTTTAAAGGGACACATATTGCTATCTCATGTAGAGGGGAGAACAGGGAAAAGCGCTGCCCTGCAACATGTATAATTCATATGCTGCAGGAAGGAAATCAACGCAGGTCACCGGGGAATCCTTTTTGATTTCTTACCTGCAGCGTATGGATTATACATTCTGCGAGGTGGCTTTTTTTATTCAGTGCCCATCGGCATGAATAAATTATATGCGTCCAGAAGAACATGGCCAATATGGTCACCCTAGGTATATGTGAAGCATAAACTCGTTTTCATGTTTAGACTCGGATCCAATCCTCAAGATATCTCAGTATGACATGAAAATATTCCAGAACCCACTAAAAGCCAAAATCCAAAACACATCTGGTACCAAGTGTTTCCAATGAGGAATACTCAACCAGTACATGCTCATTATAATACTGTGTGTACGTGGATCAAGATAGACTATAATATATTTAGCAGCTATGTTTCTCACCCAATGACGTGTCTCACAGGCTGGACTGCGAAGTCTACAGGATCTTGGTTCTGAGATCCGACGAGCATTGTCCTGTGAGCTGGAGGAGGACGATCTAACTGCGTTTAGAGAAATTGCTAGCAAGGTAAGTTAAAGCATGAGTTAAATTATACTAGTTCCCGTACAAATCTGTAAATAATCTGCATGGAGAGGTCTGGTACAGACAGTGGCATAGCGTGGGTTGTCAGCGCCCGGGGCCAGCCAAGAATTGTGCGCCCCCCCCCAACCTGTGGACACGTTATCGATATTGCCCCAGCTCACACATGGATATTGCCCCAGCTCACACATGGATATTGCCCCAGCTCTCACATGGATTTGCCCCAGCTCACACATGGATTTGCCCCAGCTCATGGATTTGCCCCAGCTCACGGATTTGCCCCAGCTCACACATTTGCCCCAGCACACGGATTTGCCCCAGCACCTCATGGATTGCCCCAGCACATGGATATGCCCCAGCTCATGGATATGCCCCAGCTCATGGATTTGCCCCCAGCTCATGGATTTGCCCCCCAGCTCATGGATTTGCCCCAGCACATGGATATGCCCCAGCTCATGGATTTGCCCCCCAGCTCATGGATATTCCCCAGCTCATGGATTTGCCCCAGCTCATGGATTTGCCCCCCAGCACATGGATTTGCCCCAGCTCATGGATATGCCCCAGCTCTCACCTGGATATTGCCCCAGCTCCCAGGCAGCGGGAGTGCCTGCCCGCCCCGGTCCTGAACAGTGAGTCGAGTCCGTCCTGTTGATTGAAGGGGAGGCGGCTGCGTGCGTGCGCAGGTGTCGCGGTCCAGCCAGTCAGGTGGTACAGAGACTCAGTACCACCTGATTAGACCGACCACGTGACCTGCGCCTGCACGCAGCCGCCTCCCCTTCAATCAACAGGACGGACTCGACTCACTGTTCAGGACCGGGCAGCCGGCAGGCACTCCCGCTGCCCGGCATCTGGGTCCCCTCAACCCGCGGGCCCTTGGGCGGCGCCCGAGGGCCCGGCGGGTCAGTCGGGCCACAAGTTTTAGGGGCGCATAATTTCAAAAGAAATTATGCGCCCCATACAAAACTGCGCCCGGGGCCACGGCCCCCCCTGCCCCCCCACGCTACGCCACTGGGTACAGAACAATTTAGGGCTATTGGTGGCTCGCTAGCTAGGATTAACTAGGGGTGAATTAGAGGAGGGAACGCATGGGAATGCAGTTCCACCACTATTTTTGCATAGGGAATGGAGTTCCCTTTGGCCCCACATACTATAAAGCTTATATTCAGGCGTTCCATGGCCAGCTCTTTGCGTGTGCGAGGGGTGTGCTCCACCTGGCCCCGGTACTGCAGAGTCTGGCCTTTCCAATGATACCCAACATGACTATGTAATCTGTAAAAGTTAAAAAAATAAAATATTCTTTTCTTTCTCAAACATCACCAACGTCTACTTTTTAATTATAAAGTAAACAATGGTGCTGTAATTACTCACCTTCTCATTTCCTACCCTGAGACCAAATGTAGAGAGGATGGCGCAGTGTGTTACTCTACACTGTTCCATCAAATACACAAGCTGCAAGGAGAGACGTTGAGGGTCCTTTTGGACCCCTGTATCTCCATTCCTTACACCCCACGAGATTAAGTGAGGTGACATTGGACAGGTCAGGGAATGGCCTTTCCGATGATACCAATCATGATTATGTATTGTGTAAAAATAAATACAATTAAATTAAAAAGTCGTTTTGTTCTAAAATCAGCGACATTGTTGGTTTTTTAAATCACCTTCTCATTTCCCACGCCGTCCGTAAGTGTGGAAGTGATGGCACAATGCTATATGCTACAAGCTGCTGCACCGCTGCGAGGAGAGGCGGGATCTCCACTCCACGTCACAGTATCACCTGCTGGAGTCCAATCCATAGGACTCTATGGAGGGTTGCAATTAACCCAATTAGGGTTGCAACTAACGATTATTCTCATAATCGATTAGTTGGCCGATTATTATTTTGATTAATCGATTCATCGGATAATAAAAAAATTGTTTACTTAAAAGGAATTTTATGTAAAAAAAAACAAATAACCACAACCCCTCCCCCTTTTTTCATAAGCAATTTGCGTAGTGTATGTAACTTTCGTACGTACATACGCAAATTGCGTATCTTAGGTACTTTTCACACAGGGTATGTGAGTGCTTGGTCAGAGGGATGGGTTGATGCTGCATGCACAGCTTAAGCCCATGTTTGCTTTGTCAAATGAACGTGGCTACAAGCACTTGGTCATAGATGATGAGGTCAGCATGAAATCAGGGTTAATGAGATAAAGTAGTCAGGGTGCGTATTGTCCCTTTTAAATAATTTTGTGGACAAACTGAGTGGGAGGAGGGACTGGAGGTGGAAGGGAGTGACTTTACTCAAGTGACTTGACCTAAGTGAGAGAGGGGAGTGGGTATGGACAAAAGACCGGATCTGAGTGTAGGAGTGAGTTTGGGGAAAGGGACCAGACCAAAGGGAGGGAATGGCAGTTCCCAACCAAAGAGGGTGTGGCAGGGAGGATGGGGTGGTGGCACAGGACTTCAGCTTCAAGTAAAGATAAAACACAGGCATACAGCTCTTTCACCCAGTGGCAGTATCCTATTGTTTGTGTTATAGTTCTGCTACTGCTGTAAACAGAATAAAAACAAACTGGTTGTGTCTGACATAACCCTAGAGCTAAATCATACCGAGTAAAGCAGCGGCACGTCTTCTTCTTCAATCAGCTCCGAAGCTGAAGTTATTTACGTCTAACTCTAAACAGTGTGTGCTGTACACAGGACGATTAATCGACACCGATTAATCGATAATGGAAATAGTTGACAACTATTTTAATCATCGATTAGTTGTCGATTAATCGATTAGTTGTTTCAGCCCTAAACCCAATGATCCACTTGCAAATGTGATATCAATGTTTAAACATAAAGATAGGCTTGGTTTTATGGAATCCCAATGATAATTGTAATAAATATCGTAGATTTTGGGTGACTTAATAAAGAATCTTATGATTGGAATCTAATCAATGCTTCTCCATGTTTGGGCCAAAAGGGAACTCCATTCCCTCTGAGAATGTAGTAGGGGAACACCGTTCCCACGCGTTCCTGCTCGACTTGACCCCTGACTCTTGGTCGAAAGAGAAAACCCGAATTTTCTTCTGTAATCTTAATTTTTTTTCCCAGTAGATAATACGGAAGAGGAAAGTGGTCGGAAGAGATTTTGTTTCAATGCTACATTTTTAAATACATAGAAAGAAAATAGTGTGGCGCTGGTAGGACAGCTGGTAGGACAGTGAGATATGTCTCCTGCGGTTCTAGGTTGAAGAAGATGGTGCGACGTGTGAGAACATTTCAGCTCTGAGCATGAAAAACATACGTTCTTCATCTGTGGTGTCCTTAACCAACTCTATGGGTGGAAAGGAAGTGCAGCCTCCTGGCTCCAGGAAATCATCTTTGGTCAATCACTCGGGCAGTGGCTCCAGAGACAGTCTGATGCCGCCGCCACAGTCGCCACCCGGCGTAACCGCCATGAAAAAAAGGCAGCTGAATACGCGGAGGTGGGTTTGCTGTTTACTAAAAGTGTATAAGTGTCTCCAGTGGACTGAAATGAAAATCAAACACATGGCAACATGGTTAGAGAAAAAGCGAGTAGATCATGCTTTGCCTCACCTTTACTAGTTGGTGCTAAAATACTTAAGATCCACAGTGCTGATCGTCCACTGGATCTGTAGTGGTATGACCGACTCGGTCGTCAGACTAGTGACGGACCAGGTCATACGACTAGTGTCATCCACTGGAGGCAATTTCAGCGGACACAACTCGTGAGTTCTCATTGAGAAAAAGAGTAATTTAACACCCACATAAACGCCCAATTTTCTTTTTCCACTCAAGTTATCTTCTTGAATCCAAGTAACCACCCCTCACCCCCACCCCCTTGCCCCCTTCCCTTCCCCATAAATGAACACACAACAAGGTATTGGCGGTTTGAAAAGGTCACGTCTTTTATTAATTAAGGCCAGATTCTTTGCCTCGATCTTCGAAATTATTATCGATCCTCGTATGCCAAATACGCTACACCAGATAACACTGGTACTGAATTTCAGCCAGATAACACTGGCAACTGCAATGCACCACAAGCATTGCCCAGAAATAGCGGCCCCATGTGGCTAAGCAGCGTGACCATGCGCCTGCTCAGGGTATCTTTATGGCAAATAGCAGGCCGAGAGGATCTGCAAACTAGGAGGGCACCTGAGTATGGCCACAAAAACCACCACTCAGCCCCCGTACCCTACATACCCTCCCCCCACTATCGCCTCTCCACGTGCCAGGCCGCCTATTTCACCGCTCATAGCTAAACCTAACCATGTCCATACTTAATGCAATCCCCCAGCTCTGGCTGCAAAAACCACCAGCTGGCTTCATGCAACATGCAAAATTTATCTGAGTGACAATAGTTAAATGACTCCATGCCCAACTTAAGCACAATCCCCCAGTTCTGGCCGCAAACACCACCAACTGGCTTCATGCAACATGGAATACTATACAGTTGTGTTCAAAATTATTCAACCCCCAATGCTGTAAAGGGTTTTAGGGAATTTAGTGTACATTTGTAATTGTATTCAGAATGAAATCCTACAAGGACTTTTTAAAGAACCATATGCAACTAAAATGACATCAATTGGTTTTGTAATACAGTAGTAAATGTTTCTTTTGTGAATTCTTCATTGACACAATTATTCAACCCCTTAAAGACTACCACGCTGAAGAACAGAGGTTCATTCAAGTGTTTTCAATCAGGTATTGAAAACGCCTGTGGGTGTCACGGAGCAGCAATAAAGCATAATAAGCACCAATTAGGCAGCTTTAAAATGACTGTGATACTCAGCTCCTTCTAGACATTTACTGGTGTGGTTACAAACATGGTGAAGTCAAGAGAATGGTCCAGGAAGACAAGAGAAGAGGTGATTACTCTTCACAGGAAGGGAAATGGCTATAAGAAGATTGCAAAGATGTTAAACATACCAAGAGAGACCATAGGAAGCATCATTCGCAAATTCAAGGCAAAGGGCACTGTTGAAACACTACCTGGTCGTGGCAGAAAGAAGATGCTGACTTCGACTGCTGTGCGCTACCTGAAGCGTAGAGTGGAGAAAAGTCCCCGTGTGACTGCTGAGGAACTGAGAAAAGATTTGTCAGATGTGGGTACTGAAGTTTCAGCTCAGACAATACGGCGCACACTGCGTAATGAAGACCTCCATGCCAGAACTCCTAGGCGCACCCCCTTGCTGTCTCCAAAGAATAAGAAGAGTCGACTGCAGTATGCCAAAAGTCATGTGGACAAACCACAGAAGTTTGGGATAGTGTTCTGTGGACTGATGAAACAAAATTAGAACTGTTTGGGCCCATGGATCAACGCTATGTTTGGAGGAGGAAGAACAAGGCCTATGAAGAAAAGAACACCTTGCCTACTGTGAAGCATGGCGGGGGGTCAATCATGCTTTGGGGCTGTTTTGCTTCTGCAGGTACAGGGAAGCTTCAGCGTGTGCAAGGTACCATGAATTCTGTTCAGTACCAGGAGGTATTGGATGACAATGTGATGCAGTCCGTCACAAACCTGAGGCTTGGGAGACGTTGGACCTTTCAACAGGACAATGATCCCAAGCATACCTCCAAGTCCACTAGAGCATGGTTGCAGATTAAAGGCTGGAACATTTTGGAGTGGCCATCGCAGTCACCTGACTTAAATCCGATTGAGAACCTCTGGTGGGACTAAAAGAAAGCAGTTGCAGTGCGCAAGCCTAAGAATGTGACTGAACTGGAGGCTTTTGCCCATGACGAATGGGCGAAGATACCCGTAGATCGCTGCAAGACACTTGTGTCAAGCTATGCTTCACGTTTAAAAGCTGTTATAACTGTAAAAGGATGTTGTACTAAGTACTAAGATTGAATGTCACTTGGGGGTTGAATAAAACGGATAATGATGTGAGCACAGAAAAGACATTTGTGGTTATTTCATTATAAATGTTATGTTATATTTGTCTGACCTACACGTGCCTCTTTGATTTAATTGTAAGCAAGATGACTGAATGATCAAAATCAATGTCAAACTGGCCAAAACACTCAATTTCAGTGGGGGTTGAATAATTTTGAACACAACTGTATGATCGGCAATACTTAAACTAAACCATGTCTTTAATTAAAAAACAATCCCCCAGCTTTGGCCGCAAAAAAACACCAGCTGCCTTCATGTAACATGGTGTACTATATGAATGGAATAGGTAAACTAACCACGTCCATATCTAAAACAATCCCCCAGCCTTGGCCGCAGAAACCACCAGCCAGGTTCATGCGACATGGTATATCTCCATATGGGAAACCACAGGCGGTCTTGAATGACTGGCGGAATCACCACTTCATTTGCCCCTATCCGTGGCGCATCTGTCATATATACAGTATATACAAACATCAAGGGGTGGAAGCAGCACTCAGTCTGAGAAAGTTTCCAAAATTACTGTGCCTGGGTGCTATCCAGAAATAATATATCCAAACAGCAAAGGGAAGCACTCCGTTACTGATAAAAAAAACTGGTTTATTAAATATGCATTAAAAAATCTGACATTTTGGCTCCTAAGAGCCTTTATCAAGGAATCATTCCTTGATAAAGGCTCTTAGGAGTCGAAACGTCAGATTTGTTAATGCATATTTAATAAACCAGTTTTTTTATCAGTCCCGGAGTGCTTCCCTTTGCTGTTTGGATATATATATATCCTTACACACGAGGTGTGTCTAAAAAAGGTTCGGTGAATGGTCCAATATCTCAATGTCAACATGTGCCAGGTGTGCGCGCATGCACATAACTATCCAGAGACACGTCGAGAAGCTCTGCGTTCCGCTATTACCTCATTTAACCTAACGCTCACGTATGTGAGCGCTAGCATTAAGGAGGAGGTAGGGCCCTACGTTTTCTGACCACGTATCTATCTGGTATTTTGTGTACCAACCTGGCTTTGCTCACTATGTCTCCGCCTGTGCCTCCGGCGTATCCAGCCATCCTAAGGACTGGTAACACCCCTTACTGGTGTCACTCCTTACCCTGAACCGTGACACATTATAAGCCCAGCTATTGTAAAGACTTTTAAACGGGTCCGGTTCTCCGTCCTTTACTCCCTGTCACCATTGCTCAGTTTATCGGTGTGAGAAACTGGAGTAACTCCTGATTACGGGGGTCTTGGTATTGCGTATCAGGGTCTCTCTGTCCACCCTGCAGTCACCACACACAGTCACTTGTGTATCGGTAATACCTTTTCTGATGTTCCCAGAAACTGTAAATTATTGCTTCTTGACGCAGGAGGAGCTCAGATGGATCCTGTGTACCACCTACAGTGCATGAGCAGGATGAGACGGCCACAGAGGATGAACAGCGATCCAAGACGTCATCGCCTGTGTTCCCAGTCAGCAATGACATTGAGCGGTATGTATGTACTGAGAGTCAGTCCTGCTGAAGAATGGATCGCAGTATCAACCATTCTGTCCCAGGAGACCCTTAGAGGATGTCAGTAAATGTGCTCCTCCTTGAGTGTACATTAAGAAAATGTTTTTGATAGACATGTGAGTTTCATTTATGTTCCGCGCAATGGATTTGTGGTTAACTGACGTTCTAAAGCCTCTGTGATTTACATTACAAATCTGGTAACACCATTGGGTGTTAGAACATTTGCACGATATGTTTTCTCCTGGCTACATGGTCTTCTTTTTTTGCAACATTGAGTTGCAGGTCCTTTCACTTCCATTGTTTCCCAGCTTTCTTTCTTACTGACTCATCCTCTATGTTCCATCTCCAGGAACCACAGTTTTGAGGACATCCTTCAACGATCAGCATCACCGGAAGACAAGAGAAAGGCTACCCCGCCACCAGTGACCTCACTCTCTGGGCCCAGTGCTAATGGCACACTGGATGGACGAGCAACCCCACGCAGGAGGCTGTTACCCCCAACTCCAGGTGACAAATGTCACATTGACAAAAGCTGTGTACTCTCCACCCATATCTCCACGCTGACGGTCAAAGTATGTCAGTCTGGTCCATTAACAGTGACTAATAATCCTCTGCGTACATTGATTTCCCCACCCAGGTGGCAAATCTGCATTTGGCATCCAGTGCTTGAAGAGACAGGAGAGCTGTGATGATATTCCTATACCTGGAACATATCACCAGAACGCACCGCCATGCCGAACAAGAGGCCAGGTCTGTCTACGGCGCATTCTTTCTATTGGGAGATTGCAACTTGGATACTTGTCTTCTTCATGGACAAAATACAACTGAATTTAACATAGACATAATGGGAGGCTGAATCCATTAGTCTCCTGGTGTACTAGCAGAAGGCTACGATAAAACGTACTACTTTTTAAGGCTACTAACTGCACTCAGCGAGGTGGCCAGACGGGCGTCAGAGTGGAAGGAACGTCCACTCTCACTGATGTTCCTTCCGCTCTAAAAAACGCTCGTCTGACACCAGCCTTAGTGCCACTCAGCTGTTGCGCAGTTCCACCAACCATAACAGAGCAAGTGCTTTGCCGAATTGCACCTGACACTGTGTAATATGAAACCATATTGTCCAAAATGTATTTTTCCATCTCCGAATATCTTACGTGTAAACCAACCAACACGTGATTGAGATATGATGTCATCAGACTTAATTAGCGTAGCAAAGTAAAAATATATACTTTATAAATGGAATTGCATGTTGCCATGGACACCGCAGAAATCACTACTGCATCTACATAAGCCTGGATCTTTTAAATTTCCCAGCAGCCGGTCACCAGATCAGTCACTAGTGACGTCAGCATGCACAGCAAGTGCTGTGACATCACTCTCTCTGAGACCACCAGCTACAGCAAGTGCTGTGACATCACTCTCTCTGAGACCACCAGCTACAGCAAGTGCTGTGACATCACTCTCTCTGAGACCACCAGCTACAGCAAGTGCTGTGACATCACTCTCTCTGAGACCACCAGCTACAGCAAGTGCTGTGACATCACTCTCTCTGAGACCATCAGCTACAGCAAGTGCTGTGACATCACTCTCTCTGAGACCACCAGCTACAGCAAGTGCTGTGACATCACTCTCTCTGAGACAGCACCAGCTACAGCAAATGCTGTGACATCACTCTCTCTGAGACAGCACCAGCTATAGCAAGTGCTGTGACATCACTCTCTCTGAGACAGCACCAGCTATAGCAAGTGCTGTGACATCACTCTCTCTGAGACCACCAGCTACAGCAAGTGCTGTGACATCACTCTCTCTGAGACCACCAGCTACAGCAAGTGCTGTGACATCACTCTCTCTGAGACCACCAGCTACAGCAAGTGGTCTCAGAGGATGGATCGGATCTGAGAATGCGCACTCAGCTTCGATCCATCATTATCCGCAGGCGCTATGGAACTTCCACACATTAAAAGGGTTAATCTGTAAGCGCCGAACTTGCCACCGAATTGCACCGAACTGTGAATTTCACCGTACGGTGCAATTTCGTGGCAGTTCAGCTATTCAGAGAGCTGTGAATTTGACAAATACTGGCGAATTGCCAGCGAAATACGGTGCAGTTCGCCGCAATTTGGATACCTTCGGCAGCAGTGAAACTGTCCCATAGAGAAGTAATGGTTAATCTATTCAGAGAACGCCGAACTGCACCGAAATGTTGGCGACATGCCCAGATTTTCGGCAGTTCAGTTCAACAGGTTTAAGGCTAGGGTCAGACGAACGCATTTTTCACGTTGTCCGTGAAAAAGTGCGTTCGAACGAATGGACGTATTTTTTCACGGAATACGCGACAGCGGTCATACGATGCGCATTTTCGTCTGTGATTTTGTACGGATCATCAATAAAACACTTTTGCGTCTGGACGTTATGTTGGCCGGACGTGTGCAGCGTCTGACGTCTCCCAATCACGCAAACACGCCGCTATGCGGACGCAGCGCACTCTGTACGTCAGTAGTAGCGGTTTGACGTTCTCGAAAAAATGCGTTCGTTGGCCACTTGCGTTGCACGGACGAACTTTCGTGCGGCCGTTCGTCGTATGTTCCCCGGCATTGGACGTCATTTGCTGCTAGCACGGCCGTGATTTTGTGCGGCTAAACGCACGTGATAAATGCGTTCGTCTGACCCTAGCCTAAACAGGCGACTCCCATAGGATTTAATGTAAAAAAATATTACTGTTTTTATTTTTTATTCAACCTTTGAGGCTCGGGTCAGACGAACGCTCTGATCACGTCCGTGTTGCCGCACATTTGTACGTCCGTTATAGCAAAAAATTATGACCAATGGAGCCCCACACACAAAGTACGTCCGCACGGAACTGAGTGCGGGTACACAACCTACGCGGCAAAGGGACGCAGGTTAGGCAAGAACGTAAATCCAAATTTTGCTATGAATAAATTACGCTTTTATTGGATCTGATTGCTTCTGGTGGTCTTGTGGCGGCAGGTGTACCAGGAGTGCGACCCTTATCAACGGAGGGGTAATGAACCAGCAAAGAAATTAGCAAAGATACCATTTATAAATGTTATACTACCCATGTTGTGTGAGTACATCGGTACGATATTATTGCTACAATTTGCAAAGAAACCTTTACAAGTTTATCACCAATCACATTGAGTGCATTGGTACGAGTTCAAAGCCAAGTGTTTTTACCCAATATTTTAGGTTTATTGTTTGTTTAGACATTAATAGGAAGAATTGTCTTATGGGTAAATCACGATTAGGGATGAGCTGTTCGGACAGTTCGGAGTTCGACCCGAACTTTGGCAGTTCGAAAGTTCGCGAATTTCGAACTTTTTGGGCGTGCTCGGTTCGGGTTCGATAAAAAAAAGAAATTTTGAAAAAAGTATAGAAAATGCTTAAAAAAATACTAAAAAATCTAGAAATAAAGAGACTCTTTACTGCAGAATATTATAAGCAACGGTTTATTAGATATTGAATTAAAAACTAATGTGTACGTGGAAAGATTATCAACTCTAAATGACCTCTGTTCACAAACGGGCATAACACCAGGTGTTTTTAGTCTGGTAATCAATTTGATACATTGTACAATATTTGTACTGAGGGTGAGGTGGTGTCTGCTTCTGATTGAGATTTGAGAATTAATTTCCCTAAAACATCCTAATATGCTGCATTTAACTGGTGTTTGAAAAAAATCTAAAGCAATGTTATTTTTCACCTCGGGATTAAACATTCACAGGGTTATTCAGAGAGCGGTGAAAAGCAGGAGAATAACTGGAGAAGTGAAAATTCTAGGTCAAAATAGCCAAACCAGAAAAATTCTCCCATTTATCTCACTTTCCAGATCGGCTATTTGGTCTAGATTGTTCTCTTCTCTTGCCAGTTCTCCTGGCTTTCACCTCTCTCTCAGGGTTGTTCAGAGAAAGGTGAAAACCAGGAGAATGGCAGGAAAAGAGAACAATCTGGACCAAATAGCCGATTTGGAAAGTGAGATAAGGCTAGGGTCAGACTAACGCATTTTTCGCAGCGACCGTCAAAAAGTGCGTCCGAACGCATTGCCGTATTTTTTCACGGATTGCGCGAAAACTCTCATACGATGCGCATTTTTGTGCGTGATTTTTTACGGATCCAAACCAGGAAACTTTGGGTGTCTGGACGTTATGTTGGCCGGACATGAGCAGGGTCTGACGTCTCCAAATCACGCACACACGCCGCTAGTGGACGCAGCGCACTCTGTACGTCTGTACTAGCGGTTCTGCGTTCTCGAAAAAATGCGTTCATTTTCCACTTGTGTTGCGCAGCCGGACTTTCGTGCGACCGTACTTCGTATATTGGCCGTCATTGCCCGTCATTTGCTGCTAGTGTGGCTGTGATTAAGTGCGCCTAAACGCACGTTAAAATTTCGCTAGTCTGACCCTAGCCTAAATGGGAGAATTTTTCTGGTTTGGCTATTTTGACCTAGAATTTTCCATTCTCCAGTCATTCTCCTGCTCTTCACCGCTCTCTGAATAACCCTGACAGGGTTATTCAGAGAAAGGTGAAACTCAGGAGAATGACTGGAGAATGGAAAATCTAGGTCAAAATAGCCGAACCAGAAAAATTCTCCCATTTATCTCACTTTCCAAATCAGCTTTTTGGTCTAGAAGTTTCCATTCTCCTGCTTTTCACCGCCAAAAAATCAGTAAACTTTTTCTGCGTGTCCGAAAATGTCTCCTCTTTTCATACAGACTGCCGCCCCAAGCAGTTGTTTATGGATAGATTAAAGGAAAAGCATTTACCGTCATTTGAAATGTCATTTTTTGGTTTTTACATGTTTCTATACATCCTAGAAATCCGCCACTTCACGGGCAGGTTATGGGGACCTCCTAGGCACGATATTTGAAGGAATTTTTCATTTTTATTTTTAACCCTTATTTCATGGAAAACTCACTGTCCCTTTAAAAACGTTTTTTTTAAAACTTTTTGTCCTTGTTTCCTGTCCCCCAGGGCACTACCTGGACCCACATACACCTTTTATGGCAAATATGTAGCATATATGCCCTCTTGGAGGGCACTCCAAAAAACCGAATTTTCAGCCCCATTGACTTGCATGGGGGTTTGGGTTCGGGTTCGGTCCCGAACAAATGGGAAGTTCGGGTTCGGGCTCAAACCGAACTCGGGGAGTGTTCGGCTCATCCCTAATCACGATAAGATATAATTTGTATAACCCAAACTTGTTTGCACACCGTTTATCTAAAGAACATAAATCCGCTAGAACGGACGCACAGAGTGCGCTGCGTCCGCAACGTCCGCATAGCTTTGTGTGTGAGTGATGGAACGTGGTCAGACGGACTGCATTTATACGTTCAGCATTTTTGACGGACAAAATGTTTTTCATATTAATTTATTTTCCCTCCTACATCCGTCACAAATAACGTCAAGTCACAGAAACGGACTGTGTGGCCACTAGACATGTGCACAGCACAAAATTTCGTTTTGAACTAATGCATTAGTACTAAAATGCAATTTATTTAGTTGCTAAAGAAATTCGTTTTCAGTTCTTTAGTATGAAAACTAATTTCATTCATCCGAAAACCAGTGGATACAATTACTATTGTAGTGGCTCCTCAGAGGGCTGAGATCGCTGCTTGTTACAGTATCTCTCACTCTCAGCACAATGTGGCCATATTATATAGCTGGTGCTAACATAACCAGAGCTGTTGTAAACTTCCCAGAGCTATTATAGCCTATGGAGGTTTTCAGTTACAACAGCTCTGGTTAAGTTAGCACCAACATTGCAATACTGCCCCGTGTCAGGCAAAGCTGTTACAGTAACTGACTGCTGCTCATCACAGCGCTCAGAGTTTCAGTAAAACTAGTAAATAATATTTTTATATATAAGACGTTAGAACAATATTATTTTCTTGTTTTACTGAAACTCTAAGCGCTGTGATGAGCAGCAGTCAGTTACTGTAACAGCTGAGCCTGATACATTGTACTGAGAGATAATGTAACAAGTAGCCGATCTCCGCGCTCACAGCCACTGGATTTAAAGGGCTAAAAAAAAAAGGCTCCTCTCTGTATAATGTTTAGAACATCCTCCTGCATTAATTAATACCCCTCTCTGTATAATGTATACAACATCCACCTGCATTAATTAATACCCCTCTCTGTATAATATATAGAACATCCTCCTGAATTAATGTCCCTCTCTGTATAGAACATCTTCCTGCATTGGCATGTGGAGGGTGCAGAACTTCGGATGTTGCGATGTTGCGCTCTTCATTGCTGGTCTCCTTCACTCATCAATATAATATCACAAAGAGGACTGAAACTAAAATGTAGTGCATTTTATTTTAGTTTCTTTCGTTTTTTGTACTGAGCAGTTTCGTTTCTCTTGAGTCATACTAAAACTAAATTATCCCAAAATTCGGACTAAATCGCTTTAGTACTAAAACGAATGCACATGTCTAGTGGCCACTACCTTGTCGTCAGTCAGAAAGTACATCTGTTGTGCACTAGGGTGTCTGACCCTAGCCTTAGTCTTTTCAGTTTCAGCAAAAAGTTTTTTTTGTTGTTGCCATTTTTATGGATTTTTTCAGCAAAAATTTTGATTCCCATTTTTTGTTAATGGTGTTTTTTTTTTTCTGTAACACAAAATAGGATCTTTTTTTCTTATTTCCACACATTTTCATGCATTTTTATTGTTTTAAACCCCTTTTAAAGAGCAGCAGTTTTCTTTTATTGACCCTCAGTTCGGCGGCATATCGTTGGCCGTTCGGCTTTTTCCAGCGGAGGTCAGTTCGGCGCACTTCGGGGACCCCGCGGTGAAAACTGAAATCACTGCAGGGTCGGTGAACATGAATCGCACCGAGGTGCTCAGAAAGGAAGAGCACTGAAATTTCACCTCAAAATGCGCAAGTTTGTAGCAGTGCGCAGTTTGCAGGTCCTATGCTACGCAAGTTGTGTAGGAACACAAATTGCATAGTAAAGCTTTGGGGACTTCCAGGTTTGAAAGTCTCTGAACTGAAGAGGAAGAGCAGTGCCTTCTTCTTCGGGAGGAGGGGGGACAAAAGGGGAGTAAAAACACGTTAAATTAAAAATATATATGTATAAATAAAGTCACTGGGCAACATCTGCCCGATTTATTTAATGGCAAAAAATAAGGTAACTGTATTTTAATAGAGCCTCTGACATGCCCACCTTCTACCTCTCTGCCTTCATCAGGGTTATGGAAGTTCAGATTCCTGGGAAAGAACCACCTATTCATCCAGTGGTTCTAATTCGTGGGCAAATCCTCCGAAACGTGGACGGCTTCTCTACGCCCCACTTATCTTGGTGGAAGAGGACAGCAGCCTGCCTACCATTCCTTGCGCCCACTGGTATACAGAGGAAGAGAGCAAGGCTCCGTACTGCACTTACACCCAGCTCTGTGTGCCGAGGCAGAGGCTAACGGAAAAGCGAGGGAGTGCAGACAGCTTAGTCGAAGCCGTAAGTACAGAGAAGACTTTGCTGCCTTTAATTTATTTTTTATTTCTATTTTCTATTTATTTTTCCTATATTTTTTATTTATTTTCTACTTATTTTTTCTATTCATTTTTATTTATTTTCTATATATTTTTTCTATTTATTTTCTATTTATTTGTTATATTTTCTATTTATTTTTTCTATATTTTTTATTTATTTTCTACTTATTTTTTCTATTTATTTTTATTTTCTATTTATTTTTTCTATTTATTTTTTATTTATTTATTTTCTATTTATTCTATTTTCTATTTATTTTTTCTATTTATTTTTTATTTCTATTTATTTTTTCTATTTATTTTTTATTTATTTTCTATATATTCTATTTATTTTCTATTTTCTATTTATTTGTTCCATTTATTTTTTCTATTTATTTTTTCTATATTTTCTACTTATTTTTTCTATTCATTTTTATTTATTTTCTATATATTTTTTCTATTTATTTTCTATTTATTTGTTATATTTTCTATTTATTTTTTCTATATTTTTTATTTATTTTCTACTTATTTTTTCTATTTATTTTTTATTTCTATTTATTTTTCTATTTATTTTTTCTATTTATTTATTTTCTATTTATTCTATTTTCTATTTATTTTTTCTATTTATTTTTTATTTCTATTTATTTTTCTATTTATTTTTTATTTATTTTCTATATATTCTATTTATTTTCTATTTTCTATTTATTTGTTCCATTTATTTTTTCTATTTATTTTTTCTATATTTTCTACTTATTTTTTCTATTTATTTTTTATTTATTTTCTATTTATTCTATTTTCTATTTATTTTTTCTATTTATTTTTTATTTATTTTCTATATATTTTTTCTATTTATTTTCTATTTATTTTTCTATATTTTCTACTTATTTTTTCTATTTATTTTTTATTTTCTATTTATTTTTTCTATTTATTTTCTATTTATTTTATTTTTTTTTAAAAAAAATATGTCAACAAAGAATAAATTGGAATTTGTGCAAAAATAATTTAAACAGGACTGTCGGACATTTTTTTTATTTATAAAAAAGATACTGCAGCCGTTGATGAATCCACCGTGATACGGAGTTGCCGTCAAAGTGTCACCAAACCCTTTCTTTCGCAGGTCTTGATATCGGAAGGCTTAGGGTTGTACGCTCGAGACCCGAAATTCGTTGCTTTTGCAAAGCGCGAGATCGCCGACGCCTGTCACATGACTGTCGACGAAATGGAAAGCGCCGCGAGCGATCTGCTTAGTCAGAGTCGGAAAGGAAGTTGGGTCGGGAGCAACGGAAACCGGAGCGGTGACGACCTGACCGGACATGGTCTTCTGTACAGCGACGAGGAGTCGATACATTGTAAAGATGAGGAGGAACTGCGGGATGAGATGGCCTGCGTGTCCTCATTCTGACTTTATCTCGTCGACTGACTTCCTGTCAGGAAGAGCGTAACCAAAGCAGATGTTATACGTATGGGGAGACCATAGTCTTACAGGATGAAGAAGAGATAAAAGAAAAATCCCCTTCGAATGATGAGAAATGCACCAATAAGCAAAAAGATAAATACAGTAAACAGGCGTATCACCTTCAGAATATCAATAAAATTATTTTTTTTTTCTTTGTACTTTATGTTAAGGATTATATTTTTTTCTTGGAAATTCATTAAAGTGACAAAAAATAGAAGCTTTAGACCAGGGGTCAGAGGCCTTGGCTCTGCAAATGGTCAGATTTCAACATCTCCCATGGCGCTCGGGATCAATGCGTATTGAGATATAAACACTATTTTTCACGTATATAAATATAAAAGCAATTTACTTAATTAGCAAATCACCGATTCGACGCGCAAGGTTGTTGTGATACCATCTTTGGCTGCTTTTCCTGCGGATCTAATGGGCAATATTCATCTCTCTGCCTCGGATAAATTCACGGCATGGAGGAATTTAACCAATTTTTGTTTGTGTGTCTTTATATATATATAGTAAGCATTAGAATTGTGGTGGAGGGAAAGAAAGTGAGATTAAAAGCCTCCACATTGCAAATAATAAAGCTTATAGCTGCAGAGGACATTTACACATCCCAGCAATTCAGAGAACCGCTTGCAGAGCTCATGTTTCTACATTCCCCATACGCAGCAATGAACTCTGGGTAGGATATGGAAATGAAATCCACAGCTTCTCACTTTTTTGCATGTAGGCTCTGTAATAACACAGAACCATCCTTGTCCAATGCCATAATAAATGGCTTTTTTTTAGCAAAGGCCAGCTTAGGCTAGGGTCAAACGAACGCATTATTCGCAGCGACCGTCAAAAAGTGCGTCCGAACGCATTGACGTATTTTTTCACAGAACGCGCGAAAACGGCCATACGATGCGCATTTTCGTGCGTGATTTGTTACGGCTCCAAACCAGGAAACGTTGGGTCTCTGGACGCTATGTTGGCCGGACATTAGCAGCGTCTGACGTCTCCTAATCACGCACACACACTGCTATGCGGACGCAGCGCACTCTGTATGTCAGTACTAGCGGTTTTGCGTTTTTGAAAAAATGCGTTCGTTTGCCGCTTGCGTTGCGCGGCCGGACTTTCGTGCAGCCGTACTTCGTATATTTAAATACAGAAAAAATGGCGTCGCGCCCATACTCACGGGAGCGGCTGCAACTGCCAGAAGTAACAGCCCAGTTAATGTATAAAACATAACAAGGAAAAAAGGTGTCATCTGCGCTCGTTTCTATGTGTTCCATGTACAACAAAACTGAGGTTTTTGTTTGTTTCAATGGCCATTGCAACGTAAGCTCACTCGCCACTTCATGGCACCTCTTTACAGAGTGAGTACCTAACAATTGTAACCAAAAGGCCGCTCTACTGAGCAGCTCCAAGCCTCTCCTGCTGCTTTTCAGCCAAGGAGAGGCAAAGACACCTTTTTTCCTTGTTATGTTTTATACATTAACTGGGCTGTTACTTCTGGCAGTTGCTGCCGCTCCGGTGAGTATGGGCGCGACGCAATTTTTTCTGTATTTATGTATATCATGCTTGTAACACCAGTCCGTCGTTCTGCAGCTGTTCCTCTTTCCATGTTTTTGTTTTTAATCCCAAATGGGAAGTGTTTGGTGCGTGTATAAATAAAACCCACCATCTTTGCCTCTCCTTGGCTGAAAAGCAGCAGGAGGGGCTTGGAGCTGCTCAGTAGAGCGGCCTTTTGGTTACAATTGTTAGGTACTCACTCTGTAAAGAGGTGCCGTGAAGTGGCGAGTGAGCTTACGTTGCAATGGCCATTGAAACAAACAAAAACCTCAGTTTTGTTGTACATGGAACACATAGAAACGAGCGCAGATGACACCTTTTTTCCTTGTTGTACTTCGTATATTGGCTGTCATTGCCCGTCATTTGCTGCTACTGAGGCCGTGATTAAGCGCGCCTAAACGCACATTAAAAATGCGCTAGTCTGACCCCAGCCTTATGCAACCAGACACAATCACTCGTGTACAGCTGTTTCGGACCTGTTTACCCTCATATATAACTAGTTTGATACTTGTTTCCCCGAGTCCTAAGGCTGGGGTCAGACGAACGTGCGTTTAGCCGCACTTTATTACGGCCGTGGTAGCAGCAAATGACGTCCAACGCAGGCCCCACACGAAGTACGGCCGCACGAAAGTTCGGCCGTGCAAAGCAAGCGGCAAACGAATGCATTTTTGCAAGAGCGTCGAACCCCTACTACTGACGTACAGAGTGCGCTGCGTCCGCGTAGCGGCGTGTGTGCGTGATTCGGAGACGTCAGACGCTGCTCATGTCCGACCTACATAACGCCCAGACACCCAAAGTTTCCTGGTTTGGATCCGTAAATAATCACGGCCGAAATTGCGCATCGTATGACCGCTATCGCGTCATCCGTGATAAAATGCGTTCGTCTGACCCTAACCTTAACCCACTTGATGATTTCTGTAGAGGTCTGACTTTTATTTATAAAGGATTTTACCAGGAAGGATACATTGAGATTTCTCTCGTTTTCAAGTATGTCCTGGGTTCGAGAACATTGGTTAAAGAAATACAAAATAGTAAAATGCAAGATATTAACACAAGACCAAATATACAGATTAACAGAAAAATAAATATGTAGGAAATAAAGTCATTATGTTACATGTTTACAGGTGCATTCCATATTGAGGTATGTTAATAGGGAAGTCTTAAGGGACTTTAGACTGGGGGAAGATTTGACGGTGTCTGGGAGGTTATTCCATAATTGTGGTGCTCTGTAGGAAAATGAGGATCGAGCCACTGTCTTTTTGTATTGTGGTATTGCAAGTAAGGTGCAGGTCCTGGATCGGAGGTTATAGGATGAGGGAACTGCTGGGGGAAGCAGCATATTCAGGTAGGGTGGTAGCTTCCCAGAAAAGCTCTTAAACACCAGGTTGGAAAGGTGAAGGGTGTGTCTAGAGTCCAGCGAAGGCCAGTTTAGTTCTTTTAACATGTCACAATGGTGGGTCATGTAGTTACATTGTAGCACAAAGCGACAGAATGAGTTATACAATGTAGTAAGTTTCTGGAGGTGTGTTTGCGGGGCGGCTGCATACACTACATCTCCGTATTCAATAGCCGGCATAAGCATTTGTTGTACAATCTGCTTTCTTACCGCGGGGCTCAGGCAGGATTTGTTTCTGTACAGGGCACCTAGTTTGGGGTAGAGTTTAGATGAGAAATTTTTTCGATGTGGAGGCCAAAAGATAGATTTGGGTCTAACCACATACCTACAGATTTGAGAGAAGTGACTGTGGTCAGCGTGCCATTTGATTTTGTCCTGACACATAGATGGGGTGTTTGCAATTTGTGTAGTTTAGACTTAAAGTGATGCAGAGCTTTATTTATATTTATACATATCTTTCGAACAGGAATCTCAAAATAAAAGCCGCAAACTGCTTCCATGTGTCCCGCAGCGAACTGATCAGTCAGGTCATGAACCTGAGGACCTGACACCTTGAGGGGGCCCGATGGCTTATCAAAGTGCCTCCAGGTTCATGGGAAGTACCCACTTGAGCAACCTTGTCCGAAATGACCACGACTATTTCTGAATCATTCCGATTTTGGAGTCCTAACAGGACTCCACGCAGCAGGAGGGGAGCGAAGGATGCGGCAGGTGGGCTGTGATGGACATTCTGCGCAGCACCAGTGAAGGACAGGCTGGGACATGCTGCACAGCGCCGGAGAGGGACATGCTCCACTGAGGAACACGCTTCTGTTTTCAAACAGGGTTATTCAAAGAGATCCGAATGGCTGCCGAAAGGTAACCAAATGCTGAAAATCAGCATTCGGTTACCTTTCTTGGCCATTCGGCTATTCAGACAGCAGGAAGTTTGCCAAATGTTGGCGAATTGCCTGCACTTACGGTGCTTGTTCGAGGGCAGTGAAATCCCCATAGAGAAGCAATGGCTTTGGCTATTCGGAGAACGAAAACCAGCAGTGAAAAGTTGCCAAAATGCCCTGCCATTCGGTTGCTTCATTCGACAGATTTATTCAGGTGAATCCCATAGGCTTCAATGTTAAAAATATTCCGGTTTTAATTTAATATCTAATAAACCGTTTATTATAATATTCTGCAGTAAAAAGCCTCTTTATTTATATATTTTTTAGGATCTTTTAAGCATTTTTCGGGATTTTTTTATCAAAAAAGCATTTTTCCGATTATTTATTTATTTATTTTAAAATCGTTTTTTCTTTTTCCTGTAACAGCCCTTTTTATTATCATTCATTGGATCTTATATGTAAATTTCAGACATTTTCGTTCAGTAGTTTCTTTGCAAACAGCGTTTCACTTTTCAAACATTCAAGCGATCTGGGTTTTTTTTCACTCCATTCGTCTGCAGTGTCGGGGTTTTTCTGGCGGCTGCTCTGCGCTGTGATTGGCTCCTGCTCGGGGTTCTCCGGCGTCTTCGGCGGGGTTAATCCAGATGTTTTTGCCAGTTTCGGCGTGCCTTCGTTGGGTTTTTCGGTGAGTTTTCGGCGAGGTTGCTGCGACTTTTCCCTGCACTACGACGGCCCTGTGGTGCTTGCTGAATACACCGCAGGGTCGCCGAAATGGGAATCGCCAAAACGCACCGAATTGAAGAGAACAAAAAGTCACTGAACGTGCGGTGGCTTTTCGATTCTCTTTGAATAACCCTGTATGTCTTTTTGGATTCTGGTTGAGGGGTGCTCAACTTGCTTATTAAAAATAAGTAAAAAAAGAAATCCGCAGTGATCTGGTGAAGGAACCGGTGCTCCGAGCTGGTACACACCGGAGGGTTAGGCCACAAATGCTGCTGTCAGGTTTCAATACTCTAACAAATTTGTCTGTGCTCCCCATTCCTCAGCTCTGCAGCTCTGACACCCACCGGCCCACTGGGTAAACGCCTGGTGTGCCAATGTCCAGTCCACGCCTGGATTTTTTCACATCATAACCTTGTGCATAACCCAAATTTATTTCCAGTTGTATTTGCACTTGGCTAAAAGATTCTAGAGCTTGACTTTCAAGTGGTTAAAGCGTTACAGCTAGCGGTATTCACTCAGGTTACCGCTCTCAGTTTGCCGACTCGCTCATAATGAAGCGACCCTTAGCTTTTGGATCATTTTGAAAAAAAATCGCTATTTTATCAAAACAATTTATTATCAGGGTAATTCAAAGAGATTCGAAAAGTCACCGCACGTTCGGTGACTTTTCGTTCTCTTCAATTCGGTTCCTTTTGCCGATCCCATTTCGGTGACCCTGCGGTGTATTCAGCAAGCACCACAGGGTCCCTGAATTGGAGGTAAAGCTACCGCAAACCCGACAAAAACTAACCGCAAAACCCACCGAATGCACGCCTAAAACCTGCAAAAACATCTGGATTAACCCGCCGAAAACCACGGAAAAACCCGAGCAGGAGCCGATCACACGCAGCGAAGCCGCTGGAAAAAGCCGACACCGCAGAAGAGGCAGTGAATAAATTAGAAAAACAGTTTGCTTGAATGTTTGAAAAGTGAAACACTGTTTGCAAAGAAACTACTGAGCGAAAATGTCTGAAATTTACGTATAAGATCCAATGAATGATAATAAAAAGGGCTGTTACAGAAAAAATAAGTAAAGTTAAAAAAATCGGACTTTATAAAAAAAAAAAAAATCCAGAAAAATGCTTAAAATATCCTAAAAAATCTATAAATAAAGAGACTCGTTACTGCATAATATTATAATGAACGGTTTATCAGATATTTAATTAAAACGGGAATATTTTTAACATTGAAGGCTATGGGATTCGCCTGAATAAACTTGCCGAATTAAACCACCGAATGGCAGGGCAGAACCTTTCACTGCTGGTTTTTGTTCTCTGAATAGACGAAGCATTGCTTCTCTATGGGGATTCACTGCCCTCGAACAGGCATCGTATGTGCAGGCAATTCGCCAGGATTTAGCAAATTGCCTGCTCTCTGGATAGCCGAATGGCCAAGAAAGGTAACCGAACGCTGATTTTCAGCGTTCGGTTACCTTTCTCAAGCAATTCGGATCTCTTTGAATAACCCTGTATGAATCGGGACCATCATCAGCTCAGCGCTACATCCCATCACGAATATATAATGTGAGATGACAAGCCGTGAATGAAGGGATAAAAGACCTGCTTCCCGTAGAAGATACAATGTGACCCATATATTGTGCTTGCCATTTTTTCTCGGAAGATGAATAAATCAGCATAAAAGCATATGTATAAACATTCCCTCTGGATTATTAAGTGAGTATTATTGAGCATTTCCATCATTTATTTTATGCCAACTTGTATTTTATCCAGTAGCGCTGTTGATATCGATATGATAATCAATTTATCAATTTATTGATGTCAGAAAGAGAATTAAAGGAATACTGTATTGATAGTTCCCTTTTTCTGTCCTTGAATAATTTGATCCCGAAAGTCCCTGAAGCTTTACCACTGAATTTGCACTCCTACGCAATTTACATACAGGGTTATTCAAGGAGAATCGAAAAGTCACTGCACGTTCGGTAACTTTTCGTTCTCTTCAATTCGGTGCGATTCGGCAATCCCATTTCAGCGACCTTGCGGTGTATTCAGCAAGCACCACAGGGCCGCCGTAATGCAGGGAAAAGCTGCCGCAAACCCGCCGAAAACTCACCGCAAAACGAGGGCGAACGCTCACCGAAACCCGCAAAAACATCTGTTTTAACCCGCCGAAAAAGCCGGAAAACCCCGATCAGCCGCCGATCACAGCGCAGAGCAGCCGCCGGAAAAACCCAACACCGCAGACGAATGGAGTGGGGAAAAAAGAAAAAACAGTACGCTTGAATGTTTGAAAAGTGAAACGCTGTTTGCAAAGAAACTACTGAACGAAAATGTCTGAAATTTACATATAAGGTCCAGGGAATGATAAAAAGGGCTGTTACAGAAAAAGCGATTTAAAAAAAACAGAAGAAAATGTTTGCTAAAAAATCCCGAAAAATGGCTAAAAGATCCTAAAAAATCTATAAATAAAGAGACTTTTTACTGCAGAATTTTATAATGAACGGTTTATTAGATATTGGATTAAAACGGGAATATTTTTATCATTGAAGCCTATGGGATTCTCCTGAATAAACCTGCCGAATTAACCACCGAATGACAGGGCATTTCGGGAACTTTTCCCTGCTGGTTTTTGTTCTCTGAATAGCCGAAGCAGTGCTTCTCTATGGGGGATTCACTGCCCTCGAACTGGCACCGAACAGGCACCGTATGTGCAGGCAATTTGCCAGGATTTGGCGAATTGCCTGCTCTCTGAATAGCCGAATGGCCGGGAATGGCAACCGAACGCTGAATTTTAGCGTTTGGTTACCTTTCTCCAGCAATTCGGATCTCTTTGAATAACCCTGGTAGTATAGGAACCACAAATTGCAAACTGCTACGGACTTGTGCGCTTTATGTACGCAGAACGACACAGAGTAAGGCTAAGGTCAGACGAACGCAGTTTTAACGTGCGTTTAGCCGCACGAAATCACGGCCGTGCTAGCAGCAAATGACGTCCAATGCCGGGGAACATACGACGAACGGCCGCACGAAAGTTCGTCCGTGCAACGCAAGTGGCAAACGAACGCATTTTTTCGAGAACGTCAAACCGCTACTACTGACATACAGAGTGCGCTGCGGCCGCATAGCGGCGTGTTTGCGTGATTAGGAGACGTCAGACGCTGCACTCGTCCGGCCAACATAAGGTCCAGACGCAAAAAGGGTTTTATTGATGATCTGTACAAAATCACGGACGAAAATGCGCATCGTATGACCGCTATCGCGTATTCCGTGAAAAATACGTCCATTCGTTCGACCGCACTTTTTCACGGACGACGCGAAAAATGCGTTCGTCTGACCCTAGCCTTATGGATGAGAGCTGCGCACGCATGCACAGATCCAATCCATTGGCTGCCTCTCTGAGACTGCACGATACAGAAGGTGGCCTCTGAGAAGGTGACATCATTAATGACCGATCTGGTGACCGACAGCCGGGAAAATCAAAATCCCAGCTGCCGGTGACGCTGGGTGAGGTGGAGAAAACTCATCCACTTCACTCAGTGTTTTTTCCCAATGGGGGCAGTCCTACAATCTTGACCACCTTAAAAAGATAAAGTGGTCAGGGTGAGTAGTGTTCCATTAAAATGTCACCATATTGCAAAACTGCCTCAAAGCAATGTCTTCACATAAGGGGTTATTCACAGAGAGCCGATCTGGCCCCGAAATGTAACCCGACACTGACATTCAGCATACAGTGACATTTTGGGGCCATTCGGCTATTCAGAGAGCAGGCAGTTTGCCAAACTTTGGCAAATTGGCTGCACGTACAGTGCCTGTTCGGCCTCAGTGAAATCCCTCATAGAAAAGCAATGGTTAATCTATTCAGAAATACCGAACAGCAGTGAAAAGTTGACGAAGTGCCCTGCTGTTCAGTGGTTTCATTCGGCAGGTTTATTCAGGCGAATCCCATAGGCTTCAATGATAAAAATATTCCCGTTTTTATACAATATCTAATAAACCGTTTATCATTTTAATCTGCAGTAAAGAGTCTCTTTATTTATAGATTTTTTAGGATCTTTTAGGATTTTTTCGGGATTTTTTCAGCAATTTTTTTTTCCTTTTGTTTTTTAAAAGCGTTTTTTCCTTTTTTCTGTAACAGCTTTTTTTATTATCATTCCTTGGATCTTATATGTAAATTACAGACATTTTTGTTAGTAGTTTTTTTTGCAAACAGTGTTTCAATTTTCAAACTTTCAAGCAAACCTTTTTTTTTTACCCCGTTCATCAGCTTGTCGGCTTTTTCCGGCAGCTGCTCTGCTCTGTGATAGTCGGCTCGTCTGCTTTTTCCGGTGATTCCAGCGGGTTTTCGGCAGGTGTTCGGTGGGATTGCGGCAGGTTTTCCCTGCACTCTGGGGACCCTGCGGTGAATGCTGAAATCACCGCAGGGTGGGGAACTTTAATTATCCGAACAAGGTTATTCAAAGAGATCCGAATTGCTGGCGAAAGGTAACTGAACAGTGAAATTCAGCGTACGGTTACCTTTCCAGGCCATTCGGCTATTCAGAGAGCAGAGCAGGCAATTCGCCAAATGTTGGCGAATTGCCTGCACATACGGTGCCGGTTCGAGGGCAGTGAAATCCCCATAGAGAAGCAATGCTTCGTCTATTAAGAGAACAAAAACCAGCAGTGAAAAGTTGCCGAAATGCCCTGCCATTCGGTGGTTTCATTTGACAGGTTTATTCAGGCGAATCCCATAGGCTTCAATGTTAAAAATATTCCCGTATTAATTCAATATCCAATAAACCGTTTATTATAATATTCTGCAGTAAAAAGTCTTTTTATTTTTAGATTTTTTAGGCATTTTTGGGGATTTTTTTGCGAATTCTTCAAAAAAAAAATTAAAATTGTCTTATCTTTTTTCTGTAACCGCCCTTTTTATTATCATTCATTGGACCTTATATGTAAATTTCAGATATTTTCGTTCTGTAGTTTCTTTGCAAACAGCGTTTCACTTTTCAAACATTCAAGCGAACTGTTTTTTTTCCCTCCATTCGTCTGCGGTGTCGGCTTTTTCCGGCGGCTGCTCTGCGCTGTGATCGGCGGCTGCTCGGGTTTCTCCGGCGTGTTTGGCGGGGTTAATGCAGATGTTTTTGCGGGTTTAGGTGTGCCTTAGCCGGGTTTTGCGGTGAGTGTTCGTCGAGTTTGCGGCGGCTTTTCCCTGCACTACGGCAGCCCTGTGGTGTTTGCTGAATACACCACAGGGTCGCCAAAATGGGATGACTTTTGTGATGGGATGACCGCATGTGCGGTGACTTCGATTCTCTTTGAATAACCCTGGAAGTGCAGGGAAGAGTGGGGAATGATAGAGAGCACCGAAATGTCGCTGACATTAATAACCCATAAAGTACCATCACCCGGTTAACGCATGCATTAATCAGTAAGGCTAGGGTCAGACGAACGCATTTTTCACGTTGTCCGTGAAAAAGTGTGTTCGAACGAATGGACGTATTTTTTCACGGAATACGCGATAGCGGTCATACGATGCGCCTTTTCGTCCGTGATTTTGTACGGATCGTCAATAAAACACTTTTTGTGTCTGAACGTTATGTTGGCCGGACATTAGCAGCGTCTGACCTCTCCTAATCACACACACACGCCGCTAGCGGACGCAGCGCACTCTGTACGTCAGTAGTAGCGGTTTGACGTTCTCGAAAAAATGCGTTCGTTTGCCACTTGCGTTGCACGGACGAACGTTCGTGCGGCTGTTCGTCGTATGTTCCCCGGCATTGGACGTCATTTGCTGCTAGCACGGCCGTGATTTTGTGCGGCTAAACGCACGTTAAAAATGCTTTCGTCTGACCTTAGCCTTAAGGCTAGGGTCAGACGAAAGCAGTTTTAACGTGCGTTTAGACGCACGAAATCACGGCCGTGCTAGCAGCAAATGACGTCCAATGCCGGGGAACACACAAAGTACGGCCGCACGAAAGTTCGTCCGCGCAACGCAAGTGGCAAACGAACGCATTTTTTCGAGAACGTCAAACCGCTAGTACGGACGTACAGAGTGCGCTGCGTCCGCTAGAGGCGTGTGTGTGAGATTAGGAGAGGTCAGACGCTGCTAATGTCCGGCCAACATAACGTTCAGACACAAAAAGTGTTTTATTGATGATCCGTACAAAATCACGGACGAAAAGGCGCATCGTATGACCGCTATCGCGTATTCCGTGAAAAAATACGTCCATTCGTTCGAACGCACTTTTTCACAGACAACGCGAAAAATGCGTTAGTCTGACCCTAGCCTAAATGTATAGAATGTACAGTCGCCTTCTGTATCGAACGCTAATGGTCTACATTCCACCGCAGGTATGCACTGTATTACGCACTGTATAACTGATAATGGAAAGAAGATAATGTAGGGTACAGTCAGAGGATAAAATGTATAAAAATTGCGTAGAAAAAAGTGATCCAGCAGTTCCAAAAGCAAGACATGGATACACAGGCAGACTCTCTCCGGCTGAGGAAACGGACGGCTTTTACAGAGGCCAGTCAGAGTATACTGTGAGCTAAGCATTTTCTCTTTTCCTATCAGGGTTTTATGTTTCCCACCCTAATAGATTTTCTTGCAAAGAAACTGCAATGACCTCTACAGAGGATGAAGACGCACCTGGGACAAGCCTGAGCCGAGAGCTCATATATGAACAAACTCTCTTTAACCCCTTCACTAACCAGGGCTTTTCCAGAAACCCAATGACAGGAACCAGTGTTTTTTTTTTTTCTCCTTTTGGAAAACATTTTTTTTTTTTAGCTAATTATACGGAAAGAAATATTAAACAGTAATAGAAATATTATTCCCGATGTATGACTTACTGCGCTAACCTATTTGGCAGGTGGATGTCTCCATCTACTGGCCAAAAGGAGTTATTGCAGTTCAGGTCTCTATGCAGGTTTGCTGGGGAGATGTCATTCAGGCACAGTCCCAGCTGGTTTTAAAAAGAGTTAGTAAATTGGGCATGATGCCCGCGCTGCTAAAACTTCAGTGGCATGTTCTGGAGCCCAAATGTAAATGAATTTTGTTTGCAATAAGTGACGTTCCTTAGCATTGCTCCTGTGGAACACCATATCAACTGTACTCGATATCAGGGCACCAAGAGCTGCCTTACAGATCGAGTATAGTCGACCTTGCCAGTGAAGGAGTTAAAAATACCCCATTCTACACTAATGAGAACAAACCATGAAAATGTAAACAGAATGGGCCTGATTCTAACTGAGCTGTTACGTACCATGTATCATCATAACCTTTTATGCAAAAGGAGCCATGTATCATCACCTTTCATGCAACAGGGCCCTGTACTGTCACCTATCATGCAATGGGGTCATGTATCGTCACCTTCCATGCCAAGGGGCCATCTATCATCACTTTTCATGTAACGAGACTATGTATCATCACCTTTCACGCAACGGGGTCCTGTATTGTCACCTTTCATGCAAATGGACCATATACCGTCACCTGTCATGCAAAGGAACCATGTACCTTTCATGCATAGAAGCCATGTATCATCACCATTCATTCAATGGGGTCATGTTTCATCGCCTTTCGTTGAATGGAGTCATGTTTCCTCAACATTTGTGCCATGTATCGTCTCTTTTCACACAAAGGGACCATGTGTGGTCACCTTTCATGCCAAGGGACCATATATCGCACTTTCATGCAAATGCACTATGTATGGTCACCTTTCATGTAAAGAGGCCCTATATCATCACCTTTCATGCAAACAAGCCAAGTATCATCACCAAAGGACCATACACATACATCATCACCTTTCAGTCGAAGGGGCCATGTATTGTCACCTTTCACACAAAGAGGTCATAAAACATCATCTTTCACACAAAGGGGCCACGATTCTTCATCTTTCACGCAAAGGGTCCATGTTTTGTCACCTTTCATGCAAACGGTCCATATATTGTCACCTTTCCCACAGAGGATCCATATATTGTCATCTTTCACACAAAGGGGCCACGAATCTTCATCTTTCACGCAAAGGGACCATATATTGTCACCTTTCCCACAAAGGATCCATATATTGTCACCTTTCACACAAAGGGTCCATGTATTGTCATCTTTCACACAAAGGGGCCACGAATCTTCATCTTTCACGCAAAGGGTCCATGTATTGTCATCTTTCACACAAAGGGGCCACGAATCTTCATCTTTCACGCAAAGGGTCCATATATTGTCATCTTTCACACAGAGGGTTCATGTATTGTCACCTTTTTTATGCAAAGGGAACATGTCTCACCACCACATACATTTTATGTCATTTCTGCAGCAGAAATCTAGGAAAATATTATTCTGACTCTGGTGACTCTGTATAAAAGAACATATTTTATGTGAATTGTTAATTTCTGTTAATTGTAAAAAGGAATAATGTGCCTGGTTTCATGTTATCCACTAGCCACTGGTAGACATGACTGCAGTGTGAAAAATGGGTCACAGCCACTAAGAAGACTAAATAATGAACAATCACAACACAACCATTGCGTTTTATTAATGGAGCATAACAATTCGACTGGAACGTGTGTCCTCCACCAATATGGCAGCCATCTCTGCCAGTGACGTCACTGGAAGCCATTTTGGGACGATAAACATGGAGCCGAATTGTTCATGGGGTGATTATTATTCTGCTCGGTCATTGCTCGGGGTTTGTTCTCGGAATTCATCGACCCCCGTTCTCTAACCGACCTTCCCCTCGCGGTTGCCATGGCACCGTTACGTTACGCACGGCTGGGGCCTGAGAATAGCAAACCGGAAGTACGTTATAAGCTAAAGGCGGCCGTACACCGTGCTAAAACCGACCCGCTCCCGGTTACACTGAACCCTCTGACCCAATAAACCTAGGTCGCTCTCCTACTAGCCTTAAAATGGCGGGCGTTGCGAGTCCTTATCTCCGTTCCGTCCCAGTTGCTATGGCAACAGATGCGTGACGCGACACGACGGCCATCTTTAGTCAGGGCAAGATGAAACCACACTAGCTGCTCATGGGGAAATCAGGGGACTAATGTTGGAATGACAGCATGGGACTAGTATTTTTGTCCCCCTCTCATCAAATAAACTCCTTTCCCCCCTAGTAACACAACAGTGAAGGTGTTTGCACCCAGTAACCAAGGAATCACGCTGCTGGACTACATGCAGCATCCTCATATGGCAAATAGGTCTTCAGGTGATCAGCAAACCTGGCCCACCAGATGTTTTTGTTTATTCATTAGATTGGCTAAGCCTCAATGGAAATGCAGTAACTAAACATCTAGAGGGCCAAGGTTGCTGACTATTGGCTTCAAGGACAACCCCCCCCCCCCCACCATGTTCTGGTGGGGGGGGGGGGATCTAACACTTCTAAAGGGCCACTGCATGAAAAGTGATGCCTTACAGCCTAAAGACGTCATCTTCTGGGACTCCTATGTATGTATCAATGAAGCAGGATTCATTGATCTTTTCATTGCAGCATAGACATTGTATATACATAAAGCAGCCGGTGAACCAGTGTTAAGGGAACATGGTGGATGGGGCAACTATAGCAAGGAAAGGCCATTGGACTGATCACATAGCAGAAGCATGTAATTATCTTGCTGTCAGATAGGACATAATCCCCTCTGCCAACCTATAGATTGGTGCATTGCACCCAGTGTACACTGCGAATGGAAGGGATGCTTCAGCCCAGACATTCACAGCCAGCTGTCTGAGATAAGAGCCCACACAGCACCGTGGGCTCGTTATAGGAGGGGGAGTCTGGTATCAGCTCAGGGTCACCATAGACGTCAACGCTCATGGTCTCCAAGGCTTCTTACAGCCCCTATTTACGGCACTCTCTGCCTTCTTTAAAGATGGAGGCTCCTGTGAGTCAGCAGCCTCCGCACGTGACCCGAGCGCTCTGCCTGTATCCTCTCTCCCCATTGGCTCGCGCAGCGCCAGCTGTTCCCTTGTCCGCCGCATTTCACCACCTCCTTCAGAGGCTGCTGCAGATAAAGCGCGCACCCCCCTCCGCGCCCCCGCGACTCACCAGCATCCTGCAGACATGGACGTGGTCAACCAGGTGAGAGAGGGCGAGGGGCACAGGGGGCAGAGATAAGCCAGGATGGAGGGGCAGGGGCATGAACCCCCAGCCTACAGATGGCAGAGTGGGAGAAGGACCAGATGGAGGGATGGGAGGGTATGGGGAGATGGAGAAGAAGATGTAGAAGAGGATGTAGGGAGGAGGAGGAGGAGGGGGGAGGTGAAGGAGAGACAGGGCAGAGAGAGAGGGGAATGTGACACACACACACACACACACACACACACACACACACACACACACACACACACACACACTTCTTCCTATAATTATTACATTATCACCATAAATCATTATCCTATATGTATGTACATTGTGTAAATACACACATTCACACAGACACCTTAAACACAACCTGTGTGTATATACACACACACATATACCTTAAACACAACCTGTGTGTATATACACACACACACACATATACCTTAAACACAACCTGTGTGTATATTCACACACACACATATACCTTAAACACAACCTGTGTGTGTATATACACACACACACACACATATACCTTAAACACAACCTGTGTGTGTATATTCACACACACACATATACCTTAAACATAACCTGTGTATATACACACACACATATACCTTAAACACAACCTGTGTGTATACACACAGACACCTTAAACACAACCTGCGTGTGTATATTCACACACACATATACCTTAAACATAACCTGTGTATATACACACACACATATACCTTAAACACAACCTGTGTGTATATACACACCTATACCTTAAACACAACCTGTGTGTGTATATTCACACACACACATATACCTTAAACATAACCTGTGTATATACACACACACACATATACCTTAAACATAACCTGTGTATATACACACACACACACACACATATACCTTAAACATAACCTGTGTATATACACACACACATATACCTTAAACACAACCTGTGTGTATATACACACACAAACATATACCTTAAACACAACCTGTGTGTATATACACACACACACACATATACCTTAAACACAACCTGTGTGTATATACACACACACACACACATATACCTTAAACACAACCTGTGTGTATATACACACACACATATACCTTAAACACAACCTGTGTGTATATTCACACACACACATATACCTTAAACACAACCTGTGTGTATATTCACACACACACATATACCTTAAACACAACCTGTGTGTATATTCACACACACACATATACCTTAAACACAACCTGTGTGTGTATATACACACACACACACACACATATACCTTAAACACAACCTGTGTGTGTATATTCACACACACACATATACCTTAAACATAACCTGTGTATATACACACACACATATACCTTAAACACAACCTGTGTGTATATACACACACACACATATACCTTAAACACAACCTGTGTGTATACACACAGACACCTTAAACACAACCTGCGTGTGTATATTCACACACACATATACCTTAAACATAACCTGTGTATATACACACACACATATACCTTAAACACAACCTGTGTGTATATACACACACACACATATGCCTTAAACACAACCTGTGTGTATACACACAGACACCTTAAACACAACCTGTGTGTGTATATACACACCTATACCTTAAACACAACCTGTGTGTGTATATACACACCTATACCTTAAACACAACCTGTGTGTATATACACACCTATACCTTAAACACAACCTGTGTGTATATACACACCCTACACAAACACAGCACACACTGGATGCAGGAACAATACGTCTGTGTGATGACAATTTAATAGTAGAAAACATGTCAGTCTCTAGATTGATTTACTAATCTAAATACAAGATATGAGGATATGTGTTTATATATATATATATATATCTAATGGGATTTATATTATATTTTAGAGTTCATATTATATATGTTAAGGTATTTAAAATACATGGGGCAGCACTCTTAAGGTATATACAGTATATATTAGGGTGTATAAATATTATATTTTTTATTTTATATAGGGTATATATTATGCATTAGGTTATAAGTATTATATATATATATATTATATTAGGGCATATGTATAAATCACCAGAGTATAGCAGTATATAGTGATACCATATATAAATAAATGTATACTTTAATATATATAATGTTATATCTTGGTGTGTGTGTATAGATAGATAGATAGATATATATGTGTGTGTGTGTTAGGTTTATATAAGGGTATATAATGGGGTATAATAGTATATCTAAGGGTGTAATACAGTATATATCTTTGTAACCTGCCATCTTTCTCTCTGTGTAGACGGATGACAGGCTAAACAGACAGACTGATAAATGCACAGACACTGTAGCATCCTGTGTGTCCTGAGGTGCAGGGGTGTATATATATATATATATATTATGCAGGATTGAGGATAAATGACATGCTATTCTGTATTTTATCCATAGATCGCAGCGGCTCTATATGCTGTCTGCAGCGCTGGGTGTAGTGTGTAAGAGGGAGGGGTGTATGGGTGGTGGTGTGCACGGCTCGTGTACTATAGCAGGGACGTGTTTACTTGCTGATGTGGAGCCCATTGCCAGTGCAGGTGTATCAGGCGCAGACGCCATGTATCAGTGTGCGGTGATCCTGGGGTTTCAGCACCATGGACAGCTACACACACAGCTGCAGCACATGTGCCCTGTGTATGTATAGACTGTTTGCTGTCTGCTCTCCCATTCCTCCTGTGTCTTCCAGCTGGTGGCAGGGGGTCAGTTTCGAGTGGTGAAAGAACCTCTGGGATTTATGAAAGTTCTGGAGTGGGTGAGTCTCTCCATGGTTTAAATGACAGTCTATTTGCATGGGATTTTGTGTTCTTTTATCAAGTGTCTGCCTCTACCTGTCTGCCTCTACCTGTCTGCCTCTATCTGTCTGTCTGCCTCTACCTGTCTGCCTCTACCTGTCTGCCTCTGCCTGTCTGCCTCTGCCTGTCTGCGTCTGCCTGTCTGTGCCTGTCTGTCTGCCTGCTTCTACCTGTCTACCTCTACCTGTCTGCCTCTACCTGTCTGCCTCTACCTGTCTGCCTCTACCTGTCTGCCTCTACCTGTCTCTCTGCCTGTCTGTCTGCCTCTATCTGTCTGTCTGCCTCTGTCTGTCTGCCTCTGTCTGTCTGCCTCTACCTGTCTGCCTCTACCTGTCTGCCTCTACCTGTCTGCCTCTACCTGTCTGCCTCTACCTGTCTCTCTGCCTGTCTGCCTGCCTGTCTCTCTACCTGTCTGTCTCTTTCTGCCTCTACCTGCCTCTCTACCTGCCTCTCTACCTGCCTCTCTACCTGCCTCTCTACCTGCCTCTCTACCTGCCTCTCTACCTGTCTCTCTACCTGTCTCTCTACCTGTCTGTCTCTGTCTGCCTCTCTACCTGCCTCTCTACCTGCCTCTCTACCTGTCCCTCTACCTGTCCCTCTACCTGTCCCTCTACCTGTCCCTCTACCTGTCTCTCTACCTGTCTCTCTGCCTGTCTGCCTGCCTGTCTCTCTACCTGTCTGTCTGCCTCTCTACCTGTCTGTCTGCCTCTACCTGTCTGCCTGTCTCTACCCCTCTCTATCTACCTATGTACAGGCTCTGTATCCTTTATTTAAAATGCTTGGGACCAGAAGTGTATATATATATATATATATATTAAAATAAATAAATATTTTTGGGGGTGGAGTTTTGGAAAATTTGCGTATAATAATGACATGTCTTGCATGGGACTCAAGTCTAAACAGGAAATTCATTTATGTTCCACATACACCAGGGCCCGGGCCCTCCAGATGTTTTGTAACTGCATCTCCCATGATGCTCTGCTGCTCATTAGGCAAACAGAGGCATATGGGAAATGTAGTTCCAATACATCTGGAGGGCCTAGGTCGCTGACCCCGATCATACACCTTTTATACACACAGCCTGAATGTCATTTTATACAATATTTTTTAATTATTTTGTCCTCCGTTACATGAGGTCGGGGGTGGAACTTTACACTTTTGGGGTTATGATGGCGCTCAAATAAAATTTCAAAGCAGTTCAACATATTATTAAATATATATACAGTATATAAAATTTAAAAAAAAATGTGGATTGGGATCAAGAAGGTACTTGCAAGAAAAACGTCAGGATCGCTTATTTTACCCGATGTGTTGATTCCACTTTCAATACTAGAAGTCAAAGACACAAATAGAAACATAGATATATATATCTATCTATATCTCGCTCCTCTACTGAATGTAGTAAAATAGTGTACGGTACAGATGTATAATACCTTGCAGCAATATTGTCTTGTTGTATAGACCAGGTGTATTTGCTGAATATATCATCAAATGTAGGTACAGCATAAACCTCAAAGTGAGCAGAAAAAATACATAGTGTAATTCAATATATTATATAGGTGTGCAGTTAAGAAAGATTTAATTCACTTACACTTTAGTGAACTATATTTTGGTTACTATTTTAACTATATTATAACAATATTGTAACTCTGACTGTATCCATGTCAAGTGATTAAGTGTGCATATAGTCTTTACTTCTTAAGAGTTTCAATTAGGGATGCACCAATACCATTGTTTTAAGACTGAGCACAAGTACCGATACTTTTTTCAGTTACTCACCGATACCGAGTATCGGTACCTTTTATTTAATGTTATGTGGCCGCTTTCCAATAAATAATTTATGATTTTGCTGAAAGTTTGTTAATATTGAAATGCATGGCCAGGCACCCCATTTACCCACTGCACAGCCTGCACACACCCTGACCACACACACGGACACCAGACCTCATCTCAGATATATATGTATACCTCGGCCACATGTATACCCACAGACGTCAGCAACATGTATACCCACACCAGACCACACACTTGTATACATGTATACCCACAGACCTCAGATACATGTATTCACACAAACTTCAGATACATGTATTCACACAGACCTCAGACACTTGTATACCCACAGACCTCAGACACTTGTATACCCGCAGACCTCAGACACTTGTATACACACAGACCTCAGACACTTGTATACACACAGACCTCAGACACTTGTATACACACAGACCTCAGACACTTGTATACCCACAGACCTCAGACAGTTGTATACACACAGACCTCAGACAGTTGTATACCCACAGACCTCAGACAGTTGTGTACCCACAGACCCCTGACAGTTGTATACCCACAGACCTCAGACACTTGTATACCCGCAGACCTCAGACACTTGTATACACACAGACCTCAGACACTTGTATACCCACAGACCTCATACAGTGGTATACCCACAGACCTCAGACAGTTGTATACACACAGACCTCAGACAGTTGTATACCCACAGACCTCAGACAGTTGTATACCCACAGACCTCAGACACTTATACCCACAGACCTCAGACACTTATACGCACAGACCTCAGACACTTGTATACCCACAGATCTCAGACATTTGTATACCCACAGACCTCAGACACTTTTATACCTACAGACCTCCGACACTTTTATACCCACAGACCTCAGACACATGTATACCCACAGACACATGTATATACATAGACTTTAGATTCATGTATATACAGACTTTAGATTCATGTATATGTACAGACCTTAGATACTGGGGCTGCTTGCAGAATGCGCTAACAGCATTCTGCCAGCATTGCCCTCCTGCCAGCCACGATCCACTGAGAGGTCGCAGGCTTGTGAAGGCTGGGATGCGCTCTCGCGAGGTCACGGCTGGAGGCTGCTTCACAGGCCGGAGGCCGCTCGGTGGATCACGGCCGGTTGGAGAGGAATGCTGGCGGAATGCTGTTAATGCATTCTGCCAGCAGCCCCTCGGATACCAGCATGACAGCCCAGCGCTGGCTTCAAGTCATCGGTAGAGGTATCGGGGCATTTGCACAAGTAATCATGCAACTGCCAGTATCTGCACCGATACTAGTATCGGTATCGGTGCATCCCTAGTTTAAATGATAATTTTCTTGTTTATTGTGTGAATATACCTATGTACGTACTTACATACACAGGCCCTGTATTCTGTCACTTTAAAAAATTTCCTTGCTGACACACGCATTTTACACAGGCTGGATGTATATGGTGTAATATAGACCTTTATTACTGTTCTGTAACTTGGTGTAATTAATAAGCACCATACATTTCTATTCTTGGTGCCATTGATCATTGAGCACTGCCTCATCACAGCATATACAGCCATATCCCGCTGATACTGTATGTTATGGATCACTGCTTTAAAGCAGCACAAGGCACTTTTCACCTTCTTTACACGTGCCATGCTTGAAAACATGTTTCTGCTGACATGTATTAGGTGTGTAATAAGCCAGGATTAGTTTAAGAGTAGCACAGAAAGTACTCAGCTATTGAATCCATGCAGACATCAGACAGTATTGTTTACACTATATGGGTACAATGCGCCGCACTAGCGCTGGATAGCAGGGTACCCCTCTATTGCCTATGGATCTCTTACGCTCTGATCATTCTGTCTTTTCTATCTCTCTTATTTCTCTATCTATCCTTCTATCTGTCTATCTCTATCTGTCTTCTATCTCTATCTATCTTCTATCTCTATCTGTCTTCTATCTCTATCTGTCTTCTATCTCTATCTGTCTTCTATCTCTATCTGTCTTCTATCTCTATCTGTCTTCTATCTCTATCTTCTATCTCTATCTGTCTTCTATCTCTATCTATCTTCTATCTCTATCTGTCTTCTATCTCTATCTGTCTTCTATCTCTATCTGTCTTCTATCTCTATCTATCTTCTATCTCTATCTATCTTCTATCTCTATCTATCTTCTATCTCTATCTTCTATCTCTATCTTCTATCTCTATCTTCTATCTCTATCTTCTATCTCTATCTTCTATCTCTATCTTCTATCTCTATCTATCTTCTATCTTCTATCTATCTCCTATCTATCTCCTATCTATCTCCTATCTATCTCCTATCTATCTCCTGTCTATCTCCTGTCTATCTCCTGTCTATCTCCTGTCTATCTCCTGTCTATCTCCTGTCTATCTCCTGTCTATCTCCTGTCTATCTCCTGTCTATCTCCTGTCTATCTCCTGTCTATCTCCTGTCTATCTCCTGTCTATCTCCTGTCTATCTCCTGTCTATCTCCTGTCTATCTCCTGTCTATCTCCTGTCTATCTCCTATCTATCTTCTATCTATCTCCTGTCTATCTCCTGTCTATCTCCTATCTATCTTCTATCTATCTTCTATCTATCTTCTATCTATCTTCTATCTATCTTCTATCTATCTATCTATCTATCTCTATCTTCTATCTATCTATCTATCTTCTATCTATCTTCTATCTCTCTATCTTCTATCTCTATCTATCTTCTATCTCTATCTATCTTCTATCTCTATCTATCTTCTATCTCTATCTATCTTCTATCTCTATCTATCTTCTATCTCTATCTATCTTCTATCTATCTTCTATCTCTCTCTATCTCTCTCTATCTCTCTCTATCTCTCTCTATCTCTCTCTATCTCTATCTTCTATCTCTATCTGTCTTCTATCTCTATCTGTCTTCTATCTCTATCTGTCTTCTATCTCTATCTATCTTCTATCTCTATCTGTCTTCTATCTCTATCTGTCTTCTATCTCTATCTATCTTCTATCTCTATCTATCTTCTATCTCTATCTATCTTCTATCTCTATCTTCTATCTCTATCTTCTATCTCTATCTTCTATCTCTATCTATCTTCTATCTCCTATCTATCTCCTATCTATCTCCTATCTATCTCCTATCTATCTCCTATCTATCTCCTGTCTATCTCCTGTCTATCTCCTGTCTATCTCCTGTCTATCTCCTGTCTATCTCCTGTCTATCTCCTGTCTATCTCCTGTCTATCTCCTGTCTATCTCCTGTCTATCTCCTGTCTATCTCCTGTCTATCTCCTGTCTATCTCCTGTCTATCTCCTGTCTATCTCCTGTCTATCTCCTGTCTATCTCCTGTCTATCTCCTATCTATCTTCTATCTATCTTCTATCTATCTTCTATCTATCTTCTATCTATCTTCTATCTATCTTCTATCTATCTTCTATCTATCTTCTATCTATCTTCTATCTATCTTCTATCTATCTCTATCTTCTATCTATCTCTATCTATCTATCTATCTCTATCTATCTTCTATCTCTATCTATCTTCTATCTCTATCTATCTTCTATCTCTATCTATCTTCTATCTCTATCTATCTTCTATCTCTATCTATCTTCTATCTCTATCTATCTTCTATCTATCTTCTATCTCTCTCTATCTCTCTCTATCTCTATCTATCTTCTATCTTCTATCTCTCCATCTTCTATCTTCTATCTCTCCATCTTCTATCTTCTATCTCTCCATCTTCTATATCTATCCATCTTCTATATCTATCCATCTTCTATATCTATCCATCTTCTATATCTATCCATCTTCTATATCTATCTATCCATCTTCTATATCTATCTATCCATCTTCTATATCTATATATCTTCTATTCCTCTCTTCCTCTCTTCCTCTCTAACCTATCCTTTATATCTTATCTATGTATCTGTCTGATCTGTCTATTTGGTTTTCTTATCTATCTATCTTATCATAATCTCAGTCTGTTTTATCTATCTGTGGAATTCTCTGCCTGTTGAGGTGGTTGGGTCAGAGACTGTACAGACTTTTAAAAAACGACTGGATGACTTCCTGCAGACACAGAATATTAAGGGTTATAATATTTAATATGTGGGTAAAAGCTTCTTGATCCAAGGAGAAATCTGACTGCCATTCTGGGGACATGAAGGAATTTTTTCCCAGTATGTTGCATATTGACGAGCATTTCAGACTGGGGTTTTTGCCTTCTTTTGGATCAACAGCAGTAGGTTATGTGGGAGAGGCTGAACCCGATGGACGCATGTCTTTTTTCAGCCTATATAACTATGTAACTATCCTTCTGTTTGATCTCTCTATCTTATCTGTCTTATTTATCTTTATAAATCCATCTGTCTCAGATAGATGAGGAGATAATTCTCTCTATTTATCTGCCTTATTTATCCCAATCCATCTGCTTCTTAGATAAGACAGACAAATAGAGAGAACTATCACTTTATTTATCTGTCCCCCTTATCTGTCCCCCCTTATCTGTCCCCCCTTATCTGTCCCCCCGTATATTCTTTCAGTCTGCGAGTCCTCAGATCCGTGCCTTCTCACACCCAGGGCTACATTGTAATCCTCTTTATTTTGTGCCGTTGACGAGGCTCTAAAAATACCCGTTGGTATCTGTGGAGAAGCTGTAGGTCACAGTCCTGCTGTGGATTATCACCGGGATAAACCATCACGGTCTGCCCACTGCAAACACACATGCAGGTCGAGACAGACATCACAAACGAGTCCGTCTGTGCTCCGCTTTAACCTAATTACTGCCACGGGATCCCGCAATTCATTTCCTAGAGCCGCGGGAGACCTGATCTGCCAGCAGAGGTGTACCTACCCACCGGACCCAGAACCTGGGCGCTGAGATGGGGGGGGGGGGTTATTCAATAAGCGGGGAGAATTACAATTTAAAAATAGCTGAATTTTACACCCCCCCCCGTTCTTCCATCACAGTTACAAGTATTTATAAAGCGCCAACAAATTCCCTAGCGCTGTACAATGGGAGAAACAGAATTACACATATACGTACGCGTTACACACATGGAACAGAAGGAGGGAGAACCCTGCTCAAGAGCTTACAATCTAAGAGGAGAGGGTTGACACATTAGATGAGGGTGAATAGGGCAAGTGAAGTGTTGGGGTGCAGGAGGACTGAATGGGAAAAGGAGCAAGAAATGTACAGAGGGGGATCATCGAGTGAGATGATTGGCTTCTCTAAAGTAATCTGTTTTCAGAGACTTCTTGAAGGACTGGAGAGACGGGCGAGTCTGATGTTGCGAGGGAGAGAGTTCCATAGAAAGGGGGCAGCTCGGGAGAAGTCCTGAAGGCGAGAGTTGGGGTGCGGGTACGGGGAGCTGATTGCATCAGATCATTGGCAGAGCGAAGTGGTCGGGATGGGATGTACCTGCTAATAAGGGAGGAGATGTAGGCAGCGGCGCGGTTATGGAGAGCTTTGTATGTGAGCACCAATATTTTGAAATTGATTCTAAAGGAAACAGGGAGCCAGTGTAGAGTTGACAGAGGGGTGAGGTGCAAGAGGTGCGGGAGGTGAGGTGTACGAGTCTGGCACAGGTGTTCATAACAGACTGCAGAGGGAGAATCTAGGATCTCTTAAGGCCTGAGAGAAGGAGGTTACAGTAGTCAAGGCGGGAGATAATGAGAGCTTGGATGAGCACTTTAGCAGAGTCCTGATTAAGAAAGGGACGGATGCGCGCGCAATGTTTTTTAGGTGGAAGTAGCAGGATTTGGTTAGCGACTGAATGTGAGGAGTAAAGGATAGGAGTCCAAGAGGACCCCGAGGCAACGAACCGGAGAGGTAGAAGTAATGGTGGCACCATTCACCTGAAGGGAAATGGGCGCAGGAATGGACGTTTTAGAGTGAGGGAAGATGAGAAGTTCAGTTTTAGAGAGGTTGAGCTTTAGGAAACGGGAAGTCATCCAGTCGGAGACAGCTGACAGGCAGGCTGTAACACGGTCCAACAATGGAGGAGAGAGATCGGGAGAGGAAAGGTAGATTTGGGTGTCGTCAGTATAGAGATGATTGAATCCATAGGAAGAGATGAGGTTGCCCAGAGAGGCAGTATAGATCGAGAAGAGTAGGGGACCCAGAATAGAGCCTTAAGGCACCCCAACTGAAAGAGGAACAGGTGGTGAAGAGACACCAGCAAAGGAGACACTGAAGGAGCGAAAAGAGAGACAGGAAGAGAACCAGGAGAGAGTGAAGTCACTGAGGCCAAGTTGGCGCAGCGTGAGGAGCAGGAGAGGGTGATCACCAGTGTCGAATGCAGCGGAAAAGTCAAGAAGAATAAGGAGGAAGTGACCTTTGGTTTCAGCGGCAGCTAAATCATTAGTCACCTTGGTCAAAGCCGTCTCAGTAGATTGTTGGGAGCGAAAGCTGGACTGGTGCGGATCGAGTAGAGAGTTAGCAGCAAGAAAACCAGTGAGCTGGCTATTGATCAGGCATTCTAGGATTTTGGATGCAAAGGGGAGCAGAGAGATGGGACGGTAGTTCGAGAGGGAGGTGGGGGTCAAGAAATGGCTTTTTTAGAATGGGGGGTGATCAAAGCACGTTTGAATACAGAGGGGATGATTCCAGACGAGAGGTTAAAAATATGAGTCAAAGCAGGGACAGTAACTGGTAGAACAGACCGAGTAAGGTGTGAGGGGATGGGATCAAGTGGACAGCTGATCAGCAGGAGGACATGAGAACTTCTGAGACATCCTCCACCGAGACCGGAGAAAAGGAAGACATACAGGGTTATTCAGAGAGCACTGAAATGTCGCCAACATTTCGGTGCCCCCTCGTTCCCCGCGCTTCCCTGCACTTCGGGAAATCAAAGTTCCCACCCTACGGTGTATTCAGCAAGCACCGCAGGGTCACCAGTGCAGGGAAAACCCGCCGAGCACTCATCAAAAACCCCACAAACACGCCGAAAAAAGCAGACGAGCAGCTAATCATAGCACAGAGGAGCCGCTAATCATAGCACAGAGGAGCTGCTAATCATAGCACAGAGGAGCCGCTGGAAAAACCCGACAAGCTGACGAACGGGGGGGGGGGACAAAACAGTACGCTTGAAAGTTTCGAAATTGAAACGCTGTTTGCAAAAAAACTAATGAACGAAAATGTCTGGAATGTACACATAAGATCCAATGAATGATAATAAAAAGGGCTGTTACAGGAAAAAAGAAAACGATAAAAAAAACCGGAAAAAATATTTTTGTCGAAAAAATCACGAAAAATGCCTAAAAGATCAAAAAAAATCTATAAAGAGACTTTTTGCTGCAGATTAAAATAATAAACGGTTTATTAGATATTGAATTAAAACTGGAGTATTTTTAACATTGAAGCCTATGGGATTCGCCTGTATAAAACTGCCGAATGAAACCACCGAACATCATGGAAAGTTTTCTCTGCTGTTCGGTGTCTGTGAATAGATTAACCATTGCTTCTCTATGGGGGATTTCACTTCCCTCGAACAGGCACCGTACTGGCAGGCAATTCACCAAAATTTGATGAACTGCCTGCTCTCTGAATAGCCGAATGGCCCGAAATGTCACCGTACGCTGAATTTTAGTGTCCGGTTACATTTCGACAACATTTCGGATCTCTCTGGATAACCCCTATAGTTGAAGAGGGGGCAGGGAGTGCTGGTGTCAGTGGGGTTGAATGGTTAAAGGAGGGGGGCAGGGAGTGCTGGTGTCAGTGGGGTTGAATGGTTAAAGGAGGGGGCAGGGAGTGCGGGTGTTAGTGGGGTTGAATGGTTAAAGGAGGGGGCAGGGAGTGCGGGTGTTAGTGGGGTTGAATGGTTAAAGGAGGGGGGCAGGAGTGCGGGTGTGAGTGGGGTTGAATGGTTAAAGGAGGGGGCAGGGAGTGCTGGTGTCAGTGGGGTTGAATGGTTAAAGGAGGGGGCAGGGAGTGCGGGTGTCAGTGGGGTTAAATGGTTAAAGGAGGGGGGCAGGGAGTGCGGGTGTCAGTGGGGTTGAATGGTTAAAGGAGGGGGGGCAGGGAGTGCGGGTGTCAGTGGGGTTGAATGGTTAAAGGAGGGGGCAGGGAGTGCGGGTGTCAGTGGGGTTGAATGGTTAAAGGAGGGGGCAGGGAGTGCGGGTGTCAGTGGGGTTGAATGGTTAAAGGAGGGGGCAGGGAGTGCGGGTGTCAGTGGGGTTGAATGGTTAAAGGAGGGGGGCAGGGAGTGCGGGTGTCAGTGGGGTTGAATGGTTAAAGGAGGGGGCAGGGAGTGCGGGTGTGAGTGGGGTTGAATGGTTAAAGGAGGGGGCAGGGAGTGCGGGTGTCAGTGGGGTTGAATGGTTAAAGGAGGGGGGCAGGGAGTGCGGGTGTGAGTGGGGTTGAATGGTTAAAGGAGGGGGCAGGGAGTGCGGGTGTCAGTGGGGTTGAATGGTTAAAGGAGGGGGGCAGGGAGTGCGGGTGTGAGTGGGGTTGAATGGTTAAAGGAGGGGGGCAGGGAGTGCGGGTGTCAGTGGGGTTGAATGGTTAAAGGAGGGGGGCAGGGAGTGGGGTTGAATGGTTAAAGGAGGGGGCAGGGAGTGCGGGTGTCAGTGGGGTTGAATGGTTGGTTAAAGGAGGGGGCAGGGAGTGCGGGTGTCAGTGGGGTTGAATGGTTGGTTAAAGGAGGGGGCAGGGAGTGCGGGTGTCAGTGGGGTTGAATGGTTAAAGGAGGGGGGCAGGGAGTGCGGGTGTCATTGGGGTTGAATGGTTAAAGGAGGGGGGGCAGGGAGTGCGGGTGTCAGTGGGGTTGAATGGTTAAAGGAGGGGGGCAGGGAGTGCGGGTGTCAGTGGGGTTGAATGGTTAAAGGAGGGGGGCAGTGAAGAAATATCTAGTCTAAGTTTAGTGATCTTATCGGTGAAGAAGTTGGCAAAGCTGACATCGGTGAGGTCTGTGGAAGGTTGAGTGGAAGCCGCGCGCTTTAAAGATTGTAAGTATGAAACAGTCTGGAATCGTGAGAAAAGGATGAGAAGTAAGTTTGTTTAGTGAAGAATAAAGCGAGACTGTAGGAACGGAGCATGAAGTTGTAGTGGTGGACGTCAGCTGACGTGTGAGACTTCTTTCAACCGCAGATCATCTTTTTTGGCATAAAACCTGCAAATCCCCAACAACTCACTTCTTGGTAAATAGCCCTTAGATTGTCACTTGACAAATCCAGGACCCAAGTAGCCACTGGTTCCTATAATGTTACAACAAGGTGCTACATTACTGGATTGGTTTATGAAAATCGATAGTGAATATGTTCCCTGGCTCCTAAAATCACACAGCTGGCTCCTAAATGTGATGCAAATGTATCAATCCATACCTTGGATGGCTTGTCTGAAACACACATATCTCTCTCTCCCCTCTCCCTCTCCTCCAGGACAGTTCATCAAAAAACATAACTTTTATTTAATCCTTTAAAACATATCCACAACTCAGCGTTTCGTCCTTCCAGGTTCTTCCTTTGTCCTGAAATTTTCTGGAGAAAGTCCCCTGGAGGGACTGAAACGTTGAGTTGTGGATATGTTTTAATGGATTACATAAAAGTTATGCTTTTTTATGAACTGTCCTGGAGTGCTAGCAATATATACTGTATATTAGAGTGTGTGTGTATATATATATTATATATATATATATATATATATGTATATATATGTGTATATATACTGTATACACTATATATATATATATATATATATATATATATATATATTAGAGTTTGTGTATATACAGTATATATATTAGACAGTGTGTGGATACAGTATATAATTTAGTGTTTGTGTACACAGTATATTTATATGAGAGTGTGTGGATACAGTGTATATACAGCCAGGTCCAGAAATATTGGGACATGGACACAATTCTAACATCTTTAGCTCTATACACCACCACAATGGAGTTGGAATGAAACAAACACAATGTGCTTTAACTGCAGACTGTCAGCTTTAATTTGAGGGTATGTACATCCAACTCAGGTGAACGTGTAGGACTTACAGCAGTTTGCAGATGTGCCTCCCACTTGTTAAGGGACCAAAGGTAATGGGACAGAATAATAATCATAAATCAAACTTTCCCTTCTTAATACTTGGTTGCAAATCCTTTGCAGTCAATCACAGCCTGAAGTCTGGAACGCATAGACATCACCAGACGCTGGGTTTCATCCCTGGTGATGCTCTGCCAGGCCTCTACTGCAACTGTCTTCAGTTCCTGCTTGTTCTTGGGGCATTTTCCCTTCAGTTTTGTCTTCAGCAAGTGAAATGCATGCTCAATGGGATTCAGGTCAGGTGATTGACTTGGCTATTGCATAACATTCCACTTCTGTCCCTTCAAAAACTCTTTGGTTGCTTTTGCAGTATGCTTTGAGTCATTGTCCATCTGCACTGTGAAGCGTCGTCCAATGAGTTCTGCAGCATTTGACTGAATGTGAGCAGATACTATTGCCCGAAACACTTCAGAATCCATCCTGCTGCTTTTGTCAGCAGTCACATCATCAATAAATACAAGAGAACCAGTTCCATTGGCAGCCATACATGCCCACGCCATGACACTACCACCACCATGCTTCACTGATGAGGTGGTATGCTTAGGATCATGAGCAGTTCCTTTCCTTCTCCATACTCTTCTCTTCCCATCACTCTGGTACAAGTTGATCTTGGTCTCATCTGTCCATAGGATCTTGTTCCAGAACTGTGAAGGCTTTGTTAGGTGTTGTTTGGCAAACTCTAATCTGGCCATCCTGTTTGAGGCTCACCAATGGTTTACATCTTGTGGTTAACCCTCTGTATTCACTCTGGTGAAGTCTTCTCTTTATTGTTGACTTTGACACACATACACCTACCTCCTGGAGAGTGTTCTTGATCTGGCCAACTGTTGTGAAGGGTGTTTTCTTCACCAGGGAAAGAATTCTTCGGTCATCCACCACAGTTGTTTTCCGTGGTCTCCCGGGTCTTTTGGTGTTGCTGAGCTCACCGGTGCGTTCCTTATTTTTGAGAATGTTCCAAACAGTTGTTTTGGCCACGTCTAATGTTCTTGCTATCTCTCTGATGGGTTTGTTTTGTTTCTTCAGCCTAATGATGGCTTGCTTCACTGATAGTGACAGCTCTTTGGATCTCATCTTGAGAGTTGACAGCAACAGATTCCAAATGCAAATAGCACACTTGAAATTAACTCTGGGCCTTTTATCTACACATTGTAATTGGGGTAATGAGGGAATATCACACACCTGGCATGGAACAGCTGAGAAGCCAATTGTCCCATTACTTTTGGTCCCTTAACAAGTGGGAGACACATCTGCAAACTGCTGTAAGTCCTACACCGTTCACCTGAGTTGGATGTACATACCCTCAAATTAAAGCTGACAGTCTGCAGTTAAAGCACATTGTGTTTGTTTCATTCCAACTCCATTGTGGTGGTGTATAGAGCCAAAGATGTTAGAATTGTGTCGATGTCCCAATATTTCTGGACCTGACTGTATATATATATATATTAGAATGTGTGGATACAGAGTATATATATATATATTAATTAGAGTGTGTGTGTGTGTATATATATATATATATAATATATATATATATATATAATGAGAGTGTGTGTGTATATTTATATATATATATATTAGGGATGCACCGAAACGAAAATTTCCAACCGAAACCAAAAATTCGGGATCGGTTCGGTCGAAAACCAATACCGAAAATCAGACATGAGAACCTGGGCCTGGAGGCCGGCCGAACAGCTTGCTCGGCCGGGCCTCCAGGCCCAGGTTCGCATGGCTGGTTGCACCATGCTCACCCACATCCTCCTACTTCAGTCCTGAGCTCCAGTGGTGACCGTCCTCTGGGTGTCGCAGGCTGCTCGGACGTCCTCCAGGCTCAGGCGAGCCCCTGGATGGCCGAGCAGCCTGCGACAGCCGGAGGACAGTCACCGCTGGAGCTCAGGGCCGAAGTAGGAGGATGTTGCCTACACATACTCCCCTACATCGGCTCTGAGCTCCTCCAGCTATGGCAATCCTGCATCCAGTGCCCGCTGTGTCTGTCGCCGGTATGACGTCACGAAAGCCTTTGACCCAGGGTTAAAGGCTTCTGTGACGTCCTACCGGCGACCAACAGAGAGAAGATGCAGGACTGCCATCGCTGGAGGAGCTCCGGGCCGATGTAGGTAAGTATGTGTGCAACCGGTGGAGGACTCGAGGCCGATTTAGGTGAGTATGACATGCCCTGCTTGCTCGGCCGGCATCCAGGCTCAGGCGAGCCCTCGGCTTGGCCTGGGCCAAGAGGCCCAGCTGAGCCGGGGACTCGCCTGAGCCTGGAGGACTGCCGAGCAGGCAACTCGGCTGGCCTCCAAGCTCAGGCGAGCCCCAGGCTCGACTGGGCCTCTAGGCCCAGGCCAACACGGGGGTTCGTGTGAGCTTGGAAGACCGCCAAGCAGGCAGCTCGGCCAGCCTCCATGCTCAGGTGAGCCCCCGGCTCGGCTGGGCCTCTAGGCCTAGGCCAAGCTGGAGGCCGGCCGAGCAAGCAACTCTGCCGGCCTCCAGGCTCAGGCGAGCCCCGGGCTCGGCTGGGAAATGGAAATTTTCGGACGTTTTTTTCGGCTGAATTTCCATTTTGGCCGATAATTTTCGGTGGCTGAAATTTCAGTGCATCCCTAATATATATATGAGTGTGTATACAGTGTGTGTGTGTATATATATATATATATATTATATTGCCAAAAGTATTCGCTCACCTGCCTTGACTCGCATATGGATGGGTGAGCGAATACTTTTGGCAATATAGTGTATATATGAGTGTGTATATCTATGTAAAGGTAAATATGCTTGATTTATACACTGACTGTGTAAGTAAATGATGATGGTTGTTTTAAAGGTTGTAGCTGCAGGATAATGATATCGCTGTAATAATGGGGTCACCATTCACTGATCCCTCAGTGGTTACGCAGCCCGGGATGAGCGTCCGTGGGGGAACGCGAGCCCAAAACAGCTTCGTTTGCAAAAACCTGTGGTGTCTCCTGTTTAGGCACAGGGTTGTTTTCTGTTCCATAATGTGTTGGAGGATGGTTAGTAAATGTGAGATCGAGTTTCTTCCGCCCACTCGCTCATCATCTCAGGTTTTGGCAGCAGAATAAGCAGGCATATTGCGCCTTCCTGCCTGCTTGACGTTACGTTTAAGATGCTGGTTTTTTGCACTCGGTTATCTTAGAAGCGACTTAATGCTTTTATTCGCTGAGATTCGCTGCGCGATGCCGGCTAATGCAAGGTTACCAGGAGGCTCCTCACCACAATCCTGTGGCTTCATTTTTAATGAGTCATGATGTGGAAAGACGTCTCAACTCATACATCAAAAAGTCAACATTGTAACAGGACATGGGAAAAAAGATTTTGTGTTCACAGGAAGGGCAAGATAAAAATAAAAAAACAATACCTGTACATGGGAAGAGAAAGAGGCTGATATGTTATGTGTATATATATATATATATATCTCCTACTAAATTCAGAGCACTCAAACCAATCATACGTCTTAAAGAGGGGGTTTAGATGATGTGGTGATAGATTATAGTATGTGTGTATGTATAAATATATTATACAAAAGAGTGGAGCGGGCGCACACAAGGACTTTATAAAGAATATATTTTATTAAAGATTCATTAAAATAACATATATATTAGTGGGAAGCAGCATGCGGCGGCACTCCAGGTCTGTTCAGTAAAGATTCTTTATTGTGACACGAGGGTCAACGTTTCAGCTCCCGTTCGGAGCTTTCCTCAGGGGAATACAACATAATACACACATTTATACATAAGAAAATCAACTCACCCCTCCCTCGGACCATGGCGTTGCCATTCACTCAATGCGCATGCGCGCGTCTATCCCCGTCCCGTCGGGATGACGTACCAAATAACCATAGCAACGAAAGACGCGACTTCACACTTCGTCATAGAACGCAAGGAGCGGAGCACCGCGTCCTGAAATGTCATGGATACGCAATGCGCTGCCCCGCTGGATAGGGGATGCGAGCATTCGCGTATAGTATTCGGATCGATACACCGCAGTTCAATGGAGGGTGAAGTCGCGTCTTTCGTTGCTATGATTATTTGGTACGTCATCCCGACGGGACGGGGATGCATGCGCATTGAGTGGATGGCAATGCCACGGTCCGAGGGAGGGGTGAGTTGATTTTCTTATGTATAAATGTGTGTATTATGTTGTATGCTCCTGAGGAAGGCTCCGAACGGGAGCTGAAACGTTGACCCTCGTGTCACAATAAAGAATCTTTACTGAACAGACCTGGAGTGTCGCCGCATCCTGCTTCCCACTAGAATATATAACGGCTAACCAAGTGGCAGGCACCGGGCAGTTTGAAATTGGTGAACTTGAGTGCATAGCAATATATATATATATATATATATATAATTATATTAGTGTTTATTAGTGTTTATTATTGCAGAAGCCACTTGCACGTCACAGCAATTCAATGAATTGCATCCCAGAGCTCCTGTGCCACATTCCCCATATGCAGCAAGGAATTCTGGGTAGGATATGCAAATGACATCTGTCTCACTTTTATGCATCCTGGGTCTGTTATTACACAGAAGCCATAAAAATCAATGCTGTGCCACACCCTGGCTTCCTAGCAGAGATAAGGTTTATGCAACTGGTCAAAGCCACTCCTAATATATATATATATATACACACAAAAGCCAAAAAATGGCTGTGTTGGAATCTGATGGACCACATCAAAAACATATCGGCCAACATTTGGGGTCTTTTTTGAACCGTTTTAAAGGCCGGACACAAAAAATCGTTTGGAGGGGGTGAGTGAAGGAATCATTGGATATATACCCCATTCTTTTATCAAAGAGCTTTGGTTCTTTCTTTATCCTTTGTATCCTCTTTTTTTTCTTTTTATCTTTCTCTTCGTCCTCGTTCGTGTCCTTGTATCTCCTCGCCTTTTTATCTTTTTCCCTGTCCCTTTTTCTGCATTAACAATCCTTTCTAGATCTGCTTATCTTCAATCCTTTTATGTATCGATTATCCTTAAAGTTCCAATGATTATGTTTTTCGAGATCTAACTTAATTTAGTTCTTATATCTGTCTGGATTTAGATTTCCTGTTTCTTATTTCTCTTTAACCCTCGAGTCTTCTTGTTTTCTACGTGTATTCACTGTGCAGCACATTCTCCCTCCCTATAAATTCTATCCGTTCTTCTCCCCATCTTGTTTCTTTTTATCTCTTGTTTCTCTTTACACGTTGTGCTGTGTCTCTTCCTTTTTGGTTCGTTCTGGATCCTTTCTATGTCTCATTGTTGTCTCTTTCTGGATTCCTGTCTCTGTTTTGCAGCTCTTCTCTATCTTTGCCTTCGCGACTTGTGGGAGTTACGCCGGGCAGTTCAGTCTGAGCATTGAATGTAGCAACAAAAATGAAAGCAAGCCGAATATCAAAGTGGACTTTGAATACCCCTTTAAGTGAGTGGGATCGAGAGATCGCCCCCCCCCCCCCGAATCATTCTGTCTCCCTTGTCTGTCCTCATGTCATTCAGCTTCTCATCGCGTCTAACCCTCGATCGTTCACTATCGTCCTATAATGTGACCATTGTTCTTCATTGTCATGCCCCATGGCTGCAACCATCCTGGAACCCCCCCTGGTGGTGTATTTCATGTACTGCTCTCTGTAACCAGCACTGGTTCTGGCATATACGCAGTTAACACCAAAGCACGTCCCACCACACACTCGAAATAAAGGGCTCCGCGCCACACTGACCAATTACTGGTTCGTTACAGCTCTGGTGTGCTTCAAGTGAAGTACTGTTTATTTCGCTGCTCTGCAAAACCTATTTGATCCTGTTTATTTTGTTTTCCTGACTCCTGCATATATTCCACGCTTCCCATCATCTAACAGAATCCAACCTGGTCAGTTTCCTCATACGCCCATCCTCCTTCACCCCTATCAACCTGTTTATTTGTGCTAATCTGCATCCTGGGTTCATATCCTCCACATGCCGGTGTCACCCCGATACCTGGGCATGACATTCATCTTGATTTTACACTCAACTCCTTCCTCTCTGTCGTCACACTTTGACTTGCTGAATATGTCTCCTGCTACCCTAACCACCTCCACTGACCTCTTCTCAATCTCCTTCCTTTCTCTACAGGCTCCACCAGGAGTATTTTGATGCCCCAACATGCCAAAGTGGAGCAACCACCAAGATCTTTTTGGTTGGAGACTACTCGTCCTCCGCGGAGTTCTTCGTCACAGTGGCTGTCTTCTCTTTCCTCTACTCGCTCGGGGCAATGGCCGTGTACATTTTCCTACAGAACAAATATCGTGAAAACAACAAGGGTCCCATGATTGTAAGATCATCCATATAGACCCGAGAGAACCCCCGGTTAAGACCTACGGGTCATGGGCTTGCGGTGGGAAAGTCCGCATTGCCCATCTCCTCGTATCCACCTTTTTGCATGTCTTGCCTACTTGGGCTTTTTTAAGCCGTTGTTTTCAGATTCCGTTTACTTTATAGATTAATTCCTTACGATATAATTTTTGCTTACATTGATCTTCGTTGCATTTTTTTCTTTTCCTCCGGATTTCTGCTTTTGTCCTTTTCGCTCTCTCTCTGTTTACTCTCCACCATCTTTCTCTTCCTAGGTCTTCTGTCTTTCTAACCTTTTCTGCCGTGTTCTTTTTCGGTTTTGTCTCATTATTATATTTTTTCCTGTGTCGTTCGCTCTTCCCCACTTGCCATACTTCTTTCACCCTCAATGCCATCTTGGTGGGCCCCATCCATTGTCTATTTTTCCCCTGGTGGTTTTGACTCATATTCTTTCACTTCTTCTGCTTCGTTGTGTTCCTTCGAGCCCTCTTTTTTTTCTTCTTTGTCCTCTCCCTCCGTCTTTGCCGTCACCTACACCACTCGTTTCTCTCCCCCATCTTACTTGCTATCCCTGTCTTCCACCCTCTCCTCTTCCTTCATAGGACTGCATAGTGACAGCTGTTTTCACCTTCCTATGGCTGGTCAGTTCCAGCGCTTGGGCCAAAGGATTGTCCGACATCAAGCTGGCCACCGATCCCGAGCTAGTCATCCAAAACCAGATCCACCCATGTATTAAAGGCGAAGCAAAGTGTCAGGAAATCAGGGATCCTGTTATGTCCGGACTTAATACCTCTGTGGTGAGTGATCACTATAAGTCACCCTTTTGTTTTCCGCTGTATCATGTGTCTTTAAAGGGACACTCCACACACCCTGACCACTTCAGCTGTTTGTGTCCAGGGTATATGGAGCCTCCTCCTTTCCCCCCTCCCTCTGTTGCCGTTTAGTATAAATCTCTGGGTGAAGTGGAGGAGTTTCCTCTGCCCTCACCGGCATCCCCAGCAACCGGGATTTTTGCATTTCCCGGCTGTCAGTCAGCAATGATGTCAGCATGCTGACAATATCTCTCCAGCACCACCGGGTGGCGCCAAAGGTACAGATCATTCTCCATAAAGAAGATCATCAACATACTTATTTTATATATATATTTAAAACGTAAAAAAGAATATTTGTTTCCTTGGTAGCCTGTCAGCCAATTAATTCAAGTTTAAAATAAAGTAACAAATTGTAAAGTGCTACCTGTATTGGCTAACGAGAAAAGGCATGCACCGGTTGCCAGATTCCAAGGCTTCCATAAAGAGTAACGAACGTCTTGTCTCGCACTGTTAAAAGATCCCATAAAGGGAAAAAAATATTACATGGGAGAAAAATATTTTTTCTATCCTTCATATATATTTGGTATTATTTATTAACCCCTTCTCTAGAATAGACGACAGTCAGATGCACGGTCAAGTGCCGTATCGAGTTACCTTGAGCTGGATGTATTCTGGAGAATCGCACACAGATTTAATTTAGAGACGGGCTCCAGATTATGTCCATAAAGTTACAGCACAGCGGACACATCGCGTGATGTACTTCAGCACAGAACTGCACAGGCTCCTGTCCTTACGGTCTTGGTGCTTTACCAGTATTGACCAGCAGAGGGAGCCCTTTCCCTGTAAACGCGGTGCACACAACACGGATCAGCAGCCAAATGTTTTGGAACTACATTTCCCATGAGGCACAGCCAACTGATTGAGTGGCTGAGCATGATGGGAAATGTAGTTCCATATCATCTGGAGGGCATAGGTTGCTGACCCATGGCGTACATTCTCCGTATACACTGTAATGATAATCCCTGTGCCTTTTAGGACTGGGTTCAGCAAATTTGACCCTCCAGATGTTTTGGAACTACATTTCCCATGAGACACAGCCATTCCTATGAGTACCTGAGCATCAAGGGAGATGTAGTTTCAAAACATTTGGAGGGCCTAGGTTACTAATGCCTGCTGTTGTGTACTGGTTACAGGGGTAAGGGGCATTTTATTGGTGTTATGGACCAGTGGTTTTATGGAAAATCGCTTTGCAAGTGAAAATCTTCAGTAAAGTGACCTGGGAGCAAAATGATCACTGTAGGTTACGAACAGCTGTCGCGTCGTTTGTGCTGGACGCCGCCTCTCCGTGTCCTCCAGGCCACTCCGTCGACTAATTATTCCACTTTTTTCAGGCCTTCGGGTTCTTGAACTGCATCCTCTGGCTGGGAAACGTCTGGTTTGTGTTTAAAGAGACCGGATGGACAGCTCCATTCATGAAGTATCCCCCACCGCAGGAGAAGCAGCCAGCTCCCGACACTTATGCCCAGGCCCAGGGCCAGGGCCAGGGATATGCCCAGCAAGATTCTTACGGACAACAAGGTGGCTACCAGCCCGAATACTATGGCCAGCAGCCAGATTACAACCAACAGGGTTACACTCAGGGGGGCTACCCCCAGCAAGGAGTTCCCACCTCTTTTTCCAACCAGATGTGAGCTGGTGAGTGTCCATGTTGTGTAGCCGTCACCATTTCTGATTATTCTTACACCTACACCAGGGGTCAGCAACATCTGGACCCTCCAGGTGTTTTGGAACTATGTTTCCCAGGAGGCTCGGCCAATTTATTGAGTATCTGAGCATCGTGGAAGATGTAGTTTCAAAACATCTGGAGGGCCAAGGTTGCTGATCCCTGACGTAGACGTTAAGCTATGGGTACACACACATCTGAAAGCTCTAAACAGGCCAAAACAAACAGTCCTTTTAAAGCGTAATGCAGGCACATATACGATTAGGAAGTACAAGACTGAGGGGTCTATTCACTAAACGCCACATTAATCACAGGGCTGATCCATTTATGATGGCTATCACCCACATACTGGAGTTTTTCACCAGTTTAGAAAAGGAATGGGCTGGAGGTGAGGACTACATAGGTGACAGTTCATTCTAACTACACTCATAAGAGATTTGTTCCATCCAGGTGGACCGGGCAACGTTTCGACTTGTTATGAGCCTTTGTCACTCGTATTCCTTGAAGAGGGCCATTATACCCCTTTTAAAATGCTCACATGGCTGCCACACTGTCTAGACAACTGTTTAAGCCCGTACACCTCCAAAAGGCCACCAGGCTATGTTTTCATTTATTGTGCACAATGGCCGTGCTGTGTTATTGTATTGATATATTTATGTTGCATTATTACCCAGCACTACCTGCTTATTGCATTTTCCTTCACTCCGTGCTCCCACATCCTTCTTCGCTCAGGCACCTCGTTACTATCGTCTCCTTTCATGCGTATTTTCTATTTTTACATTCTTCCTCCCTTATTCCTCTCTTTTTTTTTTTCTACTATTCTATATCTTACTCCCCCCCCCCCCCCCGCCAGCATACAAAGTGTCATTGATCCCGTCATTCAATCCATCCTGTTCCCTTTAACCCCTTAACGCCAGGGCAGCGCATGAAGGCAGGCTGGCCTGAACTCAGGATACCCCCATGCAGCCATTGATGGCCGCCGGGACAGCATAGCACATCCTGCGGCGTTAAAGGGTTGATCAGTGAACACAATATATCATCGCTTCATCTTCTGACATGCTGTATCTCTCCTCTTTGCCTATTACCTGTCCATCTTTTACTTACTTCCCGTTTCTCCTGTTCCTTTTACATTCCTTTCCTCCTCTCTTCCTGCATTACTCCCTTCCTGTCTTCCCCCCTCTTCATTTATTCTTCTCTTCTCTTCCTTACTTCCTTCCTTTATTCTATATTTCATTCCTCCCTTACTTTCCGTTCTTCTTGCTTCCCTCCCTCTCTTCCTTTCTTCTGTCTTGCTTCCCTCCCTTTATTCTGTCTTTCTTCCGTCCCTCTCTTCCTACTCCCTTCCTTTCTTCTATCGTTCTTCTTTTCCTTTATTCCATATTTGTTCTCTCCCTCTCTACCCTCCCCTTCCTTTTTTTCGTCCTTCCCCTTTCTTCCATTCTTTTCAACTTCCTTCTCCTCCTTACTTCCTTATTTTCTTCTGTCCTTCCTCCTCTCTTCCATTCTTTTCCCTTCCTCCTTTCATTACTCTCTTTATTCCACATTTCTTCCATCCTTCTCTTTTCTTTTGTCCCTTTCCTCCTTCCTTACTTCCTTTCCTACCTTTCTTCCATCCCTCTCTTCTTTTGTCCCTTTCCTCCTTCCTTACTTCCCTTTTTCTGCCTTTCTTCCCATCCCTCTTTTCTTTTGTCCCTTTTCTCCTTCCTTACCTCCTTCCTTCCTTCCCTACTTGTTTATCTATTTCCTCCATTGCTTCCTTATTTTCCTACCTTTCTTCTGTCTTTCTTCCTCGCTTTCTTTTGTCCCTTTCCTCCTTCCTTACTTCCTCTCTTATCTTCCCGCCTTTCTAATTTATTTCCTCCTTCTCTTCCTTTCCTACCTTTCTTTCTTTCCTTCCTTCCCTCTCTTACTTCCTTGCTTCCCTGCTTTTTTGTTTATGTCCTCCTTCCTGACTTCCCTTACTTTTATACTGTCTTTCATCCCTCTCTCTTCCTTACTCCCTTCCTTCTGGTTTTTATCCCTCCCTCTCTTCCTTGCTTTTGTCCCTTCCTTCCTTACTCCCTTCCTTACTCCCTTCCAACCTCCCTTCCTTCCTTCCATCCCCACATGTTTATTTCCTCCCTTCTTTTCCCTCTCATCTATTTTCCTGCCACCTCTCTTCCTTACTCCCTTCCTTCTGGTTTTTATCCCTCCCTCTCTTCCTTGCTTTTGTCCCTTCCTTCCCTCCCTTCCATCCTCCCTTCCAACCTCCCTTCCTTCCTTCCATCCCCACATGTTTATTTCCTCAATTCTTTTCCCTCTCATCTATTTTCCTGCCTCCTCTCCTTCTTTGCAGGCCTCGCTGTTTCCGTTTCTTTCTTTTCCGTCCATTATCCGCACACATTTTCTTCCCTCGCTCCCTCCCCCTGCCCCTACGGTCCTCACCTTCTCTTCTCTCCCGCAGACTTCTTCAAGGCCGATGAGTGAGCTCATTCTTCAGGTTGCAATGTCCTGACGTGCAGTGCTGCAGCCCAGCTGCCCCGAGTGAAAATCCATGGGAGAATGTTGTGTCTGTGATGTTTATAATAATATAATATATAATAATATATATATTTAATGATCTATATCTGTACCAAAACACAGGAAAAAAAAAAAAAAACCCATTCCACCCTATCAGAGACTGTCTTCCTGCAGAGCAATTCCTGTTTGAACCTTTCCACGCCCTGCAGAGCATCGCTATCTTAACCCTTCCTTTTTTTCTGCCGGAGCCTGAAGAACATTCCCGTCACAGTCCCCCCCCCCTTTTTTTTTCTCTGACCAGAGAGATCCTCCATGTTTTTTTATGTCCCCCCCCCCCCTTTATTAGTTAAAAATAGTATAGTGCTGTCGATAAAGTGATCTATAGAATAACCGACCAGTCTCTCTGGTAGGGAAGGGTTTTGCTTTATTTATTTGTAAAAAAATAATAATAATAATTAAATAAAAGTGTGTATTTCTATGTCTTTCGGAAATGACGCCCTGTAGAGCAGAGTTTTGAAGCTTTCCTGGTTAGTTCTGTAATTCTTCTAGAGATTAGTGGCGTCTGCACTTTGCTCGTAGCCCCGGAATTGATATTTGGGAGGTTTTCTTTACGTGCCCTGTAGAGTTTTGGGTGGGCTGGGACGGTGCAGGCCGGTGTACATGCCATAGCGGAGCAGCTCTGGTGCTGAATAGGTGTGCAACAATGTAATAATTACTGTATGGGAGCGTTAGGACCTCCCCACTGCCCCCCTCCCCCCCCACTTCATCCGTGCACTGCTGGGTACTAAATGTCCTTTTTTTTAATTTTTATTACCGTTCATCCCTACCCAAATCCATTACTGCCAGCTTACCATGTACACCTCCCTTGTCCCTAAATTACCCATGCCTGGTACCCCCTTTGTGCTGTATATCGTGTTCGTGACACTGAAGTTGCGTGTTGTAATCCTGACTGGTAATAAAGACAGGCTGGAAAACATACCGTGTCTTCTGGTAATTATTCTCTAAACAAAATTATTATCTAGTCCTTGGTTTCACCCTCAAACATTGTTTTCGGCTCATCGAGTGTATGAGGTAAACCAGTCGTGGAGCTCTCGCTTGAGGAGCCTCAGCTATACTCTTGACGAGGCCTAACAAGACCGACATGATCATCGGGGGTTCCTGTATCTCAATCAGGTCCGGAGGCAGACACGGCCACCTTGGTTTCACCCTCAAACATTGTTTTCGGCTCATCGAGTGTATGAGGTAAACCAGTCGTGGAGCTCTCGCTTGAGGAGCCTCAGCTAAACCCTCTGAACAAGGCCTAACAAGACCGACATGATCATCGGGGGTTCCTGTATCTCTGTCAAATCCGGTGGCAGACACGGCCACCTTGGTTTCACCCTCAAAAACATTGTTTTCGGCTCATCGAGTGTATGAGGTAAACCAGTCGTTGAGCTCTCGCTTGAGGAGCCTCAGCTAAACCCTCTGAACAAGGCCTAACAAGACCGACATGATCATCGGGGGTTCCTGTATCTCTGTCAAATCCGGTGGCAGACACGGTCACCTTGGTTTCACCCTCAAAAACATTGTTTTCGGCTCGTCGAGTGTATGAGGTAAACCAGTCGTGGAGCTCTCGCTTGAGGAGCTTCAGCTATACTCTCTTGACGAGGCCTAACAAGATCGACATGATAATCGGGGGTTCCTGTATCTCTGTCAGGTCCGGTGGCAGACACGGCCACACCAATGCTCAACAGGTGCTACTGCCTGCCGGTGTTTTAAGGCAGACAGACTCACTCGCCCAGCCTGTCCTCGCCCCCGATCCTCACGTCAACGCGCTGGTAGTCACCAAGTGGACTGACCGCCTCCTCCCTCTTTGGAGGCCACTGGAACCCAGTGAAGTCCCAGGCACCAGGACCTCATTAGGCCACATGATGCGTGCAGCCAGGCCCCACCAATATGGAAGCCGGCTCGCGACTTGCGCCATTGATGTCACCAGCGTCCTACATCACAAAGGGGTGGTCCCTGGAGCCCCATACTGCGAAAACAAGGCCAACATCACTACTCACTGCTCCTGTATTGGGCGATTCCCTTCCAGTCTTTCTCTACCTGATTTTTTTTTAGTGTTTTGACCTCGACTATCCCTCTTTGTGGCCAGCCCTGACCTCTACTTTTGATCTCACTACGTCTTTGTGTTGCCCCCCCCCCCCTGCATTTTGGCCTCTCCTTTCCTAAATCTAGCGACAACTATACTAGTCCCGTCCCATCATCCACCCAGGGGGACCCGTGACAATCTCTCTCGCAGAGAAGACTTCCTTGGCATTTCGGTTCTGGATGCCCTTTTGGGGTGATATCAGTCTCACTTGCATATGGTATTGTCTTCTCTGTAATGGCCACAATGGACTGAAACCATATGAGACCTGAGTGGGGCCTCACCATAGGGCAGGACTTTAGTGCTGTTGCCAGGACCTTCCTAAACTTTGATTTTTGCTCACCCTTGGTCGATGTGCCTACCTTTAATAATGTGTCATATTTTGCCGTGGTTGCCAATTGCCAGTGTTACAACCTGGTGGACAGGCCAATATCTCTCCAAAATTACTCCCTCGTGGAAGCCATGACAGCAGAGGTGTAAGGCGATAAGAATTGGAGGTTTTGTTACGATCGTTCCTCGGGGCCGATTGGTACAAGGTTTAGATTAAGACTGAGGAAAAATAAGGAAAATTAACCGCATTAAGATTTCTCTCGTCTTGATTCCAAATTTGCCGATTTTTTTGGGGTTTCTATTCAGTTGCCACGTCCAGTGACGAGTAGCTTGATCTACCTATCATGTGTTACGAGGGTGCTCACCCGTAGGTGATAAGTGGATGCTCACACATACAGGGTTATCCAAAGAGCTCCGAATTGCTTGAGAAAGGTAACCGAACGCTGAAAATCAGCGTTCGGTTACCTTTCCTGGCCATTCGGCTATCCACAGAGCAGGCAATTCGCCAAATCCTGGTGAATTGCCTGCACATACGGTGCCTGTTCGGTGCCTGTTTGAGGGCAGTGAAATTCCCATGAAAAAGCACTGCTTCGTCTATTCAGAGAACACAAACCAGCAGTGAAAGGTTCCCCTAATGCCCTGCCATTCAGTGGTTTAATTCGGCAAGTTAATTCCGGCGAATCCCATAGGCTTCAATGTTAAAAATATTCCCGTTTTAATTCAATATCTAATAAACCGTTCATTATGAAATTCTGCAGTAAAGAGTCTCTTTATTTATAGATTTTTTAGGATATTTTAAGCATTTTTCAGAATTATATATATATTTTTTTTTTTTAAAGTCCAATTTTTTTTTTTAATTTTTAAGTTTACTTATTTTTTCTGTAACAGCCCTTTTTATTATCATTCATTGGATCATGTGTAAATTTCAGACATTTTTGCTCAGTAGTTTCTTTGCAAACAGCGTTTCACTTTCACAGATTCATACAAATTGTTTTGCTAATTTATTCACTGCCTCTTCTGCTGTGTCGAAGGCTGTGATCGGCTCCTGTTGGGGTTTTTCTGTGGTTTTCAGCAAGTTAATCCAGATGTTTTTGAGGGTTTTCGGCGTGCATTCGCCGGGTTTTGCGGTTAGTTTTCGTCAGGTTTGCGGCAGCTTTTCCCTGCAATTCGGGGACCCTGTGGTGTTTGCTGAATACACCGCAGGGTCACCGAAATGGGATTGGCAAAAGGAACCGAATTGAAGACAATGAAAAGTCACCGAACGTGCTGTGACTTTTCGAATCTCTTTGAATAACCCTGATAGAGTTTCTTCTTGAGGGACCCTGGGAAAGGTAGATGGAGGTGGTAATAGGCTGAATATTTTAACGTACCGGCTATTTAATTCCTGTGTGTGAATATTAGGGATGTGCATGGCTGAAAAATTTGTTTCGTTTAGTTTAGATTCGTTACGTTTTTAAATCATTTCGGAACTAATTTTGTTTCGTATTTCGTTTAGTTTCAGATCGATTTGAAATTTCAACTCAATTCGATAGTTGATAGCAATTTTGGATCACTAGATACCGTTTCGAATTCGTATCGATTCGTTATTCGGAATTACTTCCGAATACGAATTATCAAATTTCGTTCCAAATTTTTCCGAAACGAATGCTCATCTCTAGTGAATATGGACATTTAGGCCGGGGTCAGACGAGCGCACTATGTGCGCCTGTACTGATGTGCCTCCCGTCGTCTGTCGCAGCGCTGTGACACTGCGGCGGGGCCGGCCACACGCTGTGGTGCACGCACGAATCGCCTCCCAGTCGGAGTGCTACGACGCGTGTTCGGGGCTGCAAGGGGCGATCCTCCATAGGAGGACGAGCATTGCAGCGCTGAGCGCACTAACTGCGCTCAGCGAGATGGCCAGACGGGTGTCAGAGTGGAAGGAATGTCCACTCTCACGGACGTTCCTTCCGCTCTGCAAAACGCTCGTATGACCCCGGCGTAACGGAAAGCGTTTGAGACGTTAATTGATTTCAGGAGGTCAACTGGATCTGACGTGCAAAGTTTTAGGACTGCAGAGATTTAAGGGGTTATTCAAAGAGCACCGAAAAATCACCAACCACCGAACGCATGCATCGATCCGCCGAACACAGCCGATGATCCAGCGAACAGACTGCCGAACGCCTCCGATATTCCACCGTAAAAAGCTGTTGAGCTATCAAATGGGTACACCCCCCCCCCCACCAAAAAAACACAACTTTAAAAGCCATTTTAATAAAAACTAGTGCTTGAAAATGCCAGGAAATAATATTTACAGAGTTATTCAGAGAAAGGTGAACCTCAGGAGAATGACAGGAGAAATTCTCCCATTTATTTCACTTTCCAAATAGGCTATTTGGTCTAGATTGTTCTCTTCTCCTGCCAATTCTCCTGGTTTTCACCTTTCTTTGAATAACCCTGATAATGTCCTATGAATAATAAAAAAAAAAAAGGTCTGTTACAGAATTTTTTTTTAAAAAACAGCCATTTAAAATAAATCGGAATCAAAAATTTGGCCGAAAAAATCCAGATAAATGCCTAAAAAATTCTAACAGGTCTATTCCCTAAAAGGTGAAATTCTGGAGGATTGGCAGGAGAAGAGAACAATCTCTAGACCAAATGGACGATTTGTAAAGTGAGATAAATGGGAGAATTTTTCTGGGATGGCTATTTTGACCTAGAATTTTCACTTCTGCCAATTCTCCTGAGTTTCACCTTTAGTGACTAGAACTGTAAAAAATAAATTAATAAAAGTGACTTTTTGCTGCTAATGAAAAGAATAAACGATTTATTAAATATTTAATAAAAACTGTTTTTTTTTCACATTGAAACCTATGGGATTTGCCTGTTTAAACCTGTCGAATGAAACCACCGAAAATCAGGGCATTTCACTGACTTTTCTCTGCTTTTCGGTGTTCTCTGAATAGATTAGCCTCCCTGACGGTTTTCCCGAGCGTCTCTCGGGGTTAAATTTCACCGCTGAGAGCGGTAACCCCGAGACACACTCTGGCTGTATACATCACCTCTCCCTGCGCTCCCTCGCTGATCTCTGCAGTCTCCTCCAGCGATCGCAGCGTTTTACTTCCTGAATTCCGTCTCGCGAGGAGTGAACCAGGAAGTATAAGGTCGCGATCGCCGGAGGAGGCAGCTGGGGACATCGAGGGAGCACAGGGAGAGGTGATGTATCCAGCGGCATCCTGAGTGTTGCTCGCGGTTACCGCTTCCAACATATGAATTTAACCCCGAGCCACACTTGGGAATACCGATTGGGGGGGGGGGGAAATTAGACCGCATTTAGACGCGGTTTTTCATAAATATTGGACCACCAGGGAGGTTAACCATTGCTTCTCTAGGGGGGATTTCACTGCTGCTGATCACCCGTATCTCGCTGGCAATTCGCCAATATTTAGCAATTCCACAGCTTTTTGAATAGCCGAATGGCCACAAAATTGCACCGTATGGGGAAATTCACAGTTTGGTGGCCAATTCGGCTCTTTGAATAACCCCTTTTAAAAAACAAAAACCCCAAAAATTTCTACTAGACTGGCCCCACACTTTACTTAATTAGGATTATTCTCTTATGTCTGCAAAAGTGACGCACTGGCGCTAGGACAGTCCGGAGGTGTGTGACAGCTCCTCGAGAAAACAGTGGTTTAGTCCTACCTTTGAATCTTATAAAAAGGAAGAATAGAGAGTGTCATGGAGAGAGTATCAAGGCCGGAGGAGACGATTCGAGAACAAAAGGGAACCATGTTCATAGGTTAAAGCAGAGTACGCATCATTTTTTGCAAGTTTCACTAGGGGGCGCTGCGGTACTACTTTATTAGCAAACCTATATATTGTGACCGTGTGATTGGAGGTGGGGTGGTGGAACAGGATTATTAGCAGGCGTATGGAAAACGCCCTTTTTCCCCTATAGGGTTTACTAAACTAAGGCCTTATTAAGGCCGGGGTCAGACGAGTGTTTTTAAGAGGGGAAGGAACATCCGTGAAAGTGGACATTCCTTCCACTCTGACGTCCGTCTGGCCGCCTCGCTGAGCGCAGTTCGTGCGCTCAGTGCTGCAAGGCTGGATCATGCTATGGAGGATCGCGCTTTGCTGTCACGTCGTAGCACTTCGACGAGGAGTCTGTCAGCAAGGCTGCAGCACTTCCGCTGTAGTGTGCACAATTCGTGCGCGCGCTGCAGAATGTGGCCGGCCCCGTTGAAGCCTCACAACACTGCAACGGACGCTGGGAGGCATGTCAGTATGGGCGCACATAGTGCGCTCGTCTGACCCCGGCCTAAGTTTGCCCTGCCCTTATAGGAGAGGTGGTTCCCTCTGAGAGAGCAGTCTTGGTGCAGGGTGCAGAAGGAAAAGGTAGCATAATCCTGAGAAGGGAAGGTATATTATACTTTATTTTTACAGGTTTACATATCCTCAAATTAAAGCTGACAGTCTGCAGTTAAAGCACATTGTGTTTGTTTCATTCCAACTCCATTGTGGTGGTGTATAGAGCCAAAGATGTTAGAATTGTGTCCATGTCCCAATATTTCTGGACCTGACTATATGTTACGGGTAAATCCCGAAGTGCGGCTAATCCTAGGATTACCCGGGTAATCCTGGCATTACCCAGGGGTCATTTTCAAAAGTCCGAAGTGAAATTAAATTTCAGACTTTACCTGGGTAATCTGCAAAGTATCCAGAGGCCTCTGGGTAATCAGTTTTTCTGCTCTGTTTCAACCGGGTAATTCTCACATTACCCTAGTGTTGCTGGATAAAGTGTAATCTGCAAAATATCCAAACGCCTCTGGGTACTCCGCTTTTCTTGGGTTTTTCAGCAGGTTAAAATAACCAAAAACCACACTTTTGTTAACGAAATTGTATCCGCAGTCACAAACCCCACTAAATAACCGTCATGTGACTCTGTGCATTAATTGTCAGAAAATTAATTTATGAAGATAAAGATATTATATAAAGAGTAACCTGATGGTTATTATGTTTTATAAATGATATATAAGCACATATGACACATAATAAAGATCATGTAACTCTTTAACTTTCATATAAGAAACATATCCTGTTACTCTGTATATTCATTATATCCTCAATACGTTTTAATGTTTGTCTTTTTCCATTTTCATTTATTTTATATCCATAGATAAGCGTAAAATTCACTGTTACCCAAGCAGGGTTGGATGCTCTGCAGATTACCCAGGTGAAGCTGTGAATAGTCCTCAGATTACCCGGGTGAAGCTTCAGACTTGCACATTATCCGGGTAAAGTGTGACTTTTTCTGCTCTTCCAGACCGATACCAAAGGGCAGTTGGTTAGTCCTGAGATTACCCGGGTAAAGTCCGAAATTTTCATATTTTGCAGCTTTATCCAGCCGTTTTGGGTAATGTCAGGATTACCCGGGTGATCCTAAGATTAACCGCACTTCGGGCTTTACCCGTAACATATATATACAGTTGTGTTCGAAATTATTCAACCCCCAATGCTGTAAAGGGTTTTAGGGAATTTAGTGTACATTTGTAATTGTATTCAGAATGAAATCCTACAAGGACTTTTTAAAGAACCATATGCAACTAAAATGACATCACTTGGTTTTGTAATACAGTAGTAAATGTTTCTTTTGTGAATTCTTCATTGACACAATTATTCAACCCCTTAAAGACTACCACTCTGAAGAACAGAGGTTCATTCAAGTGTTTTCAATCAGGTATTGAAAACACCTGTGGATGTCACGGAGCAGCAATAAAGCATAATAAGCACCAATTAGGCAGCTTTAAAATGACTGTGATACTCAGCTCCTTCTAGACATTTACTGGTGTGGTTACAAACATGGTGAAGTCAAGAGAATGGTCCAGGAAGACAAGAGAAGAGGTGATTACTCTTCACAGGAAGGGCAATGGCTATAAGAAGATTGCAAAGATGTTAAACATACCAAGAGAGACCATAGGAAGCATCATTCGCAAATTCAAGGCAAAGGGCACTGTTGAAACGCTACCTGGTCGTGGCAGAAAGAAGATGCTGACTTCGACTGCTGTGCGCTACCTGAAGCGATAGAGTGGAGAAAAGTCCCCGTGTGACTGCTGAGGAACTGAGAAAAGATTTGTCAGATGTGGGTACTGAAGTTTCAGCTCAGACAATACGGCGCACACTGCGTAATGAAGGCCTCCATGCCAGAACTCCCAGGCGCACCCCCTTGCTGTCTCCAAAGAATAAGAAGAGTCGCCTGCAGTATGCCAAAAGTCATGTGGACAAACCACAGAAGTTTTGGGATAGTGTTCAGTGGACTGATGAAACAAAATTAGAACGTTTGGGCCCATGGATCAACGCTATGTTTGGAGGAGGAAGAACAAGGCCTATGAAGAAAAGAACACCTTGCCTACTGTGAAGCATGGCGGGGGGTCAATCATGCTTTGGGGCTGTTTTGCTTCTGCAGGTACAGGGAAGCTTCAGCGTGTGCAAGGTACCATGAATTCTCTTCAGTACCAGGAGATATTGGATGACAATGTGATGCAGTCCGTCACAAACCTGAGGCTTGGGAGACGTTGGACCTTTCAACAGGACAATGATCCCAAGCATACCTCCAAGTCCACTAGAGCATGGTTGCAGATTAAAGGCTGGAACATTTTGGAGTGGCCATCGCAGTCACCTGACTTAAATCCGATTGAGAACCTCTGCTGGGACTTAAAGAAAGCAGTTGCAGTGCGCAAGCCTAAGAATGTGACTGAACTGGAGGCTTTTGCCCATGACGAATGGGTGAAGATACCCGTAGATCGCTGCAAGACACTTGTGTCAAGCTATGCTTCACGTTTAAAAGCTGTTATAACTGTAAAAGGATGTTGTACTAAGTACTAAGATTGAATGTCACTTGGGGGTTGAATAAAACTGATAATGATGTGAGCACAGAAAAGACATTTGTGGTTATTTCATTATAAATGTTATGTTATATTTGTCTGACCTACACGTGCCTCTTTGATTTAATTGTAAGCAAGATGACTGAATGATCAAAATCAATGTCAAACTGGCGAAAACACTCAATTTCAGTGGGGGTTGAATAATTTTGAACACAACTGAAACTAAAGGCTCAAGTTAACCCAACTTGATCACCGAATTCGGCAGCATTGCCAGCCACAATTTGGCCATTTTCCAATTCTGGAGGTTTATACTGTATAAGGGCTTTCTTGTATTTCCATTCCTGTTAAAAACTAAGTTATATATATATATACAGGGCTCAAAATTTCAAGTCCTGAGCTACTAGCCAGGCCTTAAGAGTTACTCGCCACTACTTGCCCCACCTAACCCTTTTCCAGCATTGCCTCTGCATTCCCACTCGCCCTCATGTAATTTCCACTCGCCAAATGCGAGCAGGCGAGTGGAAATTTTGAGGACTGATATATATCATATATTAATGTTTAATGGGAATTTTGGATTCGGCGATCCAATTCCGATATATCAGTAAGCCGATTTTCAAAAAAATTCCAGTGGTGAAAGGAGTTGATAAATGTATTTCAAAGAGACACTCTACTCATCCTCACCACTTTATTGTTTTAAAGTGGTCAGGGTATGAGGAGTGCCCCCTTCTTCCCTTTTCCTGCTGCCCCGATCCAGTGAAAACACAGGGTGAAGTGGAGGAGTTTCCATTACCAGCAGCCAGGATTTTGAATTTCTCAAATGGCAAAAATCAATATGATGCCGGCCGACAATATGCTTTATCGGGAGTTTTACTGGACAGATTTTTGTGGACTAGGACCACTTTTTTCGAATTCCAGCTTTTAATTTTTTTCAATTAAAATAAGCCGGTATTTGGGAAAAAAATATCAGCCGAAACGCTCTGATATTTTTTTTCCAAGTTATTTAAATAGGTCCCTAAGTAATATGTTACCTAAGGGGTCATTAACAAAGCACTGAAACTTCATTAAAAATCAAAACCCTGTTATTCTTCTAATAGGTGTTCGAACTCGAAGCAATAAAAACGCATTTAAATGTGTCTAATAAAAAAGGTCCGTTTAAAAATAATAAAAAGGTCTGTTACAGAATTTAAAAAAAAGCCTTTTTTTAAAAAAAATGTCTTTAAAAAAATACAAAATGTTGTTCTAAAAAATAAATAAATAAAAAGGCTTTTTGCTGGAAATGAAAAGAATAAATGGTTGAATAAAAAAAGAAAGAAAACGCTAATTTTGTTTTACATTGAATCCTATGGGATTCGCCTGTTTAATCCTGTCGAACTGAATCACCGAAAATCAGGGCATTTCATTGACACGTCGGTGCAGTTCGACGTTCTCTGAATAGATTAACCATTACTTCTCTATGGGACAATTTCGCAATTTCCAAATTGCGACGAACTGCGCCGTATTTTGCCGTCAGTTCACCTGTATTTGACAGTTTAGTGAATAGACGAACTGCCACGAAATTGCACCGTACGGTGAAATTCACTGTTCAGTTTAATTCCGCGCTTTCTGTATAACCCCTCTATGATTTACGATTATTTATGAAGTGCCAACATATTCTGCAGCGCTGTACAGCGTCGATGGGTTAGTATAACGTTGGCATGCTGGTGGTTCAGCCTCCTTTCGCCTGGTTATTTTCGATGTATTGCAGAGGTAAGACTCGCTACTTTACGCTTGTTACTTATTGACATATCAAGTCCTTTCTATTATGATTATCAGGGTTATTCAAAGAGAATCGAAAAGTCGCCGCACGTTCGTTGACTTTTCGTTCTCTTCAATTCGGTGTGATTTGGCGATCCCATTTCGGCGACCCTGCGGTGTATTCAGCAAGCACCACAGGGCTGCCGTAGTGCAGGGAAAAGCTGCCGCAAACCCAACGAACACTCACCGCAAAACCCAGCGAACGCACACTGAAAACCGCAAAAACATCTGGATTTATCCCGCCAAACACGCCGGAGAAACCCGAGCAGCCGCCGATCACAGCGCAGAGCAGCCACCGGAAAAAGCCGACACCGCAGACGAATGGAGTAAAAAAAAAAAAACAGTACGCTTCAATGTTTGAAAAGTGAAACGCTGTTTGCAAAGAAACTACTGAGCGAAAATGTCTGAAATTTACATATAAGGTCCAGGGAATGATAATAAAAAGGGCTGTTACAGAAAAAAGAAAGAAACGATAAAAAAAAACGGAAAAAAGTTTGCAAAAAAATCCCGAAAAATGCCTAAAAGATCCTAAAAAATCTAAAAATGAAGAGACTTTTTACTGCAGAATAAAATAATAAATGGTATTAGAAAATTAGATATTATATTAAAACGGGAATATTTTTAACATTGAAGCCTATGGGATTCGCCTGAATAAACCTGACGAATAAAACCACCAAATGGCAGGGCATTTCGGCAACTTTTCACTGCTGTTTCGTGTTCTCTGAATAGATGAAGCATTGCTTCTCTATGGGGATTTCACTGCCCTCGAACAGGCACCGAACAGGCATCATATGTGCAGGCAATTCGCCAACATTCGGCGAACTGCCTGCTTTCTGAATAGCCGAATGGTCAGGAAAGGTAACCGTACGCTGAATTTGGGCGTTCGGTTACCTTTCGCCAGCAATTCGGAGCTCTTTGAATAACCCTGTAATTGTTGTATTTCATTTTATACCTGAATTCGATCCGTTTGGCATTAATGTGCTGCTAACATACTGTTATATATATATATATATGTATTGTGTTATAATGAAGGTCTTTGCGTATTAAGTGCTTTTGGGTGTTTATTAATTCTAATGGATGTCTCCAAGGTGCCGTGGGCTGTAACACCTATCACTCTCAGCCAGACTCATCTCTTGTGAATGCACGGCAACGTAAGTGTCTCTTAAAACCAGGTCAGCGTCTAAGGCTAGGGTCAAACGAACGCATTATTTGCAGCGACCGTCAAAAAGTGCGTCCGAACGCATTGACGTATTTTTTCACAGAATGCGCGATAGCGGTCAGACGACGCGCATTTTCGTGCGTGATTTTTTTGCGGATCGTCAATAAAACACTTTTTGCGTCTCTGGACGTTATGTTGGCCGGACATTAGCAGCGTCTGACGTCTCCTAATCACGCACACACGCCGCTAGCGGACGCAACGCACTCTGTACGTCAGTACTAGCAGTTTTGCGTTCTCGAAAAACGCGTTAATTTTCCACTTGCGTTGTGCGGCCGGACGTTCGTGCGGCCGTACTTAGTATATTGGCTGTCATTGCGCGTCATTTGCTGCTACTGCGGCCGTGATTAAGTGCGCCTAAACGCACGTTAAAAATGCGTTAGTCTGACCCCAGCCTAAAATGTACTGTTTTTAAACACATATACAGGTCTATTCAATAAAAGGTGAAAATCAGGAGAACTGGCAGGAGAAGAGAACAATCTGGACCAAATAGCTGATTTGGAAAGTGAGATAAATAGGAGAATTTTTCTGGTTTGGCTGTTTAGACGTAAGGGTTATTCAATAAGCACCGAACTTGCCACCGAAATGTTGGCAAAATGCCCTGATTTTTTTTCGGTGGTTCAGTTCAACAGGTTTAACATCCCATAGGATTAAATGTAAAAACATATTAGCGTTTTTATGATTTTTTTTATTTTCATTTGCAGCAAATAGCCTTTTTATTTATTTATTTTTTCGGTATTTTTTGGGGTTATGTTTCTGGTTTTTTTTCAGCGAAATGTTTGATTCCCATTTTTTTTAAATGGTGTTTTTTTATTTTTTTTATTCCGTAACAGACCATTTTATTATTTTTTATAGGACCTTTTTTATTATTTCCAAACAAAATTGTCTTTAACGCCTTTTAAAAAAATAGAAAGGTAAAGTTTTTTAGTTTTTTTACAGGTTCGGCGACTAATCGGCTATTGTCGCCTGTCTTCCTCGGCGTTCGTCAGGTTGGTTGGCGGCGTTCGCCGGATCCCATTCAGCACACTTTGGGGACCCTGCAGTGAATACTGAATTCACCGCAGGGTCGGCAAAACTGAAGTCGCCAAAGTGCACCGAAGTGTGCCGAACGAGAGAGCACTGAAAATTTGGTGCTCTCTGAATAACCCCTCTAGAATTTTCACTTCTCCTGCCAATTCTCCTGAGTTTCACCTTTAGTGAATAGACCTGATCCTTTATAACCAGGGTTCAGAAATCTTGGCCCTTCAGATGTTTTGGAACTACGTTTCCCATGAGTCTCATCCATTCTAATGAGTACCTGAGCATCATGGGAAATGTAGTTTCAAAACATCTAGGGCCCTATTACATTCTTAGCGCACAATTGTGAGTGCGCGCAAAAACGCATTAACGCGAGGGGCAAAACCCATTGCTCTGAACGTCATATTACGACATTCGCGCACAAAATGCGCGTTAACGTCTAACGCGAGTGACCCTGCGCGAGCGCAATTTAGTGCGCGCATCCTATACATAACATTGTGAGCGCAAATGCGTTTGTGCGCTGGTGCGCGCATGGTATTACAATCTTAGCGCAAAATTTAACAGACAACGTTTGCGCGCATAATTTTAACGTCTTTGAAAAGCTGGTGGTAACGGCAAATTGTAACAACCTGACCGTACCGAACTGCGGATTCACAACGGAGAACGTCGATGTGCACCTTTTTTACTAGATCCGTCAAAAGTGACGGCCACTACCTTGTCTTCCGTCAGAACGTACGTCTGTTGTGCGCAGTCTGCACAAAATGACGGACTTGCGTTAAAAATGACATTGCGCTCACTGATTTCTGTGCACAACGGTACTTTGCGCGCGTTTTTGCGCATCGGTTTTACGAGCGCAATTTCCCGACGGATGAAAAAATGCGCGAGGAATGTAATTCCAGCGGTGATTTTCGTGCGGTAACGTTTAACACTTCGCGTAAAAAAACACGCGTTTAGCATGCGTTTTTGCGTTAAGAATGTAATAAGGCCCCTAGAGGACCAAGGTTGCCGACCCGCGTTATAGACCGTCAGCAGGAGGATAAAGCGCTGTATACACTGTTGTCGTGAGGTTGCGTTCATACTGTGCACGCGTTACTTGTCGTGCTTATTCGCACAACCTAACAGTCACGTTCCCTTTGTTGCCGGTGACGTCTCCGGCATGTCGTTGGCCCTGAAGGGGTTAAGGCGGCAACGCGGGCGTGCTTCCGGCCAGGGGCCGTGTCTGTCTCCACCGTAGGAGTGGCCCGCCTAGGTTTTCCCAGGTAGTGCCGCCTGCCTACGCTGGCTGGGGAGGTTGTGGTTTGCGAGCGGGGAGGAGCGGCCTGGTTTCAGGTGAACGGAACTGGAGGTGAGGCAAGAAGACAAGCGAGAGAGGGGGAGAGACAGGAGTCACCGGGTGCCGTCGCCATCAGCTCAGGATGTTCCGAGGTTCCAGGAGGCGCCGGTCACAGGTAAGAGGTGGACGCAAACCGTGGCTAACGTCCCGCGCGCCAGCGCACTTGCCATCTCTTCCATTTGTTTGTCGGCGGCTCTCTTGCTCGCTTGAGCACGCAGGAAGCCGTTTCACCCCCCTTTCCCGAAGAGATCCAGCTTCAACGATGACGTCTTTTTTCTCATACCAACCGTTCTTGCACTACTACTCCCATCACGCACATCCCACCTTGAGAATCGTCGTCTGGCAGCTTCTTCTCGTTATATTCTCATTACTTTTTAGTGATCTGTTTACCTAAAGCAGGGCTCAGCAACCTTGGTCCTCCAGATGTTTTGGAACTACATCTCCCACGATGCTCAAGTCAACACTGAATATCCAAGCCTCATGGGAGATGTAGTTCCAAAGCATCTGGAGGGCCAAGGATGCTGACCGATGCCCTAATGGATTATGCGTTAAACACTACAGCAGTAGCGGAAAGGCTGGGGGATATTTTATCATCATTATTATCATTCGTTTATTTGTATGGCGCCAACAAATTCCACAGCGCAGGACAGGGGTTACAATAAGTTATGGTGGAGCACAATCATAGAGAAATGAGGCAGAGAGGGCCCTGCTCGCTAACGAGCGCACATTCTAAAAAATGTATTATTATTATTAGCTTTTAATTATTTATTATCGCAATGACGTCGCAAAGCGTCGCAGCTGTCTTGAATCCACAACCGCTGAGGCGCAGACAGGTTTGCACACACATCCTGTAAACGTGAGGTCAAAATAGTTATTTTTGGTGGTATTTTTTTTTTTTTTTAGGGGGAGTTGTGTTTTTTTTTTTTTTTCCAAAAGGGGGGGTTTGACCCAGATTTATGTCAGGTATTCATTTCATACAATAAACAAAGTATCAGCCCTCTGATTAAATAATGAAGAATTCTATAAAACGTGTATCGGATCGCTTGAGAATCGCACGTTTTTTGTTTTATTTATTTTTTGTTATTTTTAAATCAATTTTTTTATTTGTGTTTAAGGCCCAGGGACGTAAAGGAGCGTGGAAATAGCCTCCGTGAGAATGGACGTTCTTTCCGCTCGGACGCCCACGTGGACACCTCACTGTGTGTGCGGCGCTACTGAGCGCGAGCCTCCTATGGAGGATTGCGCTTTGTAGACCCGTCTGACGTCCGTCATAGCGCTTTGACGGGGAGGTAAAATACACGTGTTAAGGCCGGCGTCAGACAAACGCAGTGATCACGTCCGTGTCGCCGCACAGTTTAACGTCCGTCGTAGCATAGAATCATGATCAATAGACCCGCACACTAAGTGCGTCCGCACCGAACTGCGCATGCACAACGCACGTGGCAAACGGACGCAAGTTAGGCAAGGACGTAAAACCGCTAGAACGGACGCGCCGAGTGCGCCATGTCAGCGTAGCGTTCTGTGTGCGTGATGACACGAAGTCAGACGCAGCGCATTTGCAACGTCCAGCACCTTGACGCACAAAATGCCTTTTCATATCATGTACCAACTTTTATAATTTTTCATATTAATTTTGTTTCCCATAATTCCCCTTTTTTTTGTCTACATTCGTCAAGAAAAACGGACCGCGTGGTGTCTACAGTATCGTCCGTCAGTACGTCTGTCTGTTATGCACGCACGCAGAGTGCGCTCAGACTGCGTTCGTCTGACAGCCTAAAAGTTTGCACGTTACATCCTGTGGTGCTCCCAGCCGATCCATCAATATGCTACGACGGACGCGGGGCGGGGTCACAAGAGACGCATTCAGTGCGCCGGTGTGACCCCAGCCTGAATGATCGCTCGGGTATCGTGTTTATTGTTTGTATGTACAGTGTACATAGTTTTGTAGGTGAGTTTTGATTGGTTGATATTCACTAAGCTTTGCATTTTCAATGGTGGTTTAACTTCAGCGAGCTATGGTGAAGAAGTACGGTGAAACTGCGGTGAATTCGCTATTTGGAGAACTGCCGTTGTAGTTCGCCGTACTTTTTCGCTGTAGTTTCCGGCAGTTGCGTCGCAGTTTTTAGGTACATTGTGCTCGGTTAATTAAAGGGGTTTTTAACTAATCAGACGGGTGCTTTTACTTCTACAAACCGTCCAAAAACCACAGCGGATCAAGTTCGGTGAATTCACATTCTAGGGAGCTCTCATCATAGTTCACCATACTTTTCACTGTTGTTTCTAGGTTTGTGCACCGATTTTTTTTTCGGTTTGATTCGGTTCGGTTCGTTCGGATTTTGTAAATTTTCGCTTCGATTCGTTTCGGCCGATTTCCGTTTCGGTTCGGTTCGTTTTGGTTCGTTTTTCGTCTCGACTTTTTTTTCGGGATTTCGGAAATTTTCGTGTTTTTCGGAACGTCTGTTCTTCTCGTTTCAAAGTGTCTATTCGATTTGACGTAAACTAATGGTTTTTCGGATACGATAAATATACGATACGATAATTCTGCCGATATGATAATTCTGTCATTGAGATTTCTCTGGTTTCCCGGGAAGGATACATTGAGATTTCTCATGTTTTACAAGAAGGATACATTGAGATTTCTCATGTTTTACAAGAAGGATACATTGAGATGTCTCTGGTTTCCCGGGAAGGATACATTGAGATTTCCCATGTTTTACAAGAAGGATACATTGAGATTTCTCTGGTTTCCCGGGAAGGATACATTGAGATTTCTCATGTTTTACAAGAAGGATACATTGAGATTTCTCATGTTTTACAAGAAGGATACATTGAGATTTCTCTGGTTTCCCGGGAAGGATACATTGAGATTTCTCTGGTTTCCCAGGAAGGATACATTGAGATTTCCCATGTTTTACAAGAAGGATACATTGAGATTTCTCATGTTTTACAAGAAGGATACATTGAGATTTCTCTGGTTTTACCAGAAGGATACATTGAGATTTCTCATGTTTTAGGCTGGGGTCAGACGAACGCAGTGTTAACGTCCGTGTTGCCGCACATAAGTACGTCCGTGATAGCATACAATTGTGTTAAATGGAGCCCCACACACGAAGTACGTCCGCACAGAAGTGCGGGGGCTGATGGACGCTGCAAACGGACGCAGGTTAGGCAAGAACGTAATACTGCTAGAACGGACGTGCGGAGTGCGCCACGTCCACAACGTCTGCATAGCTTTGTGTGTGAGTGATGGAGCATGGTCAGACGGACTGCAGTTATACGTCCAGCATTTTTGACGGACAGAATGTTTTTTCATTGTAATTTATTTTTCCCTCCTACATCCGTCAAAAATAACTTCAGTGAAAAAACGGACTGTGTGACCACTACTGCGTCATCCGTACTGACGATGTCCGTACTGCACGGACGTACAGTCCGTAGAAATCACGCTCGTCTGACCCTAGCCTTACAAGAAGGATACATTGAGATTTCTCTGGTTTCCCGGGAAGGATACATTGAGATTTCCCATGTTTTACAAGAAGGATACATTGAGATTTCTCATGTTTTACAAGAAGGATACATTGAGATTTCTCTGGTTTTACAAGAAGGATACATTGAGATTTCTCTGGTTTTCCAGGAAGGATACATTGAGATTTCTCATTTTTTACAACAAGGATACATTGAGATTTCTCTGGTTTTACAAGACGGATACATTGAGATTTCTCTGGTTTTACAAGAAGGATACATTGAGATGGGAATGATACAAAATTTAATTACAGAATCAGCGATATAAATACGTTGTCCGAAATTACTGAAATGGAACCGAAATCAGGAATGGAGCCGAAATCACGAATTGAACGTAAATGAATTTAGATTTTTACACATTTCTAGTCCATTCGAAAATTCCGTAAAAGTTTTCGTTTCAGATCAAAAAATTTTCGGATCTGCCGTTTTCGGATCCGAAAATTTTCGGAAAATCGTCTGAATCCGAATGCACGAATCGGGAAATTTCGTGAAAATTCTGAAATTCCGAAACCCGAAACGCACATCCCTAGTTGTTTCTGCCGAAGTTGTCAGGTGTAGTTCTCAGCGTAATTTCCTATCTTCATCCTAGTTTCTGCTCAAATTTTTTAGCATAGATTTCGCTGTAGTTGCCGTCGGAGCTGTTTACCAATGTTTTGAATGTTCTTTCTATTGGAGTCTAATGGAAATTGCCACTTTAGCGTTGCCGAAGTTTATTTACTGGCTACAAACAACAGCGGAGCTGGTGTTTCATAAATAAATCATAATTAAGCAGCGACGAATGGAGAATAGCCGCAGTTTATTCTTTTTATGGAAGAATAAAGGGGGGTACTGTTTGTGGCAACGTCCCCTGCCGGTGTTGGATTTTCCTTCTCTGGATAGCCGAAGTTCTCTGCAGATGCACAGCCATGAACATCTGCAGTTTGTAAAGTACCCCTTAACTCAGGGACCTCAGGCTCTGGCCCCAGATGTTTCTGAACTACAACTCCCTTGATCTACTGCATTCAAAGAATTCTGGGAATTGTAGGCAATCGACATCTGGGATGGGGGGGCAGGGATCGCAATCCATGTATGAAATCAGGGGGTCAGCAACCTTGGCCCTCCATATGTTGTAGAACTACATTTCCCATGAGGCTCAGCCAATTTAATGAGTACCTGAGCATCATGGGAGATGTAGTTCCAAACCACCTGGAGGGCCAAGGTTGCTGATCCCTGCCTTAACTGATGCAACTGTCATGCTGCTCTCTACGGGCCCTATTACATTCTTCGTGCAATTGCGCGCGCGCGCAAAAGCACATTAGCGCGAGGGGCAAAACCCTTTGCGCTGAACGTCGTATTACGATGTTCGCGCACAAAATGTGCGTTAACGTCTAACGCGAGTGACCCTTTGCGAACGCAATTTAGTGCGCGCATCCTATACTTAACATTGTGAGCGCAAATGCGTTTGTGCGCTGGTGCGCGCATGGTATTACAATCTTAGCGCAAAATTTAACGGACAACGTTTGCGCGCATAATATTAACGTCTTTGAAAAGCTGGTGGTAACGACAAATTGTAACAAGCTGACCGTACCAAACTGCGGATTCACAACGGAGAACGTCGATGCGCAGGTTTTTTACTAGATCCGTCAAAAATGACGGCCACTACCTTGTCTTCTGTCAGAACGTACGAACGTTGTGCGCAGTCCGCACAAAATGCGTTCGTCTGTACATAACAGTTATACGCGATAGCGGTCATACGATGCGCATTTTCGGCTGTGATTTTGTCCAGACGCAAAAGTGTTTTATTGATGATCCGTACAAAATCACAGCCGAAAATGCGCATCGTATGACCGCTATCGCGTATTCCGTGAAAAAATACGTCCATTCGTTCGAACACACTTTTTCACGGACAACGCGAAAAATACGTTCGTCTGACCCTAGCCTTATGAGCGCAATTTCCTGACGGATGAAAAAATGTGCGAGGAATGTAATTCCAGCGGTGATTTTCAGGCATTAATGTTTAACGCTTTGCGCAAAAAAAACACGCGTTTAGCGTGCGTTTTTGCATTAGGAATTTAATAGGGCCCTACGTGTTTTATTTTCAGCTTTTTTGGGTGTTCACTTCACCATCCCAATTGCCCGGATGGAGAAGACGGCATCCTGCGACGATGCCTGGCATAAGCCGTGCAGCTTTGTGGCAAAACACAAGCTTATAGCAGTGCCTGAGCGAGAATTTACTCTCGTTTAATGTCGTTGAGGGGTTGGCGTCCCTCTTCGCGCTCCGCTAATTTGCGTACATTGTTTTTACTTTGGCTGATGAGTAACTTGGACAAACTGAAGCCTAAGGCAATCCGCTGGAGTGTAATGACGTGAAACGGTCCCATCAGCGCTTCATTACCGTAAACAGTAAACTCCAAAAAAAAACGATCTCTCTGTATTACAAAAAAAAAATTACATATGGCCTGGTATTGTTCTATTGATCATTTTCTGTTACGTTCTAATATAAATAAATATATATAATATAAATAGATAACGGACCATTTGGGTTTTAAGAGATAAACGCTGAAATTTGAAAAGTCATGGAAACTTAAAGGGCCACTGCCACCAAAAATTGTATGTCCTTATTGTGTTTATTTGATGTTGCTGATATCTTACATGTGATTTGGTTTTCTCTTGTTTAGTTAAAAAAATATTTTCCTCTATACGTGTCACTGGGTGCATCCATTGTGTGATATTTTCCTCTGTCACTGGGTGCATCCATTGTGTGATATTTTCCTCTATATATGTCACTGGGTGCATCCATTGTGTGATATTTTCCTCTGTCACTGGGCGCATCCATTGTGTGATATTTTCCTCTAAATGTGTCACTGGGCGCATCCATTGTGTGATATTTTCCTCTATATATGTCACTGGGTGCATCCATTGTGTGATATTTTCCTCTGTCACTGGGCGCATCCATTGTGTGATATTTTCCTCTAAATGTGTCACTGGGCGCATCCATTGTGTGATATTTTCCTCTATATATGTCACTGGGTGCATCCATTGTGTGATATTTTCCTCTATATGTGTCACTGGGTGCATCCATTGTGTGATATTTTCCTCTATGTGTCACTGGGTGCATCCATTGTGTGATATTTTCCTCTATATGTGTCACTGGGCGCATCCAATGTGTGATATTTTCCTCTATATGTGTCACTGGGCGCATCCATTGTGTGATATTTTCCTCTGTATGTGTCACTGGGTTCATCCATTGTGTGATATTTTCCTCTATATATGTCACTGGGTGCATCCATTGTGTGATATTTTCCTCTATATGTGTCACTGGGTGCATCCATTGTGTGATATTTTCCTCTATGTGTCACTGGGTGCATCCATTGTGTGATATTTTCCTCTATATGTGTCACTGGGCGCATCCAATGTGTGATATTTTCCTCTATATGTGTCACTGGGCGCATCCATTGTGTGATATTTTCCTCTGTATGTGTCACTGGGTTCATCCAATGTGTGATATTTTCCTCTATATATGTCACTGGGTGCATCCATTGTGTGATATTTTCCTCTGTGTGTCACTGGGTGCATCCATTGTGTGATATTTTCCTCTGTATGTGTCACTGGGCGCATCCAATGTGTGATATTTTCCTCTATATGTGTCACTGGGTGCATCCATTGTGTGATATTTTCCTCTGTATGTGTCACTGGGCGCATCCAATGTGTGATATTTTCCTCTATATGTGTCACTGGGTGCATCCATTGTGTGAGATTTTCCTCTATATGTGTCACTGGGCGCATCCATTGTGTGATATTTTCCTCTATTTGTCACTGGATGCATCCATTGTGTGATATTTTCCTCTATATGTGTCACTGGGCGCATCCATTGTGTGATATTTTCCTCTATTTGTGTCACTGGATGCATCCATTGTGTGATATTTTCCTCTATATGTGTCACTGGGTGCATCCATTGTGTTGCAAATTCCCCACCCGGTATCTTTCCATCACTTGCTCCTCACTGTGTGGCTTTGGCCATAGAATGGAGTGAATGGGTCAGTCACTGACTCACATCATTGTATTGTGTGGGATGTATTCAAAGGACATTACTAGGGGGTAGATTGGAAGGTTTTTAAGCTCCCTGTCTTATCTCATTCAGCTGCCAGCTCTTATTATCCCTGGTAGCCTGGAGAACAATATAGACCCCCTGCAGCCTTACTTAACCATTCCCTCTTCCAACTCATTAACTGTTAAATACTGTAGAAGATAAAGCCCAGCCACAAAGTAAATGTTTGCACAGATTTTGGTAAGTGTGCATCATGGGAATAACCCACAAAATGGAAACAGGAGATGAAAAGAAACCTTAACTTTATTTTTCCTTTTTACGTGCTATTAGTTCAAACAAAGAAAAAAACAGCAGCATGTGTTTTATAATGTGTTTTATTTGTTACGCACCAGTAATCTTGTTATAGCTTGTTATGTACGTGGTAGTGTGCCTTTAAAACCGGGACAGTTGTTAACTATGCCATTGCATTTCGCCATTGAGGCTAACAATTTTGACATTATGGACGCATCGCACTGCTTATTCCCACCAGATACGCCAGAGGAACCCCCCCCCGTGTGACCCTCTGATACAGAAATGTAAACATGCGCACCTGTCAGTTTAGTATTCGATCACTTTATACCAGTGGTTCCCAACCGCGGTCCTCGGGTCCCCCCAACAGGTCAGGTTTGCAGTTATCTGAAGCACAGCACAGGTGATATGATTTGCTGCTCAGTGATTGCAGGATTCAGTCTGCATTTCCCAAAGAGAATCCTTAAAACCTGACCTGTTGGGGGTCCTCCTGAGGACCAGGGTTGGGAACCACTGCTTTATACCACTCAAGGTGTACACATTACTTCTTAGGTTGGGTACACACAGATGCAATAAGTGCATCCTTTGTGACTCCCCCCCCCCCAGTGCTTATCATACCGTTTCGATGGTTCTGCAATGAGGACCTCATGATGTAACATGCGCATTTTTAGCACACTTTACAACAGGCGTGGGTTTTACGTCCCTGTCGACGCACTACGACCGACATCAGACATGCTATGACCGATGTCAGACACACTACGCCCGACGTCAGACACACTACGACCGACGTCAGACACACTATGACTGACGTCAGACGCGCTATGACCGACGTCAGACACGCTAAGAGCGACGTCAGACACGCTACGACCGACTTCAGACATGCAAGACCGATGTCAGACACACTACGCCCGACGTCAGACACACTATGACCGACGTCAGACACGCTATGACCGACGTCAGACACGCTAAGAGCGACATCAGACACGCTACGACCGACATCAGACACACTACCACCAACGTCAGACACACTACGACCAACATCAGACTCGTCTACAAAGCGCAAGCTGCCATAGGAGTCTCATGCTTTGTAGAGCTGTGCACACAACAAGGTGGCCACATGGGCAACCGTTCTCACGGACGTTCTTTCCGCACTCTTGTACATCCTTGAGGCCCCGGCCTCGCTTGTTTACACCACCGTATTGTGTTTTATCATGCCCTCAGCTCTCCCCCAGGGCAGCACAGCGACCCCCCCTCCCACCCCACCGCCACCTGGTCTTCAAAGAACCACTTAGGGAATTGCTGCTTTAACCCTTTCCCTGCTTGAATAAACCTCCCTCCTTCCATATGAGCAGTCATATACCTGCGGGTCACACGATCAATAAAAGCACCGTTTGTTTAAAGAAAACCTGTTTGTGAATCGGCTCCGTCAGCTCGCACGGTATTCGTTGCCGGAGGCGCCAGCTCCGAGTTGCCCTGACTAGCATCACACGCGGTACCGGCTCGCCACCATTTAATGAGTAATAAATAGCCAGGAATATAATTGGGATAATTAGCTTCACAAAGCAGCGATTACCTCATGCCATTTTGATGGTGTGAGGAGGAGAATCGTTCAAATATAGATAATTACCCTCAGAAATGCAATTTCCCTGCGAGGAGCCGGCAGAACAATTCGTTTTTTCTTTTCTTGTCTTTTTATTTTGGTTCCCAATTTGGGGCTGTATTCCTACCCCGTTATAAACCTACCAGATCTGTTATAGGGCCACATCAGGGGTTAAGTCCTAAAAAAAAAAGAAGTGTGGGAACTCACCGAGATTTCTGCCCCCCCAATTAGCAATTATCATCTCGCACGTAACACAACTCGCGCTCAAACCTGACATATTTGTGTCATATATGTATATATGTGGATTTTAGCAAAATATACGATAAATCATATACTTATTGTGACTTACCAGGGAAAGATATGATAGATCACCTGAATACAGGCTATATAGTGTGTGGGACCCAAGGGAACTCAGTTCCTTCTACAAAAATAGTGTGGGAACTGCGTTCCTAAGCGTTTCCCCTGGACCAGACCCCTGAGCCAGATCACAACCCGGACGCTAAACGTAAGTCGCAAACGGAAAATGTTTGCGTCTGTTGTTTTCCATTTGCGGCTCGCCTTTATCGTCCATATTACGAGTGACGCCACAAGCCCACATCGTGATACTAATGAGCCGCAAGATAATAAGACCAGCGGTGCTAAGCACCATGCTGTTATCAGCTCCAGGAGTCCATAGGACTCCTTGGAGAAGGGCAAGAACTTGCACGAGTGAGAACCGGCTGGAGTGGCTCCCAGTGTTCCTCTGCCAGTGATGCGAGGAAGGGTGGATTGCGTCGCTCGCCACCGAGGAATCTGAGGTGAGTTTGGGATTTTTATTTGGGACTAGATTTATGTGTCCAGTGATTGTGCTGAAGTACTCACTGGGTGCATCCATTGTGTTGTGAACTGCCCCACAGTATCTTTCGATCACTTGCTCCTCACTGTGTGGCTTTGGCCATAGAATGGAGTGAATGGGTCAGTCACGACTCACATCATTGTAGTGTGTGGGATGTAGTCAAAGGACATCACCAGGGGGTAAACTCCTTGTTTTATCTCATTCAGCTGTCAGATGCCACCATATCTAAACATTCCCTAATCCACCTCATTAACTGTTAAATAATGTAGATTAAATAAACAAAAGACACAAAGCAAAGCTTTTGGTAAATTTTGCATCACAAGAAAAATACACTAGCGTTGCTTAAATAGTTAAATTTAGAGTTTTCTGAGCCCAAATATAAGCACTCAGGTATGAGAAGCCATGATTGGCTGCTCAGGCAGTCATTCAGATGGTGCGCATGCGCGCCAGGATAACGTGCTACCATTTTCGGGGCATAGACGTCAACAGCATTACATCAGGAACACGCCATCCAACTCCTGCACCCCCACCCTCTCGATCTCAGACCTGTCAAAGCTGGGAGGCCTGTATAATATCCTGTTACATAATATCTATACAGAGGATTCCGTCATCAGGTTTACGCTCTTTCATGGGGAAAGCTGAGCATACTTGGAGTCACATTTCCTCTATAGGAGAAACCGGTGTCAGATGTCAGGATAAATGCATGGATTTTAATTCCCTGCATTCTTGTTTAATTCCTTTTCTTGCGGCAAGCTTTGTGAGCGCTGTCACCGCGAAAGCACGCTAAATATAAAAGACCCATCACAGCCATTTATGTAAAAATAATAGGGAATTATATATTTTTTGTTAAATTTCACTCTCTGAAAGCTGCCCTCCTCACGCCTGCTCCCCATCACCAACTTGCAGCCACCCACCAGCTCCAATTTGCTGCCCCACACCGCCTACATTCAGCTGCCCCATCCCCTCCAACCTCCTGCATCCATCCCCTTCAACCCGCTGCCCCTACACCTCCTCCAATCTCCTGGTCCCCATCCCCTCCAATCCCTTGTCTGTCCACTCCCTCCAATCTGCTGCCACATTCCCTCCAACCTGCTACCCTCTGCCTCCTCCAATCTCCTGGTCCCCAACCCCTCCAACCTGCTGTCCCTCCACCTCCTCCAATCTCCTGGTCCCCACCGCCTCCAATCCCTTGTCTGTCCACTCCCTCCAATCTGCTGCCACATTCCCTCCAACCTGCTACCCTCTGCCTCCTCCAATCTCCTGGTCCCCAACCCCTCCAACCTGCTGTCCCTCCACCTCCTCCAATCTCCTGGTCCCCACCGCCTCCAATCCCTTGTCTGTCCACTCCCTCCAATCTGCTACGCCATGCCTCCTCCAATCTCCTGGTTCCCAACCTGCTGTCCCTCCACCTCCTCCAATCTCCTGGTCCCCACCGCCTCCAATCCCTTGTCTCTACACACCTTCCAATCTCCTGGTCCCCAACCCGTCCAACCTGCTGTCCAATCACCTTTTCCAATCCCTTGTCTCTCCACTCCCTCCAATCTGATGCCACATCCCCTCCATCCTGCTACCCCAAGTCTAGTTGGCCTATGCCTGAATACACCCCTGGCAAAGGCTATCTTCTCTATGCTCAGAGCTTCATGATTTTGTTCTGGTGTTTTTCTGTATCAGATGTTTGTTAAAGGTGATAAATTACTCTGAAATTCTGAGTGCTGGTGCCACATTCCACATGTGACAGGCGTGCGTATAACGTGCCTCGTTCCCCCCTTCCTGAAAGCTAAAATGACTGAAAAGATACTCCACGCATTCTAACATTTTATGCTTTTGTGCAGGATAGTTTGCAAAGAGCCCCCTGGAACAGAAGTATTGTCACGGGGTGGGATATATTGTCATGTGGTGGGATATATTGTCACTGGGTGGGATATATTGTTATGTGGTGGGATATATTGTCACTGGGTGGGATATATTGTCATGTGGTGGGATATATTGTCACGGGGTGGGATATATTGTCACGGGGTGGGATATATATTGTCACAGGGTGGGATATATTGTCATGTGGTGGGATATATTGTCACGGGGTGGGATATATATTGTCACAGGGTGGCGTATATTGTCACGGGGTGGGATATATATTGTCACGGGGTGGGATATATTGTCACGGGGTGGGATATATCGTCACAGGGTGGCATATATTGTCACTGGATGGGATATATTGTCACGGGGTGGGATATAGCATCACTGGGTGGGATATATTGTCACTGTGTGGGATATATTGTCACAGGGTGGGATATATTGTCAGGGGGTGGGATATATTGTCACAAGGTGGCATATATTGTCACTGGGTGGGATATATCTTCACCGGGTGGGATATATCTTCACAGGGTGGGATATATCTTCACAGGGTGGGATATATTGTATGGGGTGGGATATATTAGAAGCAAGTGACAGTCATCTCTTGAATTTCATGTGTTGGAAGCTTGAAAGATGGGCAAAAAGATCTGAGTGATTGTGAAAAGGGCCAAATAGTGACGGCCGGACGACTGGGTCAGAGCATCTCCAAAACAGCAAGTCTTGTGGGGTCTTCCCAGTATGCAGTAGTTAGAACCCACCCAAAATTGGTGCAAGGAAGGACAACTGGTGAAACGGCGTCAGGGTCATGGGCGCCTGAGGCTCGTTATGCACGTGGGGAGTGAAGTCAAGCCAGTCTGGTCCGATCACACAGAAGACGAGCTGCTGCAGCTCAAAATGCTGATAAACCTAATGCTTACCATGAAGTGTCCGGACACATGTGACACGCACCACCTACCTAGAGATTGTTGTAGACCACCTACACCTCTTCTGGATCATGGTGTTCCCTAGTGGCAGTGGCCTCTTTCAGCAGGATAATGCCCCCTGCCACACTGCAAAACCTGTTCAGGAATGGTCTGAGGTACATGGCAAAGATTTGATGACTAGTTGTGCCAGGGCAGCCTTGTGTTTGAACCACTAAGAAGTAACTGTCCCTTTTAGGTGGGTGCAGAACATAGTCACTCACTTATGCAAAGGGACACTCTAGGCACAGTGTCCATTCAGTGCAGATGGAATGATGGTAACCATGAATGACCTGAGCTTGTCGCCCTCTCCACCCGTTCCACCCGCCGCCTCTTCTTGTTTCCCCTATCTTCCTCTAAACAGGAATAACTCACTAAAGATAGGAAATAATCAATGGATGTAAATTTGGAAAATGCTAAATCGAGGTAGTTATTGTGCAAAAATCTATTCCTAAAAATGTCTATTTCCTGAAATGAAGCTATCTTTAAGCTGCTGCATGGTTATCTTCAGTGATATGGAGTCATGCTCATCGCTCTGAATTTCTTCGACAGGGTACGGAGGTGAATGTAACAAGACAGGGACAGCCGTGCCTTTCCTGTATGGATCGATGCCCTGGATTCCTTGCACACAGATGGAGGTAAGGAGGGCTAACACTCAGCACAGATTTCATGCCTCTGCGTGTCTTGTTTGGCGTTCACTAGCATGTACATAAGGGCTCATTGTTACTGTATGGGGGTCTGTGCCAGTTCCAGTGTTTGTGACCTATCCTGGCTATACATGAACGTCAAATGGCGCGTAACTGTGGAAAAAATAAGGTACTGTATGCCTACACTCAAACTGGTATCACCACCAGCACCTAGTCTTAGTCTTACCTAGTCACTAAACTAAATAAGTACATAATCGGCTCTATTCCAACCTTGGTGTAAACTTCCCAGAGCCATTATAGCCGATGGAGGGCCCGCCGCCCTATTCCATAGTTGACAACAAGACTATGGTAATTATTTTATTGCCGGGACTCACTATTCCATAGTTCATGGTCTCCCATCACAATTCCTCTGTGGGAGCTGCACGGGAACTGCTCGATCCCGTGAGAGCGAGCTCACGCAGAGCTCGAGGCCAGGACCCGAAGGCTCCATGGAGACCCATGGACTCCACAAGCCGATACTTGCGACGGTCAGTATCAGGCAGCTTTGCACTTCATTCCGGATCAGGCGTTGGGATACGCTCAGTAAAATGGAGACGGTAAGGATAATCTGCAGTCACAGATTTTCTTGCTTACCGTTTTACCAAGCTTACTTTCTCCACTTTACCAACAACTATGAAGAAGGGCCCGGAGTTGTCAAATACACAACAGCTCTGGATAGGTTTACACCAAAGTTGGAATAGGGCCCAATGGCTCCTCATGGGTCAACAAAGCTCAGTATTATTACATGGCTTCAGCACGGTCCCTTTACACAGTAACGACACCAAAACATTCCATACTCACCTCAGATCCCTCAGTGCAGAGAGCGGTGGATCAAACAGTTTCCAATGTTCTTCCTCGAATCCTTTCACTGTCCGTGCTCACGTGAGCTCACATCTGTTTCCATGTCCTATGTACTCCTGGAGCCAATAATAGCGCCACTGGTGTTATCTGTCGTCTTACAGCTCGGAACTATTACGATTCATCCTGCTTGAGAAAGTGGCACGGACGTAATACGGGTTTGGGTCGAAATCCCTACAACCAGGTTCCCTAATGCCAACATCCAGACAGCCAACTTCCAGACAGAACAAGTGCCGGACATACCAAGTTCCCTACACAGACAGCTCCCTGACGGCAAACTTCCACACCTGCAAAATCCCAGCGCCTGACCTGAAACCTAACTCCCTTATCCTCTAACCCTAACCTTACTCCCTAACCCTAACCCCCTAAACCTAACTCTAAACCCCTAATCCTAACTCCCTAACCATAACCCCCAAACCCTAAATCCCTAAACCTAACCCCCTAACCTTACTCCCTAACCCTAACCCCCTAAGCCTAACTCCCAATTTACTAAGCCTAACCCCTAACCCTAACTCCTTAACCCCCTAACCCTAACTCCCTAACCCTAACTCCCTAACCCTAACTCTAACCATAACCCCTAAACCTAACCATAACTCCCTAAGGGTTAGGGTGTTAGGATTAGGGTTAGCTGATGGGATTTTGGATGTCTGGAAGTTGGCTATCAGGGAGTTGTCTGTGTAGGGAACTTGGTATGTCCGGCACTTGTTCTGTGTGGAAGTTGGCCGTTGGGATGTTGGCATTAGGGAACCAGGTTGTTGGGATTTTCTCCAGCACCCACATAACACAGACATTAAAGGCGAGCTGCAAATGGAAAACGGCAGCCGTACAAGTTTCCCATTTGAGTCTTACCTTTAACCTCCAGTAGTTGTGATCTGGCCCTAAATATTTTTCATATATTTGACATTAAAATCCCTATTCCAATATGTCTATTTTAAGGCAGAATAAAGGGCTTGTGTAACATCTGCAGCTCAATTCATCTTTATTGTCTTAAACGGAGGGGGGAACAATTCTCAGTTTTTTATACCTGACCTTTAAAACTGGATTTTTATGACAGAATCATTCCATCAGAAATTCCTTAAATGGTGAGAGCCTTTGCCTTAGAGAAAGAAATGGGAATCGGAATGCACGGCATCTCCAACGTGTTAAGGCTACGGGCAGAGGACCCTGTGGGTGGACTACATAGTTACATAGGCTGAAAAAGACATGTGTCCATCGGGTTCAGCCTTTCACGCGTCACCTAATGCTGTTGATCCAAAAGAAGGCAAAAAACACAGTCTGAAGTGCTCGCCAATATGCAACATATTGGGGAAAAATTCCTTCTTGACCCCAGATGGCGTCAGACTTCTCCTTGGATCAATCAGCCTTTACCCACATACAGGGCCGGTGCTAGACTATGTTGCGCCCTAGGCAAGACCAGCTACTTGCGCTCCCCCCCCCCGAAAAGAATTGTTAACTAATGAAATGCACGGGGAACACACACACACACACACACTGTGCGTGGGGGCCGCACACAGTCATTCGTTGCCCATCTTTACCCTCCGCTGGTCGGGCCTGGGGTTGGTCTGTGCCTCTTTCTTTCCTCCGCCCTCTGTGCCTCCTTCTTTCCTCTGTCCTCTGTGCCTCTTTCTTTCTTCTGCCCTCTGTGCCTCTTTCTTTCCTCTGCCCTCTGTGCCTCCTTCTTTCTTCTGCCCTCTGTGCCTCTTTCTTTCCTCTGCCCTCCGTGCCTCTTTCCTTTGCCCTCTGTGCCTCTTTCTTTCCTCTGCCCTCTGTGCCTCCTTCTTTCTTCTGCCCTCTGTGCCTCTTTCTTTCCTCTGCCCTCTGTGCCTCTTTCCTTTGCCCTCTGTGCCTCTTTCTTCCTCTGCCCTTTGTGCCTCTTTCTTTCCTCTGCCCTCTGTGCCTCCTTATTTCTTCTGCCCTCTGTGCCTCTTTCTTTCCTCTGCCTCAGTGCCTCTTTCTTCTTCTGCCTCTGTACCTCTTTCTTTCCTCTGCCCTCTGTGCCTCATTCTTCCTCTGCCCTCCTGTGCCTCCTTTTTTCCTCTGCCCTCTTTCTTTGCCTTTCTATAATCTGCCTTTTTTTCTTCTGTGCCTCTTTTTTTTCTTTCTTTCATTCTCTCTTTTGTGCCTTCTTCTGCCGCTTTTTTTTCTCTTCTTGTCTGGTGGAACCTGCACATCGTCACCATAGACGCCCACCTCTTCTGCGCCGCTTGCAGGGGTCCATGAACGGGGAACACACACACACACACACACACTGTGCGTGGGGGCCGCACACAGTCATTCGTTGCCCATCTTTACCCTCCGCTGGTCGGGCCTGGGGTTGGTCTGTGCCTCTTTCTTTCCTCCGCCCTCTGTGCCTCCTTCTTTCCTCTGTCCTCTGTGCCTCTTTCTTCTGCCCTCTGTGCCTCTTTCTTTCCTCTGCCCTCTGTGCCTCCTTCTTTCTTCTGCCCTCTGTGCCTCTTTCTTTCCTCTGCCCTCCGTGCCTCTTTCGTTTGCCCTCTGTGCCTCTTTCTTTCCTCTGCCCTCTGTGCCTCTTTCTTCCTCTGTCCTCTGTGCCTCTTCTTTCTTCTGCCCTCTGTGCCTCTTTCTTTCCTCTGCCCTCTGTGCCTCCTTATTTCTTCTGCCCTCTGTGCCTCTTCTTTCCTCTGCCCTCTGTGCCTCTTTCTTCTTCTGCCCTCTGTGCCTCTTTCTTTCTTTGCCCTCTGTGCCTCTTTCTTCCTCTGCCCTCTGTGCCTCTTTCTTCCTCTGCCCTCTGTGCCTCGTTCCTTTGCCCTCTGTGCCTCTTTCTTCCTCTTCCCTCTGTGCCTCTTTCTTTCCTTTGTCCTCTGTACCTCTTTCTTTCTTCTGCCCTCTGTGCCTCTTTCTTTCCTCTGCCCTCTGTGCCTCTTTCCTTTGCCCTCTGTGCCTCTTTCTTTCCTCTGCCCTTTGTGCCTCTTTCTTTCCTCTGCCCTCTGTGCCTCCTTATTTCTTCTGCCCTCTGTGCCTCTTTCTTTCCTCTGCCCTCAGTGCCTCTTTCTTTCTTCTGCCCTCTGTGCCTCTTTCTTTCCTTTGCCCTCTGTACCTCTTTCTTTCCTCTGCCCTCTGTGCCTCATTCTTTCCTCTGCCCTCTGTGCCTCCTTTTTTCCTCTGCCCTCTTTCTTTTGCCCTTTCTATAATCTGCCTTTTTTTTTCTTCTGTGCCTCTTTTTTTCTTTCTTTCATTCTCTCTTTTGTGCCTTTCTTCTGCCGCTTTTTTTCTTTCATCTGCCTTTGGTGGAACCTGCACATCGTCACCATAAGACGCCCACCTTCTGCGCCGCTTGCAGGGGTCCATGAGCCAACAATGCCGGCTTTGTGAGCCACCACTGCCGGCTACAAGAGCCGCGCAATAAGGAACGGGTACAATAACGGAACCCGGGTTGGGCCCGGCTGTGCCCCTAGACAGCAGTGCGCCCTAGGCGGTTGCCTAGCTTGCCTAGTGGGAGCACCGGCCCTGCCCACATATTACCCACATAACTTGATGTATACCAGTTCTCGTAATGACTGGGTTAACGTCTAAGAGGGACTGAGTCATTTCACCAAGTAGCTAAGGTCATGGAGTAGAGAAAGCAGAAATAAGGATGTATTAGAGCATCGAGGACAACAGGGAGCAGCGTGGTCAATAAACGGAGCCAAGGTCAAGGATAACGAAGAACAATGGAGTCAAACTAGCCTGGTCAAACACAGAAAGGAGATATATCACAGAGTGATGAGAAAACAAGTTCCACGTGATACCAGTGACCCAAGGCTAAGGGACCGAAACAGGTGATGTCATCAGGATGCACATAAACAGTAATCTAAGAGGTAAAGTGGCACTCAGAATTGTCACCAGCTGCGTTGAAATCTTATGTTTGTCAGAAGCAGCCTTTGACCTCATCATGCTTTTGCTGTGCCAAGGGAGACAACCCATGGTGCCCAGCCCTGGATGACCACCACTGACTATTCTGTTGAAACCAGAGTGATCTTGTGATGATGATGATGATGATTTGGTCCATTCATTGTATTCTTTTTTGTAAATATCTCTGACTCTTCCTACCGGTCCAACACTCGCTTCCCCTGTGGAAAAAAAGCCCAGGTGGTTTGAAAACTGGAAGCTTGCTCCTCCCGACCATCAAAGGCTCATTTGTAAAGATGATTTAGTCGATTGCACAGGGTGCCAGACAGAGAGGCAACACCTGGGGGAGAGAGGGGGGAGATACCTGGCAAACCCATGCCTCAGGGCATCCCACTGATGAAACCAGCCCTTCTATCTATCTGACAACATTCCTTGTTCATGTAAAATAAAGCTTCATCTACTTCCAGCTTAACTTCAGCAGAGTAGCGATATTATCATCTGTATCAGACAAAGGTGTTCTTACTTGTTATTGTTATTGCTGTTAATTGTTATTGTTGTTGCTTGTTTGAGCAAACGTAAACTGTACTGGAACTTGTCAAGGAGAACAGGTTAAGAAGACAATTGAAGGCTCTGAGAAATGTAGTCCACGGCACGGACAGTCAACAACTTATCGACACAATGTACTAGACAATAAATGATATCGCTTGTATTTTTGAACCCACAATACTGCTACTATTAGAGTTAAATAAATCATACAACGTTTTGCAAGACACACGGTAGTCCACTTGGAATTTTCAAAAAAGCCCCTAAAGGACTTAGATTGTGAGAAACGAGATTCTATGGTCTGCTGAAAAGAACTGCTTGAACTTTGTGGTGTCTATTCCAAGTGAGATGCCTGGAGGAAAGCAGTCAACGCTCATCACCTGCTCAATGCCTTCCCAATGGTGAATGATGGTGGTGGTTGCATCACACTTTGGGGGGGGGTTCAGCAGCAGGTATGGGAGACTGGTAGGGTAGAGGGAAAGTTGGACCCAGCAAAACATAGATATCCTTAATGAAAACCTGGTCCAGTGCACTCGGGACATCGCACTGAGCTGAATGTTATGTAACAGCCAAGAAAACACAAGAATGGCTTAATACAACTCTGTGAATTTCCTTGAGTGGTCGAGCCAGACCCAGTCGAACATCTGTGGAAAGACCTGTGTTCTCCAAGATCTGCTTTTGTTCCTCTATGAGTTAGGAGGGTAATCCAGACGTGGAGCCCTTGCTCGAGGTGCCTAGAGAGGTATCAGCTATAGCCTCCCGACGAGGGCTTACACGGCTGAAGCGAACACCAGGGGTTGCTATATCTCTTGTGCACAGGAAGCTTCCTCGGCATTTCAGTTCTGGCCAACCATTTCGGGTGATATCAGCTTTATTCGATTATGGTATAGCACCAGTGGACTAAAACTTCCTATGAGACCTGAACGGAAACACACCGTAGGGCAGGCCACAGAAATGGCTTAAGACAACTCTGGCAATGTCCTTGAGTGGCTAGAGCCTGAAATTGAACCCAACTGGACCTGAAAATGGCTGTGCACAGATTGTCCCCCCCCCGCGATTGTACATCATTACTGCCCTGTGAGACGTTCTTACTTGTTACTTGCTCAGCTTGGCGCCCCCATAAAATTTGTCTGCACGTGACGTGTGTGCACTTGTGGGTGGGCGAATTTATTTCCTAGTGATGTTTTGTATTGTTTTAGTCGGGAACACCGGAAAATATAACCCTTGTGATTCTGTCTCAGGAAAATTTGCCAGCATTGCCAATGCCCATGGGAGGAACATGGCACCGCGGAAAGCCCTCAAGATGTGGAAGTCTCCCTGTGCCGCCTGGTTCCTGGGGTACAGAACCATTCTCAGTGTGACGGTAGTTCTGACAGCTCCTTTGAAAAATACGCATGGGTACCGCCGGGACTGAACCCTGAGCAGGTACCAGTCTCATCTTTCGTTCCTAAAAGTATGATGGTGCATGTTACTGGACTAGCCAAGCTCTACCGTATGTCTGTTATACAGTGCTGGATTGTGGGCCTGGTGCTGAAGATGTTCATGTGCTTCTACCCTGATCCTCCTGCCCCATTGTTTATTTGTACCAGGCCTCTTATGCCCATACTACCTTAGTCCCATCCATTCTGTTGGTCTTTACCCCATTTCATTCTAGCTCTGTGGTGCCTTTGTCTCATCCCTTCTGTCCCCATTATGACTTTATCCTATCGCTCTCTTGGTTGGAGGCAGTTGGTGTACCCCAGTCGTTCCCAACTGCGGTCCTCAAGTACCCCCAACAGGATCCAGGGCAGCCATCATGGGGTGACAACCCATAATATGTTAAGGGGCCCAGTGGCACCAGGGGGCCTTGTTTCTTACCAAGCCCTGTGCAGAAGAGGAGGCACAATGTTTTATTTTAACTTTGCTCACTGAAATGGGCAGCTGAGGGAAGGGGTCTCTGAGAAGTGGCCACAAGCAATGGTTCAGCAAGGGGCCCCAATGTTTCTGATGGCACCCTGCACAAATTATTTTCCTCTGGGCCAATTTTGGGGCCTGAGGCTGAAGCTGCAGCTTAGATAGCTTGTTTCTTAATCATGCCCTGCTATTACGTGCTTATCAATAATGGCTGCCTATGTGATTCCCAGGTTCAACAATACTTCAGCAATTTTCCTGAGGACAAGATCCCCTATGTACAGAGCACGGGGGAGCGATACAGAATTAGGCAGCTCCTCCGCCAGCTTCCTCCACATGACAATGAGGTGAGGCATTTGGAGACATATGAGACCCACAGACCTAGCATTTCCTGATTGCGGCCTGTTTTCCCAGTGAAGCCTCTTGTAGAGTGGTTAGTATATTCCCCACCTGTCAGGAAATGTGTTTGGTAACTCTCTTTCAGTGGTCATGTCTCGAGGCCTACCACAACCTCCAATGTAACCATGGGTCGTAATGGTGTTATCTCCTTTATAATATCTTTAAAGAAGATTATAATACCTTGTGGATAAGTTAACAAGCACCAAGATAGCATGGGATAATGTAACGGGGCAAACTCCCCTTATTCTCCATTATAGATTCTACTGGAGTATGGATAGTTTTCATCATTTTCCTTTTAAGAAAAATACAAAAGGGGGAATATAAATGCTAAAGGTAATCACAGTGAAAGAAATAAAGAATAAGCTGGCAGCAATAATACAGGGAATATAAATCATAATACATAAAGCGCGGTGTGTGTATACTTTTGGTAATATAAACTATTTGATAAATATTGTACCCCTTGTAGTACAAAATGATTTATATCCACCATATAAATAGTCTTTTTGCTCATTCAGATATACTAATGAGAAAAGGCCCCGACCTTGGGCCACATTACATACTTGGTGCTAACGTTTGTGCTCACCTGAGTTAGCGTTAACGTTAGCCCAAGTATTTAACGCAAATTACAATCCAAACGCTAACGGGTTAAGTAACCCGTTTGCGTTTGGTATCTTGCGCTTTTCAGCGCGAGGTTACTGTACTTTGCGCTCCCTATACTTAACATGGGAAGCGCAAAGTGTTAATCAGCGTTAGGATTACATAGTCCTAACGCTGATTAACGTCCGGCCGCGGTTAGCAGAAAGTTAACCAGAGCCAGGACTTGGTGTTAACGGATTCCGCTTCTGCAGAATCTGTTAACACCAGCCAAAAAATAAAAAAAGTGAGCAGATACTCACCTCCTGTCCCGCGGCGAGGACCGCTGCTCTGTCCGCCTCCTTCGTCCGGCTGGAGCAGGCATAGACTGGGGGAAAAAGTCCCCCCAGTCTCCCCCTGCATATCACGGCAAGGCGAGATCCGGCTGGTCATGTGACCGCCGGCGTCTGCTTCAATGGAGTCCTATGGACTCCATTGAGAGGATGCGCGCAGCTGTGCTTAACGGGGGTTAACGCCTGCAAATAGTGCAGGCGGCATTTTTGCGCCTGCATTGTAATCTAGCGTTAAACCACAGGCGCAAGGGGGAAAACTGCAGGCGCAGTTTTTCCTCCCTAGCGCCCGCGTTTTAACGCTAGGAATGTAATGTGGCCCCTTATGTAGAACAGCAACTTGAGTTGGAAAAAAATAATCAAATTCAGCTATTTTGGCCTAACGTTTGCAATTCTAATTAATTGCAATTAATTATTTTATTCACAAACTTCCCCCGAAGCAAATACCCCCCCCCCAGCAGTGTCATAATAAATATGACTAAAAATCAGCTCTTAAATTCTAGTAAATCATTAATCATAATCACTGATTCTATTTAAGCTTTAGTATATGACTTTAGGTGCCCACCACAGAAGGGTGCCTTACTCTGCAAAAGTAAAAATTGTATTCCCTGTGGTGGACACCTTTCTCTGCAAAAGTTAAAAAAAAGTTAAAAAAATCAGCAAAAATAAAAAATAGTTCAGTTACATTATTTTTTATTATTATTATTTTTATTTTAGTTTTACAGTCCATGGTGGACACCTTTCTCTGTAAAAGTAAAAACGGTAGAATAAATTGATAAATTAAAAAAATATATACTTCTTTTATTTCTTTTTATTATTATTATTTTACACTATTTTCTCTGACGGACACCTTTCTTTAAAAATCTAAAATAGAAAAATGTAAAAAAAAAAAAAAATTAAAAATATTATTTATAAATTTTTTACACAACTTCACAACTTTTTTTTCAGAATTACAGAGAAAGGCGCCCTCCCTATCTCCCCATGTCTCTTTGCAAATTAAAAAAAAAGTATCTCCCCAATTTTTGAATTTTTTTTGGAGGTGGGCGCTCCAGATTTCTGTGCCTACAGGCTCCTGAGATGTAAGTCAAGCCCTGTCTGTCTGTATTACTACCTGCATGGTTCTGTGGCAGACCCCGAGCTGCTGTTTTGTTCTATGCCAGGCCCAGTACTGCTGTTAGTTTTAAGCCGGTCCTGTCCCAGGCCCGGTACTGCTGCTCTTTGCAGGGAGACGAAGAAAAGGAACTCCTGGCTCTCTTCAGCCAAAAGCGGAAACTTGAAAACCTGGGTCGTGGGTCTGTGCGTCCGACCTCCAGAACCATGAGCGGAACCGTGTGTCAGAAGGTGAGACGGCCGAATGTTACAGGAGGCAAAATGTTTGTAAAAAGACACCTATGTCCGCATAATTGCCACGGCGGTTATTGATATCTGTGATCTTGGGTGTAACGCAAACATTGTCACCAGACAAACCTAGTCACTTCTTCTAACCATCATCAACGATACCCTCACACAATGGGATTTCAGCTGCTTTGGACAACAGATCCCATCAGGCACATATGGTCAATGTGATGGCAGAATTCTTTATGTCCATATGGTTACACACCGCTGGTTGGACGGTGGGACTCTGTCTGCACCTGTTGGGTGCGATAACAATGAGGTTTATTCACTAAGCTCCGAATTTGTCACCGAATTGCACTGAACGGTGAATTTCACTGTGTATGCAATTTCAGAGCAATTCGTCTATTCACTAAGCTGTCAATACGGTGCATTTCACTGTATTTCAGGGAGATTCGGCGGCACCAAAATTGTCCCATAGAGAACTAATGATTTGTCTATTCACAGAATGCTGAATTGTGCCGCAATTGAGACGAAATTACCTGATTTCAGTGATTTCAATTTGACAGGTTTAAACAGGCAAATCTAATAGGTTTTAATTTTAATAAATGTAAAGTAATATATATTCAAAAAATTTTTAAGACCATTAATTTATTTACAAAGACCCTTTTATTTTTTACAAAGACACTTTTTTATTTTTACAAAGACCCTTTTATTTTTTACAAAGACACTTTTTTATTTTTACAAAGACCCTCTTATTTTTTACAAAGATCTTTTTTTATTCTTTTTTAAATAAATTTATAATTTTTTTAAAAGACTTTTTCAATTATTTTTTTAACACACCCAGGGTTATTCAAAGAGATCCGGATTGCTTGAGATAGGTAACCGAACGCTGAAAATCAGCATTCGGTTACCTTTCTTGGCCATTCGGTTATCGAGAGAGCAGGCAATTCGCCAAATCCTGGCGAATTGCCTGCACATTCGATGCCTGTTCGGTGCCTGTTCGAGGGCAGTGAAATCCCCATAGAGAAGCAATGCTTCGGCTATTCAGAGAACAAAAACCAGCAGTGAAAGGTTCCCGAAATGCCCTGCCATTCGATGGTTTCATTCGACAGGTTTATTCAGGAGAATCCCATAGGCTTCAGTGTTAAAAAATATTCCCGTTTTAATTCAATATCTAATAAACTGTTCATTATAATATTCTGCAGTAAAAAGTCTCTTTATTTATAGATTTTTTAGGATATTTTAAGCATTTTTCTGGATTTTTTTAACTTTACTTATTTTTTCTGTAACAGCCCTTTTTATTATCATTCATTGGATCTTATATGTAAATTTCAGACATTTTCGTTCAGTAGTTTCTTTGCGAACAGTGTTTCACTTTTCAAACATTCAAGCAAACTGTTTTCCTAATTTATTCACTCCATTCGTCTGCGGTCTCGGCTTTTTCCGGAGGCTTCGCTGTGCGTGATCGGCTCCTGCTCGGGTTTTTCTATGGTTTTCGGCGGGTTAATCCAGATGTTTTTGCGGGTTTTCGGCTTGCATTCGCCGGGTTTTGCGGTTAGTTTTCGTCAGGTTTGCGGCAGCCTTTCCCTGCAACTCGTGGACCCTGTGGTGTTTGCTGAATACACCGCACTGTCACCGAAATGGGATCGGCAAAACGAACCGAATTGAAGAGAACGAAAAGTCACTGAACGTGCGGTGACTTTTCGAATGTCTTTGAATTACCCTGACCTTTTTTATTAAATTAGATCCATTTTTTTTACTACATTTTTATTGATTTAACATTCTATTAGGAGAATAGGAGACTTCCTTATTTACTTTTTTTACGTTCGGTTTTTACGTTGACGCTTTTCGCCAACGTTGGAAAACTGCTTCGCCGACTCCATTTTCGACTCAATACGGTGACCACTCAGAATAGTGAAGGAACCGTATTTTCGGTGAAGTGGAGTCGCCAAAGTGTGCCGAAATACGACAAAATTAAAAGCACCGAAATGGAACTCAATTTCAGTGCTTTGCGAATAACCCTCTATGTGAGCGTTAAGGTACAGGGTATGTGCCAGCTATGTGGGGACAACGGGACAATGTGGCTACAATGTGTCGCTAGAACACATTGACGTCCGGGTGCGCAAAAAATAACCTGGAGTTCTAAGACGGGGTAAATAAAATGGGTTCAAAGTTAAAATGCCAGAGAAAAAGCAGGTGGATTTCTCATTGGTCGTTAAAGCACAAAAGGTCAAACGGGTCATTAAGATTCCTATCTCCGTCTCATAGCCAAAGGTCAGAAAACTGTAGCAAGATCTCAATGAATGGCGAGTGGTTTAGTCATCCGTAGCCTCCCTCCAGATAAATGATCAAACAAAGATGACGTTCCTCCAGGTGTTCCTGTGGGTTTTCTCACCACCTTATTCTCTTATAAAGTCCTCTATGCGGTAATGCACGTCGGTTTCCCTTTACATTAAAGTCGGGTTTTACTGAACACGACTACAATACCAGGCCAGGTGGCAAAGGCCATTTACCGACAGATCTCCTTCACAGATAAAGGGTTATTCAATAAGCAGCGAACTTGCCACTGAATTGCACTGAACCGTGAATTTCACCATACAGTGCAATTTCGTGGCAGTTCGGCTATTCGTTGTCAGTTCTCCGAATACTCCGAATATCCCTTTAAAATTGGCTGAGTGCAGCAGAACATGTTCCAAAACACCTGGAGCGCAGCCGCAGGTTGTCACTGCTCACGCACACTGGACATTGCATGTTTCGGAGAATAAAAAAACAAAAGAAGAATGAAGCATAGAATGTTAATGAACATCCCAGCATATCCCAGAGATTGTCACACGGATGGGAAAATAAACGTGTGATATGAAAATCTTATGTGATGTGAAAAAAACACAGTCGGGTTTATACGGAAATCAGTGACATTTCAGTGCTTTCTGGTTCGGCGCACATCGATGCACGTCGGCGATTCCATCTTGCCTAGTCTGCAGTGAATTCTCTATTCACAGCAGGGTCACCGAAGTGTGCCAAAGATGGATTTGCCGAAGACCGCCGAACTGACTGCCGAAGAGCGCCGAAGTGACCGCCGAACACTGCCTAACTGCAAAAAAAAAACAGAACTCTGCTATTCTTTTAATACGTGGATACATGGAACAGTCTTCCAGTTGAAGTGGTAGAGGCCAAAACAGTAATTGAATTTAAGCAAGCATGGGATAGGCATAAGGCTATCCTAAACAAAAGATAAATCCAGGTTAAGTATCCATGTAATTGGGCAGACTAGATGGGCCGAAAGGTTCTTATCTGCCGACATTTTTCTATGTTTCTATGTTAATAGGTGTTTAACCCCTTACCGCCAGGCGGTTTGTGCGTTATCACCGGCGGGGCATACTAGTATGTCCCGCTTGTCGGCTGCTGCCCCGCCTCTGGCCCTCCTACGCAGCTCGACACACAGGCGCATCATTGGCTTCAGGGGGCCAGTCTGAGTTCAGGCCATCTCATGGCAGCCAGTAAAGCGCACTGTGCGCCATGGTGGGCGGGACTGTCTCGGCTCATACACGCTAGCGGGCATACTCTACCGCCCTGCAGCGTTAAGGCTCACCCGCTAGTGGGCGACATAATATGACCTGTGGCAGGAAAGGATGTAAATCAATAAAAATGAATGAAAATGTGTGTAAATAATAAAAAAAAAGGTCCTTTAAAAAAATAATTAAAAGGTCTGTTACAGAATAAAAAAATAAACGCCTTTTAATCTTTAGTCTAAAAAATACATAAAGGTGTCCTAAAAATGAAATAAATAAAAGGAGGCTTTGCTGAAAATGGAAAGAATAAACGGTTTATATAATAAAGGGTTAAAAACGATAATATTGTTTTACATTGAAACCTATGGGATTCGCCTGTTTAAACCTGTCAAGTGAAACGCCGAAAATCAGGACAGTTCGACGTTCTCTGAATAGATTAACCAATTACTTCTCTATGGGACAATTTCGCTGCTGCCGAAAAGGTCACAGATCTGGGGCGAACTGCACTGTATTTCGCTGTCAATTCGCCTGTATTTGGCGAATAGATGAACTGCGAGAGAGATCTCAATGTATCCTTCCTGGTAAAATACATTATAAATAAAAAAATAAATAACTGCCAAGAAATTGTACCGTTCGATGCAACTCTGTGACAAGTTTGTTGCTTTCTGAATAACCCGTAATATCTTGGCAGAATGAGGGAAAGAGTTTTTATAGAAAAAGGTCAGAGATCTTATGTTATGTATTTTCATATATGATGATTAATTTGCAAGTGCAACAATAGCAACATATGTTGTAGTAGATGGATATGACAGGTAGGCAGACAGACAGAGGGACAGAGAGGTGGTTGACAGATTGATGTAGATCAGTGGTTCCCAACCGCGGTCCTCAAGTACCCACACAACAGGCCAGGTTTGCAGATATCTGAAGCACAGCACACACAGGTGATATGATTTGCTGCTCAGTGATTGCAGGATTCAGTCTGCATTTCCCCATGGTAACCCTTAAAACCTGACCTGATAGTGGTACTTGGTTGGGAACCACTGATGTAGATGACAGCACAGGACAAGGTGCGCACCAAAGTCGAGTGGGTTATCCTGCTGGGTGTTGATGGACCCTAGTGGCCTAAACCCTTGTAGAGCATCCAAACAGAAAACTGATTACATTCTTCGCGCAATTTCGTTCGCGCAGCGCAAATTTTTTTGCGCGCATCGGCCTGCGTTATCGTGCGAAACTTAACGGAGTATACTATTCCGATCCGAACGCATTTTCTCATCCGTCCGAAAATAACGTTCGTAAAAAAAACGACGTGCAAAACGAAGAGTAATACGCGCGCAGTAACGATGCGCACGTAAATCAGTGTGCGGACTGTTTTTTTCGCCGGATTCAGCCAATCAGAATTAAGAACTTTAATTGACATCAATTTACCTTAATTGACTCACTTAAGTTTTTGCGCCTGTCAAAGTCAATCTGCGCATATATGCTGCAGCAATAAAAAAACCACGCACGAATTAACAATTTTATTGTTTGGGTATGTGTAGAATGTGTAACTATACTGTGCTGTATTTTTTTTTTCGTGCTGTTGTTTTTCGTTTCGGCTTTAACGTTCCGATTTGCAGTTACCACCAGCTTTTCAAAGACGTTAAAATCATGCGCGCAAACGTCGTTCGTAAAAAGATGCGCATCGATTGTAATACCATCCGCGTACCGGCGCACAAGCTAATTTGCGCTCACAATGTTAAGTATAGGACGCGCACAGTTCATAACACTGGCGCAGGTCCATCCGCGTTAAACGATAACGCGCATCGTTTGCGCGAACGTTGTAATACAAAACAATGGTTTTGCCACTTGCGCAAATGCGCATTTGCACGCGCAAACGAAAATGCGCGAGGAATGTAATAGGGGCCTGAGAATCCAGACACTCAAAAAAGCTGTAAAATAAAGGGGACTTTTATTTCGGAACCTGCAGGTAGACAGATATTTATCTCATGTAATAATTGTATCGAGACTGCATCTAATAAAGAGTATTTCCCCTTTTATCGTGCAGTGTGGGCATCAGATCAGCGCTGGCGACGTGGCTGTATTTGCCTCCAGGGCAGGGCTTGGATCTTGTTGGCACCCGCAGTGCTTTACCTGTGCCTGCTGCTTGGAGCTACTGAGTGACCTCATCTACTTCTATCAGGAGGGGCAAGTGTATTGTGGGCGCCACCATGCTGAGCTTCAACGCCCACGGTGCCTGGCATGTGACGAGGTGAGATATTTCACGCCGCATGGCATTAACGCTCTCTCTTCTCACAAGCTGGGAGTTCGCATTGATTTAATTTCTATTAAAAAAAAAAAAGCCGTAATTAAAATTTTCACATCACATTTTGATTTATTTTTCTTTCTTATTTTCATGTATTTCGGTAAAAAAACGACACTTTTTTTCTGAAGCGATAATACGGAGAAACAAATATAAAATACAGAAAAAACAAGTTTAATAGTGTAAACGAAAAAAAAAAATAAGATCCTTGCGATCTGCAGTGCTGAAGCCAGAGACTAGGAAGTGGCTGAGATCTCTCAGCCAATCCCGGTCACACCGTGGCTTTAATAGCTTACCGGAAACCAAGAACGCGCTGTAGGCCTCCGCAAACACACGTTGAAACACTGGATGCTTCTCGTCATTTAAAATTTACAAGAAGCGCTGACGCGAGAGCTTCTCATGACTTTTTAACGAGTCGACTCATCCGGCAGCGGGTTATCGCCAGCACGCCTCATTTACTGTATGTCCTTAAGCAAAACATCTATGGCGGAGCGCTCTGATTCTTGGGGAGGGAAGTGGCTCTTGTTTGTTTGTTCGTTTATTTATTTGTTTGTTTTTGAAAGAGGAAAAAAAAACGAGATAAGGCTAGTTTGGATTTAATCTTCATGCACTGACGATGCTTTATTCGTAACGCCAGTAGCAGGATATTTCCCATCCATGATATATTCCTGGATACTTTCCAGCAGTTTTTCTTTTTTAAAAGGCCGTCCTGACAGTCTGTTATTTTTCTAGGCCCTCGTTAAGGCTGGGTACACACCTCAGCGTTTAACAGCGCGTTCCTGCAGGACGTCAACACTACGCTCGTCTGACACCAGCCTTAAAAAGAAAACCAGAAAAGATTTCTCGCAAAAAAATACTGAAAAATGCCTAAAAGATCCTAAAAAAATCTATAAATAAAGGGACTTTTTACTGCATAATACTATAATGAACGGTTTATTAGATATTGAATTAAAACGGGAATATTTTTAACATTGAAGCCTATGGGATTCGCCTGAATAAACCTGTCGAATGAAACCACCGAATGGCAGGGCAATTCGGCAACTTTTCACTGCTGGTTTTTGTTCTCTGAATAGACGAAGCATTGCTTCTCTATGGGGATTTCACTGCCCTCGAACAGGCAACGAACAGGCACTGTATGTGCAGGCAATTCGCCAACATTTGGCGAACTGCCTGCTCTCTGAATAGCCGAATGGCCAAGAAAGGTAACCGTGCGCTGAATTTCACTGTTCGGTTACCTTTCGGCAGCCATTCGGATCTCTTTGAATAACCCTGTATATATTGTAAAATAAACTCATATTGGTCAGTTTGCTCTGTGTATCTGTGGATAGATAGAGCGATGTCACTGCAACCCATCTGTTGTCCTGTCACTCAAATCTCACTCATACCTATTCCTGGGCCCCAATTAATATAGGATATATAACATTTAACATGTACTGTATAGCAGGGCTGTCAAATTCCAGCCCCACAAATGTCTCTGAACTACAGCCTCCACGATTTCCTGGCAAAGAATTCTGGGATATAAAGAATCAAAGAATTCTAGGCATCAACATCTGGGGGGGGGGGCCTTGAGTTTGACAGCCCTGCTCTGAAGGGTTGCCAGATCGGCCATATTTTCCTCAACGCACATGACTAATTCGTGCAGAGGGTCAAGGAAGGAATGGATTGGCCCTGCAACATGTAAAATTCATATTCTGCGGGAGGAGAATCAGTTACCTAGTCAAGGCAGGTCACCTGGGATTCCTTTTTTCATTTCTTACCTGCAACATATGGATTCTACGCATAATTGTCCGCACAGGGTGGGCCGGGTGGGCCCAGGCACACCCTAATGTTGGGCAGTGGCGTCGTAACGTCACTTTTTTGGAGTTTTGTGTGACATTATGTCCAATTTGCTTTTTTTCCTCCCTTTTTTTGTTTGTTCCAATACACACAAAGGGAATAACCTGTGTATAGCAAAACATGTGTTACTGCAATACGTTTCTGTGAGAAATACTTGATTTTCTGGAAAAATGTCTGGGGTGCCAACAATTTCGGCCATGACTGTATATCCATATGTGAGCTGGGACAATACATATCCATGGGTGAGCTGCTGGGGGCAATATATAACTGTGAACTGGGGCAATATATCCATATGTGAGCTGGGGCAATATATATCCATGGGTGAGCTGCTGGGGGCAATATATATCCAGAGCTGCTGGGGGCAATATATCCAGAGCTGCTGGGGGCAATATATATCTATGTGTGCTTTCACTGCCTTCGAACAGGCAACGTACTTGCTGGCAGTTGGCAAAAAGTTGTGTGAGCATATGAGAGAGCTCCACAGCAATAAACTCACAGTAATGTGCGCTGTGTGTATGAGCATTCAGTGTTATATGGGAGTACTGATTTAGGAGTAAGAGTAGTTAAAAAAAAATCTGTAAAACTCAGGGGGGGGGGTGACACCATAAGTTACCGCACCGGGTGACATCAACCCTAGTGACGCCACTGATGTTGGGTGATGATGAGGTCCTCTTTCACCTCCTACCTTGACATTTTAGATTTCCCTTATCTGTTTCATGATAAACAGCATAAAATCTGACTGTATCTCCGAGTAAAGGCTTGTTATTTCCAATGGAAAATGTGCATTTTGTGCAAAATCTTCTAAACATATGTTTTTCAATTAATAAATGTTCCATGGGTGTACACCCTAATGTAACGGGCTGCAGTTACTGCACACTCTAATGTAAGGGGCTGCGCACGCCAGTTACTGCACACCCTAATGTAATGGGCTGCGCATGCCAGTTACTGCACACCCTAATGTAACGGGCTGCGCAAGCCAGTTACTGCACACTCTAATGTAACTGGCTGCGCAAGCCAGTTACTGCACACCCTAATGTAACGGGCTGCGCATGCCAGTTACTGCACACCCTAATCTAACGGGCTGCGCATGCCAGTTACTGCACACCCTAATGTCTCGAGCTGTGCGTGCCATACTGCTCACCCTAATGTAACGGGCTGCGCACGCCAGTTACTGCACACCCTAATGTCTCGAGCTGTGCGTGCCATACTGCTCACCCTAATGTAACGGGCTGCGCACGCCAGTTACTGCACACCCTAATGTCTCGAGCTGTGCGTGCCATACTGCTCACCCTAATGTAACGGGCTGCGCACGCCAGTTACTGCACACCCTAATGTATCGAGTTGCGCATGCCATACTGCACACCATAATGTAACAGGCTGCACACGCCAGTTACTGCACACCCTAATGTAACGGGCTGCGCATGCCAGTTACTGCACACCCTAATGTAATGGGCTGCGCATGCCAGTTAATGCACACCCTAATGTAATGGGCTGCGCATGCCAATTACTGCACACCCTAATGTAACGGGCTGCGCACGCCAGTTACTGCACACCCTCATGTAAATGGCTGCACATGCCATACTGCACACCATAATGTAATAGGCTGCACATGCCAGTTACTGCACACCCTAATGTAACGGGCTGCGCATGCCAGTTACTGCACACCCTCATGTAAATGGCTGCGCATGCCATACTGCACACCCTAATGTAATGGGCTGCGCACGCCAGTTACTGCACACCCTAATGTAATGGGCTGCGCACACAACCAGTTACTGCACACCCTAATGTAATGGACTGCGCATGCCAGTTACTGCAAACCCTAATATAACGGGCTGCGCACGCCAGTTACTGCACACCCTAATATAACGGGCTGCGCACGCCAGTTACTGCACACCCTAATGTATGTAACGGCTACATACCAGTTACTGCACACCCTAATGTAACGGGTTGCGCATGCCAGTTACTGCACACCCTAATGTAACGGGCTGCGCACGCCAGTGATTCTACACAATGCAGGGTGGCATATTTCCTGCAGCACCCATCAGCATGAATAAAGTATATGTGTCCAGGAAAACATGGCCGACCTGGAAAGCCTGATACTTTAGCTGCTAAAAACCCTCCCCGCCGGTCAGATATCTGTTGCGTTGGGAGGTATGCCCCTCCGTCCATTTAGTAGATTGTGGCATGTGCCAACACGCGGCTCCATCAAAGTCCCACAATGGGACAGGAAAACTGAGAAATGTCAGCTGTCACTTGTTAGACTCGCTGCACTTTCATTTACGTCTCAACTGACAAGTGTTAATCTTTATATCCCATAAACAAATCCGTCCCGGCCGGGGTTTTATGATTTCCGTGTGAATAGGAGTGCTAGAGCTGGCTAAAAGCAGGTGACAGCTGGCAAGTGAGAGGACTGGACAGTTGCCCCTGAGGCTTCTAGTATACAGGTTTGGGGACCATTCTTCTGCTGATTATTGTAAACGCTGTGTGAGACGCGCCGGGCTGTCTCTACACAAAGTACTGCAGGATTCCACAGGGTTAATGAATAAATTGATGGAGAACCCACCGTTTAAATAAGGGCTAGATAGAATAGGATAGTGATTAAACACTGAATGAGATTATATATCAAATCCCCTTGCGAGGAAAAAACCTATTACGTAATTAAAATAATTATTTTATTGAATACGATTAAAAAATATATATGAAGCTCCTGATGAAATTGCTGTGGTGTACAGCAGGGAAACGCGCGTTGAGCGTTAGGAGGTTAATTTAGCCTTTGATGAACATTGTATAGGTTAATTTAACCGTCAAATTGAATGTTCTCAACAATAATTGTATACTGAGCCTTATGGCTGTAAATTGAGCGTGCAAACTGTATGCACACAGACCGCATTGTGGTGTTGATTATGATGCGTATCAAACGCATGTATACAATCTGAATCGTGTGTTGTTTCATATCGCTAATTTAGCGTTTATCACCAAGTGTAAGCTTGTTGGCTGGTAGACCAATCTTTTGTCATTCGTTCATATTGAAGAGCATAATTGCCGGCTAGATTTTACCATCACAACACCCTCTTTTGAATTATTTGAGAGGCTGATATATATTTTGTTGCTAAGGCTGGGGTCTGACCAGCGCACTTTTAACGTGCGTTCTGGCGCACATAATTACGGCCGCACTAGCAGCAGATGACGGGCAATGACGGCCAATATACGATGTACGGTCGCACAAAAGTCCGGCCGTGCAACGCAAGTGGAATTTGAACGCATTTTTCTGAGAACGCTGAACCGCTAGTACTGACGTACTGAGTGCGCAGCTGCGGCATAGCGGCGTGTGTGCGTGATTAGGAGACGTCAGACGCTGCTAATGTCCGGCCAACATAATGTCCAGATGCAAAAAGAGTTTTATTGACGATCCGTACAAAATCACGCCCGAAAATGCGCGTCGTCTGACCGTTTTTGCGCATTCCGTGAAAAAATACGTCAATGCGTTCGGACGCACTTTTTCACGTTCGCGGGGAAAAATGCTTTCGTCTGACCCTAGCCTAATTCGAGCAATTTCAGTATTACCAACAGATCTAGCCTGTCGACTATAATCATATGGTAAATATTATGTTTGAATGACCAATTGGCGATTCGCAAGGTACGGCTTCATTAACTATCTGCGGCACCAAACATTTTGGTTACTGTGTTAACTGAACCCAATTGTCGGGCAGACTATATTACTCAACGGCTTCTTTTTAAATAATTTAGAGGCTGATAATTTCTTGCCAATTGTGGGTTCTAAGTATCACTAATTTATGTATCCTCCTGCTCCGAAAGATATATGTTCAAACCGAGTGTGTATCCAGCAACACAATTTTCAACCGCCATCCAGTGTTTATCCAATCCCAAGTGTACCAGCTATGATAAGCTGTGTTTGTCACTTGGTCTTTACCACATGCGTTATCAACGGTGTTTAAATTAACAGCACAATCTCCCCCCTACAATCCATCCTGAACGCCTCCGCCAGGCTAATTCACCTCACCCGCCGCTCTGTCTCTGCCGCTCCCCTCTGCGAGTCCCTTCACTGGCTCCCCATCCACTGCAGAATTAAGTTCAAAATCCTTATCCTTACCTACAAAACCCTCACTAACTCAGCTCCCCACTACCTGTCCTCACTAATCACCAAATACACCCCAGCCCGCTCCCTAAGGTCAAACAGTGACCTGCGCCTAGCTTCTCCCCGCATCACCTCTTCCCATGATAGACTGCAGGATTTCTCACGCGCAGCCCCCACTCTCTGGAACGCTCTCCCTCGTACTGTCAGACTTTCCCCTAACTTCTCTTCCTTCAAACGCTCCCTTAAAACATTCCTATTTAGGGAAGCCTACCACCCAACTCACTGACACAACCATCAATAACTCTCACCTTACAGTCCTCTCCTCCTGTTTCCAACCCCAACCCTCCCAGATTGTGAGTTCCTACGGGAATAGGGCCCTCATCTCCTCCTGTACTGTTTGTCAAATGTTGTTCAATGTATTGTAACCCTGTCTATACTGTGCTTATTGTACAGCGCTGCGGAATATGCTGGCGCTTTATAAATAAAGAATAATAATAATCGCAATTTAGCGTTTATTCACTATCAATCGTAGCAGCGATGATCAACAGTGTATGCTCAAGTACAATTTATTTTGCTGTTTGAGTGTATTTAAGTTTTTGCAGACCATATTCACCTTTGAGGTTTACCTAATCGATCAGAATTGTTTGTGCAATCGAATGCTTACAGCTAATTGTAAAGGTGTGGTTACACTAATGTTATTCCAGCATTTTGTCACTGCTAACAAGCGTTTTTGAGCAAAACCTTGTGTTTGAGGGTCGTATGGTTTGTTACACCTACACGATTATTAGTGTTTATTAATTGAATATTCGTGATAGTGGTCATTTTTTGTGATCACTGTGTGCATATAATTAAACGTTTTCTTTGAGATATTTTATCATGCCCGAATAGTTACCTAATCTGTTCATGTGTTACCTACATCAATTGGTTTGTACCACTCATACCTATCCCACTTCGTTAGCTCAATAATTAGTGACCATATCATTTATGCTAATTAGCCTTATATCGCTCTCGTGTGGGGCTTACATAATTGCTACCTTTGAGTATTTTCGTATTATTGGTTGATTTTTGGTCAATTACATTTCATTGAGTCTATTCAGTGCATTGTCAGAAGATACATCTGTGTAAAATCATTATTTCCTACTCAATTATACATCATTCATTTAATACGCGCTATTATTGTAACTGGTGGACGCACCATTTACTCGAGTAGAATTTATACTTTCATATATTCTTTATTCTTCAATTTCTTTAATCACTGACAATATAATGTAGGTTTAATGTTTAATTTAAATAAATAACTGTGGTCAAATTTGACAACTACCTTCATATATATTTTTTAATTGTATTCAATAAAATAATTATTTTAATTACGTAATAGGTTTTTTCCTCGCAAGGGGATTTGATATATATTCCACAGGGTTAATTAGCTCATTTATAGGCGCGTTATTAGAATAATAAGAGTGATACAAAGTTTGAGTATTTTATAGCTTTATTGTCCTGATAAAAATGTTATTGACCTATAAAATGATTTATTGGGGGTTGGATGAGTTTTAATGGTTTGGTTCAGGGCTATTTGTCTGTATTTACCCTCAGGCCAAAACCTGCCATCCATCCCCTGGCTGAAAGCTTTTCTGTCCTTTCCTAGTCTGGGATGAGTAACCTGCGGGTGTATCTGTCTGTTTATTTATGCGTCTTTAGTCCACATCTGGACTGTATGTCTGCCTGCATACACTATACATTTATCTGTCTACCTATATCTACAGTTACAGTTACAAGCATTTATAATGTGCCAACAAGTTCCGTAGCACTGAACAATGGGAGAGACAGAATAACAAATATACATACACATTACCAGGGGTCATGTCCTGGGGAAAAAAGTGAGGGAACTCACCCAAGAATTCCACAACCCCCCCATTACCTGAATAAAAAAAATGTATATATACACCCGCCCCCCCCCCCCGAGAATCATGTGTAACCATAGAACCCTCAAAATTATATATATCCAGCACAGACCCCAGAATTATATATACAGCACAGACCCCCAGAATTATATATACCAGCAGAGTACATAATGTATATACCAGCAGAGCCCAGAAATCTATATACCAGCAGAGCCCAGGAATCTATATACAGCACCAACCCCCATAATGTATATACCAGCAGAGCCCAGAATGTATGTACCAGCAGAGCCCAGAATGTATGTACCAGCAGAGCCCAGAATCTATATACCAGCAGAGCCCAGAATCTATATACCAGCAGAGCCCAGGAATCTATATACCAGCAAAGCCTAGAATGTATGTACCAGCAGAGCCCAGAAATTTATATACCAGCAGAGCCCAGAAATTTATATACCAGCAGAGCCCAGGAATCTATATACCAGCAGAGCCCAGGATTATACTTACCCAGACAGATCTCCTCCCGCGCGTGGTCCTCCGAGCTCCTGCACGCTGCCGCCGGCTTCAACTGATATGAAGGCTGTGATGTGATCTCGCGAGATCTCGGCAGTAGGCCGCGTCACAGCCTTCACAAGGCTGAAGACGGTGGCTGCACGAAGGAACAGACAGGAAGAGCTCCGGGAACACGGGCCAGTCGAGGGGGCTGCTAGTGGAATGCGGTTACTGCATTCCGCTAGCAGCCCCAGCGACAAACTAAATCGGCCCACAGCGGGAATGTGTGTTCCCACTGCGGGAGAAGTGCGGGAACGCCGTTCCCGCAGGACTCGAGCCCTGCACATTACTCACACACAAAATAGGAGACATGACCCTGGTCAAGAGCTTACAATCTAAGAGGAGAGGGGTGACACACTAGTGAGGGTGAGTATGGAGCATGAAGTATTGGGGCGCATGTGGCAGTGTGGGAAGATGGTGCAGGAAATTAACCATGGGGGATTAGGGAGTGAGCTGATAGGCTTCTCTAAAGTAATGTTTTCAGAGGCTTCCTGAAGGACTGGAGAGACAGGGAGAGTCTGATGTTGTGGGGGAGCGAGTTTCATAGAAAGGGGGCAGCTCGGGAGAAGTCCTGAAGGTGAGAGTTGGGGTTGTGGGTACGAGGAGCTGATAGCCTCAGATCATTGGCAGAGCGAAGTGGTCGGGATGGGATATACCCGTTAATAAGGGAGGAGATGTAGGTAGCGGCGCGGTTATGGAGAGCTTTATATGTGAGCACCAGTATTTTAAAGTGGATTCTAAAGGAAACAGGGATCCAGTGTAGAGATTGACAAACGGGGAGAGGTGTGACAGGTGCGGGAAGTGAGGTGGATGAGCCTGGCACAGGCGTTCATAACAGACTGCAGAGGGAGAATCTGGGATCTTTTAAGGCCAGAGAGAAGGAGGTTACAGTAGCCAAGGCAGGAAAAAATTAGAGCTTGGATGAGCATTTTAGTAGAGTCCTGATTGATTAAGGGATGGATGTGTGCAATGTTTTTAGGTGGAGGTAGCAAGATTTGGTTAGAGACTGAATGTGAGAAGTAAAGGATAGATTGGAGTCAAAGTTGTTTATATACGGTTAAAAAATATATATAACATTAATATATTAATTTTTGACACTTGGTTTCTCAGGTTATCTTCTCATCCGAGTGTACCCAAGCAGAGGGCCACAACTGGCACACCAAACACTTCTGCTGCTTTGAGTGTGAATGTACGCTTGGAGGACAGCGCTATGTGATGAAGGACAGGCGTCCGTACTGCTGTCCGTGCTATGAGAGGATCTTCTCCCAGTACTGTGACAGTTGTGGAGAGTGTATTGGTAAGAAAAATAAGTTGGACACTAGGGGGCACTATAGCGCCACACAGCGTGTTATGTAGGGTTTACAACTTAAACGGCTGTGGCGCATGCAAACAATTTGGTGCATTCTTTGAACTGTGATGTATGTGCGTGTAACGACTTCAAACACACACTGAACTTTAATTACATTTTATTACAGGAGCCACACGGTTATTTTTGTTCAGCTGGTGGTTGTTTCAGATATCAGTACGCCCCGCCAGATGATCTGCAGTGCTCTTAGACCTCTCCTGTACTCTCTGGGCCTCCTGTTGCTTGTACCAGAAAACAAAATCATAACTTAAACCACACATTCTATTCATTCAAACATGGACATTCTATTGAAACATTCTAAGGCCCCGTTCACACTGCGATTTGAAAATCGCGCAACTTTCATATTCGCGACATGGTGCGATAATGTCGCTCGACATCGCTGTTTTGTGCGAATTTTGCAAAGCACCACCAATACAAATCGCAAAATCGCAGATAGCAAATCGCAAAAAAAGGGTCATGTACCGGCGACATGCTTCTGCGACACGCGACATGTGAACAGCTCCATTGAAATGCATTGGAGAAGCTACACAGCGCGACGTCGCGCGGATTTTGCTGCGATAAATGGCATAGTGTGAACGGGGCCTAACATGGACAATTTATCCAAACATTCTAATAGACATTCTATTCATTCAAACATGGACATTCTATTGAAACATTCTGCTAGAGACAATAAATTCATTCTAGCATGGACAATCCAAACATTGTACTAAAGACATTCTTTTCATTCAAACATGGACATTCTATCAGAACACTCTACTATAGGCATTTAATGCATTCTGACATGGGTATATTATGCAAACATTCTAATAAAGACATTAGATTCAATGTAATATAAACAATCTATCACACACATTCTAACACAGAAAGCCTATCTGAACATTTTGATGGAGACAGTCTATTCAGTGTAACACAAACATCAAGGCCTAACATTCTAACACAGGCATTCTACTCAGTCTAACTTGGAAATGCTACCTAAACTTTCAAATATAGAGATTCTATTCATCCCAACATGATTATTTAAGTCTTGCGTTCTAGCACATCCATTCTATTCATTCTAACCCGTTTTCATTGTATCCATACATTCTAAATGTAGACATTCAACTCATTCTAATGTGGAAAAGTGATTTAAGCATTCTATTACTTACTTCTTCAGATATTCTGGGCCCTATTACATTCTTCGCGCACAATTGTGCGCGTGCACAAAAACGCATTAACGCGAGAGGCAAAACCCTTTGCGTTGAACGTCATATTACAACGGTCGCACACAAAATGCGCGGTAACGTCTAACGCAAGTGACCCTGTGTGAACTCTTTGCGAGCGCAATTTAGTGCACGCATCCTATACTTAACATTGTGAGTGCAATTGCGTTTGTGATACCATGCGCACAATCTTAGCGCAAAATTTAACGGACAACATTTGCGCGCATAATTTTAACGTCTTTGAAAAGCTGGTGGTAACGGCAAATTGTAACAACCTGACCGTACCGAACTGCGGTTTCACAACGGAGAACGTCGATATGCACGTTTTTTACTAGATCCGTCAAACATGACGGCCACTACCTTGTCTTCCGTCACAACGTACGTCTGTTGTGCGCAGTCCGCACAAAATGACGGACTCGCGTTAAAAATTACATTGCACTCACTGATTTCTGCGCGCAACGGTACTTTGCGCGCAGTTTTGCGCGTCGGTTTTCCGAGCGCAATTTCCCGACTGATGAAAAAATGCGCGAGGAATGTAATTCCAGCGGTGATTTTAGTGCGTTAACGTTTAACGCTTTGCGCAAAAAAACACACGTTTAGCGTGCGTTTTTGCGTTAGGGCCCTCTAAGTTTACTCCTAAAGAAAAATGTACTTTCTCCAGGCAGAACATTTGGATTTAGTCATAACCAACGTGAAATGCTAGTACAATGACTTATATAGCGCCAACATATTCCGTAGCAGTGTACAATGGGTAGGGCGGAGAAAAAAAACAAGTAAGAAGTGGTGGATAAGGCCACCCTTCTCGCCGCAGGAGGACAAGTGGGTATGGGATTTAATACCTGACTTTGTGCTCCCCATGTTAAGTATAGGAGATGCTATGTACAGCCATCGGCTGCCTCTCAGGGCGCCACACTTCTACCTTTGAGAATGACCTGTGTAAAAAACGTTAATTGAAGAATCCCTCTATGGAGCCATCCAATTATGTGACGAGCGAGCAAATGTAGCCTGCATGTTGAAATCTCAGTAAGACCCACCAACATTGACCTACTCTGACACTGGTGTAACACAATATGGCCATAAGTGTCCTTCCAATTTTCTTCTGCGGTGTCTTTTGTGTCACCTTGTTAGACATATTAATCCAAAAGGTTTCAGACTCTGTAAGAGATTATTTCCAAATGTTGTGGCATGGGTACCATATAATCCACAGGATGGTCTTTATCTCCCACAGGTATAGATGAAGGACAGCTGTCGTATGGTGGCCAGCACTGGCATGCATCTGAAGGCTGTTTTTGTTGTGGTCGGTGCAAGAAATCCCTACTCGGTAGACCTTTCCTACCGCGGCATGGACAGATTTACTGTTCCAGGAGCTGTAGTTTGGCACGTACATCGAGCGAGCATTCAATCAGCCCTACTCCAATAGAGATGCCCTTGCCGAAAGAGACAAGAGATGTAGGAACCTCCACAAACCTCAGCACAGAATCTGAGAACCGAATGGATGGTGGTAGACGTCCTGTGTCCATGATAGATCCGTCACAGGGAACCCAACCCTACCACTTGCACACTCCGCTTATGCGTTCTTTACACTCAAGTTTACGGAGGGTCCCAGCTGAATTTTCACGCGACTGCGCCCAAAGACGTTCTCTACCCGACTTAAGTAGTCAAACAAGGACACCGACTCGAGTCACTTTCAAGCTACCTCTCAGCTCAGAGCTCAAGGAACCCATAACCTTTTCCCACGCTTCGTTCACATCATCCTCTTCTTCTGATGAAGAGGAAGGCTACTTTCTGGGACAACCCATCCCTTTACCCCCATTCATGCGACCACCAGGATACACAGCTCCATCAATTCCCACACAGACTCCGAAGAAGAAAGAAAAGAGCTGCAATTTATCCTGACATGACCCACCAATGGTCAAACAGCTTGACTTTTTTACGCACAGAGACGGCGCTATAATTAGGTGAAGTAGGCGACTGCCTAAGGCCTCAGTCAGTGACCTCTCATGATGGCCCTTAAGTGGAATGTCAGTTTCCATATTCCATCTATATGCACATAATCCTACATTCACATTTACCAAAAAAGCATGCTGAACCTTCATTAATTAAAATTTATTGGGTTAATTTCTGCATTTTTTTTACATACAAAAGAGGAGCCTGATGTTTGAGCCTTGCCTAAGGCCTCACAAACTCTGGAGCCGCCTCTGGTTACATACAACACGCCCCAATGTTTACAGAAAATGGTCCTATGCCTCCTTAGAAAAGGGCGACATTTTTACACTTTTTCATCGTGATCCATCAAACCCAAAAACACTCAATGGCATCAACAAGGATTATTTTTTTTTTTAATTCTGTTGTGAGAAATGTATTAAAAAAATAACTTTTAAAAAAAAAACATTGATATATTTATTGTTAAGTTTCTATCAAAGTTGGACACCAAAGATGACAGAAACATGCCAGCGTACGAACGTGCCATCTTGACATGTGCAATGACACCGACATCTAGTCATATATTTACACTACTGCCTTTAAATACATGTACGCACAAATGCATGTTATTCATTGCACAGATAACATCCTGGGTGTCAGAGCTGGCCACATCCTGTGGGTCAGCTCTACGAAGGGGGTGAAGAAATTCTGGTGATCTTTAGCTTCTAGGAAAACGTGAAGGACTCCTTCCAACATTGTGGTTTTGTGTTCTAAACTCCATCAGTGGGTTCTAAGGAGTTAAAGTAAAACAAAATGAATAAACACAGCAGGGCTGAAAATTTTATCCCTTACTAGTCACAGCAAAGCGCTACGTGCCAACCAATGGTTCCGCCCATTATTTTAACTGGCCAAACCCACAAGGTCATGTCCAACATCTGTTGATGTTCTTTCACCTAGTTCTGTCCCTGCACTCATAAACCTATCCCTCTTTCGGTTTCACCAGTTCCTGTACTACCATTCTTAAATGTGTCACTGCACCCCTACACTCTCACCACAATCTTGTTCCCGAACCCCCATAGGATACCTGATTATATCCATCTCCTGTGTGTTTACTGGTTCATGACACTAAAGTCAAACGATGATGCAACCAGTGCTGCATAAAGGGCGGTCTTGTGACTTCCTGTACGCAATCTTGCAACTTCCTGTACGCAATCTTGCCAGATCACACAGGGCGGGTGGAAGGACATCAGAGAAATATTTGCTCTGAATGCCTTATGCATTACAGAAAGAAGTGGCGAGGGCGTCTCCCTCCTCTCTACCGTGGAATGAGGAGTAAGAACTCTTTTTTTAATAGTGATTTGAGTAAATCAATAAAATGTTTGACTTGATGTCCTGAATTAACTCAGGTGAAGTTCATAAATGACAAGAATTCCCCCTTCGGGACAGTCTGGGGGAAATCCAAACTTTCTTTAAGGCCCAGCAAAGTCATAGGTAATAAGGCAGTACTCATTGCTTAATATAGAAGAGTAGAGATTAGTCACCGGTTGCGGCTGGTTGATGTCTTCTCCTCAGCTGTGGAAATGTAATGAATGCATCGTAACCAAAGATTATGCCGGCTAGAAGTCCAAAAACCTGCAGGACACAAGACAAAGGAAGAAACACGAAGCGATCAGAATAAAGTATCCACCACATCCAAATAAAAGCTTATCCACAGTACTGCAGAGGGTGCAAATGCTCCTTGGTCCATTGCTCTTCATCAGGGGTCAAAACCTTGACCCTCCAGCTGTTTGGGAGCTACAGATCCCATGCAGCTCCGACAACGTAAGGAGCGGGTGAGCCTCATGGGAGATTTAGGCTGGGTTCACACCTGGGCGTAGCGCTGCGTCGCGCAATGCGCGCGTTTTTTTACGCGCATACAAAAAAAACCGCGAAAACGCGCTGCAACGCGTGTTCGCGGCTATGATATGGCCGCGAACGCGCTGCTGTATGCCCGAAAAGAAGCTCCCGAACTTCTTTTTGGGTCGGCCGTTTTAAAGCGCGTTCCTGCTCGCTCTAAAACGCTTAGGTCTGAATGGGGCCCATAGCAAAGCATGGGATTTCCCCGTTCATGTGTTTTAAAGCGTGCACGAACGCGCGTTAAAACGGCTAGGTGTGAACGGGGCCGTACTGTAGTTCCAAAACATCTGGAGTGCCGAGGTGGTGCGAGATCAAGGCTCGGCGACCTTGGACCTCCCAGATGTTTTAGAACTACATATCCCATGAAGCCTAGTCAGATCAAAGAGTTATGGGAAATGTAGTTTCAAAACATCGGGGAGGCCAAGGTTGTTGACCCTCTGCTTTAGATGTTGTAAGGACACACTGAATCAGTGCCGATTGCTATTGTACGTGTGTTACAGTGATATTTTCTTCACCTTGTGTCAATTATATTTGGACAGTAGTACCCCAAAAACAAGAGAGGTACAGTGCACCCAGGGCCGGCCCAAGACATTGTGCTGCCTGGAGCAAAGAATGAAATGCTGCCCACCCCAAAAAAAACAAGAAAAAACACGCAGCGTGTATGAGCGTATCACAGTGGGCCACAGCAATAAAATTCAAACACTCATACACACCGTACATTAGAATTTTCTTGCTGTGGAGCTCTGTGATACAGTAATGTGAGGTGTATATAACTGAGCCCAGCGTCACATACCCAGCAGTGCCCACACATGGGTATATTGCCCCCAGGCTCACTCATGGATATATTTGCCCCCAGGCTCACTCATGGATATATTTGCCCCCAGGCTCACACATGGATATATTTGCCCCCAGGCTCACACATGGATATATTTACCCCCAGGCTCACACATGGATATATTTACCCCCAGGCTCATCTCTGCCAGGCCCCTCCGACGGGCAGATCCTGCAGCTGCCGCATTCCTTCCTTCAACGAGCGGCAGCCTCATGAGTATCTGCCGCTTGCATGGGATCCACCCTCCAGCCTACCACGATCTCGCGAGATCACGTGATCTCGATCGCGGCAGGCTGGAGGATGGATCTCAGGCGAGCGCCAGATACTCATGCGGCTGCCGCTCGTTGAAGGAACGAACGCGGTGGCCGCACGATCTGCCGTCGCTGCATAAAAAAAAATAAAAAATAGTGCAGAGCGCAGCAGCGGCGCCGGGGGCTGAAATTTGCTGCCCCCAAATTTCTGCCGCCTGGCGCCGCTGCTCCTCTCTGCATCATTGTCGGGCCGGCCCCGAGTGCACCCAGCGGAGAAAAACTGGATCCACAAACCTGAGCAGGATGTAGGTGCTTCAACTGCCCCGGTAGCCAACCCGAAAATAACGTAAAGAAAAATGGTAATCAGGCACACAAAACCTTAACAAGAGGACGGAGGGTCTTTATTTGGGCAACTGCAACTATTATCAACATGGCTTGGTAAGTTTTGAAGCAGCACCTGAAATGTTGTCCATATAAAGATCCACCTTGTTCCTTAAGATTTTCGTGCGCCTTGTTGCCTTATCTTTATTTTTGTAATTATATTTGGATGGGCCAAACTCACAATTAGATGACTGTGGGGGGGGGGCAGGGGGTTCATTCATTGCGGTTTGCAAATTCTGCCCATTTTAGTAACACATAAACAGTAAGCAACAATGTAGATAATCGATAGGGGTTACACACTATTTTGGTGTTTCGGCAGAGATTTGCAAACTTCAGTGCAAAATAGCTGATTTAGCCCTCCTCCTAACTCCGGCGCTCTTCTACTTATAAATCTGCACATCCCATATAAATCTCCACCACTTTTTTCCTTTGTGAACAACCCTACAAAAAGGTACCGGTGGATTTAAACTCGACATGTTGATTTGAATTAATAAATTAATTCTAACAGGAAAATTTACAGAAAATAAAAACGAAAATTTGGTTTAACCAGAAAAGTACTAAAAACATAGTATTTGCTAAGGTTTACCAGTTCCCGTCTAAATTTTCATCTTTCCTGTTCACTACAACACACAGAATAATAAATAACCGTCCTCTACGGGTTTTTTTTTCAGGTCTTTTTGCCGTTTTAGTGTCATTTTTAACAATATATAGCCACTCAAATCTTAGCCTTGGCCCTCGTCCCGACTAGATATACTTAAGGGGTTATTAACAAAGCGCCGGTGTATGCTGGTGTTGTAAACACCAGTGAAAAATGCCAGTATACATGGGCCAAAAATACCGGCATTTCATTAAATGAAAACCCAAAGAGCAGCAGGAGCGGCTTCACTGTGAAGCTTTATCCTATGCTGGTGTTTGTCAACACCACAATACTAGCATTTGCAACACTGGCAAACGCCAGTATCATGGAACCAGATTCCTTATTTGTTTTTACCCCTATTCTTTTACTTAAGAATGGATTAGTCCACTCTCCCTGTCTAACTCGCATAGTTTGTTTGGCCCAGTTCCATTTCCTGTGCAGGAAAGATTCACTTCCTGTATTCTAACCATGGAGGCTTGTCAGTAGCAGCATCCTGTTCATACAGGGCAGATGAATTCTGCTTTACCTTCCTCCGATGGTACACCAGAGAAGCTTTCTCTACCAACAAGACACCTTTTATTTGCTGTTACTTTCTCAGTAACGGAAATAAAAATATAAAGGGCTTTGTGCGCTTTCAAAAGAGGAGGAGTTAAGCTATCTGACTTCAATCATATCCTGCAAGTGACATTAACTGCTTGCATATGACCCTGGGGTTCCAGGAATAACAAGCATTATTACCGTTATGTTATATTGGCCTAAGTTATTTTGCAATTGCTTAATCGATTCTCCAGAAATGCTCATACGGTGAGTCAAAGTCAAACCAAATGACTCATAAATTCTCAAAAATACGACCAAGCTCATCAGAGTCATCCTATAAATGGCTCAACAACATCAAAGGGTTGTGAAACCCCGGAGTTACAGTTCACAACATCTAGATTCAGAAAACGCTTTCAAATCCCACATGTTTGACGTAAAATTCCAGGCAGTTTAGTGAACACACACACCTAACCTCACCACTGAGGACCGTGAGGTCTATAAAGTGGCCTCCATACATAACCTTTTAGTGGTTTCTTAAAAATATAGGGGCCATATGACATAGTTGGTGCTAACTTAACCAGAGCTGTTGTAAACTTCCCAGAGCCATTATAGCTTATGGGAGGTTTTAAGTTTACAACAGCTCTGGTTAAGTTAAAACCATATTACATAGTTGGTGCTAAGTTTACAACTGCTCTGGTTAATTTAGCACCAAGTATGTAATATGGCCCATAGAAGTTTTTCTTAAAACATATTGTTAAATATTATATGTCCCTTATAAATCGTGCCAGGAATAGGCATGAATGAGATTTGCAGTGACATCCTTTACACATATATACTGCAGCAGAAGAACTTCATTGACGCTCTCGAATGTTCAGAAAATGTCAGATTTTGGCAAAATGTGAAAGAAAAATGGTGTTCTAAAGAGCTTCGATAGGTCCACCTTGCCATTTCTCACACTGTGTCACTCAGGGACGGGCATCTGAAGATACATCGATGACATTTCACTGCACACGCTCAATGAGATGTATGGAGGATCCCATTGACTTCAGTGAGCTTCCATAGAAACTGTTCTTTGTAACAGTGGGCTAGTGATGAAGCTCTTGGTTATTTGCCAAAAGCCGAGGTCTACACTTATTCAAGACGAGCAAAGTATAACTGGTCCTATAGTTCTAGAATCATGTAATGGATGGGACCCAGCACTCGTGTAATCCAAGACGGGCACTTTATTTGGAGTGCAACGTTTCGTCAGTTGGTCCAGCCTTTCACAAGAAGGTCGAGCTTGGTGTGATGGGTCTTTTACTTGTTGCTCTACGTTCCTCCAGGGACCTACTGAGGACCCACCTTCAGTTACAGAGTGGCAGGCCGAGAGTAATGTTTTTTTTTTGCTATAGTTCTAGAAAGACTAGAGGGGTTATTCAGAGAGCACTGAAGTGTAGCGCTCTCGTTCCCCGCAGTTCCCTGCACTTCGCGGAAATCAAAGTCACCCCCCCGGGGTGAATTCAGCATTCACCGCAGGGTCCCCAGAGTGCAGGGAAAACCCGACTAGCCGCCGATCACAGCACAGACCAGCTGCCGGAGAAAGCCGACAGGCTGACAAACGGTGTAAAAAAAAAAACAAACAGTACGCTTGCAAGTTTCAAAATCGAAACGCTATTTGCAAAAAAACTACTGAACAAAAATGTCTGGAATTTACACATAAGATCCTATGAATGATAATAAAAAGGACCGTTACAAAAAAATGGAAAAGCGATTAAAAAAAAACAAAAAACGAAAATAAATTTTGCCAAAAGAATCACGAAAAATGAGATCATAAAAAAAAGTCTATAAAGAGACTTTATACTGGAGAATAAAATAAACAGTTTATTAGATATTGTGTAAAAACGGGAATATTTTTAACAGTGAAGTCTATGGGATTCTCCTGAATAAACCTGGCGAATGAAACCACCGAACAGCAGGGCATTTCGGCAACTTTTCTCTGCTGTTCGGTGTCTCTGAATAGATTAACCATTGCTTCTCTATGGGGTTTTTCGAACAGGCACCGTACTTGCTGGCAATTCGCCAAAATTGCCTTCTCTCTGAATAGCCGAATGGCCACTAAATGTCACAGTACGCTGAATTTCAGTGTCCGGTTACATTTCAGCGAACATTTCAGACCTCTCAGGATTTTTCTTAATGCTGTAAATAATGGATATTTGGAATTTTTGAGTTTGAAGACCCACTGCCTTCTACAGAACAGAATAATGCCCGTGGGCTTTTCTGATACGTGGCACCAACAAATGAAACATGATCACTCACCGCTCCAGCAATAGCAGCCCCATCACCGCCATGAATGAGAGAGATCAGCGACGTGATGATCAGTAACCCACAGCCGATGGCAGCACGAAGGAAATCCTGATTTATGGAAAAACAGGGTTAGAAATCACGACTTATGAAAAAATAATAAAAAAAACACAACATGATTTTTTTTGTGGGAAAAGCGCTTTTAAAGAATTTTTTTAAAAATAGGTTTCAACTTACTACAGGTAGAGTATCACTTATCCAAAAATCGTAAATGCTCCAAAAACTTGTTTTTCACACACATAAAATAATATTATTGGCCATATTCCTTCCCAAGCTGGTCAGATCCACGTGTACTCACCGTCCAGCCCCAGTGAATGAACGCGAGCTGCTGATCAAAGTGGATAGCGAAGACAACGTAAAAAATAACACAAAAAATGAATTCTGTGATGGCAACTCCGAGGTATCCTGGCGTCCGAGATGCAGCGAAACAAATCAGCATAACAAGACAAAGCACCTATAAATAGAAAATAAAATCAGGAAAAGATATCAGAAACGAGATATGGCGGATTTCCCCCCCCCTCCAACGATTTTTATTATGTAAAAGGATGACAGATGAGCAACAAGAAGGCGCATATTAAGAATAACAGTAAAGCGCGGGAGAAAGAAGAAACCTATAATGCAGAAAACTGAGATATTACGTTTTTAAGTCCGTCCGCCCCATCTGTCACGTGGCTGCGGCATGCCGCAGTGAAGAGGACGGCTGTGAGCAGAGAGCCGGCCTACAGGACCACCCTCTGCCTGTCACAATGTGAGTGACCGCCACGCAGCACACTGACTATACAGGGGCCATCCTGGTATCCATCCAATGGAATCAAAGCCGCCCTGCATTGAGAGCCGCTGGATTGGTTGGAGTGCTTAGCCCCATGCGGTCACATGACATGCTGAGCTGGAAGCCTGTCATATCCTGCAGAGATCATAGGTGCATTTTGAAAGGAAACTAAAGAGTTAAAAATGGGAAACAAGAGTATGAAGGGAGTCAGGAGGGGTTATTGTTTAACCCCTCTGTTTCCTATTCCTTCCTGTTTTAAACCTATGGTATCCCTATAAGGCCTCACCTGTTTGATTCATAAGCTGATGACAGTAGGTTTCCTTATTATTTCCCCCTTTGCCCTTCCCTGTAGGAATTTCGTAAATCTTGTTTACACAATATATTTTTGTTTTCATGGTAAAGAAAATCCCAAAGACCTAGACGTACTGTCCAACAGGATGAAAGGTATTGGTGCATTCAGGGCCGGCCCATGACACGGTCTTGCCTCGGTCCAAGGATGAAATGCCGCCCCCATAAAAACCCAACAAGATATGCGCAGTGTATGAGCATATCAAAGTTCCACAGCAATAAAATTCACAGTAATGTGCAGTGTGTATGAGTATCACAGAGCTCCATGGCAATAAAACTCATGGTAATGTGTGGTGTGCCTAGTAGAGGCCCAAAATGCTACCCCTTGCAAAGTGCCGCCTGGAGCCATGGCTCCATCCGACCCTATGGACAGGCCAGCCCTGGATGCATTGGTGTATCATTCACGTAATACACACTGCACATTACTGTATCACAGAGCTCCACAGCAATAAAACTCACAGTACTCGGAAAGACTTTGCGATAATGACAAACCTCACACAGCTGCTGTCATAATATGTAACACGGGTGAACAAGACCGGAAAAGGAAAATAAAAAAGGCAGTGCGATTTGGCCGTAATTTAGCTCAGAGCGAAAAATGCTCCTGTATGTCATCCATCCTGCAGATCATGATCTACATGACGGGAGCAGCACTTTACAAGGAATGCACATCAAGAATAAGAACAAAAAAATTCCTCGTCCAAGAAAACTCAATAGCTTTGTCGGACGCAGAGCAGAGGATTTGGTCAGAGACAAACCAGACATTTGACGAGTGTTCACAGCAATAAAGTTTAAGAAGTAATTTATCTGCTGTTGATTGGAATGTCTTTAATAGCCAAGTCAATAAAGTTATAAAGGTGTAATCACTAAAAGAAAAATAATTGCCTCTCTACTATGCTACATTTCTTTGTAGTAGACGCTGTTTACATCTCATTATTTTAGATCTTTAGGACATCAGTGTAATAAATAATGTACAAAGATTAAAACATGTAAAGAAAAGCCCCACTCTCCTCCCCTCCCACCGTTCCTCGGTCCCACTCTCCTCCCCTCCCACCGTTCCTCGGCCCCACTCTCCTCCCCTCCCACCGTTCCTCGGTCCCACTCTCCTCCCCCCCACCGTTCCTCGGTCCCACTCTCCTCCCCTCCCACCGTTCCTCGGTCCCACTCTCCTCCCCTCCCACCGTTCCTCGGCCCCACTCTCCTCCCCTCCCACCGTTCTCGGCCCCACTCTCCTCCCCTCCCACCGTTCCTCGGCCCCACTCTCCTCCCCTCCCACCGTTCCTCGGCCCCACTCTCCTCCCCTCCCACCGTTCCTCGGCCCCACTCTCCTCCCCTCCCACCGTTCCTCGGCCCCACTCTCCTCCCCTCCCACCGTTCCTCGGCCACTCTCCTCCCCTCCCACCGTTCCTCGGCCCCACTCTCCTCCCCCCCACCGTTCCTCGGCCCCACTCTCCTCCCCTCCCACCGTTCCTCGGCCCCACTCTCCTCCCCTCCCACCGTTCCTCGGCCCCACTCTCCTCCCCTCCCACCGTTCCTCGGCCCCACTCTCCTCCCCTCCCACCGTTCCTCGGCCCCACTCTCCTCCCCTCCCACCGTTCCTCGGCCCCACTCTCCTCCCCTCCCACCGTTCCTCGGCCCCACTCTCCTCCCCTCCCACCGTTCCTCGGCCCCACTCTCCTCCCCTCCCACCGTTCCTCGGCCCCACTCTCCTCCCCTCCCACCGTTCCTCGGCCCCACTCTCCTCCCCTCCCACCGTTCCTCGGCCCCACTCTCCTCCCCTCCCACCGTTCCTCGGCTCTACTATTCTCACCCCACATCGTTCCTCAGTCCCATTCTTATCACCTCCCATAGCATTCTTGTCCCAATCTTCACACACATACACACACTTCCACTGTGCCACTGCCCCATTTCCCTTGATCTCATTGTATTGGTGACAATTGGTGATGAAATCATTTTTTACTGGGCCTTTTCCAGTGCACTATCATGTAAAGTTACTATATAATTCTGATTAATACATTATATTTTTTTTCCCTTCACTTTATTCTTATTAAGTATTGATTACCAATTAATATCCAAGTTTATTTTTTTGTTACGACATCTTTCACCATGCATCTATCTCTGCGCCGACGCGTTTCTCTTTAAAAAAAAATAGTAATGCACTTTCTCTAAAGAAACTTACAATTTACCAAAAAAAATACAGTTTCTTTTTTCAACAAAACCCACCCATTCATATTGCCTGGAAGGCTGTCATGGCATGCCAGGCGACACACTGCAAACTAGTAGCACCCATGGCAGTTTGCCAACAGCACAATGGGAGGAATGCAAAGCACTGATATGGGACTCGCCAATGGTCGTCTCAGATCACGCGAGTAAGTTGGCACCAAGTCCTGGAAGTGCAACAAAGCCGAGTGTTTTATTGTTGTCTGCGTCGCCACACTCGTCTCTAGTCACCTGGTATGTATTCGTGAAGCCAACATCTGTTGTTTTCCCAAGCTGCATCTCACCCAGGACGATAATTACACGGTGATGTGTTTTTCCAATAAAATCTCTGGTGGCCCCAGTTTCTAATCACTAACCATTGGGTAATCGCAGCCCTGAATCGACATCGGAAAGCATTTTGTACACATTTAGCTTAATCTTTATCTTAAATCTCCATGTGTAGCTACTATTGTTTAATGATTACATGTTGGATGTTGCATTTATTATCTCTTTTCAGCTACACAAGCTCCTCCCCTTTCCCCTCTGCACTTTATTTCCTGGTTTCGTGTTGAGCTGCCGCTCACCAACCAATAAGACCAGGGGATCAGGCCTGGTCTGACCAATGGGCACACGGGACATTTGCCATTGGGCCGAGGCCTCTGGGCTTTCTTGCAGCAGTTTATATCAGGCTGTGTGTTTTAACACTAACACCGGCAAACGCGATGACTGAATTAGATGCCGGCCTGACAGGAGCGCTGCACAACATCTCTCTTGGAGAATATTTAGTAGCACAGCATGAGGCTTCCTGCTTCAAGAAGACGTTTGGCCATTTTACCATAGAGTAGACTTGTGCACCGATTTTTTTTCGGTTCGATTCGCTCGTATTTTGTAAATTTTCGTTTCGTCGATTTCCGTTTCGGTTCGTTTCGACTTTTTCGTAATTTCGGAAATTTTCGTGTTTTTCGGAACGTCTGTTCTCCTCGTTTCAAAGTGTCTATTCGTTTTGACGTAACTAATGGTTTTTCGGATACGATAATTCTGTCGATACGATAATTCTGTCGATACGATAATTCTGTCGATACGATAATTCTGCCATTGAGATTTCTCATGTTTTACAAGAAGGATACATTGAGATGGGAATGATACAAAATTACAGAATCCGCGATATAACCAAAAAATATGTTGTCCGAAATTACTGAAATGGAACCGAAAATCAGGAATGGAGCCGAAATTACGAATGGAACGAAAAGGATTTTTGATTTTACACATTTCTAGTCCATGCGAAAATTCCGAACACATTTTCGTTTCGTTTCGTAAATTTTTTGTTTTTCGGAAAATTCAGATCTGAAAATTTTAGGAAAATCGACTGAATCCGAATGCACGAATCGGGAAATTTCGTGAAAATTCCGAAACCTGGAAACGCACATCCCTACTATAGAGCTAGTTTTTGGTTTAGGGACATGGAAGTGGCCGATTCAAGATATGGAGGACACGAAAAAGGGATGATTTCAGACATGGGGGGGGGGGGGGGGGAACGGAAAGGGCTGATTTAGGAAATGGGGACATAGAAGGGATTAATTTAAGGTATGTGGACATGGAACAGGTTGATTTAGCATATGTGGTACAAGGGCAGGGCTGATTTTGGCATGGAACGGAATGATTTATGGTTTGGGGTCCTGACGGGGCCGATTTTTCATATGGGAGTCATGAAGGGGGAAGATTTAAGGTATGAGGCCATAGAAGTGATGGATTTAGCATATATGGTATAAGGGCAGGGCTGATGTGGGGCATGGAACGGTATGGTTTATGCTTTGGTGTCATGGAAGGGGCCGATTCTTCATATGGGGGTCATGAAAGGGCTGATTTAAGGTATGGGTCCATAGAAGAAAATGATTTTGCATAAAGGAGTGGTAAACGGGGGGGGAACGAAGGTGTATAAATGTATGGCTATTGTTGTGCGCATGTATAAATGCAGGCTTATGTGTGTGTCTGTGTGTATAAATGCATGGTGTGTGTATACATATGGCTGTGTGTGTTTATATATAAATGTAAGGTTATGTTCGCCTGCACCTCCTTTTCTGCATCAAACAAAATCCAAATATTAAAAAGATTTGCAACCCGACATCATGTCTGTAAGGTCTCTGCGTACATAGATGACGTCCTTCTTACTCTATCTCAGTGGTTCCCAACCGCGGTCCTCAGGACCCCCTAAAATGCCAGGTTTTAAGATTTACCTTAGAGAAAAGCAGACTGAATCCTGCAATAACTGAGCAGCCAATCATATCACCTGTGCTGTGCTTCAGATATCCTGCAAACCTGGCCTGTTGTTAGGGGGGCGGGAGGACCGCAGTTGGGAACCACTGCTCTGTCTGATCGTCCCACCTCCATTCCTTATTGGCAGAGATTGATGATCTAGCTGGTCATTGCAGAGAAGGTCTGTGCGATGCCTCTCAAATCTACCAGCCGAGAGCACAAAATCCAGATGACATAGAAATTTCTCAGAAGGTCCTCATATACCTATGGATTTCCGTGACTGTTGACCCATCAACCTTAACCTCTACGAATCTTTGTTTGCAAACGTAGGCATGATCTGGAAGCTTGGGTGGACAGACATATTTCCTGGGTAAGACGCATTCACAGTAGAAAGCTGAACGTCCTCCCCCAGTTCCTCTTCTTGTTCCAGACCATGTTAATTTCGGCGACTAAAAAAACAATTAAAAAAAAAAAACCATCTGGCAGGTCTCCAAACAGCTGTTGGTTCTTTCATTTGGCAAAACAAATGTCAAAGAATTGCTAGAAAGCCGATATTACACCCAAAATGTGCTGTGCAGGTGGAAGTTGGGTCTTACTGACCTACATATGTACTACTTTGCTGCACAGGAGGCCGAGTTCGTAGCTTGGCAAGCCCCCACCGATTGGTCAGACGATGGGTACGCCTAGGGTCAAACCTGAAGGGTCTGACCTACCTCAGTTCTATGGACATAAGAGGTTAATACAGACTCTCCAGCTTGTATTCAGGATACATTTATTGGGCTTGCATCAAACACAGACGACGTTTCGACTCTAGGATGAATCTTTTTCAAGTGTGGCTTGGAAAAGACAATCCTTAGGCCCCCATTACATTCTTCGCGAAATTTCGTTTGTGCAGCGCAAATATTTTTGCGCGCATCATCCGGCGTTATCGCGCGAAAATTAACGGTGGTATTACGATCCGAACGCATTTTCTCATCCGTCCGAAAATAACATTCGGAAAAACTACGCGCAAAACGAAGAGTAATACGCCCGCAGTAACGTAGCGCACGTAAATCAGTGTGCGGAATGTTTTTTTCACGGGATTCAGCCAATCAGAATTAAGAACCTCAATTGACATCAATTTACCTTAATTGACTCACTTAAGTTTTTGCGCCTGTCAAAGTAAATCTGAGTATACATGCTGCAGCAATAAAAAAAACACGCACAACTTTTCAATTTTAGTGTTTGGGTATGTGTAGAATGTGTAACTATACTGTGCTGTGTTTTTTTTTCGTGCTGGTGTTTTTCTTTCAGCCAGAACGTTCAGATTTGCCGTTACCACCAGCTTTTCAAAGACGTTAAAATTATGGGCGCAAACGTCGTTCGTAAAAACATGCGCATAGATTGTAATACCATCCGCGTACCAGCGCACGAACGAATTTGCGCTCACAATGTTAAGTATAGGACGCGCACAGTTCATCACGCTCGCGCAGGTCCATCCGCGTTAAACGATAACGCGCATCGTTTGCGCGAACATTGTAATATGACGTTCAGCGCAAAGGGTTTTGCCACTTGCGCAAATGCGCGCGCAAACGAAAATGCACGAGGAACGTAATAGGGGGCCTTAGAGTTGAAACGTCATCTGTGCTTGATGCAAGTCCAATAAATGTATCAGAATAGAAGCTGGAGAGCCTGTATCGTCTTCTGTCAGGCTTCTCCGGATACGCGAAGGCTCCCACCTTCATGGTTCGCATTGGGGTTTGTGACATCTAGTTCTACATTTGATTGACATACCTCAGTTCTACCTCTGGGACCCTAAACCCGGCCGGGCAGTCTTGAACGTTACATGCCGTTCTGACGCCTCTTCGAATTCCCTGATATTCTGGGACGCGTCCAAAACTAAATGTTCTCTGTCTCTTGATCCCTCAGCCATGACGTCTATCCTCCGAAACAGGGCTTTCCCACCAGAAAACTTCAAACTCTGCAGGATTCCAGAGAATATGACAAACGATGGAAGGTTGATCACGTGTCCAGACATGTCGAGTGGCCATCACTTGAGGCCCCCAACGGCTTCTGCTCCTTACAAATAAAACATTTTGCAGCTTCTCATACAATTATGTCCTCTGCCTACACCCCAGGCACTTTTTCCAAAGAACAACCCTCTTTGGATTGTTCTCAGGAGGTTCTTCTCATCTCCAAACATTACTGGAATATCGGTGTCTCTAAAGAACGGGGAGATCTTACCTAACATACTAGGGATGTGCGTTTCGGAATTTCGACGAAATTTCCCGATTCGTGTTTTCGGATGCGGCCGATTTTCCGAAGATTTTTAGATCCGAAAAGTTTTCCGAGCCGAAACGAAATATTTTCGGAATTTTCGAATGTACTTGAAATGTGTCAAATCGAAATTTATTGCTTTGAAACGAGGAGAACAGACGTTCCGAAAAAACGAAAAGTCGATACAAAAACGAGCTAAGTGACATGAAAATACGAAAAATGGTCAAAATTCCGAAAAAATATTGTGTGCGAAAAACGAGTCGAGCCGAATCGAAACAGAAATCGGTCAAAACGAGCCGAATCGAAAAGTTTAAAAATCGAATCGAACCGAAAAAAAAAAAAAAAAAAAACAATCGGTGCACAAGCCTATAACATACTCAAAAGGGATGTGGATTTGGAGGCAACCTTAGAATGGGATGACTGGGAAATGTCCCGATGCCGAAAAAGTGGGGCAGATTGTCCTGTGGTCCCACAGAGAAAGCAGTCGTCCAAATTCGGGATTGTCCCACTTCTAACGGGACATTTGGGGGCTGCAAGTTATCTCTGTTTAGGGGGTCTTATGTAAGAAAGTCCCAAGTGTTTGTAGTTGACGTTCAGCATGCGCGCACCATACAAGATCCTGTATAGCAGGCCTCCACAAATCCAGGACACTGGTTCCTAAAAATGTGTACTTGACTCCTAAAGGTAACTTTCTTAGAGAGTCTTAGGCTAGGGTCAGATGAGCGCATTTTGTACGGACTGTGCGTCCGTGCAGTACGGACGTACTTTCTGACTGACAACAAGGTAGTGGCCACACAGTCCGTTTTTTTCACTGACGGATTTTTTGACTGATGTAGGAGGGAAAATAAATTACAATGAAAAAACATTCTGTCCGTCAAAAATGCTGGACGTATAAATGCAGTCCGTCTGACCACGCTCCATCACTCACACACAAAGCTATGCGGACGTTGTGGACGTGGCGCACTCCGCACGTCCGTTCTAGCAGTATTACGTTCTTGCCTAACCTGCGTCCGTTTGCAGCGTCCGTCAGCCCCCGCACTTCTGTGCGGACGTACTTCGTGTGTGGGGCTTCATTTAACACAATTGTATGCTATCACGGACGTACTTATGTGCGGCAACACGGATGTTAACACTGCGCTCGTCTGACCCTAGCCTTAGGTTTGACATAAATTTGGGAGATCAGTTATGACATCACATACTGAAAGAAAAAAACCTATCCCATTAGGCAGGTGTGGGCAACTAGAGGTTTTGAAACTACATTTCCCATGATGCTCGGCTGCTCAATAAGATTGCAGAGCCTCAAGGGAAATGTAGTTTCAAAAACATTTGGAGGGCCGGGGTTGCCGACACCTGATTTATAGGAATACTTAATATTACAATGTGTCATTTTGCTGCCCTGTCCTGGGATACTTGTATTTAATAGAAATCCTGGTGTCATTTGTTTCTGATCGATAAACCTTTTATAAATATCGATCAGAAACAAATGACACCAAGATTTCTATTAATTACAAGTGTCCCAGGACAGGGTGGCAAGCCGGCAAAATTACATTTTGTAATATTAACCCCTTAAGGACCAACGACGTAAAGTTTATAAATCACAAACCTATATATTATAAATGCACACACACACAAATAAAGCCCAAGATACGGATTGTGTGTGTTTATGTTTATATACACATGACACAAACCTCTAAACATACATACAAGGGGTTATTCACTAACCTCTGACTCTGAATTCACCATTTGGGGCAAATTCGTCTATTCACCAAGCTGTACAGGCGAATTGACAGCAAAGTATGGTGTAATTCGGCAGCACCGAAATTGCTCCATAGACTTAGGCTAGGGTCAGACTAACGCATTTTTCACGTGCGTTTAGCCGCACAAAATTACGGCCGTGCTAGCAGCAAATGACTTCCAATGCCGGGGAACATACGACGAACGGCCGCACGAAAGTTCGTCCGTGCAACGCAAGTGGCCAACGAACGCATTTTTTCGAGAACGTCAAACCGCTACTACTGACGTACAGAGTGCGCTGCGGCCGCACAGCGGCGTGTTTGCGTGATTGGGAGACGTCAGACGCTGCACACGTCCGGCCAACATAACGTCCAGACACAAATAGGGTTTTATTGATGATCCGTACAAAATCACGTACGAAAATGCGCATCGTATGACCGCTATCGCGTATTCCGTGAAAAAATACGTCCATTCGTTCGAACACACTTTTTCACGGACAACGCGAAAAATGCGTTCGTCTGACCCTAGCCTAACGTGTTTTTTATTCACAGAACACCGAACTGCGCCGAAATGCCCTGATTTTCTGTGTTTCAAGTCGACTGGAAACACAGAAAATCAGGGCATTTCGGTGTTCTGTGAATAAAAGATCCCATAGGATTCAATGTAATAAATTCTAAATCTTTAATATATTTGTTTTTAAAGACGGTTTATTCTTTTCATTTTCAGCAAAAAAGTCATTTTTTAAAAAAATGAAAAATAATTAAAACACAGCTTTTTAAAAGTTTTTTTCTATGCTGCAATTCCCCATCACTAAGCCCCCCCCCCTCCCAAAAAAAGGGGACGTCCAGGGCTGAATGTCACCCTCCCTCTGTATAAACATACGCGTTTACATGGGTGTGTCAGGATGGCGCCCAACGCTTTTCAGTTACTCATTCTTTCCTGGGCCCGTGTGCACAGCGGGTACAGAACGAATGTAAGCGAGGCAGTCACACAGGGCACCGTGAAGCAGGAGAGCGAGACTTTTAACCCTGTAGAAGCCACTCCAACAGGTTGATTGTTCGCCGGAGCAGAGCCCCCCCATGTGTCAAACTTGTTTATTAATTTTATGTTTGTTTTGTCCTACACGTTGTACAGCGCTGTGGAATATGATGGCGCTTTCCAAACAATTACAGTCGTAACCAAATATTGCGACCGGCTTATTGGACGATTACTGACAACAAGATTCACGTTACAACAAGATCTGGGCGGAAAAAAATTGTGTGAAATGCAGAAAAATGAGGGCAGGGAAAAATGTACCACGTCCATCAGATTGAGGGAGAACCGTGCTCAACCCTCTGGCACAGAGCTCAGAGAAATGAATGGAATTCTTCTGCATGGATAATATACAGATGTAGGTGTATATGGGAGTGGATGAGATGAAATGAGAAAGCAAAAGCGGTGGAAAAAAACAAAAGAGGTGAAAGAAAATGAGAAGAAAAAAAGCGATTAGCAGATATAGTGAGAAAAACCCTGAAAAGGAAAACTAGAGGGAAGACATACAAAAAGACGGACGGACGGATTGGCAAATATAACGGCGGATGGGCGAATCGAACGGTCGGATAGAACAGCATACAGACAGACGGACGGACGGATAGAACAGCGGACGGACGGATAGAACAGCGGACGGACGGATAGAACAGCGGACGGACGGATAGAACAGCGGACGGACGGATAGAACAGCGGACGGACGGATAGAACAGCGGACGGACGGATAGAACAGCGGACGGACGGATAGAACAGCGGACGGACGGATAGAACAGCGGACGGACGGATAGAACAGCGGACGGACGGATAGAACAGCGGACGGACGGATAGAACAGCGGACAGACGGATAGAACAGCGGACAGACTGATAGAACAGCGGACAGACGGATAGAACAGCGGACAGACGGATAGAACAGCCGACAGACGGATAGAACAGCCGACAGACGGATAGAACAGCCGACAGACGGATAGAACAGCCGACAGACGGATAGAACAGCCGACAGACGGATAGAACAGCGACAGACGGATAGAACAGCCGACAGACGGATAGAACAGCCGACAGACGGATAGAACAGCCGACAGACGGATAGAACAGCCGACAGACGGATAGAACAGCCGACAGACGGATAGAACAGCCGACAGACGGATAGAACAGCCGACAGACGGATAGAACGACGGACGGATGGGCGAATCGAACGGTCAGATCGAACAGCGGACGGACGGACGGATCGAACAGCGGACGGACGGATCGAACAGCGGACGGACGGACGGATCGAACAGCGGACGGACGGACGGATCGAACAGCGGACGGACGGACGGATCGAACAGCGGACGGACGGATCGAACAGCGGACGGACGGATCGAACAGCGGACGGACGGATCGAACAGCGGACGGACGGATCGAACAGCGGACGGACGGATCGAACAGCGGACGGACGGATCGAACAGCGGACGGACGGATCGAACAGCGGACGGACGGATCGAACAGCGGACGGACGGATCGAACAGCGGACGGACGGATCGAACAGCGGACGGACGGATCGAACAGCGGACGGACGGATAGAACAGCGGACGGACGGATAGAACAGCGGACGGGCGGATAGAACAGCGGACGGGCGGATAGAACAGCGGACGGGCGGATAGAACAGCGGACGGGCGGATAGAACAGCGGACGGGCGGATAGAACAGCGGACGGGCGGATAGAACAGCGGACGGGCGGATAGAACAGCGGACGGACGGATGGGCGAATCGAATGGTCGGATAGAACAGCATACAGACGGACGGGCGGATAGAACAGCGGACAGACGGACGGGCGGATAGAACAGCGGACAGACGGACGGGCGGATAGAACAGCGGACAGACGGACGGGCGGATAGAACAGCGGACAGACGGACGGGCGGATAGAACAGCGGACAGACGGACGGGCGGATAGAACAGCGGACAGACGGACGGGCGGATAGAACAGCGGACAGACGGACGGGCGGATAGAACAGCGGACAGACGGATGGGCGAATAGAACGACGGACGGATGGGCGAATCGAACGGTCGGATAGAACAGCATACAGACGGACGGGCAGATAGAACAGCGTACAGACGGACGGATCGAACAGCGGACGGACGGATCGAACAGCGGACGGACGGATCGAACAGCGGACGGACGGATCGAACAGCGGACGGACGGACGGATCGAACGGACGGACGGACCGAACAGCGGACGGACGGACGGATCGAAAAGCGAACAGACGGAAGGGCGGATAGAACAGCGGACGGGCGGATAGAACAGTGGACGGACGGATGGGCGAATCGAATGGTCGGATAGAACAGCATACAGACGGACGGGCGGATAGAACAGCGGACAGACGGATGGGCGGATAGAACAGCGGACAGAACAGCGGACAGACGGATGGGCGGATAGAACAGCGGACAGACGGATGGGCGGATAGAACAGCGGACAGACGGATGGGCGGATAGAACAGCGGACAGACGGATGGGCGGATAGAACAGCGGACAGAACAGCGGACAGACGGATGGGCGGATAGAACAGCGGACAGAACAGCGGACAGACGGATGGGCGGATAGAACAGCGGACGGGCGGATAGAACAGCGTACAGACGGATGGGCGGATAGAACAGCGGACGGGCGGATAGAACAGCGGACAGACGGACGGGCGGATAGAACAGTAGACGGGCAGATAGAACAGCGTACAGGCGGATAGAACAGCGTACAGAACAGCGTACAGACGGACGGGCGGATAGAACAGCGGACGGATGGATGGGCGGATAGATGAACGGATGGGATAGAACGGCGAACGGGCGGATAGAACGGCAGACAGACGGATAGAACAGCGTACAGACGGACGGGCGGGCGGGTAGAACAGCGTACAGACGGACGGGCGGGCGGGTAGAACAGCGTACAGACGGATAGAGGGATGGATGGGCGGATAGAGGGATGGATGGGCGGATAGAGGGATGGATGGGCGGATAGATGAACGGATGGGCGGATAGATGAACGGATGGGCGGATAGATGAACGGATGGGCGGATAGATGAACGGATGGGCGGATAGATGAACGGATGGGCGGATAGATGAACGGATGGGCAGATAGATGAACGGATGGGCGGATAGAACGGCAGACGGATGGGCGGATAGAACGGCAGACGGATGGGCGGATAGAACGGCAGACGGATGGGCGGATAGAACGGCAGACGGATGGGCGGATAGAACGGCAGACGGATGGGCGGATAGAACGGCAGACGGATGGATAGGTGGATTGAATGGCGGGCGGATAGACCCATAGATCTCTAAATTCTGTCTATTCAAGATAAAAATAAATCACCATAGAAACCAAAGAAATGTTTCTGCTGGTTGTTCTGCTTTTCACCTTAAATCCACTGCATGACGTCACTACATCTAGGTTTGACAAATGTGTATCAAAACAGAACCGGTAAAAACCAACAAAAACAAACTCGGGAGCCAGTTGCATGTTTTCAGAAGCCAAAGCCATGTTTGTAAACAAACAAGATCAGAACAATCCACACATTCAGAGAGAAAACTTTCATAGCAGCCCCTGGGCTTGGCTACCGGGGGGGGGGCCTGGGCTTGGCTACCGGGGGGGGGCCTGGGCTTGGCTACCGGGGGGGGGCCTGGGCTTGGCTACCGGGGGGGGGCCTGGGCTTGGCTACCGGGGGGGGGCCTGGGCTTGGCTACCAGGGGGGGGGGCCTGGGCTTCTCAAGCCCTGTTGTTATGGTTTTATTGATGCACTTGATGATCCAGTGTCTTGGCCAAATCTCCCCTCCCCCCTCCTTCTTCTACCTCCCAGGTATGAAGCCTTCTCCACTGGCTCCTCTTGCCACGTGTTGCACAGCCCTGGAACCCTGTGAATCACTCAGACCAGGGGGAGAGGATACAATGTGTCTGGATGGATGGATGGATGGATGTGAAGTGAGGCCAGGAGTGAAGGGGGGGGGGGGGGTGCTGGTTAAATCTGGCACTGAGCAGACCCTGAAAATAGTATTTTAGGGTTTTATTAAAAAAATATTGAGGCTAGAGAAGAAACGTGCACAGAAGTAAAGCAGGAAGGCACAGGATGGTTGGGTTTGGGGATCCAGGGAATGTATGGGGGGCTCCTTACTGTCTCTGCGATCAGGATGGCTCCTTTCCTGGTCTTGCTGTAGGCGATCAGGTTGCCCATGCAGTTGGCATTGCCCTCGGGTGCTGGGTCGGACATCGTGGCATAGAAGGGGCTCGCAGCGTGGATCTGTCACGGAGGGGGGAGGGAGGGAGGCTGCTGTGAGTTCCTGTGGGTTGGGTACAGGGTGTGGACAGAGCCCAAGAGTCCCAGCAGCTGCCAGGCCGTGTATGGAGAGAGGAGGCTGGTCCAGATCCAATCAGGAATGGAGGCTGAAAGTGCTGGGAAGGTTTGGATCTCTGGAGTCTGAGATCTGAGTGCAGTGAGGCTTCCCACCCAGGACTCAGAGGGAATCCCTCACACCCCTCCCTGGGGCTAGTCAGGCCATGTTATGGGGGATGGTAAGGGGGCAGAGAGACAAATCCTGCAGGGCTGAGCCCAGTAATGGGTTAATCGCACAGATTTCCATTACAGAGCCTTGCAGGGACTTGCTGCTAGTAAACTGGGCACTGGAGGGATGGGGATAATTGGAAAAAAAAAGTTTGAAGACCTGAGTTTTGCACATGCTGCTGCACTGGGAGGGAAAGGGTTACCTGACATCTGTCTGCTGCTGCTGCATTGTGGAGGGAGCACACTTTACCTGTTAGCAGCCCCATGGCAGTGAAACTCCAACTTTGCATCAGCGTGAGCGGCTACGGCAGGCAAAGGGTTTTAGTGCATCAAACTGCAGCTCCATGGCAGTGAAAGGGTTATATTGCATCACACTGCAGCTCCATGGCAGTGAAAGGGTTACATGCATACCATTGCAGCTCCATGGCGGTGAAAAGGTTAAATTGCATCACTCCGGAGCTCCATGGCAGTCAAAGGGTTATATTGCATCACACTGCAGCTCCATGGCAGTGAAAGGGTTACATTGCATACCATTGTAACTGCTTGGCAGTTAAAGGGTTACAATGCAGCTCCATGGCGGTGAAAAGGTTATATTAAAAACGGTTGCAGCTCCAAGGTAGTGAAAGGGTTATGCTGCATCACTCTGGAGCTCCATGTCAGTGAAAGAGTTACATTTTACTTTTTTGCTGCTTCTTTGTAGCTCCACGGCAGTGAAAGGGTTACATTTTGACACTGCAGCTCAATGGCAGTGAAAGAGTTACGTAACATACCATTGCAGCTCCTTGGCAGTAAGAAGGTTACATTGCAACACTCTTGAGCTCCATAGCAGTGAAAGGGTTACATTACATACTTTTGCAGCTCCATGACAGTGAAAGCGTTACACTGTGTCACTCTGCTGCTTGATGGCAGGGAAATGGTTACATCGTGTCGCTCTGCAGCTCCATGGCAGTGAAAGGGTTGCATCGCGTCACTCTGCTGCTCGATGGCAGTGAAAGGGTTGCATCGTGTCACTCTGCTGCTCGATGGCAGTGAAAGGGTTGCATCGTGTCACTCTGCTGCTCGATGGCAGTGAAAGGGTTGCATCGTGTCACTCTGCTGCTCGATGGCAGTGAAAGGGTTGCATCGTGTCACTCTGCTGCTCGATGGCAGTGAAAGGGTTGCATCGTGTCACTCTGCTGCTCGATGGCAGTGAAAGGGTTGCATCGTGTCACTCTGCTGCTCGATGGCAGTGAAATGGTTACATCGTGTCGCTCTGCAGCTCCATGGCAGTGAAAGGGTTGCATCGTGTCACACTGCTGCTCGATGGCAGTGAAAGGGTTGCATCGTGTCACTCTGCTGCTCGATGGCAGTGAAAGGGTTGCATCGTGTCACTCTGCTGCTCGATGGCAGTGAATGGGTTGCATCGTGTCACTCTGCAGCTCCATGGCAGTGAAATGGTTACATTACATCACTACAGTCTTGTGGTCATGAAAGGCTTATCTTGCATCACTCTGCAGCTCCATGACAGTGACAGGGATACAACAACATCCCTCTGCAGCTCCGTGGGACAGAAATAGTGCCCTTTCTTGAGTCTGCTACACTTTGGCATTGAAAGGGTTACACGGCGTCATGACAACAAAAGTGTGATGCCATGATGTCAACCTTTATATGGCATTGTATCAAACAGACGCTCAGTGGCATAGGAAGGGTTACAGTCCATGTGCTATCTTTCCACAGCAACGAAAGGGTTACATAACACTAAACATATGGGAGAGGGATACACGTCAGCCCCATGGCAGTCAAGAGGTTAAGTGGCTTGTCCCTGCTGCTCCTAGCGTTAAGTTTAGAGTCCTAGGACAACTAACCCCTCGGGACGCTGAGCGCAAACCTCAGACTGTTGGCAGCTATGATTAGAGCGCTAAACATAGCAGCTCATTGATAAAATGCGCCTTCCCACCTGCCTGAGGAATGTCTTGTCAGCAGGAATATACAGGCTCTGTTTAGTTCTGTAACCAGGAAGGGAATCCCTTCCCCGTAACCCTAACGACTGCCGTCACCATGGATTTATGGAAAAAAACACACAAACCGGGCAAGAAACAACTCGTGGCACCATCATTGTGAGGAAAAAGTACCACAACAGTCACCTCACGCGCGGCTGCGGCCTAACTCATGGCTGGGTGAAAAGATTGCTCCCCGCAGCTGTCGAAGTACCATGTTATGACTAGCAAAGGATTATGGGGCCAAGGCCAAGTTGGGCGTTGGATACAGGGCACTGCCCTGCAGGACGCGTGCCAAAGGGTGATCAGGCACTTCGCGCTATCTCTCCACACATCCGATTATCTGGACAAAAATCTATAGGACAAGCAGGCGAGAGATATTAAACCCTTCCAAGAAGCAAGGCGTGGCCGAGGCGAATCAGTTACCCACAGACAGGGGTGGACTGACCATAAGGGCAATCGGGCACTGCCTGAGGGCTCTGGCCAAGAAGGGGACCCTATGAGGACCCCCCCCCCTTGTTTTGGTCAGGACTGTCCTTTCAGCTGGGTCCCACACCACCACAGATAATAATCATATGATAATCGTATCAGCCGCCATCTTTAACGCCGGACACTGTTAAATTCTGTAAATACAACAAAGTACATATGGTGTTTGCATGTGGTCAGGCACAATGGGGGGCCCCATGATCTCCTATTGCCCGGGTGCCTCAACAGTTGCCAGTCCATCCCTGCCCACAGAATTAACATACAATATCTAAGGCCTGTGTGAGAAGAGTGCACTATGTGCGCCCGTACTGACGTGCCTCTCGTCGTCCGTAGCAGCGTTGTGACGCTTCCACGGGTCGGCCACACGCTGTAGCGCACGCATGAATGTTTGCACACAACAGCAGGCGTGCTGTGTCCATCCAGAAGGCCTCCCTGTCGAAGCACTACGACGCACTTTCCACAGGGCTGCAAAGCGCGATTCTCCATAGGAGGATCGAGCCTTGCAGCGCTGAGCGACACTAACTGCGCTCAGCGAGGTGGCCAGACGGGCGACAGAGTGGAAGGAACGTCTACTCTCACCGAGGATCCTTCCGCTCGTAAATCGCTCGTCTGACACCAGCCTAGAGGAAGAAAAATGTTGTCGACTTGTTAAGTGTCTTAAATCAACAAACTTTTTTAAAAAAAGGGTTTAATATGAAAAACCTCCAGGGTAACTAGCTACCGTGACAGTTTAATCCACAGAGCTTCAGTCCCGACGCGAGACTGCCGGGCCCAGGAGTAAAATATTTTCTTAACTAAACATACAAGAGTAAAACAAAGAACATGCAGGGCCGGATTTATAACTAGGCAGAGTAGGCATGTGCCTATAGGCGCCTGCCACAAGGGGGTGCCTTGCTCTGTAAAAAAAAAAAATATATATATTTTTTTTTAAACTTTTTACAATCCTTAAGAGCACTGTATCTCTGGAGCCCTATGGCCTAGATGGATATATGAGGTATCATTGGAAAGGCCAGATTATGGCATTTTCAGTGATACCAAATATAACCAGTTAAAATTAGGTTAAAATAAAATATTCTTCTCTTTTTCTTTTGTTTCTAACGCAGCACTATTATTCAATTTGCCGTTATAAAGTGAACGGTGATGCTGCGCTAACTCACCTTCTCATTTTCCACACTGCCACCAAGCGTGGAGCTGATGATGCAATGCATTGTTTTGGCTAGGGTCAGACGAGCGTGATTTCTACGGGCTGTACGTCCTTGCACACGGACGTACGTCAGTACGGAAGACACAGTAGTGGCCACACAGTCCGTTTTTTTCACTGACGTATTTTTTGACGGATGTAGGATAGAAAATAAATTAAAAAGCAAAACCATTTTGTCCGTGAAAAATGCTGGACGTATAAATGCAGTCCGTCTGACTACGTTCCATCACTCACACACAAAGCTATGCGGACGTTGCGGACACAGCGCACTTTGTGAGGTCGTTCTAGGGGTTGTACGTTCTTGCCTAACCTGCGTCCGTTTGCCGCGGCCGTTGTGCGTCCGCAGTTCAGTGCGGACGTACTTCATGTGTCGGGCTCCAATGGACTTTCTTTCATGCTATCACGGACGTACTTTTAGGCGCAATCACGGACGTGAACACTACGCTCGTCTGACCCCAGCCTTCATCAGCAACCTAGACCATGGCACTGCAGTGAGGAGAGACAGGGGGACTTTGGAAACCTGCGTCTGTGATTTGTACACCGCACAAGGTTAGGTGAGGTGTCATTGGAAAGGTCAGATTCTGGTCTTTACAATGATACCAAACATGACCATGTAATATATAAAAATAAAAAAAGACTATGCTACAACAACATATGCTTTTGCATATAATACAAATAATGGCACTGAACTAACTCAACTAAGGCAACGGGTTCTGCCCTTTCTTTTGATTTGAGCGCAGAGACCAACTGTTTTTAATTTTTATTTTTTAATTTCCCAAAAACGAAAATATAAAAAAAAAAGTAATTTTGGCATGAGGTGGGGGGGGGGTGGTAGAGGCGCTCCAGAGTTCTGTGCCTACAGACTCCTGGGATACAAATCCGGCCCGGAGCACATGTAAGGTATCAGCAACATAAAACATTTAATTAAATTTTTTTGGTGGTAGTGGCCCTTTAACGATTTACAAAGGGGGATGTACCTGTAATGAAAAGACAGCAACCCTCCCTGGATCCCTTAACCATGACACCCACACTAATTTCATGGATCACCGACCTGTGAAATTTGGAGAGAGGATGAAAAATGTAGCACCCTGTCTAGGATAAAGGGCGTAGATCAGGGATCTCAAACTCTGTTTCCCAGATGTTTCTGAACTACACCTCTCATGATTCCCTGACCATCTATTGCATTCAAAGAATTCTGGGAATTGTAGGCAATATACAACCGAGGGGGCCAGAGTTTGAGATCCCTGACGTAGACGGACCTAATTAGGTCCGCGATTCATTAAGGTGACATACTGTAGAACGGGTCATCTGAAAAGTGCAACGTTTATATTTTTTGTTCCTTTCTCTTGTATAAACAGAGACGTTGAGAGGCCAAATACTGAAATTCAAGAGAAGTCTGAGCACAGGGACGCGCTGTCCGTGTTTTCCCTGCTTGGTCAGTGGTCACCAGGGGTATATTTTTGCATAGACCAATTCGGCCTGGGACTAAGGCAGCAGAACGCAGCGTTTTTTTCCTAATGTCCTTTCTTTTATGTAGCAATATAATAAAACTAAAAAAAAAAGTCCCAAACGAGCCAGCAATGACTCTCCAAACCAAGGATTTCAAATTCTGTCGTCCTTAGACGTTTCTGAACTACAACTCCCATGATCCTCTGGCCATCTATTGCCTTCAAAGAATTCTGGGAATTGTAGGCCATCAACATTAGAGCAGGGCGGTCAAACTCACGCCCCGCCCCCAGATGTTGATGCCTACAATTCCCAGAATTCTTTCAATTCAATAGCTGGCCAAGGAATCATGGGAGATGTAGTTCAGAAACATCTTGGGGGGGGACAGAGTTTGGCAGCCGTGATCTAGCGGGCCGAAGTTTGTTGTGATCCCTGCTCTAAATTTTTATTAACAGAACTCACTTTTGGTTTTTGTTCTAAAGTACAATTATATTGGATGAATAGAACAAACAGCCCTTTGATAGGATTTTTTCAGTATTTGTCTCTATTTCATTTTTATGTATATTTATTTAAAACTGGGTCGGGGTGGGTGGGCTTTGCAGAATTTGGTGCGCCAGGTGCTGCACTAAGCCTAAAATCGCGGCTGCTGGTCACGACGCGGCTGCCCTGCCCTGCGTGTTTACTTTGGATTGAAGTTGCGCAGTTTATAAAAAAAAAAAAACACTTTTATGAGAGTTTACCTTTGTCCTAAAGGCGCCCGAAGCGAATGATAGCGTAAGTAAAGGACTCACCTTGGAGGTTTGCATTCATAGTGACTGTAAAACCAGGGATCTCAAACTCTGGCCCTCTGGATGTTTCTGAACTACATCTCCCATGATTCTCTGGCCATTTATTACATTCAAAGAATTCTGGAAGTTGTAGTCCATAAACATCTGGAGGGGGCAGAGTTTGAGATCCCTGCCTGACAGTGATACATAAAGATCATATTGACCTATTTATTGGTATTGGAATAAATGCAAGTACCTTATTTGTCTATTTATTTGAGGGCTGTATACCATAGTCCAGTGGTTTCCAACCGTGGTCCTCAAGTACCCCTGATAGGCCAGCTTTTAAGGATTACCTTAGAGAAATACAGATTTGTGCAATCACTGAGCAGCAAATCATATCTCCTGTGCTGTGCTTCAGATATCCTGCAAACCTGGCCTGTTAGGGTTACCCGAGGACCGCGGTTGGGACCCACAGCCATAGCCCATTGATGGTGAACATTTGCATCCCTGATGTACTGAAACTACATGTCCCATGATGCGCGCACGGCTTTATTCCTGGCTAGGTATCATGAAACATGTAGTTCCGTACCATCTGGGGTGCCAAGGTTCGCCATCACTGCCATACCTTGTTGCTTAGCATAGTTGGCGTGTGAATAACAGCAAAAGATATGATGTGTAATGGACAAATGGAAAAATCTACATAGGGTAATATCCCACAAGACAATAGCAGGGTGTGGGTATAACTGGCCACTCACATATTCCAAGGAATAGCAGAACTCATCATACTAAATGGGATCCTCTTAGTAGTCAGGAACCACGTGGCCAGGTTGGTTACACCAGCAGCTTTCCATATACAGAGCAAGAGAGATGCAACCAATGATAGCGCAGAGTGCAAGATGATAAAATATAAGCTGTATATCCTGTTAATGCACTTACAGGAGTAAAAAAAGATACAAGCATATCAGATCCTGTTGACCTACTGGTCCAGAGTGGTCGGTAGTGTGTCTAATCTCAGCAGTCTGGTGGATTGCTCGACACGTTTCACCAGCGGACTGACTTTGTCAGGAGCAAGATGTAATATGAATAGTGGAAGTCTAATCATAGATTTTGTAGTGGTTTTAAAGATATAAATGGGGGGTGGGGTTCACATCCATGCCATATCTCTGCCTAGTTAGCGGCCTTCCCTCTCTTATATCCCGCCAGTATCTCAGGGAGTTTTGGTGTACAGTTTCTAGTTATCAGCCATGATAACGTGGAGGTTCATTTATTTTGGAGACATACACTGTGAGGATATAATGATGACGTTTCCCAGTTCTATCAGCCTAATAAAGTGTGATCCTCTTAGCAGTCAAGAACCAGGTGGCCAGGTTGGATACACCGGCAGCTTTCTATATGCAGAGCAAGAGAGATGCAACCAATGATAGCGCAGACTGCAAGATGGCAACATATAAAATGTATGTCCTCGTATGGCACTCACAGGAGTAACCAGGACGAAATCATATCAGATCATGTTGGCCAACAGTCCAGAGTGGTCGGCAGATGGCAGTCTGTCTAGCTTCAGTCTGGGGGCCGTTTGATGGATTGCTCGACACGTTTCGCCACTAGACTGACTTCTTCAGGAGCAAGATGCGATATGAATAGTGTAAGTTTGAACATAGATTCAGGCGGTGGGTTTCACATCCGTGCCGTATCTCTGCCTAGTCAACGGCCTCCCCTCCGTCTTCTATCCCTCCAGTATCTTAGAGAGGGTTGGGGTTCAGTTTCTAGTTGTCAGCCACGGTAACAAGGAGCTTAATTTCTTTTGCAGACATTCGCTGTCAGGATATGATGCAATTTCCTAGTGCTATCAGTTTGTAATAAAGCGCGATACAGAGGAAGTGGAAAATAAAGATCTCTGCCACGGTGACGCTCTCTGTGACAGGGTGACAGGACCACGGTGAATGCAGATCCTTCAAGATATTTTGATTTGTGTTTCGGTCGTAACACGGGACGACCAGCATACTCTTGAGAGAGTAGAAGAAGACTTTCTATGAGAACCGTGTTTAGTAGAAGCACACTGCGTCTTCCCAGTGCCTGCAGTACAGATGCAGGCGCTGGCAACACATTGGGCCAACCGGGTAAATGCCCGGTGGGCAGCAATGACCATCGACCTCGGACTTTACCTGTAACATATACATATATATTATAAATACACTAGTTATTTACCTCATTTAACTTTTTTTCCTTTTGAAGACAGGTCCTACAGCTTTCCTCAATTAAGGGTCTGTAGAACAGGGGCCTGGAAGAATGTGCATCTTAATCTCGGCACTCCAGATCTTTGCGAGCTGCAGTTGCAATGATGCTCTGACAGGCAGCGTAGCTTTAAATCGCGCGTCACGCACATACATGTACATAGCCGCTCACTTTTTTTTATTATGATTGCTATCCAGACCATTATTTTTTATTTTTCAGCAGAATTTCAAGCCGTGGAATGGAAATCGGCCCGTTGTGGAATCGCCGCGTCGACCGCTAAAGTTTGTGATTTTTAGAGAGGAGCTTCCTGTGCCGACTGACTGTTTACACAGACGTCCCTGTGTTTGCTGGACCTTCTGCAGGGGAAGAAAAAAAAAAAGGGATTCGGAAATATTTCTGTGCCGGTCTCTGTGGAGCTATGATTCACAAATAGACTCAGCGTGCGCCGCGCTAAATAAAGGAACCAGGGACTTAATTCATTTACACACAGCGACATTCAAATAAACGTATTAATGCCTCAACGGAACACAGGCTCCTTGATTGTGCACCATATGCAGAGATTTGTTTGAGTGGCAGAGAACGGGCAAAAATATGCCTAATAGTGGACTTCGCCAAAACTGGATTCCACTAGGCTTGTGCAGCAATTTTTTTTTTTTTTTTAGGTTCGTTCGGATTTTGTAAATTTTCGTTTCGGCCGATTTCCATTTCGGTTCGGTTCGTTTTTCATATCGACTTTTTTTTCGTGATTTCGGAAATTTTCGTGTTTTTCGGAACGTCTGTTCTCCTCGTTTCAAAGTGTCTATTCGTTTTGATGTAAACTAATGGTTTTTCGGATATGATAATTATACGATACGATAATTCTGCCATTGAGATTTCCCATGTTTTACAAGAAGGATACATTGAGATTTCTCTGGTTTCCCGGGAAGGATACATTGAGATTTCTCATGTTTTACAAGAAGGATACATTGAGATTTCCCATGTTTTACAAGAAGGATACATTGAGATTTCTCTGGTTTCCCGGGAAGGATACATTGAGATTTCCCATGTTTTACAAGAAGGATACATTGAGATTTCTCTGGTTTCCCGGGAAGGATACATTAAGATTTCTCATGTTTTACAAGAAGGATACATTGAGATTTCCCATGTTTTACAAGAAGGATACATTGAGATTTCCCATGTTTTACAAGAAGGATACATTGAGATTTCTCATGTTTTACAAGAAGGATACATTGAGATTTCTCTGGTTTCCCGGGAAGGATACATTGAGATTTCTCATGTTTTACAAGAAGGATACATTGAGATTTCCCATGTTTTACAAGAAGGATACATTGAGATTTCCCATGTTTTACAAGAAGGATACATTGAGATTTCTCATGTTTTACAAGAAGGATACATTGAGATTTCCCATGTTTTACAAGAAGGATACATTGAGATTTCCATGTTTTACAAGAAGGATACATTGAGATTTCTCTGGTTTCCGGGAAGGATACATTGAGATTTCTCATGTTTTACAAGAAGGATACATTGAGATTTCCCATGTTTTACAGAAGGATACATTGAGATTTCTCTGGTTTCCCGGGAAGGATACATTGAGATTTCTCATGTTTTACGGAAGGATACATTAAGATTTCTCTGGTTTCCCGGAAGGATACATTGAGATTTCCCATGTTTTACAAGAAGGATACATTGAGATTTCTCTGGTTTTCTAGGAATGATACATTGAGATTTCTCTGGTTTTCCAGGAAGGATACATTGTGATTTCTCTGGTTTTCCAGGAAGGATACATCGAGATGGGAATGATACAAAATTTAATTACAGAATCAGCGATATAAATATGATGTCCGAAATTACTGAAATGGAACCGAAATCAGGAATGGAGCCGAAATCACGAATTGAACGAAAATGAATTTCGATTTTACACATTTCTAGTCCATTCGAAAATTCCGAAAAGTTTTTGTTCGAATCTGCCGTTTTCGGATCCGAAAATTGTCGGAAAATCGTCCGAATCCGAATGCACGAATCTGGAAATTTTGTGAAAATCCCGAAACGCACATCCCTAGATTCCACCAAGGTCCAGGAACACAAGGAAAATCATCTCAACTGAGCTTCACTACATGGGTAACTAATCTAGGCTTCACTCGAAGTGTATTCTGCTAGGCCCCAGGTAGGAACAGAAGGAAAATTAGCTCCTACAGGCTTTGACAGTATGGTGTTCCACCATGATGAACACAAGGAAAATCATCTCAACTGAGCTTCACAACAAGCATGGGTGGACTAGGGGCTCCGTGGGCCTGGAGCTGAAAATCTTGGGCTGCCTGTGCTCCACCACTCTCAGGTCCATTGTTCTTCTGCTCCATTTGTCTCGCATTACGTTGTGGCAATTCCCCATGCCTCTTAATCACATCTTACTTGCATTTTGCTGATGACACATTTTTATGGTTAGCATTTAACTGGGCCTATTTTGAGGGCCTGGTGCTGCAGCTCCCATAGCCCCTTTGTTAGTTACCCTTGTAGTCAAGGGCGGATAAAGCTAAGCTTCACTAGAGGTGTCTTCTACTTAGGCCCAGGAAAAGAAGGTCACAAAAAACAAAACAAAGAACACTGGGGTATCAATACAACCAGTGTCTACAATGGGCTTAATCCTAATCAACAACAGAATTTAAAAAGGTAGACACCGGTTACCTATATATAACTTTATTGAACACCTACATTAAACTCACAGACATATAAAACACATATACGTGTAATCAGTCCTCCCTAAACAGGGTAGGTCACCATACAATGGTCTTTCCAAAAAAGAAGAATTGTGATATCGCCAGGTAATTGCTTCACACTGGCCTAAACCACCATTTTCGGCCAAAGATTGAAAAGAAGAAAAAGTATCAGCATCAGCAACAGAGAGGTCAGAAATCAAGTATCCAGGCAGGCTCCACTGGCCATACAATAATACCAATACCTAGCGACGCCCTCATTGAATGGGGCAAAAAAATAATTGAAAGAGACCATGGTAAACAAAGACACCAAAGACAACTGTTAAAACCTCCACATCTCGACGCGTTTCGCCGCTCACCACATGCGGCTTTATCAAGAGATCAAGAGTTCTCTTGATAAAGCCGCATGTGGTGAGTGGCGAAACGCGTCGAGATGAGGTTTTAACAGTTGTCTTTGGTGTCTTTGTTTACCATGGTCTCAATTGATTTTTTTTGCCCCTATTCAATGAGGACGTCGCTAGGTATTGATATTATTGTATGGCCAGTGGAGCCTGCCTGGATACTTGATTTCTGACCTCTCTGTTCCTGATATACTTTTCTCTTCTTTTCAATCTTTAGCCAAAAACGGTGGTTTAGGCCAGTGTGATGCAATTACCTGGCGATATCACAATTCTTCTTTTTTGGAAGGTCTATTGTATGGTGACCTACCCTGATTAGGGAGGACTGATTACACGTATATGTGTTTTATATGTCTGTGAGTTTAATGTATGTGTTCAATAAAGTTATATATAGGTAGCCGGTGTCTACCTTTTTTCAATTCCAGGAAGAGAAGGTAAATTAACTCGTCAAGGCTTTCAGAGTATGGTATTCCACCATGGCTGAGAAATAGACTGCATACCAACTCAACGTGTCCATTGCTGACCAGGAAGAGAAGGAATTGAACATATCTAGGCTTCTATCCACAATTATCCCACCATGAAGCTTCACTTCAAGTGTATTCCAGTTTGGTCCAGGACCAGCACTCATCCAGTAATTTAGGAGTCTTTCTCGGCCGCATTGGAGAAGGCTTCGTGTTTGGATGCCTCCATGCGGGAGCATTTTGTTTTGGCGATATTTTTAACGCGTCTCATTATCTTTGTCCATAGTATGACGCACAAATACAGCCTAGGACCATACACACTACACTCATCTCCAGGACCCTCTTGTCCATTTTCTGTAGCCCCCCCCCATAAACAACGAAAATGTAACTGATATAGTGTAACACAGGCCTCAAAATTTCAAGTCCCAAGCTACTAGCCAGGTCTTAAGAGTTACTCGCCACTAGTTGCCCCACCTAACCCCTATCTAGCATGCCTCTGCATTCCCACTCGCCCTCATGTAATTTCCACTCGCCAAATGCGAGCAGGCGAGTGGAAATTTTGAGGCCTGGTGTAACAGATACATGAATAGTCTACAGCCGGCGAATGTCATATCCGGCATGTAATGTGTCGACTTTATCCCTCGATGTGGATCAAAAAGAACATTTTGCGAGGTATATCTAGAGACCAGCTTAGGTTTCATACGGTCATGCCTAAATATACCGCAACTAAATATACCATAACTGGAGCAATATTGGAAGTTTAACAGCCCAGCTGCCGAGGAGGTCACTCGCTACACTTAACTTCCTTTTAACCTCTTAAAACCAGGACATGAAATATTTATCTTCCCACCTTCTTCTTGGATCTTGAGGATATCTGACGTAACTTGTACAGTGCCTTCAGAACATCCTCAGACCTCTTCATTTTATTCACATTTTGTATGCTGTAGCCTTGTGCTAAAATTGTTTAAACGGACGCTACCACTTCCATAAACTGTAACTAGATTACATGTGCATTACAAATAAAACCGCTCTATAAAACACCTTATAAAACACATGTTGCTGTTGTTTTTTTTTTGCTGTATTTTCTATCCTTTGTCTGAAGTAATTGCATGTGAAAAGGAAAAAAAAAATTGGGTATTTTATCTCCCGGTACCGTTTCTGAATTTTTTCTCATGATGCAACATTTACCAGCTTTGTTTTGTGGCTCTTATTTATTTAATCTACAATATCTAACAGTTAATGAGATGGGATGTTTAGATAACGCTGCAGGAGGCTATTGTTCTCTAGGCTACTTGAAATAAGAGCTGGCAGCTGAATGAGATAAAACGGAGCGTTTAACAGACTTCTAATCTACCCCCTGGTGATGTTCTTTGAATACATCCCACACAATACAATGATGTAAATCTGTGACTGACCCATAGACTTCATTCTATGGCCAAAGCCACACAGTGAGGAGCAAGTTATGGAAAGATATGGAGCAAGTGATGGAAAGATATGGGGGGGGGGCAGTTTAGAACATAAAATATCACACAATGGATGCGCCCAGTGACACATAGAGGAAAATATCCCACAATGGATGCGCCCAGTGACACATATAGAGGAAAATATCACACAATGGATGCACCCAGTGACTCATTTAGAGGAAAATATTACACAATGGATGCACCCAGTGACACATATAGAGGAAAATATCACACAATGGATGCACCCAGTGACACATATAGAGGAAAATATCACACAATGGATGCACCCAGTGACACATATAGAGGAAAATATCACACAATGGATGCACCCAGTGACACATATAGAGGAAAATATCACACAATGGATGCACCCAGTGACGCATATAGAGGAAAATATCACACAGTGGATGCGCCCAGTGACACATATAGAGGAAAATATCACACAATGGATGCACCCAGTGACACATATAGAGGAAAATATCACACAATGGATGCACCCAGTGACACAGAGGATAATATCACACAATGGATGCACCCAGTGACACATATAGAGGGAAATATCACACAATGGATGCACCCAGTGACACATATAGAGGAAAATATCACACAATGGATGCACCCAGTGACACATAGAGGAAAATATTACACAATGGATGCACCCAGTGACACATATAGAGGAAAATATCACACAATGGATGCACCCAGTGACGCATATAGAGGAAAATATCACACAATGGATGCGCCCAGTGACACATATAGAGGAAAATATCACACAATGGATGCACCCAGTGACACATATAGAGGAAAATATCACACAATGGATGCACCCAGTGACACATACAGGGTTATTCAGAGAGTGTGAAAAGCAGGAGAATGACTGGAGAATGAAAAATTCTAGGTCAAAATAGCCAAACCAGAAAAATTCTCCCTTTCATCTCACTTTCCAAATCGGCTATTTTGACCTAGAATTTTTCATTCTCCAGTCATTCTCCAGTCAATCTTCTGCTTTTCACGCTCTCTGAATAACCCTGATATAGAGGAAAATATCACACAATGGATGCGCCAAGTGATACATATAGAGGAAAATATTTTCTTAACTAAACAAACAAGAGAAAAACAAACACATGTAAGATATCAGCAACATCAAATAAACACAATAAGGACATTTCATTTTTTTTGCTGGTAGCCTGGAGAACACAATACACCCACTGCTGCCTTATCTAAACATCCCCTCCTCCACCTTATTATCTGTTAAATAATGTATTAGTTAAAGCACAGCCACAAAGTAAAACTCACCATTAGATTTTGGTAACCTCATTAACTGTTAAATACTCTAGATTAAATAAAAAGAGCAGTAAAGTAAAGATTTTGCACTGATTTGGGTAAATGTTGCAGCATGGGGAAAATCCACAAAATGGAAACAGAAGATAAAAAATCTAACTAATTAATTTTTTCCTTTTTTTCATGCAATTACTTCAGACGAAGAAAAAACAGCAGCGTGTGTTTTATAATGTGTTTAATAATGTGTTTCATAATGTGGTTTTGTTTGTAACGTCCCTTTAATTAAGGGCAAAAAACAGGGGGCTCTGTTTTTAATAGAGTATCTTCCCTATAAGGCTGGAATATAAAAATGTAAAACATTGAAGGGGTCTGAATACTTTAAGTGCGCTGTATCCTTAGAAGGTGCATTAAAAGCCTTTCAAAAACAAAGCAATTTGTTCCTGTCTCCTGTGGGGTTTTAGCTGTTTCTAAATGCATCCTGCAATTAAGTGTCAACAGGGACTTGAAGGAGTTATTGAGGGAGCGCAGGATGCCGGATCCGGCTTTAAATTGAATAGGAAACTGAAAATGGAGAAAAAAAACATAAAATGATGAAGTTTCATGGATTTTTTAAAACGTTTCTCCATCCAGACCTATAAGCAAATGTTTTACGTACCCCAGACTTCATTTAAATCGGAATTACTCGCTTATGGTAAGAAATAAATAATGCTTTAAATTAGGAAAATACTAGGGTTTATTCAGAGAGGTCCGAAAAGTCGCCGAAATGTAACCGGACACTAAAATTCAAAGTACGGTGACATTTCGAGGCCATTCGGCTATTCAGAGAGCAGGTAGTTTGTCAAATTTTGGCGAATTTCCTGCACGTAGGGTGCCTGTTCGAAGGCAGTGAAATCCCCCATAGAGAAGCAACGGTTAATCTATTCAGAGACACCGAACAGCAGTGAAATGTTGCCAAAATGCCCTGCTGTTCGGTGCTCTCGTTCGTCAGGTTTATTCAGGCGAATCCCATAGGCTTCAATGTTAAAAATATTCCCGTTTTAATCCAATATCTAATAAACCGTTGATTAGTTTAATCTACTGTAAAAAGTTTTATTTTATTTATTGATTTTTTTTTAGGATCTTTTAGGCATTTTTCAAGATTTTTTTGGCAAATTTTTTTTAAAAGCATTTCTTCTTTTTTCTGTAACGGCACTTTTTATTATCATTCATTGGATCTTATATGTAAATTCCAGGCAATTTTTGTTCAGTAGTTTTTTCTTGCAAACAGCGTTTCAATTTTGACACTTTCATGTGTATTCTGTTGTTGTTTTTTACCCTGTTCGTCAGCTTGTCGGCTTTTTCTGGCGGCTGCTCTGTGTTCGGCGACTTGTCGGCTTTTTCCCGACGTGTTCGGCATGTTTTTTGCTGCATTTCCGGCGGGGTTTTTGGTGGGTTTTCGGCGTGCGTTTTGCAGGATTGCATTGGGTTTTCCCTGCACTCCGGGGACCCTGCGGTGAATGCTGAATTCACCGCAGGGTGGGGAAATTTGATTCCCCGGAGTGCAGGGAAGTGCGGGGAACAAGAGAGACATTTCGGTGCTCTCTAAATACCCCCCATTGTCTGTTCTGCGATCGAGAATGAGCTTATCTTCACTGTGTTGAGTGTTTTTCTGAGTCTGACGCGCATCACAGCGATATATACCTGTTTGTTTATGCTACAGAGCTAATCCATTCATCCTGGATTTTTCTCAATTCGCCAGGTCTGATTCAGACACACCTAACATGCTTGTGAAGACCTGCATTCCTGGCATGGACACTTTATTACTCTCTTAATGTTGAAAGAAAATAAGGAGCAGACTACACCTACACACACACTTATTATCTGAGAGGTTTATGAGCTTCATGAACGAAGAAAGTTGTTTTACTACATAATTTGTTCGCATTATTTTGTGACATTTTGCGCAACTTGTGTTGAATAAACAAATACTAAAATAGAAGATACTGTATATATATGTATTGATTTGCCCTATGGGTTAAACATGAAATAGCACCGAGTCACGGCCTATCTCCTGCTGATGAGGACATAATAAGCCCAAAACAGCTGTCCAGGAGTAGCTGTGACTCGTTGCATAACCTGACCTTTGCTAAAAAGCTATCTAGTATGGCACGGCGCTGGCAAGGAGGATTCTGTGTAAAATCAGACCCAGGATGCAAAAAAAGTGGGAAATTGCAGACTTAATTTGCACGTGCTTCCCAGAGTTCCTTGCTGCATATGGGGAATGTAGCACATGAGCTCTGTGAAGCAGCTCTCTGAATTGCTAGGATGTGTAAAGGTCTTCTACATTTATACACTTTATTCAATATATATATATATATATCCTTTAAACCCCTTCATTACTCAGTGATTTAAAAAAAACTAAAAAAAAAAATGTTTTATTTGAAACAGGGGGATGCAAAGATAACAATTAAATATAGGGTAAAATAGAAATTTTGCACAGAAATTGTTCTTCTCGATTCAAAAATTAAATTAATATAATTTTGCTCATTATATATATATATATATATATATAGTCGTTTATACGTCAAAGATATATAGTTGAAATAAAAGATTGAGCTCTAGATGGCGTCTCTTATCATACGCAATTTCCAGTGGGGTCTGCATTATCAGCATACAGGCAGGAGTGGCCTTTGTGTGAGTAACTGTGATAAAGATAGACATTAAAATGTTCAGTTCTTCAATAATCATAATGAGATTATTAGCAACGCAATATCTGTATGTGCTGCATAACGTCTGAGTATAGCAATTACAGCAACATCTTGTATCTGTATGTGCTGCATAATGCCTGTGTATGGCAATTACAGCAACACCTTGTATCTGTATGTGCTGCATAATGCCTGTGTATGGCTATTACAGCAACACCTTGTATCTGTATGTGCTGCATAATGCCTGTGTATGGCTATTACAGCAACATCTTGTATCTTATGTGCTGCATAATGCCTGTGTATGGCAATTACAGCAACACCTTGTATCTGTATGTGCTGCATAATGCCTGTGTGTGGCAATTACAGCAACATTTGTATCTGTATGTGCTGCATAATGCCTGTGTATGGCAATTACAGCAACACCTTGTATCTGTATGTGCTGCATAATGCCTGTGTGTGGCAATTACAGCAACACCTTGTATCTGTATGTGCTGCATAATGCCTGTGTATGGCAATTACAGCAACACCTTGTATCTGTATATGCTGCATAATGCCTGTGTATGGCAATTACAGCAACACCTTGTATCTGTATGTGCTGCATAATGCCTGTGTTGGCAATTACAGCAACACCTTGTATCTGTATGTGCTGCATAATGCCTGTGTGTGGCAATTACAGCAACACCTTGTATCTGTATATGCTGCATAATGCCTGTGTATGGCAATTACAGCAACACCTTGTATCTGTATATGCTGCATAATGCCTGTGTATGGCAATTACAGCAACACCTTGTATCTGTATGTGCTGCATAATGCCTTTGTATGGAAATTACAGCAACACCTTGTTTCTGTATGTGCTTCATAATGCCTGTGTATGGTAATTACAGCGACACCTTGTATCTGTATGTGCTGCAGAATGCCTGTGTATGGCAATTACAGCAACACCTTGTATCTGTACTGTACAGGGAATTTTCAGTCATTATAACACCCTGAATCTTATCCCTGTACAGCAGTGAGTGACCCCAGAGCTCTCCTTTTATTCTGTCAAATCCCTGGCTGCTGTAGTGCTGTAGTTTAGTCTTTGAACTTTTTCTTACAGTGAGCTTTGGGGCTGCTATTTGCACCTTGTTTTATATCAGGGTGACTGGATAGAGACAAAACAAAGTATTTCATTTCTCCACTGGGGTCAGACTAATCTTGCTTTTAAAAGGTGTGAAATGGGCTTTTGATATGCTGATGAGTGCTTTTCAGTTTATTACAATGCATAATTGAGACAGCTTGATTTTGAAAGTGAAGGGGTTAAGTCGCGATTAACTATAAAGGCACATATGACTTCTTTATAAAACATAAGGCATGCCGAATACTGCATAAATAAATAGCAATACATACATACTTAAACTAAGCTTGATAAACGATATTGTACGGAGAAAGAGGAATGTAGAAAAATCATATTCTGAAGAAGAATGCAGAACGGAAAAAGAAGAAGAAGAATGACTGACGCCACTATTCCAGTCAATACAGGACATATGACGAAAGCAGGGGGTCAAGTTATAAATGCTAAGTATGGGAACTCACCAAGATTTCTGCACCCAATTAATGTCTGTCATGTTGCACGTAACCCTCCATTCACACTTAAAATGGATCTATATCTATTTTCATGTATAGGCTGGGTTTTAGGGAAAAATTAAAAGTGAACCATTTATTATTGTGACTTAACAAGGAAACGTATGACTGGACGCCTGAATAAAAGCTTTATAGTGTGTGGGACTGTGGGAACTCTATTCCTGCTGCTAAAATAGTGGAGGAACTGCATTCCTGCACGTTCCTGCTCGTTTTGACCCGTAGATGAATGAACATATTTGTGAACTTCACCCAATCACAAAAAAACATATATACTATTCCTGTTGGATCAAAGCCAGCATCTAGAATTTTCAGATAAATTAGCGCTCAACCTGCACATGAATAAAATAAAAGTAGCCAACGCGTTTTGTCAGATTGCAACGTTCTGGTGACTTTCCGATACGAAGAATGTATCTTGTGAATGGTATATTTAGAAGCAGGGGCTGTGTGACTACTGCAGAGCCTCCTGGCCCTCTATGATATGATTATCATTATCCTTTACTTATATAGCGCCACATATTCCGCAGCGCTTTAAAAGATCAGTGTACAAGGAGTTGATACAGCGTAATACCACACATGGATGATACGGCCTGATTCAGGGGACCCTTTTCCCAAGAGAACTTGCAATCTATGAGAAGTACAAGTATTTGTGAGGTAGGTGCATCCATATTGTTTCTTACACGTTACATACGCAAGTTCTGTAGCGCCTGCGCAGAGTGATGGATTGGAGCTGCGTGCGCATGCACAGATCTGATCTATCGGATACCTCTCTGAGACCAATCGCTCCCGTGATTCAGTGACATGCGGTAAGGTCAGTGGCTGGTGAGGCACTGGCTAGTATCAGAGCCAGATATACACAGGGCTACGCAGTCACAATTTACGCATTTGATTATCGTTATATAGGAGAATAGTGTTTCACTATTTATAAAGTAAAGTTCGCATTTTTTTTACAGTTCTAATAGAATGCACTTACAATACTGACTAATAGAGGGCGCTATTACAACTCTTTAAAATAAAGTTTGCATATAGGATTTTACTTCTAAGAGCATGCACTTACAATACTGACTAATAGAGGGCGCTATTACAACTCTTTAAAATAAAGTTTGCATATAGGATTTTACTTCTAAGAGCATGCACTTACAATACTGACTAATAGAGGGCGCTATTACACACATGCTGACTGCTGAGCTCTGCCTGCCCCTCCCCCACGACTGACGAGGACAGTCACATGACTGTCCTGCATCAATAAATCCGTGGGGAGCTTTTTTTTTTTTAAAAAAAGAATTGCTTGAGACCAATGGAGCTTTCCCATTGGCTCAAGCTTTCAATTGCTCTCATTGTTTCTGGAGGCACAAAAGAGCATAGAACCAGGAAGCAAAGCCAGCTTGAGCTACGCAATTAGTGTAGCATTCAGCTGCGCAAATTGCGTAGGCTATGCTGGCTCAGTGCTGCCCCTGCTGTCTGTGTAGTGAATCACACACACACAGCAGCCGGCAAACTGAAAGAGCAGGGGAAAAAAAGCAGAGGACAGAGAAGCAGCGAGGGGTGAGTATGAGAACTTTTTTCAATAAATAACATTTTATTTACAGTTTAAATATACACACAATACATGTCATTACAGCACAATGAGCACATTAATTTACTGGAATGACAGGGGAGGCTCTGCCTCCCCTGCAACCCCTGAGTGCACGTCCCTTGCTGTGATTGGTGACAGAGAGGGTGACGTCAGCATGCTTTCTGCATGCTGACATCACTCATGACCGATCTAGTGACCGGCAGCCAGGAAATTTTAAATCCTTGCTGCTGGTAACACTGGGGGTAATATTTCAAAGTTGGTGCTAACGTAACCAGAACTGTTGTAAACGTAACAACCACATAGACTATAATGGCTCTGGTAAGTTTACAACAGCTCTGGTTAAGATAGCACCAACTATGTAATATAGCCCAGGGTGGGGTGGAGGAAACTCCTCCACTTCACCTCACGATTTAATCAGATTGGGGCAGCGGGGGGGGGGGTACTCCTCACATCCTAACCACTTTAAAAGATAAAGTGGTCAGGGTGAATAGAGTGTCCCTTTAATATCTTGGAGGAAAGCAAAATGTTCCTTCACTCGTGAGCCCTTCACCTACAACCTGAATTCCACGTGCGTTACCTCATGGTAATAAATCCTTGGTTTCCATAGGAATATCACTTTCAGAAGAATCAAAAACGTTTCTGGAGGCCAGCTTATTGTGAGCGATTTCACTTCGGATAACTTTGAGACAATCCATCATTTCGTAGACTCTTTTTCATGTTGTGACGAGGCCGCATGTGTGATGTGTAACTCCATTCGCTTGGAGGTAGGGCCGGAAGGGGTGAATCATAGCGTGTGCTACTTAAATTAAAGGGCCGCTACCACCAAAAAATGAAATGTCCTTACTGTGTTTCTTTGATGTTGCTGATATCTTACATGTTCTTTGTTTATCTCTTGTATGTTTAGTTAAGAAAATATTTTACTCTCTATGTGATAGGGGTTATTCAGAGAGCACTGAAATGTCACCACTGCGCCTCCACCCCCCCCCCCAACGGCTAAAAACCAGGGAAGCAGGTGCAAATTCTCGTGTCCCGAACACCTCAATAGATAGAAAAAGGATTGAAAGCTTTAGATTTGTTTGTTAGAAATAGAAAAAGCGCGATGCAACAAGGCAAACGTGATACTTATCCCAAATGATCCTGGCGCTGCAGGAGCAGCAAAGAAAGAGGAAGTGCTGCTCCCGGAGTGGACCTATTTAGAGTGGGATGGGCGGGATCAGGATATTGGGAGGGCTTCCCCATTTTGGGGATGGGTGCTGGATGTTTTGTTTACCGTTTTTATTACAGTTCACTTTGCTGCTGTTGGGGGCAATAAAGAAAGAACTGCAAATACTCGCCTCCGAATCTTTATTTAAATTTAAACTTTCCATCATGAAATAGGAAAATTTAAGAATTCTATGCTAAGCTACTACGGCAGAAACTACGGCGGAAACACCATTTAAACATACACTGAGAACTACGCAAGACAACTTCGGCAGATTTGACAGTGGAAAAGTCGTGTAAAAAGTGGCTGCCGGACAAAATCCCTACAGCCAGGTTCCCTAATGCCAACATCCCGGCGGCCAACTTCCAGACAGAACAAGTGCCGGACATCCCAACTTCCCTACGCGGCCAACTTCCAGACATCCCTAATCCCAGAAGCTAGCCCTAATACTAACACCCTAACCCTAGGTTTAAGGAGGTTAGGGCTAGGTTTAGGGGGTTAGGGTTAGGGCTAAGTTTAGGGAAGTTACGGTTAGAGCTAGGTTTAGGGGGTTAGAGCTAGGTTTAGGGGGTTAGAGCTAGGTTTAGGGGGTTAGGGCTAGGTTTAGGGGATTAGGGTTAGGGCTAGGTTTAGGGGGTTAGGGTTAGGGCTAGGTTTAGGGGGTTAGGGCTAGGTTTAGAGGGTTAGGGCTAGGGCTAGATTTAGGGGGGTTAGGGCTAGGTTTAGGGGGTTAGGGATAGGTTTAGGGGGTTAGGGTTAGCTTTAGGAGGTTAGGTTAGGGGGTTAGGGCTAGGGGGTTAGGGTTAGGGCTAGGTTTAGGGGGGTTAGGGTTAGGGCTAGGTTTAGAGGGTTAGGGCTAGGGCTAGATTTAGGGGGTTTGGGTTAGGGCTATGTTTAGGGGGTTAGGGATAGGTTTAGGGGGTTAGGGCTAGCTTTAGGGGGTTAGGGTGTTAGGGCTAGGGGGTTAGGGTTAGGGCTAGGTTTAGGGGGTTAGGGCTAGGTTTAGAGGGTTAGGGCTAGGGCTAGATTTAGGGGGGTTTGGGTTAGGGCTAGGTTTAGGGGGGTTAGGGATAGGTTTAGGGGTTAGGGCTAGGTTTAGGGGGTTAGGGTTAGGGCTAGGTTTAGGGGGTTAGGGTTAGGGGGTTAGGGCTAGGTTTAGGGGTTAGGACTAGGTTTAGGGGGTTAGGGTTAGGGCTAGGTTTAGGGAGGTTAGGGTTAGGGCTAGGTTTAGGGAGGTTAGGGCTAGGTTTAGGGGGGTTAGGGGGTTAGGGCTAGGTTTCGGGGGGTTAGGTTTAGGGGGTTAGGGAGTAGGGTTAGTGTTAGCCGCTGGGATTTTGGATGTCTGGAAATTGGCCGTCAGGGAGTTGTCTGTGTAGGGAAGTTGGCCGTCAGGATTTTGGCATTAGGGAACCTGGTTGTAGGGATTTCGACCCAAACCCATAAAAAGTATGGTGAACTATGGTGGCAATTCCCTAAACAATGAAGTCACTGTGCTTGATCCACCGTAGTTTGCTGAAGTTAAACCACAGTTTTTTCAATGAAACGACATTTGGCTAGTGCAGGGCTGTCACTCTGCCCTCCCCCCAGATGTTTCTGAACTCCCATGTTTCCCTGGTTATCTATTGCAATGAAGGAATTCTGGGAACTGTAGGCATCAACATCGAGGGCGGGCAGAGTTTGACACCCTGGGCTAGTGAATAAGCCCTGTTGTTTCAACATATATTATTATTCTTGATCCATGAATTAAAATCACACTCAGCAGCATTTACTAGTGATAGAATGTTCAGACCAGTTCAGACTGGATTATCACCGCATTCACGAGTTTCCAAATTCTCGTATGAGCAAATGGAAATATTCATAAATATTTTCCAGAGCGAGGAATCCAGTCCTTACTACTAATTCCATCACAAACGGCACGTTGCCAGAAATAATGCATTTCTGAAAATAATTCTAATAACGTGATGAAACTGAAGTGCGACCCTTCACGTCTAATCTTATCATCGCCGCACGCACCGCTCCACCTCAGCCCTGAGCCTACACAACAACCATTATAGGGCTGTATTACAATCTTCGTGCAAACGTTAACGCGTGCGCAAAAACGCATTAACGCGAGGGGCAAGACCCTTTGCGCAGAACGTCGTAGTACAATGTCCGTGCAAACAATGTGCGTTAACGTCTACCGCGGGTGAACCTGCGCGAACCCTGCGCGAGCGTAATGTACTGCGCGCGTCCTATACTTACCATTGTGATCGCAAATGCGTTCGTGCGCTGGTACGCGGATGGTATTACAATCTTAGCGCAAAATTTACCGCACAGCGTTTGCGCGCATAATTTTAACGTCTTTGAAAAGCTAGTGGTAACGTCAAATTGTAACAACCTGACCGTACCAAACTGCGGATTCACAACGGAGAACGTCGATGCGCATGTTTTTTTTACTAGATCCGTCAAAAATGACGGGCATTACCTTGTCTTCCGTCAGAACGTACGAATGTTGTGAGCGGTCCGCACAATAATGACAGACTCGCGTCAAAACGTACGAATGTTGTGCGCAGTCCGCACAAAAATGACGGACTCGCGTTAAAAATTACATTGCGCTCACTGATTTCTGCACGCAACGGTACTTTGCGCACATTTTTGAGCTTCGGTTTTACGAGCGCAATTTCTCGACGGATGAAATAATGCGCGAGGAACGTAATTCCAGCGGTGATTTTCGTGCGTTAACGTTTAACGCTTCGCGCAAAAAAACACGCGTTTAGCGTGCATTTTTGCATTAAGAATGTAATAGGGCCCAGAATTTTTTAGCTTCTGTAAAGACCATGGGTAAATTTGAGATTTTTAAAGTGTTAAATTTCAGTAAACATATTCAAAAAAGACCAAAAAGAAAGTGGTAGGCGCCCCTGCTTGTACTGCCACCAATTCTCCACAGCCAACCAGAAATCAGTGGTTTCCCCCAAACCAATGTGTCAAGGTTACAAAGTTAGGCTTGTGCACCGATTTTTTTTTCAGTTCGATTTGATTCGATTTTTCGGATGTTTAAACTTTTCGTTTCGACCGATTTCTGTTTCAGTTCGGTTCGGCTCGACTCGTTTTTCGTGTACATTTTTTTTCGGAATATCGACCATTTTTCGTATTTTCGTGTCACTTAGCTCGTTTTTTGTATCGACTTTTCGTGATTTCGGAAATTTTCGTCTTTCGGAATTGTACATGTTTTCGGAATATCGACCATTTTTCGTATTTTCGTGTCACTTTGCTCGTTTTTTGTATCGACTTTTCGTGATTTCGGAAATTTTCGTTTTTTCGGAACGTCTGTTTCCACTCGTTTCAAAGCAGTAAATTTCGATTTGACACATTTCAAGTCCATTTGAAAATTCCGAAAATATTTCGTTTCGGCTCGGAAAACTTTTCGGATCTGCCGTTTTCGGATCTAAAAATTTTCGGAAAATCGGCCGCATCCGAAAACACGAATCGGTAAATTTCGTGAAAATTCCGAAATTCCGAAACCCGAAACGCACATCCCTACAAAGAATACGTATCTGGCGGCGCGATGGTGGTTGCTCTTGGATCATATGGTGGTTCTCTTGTGATGTGTCATCCATATGGGTATCATAAAAAAGAAGCAAATGACATGATAGCGCAGAGCGAATATACGGTGTGTAGTACAAATTAATGAGTGGGATGAGTGGACATTAATTTGTACTACACACCGTATATTCGCTCTGCGCTATCATGTCATTTGCTTCTTTTTTATGATACCCATATGGATGACACATCACAAGAGAACCACCATATGATCCAAGAGCGACCACCATCGCGTCACCAGATACGTATTCTTTGTAATGTTCAAAAAAGAGACTGTGCCAAAAATCTTGATCGGTAAAACCGTTTTATTATATCAAAAGGAAAAAAAAGCCACACGTATATACGAAATACAAATATGTAATCAAGGCGCTACATGAATGAATTATACCATATTTTTGTAAATATTTTGCTAGTAAAGTTGTAATTAAACAGAAAAAATATCTTAGGCTGGGGTCAGACAAACGCAGTGCGAAGGTGCGTTTAGCCGCACTTTATTACGGCCGTGGTAGCAGCAAATGACGTCCAACGCAGGCCCACACACAAAGTACGGCCGCGCAACGTAAGCGGCAAACGAACGCATTTTCACTAGAACGTCGAACCGCTAGTACTGACGTACAGAGTGCGCTGCGTCCGCATAGCGGCGTGTGTGCGTGATTAGGAGACGTCAGACGCTGCTCATGTCCGGACAACATAACGTCCAGATGTCACGGATCCCTCTGATTACCAAAATAGTGGTCCCTTTACGCAGACCGCTCTCTACCCTTCCGATCCTTGAATGGTCGGCAAAACTAGAAAGACAATTAACCAGACAATAGATAATCAAGGGGTAACACCAGACAGAGGTATGGAATAGAGTATTGTCACGAATCCTTCTGACTATCAAGATAGTGATCTCTTTATGTAGCTCACTCTCTACTCTTCCGATCCTTGAATGGTCGGCAAAGCTATATAGACAATTGAGCAGGTAACAGATAAAGAATGGAAAACACCAGACAAAGGTACAGACCAGAGTACAAGTCCTCCCTAGGACTTTAGTATTAGCAGAGGTAATCTGATGTGTGCTTAGGGTGCCACATAGACTGACCTCGGTACCAACGTTAAGGGCAGAACCAAGAGCAGAGTAAATGCCAATACCAGGGGTTATACACAGGAGGGTTCGTTTGCCAATGCCAAGAGTCATACACAGGAGGATTCGTTTGCCAATGCCAAGGGTCATACACAGGAGGGTTCGTTTGCCAATGCCAAGGGTTATACACAGGAGGGTTCGTTTGCCAATGCCAAGGGTTATACACAGGAGGGTTCGTTTGCCAATGCCAAGAGTCATACACAGGAGGATTCGTTTGCCAATGCCAAGGGTCATACACAGGAGGGTTCGTTTGCCAATGCCAAGAGTCATACACAGGTAATAGCCAAATATTCCCAAGAGCTCTGCGGGAAGTGAATACCACGTCAGGGCACCGGTATAGTGGTGAGACTGGGTTTTAAACCCGGCGGGTCCGCGTCATAACGCCAGGCCCCGCCCCTCGGCGTCCCACGTGAGCGCACCCGGAAGCGTTTACATTCGGCGCCTGGCCAGCGAGCAGCGAGGAAGCTGCTGCCAGGCGCCCCATCCCCTGACCCACCGTGACAGAACCCCCCCCTCCAGGGGCGGCCACTGGACGACCCCCAGGGGCACGGGGGTGCGCCAAATAGAAGGCCTTCACTAGCCTAGGAGCATGGACTTCCGCAGCCGGTATCCAAGAACGATCCTCCGGGCCGTAACCCACCCAATCGACCAAGTACTGCAAGGACCCCCTAGACATCCTGGCACCCAGAATGGCCTTAACTTCGAACTCCTCCTCGCCCTCCACAGAGACAGGAGGCGGTGGAGCATGGAACTTGGTGTACCGGTTACATAACAACGGCTTCAAAAGGTTTACATGGAACACATTGTGTATCTTAACCCTTTCGCTGCTGAGGCTTTTCCCGCCCCTGTGCTGAGGTCATTTTTTACCTGTTTTGCGCATCATGTTTAAACCTGTTTTGAAGGCTTATTTTAGTATATGACATCGACATATTATATATCGTTCTTTCCGTCAGACTCGGTAGATTCATAATATGTCATTATTATATGTATACGTTATGTCATGTTTGTATATTATAACAAAAAATGCAATAAAATATGTATTTTCAATAATTTACAGCGTGTAAAGTTTTTTTTCCACATTTTAACATGCGAGCAATTGCGGTTATATTTTGTATGGGGTGCGCTTGTTAAAAAAATTAGAGATGGGGTCTCGTTACATTTTTTTTTGGGGAAAATGACACCATTTTTAACAAACGCACCGCATACAAAAATCGTTAATGCAGCATTATTGTTCACATTATAATTGAAATGGGAACAATATTGCTGCATTAACAAAACAAAAAACAAAAAAAAAAAAAAAAAGTGTTTATTTTTTTTTTTTAATTTTTTTTTTTAATTTTTTTTTATTTTTTATTTTATTTTTTATTTTTTTTACATTTTTTTTTACTTTCATGTTTGGTATCGTTGGAACGGCCATGCTCTGGCCGATCCAACGATATCAAAATTTAACCCCTAACTGCCACGGATCGGGAGATAGGGAGTTCATTGGAACTCCTATCTCCACACTTCGTGGCAGTTAGGGGTTAATGCTAGGACTGGCGTCATCGTGCTGCGCACGATGACGCCAGTCCTCTGGGGAGTTCCCGGAAGCTTGGCCGACATCCAAGATGTCGGCCAGCTCCGGGAAGGATCGCAAATCGGCGCTTTTCAGCGCGATTTGCGATCCAGCTCCCCAGGGGTTAATGCCAGGCATCATTTGGAAGGGCAGGCTGTGCCCTTCCAAATGATGCCTGGGTTAAGCCCCTGTGAGCCGCCGATCGGGAGGAAGAGAGGTCCGAAGGACCTCCCCCCCTCCCTTTCAGGCGCCTCCTCCGCACATGCGGGGGGCGCCTGAATTATGTGTCATCGCGGGGGCGCGATGACACATAACAATGGCGGCCACTGCTCCGGATGCCGGGCTGACATCCAGGATGTCAGCCCGCACCGGAGGGGCCAGCGATCGGCCGGAACCCGGCCGAACGCTGACCCCAATGCGAGGACGCGCTCAGCGCGTCCTCCGCATACCAGGGGCAATGCTGAGGACGCGCTGAGCGCGTCCTTAGCATTGAAGTGGTTAAAATGGGGGGGTAACGCCAAAGCATAGGAGACAGGGTTGAGTCGCCGTAGAATCTTATAGGGGCCGATATACCTAGGAGCCAACTTCATGGAAGGCACTAAGAGCTTGATGTTACGTGAAGAAAGCCAAACCCTGTCCCCAACTTGATACACGGGTGCCTGCCTCCTGTGTCTGTCGGCCTTAGTTTTCTGGATGGCACTACTCTCCTCCAGTGCCCGTCTCACTTTCCCCCAAGTCTCTTTCAATGATGCCAGTTGCTCATCTAAAGCAGGAATCGTGGTATCAGGAAACGTATCGGGGAGCACGGGAGGATCAAAACCATAAACAGCGAAGAAAGGAGAATGTCCTGTGGATTCACTCACTGCGCTGTTCAAAGCATATTCTGCCCATGGTAGCAGGTCTGACCAGTTTATCTTGTTGTTCTGAGATAAAGCACCTGAGATATTTCTCTATATTTTGGTTTGCTCGTTCTGCTGCTCCGTTGGTCTGGGGGTGATAAGCCGAAGAGAAAGAGAGGTCTATCCCCACGTTCTTACAAAACCCTCTCCAGAATCTGGAGATGAATTGGGTCCCCCTATCAGAGACAATCTCCAGAGGGACACCGTGTATGCGGACCACGTTGGCAATGAAAATGGGCACCAGTTCAGCTGCCGAAGGTAGTTTCCGAAGAGGAACATAGTGGCCCATCTTGGAAAATCGATCTATGACCGTAAGTATCACTGTATTCCCTCTTGACTCAGGTAACTCTACTATAAAATCCATGGCTACATGTGACCAGGGTCGTTCGGGGATCGGCAAAGGCTGGAGTAAGCCAATGGGTGCTGTTTTGGGACTTTTCTGCCTTGTGCATACTCGCACACGGCAATGTAATCTTTGACATCTCGGCGCAACATGGCCACCAGAGGAGTTTACTGATACTAGACACAGTCTTGGTGATACCCATATGCCCAGAAGTTTTATTATCATGATATATGTTAAGTACTTCCTCTCTTTCGTTCTCAGGTACAAAGAGTCTCGCAGGAGGTTTTCCCCCAGGAGCTGCACCCTGGACGGTCTGCAACCTTTTTATTAGAGGAGACGAGACACTAATCGTGGTAGCGGCTATAATCCTTTCCTGGGGTACAATGGGATGCCGATCTTGGATATTATGTTCATAAGACTCATACTGTCTCGACAATGCGTCTGCTTTAATGTTTCTGGACCCAGGTCTATAGGTAAGCACGAAATTAAAACTTGAAAGAAACAATGACCATCTCGCTTGTCTGGAATTTAAACGTTTGGCATCTCCAATGTACGTGAGATTCTTATGATCGGTTATGATAACGATGGGGTCTTAGACCCCTCTAATAAGTATCTCCATTCGGCCAAGGCCGAGATGACTGCTAACAACTCTCTATTTCCAATGTCATAGTTCTTCTCTGCCGGGGACAACTTCCGAGAATAGAAGCCGCATGGATGCAAGGGTTTGTCAGGAGCCTCCCTTTGGGACAAGACTGCACCAAGACCTAGTTCGGAGGCGTCAACTTCTACTTGGAAAGGCAGAGCCGGATCTGGATGTCGGAGAACAGGGGCAGTAGTGAATGCTTGCTTTAGTGCCTCAAAGGCTTGAGTGGCTTGAGGTGTCCATTTCTGATTTCCCACCCCTTTCTTTGTCATAGCCGTGAGGGGAGCCACCAAGGCCGAAAAATCTTTAATGAACCTTCGGTAATAGTTCGTAAACCCCAGAAACCTCTGAATGGCTTTAAGTCCTTGGGGTAGAGGCCAGTCAAGAATAGCTGAGAGCTTCTTAGGATCCATTTGAAAACCCTCAGGGGTTATTATATAACCAAGGAATTGCACAGTTCTTATGTCGAATAGACATTTTTCTAGCTTACAATACAATCCAGCCTTCAATAGTTTTTTCAATACTTGTTTCACGTGGACATGATGAGTGTCCACATCAGGAGAGTATATCAGGATATCATCCAGATATACTATGATGAATTCTTGCAGAAATTCCCTTAGAGTGTCGTTTATAAGGTCCTGAAAGACGGCTGGCGCATTACACAACCCAAAAGGCATTACCAGGTATTCATAATGCCCGCTACGTGTATTAAAAGCCGTTTTCCATTCGTCTCCCTTTTTAACCCTGACCAGGTTGTACGCTCCGCGTAAATCAAGCTTAGTATAGACACGGGCCCCTTTCAATCGGTCGAACAATTCTGTTATGAGAGGTATGGGATATGCATTTCTTATAGTGATCCTATTCAAACCTCTATAATCGATGCAAGGTCGCAGATCTCCCTCTTTCTTGGAAACAAAAAAGAAACCTGCTCCTGCTGGAGAGAGGACCGTCTAATGAATCCTCGTTCCAGATTCTCCCTTATGTATTCCTCCATAATGTCGTTCTCTCTTTGTGATAAAGGGTATACGTGACCCCTAGGAGGCATCGTACCGGGGAGTAAATCAATAGCACAGTCATATGGACGATGTGGTGGTAGGACCTCAGTCCTGGCTTTAGAGAACACCTCCTTTAATGCCAGGTAACATTCAGGGACCTCTGTGGACAAAGGAGGGGCTGTGGCAATATTGAGGCTACCAATCACATTGACTCTGCCTAGGCACTTAGACTGACAACTCTGACCCCAACATTTTATGTCTCTCTGGACCCAATCGACAACTGGGTTGTGCTCTGTTAGCCATGGAAACCCAAGAACGACAGGACATGAGGGTGATTCAATAATTTGAAATCTTATAGTTTCCTGGTGCAAAACTCCTGTTTTCATACATACATCGACTGTGTCGTGAGTGATATGTGGACATGACAGGGGTTTACCATCTATGGCCTCCACCATTAGAGGTCTTTCCTTGAGAACCAGAGGTAGGAGGTTTTTGGCAGCAAAATTCTTATCCATAAAATTGCCTGAGGCCCCAGGGTCTAAGAACGCCTCAGTCTTGAGGTGAACCCCCTCCCAGGTTAGGGAGATCGGTAACAGAATCCTGGATTTTTTTTTCTCATTATCCACAAAGGAGGCATACAGAGAACCGATAACCTGGGTATTTCCTGTTCTGAGTCCTAATTTGCTATATTCAGCCCTGCTAACCCTGGGTCTCTGAGGACATTGAAGGCGGAAGTGATCTGCCCCTGCACAATAGAAGCAGAGCCCCTTTTCTCTTCTGTGCGCTCTTTCTGCTTCTGAAATACCCGTCTTCCCTATTTGCATGGGTTCAACGACTGGCAAATCTGTTTTCACATTCTCCGCATTACCTGACGTACTGGTGTGTCTGGGTAATGAGGGTAAAGGAGGCAAGACCCTTCGGGGTCTATCTCTGGGGTGTCTCCTTTCCCTGATTTGATCGTCCATGGCTATACAGAAATCTATCAGGTGGTCTAGATTTTCTGGTAATTTTAAGGGAGCCAGCTCAAACATAAAAGCCTCGTTCAAGCCTTCGGTAAAGGCTAAGGTTAAAACGTCGTTCGGCCAAAGTACCTCAGAAGTCAAAGTCTTAAACTCTATGGCATAGTCGGCGACCCTCTTATTACCTTGTTTGATGTGAAACAAGGACCTACCCGCATTGGTAGCCCTTCTAGAGGGATCAAAGGTACGTTTTAACTCAGAGGTAAAACCCTCATAGTCATAAATGATGGGTTTCTTATTTTCCCACAACGGCGTAGCCCACAATAAAGCTTTTTCTGTTAAATGATTAATCAGATATCCTACTTTGGCTTTATCAGACATACAAGAACCTGGATTGTTCTCAAGCAAGATCTCGAGTTGAGTCAAAAAACCCCGGCATAGGCTTGGTGTACCATCATAGCGTAGGGGTGCCTTCATACTAAGCCTATGTCCTTCAGGGGGGACGGAACTGACCCTAGGTAATACTGGATCTGGAGGGTTTGTGGTACCTGTATTGGACCGATTTAACAGGGTTTGCAGAGCGAGAGAAATCTGGTCCATCCTATGGTCCTGTTCCTCTTGTCTGGCTGCGATACGTGCCAGCTGGTTAGAGAGGTCTGCGGGATCCATTGGCCCTGACGTAATGTCACGGATCCCTCTGATTACCAAAATAGTGGTCCCTTTACGCAGACCGCTCTCTACCCTTCCGATCCTTGAATGGTCGGCAAAACTAGAAAGACAATTAACCAGACAATATATAAACAAGGGGTAACACCAGACAGAGGTATGGAATAGAGTATTGTCACGAATCCTTCTGACTATCAAGATAGTGATCTCTTTATGTAGCTCACTCTCTACTCTTCCGATCCTTGAATGGTCGGCAAAGCTATATAGACAATTGAGCAGGTAACAGATAAAGAATGGAAAACACCATTCAAAGGTACAGACCAGAGTACAAGTCCTCCCTAGGACTTTAGTATTAGCAGAGGTAATCTGATGTGTGCTTAGGGTGCCACATAGACTGACCTCGGTACCAACGTTAAGGGCAGAACCAAGAGCAGAGTAAATGCCAATACCAGGGGTTATACACAGGAGGGTTCGTTTGCCAATGCCAAGAGTCATACACAGGAGGATTCGTTTGCCAATGCCAAGGGTCATACACAGGAGGGTTCGTTTGCCAATGCCAAGGGTTATACACAGGAGGGTTCGTTTGCCAATGCCAAGGGTTATACACAGGAGGGTTCGTTTGCCAATGCCAAGAGTCATACACAGGAGGATTTGTTTGCCAATGCCAAGGGTCATACACAGGAGGGTTCGTTTGCCAATGCCAAGAGTCATACACAGGTAATAGCCAAATATTCCCAAGAGCTCTGCGGGAAGTGAATACCACGTCAGGGCACCGGTATAGTGGTGAGACTGGGTTTTAAACCCGGCGGGTCCGCGTCATAACGCCAGGCCCCACCCCTCGGCGTCCCACGTGAGCGCACCCGGAAGCGTTTACATTCGGCGCCTGGCCAGCGAGCAGCGAGGAAGCTGCTGCCAGGCGCCCCATCCCCTGACCCACCGTGACACCAGACACCCAAAGTTTGCCGTTTGGATCCGTATGAAATCACTGCCGAAATTGCACATCGTATGACCACTATCGCGTATTCCGTGAAAAAGTAGGTCCATGCGTTCGGACGCACTTATTTAAGGACGATGCGAAAAATGCGTTTGTCTGACCCTAGTCTAAATGTGGAACGAGAATGTTAAATAATATATATTAATCAAAGCTGAGCGTAGAGGAAGAAGGCAGAGGCAGAGGACGGAGCTGACGGCGGTGGAGTGCAGAGCCGGTGAGTTTCTTTTCTTTTCTTTTATTAATTCCCTTAATGGCAGGTGAGACTCTGCCTCACCTGCTTCCCCTGACGGCACGTCCCTGCTCAGTTCCACAGGTTCAAAAAGGAGAATCCCATAGGATTCATTGTAAAAAAATATGTATATTATCATTCTCATTATTTCTTTATTCAATTGTTTATTCTTTTCAATTTCAGGAAAAAGCTTTTTTATTTATAAATTTGTTTTTTTTACAATTCTTTTAGATATTTTTCTGGATTTTTTTTCTGTGAAATTTTTGATTCCCTTATTTTATGACCTTTTTTTAATTATTCTGCAACAGACCTTTTTATTATTTTTTGTAGGAACTTTTTTATTATTTCCGTGCGTTTTAATTGGTTTAAACACCTGCAATTTTAAAAATTGCTGAGTTCCTTTTTTTAGAGATGGGTCTCTAATGATGGCAGCATGAAGAGAGCGTGCCGATGTCACCCTCGCTGCAGCGAGTGATCTCAGAGAGGCAGCCGATGGATCGGATCTTCCGGTCCATCGTCCTGCGCAGGTGCTACGAAACGTGCAATTTAGTTTGCACTGATCAGATACGTACTTGCTATGAAACGTGCACTCCTAACATGCGCAAGTCCCATAGCGTTGCACTATTTGCAGTTCCTATGCCATGCGAGCTGTGTAGGTGCGTATTGCGCAGAAAAGCTTTAGGGACTTCTAGGTTCGAGAGCCCTGCCCTGAGCTGAAGAGGAGGAGGCCGAGCTGGCCACGGCGTGGGACAAAAGGTGAGTAAATTAACCCAAAATAACAAAAATATTAAAAAATTATTGAGCAGAGGCTGTCAGCAGCATCTGTCCAATCATTTAAGGGCAGAAAAAAAGGGAAGACTATTTTCAATAGAGTTTCCCTTTAATTTGTGATAATTCTTCCTTTCTGCATTGTTTATTATATTGTGCAGTGTATTACTATTACCCATGAATGTACATTAATGTTTTCTATCCAGAACAATGGGCTGATCTTCTGCAATCCTTGAATGACCAGTGACCAATTCCCTTTTTTATTCTGTTTGATAAGTGTGTCCGTGGTCCTTGTTCTTCTTTTTGTAACATTTTTGCGATGTCTAATAATCGACAGTGGGTTTTTTCAGCCGGTGTGTGACAGTACTCAGTACCGGCACCTACCAGCTGAGTACCGGCACTTTTTTTAAAAAAAAAAAATCCTCCCTGACTTCCTATATGACAGCCAGCCGCATTGAGGAAAGGGCGGGCGGCTGCGTGCATGCGTGCGCATGCAGGTCACGCGGTCCGGCCTGTCAGGTGGTACTGAGACTCCATACCACCTCCTGGCCGGACCATGTGACCTGCACACACACAGCAGTCTGCCCTTTCTTCAATGCAGACTCCAGGCATTGCGCTGCTGCGGTGCCCAGATGGCTCCTACTGCGGCCTGGAGGAACCCCCTGCTGCCAAGCGCTGACTCTGTCTCCCAACATGGTCACCCATCAGAGAAACAGCCCTACTGCGGACGGAGGCCGGTAAATTTGTAATTTGGGTTTTATTGCTGTGGATTCTGATATGCTCACACACACGCACTTTGCTAGGGGTTCTATAGCTACATACCCCCGGGTTTAGGGGATATATGGTTATGTATGTGAACGTATGGCTGTGTGTATAAATGCATGTATTTGTCTTTAAACAGGCTGCTGTGTGTAAAAGTCTGCATCTGTGTTCTTGTCGGCGTCCGGCGTTGCCCCTTTGCCCTGCACCCAAAAGGCTGTTATTGTTTCTAGAATCGCCACATTATCTGCTGCCTGCACTGCACAAAGTATGAATGACTTGTAAAATTGCCTCTGTCCTTAAAGGGTTAATAAAGGAGTATTTATTAGGACACGAAAAATAGTCATAATAATCACCGTTTTTCCCTGGGCGTGAGAGTACCCCCACCTATTTTTCCAGAAAAAAGCACTGATAATCGATAACCTTTGAAAGAAATCCTGTAACGGTTTCATGTCGGGGTTTACTCGTCCGTATTTTGGAACAAAAGTATTTTTCTTTAACATTTGATCACCACCATTATGGAGCAATTACTGGCAAAGTCATCACAGTAACCTTTGTAGGTTGACGGCAAACTGATCCATATCATTTAAAAATATATTAGGTGTAGATCTCATTTTAGGAATAATCTGTGGAGTCCCCTCCTTAACCTCTTCACATAGGGCGGGCGTCACCCGGTACAGGTACACCTCGCCGCCAGGTGCCGCCGTGGGCCTTTAATTTGGCCTGCCCACGCAGCAGATGTGCGTCATTGGCTGCAGGGGGACAGCCTGAGTTCTAGGCCGTCTCTCTACAGCCAATGATGCAGGAAGGGGTCGAGGAGGCACATTGAAGACATCGGGGCGTACCTATACGCCCTACGTCTTTAAGGCCCGCCCACCTCGCTGGGCGCAGTTAATACACTCAGCTCTGCAAGGATCGATCCTCCTGTGCAGCTCCGCCGAAGGCATGCCGTTGCGTTTCGACAGGGCTTTCAGCACGTCCAAAGTAGTGCGCGCAATTCGTGCGCATGCTACAGAGTGTGGCCGGCCCCTTCGAAACTTCACAACGCTGTGGCGGGCGTTATAAGGCGCCTTGGTACAGGCGCATGCAGTGTGCTCGTCTGACACTGGCCTTCAGGTGACCTACGTTGATTTCCCACCTGCAGCATATGAATTATACATGTCACAGGGCAGCGCTTTTCACTGTGCCCCGTCTCTGCACAATAATATATGTCCAGGAAACCATGGCCGACCTGGCAATTCAAATAAACATGCCACATAATGCTGGGCAGCACTTTTCACTTGAGGGACAGCACAAAGCACTGATAGTTGCCCTGTAATACAGGGATATTTTAATATACCACTTTCTGTGTCAGGTAAATTCATGTATTTACAAAAAAACTGAGGAATAGCAGCTTTATTTTCAATACAACGAATGTAATATGTGAATAATCATGATATAGGTTCAATCTGTAAAATCACACAGGCCCCTAACACACCCCCCAAACCGGCTCTGCCTGTGTTACACAGCAGAACTACACCTCCCGGCATGCCCCGGGCTGGCGCCCTCCTCCACGTTCCGTTGCGCGTTCCAGTCCGACCTGACGCTCCCAGAAGCCTCTGCGCTCCAAAAAAACAATGGCGGCTGCCGGTTCCTCTCATGTTCCGGTTTCTTTTGGTTTCAGTCGCAGCTCTAAGAAGAAATTGACGGCAGTTGCAGACACAGGGATCCGGGAGGAGGATGAAAAGGAGTATCTGGTGGGGGCGGAGGGGAAGGCACTGCTCAGGTGAGGAACTGCTCATAAATCCCATGTTATGTATTATAATGCGTGTTTAATCGGTTCATATGTCCTTTTGTATTGTCGCTGCCGCCAAATGGCTGGGGGAACCTACAGGAACATACTCCTGATCGTGTCACCCGAACCACTGAGTGGAAATCTCTTATTTTAGTGTCTTTTATTCTTGGTGCTGCTGTGAACTCAATATTTATACAATGTTGAAAGAAAGCTTTGAGTTTCACACCTCCCATGCCAGGTTTTGCTTACACCACAAATTCACTGCTATAGGCATGCATCTTATATATTTAAATAGATTTTTCTTTCCTTCATATATATATTACACAAAAATTATCCTAAATATCTGCTGCTATTAACCCCTTCACTGCTGAGCCACTCCACCTCTGTGTGCTGAGCTCATTTTGACCATTTTGTGCTCATCGTGTTTAACCCCATCGTGACCAGGAGGTTTTACAACTGTCAGTCCGAAAGTACCCACTGCTGGTTTTAAATGTTTGTGTTTAGGTCAAATTTTCCTCTTATTTATGCAACCAACACATATTAGAAACATAGAAAAATGTCGGCAGATAAGAACCTTTCGGCCCATCTAGTCTGCCCAATTACATGGATACTTTACCTGGATTTATCTTTTGTTTAGGATAGCCTTATGCCTATCCCATGCCTGCTTAACCCTTTAACGCCGCAGGACGTTCCCTGACGTCCTGGCGCCGGGCGGGCTTTGAAGATGCGGGGCGTGCAGGTACGCCCCGTTGTCTTCAATGGGGCCGCCTCGGCCCCTCCCCGCAGCCTGCGCGCGCTGACTCGCGGTGCGCGTCATTGGCTGCACAGGGACGGCCTGAAATCAAGCCGTCCCCTGCAGCCAATGACACGCACCACACGCCGGCTGTGGGGAGGGCCCAAAATTAGTGCTGCGCAACGGCACCTGTCGGCGAGGCGTACCTGTACACTCGCCTGCAAATTTAAACACCTTAAGGGTGCCACCCCTGTGTCCTTAAGGGGTTAAATTCAATTACTGTTTTGGCCTCTACCACTTCAACTGGAAGGCTGTTCCATGTATCCACCACCCTCTCAGTAAAACAATGCTTCCTGATGTTACTTAAATTCTACACCGTTTTTCCCCCCAACTAAATGGACTTTCTACATATAGCATTATTTCCATCAGATCCTATAAATTAGTATAGAAAAAGAAATGAAGAGTAAAAAAAAAAGGAAATTAATTGTATAAAACAGACTTTCGTAACTTAATCCCCAAAATCTACAACCGCCAAAAAAGATCCCGGCTAAAACACTTCATAGAGGTGTAGGTAATCTCCTTAAAGGTGTATGTAAAATCAGTTGTGCAGGGAAAGCCGAACAGTAGCTTTTTTTTCCCAGGCTGTCTGTGCAAATACTTAATCTTGCAACACTGTTTAAAAACATTTGTAGCTAGATGTTCAGAAGTGGCTACATTTTAAGACCCTTGATTCTTCCATAGGGGATTAAAGACGCTAAAATAAGAGATTACCCCACTGAGTTTTGTGGGACCCATTATTACATATACATGCTGCAGGGATGATAATTAAAGGAATCCTCAATATTTAACCCCTTCTCCCCCATTTTTTTATTATTATTTCAAGATATGTGTGCTTAGGGGATTTTATTCCATTTTTTTTATTTAGCTTAAAAATACATTTTGCTACATAATATGGTCCGCTGATGCCTTGATGTCCATATTTCGTGGTCCCGTGGCACCAAAGTGAGTTCTCTGACTGATCCTCCTCCTGGTCAGAGGATCATGGGAGTTGTAGTTCAGCAACACCTAGGGGGCTAGAGTTTGACAGCCCTGGATGTCACTGTCCGAGCTTGTGGGACTCCAGCTGGAAGTATTGCTGCTTGCCATGTCTCTGACTCGGTGGTTGGATTTGGCTTAAAAAAAGCAGATCCACAAATCATGCCAAGATTTGGTCCTGATCCTAGGGAAGTCCCCTTCTATCAGCCATCGTTAGCAGACATATAAACCTACTGGGCATCTTCTTGGTTAATGAGAAAGCAGGTCCCTGTGGTAGTCTATGCATTTGTGCTGATCTTGTCTGGTTTTCGGTTTAGGCTGTATTATTTATTTATTTACCTGCAGGTTTTAAAACGAGCGAAGCGGCTGTGCCACCTTCCATAATTTTAGAATTTTCTGGTTAAGGCACATAGTTACAAGCATTTATAAAGCTCCAATAAGTTCCGTAGCGCTGTACAAAGGCAGAGACGGAATAGCAAATATACATACACATAGCCATAGATGGGCAGATTTAAACCGATAAAACTTGTAAGGGGTTATTCAGAGAGAGACGATCTGGACACTGAAATTCAGCGAACGGGGGCATTTCGGGGCTGTTCGGCTACTCAGAGAGCAGGTAATTCGTCAAATTTTCACGAATTGCCTGCACCTACGGTGCCTGTTCGAGGGCAGTGAAATCCCCCATAGAGAAGCAACGCTTTGTCTATTCAGAGACATCGAAATGCAATGTTGACGAAATTCCCTGCTTTTCGGTGGTTTCAGCAGGTTTATTCAGGAGAATCCCATAGGCTTCAGTGTTAAAAATATTCCTGTTTTTAATTCAATATCTAATAAACTGCTTATTTTATTCTGCTGTAAAAAGTCTCTTTTTTTTTTGATAGGCATTTTTGGCAAATGCTTTATTCCTTTTATTTCCAAATATTTTTTCCTGGAACAGACCTTTTTTATTATCATTCATAGGATCTTATGTGTAAATTCTAGGCATTTTCAGTCAGTAGTTTTTTTTTGCAAACAACGTTTCAATTTTGAAACTTTCAAAGATACTTTTTTTTTTTCACCCCATTCGTCTGCCTGTCGGCTTTTTCCGGCGGCCGCGCTGCGCTGTGATCGGCAGCTCCTCAGGTCTTTTTGGCGTGTTCGGTGGGGTTTTTGCGGCAGTTTCTGCGGGTTTTTTGGCGAGTGTTGGGCGAGTATTCTGTGGATTCGCGGCGAGTATTCCCTGCACTACAGGGGCCCCGCGGTGCTTTCTGAATACACCGCAGGGTCGGCGAACTAGGAATCGCCGAATCGCCCCGAAGTGCGGGGAACGAAAGGTCACCGAACGTGCGGTGACTTTTCGATTCTCTCTGAATAACCCTGGTAGTGTTCTATCAACTACCACCTGTGTTATGATTCTCTTTTACTGTGAATAGGCCTTCCAAATAATTACTTCTTTATCCGTAAAAGAGGCAGACTGTTAATAGCTGAGCTTTCTTCTGGTCTCTTTCACTCTGTAACTCTATCAGTCTTCCTCTCCTGAACAGCAGATTCTCCCAATCTCGATGGTGATCAAGAAAGCTAAGGAGCAGAAAGCACAGTCTACAGTATCCAGAAGGCCGCTGAATGAATTTCTCATAGGATAAAGGCGATTTCAGTTGCTAAAATACTTTAACAGTCTGGATTCACAAAAGTTACTTTGGGGGGGGGGGGGGCGGCGCGACCCTTTAAGGCCCCAATGGTCTCTGAAAGGCCCCGCCATCTTTCAGTTTAGAGGACTTTTGTGGTGGTCCAGTTGGAAAGAGCATGGCTTTCAAGGGAACCTATTGAGCACTCTTTAAGATGGGGTTATTTAACAGGGAATTGTCCTATATATGTGTTTGCCATTCTTTTTTTTTTTTGTTGTATTCAAAATCATTATTAATATGGAAGATCGCCAGCATAACCTCAAACTGTGTAAGGCTAGGTTCACACCTCCAGCGTTTTACAGCGTGTTCCTGCGCGCTGTAAAACGCCGAGACACGGAAATCCCATGATTTCCTATGGGATCCGTTCACACCTGGGCGTTTTACAGTCGCCGGAACGCGCTGTAAAATGTCCTACGTCCAAAGAAGTACGGGAGATTCTTTGGGCTGTATTTGCAGCGTTGTTCACTCTGCAGTCTATGGCCGTGAACGCGCTGCAATGTGCGTTTTTTAAGTGCGCAATACGCGCGTAAAAAACGTGCAGGTGTGAACCCGGCTTAAAACAATAGGTGGTCTCGTAGGGCCAAGCCGTAATACATTACACAAGAATGGACACGCAGGGCCGAAATATGTTGTCAGAAAAAACATCAGGAGTGTTTGCCATTCTTGTGCTAACATATATGTTTTTAGAAATTGAGTAATTCCCTGTTGGATATTTTGTTGGCACTCATGTTCACGCGGCATGCCGCAAGGGAGGCTGCCAGCTGTGGACAGAGCAATATCTTCCAGGACAGCACTCTGCTCACCTTCTGCAGCCATCCGTAGAATGCCATTTGTGCCGGAGTGCGCAACAACCTACTGCCACCTCTACATGTAGTGGCGGGGGGGGACATGGGGTGGCACCTGTGGCTGGGTCAGGATAAGTACAACCTGTGTTACTTAAGAGATGAGGCATTGCCCTTTAAACCCAATCCATCCCTTGTTGGGATTTCACAAATGGTACACTTTCAGCAGGGATGTCCCATTTGCCATTTCTCATCCTCTGATTCGTTCTGGGTCGTGTGGTGTTCTGGATTGGCCGATACCTCTCAGCCAGACCGGCAGCTCCCTTGTGCATGGGAATCCTCACACCTTGGCATTCACTCGTGGTGTCGTCACTGCCTGCTGGCAGGGAAGACAGCGCGACTGAATGCAGAGGCACCTGAACTCCATCTGTCAGGCTCGCAGCGTCTTCCCTGCTGTCTCCATCACTTGGAAGCTGGTGGGGAAGACGCTGTGAATCACTGCCAAGGTTGCGAGACTCCAACTGGGACTCACTGCTCAGCATGTCTCGGACTCGGTGGTCAGATTGGCTAGAAAAGGCGAACCCTGAAAACTGTAGATGTCAGCTCCTGATCCGATCGGGACATCCTTACTTTCACGTCATTTTATGCCTTTTTTTTTTCTGCATTAGAGTCCAGAATAGATGGTCTCTTTAATCATTATAGGATGTCGCCTGACACAGACTCTGTTCTGCCGGTTTCCTGTTTTTAGCCTGATTTATAGACTTGCATGTTCCGGTTAGGGCTGTACCCTTGGCCTTATTTATTTGTCTCCATTGCCCCCCTTATCTAGCCGCCTTCTTCTGTGTAGGAAGACCCTAGTACAGATTTCCTGTTAATTAGCAGCCGGTTCTCCACATCACATTTCATTCGCACATCCTCCCATCCCTTCTCCTTTGCAGTATATAGCGAATATGCAAATCATTCAGTGTTTCCTCAGCGTTTTTTTTTTTTATTATTTCAATATACTCCCTATGCACCGAATTCGGGGGGTGTAGTTCAGAAACATGGGGGGGGGTGGCACTTGAGACCCCTGTATTAAACTGATTTTCTAGTTACTTTTGAACTTTACCTAATTAAATTCACCTTATTAAAAGTAAAGCTTATTATTCTAGTTTATAATCGTTTTATTATAGTGCCCGTGCCAACTCGAAGCTTTTGCTGTAACCGAGTGAATTACCAAGTTTCACATCGCCGCCCTCCTGCATTTCAGCCACTCGTGCTTACAGACCAGACGCTCACTGGCATTTCCTAAAAATGAGATGATTCACATTAAAGCACTTTTACAGACGTAGAACCTCTCTACTTTGTCAGAATGATGTTTTTTTTTTCCTCTTGTGTTTTTTTTTTTTTTTTTTTGCATGTGGGAGGGAGCTTGTGGGAAGGGATCGGATCAAAGGGAGAGAATGGCAACTCTAGACCAAAGAGGGGGTGACAGGCAGGTTGGGGTGGTGGCACAGGGAAAAGGAGAATCTGAGGTTATAACAGTTAACACTTTGTGGGCCTTATTACATTCACGCAAAAATGCACAGTAGACGCGTGAATTTTTGCGTGAAGTGTCAAACGTTAACGCGCGTAAATCAACGCTGGTATTACAATCCTTGCACATTTTTCATCCGTCAAAAAATAACGCTCGTAAAACGGACGCGCAAAAACACGTTACTGCGCGCAGAAATCAGTGTGCGGACTGTTTGTCTCACGTTAAGTTTTTGCGCCTGTCAAAGTCAATTTGCGCATATATGCTGCAGCAATAAAAAAAAACAGAACTTCCCAAATTTTATTGGTTTGGGTATGTGTAGAAGGTGTAACTATACTTTGCTGCTTTTTTTTTTTTTTTTTTTTTTTTTTTTTTTTTCGGGCTGGTGTATTTGGTTTCGGTCAGGTTGCTAGAATTTGCCGCTAACACCAGCTTTTAGGAGTTGCTAAGATTCTGCGCGTAAAGGCTGTGCGTTACAAACTGCGCATAGATTGTGCGCTGGTACGCGGATGGTATTACAAACGCATTTGCGCTCACAATGTTAAGTATAGGACGCGCGCAGTACTGTACGCCCGCGCAGGTTCACCCGCGGTAGACGATTACGCGCGTTTGTTGCGCTGACATTGTAATACGACGTTCAGCGCAAAGGGTTTTGCCCCTCTCGTTAATGCGTTTTTGCGCACGCGTTAACGTTTGCGCGAAGAATATAATGGGGCCCTGTGTGCTGCACACAAATCGATTGACAGCCGATTAATCGATAATGAGAATAGGTGTCGGTTAATCGATGTTTAGTTGTTTCAGCCTTACTTGCAAGTACCCGAGCGAGAAATTTTCATGGCTGAGTGAGGATAAAGTTACGGAAGGAATCTTCATTGCTCCTCAAATTTGTGAACTTCTGGATGAAAAACCTTGCGCTAGTCCTCCCGTGGCAATGAGCAACCAACTTGGGAAGCCTTTAAAAGTGTTGTGCATGGCTTCTTGGGTAACCAAAGAGCTGGAAATTATGTTGAGCTTGTAAGCGACCTTCTACACAAGTATCATCGCTTAGACCGAGGTCAGACGAGCGCACTGGACGTGCCTCCCGGCGTCCGTCACAGCGTTGTGACGCTTCGGAGCTGACCATATGCTATAGCACGTGCACTGCGGACGTTTAGAAAGCCTCCCCATCACAGCACTACGACACCCGTTATGGAGAATCAGGCTCTGCATCCCCTAGGAGAACCGAGCCTTACAGCGATGAGTGCAGACTGCGCAAGGTGGCCGGACGAGCCTCCGAGTGGAAGGAACGTCCACTCTCGCGTACGATCCGTCTGCACTTAAAAACGCTCGTCTGACCCCGGCCTTAGGCTGCGTCATGTCCCTCAAAATGCATTTTCTCCACTCTATTTCAGGTAGTAAGTGCAATTGCTCTTTTTTTTTTGTGTAAATTACAATTGAATGAAAATAACGTTCATTTACATTGTAGTTGTATAATGCTGTTTTTGCTTTTCTCTAATAAATACAACATATATATATATATATCTCCGAAACTAGAGCTAATAAATAAAAGCCCTCACATTTGTTTAACTACTTTCATTCAGGAAACCTAAAGTTTTATTTTTGTTGTAGTATAATCAGTCTATCCCCCAGCGTCCAGGTCGGGGGGGGGGGGGGGTAGTCCATGGCGTCTATTTAAAAAGTAATTATTTTTCCAGTTGCCGGAAATACTGAACATTAAATGGGAAATTTTTAACATACTGAATTGATTTTGGGGTAAAGATCAAAACCCCCTAGAAGAGGGGTCAGGAATCTCTGGCCCTCCCCCCGATGTTTTGAAACTTAATTTCCCACGAGGCTATGCCAACTTAGCAAGTAGCTGAGCATCATGGGAGATGCAGTGTAAAAATACCTGGAGGGCCAAGGTTAGTTTCCCAAACTAGAACATCTCAAGGGTTCTCAAATCTGGCCCTCCCAGATGTTAATTGCCTACAATTCCCAGAATTCATTGCAAGCAACAGATGGCCAGAGGATCATGTTATAGTTAAACATCTGGGGGGCAGAGTTAGACACCCCTGCTTTAATTTTAAAAGGTGCGGGTGATTCACCGCTTAAGCTTTCTTTTTATGTTTTTAATCCTCTGGGGGTTAGAAAATGTTTTCTTTGGCTGAAATTTACAGTTTACATTAATTTTTAGACTATTTTTAATCCTCTTTTTGAGTACAGGCCGTTTGGGGGGGGGGGGGGGGTTGAATTGTTTTGCGACTTGTAGGAATCCATTTAAATAAGCTGCTGCCAAATATTTTCTTGACATCTGACAATGTAGGAGTGAGATCTGCGCCTCTGAATTCATAACGGGGATCTTTTGTTTAACAATTTCATATATTCTTCTATGAAGAAAGTAATTCTCTCTCTCTTGCCTTTCTTGTCTCTGACATTAAATTATTAATGCATAATCGCTTATAGGTCATGAGTGACTAAAGGGGTTATTCAGATGAGCATCAAAATGTCACTGACATTTCGCTGCTTTCCCATTGGCCGCACTTCGGCGAGTTAAATTCGCTGACCCTACGGTGAATTCAGCATTCACTAGCCTGGGGGAAGCCCCCAACCAGCAGCGACGCTGTCACCGATCCGGCAGCAGCAGGTTCAAAGGCTTTCGCCTCCGTGACGTCACCCCTGCGACCAGCGTTTGATGGTGTGGGAACTGGAAGCAGTGGGCCTGTGCATTCGATGCAGGAGGACATGCATGGAGACTGCTGGAGGAGCCCAGGGCTGAAGTTTGTGAATGTAGGAAGGGAACCCGGATGCCGTGATCGGATGTAGGTGACTGCGGGAGGACATCGCAGGGACAGGTATATATCAGTCCGAGTGTGGCTTAGCGCTTACCGTTTTCCATAGGCGACTCTACAGGGGGGCAAGGGGGGGGCAATTCCCCCCCCCTAGGTTATTCCTTGCCCCCCCAGGTTATTCCTTGCCCCCCATGTGCCCCCCCACCAAAAATCAGCTTCCAGCTTACCACACTTATTCGGACCAGTGTATCTCTGTCACTGTGCATCGTATATGGACGATCTAGGTGACATTGGAAAGAGCAGATTCTGGCCTTTCCAATGATACCCAACATGACCATATTCCGTTTGAAATAAAAGTCAAAAACATTAAATAATAACAGGCACTTAAACTTAAGCATTTTCACAGGGTTGAAATGTCTCAGCAGTGAAGTGGTTAATGTTCAGACTGTACATTACATTGTGTATTACATTAGTTTTTGCCTTGGTTTAGTTGTATATTAAGGGTTAATGGGTAGGCTTCATCCCTCACATTATACATTTTATTTTTTCCTTGATTAATGGCATTTTAGGGGTTAATGTGTTAGCTATATGCCTCACAGTGTATTCATTTCATATTTTACCTTGATCAATGGCATTTTAGGGGTTAATGAGTAGGCTAAATGCCACATTGTTTATTATTTTTATTGTATTTCCCTGGGTTTATGGCATTTCAGGGGTTATTATGGAAGTTAGAATCTAAAGGGTCTAATCATCTTTAGATCCTCTGCTTTTTGTCACATTTCGGGGAATTTATTTCGCCGAAAATAAAGTGAATTCCCTATTTAGCGAATGGTCACTGTAATTTGCTAAAAGTGGAGTTGCTGAAGGAGCAATCAGACATTCAGCGAAAACTGCCGAACTGCGGCAAATAAAGTATCATGTTAGTACAATAAAAAGGCATCATTGCATCACATTACTCTGGGCTTTTGGAATCTTATTTATATATACTTATTTAGGGCACTATTACCTGGTGTGAGTTAACCCTTGCGTCGGCATGGTTTTGCGTTAGCGCCAGGTTAATCGAGTCTAGCGCCTGACCAATAGATCTTTTGCCTCTCGCTACAAATGGGAAAAATCACTTAGCGCATTGCTATTAGCGATTTGTAGCTCAAGCTTACTGTACTTTCCGCGTCCTTTACTTAACATGGGGAGCGCTAGAGATCTCTAGCGCTTTTGCAGCTAGCAGATCAGTTGGTGCCGGCGCTAATTTTTGAGGGGCGCTAATTGCACCATTTTACCTACTGCTTAACCCTGGTGCTAACTCCAAAAAAAACAGATCTTCGCCCAAAATTAACAGGCAATTGAAAGGAATGCAGCACAGGTGTTCTCTTGGCCCCATACACTATAGCAATGGATCTGGTCCGCATTGTCGTTGCTGTTGCAGTCGGCTCTATTATAAAAGTATCCTTTATCCACATATATCCTAATTCTAATATATTGCCTAATTTTAAACATTTTATGCTGGGGGTTATTCATAGTATGGAAGCGGTTGATTATTAGGGTGACTGTGTGGACCATGTTTAAAGGGACATGTGAATAAGTCTTGTCCTGAAACATGTATTATTTATATGCTGCAGCAGGGAAATTTGTGTCGCTCACCTGGCCTTCCTTTTGGATCTATTAAATGCAGTGTAATGATTCTACCTGCTGTTGGGTGGCATTTATCATGCAATGCCCATCAGCCTTAATATATGTGTGCATCAAACCATGGATGATACGGCCACCTTAGATGATTTTTAATGCAGGGGTGTGAGGTTATTCACTGGATGTGTTCATATTCAAGCTTGTGAGGGCAGGGATAGTTATGGCCCGGCACTCTGCACTGGAAAAAAAAAACGTTCTATCCTGTACACAACCGCATTAGCGCTGGGTCTCAGCCCGGGTCTTAGAGTTTTCCTAGCGTGCGCTAAACGACCTTGTTCATGGACTACTGCAGACAAGGTGATCTGTTCGTGGGTCGTCAGGCACTATGTTTTAGCAACTCGCGCTAAATGTTTCCTTTAGCGATGGTGTTTTAGCTCACACAGGTGATTTGGGCCCTTAGTTTTATTCAGTGATATGATTTAGTGGTGAAAATTATTAGTGCCCCCCAGTTTTGACTGCGGTATCTTCTGTGCCCCCCCTAAATATTGTTCCTAGAGTCGCCACTGCCGTTTTCCACACTGTAATTTAACTCGGGAATACTACCAAGGCAGGTTTTAAGACTGAATCCTGCTTTGCTTCAGATATCCTGCAAACCTGGCTTGTCAGCGTGTCCTGAGGACAGGTTTGGGAAACACTGCTTTAAACACCTATTTAGGCTAGGGTCAGAGTGGGGCAGTCGGAACGCGCGTGCAGGCGCACTAAATCTCGGCGGCAGTAGCAGCACATGACGGCCAATATACGCAGTACGTGCGTACAAAAGTGCGCCGACACCACGCAACCGGCAAATGAACGCATTTTTCTCAGAGCGTGAAACCGCTGCTACAGACGTACAGAGTGCGCTGCGGCCGCATGGCAGCGTGTGTGCGTGATTAGGAGACGTCAGACGCTGCTAGTGTGCGGCCTACATAACGTTCAAACAGCCGGATTTCCCTAGAATTGCGTTGGTGAGTACCTGCGACTGTGGTCGTCTGACCACTTAAGCGTATTCCGTGGAAAAAATGCGTGCGCACGCATCGACGTACATTTTGACGGTGGCCGCAGAAAATGCGCTCATCTGTCCCTAGCCTTAATCGGCAGTCTTGGTTTGATACATGGTGTGAGTTTGCCACTGCCCTTGCAGACTCCTTGACCTCCGTTTCACCCTCTGCACAATGGTTGGTATCAGAGTAGTAAACGAGTCATTTGTAAAGCAAACAAGTTTCAGATACAATGTTGATCCCAGTGAAAACACTTAAAGACCAGTACAGCTGTCAGATTTTATTAAGGGACCAGTCACGCGAGTCTCAGTATGGAAAAAGCGCTTTATTGGGAACCACAAGTGCTTGAGACCGGTCCTGTGTCCGGACCAAAATGTAATGGTTTGCGGTAAAACTCCTCTCCACACTGCGCCCAGTATTACCTGTCCTTTAATTAAATCGAATGGCTGTGTTCGATATGTGCTTTCACTGGATTAAGGGACTGGTCACTCGAGGCACAGTATGGAAAGGAGCTTTAGTGGATGCTGCAAAGTTTTGGTCCTGTCACGGGACATTTCTCAAGTGCTTGAGAGAGGTCCTGTGTCAGGATCGAAATGTTATGGTTCCCATTTAAGCTTGCCCTTTTTTTTTTTTTTTAATACCATGCCTTTTGTGAGCGGTCCCTTCCCTGAAAAAATGATGTGTGTGTGTATGTATGTATGTATGTACACCTGCCTGATAGAGATTTTTCACATGATTATTCATCCTTTACAGTGTGAACCCCACCCCAGCACCCAAGGAGTTGGTGATCCCACTCATCCATAAAAATAAGTGGACCCTCTCAAGCAAGGAGAATCCCCAGGACGGCAGCCCTAAAACAGAAGATGATAAAGTCTTGTCACAAGCCGTGCAGGAGCTCATTGACGGTGAATATTTTCTATAGCTATCATAAAGAGTCAACCTATTCCGCATCGCTGTGCAGGATGAAACAAACGTAAAATTGGTTTGACACATGGAGGCCGATATGAAAAGAGGACCCTGCTCAAGAGCTTACAATCTAAAGGAGAGGGACCTTTTTCAAAATGTAACACTTAAAACAACCACAGTATTTTACAAACGTATTGAGGATTTTGGCCAAAATCACGTTTTTAAACAGCCTTGGGGTTTTAAGTTTGCAATTCTTTTGAGTAGAACCCCCCCCCTCCCCGCCGTACCTCTTAAACATGCTATCAGGTCTGCACTGTGAGTGTCATTTTTTTAATACCGGATCATCTACAGGTGGCCTGTCAATATCTGACCCCCACAGATGTTTCTGAACTACACCTCCCATGATTCTCTGGCCATCTGTTGCATTTATAGAATTCTTGGAATTGTAGGCCTCAACATCTGGGAGGCTGTGAGTTTGACAGCCCTGATCTACAACGTCAAAGTGAAAGGTGCTGTTTGGTGACCCCCATGGTTCCCATCGCAGACTTTCGCAGATCCCATTCTGCTTTTCCGTTTCAGATTTGTTACTGGTAACCGGATCCTAGAACTGATTTAAATCGAATCATTTAGATACGTGACTTCAGGTTCATACAATCCTTTTTTTGTTTTTTTTCCTCTCAAGGTTTCCTCTGCACAAAGTGTTTGATCTCCTGTTAAGCAAATTATCTTGGCCAGCTTTACATGAATTCAAAACAGCGCCTTGTAAAACCGTTCCAACCCCCTAAAATGCAATAGATCAGCTTTGTGCCTGATACACACACACACGCACCCTCAGTCACACACAGTGTGTGTATATATATATGTTTCCCACACACCTATACATAGTGTGTGTGTATATTACACACACCCAAGAAGGTTATAGGAAAATAAAGAATATAGAAGGTCCTAATATTGTTTCTGTGTAGATGCTTACAGTTGTGGATGAGGGAGATCTTTTAATTTTTTTTCAGCTAAGGCTGGCGGCACACGAGCGCACTTCAGAGTGGAAGGAACGTCCGTGAGAGTGGCCGCTGAGTGTGCTCAGCTCTGCAAATTGCAATCCTCCTATGGAGAGGGTCTCTACGCAGACTCTTGCTGTGCGCGAGTTCGTGTGCACGCACAAGCGTGTGCCCAGCCCCGTCGCAGCATCACATGACTGCGACGGTAAGTGCGGGCGCGCTCGTGTGCCCCCAGCCTATTGATATTAAAATCAATGTGTTACATCATGTGTCTGGATTGTTTAACTGCTGCTTATCTACCTTTTTTATTCTCAGAGTAATCTTTAAAAGATTAAAGGCATCATGATACCGTGATGATACTGAACATGCGAGACTGTCACCTCTTTCTGGATGTAGTTTTTGAGTCAAGATTACGATTGGTGCTTGTTTTAGTGTTAACCTTAACCAAAAGATCCTGCTCCATTTTCGCTCCATCGTTCTTTTGATTTCTTTTGATGCGATTGTACTGTAACCCTAAAACTAAAATGAAGCTAGCATGGTACTAATTTTGGGGAAAAAAAAGACCTAGATATAAATTGGTGCTTATTATTTTCACTGCGCATCATTTTAGAGTCTCGAAGAACGCAGGAGAATGGCTCAGATTTGGCTGAAAAGGCTAGCATTCCAATTCTCATGCAGAACAGGGTCCCCGATGGCTACGAAGACGGAGAGAAGGTGGATGTGCGTCTCCGGCCAGAGTCTGTAAGTCTTAAGAGCCATCTTTAATGTCTGGTACACAGTTTCACCCTGTGACGGTGGGCCATTTAAATCAAAGCAGTCCTTTTGAAATTCTACAATTTTTTTTGTCTTATATAGTGGGTGTATTCCATGGAAAACAAATCTGTTCTGCTTTTTCTGATTTAGAGTCACAATAATACCGTATTGAGATGTATTAAAGTGTTTGTTATAAAAGTTCTGCCGTGGGACACAATTTATTTTATCCCCTTTATTTAGAAGGGCAGATACAATAGTGCAAAATGCAATATATTCTTCGATAAATTGACAGTAAATGCAGAATAGAGCTCGCTTATCGGATCAGGAGTATTTATGAAATGCAGGCAGTATGAGAACAAGACAAAAAAACAGAATAAAAGGTAAACTAGACCAGGGGTGGGCAAACATTTTCTACGGAGGGCCACTACTTCAATTACAATTTACAACGTAAGAAAATTCCCTCAATTTATTGTCCCCATACAGCAGACAGGTGGTCCCGCAATTTATTGTCCCCATACAGCAGACAGGTGGTCCCTCAATTTATTGTCCCCATACAGCAGACAGGTGGTCCCTCAATTTATTGTCCCCATACAGCAGACAGGTGGTCCCTCAATTTATTGTCCCCATACAGCAGGCAGGTGGTCCCTCAATTTATTGTCCCCATACAGCAGGCAGGTGGTCCCTCAATTTATTGTCCCCATACAGCTGCTCCATCCCTCTGCCATCTGCACTCGCCGCCTGCTCTGGGTGCACTGACCTGCACTGAAGTTCCTGCTCAGCCCCGGCTCTCTAATGGGCCACCTCTGTAATTGCTGGCTGCCGCCGCTCCTCAAAGTGGGTCCTCTGGAGCCCTCTACAGTGCCTGTTTAGAGGGCCGGGTCTGCCTGATCCAGCTAGCCCGAATCGCATACTGACTGGATCAGGCAGACACGGCCTTCTAAACAGGCACTGTAGAGGGCTGCCTGCTGGGGCCTCCCGAGGACCCCTTTAAGAGCGGCGGCCGGCGATTACAGAGGTGGCCGATTAGAGAGCCGGGAGCTGCAGTGCAGCTTGGCGGGCCGCAAAAAACTCAGTAGCGGGCCACAGTTTGCCCACCCCTGAACTAGACAATGGAGAGCTAGTGAGGGATAATAAGGTTGTCCCCTGCAAGGATTGGATACAATGCCCCATTTTTGCTGATACTTTTGTATGCAAGTGTGTCATTCGAACAACTTTATTTCCCCGGAGTTATTTAGTCAACAAATGGCTTGATGGCAAAATAAAGGCCAAGATGTAAAACATTAGAAGTTAAAATTATACAACTTGTCAAAGGAAAAAAAAAACATAACTAGGGCAGGGCGATTTGTTTTATTACTAAATTTTCATAATTTAAATACAGTTTAAGTTTGTCCTCCATTTTTACTGTTAAGAAAATCACGGATTCTAGATTTCTTGAATGGCAGAACAATAAAGCATTGGCAAAGCCAATATGTTCAGGCCCACCGGTCCTGTCGCGTTTGCTGTGCCAGGGCTCAGAAGGGCAGCCTGCCGTTTAAAAATACAAATTCCTTCAATTATAAATAAAGTATTTTACCAGGAAGGATACATTGAGATTTCTCTCGTTTTCAGTATGTCCTGGGTTCAAGAACATTGAAATTTTTCAGTCGTTACAGAAATACTAAGTAATAAAATGCAAGATATTAAAAACAAAACACAAATCTACCGATTTAACACAGAAAATAAATATGTAGGAAATCTATTCACGGTTACATTTGAATTGGGGAAAGGAGGGTCTTTTGCTTTGATCTGGTTGTTGTGTCCTCAGATTTTACTAGTTAATAAAATCGATCAGGTTTGTTCATTAACACCAGCGTGATTGTGTATACACGATCAGTGGTAGTAGACACAGCAGCCTGAGATCATGTTGACACAATCTGGGACTGTGCCGCATGATCGCAAATTAATTCAGTTTGCTTTTGGGCTCCAGACGTTGCCTCCAAAATTCCAGCCATATGGGCATAATTCCCAAGGTGCAAAAACTGGTTAAAATCAGCTGAGGAATGTCCTGATACATCATGCTTTCCCCAGGCAACACAAAGAAACGAGCTGCGGATCTAACTGCAGTAACTCCACTTTGCCAGCAGATGGCGACATCTACCTGCCGAATAGGTTATTACAATAAGAAATACACTGGGAATATTCTCAAATGTTTCTTACTGTATAATTAATTTTTACAAAAAAACACTGATACCTGGCAGTGGATTTTTGGAAAATCACTTGGTAGTGAAGGGGCTAAGTGCAGGGGTTTGCCAGTGCTTCTCAAAACTGTAATCCAAACCGCAAAAGGAGATGCTTTACAGTGAAGATTCTCCTTTTCTGTTTGGATTATAGTTCTGTGACATACCGGTGCTTAGTGCATAACCTCTTAAATTAAGTTCTGTACTAGTATATATATTGCACCTTTTATTCCGCTGCTATGAGGTGGTTTTATTTCTTTTTAACCGTGACTGTTTTTTTTCTTTTGAAAAGTTTAGTCATTTTCCTCTCTTTCCTTTTTCATCCCGGTTTAACTCTCCCCAGGCAGAGACGGCAGACTACGAGGCAGTGCCCGTGGAGCAGTACGGGATGGCCATGCTAAGAGGCATGGGCTGGAAGGCAGGCGAAGGAATTGGCAGAACCTTTAAACAGTGAGTGTAAGCGGGTAAATCCATGCTGGGCTGACACAAACTACACATTTTTATCTTAAATACATGGTAATCGCTGAGAAAGCCACATCACCGGTGTTTTCTAATGGCTGGAAGCACAGATCCCGTCGTACTGTACAAAGCAATGTCTTGGGTGATGTGGCTTAACCTCCCAGGCGGTCTGATTTATTTTAGAAAATCGTGTCCAAAAGCAGTCGATCTCTCCCCCCCCCCCCCCCCAGCAGCATCCTGAGTGTGGCTCGGGGTTAAATCCCTATGCTGGAAGCGGTAACCCAGCGGGATGCCGCTGGATAAATCACCTGTCCCTGCACTCCCTCAATGTCCCCCACAGTCTCCTCTGGCGATCGCGACCTCATACTTCCTGGTTCCCTCCTTGCGAGAAGGGAATCCAGGAAGTAAAACGCTGCGATCTTCAGAGGAGACTGCGGGGGATCAGCGAGGGAGCGCAGGGAGAGGTGATGTATACAGCCGAGTGTGTCTCGGGGTTACAGCTTTCAGCGGTGAAATTTAACCCCGAGCCACACTCGGGATAACTGTCAAGGAGGTTAATGGAATACACTGTATTAGAAAATAGAGTCGTCCCCCCCCCCCCCTTATTAATTGGGCAGAGGCTGCTGCAGCATCTGTCCAATTTTTTTTTTCCCCTCCCTAACCACGAGCATCTCCTCCTCTTCAGCTCAGAGACTTCAAAACCTGGAAGTCTCCGAGCTTTTCCATGCAAATTGAACCCTTTAGGTAAATTGCGTAGCCTCACGCTCTTGGCATACACAAGTAGCACTTGCACACAGTGATGTATCAGGGCTGCTTACGCAGGCGCAGATCCCATCCATCGGCTTTCTCCCTTTGAACCGATGACTTCACGAGCGGTCTCAGGGAGGAGACATCAGCACGTTTGAGCGTGCTGACGTCTCGAGTGACCGGACTAGTGACGGAAAGCTGGGAAGTTCAAACCTCCCAGCTGCCTGGTTCTGTGGGAATGGGTGGAGGAATCTCCTTCACTTCATCTTGCATTTTAAAGAGTTCAGAGGACCTGGGAGAGGAGGATACTCCACCCACCCCCCCCCCCCCCACTTTAAAAAGGTTAAGGGGTAAGGGTGTGTAATATATTCCATTAATGTAATCTTGGTAAATTCTTATCAGATGAAAGCTCACCACCCCTTCCTCTCCTTTTTACAGTCAGCACTTGGTGCAAGTTACGGCAAATTCACAGATTTAGTTCTCATGGCTAATTCTGTAAAAATGACATTTATTCGCATAAGACTAATATTTTTTTCCGACCGCTTGGGAGTTCAAACAAGCCGGTGTGCAGGCTGTTTGCTTTTCCGTGGCCTTCAGCAAAATGCTGAAAGGTAGACTAATACCCCTGCACAGCAGAAATGATTTGCATTGAATAATCAACTTCCTGAAAGCCTTTATCACATGCCTACAGGGTATTTAGAAAGAAAAAAAAAAAAGTGCCACCACCTTCCCTCTTTTACTCGCCATGTCTCTTTCCGTGCGTGCACTGCCTCTCCCCATCAGCTCAGGGTTTCCGAAACGCAGAAATCCATGCAGCTTTTTTACACAAATTGTGTTACGTAGGATGCACAAATTGCGTTACGTAGGATACACAAGTGGCGTTACGTAGGATACACAAGTGGCGTTACGTAGGATACACAAGTGGCGTTACGTAGGATACACAAGTGGCGTTACGTAGGATACACAAGTGGCGTTACGTAGGATACACAAGTGGCGTTACGTAGGATACACAAGTGGCGTTACGTAGGATACACAAGTGGCGTTACGTAGGATACACAAGTGGCGTTACGTAGGATACACAAGTGGCGTTACGTAGGATACACAAGTGGCGTTACGTAGGATACACAAGTGGCGTTACGTAGGATACACAAGTGGCGTTACGTAGGATACACAAGTGGCGTTACGTAGGATACACAAGTGGCGTTACGTAGGATACACAAGTGGCGTTACGTAGGATACACAAGTGGCGTTACGTAGGATACACAAGTGGCGTTACGTAGGATACACAAGTGGCGTTACGTAGGATACACAAGTGGCGTTACGTAGGATACACAAGTGGCGTTACGTAGGATACACAAGTGGCGTTACGTAGGATACACAAGTGGCGTTACGTAGGATACACAAGTGGCGTTACGTAGGATACACAAGTGGCGTTACGTAGGATACACAAGTGGCGTTACGTAGGATACACAAGTGGCGTTACGTAGGATACACAAGTGGCGTTACGTAGGATACACAAGTGGCGTTACGTAGGATACACAAGTGGCGTTACGTAGGATACACAAGTGGCGTTACGTAGGATACACAAGTGGCGTTACGTAGGATACACAAGTGGCGTTACGTAGGATACACAAGTGGCGTTACGTAGGATACACAAGTGGCGTTACGTAGGATACACAAGTGGCGTTACGTAGGATACACAAGTGGCGTTACGTAGGATACACAAGTGGCGTTACGTAGGATACACAAGTGGCGTTACGTAGGATACACAAGTGGCGTTACGTAGGATACACAAGTGGCGTTACGTAGGATACACAAGTGGCGTTACGTAGGATACACAAGTGGCGTTACGTAGGATACACAAGTGGCGTTACGTAGGATACACAAGTGGCGTTACGTAGGATACACAAGTGGCGTTACGTAGGATACACAAGTGGCGTTACGTAGGATACACAAGTGGCGTTACGTAGGATACACAAGTGGCGTTACGTAGGATACACAAGTGGCGTTACGTAGGATACACAAGTGGCGTTACGTAGGATACACAAGTGGCGTTACGTAGGATACACAAGTGGCGTTACGTAGGATACACAAGTGGCGTTACGTAGGATACACAAGTGGCGTTACGTAGGATACACAAGTGGCGTTACGTAGGATACACAAGTGGCGTTACGTAGGATACACAAGTGGCGTTACGTAGGATACACAAGTGGCGTTACGTAGGATACACAAGTGGCGTTACGTAGGATACACAAGTGGCGTTACGTAGGATACACAAGTGGCGTTACGTAGGATACACAAGTGGCGTTACGTAGGATACACAAGTGGCGTTACGTAGGATACACAAATTGCACATTATTCAGACCTTGCATACTCTTTGTACATAAGTTCCATAGCGCCTGTGTAGAATGATGGATTGGAGCTGTGAGCACAGAACAGGTCCATCAGCTGTTTCTCTCAGGATATTCGCTATTGCAGGCATCAGTGACCTGGCGACCGGTTACCTGGTGACACAATAGTTGGTGGAGGAAACTCCTCCGCATTTCCTGCTATACCAGAACGCCGCACAGCCTGACCACTTTACACATTCTGACCACTTTAGCTTTTAGAGTGGGGGTCAGCAACCTTGGTTTTCCATATGTTTTTTAACTACGTTTCCCACGAATCTCTGCCAACCTAATGAGTGGCTGAGCATAATGGGAAAGGTTCTTTGTGGTTTTTTTTTTGTTTTTTTTTGCTTGTTTCTCAATGTTATCAATAAAGTTTCTTTGCTACTGTTGGGGCAGTGTAGAGAGAAATGCAAATACTCTCCTCCCGTGTTCCTTTTTAAAATTTAAAAGAAATAGGAAAATCTTGTAATTACGGTGACCATTCACTAAATAGTGAATTCACCGTATTTTCGGCGAAATGAAATAGCTGAAGCTAACCAAAACAGGCCGAAACACAAAGTAAGGGTCTATTCACAAAACCAAATTAAAGTTTTAAAAAACATAAGTAGAGAAATAGAAAGAAAAAAAAAAGTGGGGAGGGGAATAAATTGGATAAGACAAAAGTAGAACGAAAAAACATTTACAGACAATTTGACCGTATCTTGTTGATCATTGCTACAACATTTCGATATACAATAAAAATCATAGCCCGGAGAGGGTGAATTCTTAGCACAGTTGTTTTTATTACACTTTACTGCATGAGTATTTGTGTCTCTGCTACAATGTGTCTTTTATTTGGTGATTTTTAAATCATTTTGAAATCTCTCCTAGGGATGTTAAACCTTTAGAACAGAAATTAAGACCCAGGGGCCTTGGATTAGGAGCCGACCGCTCTGCTCTGAATGCCCTGGAGCCACAGAAACCTCGCCGACCTCCAAAACCCGGCGACGAACCGGAAGAGGAAGCAAAAGGCCTGGGACCTGGCAGCGCAGTCGAAATCCAAAGTGGCGCTCACAAAGATCTCTACGGGAAGGTGAGCACCAGCCATGCGTTGTAGCTGCCCTTTGTTTTGTGGCGTTCCTAAAAACCCTTCTCTTCTTGTGTGCCGCAGGTGGAAGGTATTGACACGGACAACGCCAGAGCTATGGTGAAGCTCGCCATTGGAGGGAATGTGGTGACAGTGTCACAGTTTGCGTTACGATTGGTCAGCAGTTCTGAATATAAAGAAAATGCCAAGGATTTGAGTGAGTCTCGTCTTCTGGAATCGTGGGGCTTTTTCGTTCACAAGGGCCTGTATTATCACAGCTACAGAAATTAAACATTTCCCAAGTCTGCAGGTCCACGAACACATCCATTATACCGCCCTCTGATAAGGCCATAGTGTCGGCAAACGTGCGGCTTAATGTTTGTGTGCAGATCCAGATAACGCAAAGATAGTATAATGAGCGCTCATATGACTGGCTTGCGTGAGTGCTCACATCATTAACACGTGTCACATGGATTTTCAACACATTAGCTCTTTCTGCTCACAACGCGCTCTTTGTTCACGGCTAGCTTTGCAGATCTGAACTAAAACCAAGCGTACGTTTTGCGTTTACCTCCTCACACCTCGCATCCGGTTCTGAGATCTATTTGAACTTTGAAAGCTGTGAGCTCTTTAATGCTTGATCCTGCACAGTTTCAGAAAAGGTAATTATTTGGTTACCAAGAAACCTATTTACAGAAGGGTTACTGATTTACAGGGGTACAGCGGATTAGGCAGATCCCAGCCAGTTTGTAGCCACGTTGATGTAAGAGTTGCTGGTTGAATTTTTGGAGCCATCTGGCTCTGTATTCTCACCCCATAAAACTAAAATACGAAATGTTTATCTAAAAAGGTAAACAAATAATGGGAAAATATATAAATAATACAACTAAAATGCATATATCTCTCCTTCCTTCTTCTCCCATCTCTTGCTCCCATCTCTTGCTCCCATCTCTTGCTCCCATCTCTTGCTGCCATCTCTTGCTGCCATCTCTTGCTGCCATCTCTTGCTGCCATCTCTTGCTGCCATCTCTTGCTGCCATCTCTTGCTGCCATCTCTTGCTGCCATCTCTTGCTGCCATCTCTTGCTGCCATCTCTTGCTGCCATCTCTTGCTGCCATCTCTTCGTCTTGCCTCCTCCTCTTCGTCTTCCTCCCTTTTTATTTTTATTGTATTTGTGCTGATATGACGTGAACTTTTTTCTATAGGTCGGTTAAGTAAAGCCAGGCAAAATAAAGAACTCCAAGAGGCCAAGAATTCGAAACCAGTGGAAGAACAACCAGAGCAAGACAAGGAGAAGCACAAGAAATCGAGTAGAAATGGAGATTCCAGCAACAAAGACAAAAGGCCGAAAGAAAGGAGTCCAGACTATGAGAAAGAGAAGAAGAAAGCCAAGAAGCAACCGCCCAGGTGGGATTACTGTGTCCAAAATTCACATTCTAAAGCCTTTAAATGTTGTTTTACCCAGCTTTTATATTTATAAATACCTGCATTTTATTATTTATTTTTTGTCCATGATTCCTTCTATTCCATAATAGTCTGTCTGCACTCGGGTATGAGATCCTCATCTTCTAGAAATGGCAAGACGCTGAACAAATGCCCTGTTATTTCAGGATTATTATTTTTTTCGTAGATGTTCATTCTGCTGTAATTGGTGTGATTTTTAGAAGCCTAAACGTTTCACTTGATCTCCATGCGATGAGATAAAACAGGGAGCTTAAAAGACTTCTAATCTACCCCCGGTGTCCTTTGAATACATCCCACACAATACAATGATGGGAGATATGGTGACTGACCCATTCTATGGCCATAGCCACACAGTGAGGAGCAAGTGATGGAAAGATACTCTGGGGGAGGGGGGGTGGCGGCAGTTTACAACAGAAAATATCACACAATGGATGCACCCAGTGACACATATAGAGGAAAATATTCTCTTAACTAAACCTACAAGAGAAAAACAAAACACATGTACGATATCAGCAACATCCGGCTGGGTTGAGTAGAGGTAACATCACTGCTCTGCATGGAGAGAGCCTGTGGAGTCATGGGTTCGATCCCAGCGAGCACCTCTCCAGTAAGTGTCCTTGGGCAAGACACCTAATGGTACATACTTGCCACCCAGGACATACTTGAAAACAAGAAAAATCTCAATGTATCCTTCCTGGTAAAATCCTTTCTCAAAAAAAACATCAAATAAACACAATAAGGACGTTTCATTTTTTTGGAGGTAGCGCCCCTTTAATTTGTAGGGTGTGGGCAGAGGTGCATTGAGCCCTTGAGGTCTGTTGGAAGCTTTGCAGGGCAGTAATACTTCACCATCCTGTGAATGTTTCTCTGTAATAGGGTAATGGATGCCTTTTTGCGATGCTTTGATTTCACTTGCTGACCGAATTCCTTTCTTTTCCAGTTGGTTGCACCGCGACCTGAGAGTTCGGTTCATTGACAAACACTATAAGGCAGGAAAATACTACAACTCTAAGGTAATAAACCGATGTCCCACCAGTCTTTGGGCAACAACTGTCCCTGTATTCTATGTCTGCGATTTGTACTTAATCCACCTGCATTTTCATGCACTAAATTTGTATGTAGAACGTCAATGTTCCCTCAAAAAGTAGTGTCTGAGAACTGGTACTGCCATTGCTTGGTTGTCATCTCTGCGCAAGGGTGACATTTGATAAACACAGAAATAAAAAAAATGTTGCATGTTCACCTTTCTCGCTATATTTATACTAGTGAACAGCAACCTTGGCGCTCCAGATGTTTTGTAACTACATCTCCCATGATGCTCAGCCACTCAGTTTAGGCTCAAGGAAAATATAATTGCAAGACATCTGTGGGGCAAAGACTGCTGACCCCTACTTTGAACTCAAATCGCATTCTGCGCTGTATAAAGTGTCAGGTTGTATATTTATTTTCTCAGACACAGCCTGTCTTTTATTAGAGATAGTGGGGGGGGGGGGGGTTGAACTTGTTGAATTTGCCACATTGCTGAGTGTCACATTTGACGCACACCTTTAACTCTGCTGTATTATAAATGGCATAACTCATTAAAATGTTTTAAAATGTGGTTTTGTTGGTGAATGAATCCTATTGTTAATCTGTTTCGGTTTGATCTCTCCCTATAATATTCCATACAGCTGCTGGTAGAAGATGTTCTAAGTCCTACAAGATGTGTGTGTCGGACAGACTCGGGGCATATCCTGGAAGGTAAGTCCTAAAAAAGAATGCAACGTTGCCTGCTGCACACAAGAAACGGCATGGGCTATCCACGAAGCGCCAGTGTTTGCCGTTGTTGCAAAAAACAACTAAAATCGATGGTATTGCAGCGCTGAGGAACGCTGGCGCCTCTCAAAACAAATCCCTAAAAAGCAGGAGAATCTTTACAGTCCAGCTTCTCGCTATTTAGTTTAATGAAGCGGCGGTTTTTCTCATCGCTGCAATGCCGGTGATTTTAGCCGGTGTTTGTCACATCAGAAAACACTGACACTGTAGGTTATCCATTAAATGTAACAGTGTCCTGGTAATGTAAAATGCACTTTGGGGGGGGGGGGGTGAGGGATGCATACTAGGAGGAAGAAACCTGGTACGTAAGGTTGTCAACATGGAATAGGTTAATCGTAGAGCGTGATGCTGAAATGCTGCCCGGTTACTGATTGAAAATACTGTATCCTCCTGTGTCTGAACTCATGGAGTTTGTAGAAGCAGCCATGTGTCATAACGTGTGAATTTAATTTGCGTTCTGTTCCACTGCTTCTTATACTAACAGCTATGATATGTCTCCTAGATATTAAGCAGGACATGCTGGAGACCTTAATTCCAAAGCAGGAGGGCGACCATGTCTTGGTGGTACTGGGGCAGTATAAGGGCCAGGTGAGTACACATGGACAACTTAGGTGGGGGGGGGGGGGTCATTATGTGTGTTTTTTTTTTTTTTACCTCTTGTCTATAAAAGCTTTCCTTTTTTTTTCTGTAATCTTTAATAACAGGATACTGCAGACAGTGCGTACACTAATGCTCCCCATTTATATCTTTTGGTTCTTCTTGTAGCATGTTTAAATGATCTATCCACAAGTACATGTAAATGCTTCATTTTTAAGTTGCCGTGCTTGCTTGAAGTCCTGCGTTGGGGTTCAGCAACCTCTGCCCTCCAGAGGTTATGGAACTTCATCTCCCATGATGCTCAGCCGACGTAAGGAGTGGTTGAGCATCATGGGAGATGTAGTTTTAAAACACCTGGAGGGCCTTCAAGGCTTTTATTTATAAAGTATTTTACCAGGAAGGATACATTGAGATTTCTCTCGTTTTCAAGTATGTCCTGGGTTCAAGAACATGGAATTGTTACAGTTGTTGCATTTTATTACTTTGTATTATTGTAAGATATTAAAAACAAAAATATACAAATTAACACAGAAAATAAATATGTAGAAAATAGTCACTATGTTACATGTTTACAGGTGCATTCTGTAGTCCCTGTTACATGTTTACAGGTGCATTCTGTATACAGTCACTGTGTTACATGTTTAAAGGCGCATTCTGTATTGAGGTATGTTAATAGGGAGCTCTTAAGTGACTTTAGACTGGGGAAAGATTTGATGGCGTCTGGGAGGTTATTCCATAACTGCGGCACTCTGTAGGAAAATGAGGATCGAGCCACTTTTGTGGTATTGCAAGTAAGGTGCCTGTCCTGGATCGGAGGTTATAGGATGAGGGAACTGCTGGGGGAAGCAGCCTATTCAGGTAGGGTGGTAGCTTCCCAGAAAAGCTCTTAAACACCAGGTTGGAAAGGTGAAGGGTGCGTCTGGATCCAGCGTCGGCCAGTTTAGCTCTTTTAACATGTCACAATGGTGGGTCATGTAGTTACATTGTAGCACAAAGCGACAGGATGAGTTATACATGGAGTAAGTTTATGAAGATGTGTTTGCGGGGCAGCTGCATACACATCTCCGTTTGCAGGGTTGCCGGACTATAAAATTGAACATGCTCCATAAACATGTTGCTTTGTGGATTATACGGTCCAGCTCGTGACTGCAGTTCCATCCTCCAGGTTAGATCACCATTATAGCTATAGATACATCTCACAGAACAAGGAGGTTGCACTCTGGCTGACCATGCATTCTCCATAAGGGTGTTGCTAAAACCAGTTAATACAACCTACTAAATGCTGGTCACTTCACTTTAGAGTTACAATTTTTTTTTTGCCTGATTTTTAGGCAAAATGTTGAATAAACCAGCTGGACATGTTAATATCCTCTCTACATTTAGTAGATACTGTATGCCCATGCGTGAATTCTCTGTTTATCAAACGGTAATGGCTGTTTGTCCTCTGTAACACCTTGTATGCGTGTTTTTAAATATTTTTTCTCTTCAGGTGGGAAAGATTTTGCACAGAGATAAACATAAAAGCCGTGCGTTGGTGCAGTTGCAAGGGGAGCATGACGAGGCTGTGACCTTAAGCTATGACATCATTTGCCAGTACTCTGGATATAGGGATGAATGACACGTGGGACTGAATTTTGAAAAACATCAGAGCGTTCATTCTGTGTTTTTATTTGTAATGTAACATTTGTAAATAAACTGGTTTTATAGTATGTGTTGACTATTTTTGGATCTGCTAATCATACATTGGACTCTACATTACCCGGTATACATTATAGGTTCTATTCACAAAGCACTGAAATGGCTTGCAGCTTCAGTGCTTTGTGTTTCGCCACATTTAGACGATCCTATTTTGCCATCTATACGACGAATTAACGATTTAATGAATGGTCACCGTATTTTCCCAAAATTGGAGTCGCTGAAGCAGTCTGTGAAAACCACTGACTCTGCAAACTCCAGCGAGCTGCAACAAAAGTCTCATGTTCTCTTAATAAATGGTAAAAATGTGTCCAAATCATAAAATCCTTTGGGGGGGGGGGGGGAGGAAAGAAAAAAAAATGCTCTGTTACAAAATTTAAAATAAACGTTTAAACCTGTCGACTTGGAACACAGAAAATCAGGGTAGTTCGGCCTTTTGTGAATAAAAGACATGTTAATCTATGGAGCAAATTTTTGCGATTAGTGTATGTGTAGAAATTATCGCCGGGAACAAACGATCTGTTGGTTAGAATAGTGAAAGTGCTCTGTAGCGCTGCCCATGTTAAGTACAGGACGCGGTAAGTACAGTAAGCTTGCGTTACGAATCCTTAATAACCGTGCAAAAAGTGGTTTTCGCCGTTTGTAGCAAGAGGCAAACCATCTGTTGGTCCGGCGTTAGCCTGTTTTCACGTTAGCGCCAGGTAAATTCAGTCTAACGCAAGGGTTAGCTCACACCAGCTGATGGAGCCCCTGGAATTTCCATGTGTGTAGAAATAACACTTGAAGTACTTTCTCCGGAGAGTCTATCGAACAGACACACACTCGCTATACAGGTTGAGCAGTCCTTATCCGGAATATTGGGGACCCTGAGCATTTTGGATTCTTCTGGGTTTCAGAATCCAGGAAAATCTGATCTTTTAGAGGAAGGAGAGCGTGTCTGGACTGTGGAGAGCTACATTCTCTTTCCCGCTGCTGTCACCAGCGTGTACACACTCCGGGAATGCTGTGTAGGGTTAATTTGTGGACGTGCTGCTCAGAGCCAGCGGGACTCCAGGCATCATGTCACAAGCTGAGGCTCCCAGCATGTGCCACGCTCTGCTGCAACGCTTGGTTCTTGAGCGGCAGCACCCGTCCAGAGTCCCTCTGGCTATATACCAGAAGGCCCTGAAAATTCCAGATTTTAGAATACCTGGTATGGGGCGCTCGACCTGTAGGTGATTCATACTCGGAGAAGAGGCAAGGTCATTTTTTTCTATGAATAAAAGTGGCTAAAAAGTCCAGTATGCATCCTGGACGGCTGTTCAGAGGCAGAGCTTACAGGGGTTAAAACCGGAAAGTGTGGGGGCATGAATTCAAGTCCATCCCCCTGCAGCCAATGACGCATGTCAGCTGTGTGGGTGGGCCAAATCCAAGGCCTGCGGCGGCACCTGCTGGTGAGGCATAACAGTATGCCTCGCCGGTGTTAACCCTTTCCGGACGGGAGGTTAAAAAATCATAAAAAGGTCTGTTGCAAAATAGTCTTAAAAAAGAAGTCTAAAAAAAAAAATAAGGTTTTGCTAAAAATAAACTGTCAGTAAATTAGGATTCAATAAAAAATAAATTCTATGGGATTTGCCTGTTTTAAGTTGTTTGAATTGAAACATCAAATCAGAGCTTTTCACTGGAATTTTGGTGCAATTCGGCGTTTTGTAAATAGACACAATAGTCTTCTATGGGGCAATTTCGATGCTGGTGAATTGCACCGTATTGTGCTGTCAATTCGCTTGTATTTGGCGAATTTATGTCTTGGTGAATAGACTAATTGAACCGCAATTGCACAGAATGGTGAAATTCACGGTTTACTGCAATTCAGGGCCAATTCGGAGGTTAGTGAATAACCCCTTAATAAAAGTAAAATTTTATTGTGTCTGCTGGTTTTATCCCTGTACTCACTATAACCTTATCGCTCTGCACTAATCTGATCAGCTGGTGTATTGGCGGCTCAAATTGGGATAACTGGAGCAGATACCAGCGGTGGTGCTGCTGCTCCGAGGACTACACAGGACTCCATGAAGCCAAGCACTAACTCGCAAGAGCAAAGACACACAGGAAAGGTGGACGAACGTTGGGATCTATTCGCAAACTCATTAAAACCAGGCTCTCTGGGTCCCATAGTGTTTGCAGAATATCAGCCGGAGACGAGATCCGTGAGTTACCATGGGATAGCGCAGTGATCACACTTTGATTCGTTATTAAGGAGGCATGGGACAGGCTATCCTAAATAAGAGAAATCCAAGGAAAGGATCCATAGAATTGGGCAGACTAGATGGGCCGAAAGCTTCTTATCTGCTGATTTATATTCTAGGTTTGTTGGGTTTTGTCCTATTGGTTTCTTGTTGGCCGCTGCCGCTGCGTCCCTTTATTACTCCTAGTTTACAGTTACCGTGTCTTTTAGCGCTGCTATTTATTGCTCCGATGTAGCAGAGTAACTTTTTTTTACTCGCCGTTTTTATTTGGAAATAATTGTAAAATAAGAGACTCAGAATCTGAACAGCATTAAATGAAGACGAACATGTAAGGATTTATTTATGGTAAACATTTTAGGGTCTCAGTTTCCGGGGGTGTCGGCTCCTGCGATGCTCCATGAAGCGGCTCATCCTGGGAATCCTGTGCTGAAAGAGAATGGAGGGGGTTACATGCCATCATTATATCTGAAAACTTACTCAGGACCCCCAGAACACATTCACCGCTCCTTTATTCCCCCCACAGTGACCGATCTCAGACGACATGCCCCCGGGATCTGCACAGACGGAGACTCGCACAGCGGGTATATTGTGTTTAAATGGACGTTACACCCCAAATAAATGATTTGATCCCCATTTATATAACGTCGAGTCTCGCCTCCCAAAACGGGAGAGAAAATGTGTCCTATTATCTGATACTTTTACATGTTTCGCTCAGTGACTTTCCATGGCATGTGTTTCCATGATGTACATTGTAATCCCTTCACCCGCCTGGTGGCCAGATCCTGGGTACGGACTGAGGGCTGATCACATCAATCCAGTGAGACGGGAAGGGACCTCGGGTATGTCCTGTGACAGAGAGAAGGGAAGAGACTGATTATCCAGAACCCCAGATATAAAAGAGATAAACATTTCACTTTAGTTGTTTCAGCCTACACAGGATTTTACTAATCGATTAATTGACAACTCATCGATAATGAAAATAGTTGTCACCTGATCGGCTGTCGCTTAATCGATTTGTGCACACACACTGTTTAGAGTCCGACTGAGTTAAACTATATAAACTCAGACTCTGCTTCAGAGTTGACTGGAGAAGACTTGTGGCTGCTTTAGGCTAGGGTCACACGAGCGTGCATTCATGTGACCTTCCTCCCTGCATCTGTCTCAGCTTTCTGATGGCTCCACAGGGAGGGCCACACAGTGCAACGTGTGTAATAGTATCGTACGTTACACCGGTCATGCTGAAACCCTGTCAAAAAGCTACATTGGGCACTCGACGGGCCTGCAAAGCACGATCCTCCATAGGTGGCTACACTGACATCCCAGCAGAGAGAACGCCCAGTCTCAACGATGTTCCCTCTGTGGTCGTGAGCACTCGTGTGACCATTGTCTTACTAGGTATGATTTACTTCTAGAGTTATGTCCGTCATATCCAGTTTATTTTTATTCAGTTTAAAACTGTAGCAGCGCTATAACACAAACCCTGGGATACTGCCACTTGGTATGGGCGCTGTCCTGCTGGTGTTTTATACTTACTGGAGTCCTGTGCTACCACCCCAACCTTTGGTCTGGGGCTGCCATGCTCTCGTTTTGGTCCAGTCCCTTCCCACAAACTCCTTCCCACACTCAGGTCTGATCTTTTGCAAAAACCCACTCCATACTCGGGTCAAGTCCCTTTCCCAAACTCATTCCCTTCGACCTCCGATCCCTCCTCATGAAATTATTGTAAAGGGACACTCTACGCACCCTTATCAGCCTGGACAGCCCCCCTTCTCACCTCACTTTCGTGCTGACATAATGTCTATCTGAGCCCTTGTAGCAGCATTCTTTGGAAGGAAGCCGCGTCAATCCATGACTCTGACCACAAGCTCATGTACCTTGTGTGTGAAAAGTATGTACGTATGAAAGTAATATACACTACACAAATTGCTTATGAAAAAAAGGAGAGTAGAGGCAGGGGTTGTTTTTAAATACTTTTTTTTTTTACTTAAAAAGGAATATTTTTTTTTTTTATCCGATGATTAATCGTAAAAATAATCGTTCGTTGCAGCCCTAATCCTGTGTGAAGGACACTTACTGCTCCCGGGTCCAGAGTTCTTAGATGGGATTTCTCCATCCGTTCCGGGTCAATGTGCCTTTATCAGGCACTCGCTGGAAACAGAAAACACAATGAACTTAACAACATTTAAACCTGTTAGAGAGGCTGTGCGCCGGCAGATAACCAATACCGTGCGTCACTGAACTTACCGGATGGAGAGTATTCGGCGTTCACAGTGCAGGAATCTCTGATGGTTTACTGTTCTTGGGAGACCTGGCAAAGAGCAGGTCAAGTGAGGTGTAATTGGAAAGGGCAGAGCCCGGCCTTCCCAGTGATACCAAACATGAGCATGTGAAAATAAGAGGAATAATTAAAATAGTTTCATTTTTTTAGAAATTTTTATAATGTTGGTCACAATTGTGTATTTCCTTAGGCCTGTGTCAGACGAACGCAGTGATCACGTCCGTGTTGCCGCACAGTTTAACGTCCGTCGTAGCATAGAATCATGAGCAATAGAGACCCACACACGAAGTGCGTCCGCAACCGAACTGTGCCCGCACATCGTATGTGGCAAACGGACACAATTTAGGCAAGAACGTAAAATCGCGATGAGGAGACGTCAGACGCAGCGCATTTGCGACGTCCAGCACCTTGACACACAAAATGCCCTTTCATATTAATTTTGTTTCCCATATTTCCCATTTTTTTCTACATTTGTCATAAAAAAAAAACAGACCGTGTGGTGTCTACAATATCTTCCGTCAGAACATCCGTCCGTTGTGCACGCACGCAGAGTGCGATCAGTCTGCGTTCGTCTGACAGCCTTAGAGAGACGCAGTAACACGTTCTCCATTTCTGATGTTATTTAAAGGATTTACTCATCCAATATATAACCACAACGTCTTGGATGATAAAATGTAGAACAAATTATTTCCATGATGCAAATCATTGTAATCTCGATGGAATTTTACACTTTTTTTGTAGTTCTTTTGGTTTTTGTTACAGTAATGATGTTTTAAATCTCTTGCGTTCCCTAAAAAAAGTGATCTATAAGTGTCTGGGTTCTACAATAAAACATGACAAATAGCATTTAAACATGATGAGAAAAAAATGGTGACAATGAGCTCAGCGTCCGAGGGAGAAATAAAAGTGTGACCCGACGCGGCACAACCATTTCGCAAGTTATTAACAAAATGTAGATGGAAACATAACATCAGATAAACATTGTGCGGTGAAATGACAGACCCTGTAACATGATAAAATACCCAGTATACGTAGATGGTGATGATCACATACCTGCTGTCCGTAAGAGCTGCTCCTGGCTGAGGCGCTGGTGGGTTTTCAGTTCTTGATCTCGTAACAGGTCGCCCGCATTGGTCATCATCCTCATCTCGCTTTCTTATTCGACCATAGTTATGGGGCTCCTTGACCTTCACAAACTGTCCTCCGCACTCTCGATCGTGGCGCCGCCCTCCAGGGTCACGCATAGAGGGCACTCGGCTGGTTGAGCTCTTCAGCATTGCTCTGCATGACCCGTTACATTGCCACCAATGGTTTCTGCACGCTAACATTTCTGGATCAAATCGATGGCTTATGCTGATGTTGGTTCCTTCGGTGCCATTGATGCGATGCATGTGCTCAAGAAACGGGGGTCCATGGTTTTGATGACCTTGCACGTTTGTAAGGTACAGACAGGCGTGTATCATCTCATGTAACAGCGTTTCCACCAGGTTCTTCCTCGGCAGTAGCATGAACAAAGGCTCGCTGAGGCGGATGACACACTTACGAGTTTGCCCGTTGTATTGGCAAAGTCCAGCCCTTGTCGTCATCCTCTTGCTCCACTCCACCTTCACATCCTTCAAAAGCAAGAAGCAGAGGCGCGTTCAGTTGCTCAGCCGCTGCAAGTGCTAAGTTAGCAACTTGCCACTAAACGCCGTTCTGCCGCTCAGCGCTGCTAACTTAGCACTTGCAGCGACCCGAGGAGGAGATGCTGCGAGTAGCTGAGTGTTGTCAGGTATATTGGAAGGGAAAAATTAAAATAGATGTCCGTAGCCATTTTGTTTTTAAAGAAAGTCTTTTCTTTTTCAATTTTCCCTAGTTTTAGAAATGAACAGAGATTTTTTTTTTTAATAGTTCATGGCTAGGTGACCAGACATGAGGGAACCTTAAAATGTCTTTATTTGAGATAAAGCCGAGCTAAGTGCTAGACATGTCATAATTAAATTTATTGGTCTGTCCTTAAGTCTTTAAAACAAAAAGATATTTTGTCTTTGGGTATAGGAGAATAAAAGTTAAATTTTGTAATGTAGGTTTATATTCACGAAATATATTTTTATAAATCAAGGTATATTTTATTATATTTACAGTAGAAAATATATGCTCCAATAAATATTGTAGAAGTATATAATTGGTAAATAGATAATTACTGAAGAAGAGATTCTTTGATTTAACTAGAAAGGAATGTATTTAGTTGAGAGGAGTAGGGATATAAATTTGATTCTGGCATAAGAGACTCATACAGGGTTATCCAAAGAGATCCGAATTGCTTGAGAAAGGTAACCGAACGCTGAAAATCAGCGTTCGGTTACCTTTCCTGGCCATTCGGTTATCCAGAGAGCAGGCAATTCGCCAAATACTGGCGAATTGCCTGCACATAGGTGCCTGTTCGGTGCCTGTTCGAGGGCAGTGAAATCCCCATGAAAAAGCACTGCTTCGGCTATTCAGAGAACACAAACCAGCAGTGAAAGGTTCCCGAAATGCCCTGCCATTCGGTGGTTTAATTCGGCAAAGGTATTCAGGAGAATCCCATAGGCTTCAATGTTAAAAATATTCCCGTTTTAATTCAATATCTAATAAACCGTTCATTATAAAATTCTGCAGCAAAAAGTCTCTTTATTTATAGATTTTTTAGGATACTTTAAGCATTTTTCTGATTTTTTTTTTTTTTATTAAAAGTCCGATTTTTTTTTTTTTTTTTTTTCAGTTTACTTATTTGTTTTGTAACAGCCCTCTTTATTATCATTCCCTGGACCTCCTGTGAAAATTTCAGACATTTTCGCTCAGTAGTTTCTTTGCAAACAGCGTTTCATTTTCCCAGATTCATACAAATGGTTTTTCTAATTTATTCACTGCCTCCTCTACGTCACAGCTGCTTCGGCTCTGTGTGATTCGGCTCCTGTTCGGCTCCTGTTCCTCTTTTTCAAAGGTTAATCCAGATGTTTTTGCTTGTTTTCAGCGTGCATTCGGTTAGTTTTCGGTGGGTTTACGGCAGCTTTTCCCTGCAATTCGGGGACCCTGTGGTGTTCGCTGAATACACCGCAGGGTCACCGAAATGCAATCGGCAAAAGGAACCGAATTGAAGAGAACGAAAAGTCACCGAACGTGCGGTGACTTTTCGAATCTCTTTGGATAACCCTGTAAGTCTACATGAGAGAAGAAGGTCTTTGTGTGTAGATTGACCTCTTGACATGAGATAAGACATATAAAAATTAAATGTTGGAATTAATTAAGAAGTGCAATACTGCCCTCTAGAGGATAGTAAATATTATATTTGATAAATGAATAATTTGCCAGTGACGTCAAATTGACTATAAATTGAAGCCGCACATCGTTAAGGAGGCATTCAGAGACTTACACCACAATGCATTCAGACTTCCAGTACACAAGGCATTCCGGCATTCCCGCAGAAGCCAGGACATGAGGCATTCCAGCAGAGATCCCAGGACGATGCACTCCAGACTCACACCAACAGGGTTATCCAAAGAGATTCGAAAAGTCACCGCACGTTCGGTGACTTTTCGTTCTCTTCATTTCGGTTCCTTTTGCCGATTGCATTTCGGTGACCCTGCGGTGTATTCAGCAAGCACCACAGGGTCCCCGAATTGCAGGGAAAAGCTGCCGAAAACCTGACGAAAACTAACCGAATGCACTATGAAAACAAGCAAAAACATCTGGATTAACCTTCGAAGAGGAGCCGAACAGGAGCCGAATCACACAGAGCCGAAGCAGCTGTGACGTAGAGGAGGCAGTGAATAAATTAGAAAAACCATTTGTATGAATCTGGGAAAATGAAACGCTGTTTGCAAAGAAACTACTGAGCGAAAATGTCTGAAATTTTCACAGGAGATCCAGGGAATGATAATAAAGAGGGCTGTTACAAAAAAAATAAGCAAACTGAAAAAAAAAAAAAAAAAAAAAAATCGGACTTTTAATTTTTTTTTAAAAAATTCAGAAAAATGCTTAAAGAGACTTTTTGCTGCAGAATTTTATAATGAACGGTTTATTAGATATTGAATTAAAACGGGAATATTTTTAACATTGAAGCCTATGGGATTCTCCTGAATAAATTTGCCGAATTAAACCACCGAATGACAGGGCATTAGGGGAACCTTTCACTGCTGGTTTGTGTTCTCTGAATAGCCGAAGCAGTGCTTTTTGATGGGGATTTCACTGCCCTCGAACAGGCACCGAACAGGCACCGTATGTGCAGGCAATTCGACAGGATTTGGCGAATTGCCTGCTCTCTGAATAGCCGAATGGCCAGGAAAGGTAACCGAACCCTGATTTTCAGCGTTCGGTTACCTTTCTCAAGCAATTCGAATCTCTTTGGATAACCCTGCAAATCTCTAACTCCCATGCATTGATTATCTGATATTGATAATTCTCACATATTCCAAAACAATATTACATAAAGAATATTCCAAGGCAGTAACTCATCAAAATCCAGATTGGAGAGGTAATGTATGAGAGCTATTTAAATTAAGGAATTAATGTAATTATATATATTTGTAGTATTTCTTGCAACAGATAGCTCCAGAATCTAAATATTTCTATTCTGCAGATAGAGATATGAAGAAGTGGACATAAGGATTTATCCTAAAAGAAACTGTTGTAAGATTGATATACCGATATATATATATATTGAATTTGGAAATTACTGTGATTGAAATTAATAAGCAAGGAATTATATAACTACAAAATAAAAAGTAGAAGATTAGAAGTTTAATTCTCGAGATTAGGGGAGGATTCACTAAATAAGTTTTTATTACTTAGCTCATCTTTTGTTGATCCACGTAGCATAGAGATATATATATATCTCTATAAGATCTAGCTAGTTAAACATTGGTTTGCTGGGAAATACATGTTTCGTTAAGCAGAAATATTTATTAACCATTTGTGTATTAGTTACTAACTGATAAGGTAAATGATATTAATCATATATGCAGTTACTAACAGTGAAGCTAGTTTTTATGTGCTGATGGATTGTGGTTTAGAAATCTTTGATTATGATATGAGATTTGAAACTTTTTTGTATACGTAATATGTTTTTATCCGATTATTGTATACTTCAAAGCAAAACACAGACAATTAAAAGAATTTAGGAAATAAACGCTTGATATGTGTCTCGTAGAAGTTTCTTATTGAATAATAATCCCTGCCATATTGGAGGCTAGCTGCTGAGATAAATCCAATATATGACATGTTGTAGTCACGTGCGGAGATTATATCTGACAGTGTGAAAAATTAAAGATGGCCGCCACCATGGAGCAAGTAACAATACAGTACGGCAAAGTTAATGTTGAGGTTTTTGTTGACCAAAGCACAAAATATTTATTGGAAAATGGTAAATATTTACATTACGTTTATTCAATAAAAACTATCATTTGTAGCGTGTGCGTACAAAACGGAATTGTGCTGACTGCTTTTCTTTATCATATATTATTACCTTACCTCAACCGTTGTCCGAGTCATACAAAAGTGTGAACGAAAAACTGAATCTGAATAACGAGGCGCTGTTTCCTCATAATAATCAGGGATTGCCGCAGTTGGCTGTTGATCTAATGGCTGCAAACATAAGGATAGATTGCTTTGAAAATGTTCTTCCGATAACGACATCTGTATCTCATTCGTAGTTATGTCAAAGAAGGCCTCAGTCTCAGTTTCTGCTAATAAAACTGAAGTGGAAATAGACTGGAAGATGGCCGCCATTATAAGCCAGGCGACCATCTTGTTCAGAATATTGGTTCACTTGAAAATAATTAGGTAGTTTTTAGTTGAAACTCAGGCATACATAGAAATTTAGGAATGTGCAGAGATTAGCAGAACAAACAATTAAAGTGCTGAGAAAGATCTCTGCTGTTCCAGGCACAGAGAAAGATACATCAAGGTCGTTGGGGCCCGCAGAAATACAAAGGAGTATAGAGATCAGACCAGGTGCCATCTGTAACAAATGATTGAAGGCGTTAGGGAACCAGGCACAGCCCGGAACAGTGAGAGCAACTAGTTATGATTTATTGTTACTAACACAAAGTTTGCCAATTTACAGCCAATTAATGAAATGTCTTTTGTATTAGACTAAAGGGAGGTACTAACCCACGTGGGGTGGGAAGAGTGTCATCGGGAGGTGGACTAATTGGGATGTACCTAATTATGTATTTGGGGTATAAGATAGGATGTCACGAGGGACTCGGGGCTCATTCTTTGCGATTGAGCATCTGTTGTGACGTCACAATAAAGTTTGCCTTTCCTGAAGAGACTCGAGTTCAGACAATCCTTGCTCGTGTCCGGTCCGGCCTCGTCCCGAGTGAACCCGTCTGATTCCGGTTACAAAACTACGGATATTGCAGAAACTACAGCTTTAAAAAAAAAAAAATCGTCGGCCATTTTGCTTCGAAATTCTCAGCCAAAGCGTTCAGTGACAGTGCTGCAGAAAACTGAATTGCTGCGCTGCAGCAATTTAGCAGCTGCTGAGGAACTGAAGGAGCCACGGGCAATGTGCCTTTAAGACTATCAGGGTTATTCAGAGAGAGGTAAAAAGCAGGAGAATGACTGGAGAATGGAAAATTCTAGGTCAAAATAGCCAATTTGGAAAGTGAGATGAATGGGAGAATTTTTCTGGTTTGGCTATTTTGACCTAGAATTTTCCATTCTCCAGTCATTCTCCTGCTTTTCACCGCTCTCTGAATAGCTGTATGAGTTAGAGAGTTCTAAGTAAAAGAGATCCGATTGAGGCGCTCCGTGCTGCTCCTTCAGGTCCCATTTCAAAGCGGCTACCTTTGATTGCGGTCTCCGGTAACATGGCGGTTTTAATAGAAGCGGCCTTGTTGGAATGCAGGGATTAGAGCTCCTGGCGGGGCGCGCGCGCCCTAGCGGCTGGAAGGCGGTACTGCACGCCGAGATGTAAACACGGAAGTGGAGTGACAATAACAGAGGGTAAGCCGGCCCGGATGGGGGACAGACAGGGGGAAGCCGCTGTGGGAGTCATGTAGCGCTTTGTCATCGCGACTGAGTGAACAGAAACGCGTCGTTGTTGGTTTACAACACCTCTGTCTCCCCATGTCTCTCAACAGCTGGATCCTTCCTGCGGGAGCCATGGCGCAGCAACGCGGGGTGAACGGGCTGAGGTTCAACCAGGACCAGAGTGAGTGGGCCCTGATCCCAACCATCCAGCGTTAGGCCACCACAGGGATGCCTGGGCCTCATGCGGGGCCCAAAGGGGCCGGGAACTGTCAGCCATCCAGGCAAAAGGCTGCATGATGGGAGTTATAGTTCACAACCTGTGGCCAATCAGAGCCCTTTCCATGATGGGTCCATTGTTTGGGAGCAGAACTATACTGTTCTAGACCAGTTTTAGAGAGATATGGCTTTTATGTACAGCAAACTACAAATCCCATCATGCTCGGCAGAGGTGTTGGTTACTTAGATGGGGATTGTAGTGGCATATGCCTTTAAGGTGCACCTGTCATACTGGGCATCGCCCGCCTCCAGTGTGTCAGATCGCTGTGCCACTGCTATAACAAAGATGGCGGCGCCCCATGAGTTGGTGCACTTTAAGGCTATGGTCAGATGAGCGCATTCTGTACGGACTGTGCGTCCGTGCAGTACGGACGTACTTACTGATTGACGACAAGGTAGTGGTCACACAGTCTGTTTTTTTTCACTGACGTATTTTTTGACAGATGTAGCAGGGAAAATAAATTAAAATGAAAAAAACATTCTGTCCTTTCAAAAATGCTGGACGTATAAATGCAGTCCGTCTGACCATGCTCCATCACTCACACACAAAGCTATGCAGACGTTGTGGACGTGGCGCACTCTGCTCATCCGTTCTAGCAGTATTACGTTCTTGCCTAACCTGCGTCCGTTTGCAGCGTCCGTCATGCAGCCGCACTTCTGTGCGGACGTACTTTGTGTGTGGGGCTCCATTGGTCAGAATGCTATGCTGCCACGGACGTACAAATGTGCGGCAACACGGACGTGATAACTGCGCTCGTCTGACCCCAGCCTAAAGGGACAGTGCGCTCATCCACGATGTGTAGAGTCCCTCTCCTCCCTCTGGTGCCGTTTGGGTGAAGTGGAGGAATTTCCTCCACCCACGCAGCGTCGCCAGTGACTCGTGTGCGGTAGCCGACGGATAGGTTCTGTGCGTGCTTGCGTAGTTTCAATCCATCGTTCTGCTCAGGTGCTGCGGAACTCGTACCTAAAGTGCGCAGGTCCCAGGAGACTATATTTAACAGAGTATCCCACTAAATCTCGCACTTGTGATATTCTGTATCAGGCGTCGGCAGCCTTGGTTCTCTCCAGATGTTTTGGGACTACATTTCCCATGATGCTCGGCCAACCTAGTGAAGGGCTGAAGATCTCGGGAGACCTAGTTCCAAAACATCTGGAGGGCCAAGGGTTCTCCCTGCCGTTTGTAATCGTGTCAGGCCTGCTGCTGCTGGTCACCCCGATTCCAGATTGAACACGCCCGTCGTCTCGGTGACCAGATCCTTCAGGCCACATGTTTTAACGTTGAACGACGTCGCACTGATTGTTCGCCGCGAGACCCACACGGGATTTCTGGCCGAAAGACTGAAACGTCAGGTGTAATAAACGGGAAAATAATAATTCTCAGCTTAATGTGAAGTCCGCCACGGATAGAAGAGTTCCTCTAACGCGTTTTCAAGCAGTCTGTCCCCCCCCCCACTTTTCGTTATCCCCCATCACTACCAAGTGATCCCCAAAAAAAAAAAAAATTCACTGACGGGAACCAATGTGTTTTTTTTTGTTCAATCATCTTTAATTATACAGTGAGGATTATTGTCAATGTATTCCTTACTGTAATATCCTGTTTAACAGCCAGATGTCGCCATCTGCTGGCCGAACAGAGTTACTGCAGTTCTGGCACCGTGCAGGATCATCTGGGGAAATGTTAGTCTTGCACATTCCCCGGCTGATTTTAAAAGGTGTTGGCATCCCGGGCATCATGTCCACAGTGCTAGAACGTTTTATGGGCACATTCCGGGGCACAATGTAATATTTGCTTTTGTTTTGCTCAGCTGCTGATCAATATTACTCTATCGGCCACCTGATGGCCACTTAAAGACCTGTGCAATCATGATCTTGGGAGTGAAGGGGTTAATTGTTGTGCCGTGATTAACATTATTGATCCTTGGTATTCTGTGGAGATATAATGTAACGTGTCGGTTTCTGCAGGTTGTTTCTGTTGTGCTATGGAGACCGGAGTGCGGATCTTCAACATCGAGCCCCTGATGGAAAAAGGACACCTGGGTGAGAAAAAGCTTAAAGGCAGATGGGGCATTACCTCCCGTTGCTATGTATCGATGGGGCATTACCTCCCGTTGCTATGTATCGATGGGGCATTACCTCCTGTTGCTCTGTCCCTTTTTAACCCCTTAGGGACCAGGCGGTTTTACACAAATCTGTCCTTTAGTGACTGCTGCTGTTTTTTACGTTTCTGCGCTGTTCGTGTTTAGGTCAAATTTTCCTTTTACTCGTTTATGCAACTCACACATACTATACATCGTTTTTCCCACCATTAAATTGACTTTCTAAAAATACCATTATTTCCATCATATCTTGTAATTTACTATATAAAAATATGATGAAAAAATGGTAAGAACACACTTTTTTTTGTAATTTAATCCCCAAAATCTACAAGAAATACCCAATTTTTACATGTATTTGCTTTTTAACCCTATTTGTGCTGAGCTCATTCTGACTGTTTTATGCTCATTTATTTTTAGATGACAGCCTAGGTCCTATTTAACTAACCCCCCCCCCTAAGACATATTTTTTTTTTTTATTTATAAAAAACAATTGTTTTTAAATTTATTTTTATAGGTTTTTTTTTTTTTTTATTTTTCTTTCACCGAACCTAGTAATGGTATCATTGGAAAGACTATGATCAGGCCTTCCCAATGATGTCCAACATGACCCTCCAGCTGCCAAGGATTGGGAGATAGGGGAATCATTTGGATCCCGTTATCTCCCCTTGGCAGCTAGGGGGTTAACTGGCCCACTGACATCCTCCACACATATGGTGGGGATGTCAGTGGGTGGGGGTGACATGGAGGCTTGGCTGACATCCACGATGTCAGCCCCCTCCAGGTTTGAATCGCGATTTGGTGCAAATTTGCGCTGAATCGCAAACCGGCAGCGAAATAGTTAATGCTGCACACCGCTGAAAGGGGGAGACTCTCCCCTTCCAGCGGTGCAACTTGCAGCGTTCTATCTTCAATGGTTGGGGAGATAGAAGGCTCCGAACGAGCCCCCCTTCTCTCAATTGATTTTCAATGGGGGCACCTGCTGATGACATCACCACGCTGTGTGGTGACGTCATTGAGCTCGTCGGCCCTTCTAAAACACGGGGGCAGGCTTCCTCCCTGCCAGAACAGCGAGGGAGGCAAGTATTGGGCGGGAGGGAGGTTAGGAGCCGCTGACGTACTATGTTCGTCCGCGGGTCTAAGGGAGACCCGTGGGCAGGATGTACATGGTACGCAAGCGGTCCCTAAGGGGTTAAACCTGGGGCAGATTGGCAGTCATTTATCACAGTGGGCCATTTTGCTAACTCCCTTTTTTTGCCCTGTAGACCTGGAGCAGGTGGGAAGCGTTGGACAGGTGGAGATGCTGCACAGGTGTAACCTGCTGGCGCTGGTTGGTGGAGGCAGCAACCCCAAATTCTCAGACATATCAGGTACAAACCCTCTTCCTTTTAATGACCCTTTGTTATATTTACACCCTTTTTTTTCTTTATTTTATTCTGGTTTTACTCCTGAGTTTTCTGAGGACAGAGACCATGGATGTGTGTGTGTTTTTTTTTCTTCTAGTGCTGATCTGGGATGACTCGCGTGATGGGAAGGATAAGCTGGTCTTGGAGTTTACATTCACTAAGCCGGTTCTTAGTGTACGCCTGAGGTCTGACAAGTGAGTAATCGAGCATACAGAGCGCACAAGTGACATTTTTATGGTTTTGGTTTTCTCTCCCATCTAAAGAGATACGGTTACTTTTTGTTTACCCTGTAATTCCCCATATGCAGCAATTTGCGATCGAGCCCTGCGCCGGCTTAATCTAAATCTTAAAATGATCCAGATTCCAGTCTCTGTTCATATTGGCCGTAACATTGTAATCGGATCTAACCCGCTGTGCTCCTGCAGGATTGTCATTGTGGTGAAGAATCGGATATACGTTTACTCCTTCCCCGACAACCCAACCAAACTATTTGAGTTCGACACTCGCGACAATCCCAAAGGTAAGGCACAAATCGTAAAGCTGTATCAATTCATAAGTTTCTCTACTCGCCCTTGTATGATGTCCCGATCGCTGTTTTCTGGCCCTCGACCCGGGTCGTGTAGAAGTCAGGATCGGCCCATACAGAGTCCCGATCCAATAGAGCATCCTACCGGACCCCTAGTGAAACGGAATACCAAAGATTCGTGGCGTCTTCCCTGCTTCTGTCATGTCCTGTGAGCAGGCAGGGAAGACGCCGTGAGTCGACGCTGAGGCTGAGAATCTTTCTGACCAACGTCTGTCACACTCGGGGGTCGGATCGGCTTGATCAGACCAATCCTTTTAAAAATGCCACCATCAGTTCCTGACCATAGGAATTGAGTTTGGACATTCCTATGTCTACTGGACGGAGCCTTCCATATATTTAACCCTTTAAGGACCAATGACGTAACTGTTACTTCATAAATGCATTTACTTTAAAGACCCTTGGTACTTAAGGGGTTAAAATACATAGGTTGTAAGTTCCCCCAGGAATAGGGCCCTCAACTCCTGTATCTGTTGTTGAAATATGGGCTTGTCTTTACCCATTGTATCTTTTTTGTACAGCACTGCGGAATGTGTTGGCGCTTAACAGAACCAACAAAAGGGGGAATTATTAAGGAAGGGGTCGTACCAGATCTGGCCTCTGGGAGCTGTCAGCCATCAGGGTTTAGGCTGGGGGTCAGACGAGTGCACTGTGTACCCATATTGACGTGCCTGTCGGCGACCGTTGCAACGCTTCGCGGGGGCTGGCCACACACTGTAGCGCGCACAAATTGCACGCGCTACAGCGGACATGCTGCGGACGTTCTGAAAGCCTTCCCCGTCGAAGCACTATGACGTGCATTTGGGGCTGCAAAGTGTTATCCTCCATAGTAGGATTGAGCCTTGCAGCACTGAGCGCACTAACTGCGCTCAGCAAGGTGACCAGACGGGCGTCAGAGTGGAAGGAACGTCCACTCTAACAGACGACACACACACACGACACACACACCATGAGAATGATTGGAAAAGTGAAAATTCTAGGTCAAAATAGTCAAACCAGAAAAATTCTCCCATTTATCTCACTTTCCAAATCGGCTATTTGGTCTAGATTGTTCATTCTCTTGGCAATTCTCAAGGTTTTCACCTCTCTCTGAATAGCCCTGAAAGTCTCTGTTGTATCCATGTGTTTTTTCCCCTCAGGCCTGTGTGACCTCTGCCCCAGTATGGAGAAGCAGTTACTCGTCTTCCCGGGCCATAAATGCGGCAGCCTGCAGTTGGTGGTAAGTGTGACGTGTCACTGGTATTTCATAGACAGGGGCTGTCAAACGCACATCTTCCCCCAGATGTTGATGCCCACAATTCCCCGAATTCCTTCAGTGCAATAGATGGCTAGGGAGTGAATCATGGGTGTTGTAGTTCAGAAACATCGGAGGGGGGGGGGGTTAAACAGTCCTGTAGTAGACGGTTTTCAGGATCTACTCTGTGTTTCCAGGACTTGTGCAACGCCAAACCAAGCAGCTCCTCTGCGCCGTTCACTATCAATGCCCATCAGAGCGAACTCGGGTGCCTTGCGGTGAATCAGCAGGGCACTCTGGTAGCATCTGCCTCCAGGAAAGGGACCTTGATACGGCTTTTTGACACGCAGACACGGGAGCAACTTGTGGAATTACGTCGCGGCACTGACCCCGCCACTCTATACTGGTGAGTCTGCAATGTAATGCCTTATTGACAGCAGCTTAGATATGTTCATGGTGGAGAAAGACAACAATCCCCTCCACCTCCACCCCTTCCCGAATTGCAATCGGTAGGATTAGGGTCCTCAACTCTTCACAAACGTGTATACATGATTTTGCATTATAAAATGTAGGATTAGTGTGCTCTCTTGGGAGAAACAAACTCCCTCCTGTCACCCTGTTTAATGGTAAAGAAGCTACAAGGAGCAGCCCCAGCCTCATTGTTGAGCTTTTTGTTACAATGTTGCAATCTTTACTGTTGCATTACAGCAGCCAGGGATTTGGCAGCACATACAGATACAAGGTGTTGCTGTAATTGCCATACACAGGCATTATGCAGCACATACAGATACAAGGTGTTGCTGTAATTGCCATACACAGGCATTATGCAGCACATACAGATACAAGGTGTTGCTGTAATTGCCATACACAGGCATTATGCAGCACATACAGATACAAGGTGTTGCTGTGATTGCCATACACAGGCATTATGCAGCACATACAGATATTGCATTGCTAATAATCTCATTATGATCACTACAAACCCCCATAAGCAGGAGATCTCACCATTTTATTATCTGACACAAAGGCTATTTTTGCCTGAATGCTGATAATGCAGATCACGTGTTTTATAGTCTACAAAATAAGGGACGCCATCTAGTGTTTAGAACTTATGATCCCAGCAACATTTCTGTAAAGGATAAATGATCACAGGAAAAGGTAAAATGAGCAAATTTACATTATTTCAGAATAATCTTTATTCCAAATTGCTATTCTTATTCTGTATTTTAAGTGTCTGTGGCGCATCCTATGTTTCATATACACAGTAGTGAAGGGGGTTAATGCTCTTTCTCATCTTAAAGTCTGCACAGGCATGGTGTAATTTAATCTTTTTATCTTTAGTATCAGCTTCAGTCATGACAACTGCTTCCTGTGCAGCTCCAGCGATAAAGGAACCGTGCATATCTTTGCACTCAAGGACACCAAACTCAACCGGCGTTCTGCGTATGTATCACCGATATCAATATACAGGGGAAGCTACACAGCGCGAGTAGACAGGACGGCCAAAACATCCAGAGCCCTATTACATAGTGAATGCTAACATGGAGACGGTTAGCAGGATAATGTGCGCGTGCAGGATTCCCCTTACTGTCTCCATGTTAGCACCTTCCCCCCGGAATAAGACGTTATCTCAGCACCTCGCCCCCGAACGCATCGCTAACCTCCATGATACCCTCTGTAGTGCTTCCGCACCACTGCAAGTATCAGCTCCTGGAGTCTATAGGACTCCATGGAAGCTTGCTCTTCTGGGCTGTGAGATTGTGCAGCGCCACGGAGGGAGACTAGGAACTATTTGTTCCCAGTCTTCCTCTGCTCCCATGGTGAAGAAGAGGAAGCGGTGGGCTGGCCCCTCTTTTCACTGCTGGGTGAGGCGAGTAGGGATTTTCAGGGGGGGTTTTAGAAAGTGTTCATCACCGGCTTTTAGGAGGTGGTAAAAATTTTGCTCGCCCGTCCCGACGGTAAATTGCACCAGCAAAGAAATAAATTGCGATCCCGTGTTACGTATAGGAGACGCAAAGTACAGTAAGCCTGCGCAAGCGGTGAGGCGCAAAACGTTTTCACCCAACTAGCGTCAGGATTCGAATATCGACGCCAGACAGTAAACTTATCCTATCGAGACGCTACATTGGCACCAACTATGGAATAGAGCCCCCAGTTGGCAGCGCAATGGAAATTCTCATGTGATTTAACCTCCCTGGCGGTTTTCCCGAGTGTTGCTCAAGGTTGAATTTCACTGCTGAAAGCTGTAACCCGGAGATACACTCGGGCTGGATACATACCTTTACCTGCGCTCCCTCGCTGACCCACGCAATTGCCGCTTCCTGGTTCCCTTCTCACACGAAGGGAAACAGGCGTTGCGATTGTCCAGAGGTGACAGCGAGGGAGCGCAGGGCCAGGTATGTATCCAGCCCCGAGTGTGGCTCGGTTACCGCTTTCAGCATTGAAAGTTAACCGTGAGCCACACTCTGATAAAACTAGGGGGCCGAATAAATTCTACCAGTTCTGACATATGAAATATGTCCGCATCGTACCGCCAGGGAGGTTAAGAAAAAATATTAAACTTCCCAGACTGGTCATATTATATACAGCTTTATGTCGAAATATGAGCTAAAACATCTCCAACCAATAACGCTGGGGTCAGACGAACCATGACGGCCAATATATGAAGTACGGCTGCATGAAAGTTCGACTGCGCAACGCAAACGCATTTTTTCGAGAACGTAGAACCGCTAGTACTGACGCACAGACGTCAAACGCTGCACATGTCCGGCCAACATCACGTCCATTTGGTTTTGTTTTTTTTATAGCTCCGTCAAAAATCACAGCCGTAATTGCGCACCGTATGACCGCTATCGCGTATTCCGTCAAAACGTGCGTCCATGCGTTCGGACGCACTTTTTGACGGTCGACGTGAAAAATGCGTTTGTCTGACCCTAGCCTAAAGGGATGTTCTACACCCCCTGACTGCTATAGCTTTTTTTAAAGTGGTCAGGCAGTGTGTAGTGCCCCCCCCATCCTCCCTGGTTTGGCAGGAAACGCTGTGTGTGACTGAGGAGTTTCCTTAATCTACGCTACGCATCTATTTTCCAGCAAGCTCTGTGTGCTGACCATCCTCTCTCTGGTTGTCCACAATGGCAAACGTCGTGAGAGAAGCAGTGATGGATTGGTTCTGCGCATGTGCAGCTCTAGTCTATTGTTCAGTGCAGGCGCTACAGAACCTTCCTTCAAAGACCAGGGTCAGACGAGCGCCCTATGTGCGCCTGTACTGACGTGCCTCCCGGCATCTGTCACAGCAATGTGACGAATCGGGAATGGGCACACGCTGTAGCGCCCGGACAAATTGCGTGCACTACAATGGTTGTGCTGTGGCCATGCTGAAAGCCTCCCCTTCGAAGCGCGATCGACGGGGCTGCAAAGCGTGATCCTTCATAGGAGATGGCTACACGGGCGTCAGAGTGGAAGGAACGTCCACTCTCACACTGACATTCCTTCCGCTCTCTAAAAATGCTCGTCTGACCCCGGCCTTAATGTGCGCCATGATAAATGAGTGCTTTACCGGAGGGTTTCTTTGCTGTCAGTCTGAATCTATATGTAGTCTTGTGTTTTTATTTTTCTTTTAGCTTGGCCAGAGTCGGGAAGGTCGGTCCCATGATCGGCCAGTATGTGGATTCCCAGTGGAGTTTGGCGAGTTTCACCGTACCTGCAGAATCCGCCTGTATCTGCGCTTTTGGCAAAAACACTTCCAAAAATGTGAACTCCGTTATCGGTAAGACCTCGCCTCGCTTTCTAAATTCTGACAGATCTTCAGCGTTTTCATAAACCACCAAAATCCAGCCAGAGGATTTAACCCTCTCCTCTCTGCTCCTCAGCGGTCTGTGTCGATGGGACTTTTCACAAGTACGTCTTCACGCCAGAGGGAAACTGCAACCGAGAAGCCTTTGATGTGTACTTGGACATTTGTGACGATGACGTCTTTTAACGTGCTTCCAGGCAGTTCATTCGTTACCTGGCACTGCCTGTCGTGCTACGGACCTCAGATCAACCGGTCTGCGTTTTCAGCCTGTTGGCTGTCACACATTGGTGCGATGTCCTGCTTTGAGGATCTTTCTGCACTGTATTTTATCAATGTGTATATAGAGCTTTCCTGATATTAGCAAACTCCTGCATTCATCGTATACGTTACGTAGTGGTCAGGAAGCCGGTGGGACATCTGGTACTGGTCTCAGTGTTAAATAATGGGCATTCTTGGTCCAAGAAAAGAGAGAACGTCCTCCTGAAATGATCACTAGAAATGGAGCCAAGTGTCTAAGACAGAGGGGATGTAAGACGATCTGAGATGACTTTTAGAGCCTTGTCCTTGTCTCAAACCATAGATTCTGATTACACTGTGCTTTATCAATGCTGGTAGAAATGTCTTTTGATTGTCCTGGAACAGGAAGATAATTTGCCAGTGGAAATCATCTTGTAATGAAGCTGTATTGTCACCATACAACTGTAACACATCAGACGGGTCTTCACACTTTATCTATACCTCCTGCGGGCAGATAAACTAGCATTTAAAGGGCCGCTACCTCCAAAAAAATGTCCTTATTGTGTTTGTGAAGTTGCTGATATCTTACATGTGCTTTGTTTTCCTCTTGTATATGTGTCACTGGACGCATCCATTGTGTTGTAAACTGCCCCCCCCCCCATATCTTTCCATCACTTGCTCCTCACGGTGTGGCTTTGGCCATAGAATGTAGTGAATGAGCCAGTCACCGACTCACATCATTGTATTGTGTGGGGTGTATTCAAAGCACATCACCATTAAGCTCCCTGTCTTGGCTCATTTAGCTGCCATCTAGTATCTCTGGAGAACACAATACACCCCCTGCAGCTGTAACTGTTAAATACTGCAAGAAACCATAGTAAAAAAAAACCAAACACTTTGCACGGATTTTGGTAAATGTTGCATCATGGGAAAAATCAACAGAATTGAAGCGGGAGATAAGCTAAAGAAAACAGCACGTGTCTTTGTAATGCACAAGTATTGTAGTTACAGCTAATGTTAGTGGTAGTGTCCCTTTTAAAGTTCAGTTCTGGATCACCTCTCTGCTTTTGGACCTTTGCTCCATTACACCCGGTTTTATCACTGACCTGTCACCATCATTTTGCCATAGCTCATCCAATTCCCGCGGCAAACCTGAGGATCATTCGCAGTGCTCGTCTGCCCCGGCAGAGTGTGTGTGTGTGTGTGTGTAAAATCACTGACTGGTTTTATTTACTGTGAGGAGGAAGAGTTGCAAACCGTATCACAAGATCTGAATAAAACCCGGCTGAACTATTTGATGGCAGTTTACCGTCTCCACCAACTCACTGCTCGGTGAATACCTCCCTGCGCACAAAGCAACTCAATGTCTGTCCTCTGGATCCATCCAGCTTTTATTAAAGACTGATTCCATGTTCCATAAAAATGTAAATAAAATGTTCTGAGCATTAAGGGGACTCTAATCTCATGGTTTTGCTTCCGCTCTTGATAAGATTCACGGGTAGTCATGTGACTTAAGAATTTCATAGTACAGGAGGGGTGGGGTCGCGCCTATTCCCCGATGGGGCGGCTGCAACCACCAAATGCATCCAGCCCAACAACATGTGTGAAACATAACAAAGAAAAAGATGTCATCTGCGCTTATTCCCATTATACCGTGTGAAACTAAACACAATTAGAGGTTTGGTTTCTTATTAATGGCCATAAGATTAAGCTCGCCCGCCAGCGTCAAGGCACCTCTAATGAGGGCGAGTCCTATCCAAAAATGAAGCCACAGGCTGCTGTATAGCAAACAATACCTGCTCATCAGACATGAGGTAGACTGGTGGGCCTTTATTTATGCTCCCCCAGAAACAAAATCCACTTTGGGATCAGACACGGAGCGGAATCTTGCTGCAGGGATGACCTGGCTGGAAGAATTTCGGTTTAGATCAACTTTCAGAATCTAGATATTCCATTCAGAAAACTCTTAGGCTGCTGTCAGACGAGCGTAGTGTTCACGTCCGTGATTGCGCCTAAAAGTACGTCCGTGATAGCATGACAGGAAGCCCATCGGAGCCCGTTACACGAAGTACGTCCGCACTGAACTGCGGACGCACAACGGCCGCGGCCCACGGAGGCAAGAACGTACAACCGCTAGAACGGCCGCACAAAGTGCGCTGCGTCCGCAACGTCTGCATAGCTTTGTGTGTGAGCGATGGAACGTGGTCAGACGGACTGCATTTATACGTCCAGCATTTTTCACGGACAAAATGGTTTTGCTTTTTAATTTATTTTCCCTCCTACATCCATCAAAATATATATGTCAGTGAATAAACGGACTGTGTGGCCACTACTGCGTCTTGCGTACTGACGTACGTTCGTGTGCACGGACGTACAGTCCGTAGAAATCACGCTCGTCTGACCCTAGCCTTAAACACATTTTTTATCCTTATGCCCCCGTCTCTCATATGTTGGTTAGAGTTAAGGATCTATTCGCAAAACCCCAAAATCGCGTGTGGCTTGCCGCATTTTTGCAGACTTCGGCGATTCCATTTAGCTGAAAATACATACGTGAATTCACTAGCGCAGTGTTTCTCAGAGGGTCCTGAGGACCAGAGTTAACAGGCCAGGTTTTAAGGATTCTCTTGGGAAATGCAGACTGAATCCTGCAATCACTGAGCAGCAAATCATATCACCTGTGCTGCGCTTCACATATCCTGCAACCTTTGGAATCTGGTTTTCAACACCAGTCCGGTCCTGTGTTGGAACCACACCAGTGTTTGTGTATCCTGCAAACCTGGCCCGCTAGTGGGTCCTGAGGACCAGGGTTGAGAAACACCGCGCTAGCGAACAGTCACTATTTTACTAAAATTGGAGTCACTGACGGAGTATCAGACGTTGGCGAAAAGCGCAGATAACTGTTGAATTGGCGTCAGCGAATTCCAACGATTCTATAACAGAATTGTCCCAATAGCTTAAATAAAAAGGTGTCTAAAAAAAGTCCTTTTAAAAAAATTAGAACATTATCTCTTAAATACAAAAAGGACTTTTCTGAAAAAAGGTTTTTGCAAAAAAATTAATAAACATCTTAAAAAAAAAAGGAAATTAAAAGATTACATTGAAATACTTGAAAACGAGAGAAATCTCAATGTATCCTTCCTGGTAAAATCCTTTTCTAAAAAAAAAATCCATGGGATTCGGTTTAAACATGTCGAAACACTGAAAGTCATTCTGCCGCAATTTCGGTGTTCCATGAATAGAAGACACGGCAGGCTAAGGCTGGTGTCAGACGAGCGTAGTGTTCACGTCCGTGATTGCGCCTAAAAGTACGTCCGTGATAGCATGAAAGTAAGTCCATTGGAGCCTGACACATGAAGTACGTCCGCACTGAACTGCGGACGCACAACGGCCGCGGCAAACGGACGCAGGTTAGGCAAGAACGTAATACTGCTAGAACGGACGTGCGGAGTGCGCCACGTCCACAACGTCAGCATAGCTTTGTGTGTGAGTGATGGAGCGAGGTCAGACGGACTGCATTTATACGTCCAGCATTTTTGACGGACAGAATGTTTTTTCATTGTAATTTATTTTCCCCTCCTACATCCGTCAAAAAATAACTTCAGTGAAAAAACGGACTGTGTGACCACTACTGCGTCATCCGTACTGACGATGTCCGTACTGCACAGACGTACAGTCCGTAGAAATCACGCTCGTCTGACCCCAGCCTTAGGGGTGATTTTGGTGCAGATGAGGCTGGGGGTCAGACGAACGCGCGTTGAGCCGCACTTTATCACGGCCGTAGTAGCAGCAAATGACATTCAATGATGGCAAATATACGAAGTACGTCTACACGAACGTTCGGCCGCGCAACGCAAGCGCCAAAATAACGCATTTTTTCAAAAACGTGGACCCGCTAGTACTGACGTACAAAGTGCGCTGCATTGGCATAGCGGCGTGTGTGCGTAAATAGGAGACGTCAGACACTGCACATGTCCGGCCAACATCCCGTTCATTTGGTTTTTATAGCTCAGTCAATAAAAATACGCCCGAAATTGTACATCGTATGACCGCTGTTGCGTCTTCCATAAAAAAAAAAAAAAAGGGATTGGACGCAGCGACGCACTTTGACGGTAGACGTGAAAGATACGTTAGTCTGACCCCAGCCTAAGGCTAGGGTCAGACTAACACCTTTTTAACGTGCGTTTAGGCGCACTTAAATCATGGCTGCAGTAGCGGCAATGACGGCCAATATACGAAGTGCGGCCGCGCAACGCAAGCGGCAAACAAACGCATTTTTTCGAGAACGTGGAACCGCTAGGACTGACGTACAGAGTGCGCTGCGTCCGCTAGCGGCGTGTGTGCGTGATTAGGAGACGTCAGACGCTGCTCATGTCTGGCCAACATAACGTCCAGATGCAAAAAGTGTTTGACGATCCGTAAAAAAAATCACGCACAAAACTGTGCGTCATCTGGACAGTTTTCGCACAATCCGTGAAAAAATGCGTTCGGACACGCTTTGACGGTCGCTGCAAATAATGCGTTCGTTTGACCCTAGCCTTAATCGCACAGTATTTTGCGGTCATAATGACAGCTTCGCAAATAGACAAATTGCATCAAACTGACATTTACCATTCGGTGCAGCTTAGGGTAAATTCGGAGGTTAGTGAAGAACCTCTTTATTGTTATGATCTGTGCGCTTGGTTTTAGGGATTGTGGAGTGCACAGTGAGAACAATTTTTTTTCCAGTCGCCAAGTTCAATTTAACAACTATCAGGGTTATTCAAAGAGAATCGAAAAGTCACCGCACGTTCGGTGACTTTTTGTTCTCTTCAATTCGGTGCAAATCGGCTTTCCCATTTTGGCGACCCCGCGGGTGTATTCAGCAAGCACCACAGGGCTGTCGAAGTGCAGGGAAAAGCTGCCGAAAACCCGGCGAATGCACGCTGAAAACCCGCAAAAACATCTGGATTAACCCGAAGACGCCGGAAAAACCCAAGCAGGAGCCGATCACACGCAGCGCAGTCGCCGGTAAAAGCCTACACCGCAGAAGGCAGTGAATAAATTAGGAAAACAGTTTGCATGAATGATTGAAAAGTGAAACACTGTTTGCAAAGAAACTACTGAGCAAAAATGTCTGAAATTTACATATGAGGTCCAGGGAATGAGAAGTTAAAAATAAAATAAATGCTTAAAATATCCAAAAAAAAAAATAATTATCTAGAAATAAAGAGACTCTTTACTGCAGAATATTATAATCAACGGTTTATTAGATATTGAATTAAAAACGGGAATATTTTTAACATTGAAGCCTATGGGATTCACCTGAATAAACCTGTTGAATTAAACCACCGAATGGCAGGGCATTTCGGGAACTTTTCGCTGCTGGTTTGTGTTCTCTGAATAGACGAAGCAGTGCTTTTTATGGGGATTTCACTGCCCTCGAACAGGCACCGAATGTGCAGGAAATTCGCCAGGATTTGGCGAATTGCCTGTTCTCTGAATAGCCGAATGGCCAAGAATGGTTACCTTTCTCCAGCCATTCAGATCTCTTTGAATAACCCTGTATATTTCTACCCCCCCCCCCCCCCCTGCTCCATTGCTAATACAGATCCCTGGGTAAATCTTTGGTGTAGTGATCCTTAGATAGGGGAATAGGTCAATTCACAGGAGTTAAATACTGTAATCTGGTCCCTGTACATCATGGGTAAAAACTATTTTATAAACAATAACATTCTAAAATAGAAAACAGCGTGCAAAATAATTTTATTTTCCGGATATTGACAATAGGTAAAAAAAAAAATGGAGAGGAAGGTCTTGGGAGCCTCGTTCATAAAATGCTGGTCACAAACTATAAATTTTAGGGTTCTGCCTCACCCTAATGTCTATTCTGGTTTTCAAATAAGTCTATAGAGTGACATTCATAGGTCACTTGGAAGAAAAACCAGCTTGGTCGGAGATGATCAGAGGGGACCAAAGGGTTACCGGTACCCATAATCAAGAGTCAACTGCCGGGGGCCCGAATCTGTCCATGGTCTGTACCACAAGAGAAAGGTGATCCAGGAAAGAGCTGACCGACACGCGTAGTATACGAGCTTCATCTGCTTGCCAGCGCCTGCAAGAAAAGACATAAAATTAACATGAACATGTAAAGACTTATGGACTGAATAAAGTTGTGTTTGCGATAATTAAAGGAACACTCCAACAAAAAAAATCACCCCCCGTTTTTTTTCCCTAACCTATCCCTATTCCCTTAATAAAACTTTCTTTTTTTTTTTTTTCTTGTAACTGTAATACTTACCTTAAAATCCTCTTGTTTCCAGCGGCGTTTTTTTTTTTTATACTCACCTCCCTCCTCTTCCGCTCCCGTCTTCTTCTTGCTGCATCTTGGCTTCTGGTTTACGTGAGAGGCGCGCATGCGCGCCTCTCACATAAGCCAGCCAATCGGCAGGCTTCCTCCCGGCTCCCTCTGAGGATTAGTGTTGCGCGCAAGAGGATGCGCGCAGCACTAACCCTCAGAGGGAGCCGCCAGCTTCTGCGGGGAGTAGGAGACGTCATCGCGCTGAAAGCGCGATGACGTCTCCTACTCGGCAAAAGTCGGCAGAAGCGGGAAATATGATTCCCGCTCTGCTGACTGACAGCTGGGAGGGCGGAGCAAAGTCCTCCGCCTCTCTCAGCTGTTTTCAGCCTTTTCTGCAGATCGGCTGAGCGGAGGGAGGGGGGACAAGGGCGGCATACTCCGGGCATCATGACCACCTAAAATAGCTTAGGTGGTCATGTTGCCTAGAGTATCCCTTTAAATAAAAAATAAAAAAAAGTCTCCAGCTCTGTGCCTTTATTTTTTTCCTTTTTTAGTGACTATTCAGGAGAAAATACGAAAACTCTCCTTAACCCAGTGTTTGTTGGATACACCTAGTGCTTCAAATAAAAATGGGGACCAGGATTGGCCTAGGCATGTCAGCCGCTTCCTGGCCCCTGCAGACCACACAATGGAAATTAAGAGGCATATATAAACATTTGTTTCTGCTTGCATTGATCAGTGCATTATTTAAATCAAGGGTTGCGGTCTAAAAGGTCGTCTGCATCGCAGTGTTTGAAGTTCTTTAACAGGTCAGATGTAACTTTTGTCGACCCCCAATCTATGCAACATTAAAGCCCGTCAGCACTGAGCTCTTTTTGACCTGGCCTTTCCAATGATACCTTCAATGCCCCTCTACCTGTATCTCCACCATAGGAAGTTCCCTGCCCGGCCAGGGATGGGGTGGCAAATCCCTTTCTGACATCATCACTTCCACACTCTGACGTCTGCGGGTTGGGGTCCCGAAGGCAGAGCTGACATCCAAACCCCCCCCCCCCAAGGCAGTGTACAGGGACATAGAGAAAATTCTAAACGATGCCGTGTAATGCAAATCATGGACAAACTTACACTTGCAGGACGTTGTCTGTAACGCTCAGGGTCTTACTTACGCCTCCTTTCCTGGGCTCAGCGTCTGGGCACAAGGAGTCATGGGCGATCTGAGCCTCTCTGGGGCCGGGAAACGGCACCCGCAGCTGGCTGAGAGTCAGGTTATGGAAAACGAACCATTCAATAGGGAGAAGCAACCTTCCACGGCACTTTACTGTATCCACAGTGCTTTATGCTGTAGGGCTGCAAATGAAAAGTGCTGCCCTGCAGTATCTGGAATCTCTATAAACGCAAGAAAGAGGTTAAAAAAATAACCAATGGATTAAAGCGATTGCTATTAGCATACTTTATAAAGCACCAGCAGATTCCGCAGCGCTGTACAAAACGAGCAGAAAAGGATATGACAGAACATGAATACATCGGAACATTGCAGAACTCGACGAACAGTATACAGCAGCATTGGTAGACCCTATTCCTGGGGGGGGACTAATCTACGCAGACGATATAGGACGGGGGTTGATATCGGGCTACAGTGTAAGAGAAAGCTCAGCTGCTTAACACAAAACATTCAGACACATCTCTTATTTGTCAATAAGGTAAAGCCAGCCTTTAAAAGGCAGAGGTTGGCAACCGTGGCCTTCCAGATGTTTTGGAACTACATCTCCCACGATGCTCATCCACTCAATAGGTTGGCTGAGCCTCATGGGAGATGTAGTTCCAAAACGTCTGTAGGGCCAAGGTTACTGAAACCTGCTTTAAGAGAATTATGGTAGCTGGATAGCAGCTGTGAGGTATAATAATAAATCATCAGGTCTCGGTATTTTCCTTTTATGTAATGAATAAAGCCAAACAGGCCATTTCCTGGTAAACGCCTGCATGGCACCATCACCCATCCTCCAGTTTCACAGCAATACGTGAATGGCTGAGAATCCACAGCAGGTGAAGTGCTGGCAGGCTGATATTACATGTGTCTCTCACTTCTAAGACCGACAAATCAATAATAAAGCAAAGGATACAAGTGAAGTGCTGGCAGCGCCATGACCGATGTGGGCAGCAGTGCAGGTACCATAGAGCGACAGCCGGAAAGTCCGAGCCGCCTCGTCACGAATGCTACCTTGGAGAATCCTACTCTATGGTAGCAACAGCTAGAGCAAACACACGTAGAGAGCAAAGCTGCTTATGTGTCTGAATAAAGTGTCGTCATAGTAAGGCTCTCTGTGGAGGGGTGTTTATAGCTCTAACACTGGCAAAACACCCGTAAATGCATTATCTTTTCAATACAGGGTGCTTCTGCTTTTTAATACTCGCATGGTACAGTTGGGGTTTTCTTATGTATGTTTTGCTGCAAATATCTCTGAAACCTCTCTGTGAGTATGTAAAACCTGACATTATTTTGGTGGCAGCCGCACAGTCACGTGACTCCCCTGCAGGCTTCTGCCCTCAGTCTGACGGCGGAGTCTTTCACTTTAGGAAGGGGGGGGGCGTCGATTAATTATTCGTTTGTTTCAAGTTGTTTTTTTTTAAATTCATCGAGATCGTGTGGGAAAAGATGTTCGTATAATTGCTCGCTATAAACACCTCTCCAGGAAAAGATTTCACTTCAATCTCAGGTTATTCAGAAGAAATAAACAATGCAACCCCCCCCCCCTCTGGTGTCTCTTCTAGACTGTAGTGGTGGAGGCGGGCATTTAGGAATGGTACGGTCCGTTGTCATGGACACGAAGAGTTGTTAACACATCTCTGGGAAAGGCCAGGTTAGTTCAGCCAGATCTGTCTATGCTACAGTATGTGTGTGTATATATGTATATGACACTGGTTTTAATGGCACTGTACATTCTCTGATCTGATTTGTCACCTTTGTTGTCATTTATTTATCACTGTATTGTTTTATGTCACTCTTCATCCATGTGTTAAATGAACTCAGTTGCCCCCTGTGTCACAGGACCCTGATGGCTGATCTCCATTTGTTTTTTAGACTCTCATGGTGGCCGGTTAAGGTTGCCAGATGGGCTAAGTTTAAAGGGACACATATGACTATTTCATGCAGAGGGACGCACAGGGAAAAGTACTGCCCTGCAACATGTAACTATAATTCATATGCTGCAGGAAGGAAATCAAGACCGGTCACCTGCAGGGTTATTCAAAGAGATCCGAATGGCTGCCGAAAGGGAACCGAACGTTGAAAATCAGCGTTCGGTTATCGTTCCTGGCCATTCGGCTATCCAGAGAGCAGGCAATTCACCAAATCCTGGCGAATTGTCTGCACATACGGTGGCTGTTCGAGGGCAGTGAAATCCCCATAGAGAAGCAATGCTTCGTCTATTCAGAGAAAACAAAACAGCTCAGGAAAGTTGCCGAAATGCCCTGCCATTCGGCGGTTTAATTCGGCAGGTTTATTCAGGCGAATCCCATAGGCTTCAATGTTAAAAAATATTCCCGTTTTAATCCAATATCTAATAAACTGTTCATTATAAAATTCTGCAGCAAAGAGTCTCTTTATTTATAGATTTTTTTAGGATATTTTAAGCATTTTTCGGGATTTTTTTTAACTTTACTTATTTTTTCTGTAACAGCCTTTTTATTATCATTCATTGGATCATATGTAAATTTCAGACATTTTCGCTCAGTAGTTTCTTTGCAAATAGTGTTTCACTTTTCAAACATTCATGTAAACTGTTTTTTTAATTTATTCACTGCATTTGTCTGCGGTGTCGGCTTTTTCCGACGGCTGCGCTGCGTCTGATCGGCTCCTGCTCGGGTTTTCGGCGGGTTAATCCAGCTGTTTTTGCGGGTTTCGGTGTGCGTTCGCCCTGGTTTTGCGGTGAGTTTTCAGCGGGTTTGCGGCGGCTTTTCCCTGCATTCCGACGGCCCTGTGGTGCTTGATGAATACACCGCAGGGTCGCCGAAATGGGATTGCCAAATCGCACCGAATTGAAGAGAACGAAAAATCACCGAACGTGCGGTGACTTTTCGATTCTCTTTGAATAACCCTGCTGGGATTCCTTTTTGATTTCTTACCTGCAGCGTATGGATTCTACATGCCGCGGGGTGGCATTTTTCATGCACTGCCCATCAGCATGAATAATTCATACGCGTCCAGGAAAATATGACCGATCTGTTAATTCTGTGGCCGGTTGCTACATTGGCTAAACATTTACACGGTCATCTGTGGTGCTGAGTATAATATACAGTATAATAATTTATAAAGCTCAAGCAGATTCTGTAGCGCTGTACAAGATATGTGTGCTATAATACAAACATGTCTTCTACTTTAATAATAGATATCAGGAGTGTTTGTAAACAAAAAATAAAGCAAATCACCCTGAAAATTTGGCAGCTATCAAAATAGTGGTTTATCTTATTAAAACGGAGCTTTATAAGTAATCAATTCTAAACGCTAAATTCTGCTTTTTCTTGTTGGAGTACCCGTGCCATTCTGTCACCATGGGTTGCCAGGTCGGCCATGTTTTCCTGAACACATATAATTAAATTCATGGTGATGGGCAGTGCATTAAAAATGCCACCCCGCAGCATGTATAATCCATACACTGCAGGTAAGGAATCCTAGGTGGCCTGCTTGGATTTCTTTCCTGCAGAATATGATTTATACATGTTGCAGGGCAGCACTTTTCCCTCTGCACGAAATAGTAATATGTGTCCAGGAAAACATGGCGACCCTATCTGTCACACAAGCTCTGTTCACCTTCTTTCATTTACCCCCGTTCACCTACATTCCAGGCGTTCGGACGTCTTTGTGTAAACTATACGGCCCTCCCTTTGCGCTTCTATTGACAGACATGTATAAGCTGGACTTGCCACTGGATCCCAGAGAAGTGTCTGCCATTGAACGGAGGAGGAACAGGGAACAGCAAAGGCAGAGTCGCATCTTCAATGCCAAAGCCAGGACCATTGGGGTATGTCTGCGTCATGTAGCCCGCCATTACCTTAGTTAGGGTTCACCCGGTCGGCCATGTTTTCCTGGACACATATACTTAATTTGTGAAGAGGGAGAGCTCTGTGAAGGATCGCCCTGTAATATGTATGATTCTTGTGGGAAAAATCAGTCACCAAATCAAGGCAGGTCACCTGGGATTCTTTACCTGCAGCGTATGGATTCTACATACTACAGGGTTGCATTCTTCACACACTGCCCATGAACACGAATACATTCTATGTGTCCAGGGTAGGGTCGCCAGATCGGCCATGTTTTCCTGGACACCTATAACTATTTCATTCAGAGGGTGAGTGCCTGGAAACGTGCTGACCTGCAACATGTATGATGCATATGTTGCAGGTAGGAGATCAAGGCAGATCCCCTGGGATTCCTTATCTGCAGTGTATGGATTCTACATGCTGCAGGGTGGCATTTTTCATGCACCGCCCATCAGCATGAATATATTATGGCCCCTATTACATTCTTCGCGCAATTTTGTTTGTGCAGCGCAAATTTCTTCGCGCGCATCGTCCAGCGTTATCGCGCGAAAACTAACGTGGTATTCCGATCCGAACGCATTTTCTCATCCGTCAAAAAATAACATTCGGAAAAACGACGCGCAAAACGAAGTGTAATACGCGCGCAGTAACGTTGCGCACGTAAATCAGTGTGCGGACTGTTTTTTTCGCGGGATTCAGCCAATCAGAATTAAGAACCTTAATTGACTCACTTAAGTTTTTGCGCCTGTCAAAGTAAATCTGAGTATATTTGCTGCATCAATAAAAAAACACGCATGAATTCACAATTTTATTGTTTGGGTATGTGTAGAATGTGTAACTATACGTTGCTGTATTTTATTTTCGTGCTGGTGTTTTTCGTTTCGGCCAGAACGTTCAGATTTGCAGTTAACGCCAGCTTTTCAAAGACGTTAAAATTATGGGTGCAAACGTCGTTCGTAAAAAGATGCGTATCGATTGTAATGCCATCCGTGTAGCAGCGCAGCGCACGAACGAATTTGCGCTCACAATGTTAAGTATAGGACGCGCACAGTTCATCACGCTCGCGCAGGTCCATCCGCGTTAAACGATAACGCGCATCGTTTGCGCGAACGTTGTAATACGACGTTCATCGCAAAGGGCTTTGCCCCTCGCGCAAATGCGCATTTGCGCACGCAAAACACACTGCGCGAAGAATGTAATAGGGGCCTATGTGTCCAGGAAAACATGGCCGATCTGGCAAGCCTTCCTCCAGTATACGCTGTATTATGTTACATCTTCCTGCCGTTTTGTTTCAGGTGGACGTGGCTGCGCTGGACAACCAAGTCGAAGAGAAGAAGATAAGGGAAAGCACAGAGAAAGCTCGAGATGACACGTTTGGTAAAGCAGTCATTGATTAGGCTAAGGTCAGACGAACGCATTTTCGCGTTGTCTGTGAAAAAGTGCGTTCGAACGAATGGACGCATTTTTTCACGGAATACGCGATGGCGGTCATACGATGCGCATTCTCGTCTGTGATTTTGTACGGATCATCAATAAAACACTTTTTGTGTCTGGACGTTATGTTGGCCGGACATTAGCAGCGTCTGACGTCTCCCAATCACGCACACACGCCGCTAGCGGACGCAGCGCACTCTGTACGTCCGTACTAGAGGTTTGACGTTCTAGAAAAAATGCGTTCGTTTGCCACTTGCGTTGCGCGGACGAACAGTCGTGCGGCCGTACTTCGTGTGTTCCCCGGCATTGGACGTCATTTGCTGCTAGCACGGCCGTGATTTCGTGCGTCTAAACGCACGTTAAAACTGCTTTCGTCTGACCCTAGCCTTAGTGTAACAATATATATATAGTCCTTAGAGAATTCACGACAGGGTCTTCATTAGAGCTGCCAGATCGGCCATGTTTCCTTGGACACATATTATTATTTCATGCAGAGGGGAGCACAGGGAAAAGTGCTGCCCTGCAACATGTATAATTTATATGCTGTAGGAAGGAAATCAAGGCAGATCACCTGGGATTCCTTTTTGATTTCTTCCATGCAGCGTATGGATTCTACATGCTGCAGGGTGGCATTTTTAATGCACTGACTATCAGGGTTATTCAGAGAGCGGTGAAAAGCAGGAGAATAACTGGAGAATGAAAAATTCTAGGTCAAAATAGCCAAACCAGAAAAATTCTCCCTTTCATCTCACTTTCCAAATCGGCTATTTTGACCTAGAATTTTTCATTCTCCTGCTTTTCACCGCTCTCTGAATAACCCTGTATGTGTCCAGGAAAACATGGCCGATCTGGCGACCCTCGTCTTCACGTAAAAGGTAATAAGCTCTATTTTGACATCTTGCCTTTTTATATGATGATATTGAAGTGTATCCTCTTTATTTTTATGTTTTTGGATTACTCACGCACTAGCACATGATTATTTCAGCACCTGGGCATCAGTGCGTGGTGCTGAGTGCCTTCTCCTATGCTTGAGACATATATATTTATATATCACTTGTTTTGTAAAATAATTAAGATGATTTATGCTAACTTACATATACAGGGTTATTCAGAGAGCGTGAAAAGCAGGAGAATGACTGGACAATGATTGGAGAATGAAAAATTCTAGGTCAAAATAGCCGATTTGGAAAGTGAGATGAAAGGGAGAATTTTTCTGGTTTGGCTATTTTGACCTAGAATTTTTCATTCTTCAGTCATTCTCCTCCTTTTCACACTCTCTGAATAACCCTGATAGTTAAAGGAACACTCAAATTAAAAATCTCTCCCCCCCCCCCTGTTTTTTAACATTAAACTATACCTATTCCCTCAATAAATAGGTAGGGATTTTTTTTTTTTTTATGTAATACCCTAAAATCCACTTGTTTCCAACGGCGTCTTTTTTTTATATATATACTCACCTCCCTCCTCTTCCGCTCCCGTCCTTCTAACTTTCACTTGGCTAAGGTTTACGTGAGAAGCGCGCATGCGCGCCTCTCACGTAAGCCAGCCAATCAGCAGGCTTCCTCCCGGCTCCATCTTCTAGGATTAGTGTTGCACGCAAGAGGATGAGCGCAACACTAACCCTCAGCCGCTGCCACCAGCTACTGCGGCGAGTTGGAGACGTCTTCGCGCTGAAAGCGCGATGACGTCTCCTACTCGGCAATAGTCGGCAGAAGCGGGAAATATGAATCCTGCTCTGCTGACTGACAGCTGGGAGGGCGGAGTAAACTCCTCCGCGTCTCTCAGCTGTTTTCAGCTGGTTCAGCCGATCGGCTGAGCGGAGGGAGGGGAGACAGGCAGGGGAATACTCAGGGCATCATGACCACCTAAAAAAGCTTAGGTGGTCATGTTGCCTAGAGTATCCCTTTAAGCATTGACTTCAGTAGGATGGAAGGGTGTAGTTCATCCTGCCATCCCTATGTACCTCAAGAGACTCCACCAAGGGTGAGGATGACTTTCTCCTTTTCCTATACACGGTGCAGTACTTTATTCACAAGAAAATGATCACCACATGTGCAAAAATCCATCATGGCCTCCATCTGTGTGTTTGCTTCCACCATACTGATCATGGCTACATCCCGGAGTAGTGGTTGAGGAGTTTACGGCTGACCGAGCCACGGCTGGAGACTCAACACTATGGGCACTATTCCATAGTTGGCGCTATCGTTAGTGCCTCGACATCTAAGCGTAACCGCCAGGATAAGTATGTTTAAGGCATATTGCATTCCTGGCGCCACCCCCATTAGCAGTCCGTTGGCGCATCAGTTTTTGTGTGAGCTTACTGTACTTGGTGCATCCTATACTTGACATGGGGAGCGCAAACGTATATTAACGTTTCGATAAGTAAGGTATTAAAGTGCTAGCGCTAGTTACCGTCGGGACGCGCAAGGCAAACGTTTAGCACCTTCTAAAAGCTGGCGCTACAGGATTCTGCGTTTGCAAAATCATTTAACACCCCCTAAACCCCCCCCCCCCCCAATAAATCCGATACTCACCTCTCATCCTGCGGCGAGAACGGTGGCCCGATCCGCTGGTTCTTCTGGCCACGAGCACGAGATCACGCAGGGCTCGCGGTCCAGAAGCGCAACCCTCCATGGAGTCCTATAAACTCCAGGAGGTGGTACTCACTGCGGTGCCGAAGCGCTAGCACTGCGATCCGTGGTGAGGTGCTTGGGTATCGCTTGCCCCGAAATATCGCGGTAACATGGGAACGCTAAGGGGAAACCTGCAGGTGCAGATTTTCCCCGTTGGCGTCCCCACGTTAGCGCAAACTATGGAATAGAGACCAATGTCTTGGAAGGGAGAACATAAGAAAGTGACACACCTGTATGTCTTCCACCATTGCATCTGGTTTCTTCCCAGAAATCACTATCAGGGTTATTCAAAGAGATCTGAATTGGGGCCGAAAGGGAACCGAATGCTGAAATTCACCTTTCCTGGCCATTCGGCTATTCAGAAAGTAGGCAGTTCTCCAAATGTTGGCGAATCGCCTGCACATACGGTGCCTGTTCGGTGCCTGTTCGAGGGCGGTGAAAACCCCATAGAGAAACAATGCTTCTTCTATTCAGCGAGCACATTCCAGCAGTGAAAAGTTGCCGAATTGTGCTGCTGTTCGGTGGTTTCATTCGACGGGTTTATTCAGGCGAATCCCATAGGCTTCAATGTTAAAAATATTCCCGTTTTAATTCAATATCTAATAAACCGTTCATTATAATATTCTGCAGTAAAAAGTCTCTTTATTTATAGATATTTTTAGGATCTTTTAGGCATTTTTTTGGGATTTTTTTGCAAACAATTTTTTTCCTTTTTTTTAAAATCATTTCTTTTTTCTGTAACAGCCCTCTTTATTATCATTCATTAGATCTTATATGTAAATTTCAGACATTTTCGTTCTGTAGTTTCTTTGCAAACAGCGTTTCACTTTTCAAACATTCAATCGTATTGTTTTTTCTATTTCACTCCATTCGTCTGCAGTGTCGGGTTTTTCCGGCGGCTACTCTGCGCTGTGATCGGCTCCTTCTCGAGTTTCTCCGGCGTGTTCGGCGGGATTAATCAAGATGTTTTTTCCGGATTCGGTGTGCATTTGCCTGGGTTTTGCGGTGAGTGTTCGTCGGGTTTTCGGCGGCTTTTCCCTGCATTACGACGGCCCTGTGGTGCTTGCTGAATACACCGCAGGGTCGCCGAAATGAGATCGCCAAATCGCACCGAATTGAAGAGAAAGAAAAGTCACCGAACGTGCGGTGACTTTTTGATTCTCTTTGAATAACCCTGTATGATTCGCTGTCAGACGCAGCCTCGGTTATCTGTTGTTATCCCAGCTGTCATTGGGAGTCTTGCCCTTACTCATGCATTGAATTAAACAGAAAGCCGATTCCCTGGTACCTGGGTCTTCCCAAAGACACAGCCACGCACACACAGCCCATTGCCTGGGATCTAGATCTTCCCAAATGGACAGCCATGCTCTCCATCACTTTAATATTTTTAGCACGGGGTGGGGAGTCCGTGGTCTGATCCCGCTAGCCTGCCTGGACCACGAGCAGGACTCACATCCACCTGAAGGCATCCCTGACATTATCTCTGCTATACAATAACTCATTTGGTTGTTTGCGATCTGTAGATGCAGATCGGCAGAGACACGATAAGATTGCTCAGATGCTGGAGCAGAAGGAGCAGGAGATAAGCCGAAACCTGGTCAAAGCCGTGCAGGAATTCAGGGAGTATCAGCAGCAGCCTGAGACCCGCAGAGAATTTGACATCTACGATCCCGAAGGCCTGAAAAAGGACCGTCCGATGCGCATAAGCGATGACGACCCCAGGTGTGGACCTGCCAGCTTGCAGAAATTTGCCGGGGAAGATCTGAGCGAGAAGGAGCGAAAGAAGATGCAGGCGGAGCTGACGAAAAGATGGCTGAGTGAGCAGAAGGAGGAACGACAAAGGAACCAGGCCCAGCAAAAGTTTGCAGGTCAGAAACCTCCGAATAAAACTGATTCAGGTTACTGTTTCCCAAACCTGTCCTCAGGACCCTCTAACAGGCCAGGTTTGCAGATTCCCTTGGGGAAAGGCAGACTGAATCCTGCAATCACTGAGCAGCAAATCCTATCACCTGTGCTGTGCTTCAGACATCTGCAAACCTGGCCTGTCAGTGGGTCCTGAGGACAGGTTTGGAAAACGCTGCTGTAACGGATCGAGATCGAAGACCCTTTTTAAAAATGCGAAAACCAACCAAAACTTGTCTATACAGATACTTTAGATGACAAGAAGAGGGTGGAAGTGGATGAGAGAGCTCAGTATCTCAGTTTAATGGAGGAGGAATGCAGAAAAGCAATAGACGTGGCCACCACAAACTTCAACCAGGCCCTGGTACGTCAGAAAGCTAACCGACCCTGTCTGAAGGACTGGCAGGTTACATCTGGTGTTTTTTTCCTACAAAAAATGTCATTTTTTTAAATGTTTTTCTTGTTTGTTTCTTTTTGTTGTTTGTTTTTTACCCAACAGGCATTGGAGACAGAAGAACGCAGGAGCTTGCAGAAACAGCAGGAGCACGACAACAACTCTGCTGAGATTTACAATCACCTGACTGGAGACATTTTGACAGAAGACCCCGCGGTAGCGACAAATTGCCTTAGTCCTCACCGTGTGCTGCCAGATCGCTGGAAGGGAATGAGCCCCGAGCAGCTCCAAGCCATTAGGGATACACAGGAACAGCAGCGGAGGGAAAAACAGGTAAGGCTAGGGTCAGAGTGGGGCAGTCGGAACGCGCGTGCAGGCGCACTAAATCACGGCGGCAGTAGCAGCACATAACGGCCAATGACGGCCAATATACGCAGTACGTGCGTACGAAAGTGCGCCGACACCACGCACCAGCAAATGAACGCATTTTTATCAGAACGTGAAACCGCTGCTACTGACGTACAGAGTGCGCTGCGGCCGCATAGCAGCGTGTGTGGCGTGATAGGAGACGTCAGACACTGCTAGTGTGCGGCCAACATAACGCTCAAACAGCCGGATTTCCCTAGACTTCTTTTTACCCCACCGTCATGAAATACGTCCAGAATTGCGCATCGTCTGACCACTTAAGCGTATTCCGTGAAAAAATGCGTGCGCACGCATCGACGTACATTTTGACGGTGGCTGCAGAAAATGCGCTCATCTGTCCCTAGCCTTAAGGTCCACCTTGGTCTGCAAAACCTTTTAATGAAATCAATATTTCATGCATTGTATTATTGCATATTACTTTGTAAAGCATACATATCTCGAAAAACCATCATTTCAGAGCATCTCCATCCTTAACCCCTTAACTACCAAGTGGTTTTCCAGGACAGGGGTTCTTGGGATTTTAAAAAATGCTTTTAAATTGCCCTTTAACCCTATAACCAACACAGACACAACACTATCTCTGTCTTCATTATTATCACAGTACATTTACACTGGCTGCACTGTGTTTGACATGCACAGGCTCCCTCTGCTGGTCACTCCAGGTATAGCACCAAGGCTGGCGGCAAGTCTCTCCGGAGACTTTTAGGGCTCTATCACCTGGTGTGAGCTAACCCTAGCGTCGGCATGTTTTTGTGTTCGCGCCAGGGAAAATGACTCTTGCGCCTGACCAACAGATCGTTTGCCTCTCGCTACAAACGGCGAAAAATAACTTAGCGCGTCGCTATTAGCGATTCTTAGCACAAGCTTACTGTACTTTCCGCGTCCTATACTTAACACAGAGAGCGCTAGAGATCACTAGCATTTTGTAACTAAAAGATCACATGGTGCCTGCACTAATTTCTGGAGCGACGCTAAACGCAACATTTTACCTACTGCTCATCCCTGGTGCTAACTCCAAAAAAAACACAAAATACAGGTCCTCACCCAAAATTAACAGGCAATTAACAGACAATTGAAAGGAGTGCAGCACGGGTGTTCTCTTGGCCTATACACCATAGTAATGGATCTGGTCAGCAATGTCGCTGCTGTTGCAGTAGGCTCTATTATGTATATGTATCCTTTATCCACATATATCCTAATATATTGCCTAATTTTAAACATTTTATGCTGGGGGTTATTCATAGTATGTAAGCGGCTTGGGACCATGTTTAAAGGGACACACAAATAAGTCTTGTCCTGAAACATGTATTATTTAAATGCTGCAGCAGGGAAGTTATTGTGGCTCACCTGGCCTTCCTTTTTGATCTATTAAATGCAGTTTAACGATTCGACATGCTGTCGGGTGGCATTTATCATGCAATGCCCATCAGCCTTAATTAATACATGTATGGATATAAACATGAATGATACGGCCACCTTGGAAGATTTTAATAATGCAGAGGGAGAGGGCTCTTCACTGGATGTGTTCATACTTATTCAAGCTTGTGAGGGCGGGGGATAGGTATGGCCCGGCACTGGAAAAAAACAGTTCTATCCTGTACACAACCGCATTAGCGCTGGGTCTCAGTCCGGGTCTTAGCGTTTCCCTAGCGTGCGTTAAACAACCTTGTACACAGACTCCCACTGACAAGAAATACGTGTTCAGTTTCTTACTGAGTTTATCAGGGTTATTCAGAGAGCGGTGAAAAGCAGGAGAATGACTGGAGAATGGAAAATTCTAGGTCAAAATATCCAAACCAGAAAAATTCTCCCTTTCACTTTCCAAATCGGCTATTTTGACCTAGAATTTTTCATTCTCCAGTCATTCTCCTGCTTTTCACCTCTCTCTGAATAACCCTGTATAAGTTTTACAGGCAATAGCATGATTTGAGATTTAGCTAATGTTTTAATAAGTTGCATTTTGTCTTATTTTGCTTATTGAATTGGTAAGAAAAGGAAATGCCAAACTTTGTCTCTTTTGAGCAGAGATTGGATGAAGAGGAAAGGCAACGCAACTCAGAATGGGACAAGCAAAGAATGCTGGGGGCGAGGGCTGCAATGACCACGGAGCAGCAGGAGGACGAAATCAACAAGGAGCTGAGAAAAGGACTGGATGCGTATAACCATCAACTCAGCAGAGAGCAGCGGGCACAGTGAGTAGCATGTTGGCATGTTGTGAAGTATACACAACCGAGGCCTCTATTTCATCCTCATCGGTAACGGAGCCGCTAAGGGAAAATATCAATGCAGCCCTACAGCCCTTACCGGCTCCCTGTTACCGGCTCTGTTCTGACCCAGCCACTGTGTCAGAATATTTAGGAGCTGCAAACAGACATCACAGAGGCACCTAGTATCCACTAGAGGTGTGCATTCGTTTCGTAATGAATCTCAATTCATATTTCGGAAGTACTTCCGAAATAACAAATTGATTTCATCCGAATTGAAACGAAACGGTATACAATGAAATTGTATCTTTATACTGTTTCACAAGAGAACCATTAATTAAATGATTCCTGACCATGATTTGACTTATTGGGGTTTTCATTAATGATCTGAAATTCGACTCAATCGATCCCAAATTACAATACAAGAATGACAAAGCAACCCGTCCCTGTAAATTGGCCTGTGGTGCTGAATCTGTTGTATTCAGCACCACAGGCCAATGGACAGCTCAATATGTAACCCTAGCTTGGCTTTTTAACAGCAGGATTTAGTGATCCGAAATTCGACTCGCTATCGAACCGATCCCAAATTACAATGAGTTTTTTTTAAGTGATCCGAGATACCGAACGAAATTACAAAAACGAAATTCTGATAAAACTAAACAAATTTTTCAGCCGTGCACACCTCTAGTATCCACGGGACTCCATGGAGTCAAGTGCAGCCCTGCAGGAGATCTGCGTGAGCTTGTGTATGCGTTAAGGCCGCAGAAGAACACTAGGAACTTTGTTCCCAGTGCTTCTTTGCAATGGGCAGAAGTATGCAGTGTATCTTGCCACTTTCCGCACCATGTTATCAGCGGCAGGTATACAAATACATGACATATTAATTTGTTAGTGTTAAGTAACTCTGCAAAAGCAAAATGGCTGAAAGAAACGCTCAACTCATCCGCACCAATTTAGGGCCCTTTTACAATCTCCGCGCATACGTTTGCGCAAAAAAGCATTAACGCGAGGATTGACTTTGACAGGCGTTAAAAATTAACGTGAGACAATTAAGGTTCTTAATTCTGATTGGCTGAATCGTGTGAAAAAAACAGTCCGCACAGATTTCTGCGCGCAACTTTGCTGCGCGCGTATTTGTGCTCATCCGTTTAACGCGCATTATTGCTCGACGGATGAAAAAATGTGCGAGGATTGTAATTCCAGCGTTGATTTCCGCACGTTAACGTTTGACGCTTGGCGCAAAAATTCACTCGTTGCGCGTGCATTTTTCTGTGAAGAATGTAATAGGGCCCTTAGTGTTTTAAAGTGGATAAAGTGCGCTAGTCCTGAGCGATGCACAATTTCCAGAACCTACGCTACACAATTTACATAGCCACGCACATTGCATAGCTACACTACAGAGACGTCCCAATTCAGAAGCCCCTGAGCTGAAGATCAGGCAGGTGGGCCAGAAAGCCGCGGGACGTACTATGCCACCCTGCGTCGTTTAAGTCCGCCTGCCGCCAGGAAGAGACACAGCGTTTAATTGGTATATATCTGTTTATTTAACGTGCCAGCTTTCAGATTCTCATGCATATACACCATATATATATATACAGTGTATTCCAAAGTCCCATATTACTCTGCAATATTCTCTTTGTATTCTTCTGTCCCTCCAGTTTGCAGTATCTTGAGAAAGAGGTATACACCAACAACCCAACGGCTCATTACTTCACTCAGTTCAACACAACCAGTCGCTGAGTGGTGCGCTCACATAAGTACCCGCGTCTTACCTGCATCGTTTATTTATCTTCATACAAACATAAGAAGGTCTGTGACTCGCAGAGTTCAGCGTAAGACGTCGGATATAGTGGTATATTAACAAATAAAAATTATACACAGGAATGAGTTGTTGTGCGTTACTCGCAGATTCATGTGTGTTGCTTTTTTTCCCCCCTTTGTCCTATTCCCACACCTATTGATTGTGGTTCTTAGTTTTCATAAACCATCAGGATTTTTCACTAACCACCGAAGTTTACTGTTGCGAAGTTTACAGTTGTTGCGAATATTTCTGCCGTTGCAATGTCCGAAAGGGAAATTCAAACAGCGGCTATAGAAGCTTTAGCAATGAACATTCTCCTGCCACTGTTCGACAATCCGGAGAGAGGAATTCGAAGTTTATTGTCGCCACAACAATGGTTACCTAGTAACATAGGCTGAAAAAAAGACATACGTCCATCGAGTACAGCCTTTCACGTATCACCTGCTGCTGTTGATCCAAAAGAAGGCAAAAAAAACCCCAGTCTGAAGCGCTCGCCAATATGCAACATACTGGGAAAAATTTCCTTCTTGACCCCAGATGGCGTCAGATTTCTCCTTGGATCAAGAAGCTTACCCACATATTAAATATTATAACCGTTAATATTCTGTTTTTGCAGGAAGTCATCCAGTCGCTGTTTAAAAGTCTGTACAGATTCTGACCCAACCACCTCAACAGGCAGAGAATTCCACAGCTTTATTAAATGGTAAATAACGGTGATTATGGAATAACCCTGTATCAGATCTGTCAACTCTGCCAGATTTAAAATTGAGTGACAGGCGGTGTGAGCATGGTCGTGACGTGATTCTTATCATCACCGTCACATCTATGCCCTCAGACGAGGCACGTTGCCTCAGCGTCTGCAATGCAGAGAGGTCAGGTGCCCTGCCGGACAGACATTTTCCCTAAGGCCTCCCAAAATACTGACAGCCCAGTGCTGCTGGGCGATCAGGAGGGTTTAGGGAAATTTGTGTGTCAACGGCAGGACCATGTGACTTGGCAGTTCTCCTGTATTAAAGGGACACTACAGATTGTGGCCACTAAATCTACACTGCTGTGAAGTCTCTCTTCTCTGAGGGGGAGCTTGGAGGGCTGATTCATCCATCCAAATGCAGGGAATTAGTCCTGCCCAGACCCTAAGCTCAGGGATCCCTCAGCTCAGGATTCAGGTCTTGGAGACCTTTGGGACCCAGCCTTATCCAATGGTATCAAAGGCTTCCTGCACAGAGAGCCACTGGATTTCCTGGAGCGCCCAGCTTCCTGCGGCCACATGACATGCTGTACAGGAAGCATTTCCCCTCCTGCAGAGATCAGAGGAAGAGCAGTGCTGGATTCAGGGGAGTTTTTAAAGGAAACTAAAAGGTTAAAACTAGGGCTGCGGAAATTAACGATTAATCCATCAATTAATCGTTAATTTTTTTGGTCGATTAAAATATGTTTAACCGGCCGCTGCGTGCTTGGCTCCCTGAGCGTCCAAAGGCATAGAGGTTGGCCGCTCGCATGGGGGAACCAGATGACCAGCGCAAGATCGCAGAGTTCACGTGAATTCCGGGATCTTGCGAGAAGCGGCTGGTCACGTGGTTCCCAAGATTCATGCTGGCGGACGCTCGTAGGGAACCAAGCACGTGGCGGCAGGAGGTGAGAGCTGGGGGCACTATATATCCATGAGACCTGGGGGCACTATATATCCATGAGAGCTGGGGGCACTATATATCCATGAGAGCTTGGGGGCACTATATATCCATGAGAGCTTGGGGCACTATATCCATGAGAGCTGGGGGCACTATATCCATGAGAGCTGGGGGAATTATATCCATATGTGAGCGGGGGGGGGCAATATATCCATGTGGCAATATATCTATATGTGAACTGGGGCAATATATCCTTGTGTGAGCTGGGGGTAATATATCCTTGTGTGAGCTGGGGGCAATATATTCTTGTGTGAGCTGGGGGCAATATATCCATATGAGAGCTGGGGGCAATATATCCATATGTGAGCGGGGGGTCAATATATCCATATGTGAGCTGGGGGCAATATATCCATGTGAGCTGGGACAATATATCCATGTGTGATCTGCGGCAATATATCCATGTGTGAGCTGGGGGCAAATCAATATATCCATCTGAGCTGGGGCAATATATCCATCATTTATATATATCAGTGAGTTTTATTACTGTGGAGCGATGTTATGTCCTAAGTTTTTCTTTTCTGATCTGTATCGAAATTAACCGATTAATCGATTAAAAAAAATGTGATTAATCGAACACAAAAATTTTAAACGGGAGAGTGTGGAGGGGGACATAATGGGTTAATGTTTAAACTCCGTTTCCTACCCCCTTGTTTTAACCCTGTATTATCCCTTTAAGCATGGCGATTCCTGTGTTGTGCTTTTTTTTAGCTATGCTCGTTCTCCTGGAAGGACCTTAATATTGCGTGATGGGTCAGGAGTGGACATCGTCAGAGACAGCCACATGGACAAGTGGTGGCCAAGCCATGTCAGTCCTCAAACCGCTCCATTGCTTCAGAATTTCCAGTATTGGGGAAGAATCGGGCAATCCTTAAATTCTGAACCATTTAGGAACACGGTGACGGATCTGGAAAGTAACGATACAACACCCAGATATCTTTATATCTTACAGTGATCTGATCTTGAGGAATTCCGGTGTTCACCTGGTCAGAGCGAGACGGAGAACTCTTGGCATGTGGATGGCAAACACGTACACAAACACATTTCGGCATATTTCCTTTTCTAGTCATTGACTCAAAACACTCTGATGCCGGAGCTGGGCAGGAAAATTCACACCAACCACATTTCGTTCATGCCACAATTTCGTTCATGCAAATAATTTGGTTGAGATGAACCGAATTGTGGAATAAGTTATATTTCCCTGCAGGCAAATGTTATGCAACACTGTAAAATAAATACCTGTGGGCCCCCATAACGACCCCCCCCCCCCATAACACCCTATGCAGGTGTCAACGGTTTGAGGATCAATCCGGGTGGTCTGCATTTTTTGGAGGGTTTGCATCTGTGTTCGGCCATTGGCGAATTTAACTTATCGAAGTGCTGCGAACGAAAGAGCACCGAAATGTCGGGGACATGTCAGTGTTCTCTGTATATCTCCGCTCCTATAGTGGAGCATTTTTCATGCTTTGGGCTGAATCCCTGCTTGACTCTTAGACTGAGCAACGCCCCGATGTCATTACGAATCCCCATACACGTGTGATGATCTGTGCGTCAATACATGCCCGTGTATGAATGCGTGAATGGGTTTAGACACAGACCTGCACAGATGTCAACATATACCACAAGGAGAAGCAATCCGTTTGATGTCTCATCGAAAAAAGCCCTGAGATTGTAAAGCGCACCCATCACGCTCGCTGCTGGCGCTGCCATTGTCTCCTAAAGGCGGACTCTTCCGACCTCACCTGGCAGTTAAATATCAGCAGTTCTCTGGGCCACGTCTAGCATTTGAGGGGCCCTGGGTGAGAACATTTTTTGTGGCCCCTTGTCATGCTTTCAACACCACCTCGTATATACTCCACCATTTTTCAAACACAGATACACATAATGTCTCCTCGATCTTCCCACCTCCGTCCCCAGACACATAGACAGCCATGACCCCTCTGGCCTCCAGATAGGCACCCATGATGACCCCTCTCAACTCCAGATATACAGTGACACCCCTGACCCCTCTTGCCTCCAGATAGACACCACTGACCCATCTCGCCTCCAGATAGACTAGACACAACTGACCCATCTCGCCTCCAGATAGACACCACTGACCCATCTCGCCTCCAGATAGACACCCCTGACCCATCTCGCCTCCAGATAGACACCCCTGACCCCTCTCGCCTCCAGATAGACACCACTGACCCATCTCGCCTCCAGATAGGCACCCCGGCTGAACCCTCTCGCCTCCAGATAGACACCACTGACCCATCTCGCCTCCAGATAGACACCCCTGACCCTCTCGCCTCCAGATAGACACCCCTGACCCCTCTCGCCTCCAGATAGACACCCCTGACCCCTCTCGCCTCCAGATAGACACCCCTGATACTCTCGCCTCCAGATAGACACCCCTGCCTGACCCCTCTCGCCTCCAGATAGACACCCCTGACCCTCTCGCCTCCAGATAGACACCCCTGACCCCTCTCGCCTCCAGATAGACACCCCTGACCCCTCTCGCCTCCAGATAGACACCCCTGACCCCTCTCGCCTCCAGATAGACACCCCTGACCCCTCTCGCCTCCAGATAGACACCCCTGATACTCTCGCCTCCAGATAGACACCCCTGCCTGACCCCTCTCGCCTCCAGATAGACACCCCTGACCCTCTCGCCTCCAGATAGACACCCCTGACCCTCTCGCCTCCAGATAGACACCACTGATCCCTCTCGCCTCCATATAGACACCACTGATCCCTCTCGCCTCCAGATAGACACCACTGATCCCTCTCGCCTCCAGATAGACACCACTGACCGATCTCGCCTCCAGATAGACACCCCTGACCCCTCTCGCCTCCAGATAGACACCACTGACCCATCTCGCCTCCAGATAGGCACCCCTGACCCCTCTCGCCTCCAGATAGACACCCATTACCCCTCTCGCCTCCATATAGACACCTCTCCATAGATAGAATCTTCTCTCCCTCAGATAGAGAGTTGCCGGGCACTGACAATTTTTAACACACGGAGAGTGTCAGCATTGGTGTGGGGCTCCCAAGGTGTGGGGCCCAGGGCATATGCCCTGCTTGTCTAACCTAGAAGCAGGTCTGGCAGTTCTGATTGGCCCTCAGATTGCTTTGCCAATGCCAGTAATGTCCCTCTTTTTTAGGGGCTCTTCCATTACATTCGGGGTCAGGTGTGCAAGTGTATAACAGAGCTGTAAAGAAACTAAACATCTAGCAATGATTCTCTAGTCCAGGGATCTCAAACTCTGGCTCCGCAGATGTTTATTGCCTACAATTCCCAGAATTCTTTGAATTCAATTGATGGCCCGAGAATCATAGGAGGTGTAGTTCTGAAATATCAGGGGGGGGGCAGAGTTTGAGACCCCGGCTGTAGTGTAAAACATAATGAGTGCTGTTAGAAATCGCTCGGTGTAAACAATATTCTTGTTTTTATATTGACATAAAAGCCCCTGATAGGCCTAAAGCCACTTAAAATACTTGGAAACCATGTCTGGAGATGTTACGACCGTCTCTGCTGTGGCTGACCTGCTGCTCCCTCCTGTGCTGCTGGTCCTGCGATGCAGTGGCCTTTGGAGATAAGAGTGATGCCTTCACACTCAATTTGGAGGTGACTGTGCTAGCTTTGACATTGGAATCGCAGCCTTCCCCCTCAACTGGCTTGGATTCCCATCACCTGACCGTAGCTGGTGTGCTGATCACCTTGAAGGCTTGGTGCCTCGGCCTCTTGGCTGAGCACATGTCTGTCTGGATCTTTCCCTCGCTCCTGGACAGTGGACACAGGCTGAGCGTTCTAAGAGAGGCAGTCGACAGATCGGTCCTGCGCCTGTGTACGCACGCCGACCCATCATTCTGAGCAAGCGCTACAGAACCTGTGTACTTAAACCGCGCAAGTGCCGGAGTGGTGTGCAATTTCTGGATCCTACGCTGTGTAATTTGCACAGCCACGCACATCGTGTAGCAAAGCTTCAGGGACTTCTGGGTTCGGAAGCCCCTGAGCTGAAGCAGAGGAGCTGCGCGCGCTGAGGTGGAAAAGGAGAGTAAATTCACCTTAGATAAAAAAGTCCCTGAAGCTCTTCTGCGTAACGTAGGACCGTACGCAAGTTCCGTAACACCTGCGCAGATTGATGGATCGTAACTGTCAGCATAGACAGAACCGGTCCATCGGCTGCCTCTCTGTCATGATCGGTCTCAGAGAGTGTGACGTCGTCGGCATGCCTGCTGCGTGAGGACAACATCAATAGCGACCGATCTGGTGACCGGCAGCTGGGAAATTCAAAATCTCGGCTGCTGATGACACTGTGTGGGGTGGAAGAAGCTCCTCCACTTCATCCAACGATTTCACCAGAATGGGACAGTGGGGAATGGGGTGGGGGGCTCCTCACATCCTGTCCATATTAAGCTGAAGTGGTCAGGATGAGTAGAAATAAAAATGTCCCTTTAATGTTCTTGTCTGATCCTCAATAATCCAGGCTGGTTCACAATGCAATCGTATTTATCTCCAGAGGACTGCCACTCTGCTCATGCCGAGCCTGGAGCTCACAGCAAAGGCATGGAAACGCCTCAGACCAGAGGCCCGTTCAATACCTCAGCAGCTGCTGAATTGCTGCAGCGAGGCAATTCAGTTTGCTGCAGCAGTGTCATTGAACGCTTTGGATGCGAATTTTGAATCCAAAATGGCCGACGATTTCTTAATGAAAAATTCCGATTGTTTTTCGGATCACTCGGACAAAATATGATAAATAAAAGCAGTCAGCACAATTCCGTTTTGTACGCACACACCACAAATGATAGTTTTTAATGAATAAACGTTATGTTTACTTCTGAAACAATATATAAATTGAACTGTAATATATGTCTATGTGCAGGGGGAAATAATAAATAAATATTTTGTGCTTTGGTGAACAAAAACCTCAAAATTAACATTGCTGTACGGAATTATTACTTGCTTCGTGGCGGCGGCCATCTTGCTGTACGGCATTGTTACTTGCTTCATGGCGTCGGCCATCTTTAATACGTCACACTCAGCTACACGCAGCATCTCCTCGGGTCGCTGCAAGTGCTAAGTTAGCAGTGCTGAGCGCTGAGCGGTTGAATGGCGTTCAATGGCAAGTTGCTAACTTAGCACTTGCAGCGGCTGAGGTATTGAACGCGGTACAGATGTTTTGGAACTACATTTCCCGTGAGGCTCTGCCAACCTACTGAAGCATCATGGGAGAGGTAGTTCCGAAACATGTGGAGGAGGGCCAGGGTTACTCTCTGTATATCACAACTGCAGGCGCTGCTTCTTTAAGACCCTGGAAGAGTCAGACTGCTATAGAACGGCTGTGATTGGTCTAATGCGCCGCCTGCTTCTTCCTGAATAGCCAATAATGTCTCGCGCCTGATTGGACACGTAACGGCATCCCCGTCACCACCCCCTTCCTATTGGCTACATGCCTGACTGGGTGTTCTGCGATTGGCCGATTTTCTTGGCTTTCTGTTGGAGGCAATATGGCGAACTTGAGGAGCTTGAAGGTGAGTTAAGTTACAGCAGTAAGGTGACATTAGAGCTATGGCGGCGACCTGGAGGCCTGTGCACCTCCACTCATGGCATTTAATCCCAGGGCAACGACTGAGAATCACCCTGGGGTTACTAGTACCATCAGCACAAGCAGAAGACATGGGGGTGGGGGGAATAAGATGTATTAAAGCACAGAGCACCATGTGTGACACCTTAATAATGATGGAGGCTGTTTCCTGTGCCTGGAGCATCAGTACCATAAGGCAGCTTCCTGTGCCGCCATTCCCATGCATGCAGCATTTTATCCCATTCATTACTACAGATTACTGGGATATAAAGGGACCCCCCCCCCCCCAAGCTCCAGGATAACATCTGCACCATGACCTGTGTATCGCATAAAATATTCCCTATCGCAGCAGTCTGTAACCTTGTCCCTCCAGATGTTTTGCAACTACATCTCCCATGATGCTCAGGCACTCACTAGATTAGCTGAGCATCCTGGGAGGTGTAGTTCTAAAACATCTGGAGGGCTTGTTGACCCCCTCCTGCCCTATTCCTACTCCCAGTGTATAATAAAGGGATACGCCGGCTTCCTCGATCATTTAAAGCAGGGGTCGGCAACATCGATGCAGCTTTCTGCAGGAATACGAGCGGGCACTGGAAAAGCCAGGAGGAGACGGCAGCACGGGGCAAACTGTACGTTTAAACACTCTAGGGGCTAAGGATCAGCAACTTTGGCCCTCCTCGTGATTTGGAACTACATTTCCCACAAGGCTTAGATGGCCTATGAGTGGCTGAGCATCATGGGAGACGTAGATCCAAATAGGTTTACCACATCGGCCATGTTTTCCTGGACACATATCATTTATTCATACTGGTGGACAGTGCATGAAAAATTCCACCCCCGCAGCATGTAGAATCCACACACTGCAGGTAAGGAATCCCAGATGACCTGCCGTGGTTTCCTTCCTGCAGCATGTGCAGGGCAACACTTTCCCTGTGCTCTCCCTCTGCATGAAATAGTAATATGTCTCCAGGAAAACATGGCAGCCCTAGTTCCAGAGCACCAGTGGAACCACCTAATGGCTGAGCGTTGTCAGGGGACTGACAGCAAAGCAACAGCGAGCAATCTCCTGCCTGATCCTCTCAAACAGGGCTGTCAAACTCACAGCCCCTCAGATGTTGAGGCTTACAATTCCCAGAATTCTTCCTTAGTAATAGATGGCCAAGGAATCATGGGAGATGTATTTCAGAATCATCTGGGGGAGGGGGGCGGAGTTTGACAGCCCAGCTCCAAAATATTCTAACTGGTACAATGATGGTCAATTTCCATCTATAATGAAGTATACTGGGAACGGGGCTGGTTATTAATAGGGGGGGTTAACTTTCTAATATGTCAGGCATGAGTAGTAGTAGTATTGATATCAGGTTACAGAGCGAAGAGACAAAAAGACGGTGCTTAGCCGTAAGATACAAAAAAATTCATCCACAGCTAATTGTAAACCTCGCCATGATTAAGTGTAATATGATCTATAAACCTGTATTAAATTGTAGACACATCCTATATCAGTGATGGCAAACCTAGGCTCTCCAGATGTTTCTGAACTACATGTCCCATGATGCTGAGTCAACCTTAAGGCTGGGTTCACACCTGAGCGTATCTCATATGCGCGTTTTATGTGCATTTTTTGTCGGGCGTTTTATGAGCGTTCTTGACAATTAGAAATGCGCGTTTTTTAAGTCTATGGCTGCAATACGCCCCAAAGAAGCTCCTGTACTTCTTTGGGCATAGGCCGTTTTACAGTGCGTTCCTATGCGCTGTAAAACGCCCAGATGTGAACCATGCCCATAGGAAATAATGGGATTTCAGTGTTTGAGCGTTTTACAGTGCGTAGGAATGCGCTGTAAAATGCCCAGGTGTGAACCAGGCCTTAAGGTGTTCGGAGCATCATGGGACATGTAGTTCAGAAACATCTAGGGTGCCAAAGTTCACCATCATCGTCCTATATGATTCATTATGTGTTTTGTTGTTTATTTTATACAGGGTCTGGTTGGCATCGTCACAGGAGGGGCTTCAGGTCTCGGTCGTGCCACGGTGGAGCGCTTGGTGCGTCAGGGTGCAAGTGCCGTCATCTTAGATCTACCCAAGTCTGATGGAAGCGGTGTGGCTCAGTCCCTGGGGGACAAATGCGCCTTTGCTCCCACTGATGTAGGTATAGGTTGAATCGATAATTTTCCCTCGTGCTTTTATTCAAGATAACACTAAAGGGTCTGTTCACAAAGCACCAAAATTGCGTGTTATTTCGGTGCTTTGCGTTACAGTCCATTTCGATGCACTTCTATTCTATTTCGCTGAAAATACGGTGAATTCACTAGCCATCAAATGGTCACTGCGTTTTGCCAACATTGGAGTCGCCGAAGGAGATGTCGGAAAAAGCTGGCATCGGCAAATTCCACCGACCTGGGGGGGGGGAGAGATAGAGTCCCCTATTCTCCTAAGAGTTTCAATCAATAAAAGTGCGTCTAATGGATAGTAAAGCACTGTAAAAAAATATTAAAAAGGTCAGTTACAAAATGTCCTTTTAAATAAAATGTCGTCTGGAAAATACAATAAACCAAAATGGTCTTTTAAAACAAGTTAAAGGGTTTTTGCAAAAAGAATAAACGGTCTTTAATAAATTTTAAAAAAGCTATTATGTTTTTACATTGAAAACTGTTTTAAACCTGTCGTGTTGATTTTCGGTGCAATTCGGCGTTCTGTAAATAGAAGACAAGATAGTCTTCTATGGGACGATTTCTGTACCGACGAACTGCACCGTATTTCGCTGTGTTTGGCGAATTGACAGCTTAGTGAATAGACGAACTGCCACGAAATTCACCATTCGGTGCCAATATGGAGGTTGGTGAATAACCCCTAAGGCTGGGGTCAGACTAACGTGCGTTTTGGCGCACTTGATCACGGCCGCAGTTGCAGCAAATGACGGGCAATAACGGCCAATATACGAAGTACGGCCGCACGAAAGTCTGGCCGCGCAACGCAAGCGGCAAACGAACACATTTTTTCGAGAACATAGAACCGCTAGTACTGACGTACAGAGTGCGCTGCGTCCGCTAGCGGCGTGTGTGCGTGATTAGGAGACGTCAGATGCTGCTAATGTCCGGCCAACATAACGTCCAGACGCAAAAAGGGTTTTATTGACGATCCATAAAAAATCACGCACAAAAATGTGCATCGTATGGCCGCTATCGCGTATTCCGTGAAAAAAATACCTCAATGCGTTCGGACGCACTTTTTGATGGTGGCTGAGAATAATGCGTTTGTTTGACCCTAGCCTTAAGCAATCAGATCTAGAAAAAAATCCTTTTTTTTTTATTTTTAAAGCTGTGCATCTCTGTTATACACCTGAACATATGGAGGAGCCACTCAAAAGAGGGACAGGGGGATTTGGGTCCTAAATAGGGACCATTTGGGAAGTTTGTATAATATGTATGGCGGCAGGAAGCAACAATAACTCTTTTTATTATCATTCATCAGGTATTGGTAGTAGTACAGGCTTTCGAGGGTCTCCCCTTTTCTTCAGGTCAGAAGCAAATACCGATCAATCTGACAGCATACTGTGAATGAACCTAGGCATGAAAACATGTATATGCCCATAGAGTGATTTTTGGACGCCTGTCATGCTTCAGGAAATGTGATTTATTGGCTGCAGTATAAATTATCTTTTTATTACTACCAGGTGACCTCTGAGGCTGACGTGAAGAATGCGTTGGAGCTGGCACAATCAAAGTTTGGGCGAGTGGACATCCTGGTAAACTGTGCCGGGATCGCCGTTGCTTTCAAGACCTACAACGCTAACAAACAGCTGCCGCACAACTTGGAGGACTTTCACAGAGTTGTAAATGTAAGCGTACAAGACGCTAACGTCACAGTGTATCATTGTGACCGTCGTGGACTTTCCCTTTCGTTGAAATATCGTGTCGTGCAGCCGTGGAATGGGGCTAAACCTGAGAGCGCGCGAGCTGTGCCGCATTGGGGTTAGATTTCCCTTTTCCTAAAGCACGGGTCTTTTTGTCTTGCAGGTCAACATCTGCGGGACGTTTAACGTCATCCGCTTGGCTGCTGGGGAAATGGCAAAGAATGAACCCAACAAGGATGGGCACAGGGGGGTCATCGTCAACACGGCCAGTGTTGCCGCCTTTGACGGACAGGTCAGTACGTTAATCCCACTCTTGATGTATTGAAGGCATCAGATTAACATTCAGTTTTATATTTTAGATCAGAGCCTGACAGATTAAATAGAAGCCGAGCACACATACGTAGGAATCGGGGAAAGATCTAGATCAGAGATATATATATTTACCAAGACCTGCATCCCAGAAGATTTCTGTATTCCTCATGTAATGCGCGGCAAGCGCAGTGCTAGCTAGGGAAGCAATAAAGACACACAAGCATGGATTTGGCTTTATATAGCATACATACAATGGAGTAACCGTGACCAATAAGTGTACAGATATATTTCCACGTCAGAGTTGCCAAACACGGTCAGCCCATAGGCACTTCGTATTACCATTTATGGTTTACATTTAACTCCTAAATCATTCTTTATGCCCAGAATCACATGTTGTAGAAAGGGGAGGGGGACTTGCCTGTAGTTTGAAGAGGATATTATGAACAAGCATTTTAAACTGAGCTAAAGGGGGCATGTTAACAAAGGGAAGCTTTCATATGTGCTTAAGATACAAGGAATTAAAAGATAATTAGTTTACACTCGGAACCAGAGATACAAACTCCCGGAGCCAGTGGCAACAACCAGCCTCTGAATCTGTAATGCCATATTTCTAATGGGATGAAAGGTAGCCTGGAATGACAGGTATAATTATGATTTCTGATTAGTTGAGCCTCGGCTAAAAAAAAAGTGATTTGTTAAGCTCCTTGTGATATAGCCACTGGACACAGAGATCAGTGCTTCTGCTTCTCTTTGTTGTGCAGCCATTGCAGGGTACATGATGAACAGAAAAATAAACAAATACAAAACAAATGCCTACTCTTTTAATGCGGAGGCTAAATTAAAGATTTCAGAATTGCTGTCTGACATTGGGCGGCTAAGCCGTTTACCAATCTGAGAAAACAAAATCTAATGTACCTTTATTCTGGACTCAGGATTTAGCTTCCTCCCTTGCTGCATCCAGCACCAAGACTGCCCTCTCAGAGGGGACCACCTCTCCTAGAAGGGCAGGGCAGACTTCATCAGGCATTTGCTGTGAGTTAACCCTATAGGGGAGTAGGTTATACTCCATTCGCCTGCTGATAAACCTGTGGTCCACCACCTTGCCCTTAGTCACACTGTCACACGCTCCGAACTCCTACCCTTGTTTACCCATTTTCCCAACTTTTTAGTTTTTAGCATTAATGCTCACCTTCTCTCATGCGCTGGTGACTCCCAGGGCAGAGAAGAGACCTCTGCTTTGAAGGGCTATCACGGCTCTCAAGGACAGCCAAAGGTGGGGGGCTCTTGCCACATGATGACCGTTTAAATAAATGTGGCCGTGGTGGCTTGAGTGTCCCTTTTTAACTGTGCATGTCATTACTCTTGTCTTGTGTCTCACGGCCACTAATAAAGGTGAGCCTGTTCACTCACACGTAGATTTGAGGTGTCTTATTAACATTCAACATAATACATATTATAATTCCCAGATTTTCCTAATTTAATGTAGGAAAGTCTTGGTTTTAATAAAGACTCGGAGTCGAGTAATTGCATTATTCTTTATTTACTCAGAACCTCACAGCAAAGAAAAAAAATGATATAACCATAAAAAAATGCATAAGAGCATTGTAACAAGGCACCCCCCCCCCCCCATTATAATCCCCCAATGCCATCTATGCTCCTAGGAGAAAGGACAAGAGGAAATGCATTCAAGTTGGTTTTCTATATGTCTGTAGATCTGCCTTTGCCATATAAATATATATTCCTGTATACGTAGATTGGATAAACGGTGTTAGTCCAGATGCCCTAAGCACTAGAGAATAGAGAAGAGATTTATACTCTCGAAAGCTCGTCTTTTAAATGTATCACTATGTACTGCTATACTCTTGTGCTTTATATGTAATTCTTATTATTTATTTTTATTGCAACTTTTTAAAACTTTGTTTTCACATACCCCCTTGGCAGGTGGGACAAGCTGCGTATTCAGCCTCCAAAGGAGGGATTGTGGGGATGACTCTCCCCATTGCTCGGGATCTGGCTCCCATTGGGATCAGAGTAATGACCATCGCTCCAGGTAATCCATGCCATGCTTCATTTGAGCTCTTATCTTGTCTGTCCCTCTATATTCCAGCTTTACTTTTGACAAAACAATTCCCTCACCCTGCTACAGAGCCGCACGTTCAGGCTGACTTTATTCACTAAACAATAAACTTGTATTGGCCAGTATACATAATAAAACGCAGTTTATTTACTAAACATTGCTTTCTGGTGCTACAGACACACACCTATCCTGGCCAGAGCCCTGGATCACTGACAGTAGGATCTTTTGGCCTACAGATAATTCGGCGTGCTGCACACCCTGACAACTTTTAAAGTGATACTCCATTAATAAGCAGTCTTCCCTTTTTTGCTCTTAAATAATTGGGCAGACACTGCTATTTTTATATATTTTTGGTGTGATTTTACTTTCCTTTTTATCCCTCACCGCGCACTGCTCTTCTTTTTCCGCTCAGGGGTTCCTGAACTCGAAGTCCCTGAAGCTTTTCTGCGCGATTTGCACTCCCACGCAACTTGCACAGCGTAGGATTTGCAAAAGTCGTAGCACCTGCGCAGAACATTTTAATTTTTTTTATTCCCCCCCCCCCCCCCCCCTCTTTTTTTCCCATTTTGTAACAGACCTTTTTTATTTTATTTTTAAGGACCTTTTTTTATTATTTAGTGTCACGTTCCTGGAGCAGGGAGGACCTAAGGTTGAGGGAGGTCACAAAGCCGACAGACAGGTTGCGGTGCAAGTAAACAGATGGGTTTATTTACAAGGAGTAGGGTAAATAATACAGATCAGTGAAAACGAAACAAATTGTGTAACATAAACACAGAACAGAGGTCTAGCCACGCATGCAGATGTCAAGGCTCTTGGGCTAGGGGTGGCGCTCTTAAATAGGAAGCCCATGGGTTAACCCATTCGTACCTGAGGTTTCCCTCAGGCTAGGCGGTGCAGATAAGATATCAGAACAGGAACATGCACCATGACAGGTGCTGCCAGAGGTCATTTCACTACAGGGCTGAATTTAGAGCGTGTCATTGTCTGGACTCTACAAGTTCCTGGATCTGGTGCTTGACGTTTACACAAATTTTAACACCTATTACAAATATAGCAGAGTTCATTTATTATTTTTTTTCCATTTTTCGGCGACCCCCATGTTCGGCAGACTTCGGTGACCCTGCGCTGAATAGTGAATTTGAAGCAGGATCGACAAAATAAAATCCCCGAAGTGCGCCGTAAAAGGAAGCACCAAAATGTCGCTGTTTACTGAATAACACTATCGTTACTAAAAAAATCTATTACTTTGTTATAGTACAGTTTTTTTTCGACTCTAAGACTGTATTCTTTTGTACTCGTGAGCGTCTGACTACATATCTTCCTGTGTCACCAGGTTTATTCGCGACACCTCTTCTTGCTGGGCTTCCAGAGAAGGTCCAATCATTTCTGGCAAAGCAAGTGCCTTTCCCCAGCAGGCTGGGCGACCCTGCGGAGTACGCCCATCTGGTGCAGGCTATTGTGGAGAACCCTTTGCTCAACGGTGAAGTAATACGGCTTGACGGCGCCCTACGAATGATGCCGTGACGAGACCAGACACTCATTAAGCCCGGTCTACCGTCCACGTCTGCAGGTGTTTCACAATCTCACCGGCAGCAGTTGTAGAAATGAATTCCAGTTTGGCTATTAAAGGGACTAGAGACGCCCCTGTTTTTTATCTCTGGAGTGTCATGTGGCCTGTCGTTCGTCCGGGATGATGCAGACGAATCTTTAGAATGTAGTTTGGGGTCATGTTAAAGATGCAAAGTGAATCACTAAGTTATGTGATCTTTTGTTTTTCTTTGTGGATTAAAACCTCGTATAAATGTCGTCTAATGAATTTGCCATGTGCTTAATTTTGACATTAAACCTGTAACGCAGCCAATCATCGCACGGGCCTCAGTGACCGACACAGTGGGTGTTTAACGTCTAATAAATTTCTAAAGACCCCATTATCCCCTGTTTGTACACACGTTATGTTTCTGGGAAACTTGCTGGGGATCTTTTAGCTTGGAGCCGCTCTTACACGTGGTGGTCAGTAATGTCAAATTCTAATCCTCTATTAATTCCAAACTACATTGCTGCTTTACTTAATGACTAAAGCGGGTGATTGGTTGGTTCGTTGATGGTTTATTCTAATCCGTGCTTTAATTACACCGTTAAAGCAGGTCTGTTACCTAAAATAAAGATAATTGAAAATTAAGTGACAGTACGAGATGCAGTCTGTAATGGAATGTGCTTTATTATGGTACGATGTTATTTTGAATGACGCTGCTGTTTTTATTTATTTCTAAAAGTATTTTACCCAGAAGGATACATTGAGATTTCTCTTGCATTCAAGTATGTTCTGGGTTCAAGAACATTGAATTGTTACAGTAGGGTACAGTTACAGGTTTTTGGGGCCAGTTCTCTCTGGAGACGTAACACAGTAAGTACATTATTCGCCAAACTCTACTTTGCCTCGTTCTGCTCCTGTCATTCCACGCACCTTGATTTCAGGGCTGCACCTCTAGGATGGACCTTCGATCTTTGGACGTCAGGTCACGCTGCAGTTGGTCGGTTTCCCGGTTGGAAGGTTATTCAGAAAATATTTTGAGCAAAGATCACAAGGGGTTTGATTAGAAATTAAAGGGACATTGTAGGTAAAATGAAAAAACTATCATGCCAGAACTTAGAAATAAAGAGAAAATTATGCGTCCGGCGCTTTTAACATCCCTGATCTATAACCGTGGAGACACTGGTTCGATCCCGGCAAGAGCACCTCTCCAGTAAGTGTCCTTGGCAAGACACCTAATGGTACATACTCGCCACCCAGGACATACTTGAAAACGAGAGAAATCTCAATGTATCCTTCCTGGTAAAATACTTTCTCAAAAAAATAAATAATTTGTAGAATGATGAATTTAAACTGCACCCTATAAAGCGGGGGTCAGCAACCTTGGCTTTCTTGATGTTTTAAAACTAACATCTCCCAGGATGCTTAGCTACTTATTGGCTAAGCCTTATGGTAAAGTGCGTTTCCAAAACATCTGGACAGCCAAGGTTACGGACTCGTGATTTTAAACACTGGACTTCACCACATTCTGCTGCACCACATAGTGGCTCTAGGGGGCGCGCTCAATCACAGGAATAGCTAGTGAAGTTGCCGATCTGACTGTGCTGATCCAATGCGTCTATTGGTAAGTACAGAATAGTAAAAAGATGTATAGGTGTGAAAAAATAGATATGTGTATATGATACGGATATTGGATTTATACGATAATGATAACATGGTTTGATCTATTTTAAGGGTCTATTCACGAAGCACCGGTATTGTGTGCAATTTCGGTGCTTTTGCTTTTTGGCCCATTTCGCCGCATTTTGTGGATTTTTTTTTTTTTTTTTTTTTTTAAATTTTTTTTCCATTTTGGATAACTGCCGACGTGCATTGATAACCTCCTAATTGGCATCAGTGAATGCTGCCAAACTGTAAAAAAAATAAAAAGACCCCTAGTCTCCTGGTAGGAGCATAAATCAATAAAATATGTCCATATAATAAAGTCCTTTAACCTCCCGAGTGTGGCTTGGGGTTAAATTTTCTTTGCTGAAAGCAGTAACCCCAAGCCACACTCGGGCTGGATACATACCTTTACCTGCGCTCCCTCGCTGACCTCCACGATCGCATTCTCCGGCGATCACGGCGTTCTGCTTCCTGGTTACCTTTAGGGAAGCAGGAGGTCGCTATTGCTGGAGGAGACAGCGAGAGAGCACGGGACAGGTTTGTATCCAGCGGCACTCGCCTCGCGAGATCTGGCCGGTCAGTGTAGGGATACACAGGGAGAGACTGGGGGCACTTTTTCCCCCAGTCTTTCCCTGCTCCCGCCGGCCGAAGAAGACGGACAGAGCCGCGGGACAGAGGGGGAGTATCTGATCTATTTTTTTGGCTGGTGTTAACGGATTCTGCAGAAGCGGATCCGTTAACACCAGGTTCTGGCTCTGGTTAACTTTTCGTTGACCAGAGCCATGCGTTAATCAGCGTTAGGACTTTGTAATACCAGTGCTGATTAACACTTTGCACTCCCTATGCTTAACATGGGGAGCGCAAAGTGCAGTAACATCGCGCTGAGAAGTGCAAGGTACCAAATGCAAACAGGTTTCTTAACCCATTTGGATTGTAATATGCAGTAAATACCGCAGCAAACGTTAATGCTCACGCATGTGAGTGTTAACGTTTGCGTTAGGACTGTAATAGAGCCCAAAGTGGGCGCACAGCATGCTGACTCGTGCTGCCGCCGGCCTTCTGAAGGCGGCCTACAGCGAGACCGCATCAAAAAGCCTTCAGAAGCTCGAGGAGGAGCATGCTGGCGAGCACAGGTCCCCATCGGAGTCTGAGGTCTGTGAGTGTGTGATTCTGGGGGTCCTTCTGTGCCTGTGTATCATTCTGGGGGTCCTGTGCCTTTATATAATTCTGGGGGTCCTCCTGTGCCTGTATTTAATTCTGGGGGTCCTCCTGTGCCTGTGTATATAATTCTGGGGGTCCTCCTGTGCCTGTATATATAGTTCTGGGGGTCCTCCTGTGCCTGTATATATAATTCTGGGGGTCCAGTGCCTGTGTATATAATTCTGGGGGTCCAGTGTCTGGGGATATAATTCTGGGGGTCCAGTGCCTGTGTATATAATTCTGGGAGTCCTCCTGTGCCTGTGTATATAATTCTGGGGGTCCTATATTTTGTCCCAGTCCGGGCCTGCTTATAACCAGAGTGGATGTTTATATAATGAGGGGGGGGAGGGATTCTGCCCCGGGCGCCCATAACTCTGGTTACGCCACTGAGTGTACACAAAACACTATCCCACTGCATCTGCACATGTATCACACCCTGACACTACACACTCACACAAAACACTCTCACACTGCACTTAAGTGTGAGTGTGCAGTGTCAGGGGGTGTGATACATGTGTAGGTGCAGTGTGATAGTGTTTTGTACTCACCCCTGACACTGCACTCTCACAACCCCCCACTCATGCAAAACACTCACTCTGCACTCACAACCCCCTCACACAAAACACTCACTCTGCACTCACAACCCCCCTCACACAAAACACTCACTCTGCACTCACAACCCCCCTCACACAAAACACTCACTCTGCACTCACAACCCCCCCCCCTCACACAAAACACTCACTCTGCACTCACAACCCCCCTCACACAAAACACTCACTCTGCACTCACAACCCCCCTCACACAAAACACTCACTCTGCACTCACAACCCCCCTCACACAAAACACTCACTCTGCACTCACAACCCCCCTCACACAAAACACTCACTCTGCACTCACAACCCCCCTCACACAAAACACTCACTCTGCACTCACAACCCCCCACTCACAAAAAACACTTACTCTGCACTCACACAAAACATTCATTTTGCACTCACAACCCCCCACAAAACACTCATTTTGCACTCACAACTCCCCCCGCAAAACACAAATTTTGCACTCCCATTCCCCCTCACACAAAACAATCTCACAACACACACACGCTCCACTAAGGCTAGGGTCAGACTAACGCAGTATTAACGTGCGTTTAGCAGTACTAAATCACGGCCGTGCTAGCAGCAAATGACGTCCAATGCCGGGCAGCATACGAAGAACGGCCGCACAAAAGTGCGGCTGCGCAACGCAAGTGGAAAACGAACGCATTTTTGCAAGTACGTGATACCGCTATTACTGTCGTACAGAGTGCGCTGCGTCCGCTAGCGGCGTGTGTGCGTGATTAGGAGACGTCAGACGCTGCTAATGTCCGGCCATCATAACGTCCAGACACAAAAAGGGTTTTATTGATGATCCGTACAAAATCACGGATGAAAATGCGCATCGTATGACCGCTATCGCGTATTCCGTGATAAAATACGTCCATTCGTTCGAACGCACTTTTTCACGGACAACGCGAAAAATGCGTTAGTCTGACCCTAGCCTTACCCATCCATGCCTGCTGGAGGAGCTCTGTTCACTTCCCTCCTAGCTGCTCTTCCTCCAGCAGGGACAGGAGGATGGAGTGGAGTCAGCTGGGCAGACGGTCTGCGTGCAGCCGGAGACTTGGATGCTTTTGCTTTGTTCGAGAGAGAGACTAATTAGGATTGAGCAAAGTTTAAGAATTATCCCTGTTTTACACAAGAGTGAAAGGGAGTGAGTTCCCTTTGTTCTATGGGATCAGGCATGGGGGCTTTTTTGCTTCATGAGCTGAAGCATGGCCGATTTGTGATTGGATGCAATAGGGAGAGGAACAATGGGAGGGAGGGGGAAGGGGGGGTATAAAAGACAAGGCGTGGGGGCAGTTTGTGTATTGCAGTTAATTTTCTTTTACTAAGAACTTCAGAGACAGGGCGGCGGCAAGCTCCATTTTGCATCACCATCATCGTATGAAAACCAATGACTGGATAAGTATTACTTGCAGTATCTATCTGTTATGCATACTCTATTATCATAAGTCTGCTACATATATATTCCTAGTTCCATTATTTATTGGAAGGATAGGTGTGGGTTTCCCATTGTACGGATTTGTAGGTTTATTTAGTGGATGCTTATTTATATTTGTTTCAATTTGCAATACTGTATTCCTTGTTCATTTGGTGTCCAGCTGCGTGATAGTAATTTCTAATGGGTTATTGGTCTGGGATAACTCTGCCAGAATTCAGTGATTTGTTGTTTTGTATGTTATTAGGGGCATTAGGATTTCCAGTAATTTTGCTTTGGCTGTCTGTGGACTGCTGTGCGTTATAAGTTTATGTGCTCAGTATAGCGCATGACTGTCCAATTTTAGTATCATCCATGGCTGCAGCCAAAATCATAATAAGCAACCCATATAAACACTGTAAACAAACACAGGGCCTCCCTATACACGCATGTGCCCTCACCATACACACAGTAGGAACTCACTATACATAGTGAAATCACACGTAGGACCTCAGTATAACACACGAAGTCACGCTAATGATGTAGCTATCATACACCCTGAAATCACGAAATTCCTCTCTATAACACACTGAAATCACTAATGTAGTATAACACTAAGAGAAATATATATATATTTTTTTATATGTTATATATACATACATAAAAGTAAAATAAAAACTTGCTATAACACGCCGTAATCACACAATAGAAACACACAGAAACCTAGCCATATCACACGGAGACCCCACAAGGACCTAGCCATAGCACACGGAGACAACACAAAGGGAATGTAATCACACATAGGAACTTGATATAACAGACTGAATCACTGGACATTAGTCACTATAACTCTATAGTGTGCCGAATGAGAAAAGCACCATACGTGCATTGCTGAGTAACACCTTTAGTGGATTCTCAAGCAGCTTCACATGCTGGCCTTTTATGTGGGTTATGATTTACAGGGTTATTCAAAGAACTGTGTGTTTTAAATAATGTTGGAGTAACCCCAAGGGCAAAGCAATAAGTTGGTGAACAAATTAATTTGTATACTGTATTTAAGTTCACTATTCTAATTGTTGCAATTTTAAAGTGACACAGCAGCAATGTACAATCTTTTGTTTTGAGCACTTGCTACAGTTGAGTAAATAATTATTTAGAACGGTAACTTTGACTTTATTGAGGGAGAGGAGAGATTTATTTCAGGATTAGAGGAAACATGAGCAGTAACTCACTCATATTTCACACTTGTACCATCATCATAATAAAGCCTGCGAGTGGATAAGTATTAAGTGTATTTATTCGGGGAATTTTAAGCTATGTTGATAATATACTATATGTGTGTGTGTGTAATCTATTGGGTTAAATACACGCTAATTTATCCGTTCTAGTGATTTGCATTGTTAGCTAGAATATGCTCGTTGATATTTGCTTCACTTTGTAATACTTTATCAAACCTTATTATTTTGTATAGTCTGTATGATCTTATAAACATAGGTAGTGACCGCATGGCTGGCAGCCATCTTAAACCTCAAAAAGTCACATGTGCTTCTGCCAATGAGGAAGTGCTGCAGCAGTAACTGTACAATCTGTTTAAGCGTACATTTGCGCAACTAAGATTTATGAATATATAACAATTACTAACCAAATACACATCTAAATGTGTCTGTTATAATTTTTGAAGAGGCTTATCAACTAAACAGTGATTCTGTATGTTAGCAAATGCTGTGTCATTAGGTTAGTTTGGTTGGTTTAACTTCGGGTCTATAGATTAATATACTAAGCAAGAATCGGTTTCATTGTGGACGGAGGTTAAAGACTTTCACATGTGCAGCTTGGTTCTATTGATAAGGGATTCCAGGGCTGAGGACTCATAAAGTGGAGGACAATGCAGCCACTTATGTACAGAACATCTTTGCTCTTTCTCAACTCAAAATGGAGACGGCGTTATTTACATTTCGCAAGGGGACACACACATACAGAGGGGAAAGGTGCACAAACAATGGAGTCACTCTCAGATGCGAACAATGGATCAGATAACAGTGAGCTGGTGACCTTAGTTGCTGGGGGGAGGGGAGGGGCTGATAGAAGCATGTGAAAACAAAAGGAATTCATTACTTACAGGGGGGTGTACACTATACAAAGACTGGATCGTAATACAGAGGTTACGCTATACAGAGGGAATACAATACTCTACATGATACACAGAGCAAGGGAATGTAAGGAAAATCCATACAAATAAACATTGGGACAGCCGTTTCTTTGCAGAGGCAATAAGTAGGGAAGATGTTTCTGTTAGCTACCATTCATTCAATCAGGTGGTGATTTTGGTAAGGGTAGCTGGCAAGGGGACAGAGTTACCTATGCTTGATCTAGAGGCAGCCTTCAGGCCGTACCGCTGTGTCCAGGGGGTTTTCTTTTAATGGGGTGTAAATTCGATGGGTCATTTTACATCGATATCTGTTTACCCATTGGGGTGGGCAATATCCCGTGCTCCCTTTTTAAAGGCTTCCTACCTTTTTGCATTGCTTAGTGGAGAAGAGAGCGGGGAGGAGACGTATAGTACATTACTTGGACGATTTCATGGTAACGGGTTCCAAAGGGACTGGAGAATGAGGTAGGATCGGGGGGGGGGGGGTAACAATATAAGCTTAGTTGATAGGGGAGAATTGTAGGTGGTTTGGGGGGAATGGCCAGACATTAAGATCAAATGGTCTAGTGTAATTTCAAATGGTGAGCAGGCAAATGGCCCATGAGTGGATTCAACGGATGGGTGCAAAGCTTGGTGTTTCTGGAATTTTTTATTTTCCAATCGTCGGGGCAATACCACTGTGGGGGATAGAATTAAAAAATAAATAAATAAATAAATAAATAAATGTAATTCTTCCCCCCCTTTTTTTTGGGGTCTGATATTCAAGGTGTGGTGCAAGTGCTGAATAACATGTCTGCATCATCACCGCAGGTTGTAGCCTATGTCAGGTATTTGGTGTTGATATGTTTGAAAAGCAAAATTAATTTCACGGCAAATCAGATACCGGGGGTAAGGAAGGTGCTGGCGGATACATTGTCCAGTTTCAGGTGGGATGTGTTCCGACATTTGGCACCGGGAGGGGGGAGGAGGAAAGAAAGAAAAAAGAAAAAAATTAAAGAAAGAAAGAAAAAATAATAATAATACAAAAAACATTTTCCAGGGTGAACACTGCCCTCCATTTCTTTGCCAGATGGGGAGCAGTTAGAGGGCATCAATGATTTGGTGAGGAGATTGTTGTTGCAGAAGACATTGGCACTGTAGAGCAAGCAGTGAAAGGGTTGGATCGAGTTTTAAAGGGACAGAGGAGGTAGGGCAGAATGTTGTTTTCAAATAGCTACTGAAGTTCGGCGGTAAGTCAATAAAGGACAGCTTGGCACTATTTAGTGGTATTTCATACTTTGCTCGGTTTAAAGGAAGAGAGAGAGTACTGGGCTAAACAATTCGTGGTGAGGAAGATCTTGACAGCAGAGTACAAGTAGGAGATAAGATGGAGCTGATAACAATCTTTGTAGGGCAGCATTTGTTTTAGTTTTTCAGCTGCCTAAAGGATTGAGGAAACAATTGCTCTAGGTGCCCATGGTGGGGAAGTATGCCCAGTGGTATGTATGAGGGGATACTTGGAGGCGACTCCTTCAAACGGTCGCATGTTCTGGGGGCACAAGGGTGGTACTAACTTGTCTGGGTATCAATTCAAAATGATTCCGCAGCAGGCCACGGAGGGGCTTGGTTGAAAGGGGAGTTACATTTGCCCCCATTCTTTCAGGATAGGAGCTGCTGGTACTGAGGCAGAATTGGGCTACCCAAAAGGATCGAATTAAAAAGATGGGGAGATGGAAATGGGAAGTGTATAGGAGATATGTGAGGTCATTAAAGAAATGAAGGGAAAACTTATGGGGAACAATTGTTTTGTTTAAAATAATAATTTGTTTTCCTTGCTTCTTTTGTTTTTTTTCAGTTCGGGTACACTGTGTGTGTGTGCATTACAGTTAATAGTTTACATTTTTGGTTATTTGCAGGACGTGCAATGAGAGTGCGGATCTTTGGGACACTCCTATGTACACTGGATGGAGAGTCATGCTGCTGGCACCAAGAGAGGAGCAACCCCGGGGTGCAGCGTAATTGAAGTAGGGATTAGATGGATAGGGAAGCAAGGTAGGGGGTGGGGCAGTTATTGGAAATAGCATAGACATCCAGGAGAAAGAGGGGTAAGCCAGATATTATGGTACTACATTTAGGGGACAGCTAGAGAAGAGATAGGTATTGTGAGTGGTGAAATAGCGGCCTGGCACGTGGGGATGCAATGGTAGGGGGAGCGTCTGCAGTGTACGGGGTGAGTGGTTTCGTATGGCCAAGCTCAGGTGCCTTCCTGGTTTGCAGATCCTCTCGGCCTGCTATTTGCGATATAAAGAGACCCCTGAGTAGACGCGTGGTCATGCTACTTAGCCACATGGGGCTGCTATTTCTGGGCAATATGTGTGGTGCATTGCATTTGCCGATGTTATCTGGCAAGGGTTTTGGAGCACCCCGAAATAGGAGCAAGAAGTGAGGAGTTCATTGAAGGAGTGATAAGGCTGGAAACACACTCTTCATTGAAGGCGCGATAAGGAGCCTTTTGTGGGGTAAGAGGAAAGGTCATGGCTTTTTATTGGTGGCAGTAAAAAGAGGGCCCTCGTTTTTGGTGGCGGTGAAATAGGCGGCCTGGCACGTGGAGGGCGATAGTGGGGGAGGGTCTGCAGGGTACAGGTGAGTTGTGGTTTCATACGGCCAGGCTCAGGTGCCTTCCTGGTTTGCTGATCCTCTCGGCCTGCTATCTGCCATAAAAATACACTGAGCAGACGTGTGGTCATCCTGCTTAGCCACGTGGGGCGCTATTTCTGGGCAATGCTTGTGGTGCATTGCAGTTGCCAGTGTTATCTGGCTGCCAGTGTTATCTGGTGTAGCGTATTTGGCATACGAGGATCGATAATAATAATAATTCTGCCTTAGAGGCAAAGAATTTGGCCTTAAGTAATAAAAGACGTGACCTTTTCAAAATGCCAATACTTTGTTGTGTTTTCATTTACGGGAAAAGGGAGGGGGGAGGGGGGTTAGTTGGTACTAAGAAGGTAACTTACATGGGAGAAGTTGTAAGAAGAGAATAGGGGTATAATTCTTAGTTCGAGAGAGAGACTAATTAGGATTGAGCAAGGTTTAAGAATTATCCCTGTATTACACAAGAGTGACAGGGAGTGAGTTCCCTTTGTTCTATGGGATCAGGCATGGGGGCTTTTTTGCTTAATGAGCTGAAGCATGGCCGATTTGTGATTGGATGCAATAGGGAGAGGAACAATGGGAGGGGGAAGGGGGGGTATAAAGGACAAGGCGTGGGGGCAGTTTATGTATTGCAGTTAATTTTCTTTTACTCCCACCCAACCCACCCTGTTTGTTTCTCTTTCATAGATGCTGGTTCTCTACAACAACGGAAAGGTCAAGCATCAGAAGCGCCACGGATAGGGGCAATGGAGTGGTGATTTCACCACTCATTCAAGACCGCCCGTGGTTTCCCATATGGAAATATGCCATGTTGCATGAATTAGGTTCATGGTTTATACGGCCATGTCTGGGGGATTGTCTAAATATGAACATGGTTAGTCTACCTATTCCATCAAGTTATACACCATGTTACATGAAGCCAGCCTGTGGTTTTTGAACAGCCAGGGTTGGGGGATTGTTCTTTGATTAAAAGCATGGTTTAGAGCAATTATTATCGATCAGATAGTATCCCAAGTCGCTTGAAACCAGTTGGTGTTTTTTTACGGCCACAACTGGGTGGATTGCGCTTAAATTGGGTACTTTACCATGTGGCAGGAAGCCAGCTGGTGGTTTGAACAGCCACAGCTGGGGGATTGCGCTTTAAGATGGACATGGTTTAGGTTAGGGAGGAGCGGTGAAATAGGCGGTCTGGCACGTGGAGAGCGATAGTGGGGGGAGGGTCTGCAGGGTACGGGGTGAATTGTGGTTTCATACGGCCAGGCTCAGGTGCCTTCCTGGTTTGCAGATCCTCTCGGCCTGCTATCTGCCATAAAAATACACTGAGCAGACGTGTGGTCATCCTGCTTAGCCACGTGGGCCGCTATTTCTGGGCAATGCTTGTGGTGCATTGCAGTTGCCAGTGTTATCTGGCTGCCAGTGTTATCTGGTGTAGCGTATTTGGCATTCGAGGATCGATAATAATAATAATTCTGCCTTTAGATCCAAAGAATTTGGCCTTAAGTAATAAAAGACGTGACCTTTTCAAAATGCCAATACTTTGTTGTGTTTTCATTTACGGGAAAAGGGAGGGGGAGGGGGGTTAGTTGGTATTAAGAAGGTAATTTACATGGGAGAAGTTGTAAGAAGACAATAGGGGTATAATTCTTAGTGGTTTGGAAGCACAGACCACATTGTTGCACGGACTACCACAAGGCTGGGCCCAGGCCTCCCGGGCCCTCGGCCCAGGTCCGATCCGGCCTAGTGTTCAGTCTGTCCCGCTGGCCAGTGCCCTCGATGAGCGATGCGGTCTGTGCTGCAATCTCGCACAAACCGCATTTCCACAGAGCTCTGCTGCTCAGTGAGTCGCCTGGTACACTCAGAGTCGCGTTCAGTTCATCAGCCGCTGCAAGTGCTAAGTTAGCAACTTGGCACTGAATGCTGTGCTGCAGTTCAGCGCTCAGCACTGCTAACTTGCAGCGAAGTAGAGAGGTGCCCTCAGAGGTTAGCTGAGTGTGACGTAGGAAAGATGGCCGCCTCCATAAGAGCAAATAATGCAATAAATAAAGAAATGTTCTGTTTTTGAAGTTTTGGTGGATCCAAAAAGCAAATATTTATTGGAACATGGTAAACATTAACACTAAAGTGCTAATAAAATGGACAACAGTGGGTTTTGCAGAAGCCGCACCTATCATAAAGCAATCCTCTGCCCTTTCACTTCCATATTAACAGCCAAAGCGGTCAGTGAGACGGCTGCAGCAAACTGAACTGCCACGCTAAAACAATTCAGCAGCTGCTGAGGAACTGAACGCGCCGCTGATGATGTATCAGAGTGCCAGCGCCCGCAATCACTGTCAGAGGGAGGCCAGCACTGAGAGGAGCCAGGGCCCCTCCAACCCTGACCACCGGGGAGACGTACAGGTGTATGCGTGTTGAGGTGTACAGGGGTGGATAGGCGTGTGCGTGTTGAGGTGTACAGGGGTGGTTAGGTGTATGCATGCTGAGGTGTACGGGGGATGGTTAGGTGTGTGCGTGTTGAGGTATACGGGGGTGGTTAGGTGTGTGCGTGTTGAGGCGTACGGGGGTGGTTAGGTGTATGCGTGTTGAGGTATACGGGGGATGGTTAGGTGTGTGCGTGTTGAGGTATACGGGGATGGTTAGGTGTGTGCGTGTTGAGGCGTACGGGGGTGGTTAGGTGTATGCATGCTGAGGTGTACGGGGGATGGTTAGGTGTGTGCGTGTTGAGGTATACGGGGATGGTTAGGTGTGTGCGTGTTGAGGTATACGGGGGTGGTTAGGTGTATGCGTGTTGAGGTGTACGGGGGATGGTTAGGTGTGTGGGTGTTGAGGTGTACGGGGTGGTTAGGTGTATGCGTGCTGAGGTGTACGGGGGATGGTTAGGTGTGTGCATGTTGAGATGTACGGGTGTGGTTAGTCGTGTGCGTGTTGAGGTTTATGGGGTTGTTTAGGTGTGTGCGTGTTGAGGTGTACGGGAGTGGTTAGATGTATGCGTGCTGAGGTGTACTTGTGTGTGTGTTTAGGTGTGTGGGTATGGTCAGCTGTGTATAGGCGCCCGTATAGGTATATAATCAGGGTGTGTACTCGTATGTACAGTGGTTTGAGTATAGGGGTATCGAGGTGTTTATAAATAGGTGTGTGTTTTTGTGTGTAGTGGTAGATAAAAGTGGGCTGCTCACAGTTACAGTTACAAGTATTCCTAAAGCGTAACAAGTTCCGTAACGCTGTTCCATGGGTGAGCCAGAAAAACAAATATACAGTTGTGTTCAAAATTATTCAACCCCCACTGAAATTGAGTGTTTTGGCCAGTTTGACATTGATTTTGATCATTCAGTCATCTTGCTTACAATTAAATCAAAGAGGCACGTGTAGGTCAGACAAATATAACATAACATTTATAATGAAATAACCACAAATGTCTTTTCTGTGCTCACATCATTATCAGTTTTATTCAACCCCCAAGTGACAATCTTAGTACTTAGTACAACATCCTTTTACAGTTATAACAGCTTTTAAACGTGAAGCATAGCTTGACACAAGTGTCTTGCAGCGATCTACGGGTATCTTCGCCCATTCGTCATGGGCAAAAGCCTCCAGTTCAGTCACATTCTTAGGCTTGCGCACTGCAACTGCTTTCTTTAAGTCCCACCAGAGGTTCTCAATCGGATTTAAGTCAGGTGACTGCGATGGCCACTCCAAAATGTTCCAGCCTTTAATCTGCAACCATGCTCTAGTGGACTTGGAGGTATGCTTGGGATCATTGTCCTGTTGAAAGGTCCAACGTCTCCCAAGCCTCAGGTTTGTGACGGACTGCATCACATTGTCATCCAATATCTCCTGGTACTGAAGAGAATTCATGGTACCTTGCACACGCTGAAGCTTCCCTGTACCTGCAGAAGCAAAACAGCCCCAAAGCATGATTGACCCCCCGCCATGCTTCACAGTAGGCAAGGTGTTCTTTTCTTCATAGGCCTTGTTCTTCCTCCTCCAAACATAGCGTTGATCCATGGGCCCAAACAGTTCTAATTTTGTTTCATCAGTCCACAGAACACTATCCCAAAACTTCTGTGGTTTGTCCACATGACTTTTGGCATACTGCAGTAGACTCTTCTTATTCTTTGGAGACAGCAAGGGGGTGCGCCTGGGAGTTCTGGCATGGAGGCCTTCATTACACAGTGTGCGCTGTATTGTCTGAGCTGAAACTTCAGTACCCACATCTGACAAATCTTTTCTCAGTTCCCCAGCAGTCACACGGGGACATTTCTCCACTCTACGCTTCAGGTAGCGCACAGCAGTCGAAGTCAGCATCTTCTTTCTGCCACGACCAGGTAGCGTTTCAACAGTGCCCTTTGCCTTGAATTTGCGAATGATGCTTCCTATGGTCTCTCTTGGTATGTTTAACATCTTTGCAATCTTCTTATAGCCATTGCCCTTCCTGCGAAGAGTAATCACCTCTTCTCTTGTCTTCCTGGACCATTCTCTTGACTTCACCATGTTTGTAACCAAACCAGTAAATGTCTAGAAGGAGCTGAGTATCACAGTCATTTTAAAGCTGCCTAATTGGTGCTTATTATGCTTTATTGCTGCTCCGTGACATCCACAGGTGTTTTCAATACCTGATTGAAAACACTTGAATGAACCTCTGTTCTTCAGAGTGGTAGTCTTTAAGGGGTTGAATAATTGTGTCAATGAAGAATTCACAAAAGAAACATTTACTACTGTATTACAAAACCAATTGATGTCATTTTAGTTGCATATGGTTCTTTAAAAAGTCCTTGTAGGATTTCATTCTGAATACAATTACAAATGTACACTAAATTCCCTAAAACCCTTTACAGCATTGGGGGTTGAATAATTTTGAACACAACTGTACATACAAGTTAAACACACAGTAGGAGAGAAGACCTGCTCGAGAGCTTGCAATCTAAGGAAAGGGGTGACCCATTAGGTAAGGGTAAATAGAGTACCTGAAGTAGCGGGGTGCATGTGGGCTGCGCAGGAAGATGGCGCCAAAATGTACAGTGGGGGATCATGGAGTGAGCCGATAGGATTCTCTAAAGTAATGTGTTTTCAGAGACTTCTTGAAGGACTAGAGAAATGGGGAGCATCTGATGTTGCGGGGGAGGGAGTTCCATAGAAAGGGGGCAGCTCAGGGGGAGTCCTGAAGGTAGGAGTTAGGGGTGCGGGTACATGGTGCTGTTAGCATCAGATCATTGGCTGAGTGAAGTGGTCGGGACAGGATGTAGCTGCTAATAAGGGAGGAGATGTAGGCAGGGGCGCGGTTATGGATAGGTTTGTGCGTGAGCACCAATATTTTGAATTGGATTCTAAAGGAAACAGGTTAGCCAGTGGAGAGATTGACAGAGGGGTGAGGTGTGAGAGGTGAGGTGGATGAGATTAGCACAGGCATTCAATATAGACTGCAGAAGGAGAATCTGGGATCTCTTAAAGGAACACTCTAGGCTAAAAATCACCCCCCCTTTTTTAAATTATATTATACCTATTGCCCTACCTAGTTATTCAGTATTTGTTTACAGTAATACTTACCCTAAAAACCAATTGTTTCCAACGGCGTTTTTTTTTTTAATATATACTCACCTCCCTCCTCTTCCGCTCCCGTCGTGGGAAATCTTCAACTTGGCTAATGGTTTACGTGAGAAGCGCGCATGCGTGCCTCTCACGTAAACCAGCCAATCAGCATGGTTCCTCCCGGCTCCATCTTCTTCTTTGATTAGTGTTACGCGCAAGAGGATGCGCGCAACACTAATCAGCCGCTGCCGCCAGCTACTGCGGTGAGTTGGAGAACAGCACGATGACGTCTCCTACTCGGCAATAGTTGGCAGAAGCGGGAAATACGAATCCCGCTCTGCTGACTGACAGCTGGGAGGGCGGAGTAAACTCCTCCGCGTCTCTCAGCTGTTTCAGCTGATCGGCTTAGCGGAGGGGGCAGCGGAGGAAAAGGGCATACTTAGGACATCATGAGTCTGACCACCTAAAAAAGCTTAGGTGGTCATGTTGCCTAGACAGGGCCGGCCCGACCATGGATCCGTTTGGAGCGCTTGCTCCAAGCGGCATATTTTTTTAGAGCGGCAAATTTTGGTGCAGAGCCGGCTGCTGCACTATTTGTTTTGTTCGGCGCTGCGCCGGCTTCTCTTGGAGGCCGGCGCCAGGTGCAGTGACCACAGACCGCGCCCCACACATTCGACTGGCATGGGGTGGGAAGAGCGAGAGTGGCAGTGAGAGCAAGATTACGGCACGTCTGGGTGGGCCGGATCTCATTCTGCAGGAGGATCTGCAGCTGCTCTGCTGCAGGATGAGATCCGGCCCGCCCACACACACGCCGTAATCTTGCACTTGCCGCCACTCTCCCACTCCTGGCCGGCCGCAGAGTCCAAGGCAGCCTGCTTCCGCGTAGCAATGCGGTTTGTGCTGCAATCGCGCACATACCGCATTCCCGCTGAGCTCCACTGCTCATTGACTCCGAGCGCGGCACACGCTGATAACATCATCAGAGCGAGTCGCACGCTCATGACGTCATCAGCGTGCAGTGCGGGAACTCAATGGCACTCAGGAGCCAGCGCGAGAGGAGCCTGGGTCTCTCCCACCCCGACAACCAGGGAGATGTGCCCGGCCTTCTCAGTGCGGCTCAGCAGTGCCCCCTGGACCACCAGGGAGCAATGACCCTCCCCCTCTCACACCTCTGCCCACCAGTGATTTGGCCCCCACCTTGAACAAAAGGTAAGCAGGAGAGGGGGGGGGGAATAATTTATATATATATTAATAATGTATACTTTGTTAAAATGTATTACTAAATTATTCTTTATTTAAAATGCATACATAAAATTTTATAATAATCAATTTTTTTTATCTTAATATTTAAATATAGTACGTTTATTTTAGGAGTATTAATATATAATGTAATTTATATTTATTTTAGTGTGATTACTTTTTACCTTGTATTTTAATTGAAAATACTATTAGTTTCATTGCTGTTGAGCTCTGTGATATGCTCAGAGTTTTGTTGCTGTGCAGCTCTGTGATGCAGTAATATGTGGTGTGTATGAGCGTATCACAGAGCTCCACAGCAATAAAATACAGTAATGTCATGCAGTGTGTATTTTTGATACGCTCATACGCACCACACATTACTGTCAGTGTTACTGCTCTGGATTCTGTGATACACTCATACATGTCACGTGTTGTTTTTTTTTTGGGGGGGCAGCATTTCATCCATCGCTCCAGGCAGCACAGCGGCTTGGCCCGGCCCTGTGCCTAGAGTATCCCTTTAAGGCCAGAGAGAAGGAGGTTACAGTAGTCAAGGCGGGAGATAATAAGAGCTTGGATGAGCCTTTTAGTAGAGTCCTGATTAAGTAAAGGGCGGATGCGTGCAATGTTTTTTAGGTGGAAGTAGCAGTATTTGGTGAGTGACTGAATGTGAGGAGTAAAGGAGAGATCAGTCGAAGAGGACCCTGAGGCAACCCTAAAATGCACCTTAAAATGATAGGCCTATTTTTTTGTCCCAGTCTGGACCTGTTTATGAGGCACGGAATAAGGATGGTTTGGAACACATTATTGTCAATAGACTGTTCATTCATGTAAAATATCTGCAATCACAATATATATTTCTCAGCATCTTTAACTACAGATTTAAAAGCGCTGAAAAAAGTTATTCTTTTAAATTTGGTTGTAAATGTACAGTGTTTCATATGTATTCATTTGGTGTTATATTTGTACTGTAGTATAATGATGTTTTTTAGTTTACTGTGCCTTTACCTTTAAAGACTAGCAGGGTTATTCAAAGAGATCCGAATGGCTGCCGAAAGGGAACCGAACGCTGAAAATCAGTGTTCGGTTACCTTTCTTGGCCATTCGGCTATTCAGAGAGCAGGCAGTTCACCAAATCTTCTCGAATTGCCTGCACATACGGTGCCTGTTCGGTGCCTGTTCGAGGGCAGTGAAATCCCCATAGAGAAGCACTGCTTCGTCTATTCAGAGAACAAAAACCAGCAGTGAAAGGTTCCCGAAATGCCCTGTCATTCGGTGGTTTAATACGGCAGGTTTATTCAGGCGAATCCCATAGGCTTCAATGTTAAATATATTTCCCGTTTTAATTCAATATCTAATAAATCGTTGATTATAATATTCTGCAGTAAACAGTCTCTTTACTTACAGACTTTTTAGGATATTTTAAGCTTTTTTCGGGATTTTTTTTTTTTTTTTAAACATATTTTTATTCATCTTGGTTCAACATACATCAAAAACAGATAAATAGACGTCTCAGTAAACATCAGTATCAAATATTCAACTAATACATATACATGGCATCCAGTGTCCGAATAAATTACTGTGCAACTCCCTTTAAAACCCATGAGATCCACATGGAGGTCGGTTAAGTGCGGGCATCTACCGGATCTGAGGGGGTGGAAGCCAGAAAACGGGACAAGGAGTGATCAGGGGGGCCTTGCGGGATGGGTGGGGCATCTCGCAACATCTGTAGTGAGTACCATGGGGTGCAGAAAAAGGCATGACGTAAGGAGTCCTTAGTTTCGCATGGCAGGGTGCGAATAAGGGGGTCCAATTGGTAAAGAAAGACTGAGTCTTCTTTTCTTGCTGCATCGCAGCCTCGGTCCAGTCCGCCAAAAATATGGCGTATATTCTGTCATAAACCATGCGAAAGGAAGGAGGGGTAGCGGAGATCCATTGGGACAAGATCGCCTTCTTGCCTGTTGCAGCTAACAGGGTGAGCCAAAATCGATGTGACTTACCAAAAGGTCTGGGGGTGTGAGGGGTCGGACGATTAAAGATGGCCCATTCCGGGGTAAAGGGGATTTCTAGACGCAGAACCTGTGAACCAAATCGTCGTATTGTGTCCCAAAACAGCGTAATAAAAGGACATGACCATAAACAATGCCGCAAGTCAGCATTAGTACCTTGACATTTTAAACAGTTTGCATTTGGTGACAGTCCCGCTCGAGCCATTCTGTCAGGCGCCATATACGCTCGATGAAGTATTCTATAGAACATGTCCCAGTAGTTAGCAGAAGGTAGAGAGTGCCTGGACAGTAAGGTGGTCCCTATCAAATCTTGTACGGAAAGCTCGGGAAAAATTGTGGTCCATCTAGTTATTGCTGCCCAAGGGAGTTTAGTGGGTAACGCAGATTGTAGAAGTGCGTATATAGTAGAGGTAGAGGGAGGGGACAGAGGGCGGGCAAACAGGAGTGTGTCGAGCGAATTAGCTAGGTCATTTGGGGACAATGTGCTCAACTGGGTAAGGAGAAATTGCTTTAATTGCAAGTAAAATACCGGGTGAATATCTAAGGGCATAATTCGGTTTTTCAAGGTCGTGTAGGAAAACGGCAAGCCTGACAGTCCATCAATGTAGTGGTGCATCTGAGTAAAACCGCGGTGGGCCAGAGTATGGAAGATTGGAGCAGGGGAGGCATTTTGGAAGTGAGGGTTGTGCAGTATAGGTGACCACAAAGTCGTTCGCCATGTGAGCTGAAGGCGCCTGCGAACCTTAATCCAGGCCGCTTTCGTGGAGGACAATAGTGGGTTAGAACGCAGACTAGGGGGGACATTGGGTGAGCTTTGATGGAGGAACGCCGATAAGGAAGAGGAAGGAAGCAATGCCTGCTCAACCTGTAAGGGCACAAAGTGCGAGGTATCATTCAGCCAGTCGACAGCATAACGGTAAAGGGCCGCCAAATTATAGTCAATTATGTTCGGAAAGTTAATACCTCCCCTCGCCAGCGACTGTTGGAGCGCGGGAAGTGGAATACGTGCTCGTTTACCTTGCCAAATGAATGCCGCGTATAGTCTATTTAATATACGGAGATCTGTGGGCTTCAATAATAGAGGCAGAACCTGTAGGGGATAGAGTAATTTGGGAAATAAAGTCATTTTAATAAGCGCGGCCCTTCCCATGTACGACAACGGGAGAGAGCTCCATGCCTCCAAGAGAAATTTAGTTTGGTTGAGGTGGGGGTCAATATTGAGGCTGTACATTTGAGAAAAGTCCGTCGGTAGGATGATTCCTAGGTATTTAATGAAAGGTGTGGGAGCCCAAGAGAAGGGGAACTGTCTGAGCCAATCTCCCCGAGGTTTTAATCCCAGGGGCAGAGCGACAGACTTTACGTAGTTAATTTGGAAACCAGAGGCTGTGTGAAATGAATCAAATAAGGCCATCAATGGCGTAATAGCAGACTCTGGGTTCGAAAGAAACAATAGCAGATCGTCTGCAAAAGCCACCACTTTTAGCGTCACCGAAGAGGACAAACTAATACCCGTAATAGCCGGGCACGTCTCTATAATGCGAAGGAGGGGTTCCAGGGCAAGATTAAACAATAATGGTGATAAGGGACACCCCTGTCTGGTTCCTCTCCCTAGTACAAAGGGAGTAGAATTAAGGCCATTCGCTGTGATTACTGTGGAAGGGTTATTGTAGAGCGCGCGGAATAGGGACAAGAAGACCTTTCCGAAGTGGTGGAACTTAATGAATCTCTCTATATAGGCCCAGGATATCCTATCGAACGCGTTATCGGCGTCGCAACTCAATAGAAGTTTGAGGCTTGTGGTGTAAGGGAGGAGGACCATATGGCCGCTATAGCCTTGCGTATGTTTGTGGTAGAGTGTCGGCCCGCAAGGAAACCGGTTTGTTGAGGGCCCACTAGTCGAGCCATCGGTCTCTGTAGACGTCCAGCCATGATGGTAGATAACAGTTTCAAGTCAGTGTTTAATAATGCAATAGGCCGATAGGAAGTGACCAAGGTAGGATCCCTTCCCGGCTTGGGGAGCACCACTACTCTGGCTGCGTTAAAAGTCGGGGGGTTCTTCCCCTTGTAGAATGTTATTATAAAGTGAGACCAAGTGTGGGACCACTGAGCCCGAAAGGAGTTTGTAATATTCTGCCCCAAATCCATCTGGTCCTGGGGTTTTCCCATTTTTGAGCAAAGTTATCGCTTTTTGGACTTCGATGTGCGAAATCGGCGCTGAAAGGGCATCTCTCTCAGTTGGGGATAATTTAGGAATTTGTGCTTTATGAAAGATATTTAATTGTGTCGGACAATCGTCAGGGCCTGTCTTGTAGAAGTCAGAAAAACATTGCCGGAAATACCCAACAATATCTACTGGGTCAGTAAGTAAGGTACCATCCGTGGTTTTAATTTGGGAGATAAAGGGTCTGGTTTGAGTCTGGGAGCGAACCAGGTTGGCCAGGAGGCGACCATGCTTGTTACCAAAGCGATAGAACCGGGATTTCTGATGCTGCCAGGAGCGCTGTGCTTGGGTGGTAGCTAGAGTGTCGTATCTGGCTTTGTCTTGTTTATACGTCTGCAATGCATCAGGGGTTGGGTCAGTCAAATAAGCTCTGTAACTCCTGAGCAAATCCGAATGGCCTCAGTAAGATGCAGGGCGTCTTCCCTCCGTTTCCGGGCCGTAAACTCCATAATCTGTCCCCGTAGCACTGCTTTTGACGCTGACCAAAATAAATTGACATCCTCTACATGTTCAATGTTGTCGTCGGTGTAGTTGTGCCAAGCAAGCTCAACGTGTGATGTAAATTTACCGGACGTCATGAGATGAGAAGGGAAACGCCAGTTCCGTGAATAGGACCGTGGGCTTCCCAGTTTCATCTCCATTGAGACCGGGGCGGGGATTTATTTTTTTAAAAACAAAATCCGATTTTTTATTTTTTTTTATCGTTACTTCTTTTTTATGTAACAGCCCTTTTTATTCTCATTCATTGGATCTTATATGTAAATTTCAGACATTTTCGCTCAGTAGTTTCTTTGCAAACAGCGTTTCACTTTTCAAACCTTCAAGCAAACTCTTTTTCTAATTTATTCACTCCATTCGTCTGCGGTGTCGGGTTTTTGCTGCTCTGCGTGTGATCGGCTCCTACTTGGGTTTTTCCGGCATTTTCGGCGGGTTAATCCAGATGTTTCTGCAGGTTTCGGTTTGCGTTCGCCCTCGTTTTCGACGGGTTTGCGGCGACTTTTCCCTGCAATTCGGGGACCCTGTGGTGCTTGCTGCATACACCTCAGGGTTGCCGAAATAGGATCGCCAAATCGAACCGAATTGAAGAGAACGAAAAGTCACCGAACGTGCGGTGACTTTTCGATTCTCTTTGAATAACCCTGTAGAATATGTATGTAGATTTATTTTATTACTTTTGGCTTTCTGGCTACACAGCCAATAGCTCTTTGAACACCAGAACCCCTTTCACCTGACCTCGTAGTCTGTCCGTAGTCCTGTAAATGGGTTGGTGAGAAGTAATTTTTTTTTTTTTAATAAGGGAAAATAGCAAAAAAAAAACAACTAACAAAACTGTCCAGGAGGAGCCCCTGTAGAATCTGAAGAAGTCGTTGAACCATTGGGAATATAGGTTATGAATCTGTGTCATCAACATCTCGGGGGCGGAAAACCAGAAGCAGATCAAAGCAAGCTGTCCCTTAGGAGCCCTTGGTAACTTAATAAATTATATAATTAGAATCGTTATAATGAGTTTCATGGAAACAGAATACAGGCTGATGCCACAAATTGCATTTAATATCAAGGCCCTCAGAGAAGGCAAAGCCTTTTAGTTAAAAAAGTAGCATTTTTACCCCATTGCCTTAAAACCCTGATAATCCCAAACCCAACCCTAAATTTGGAGAGAATGGAGACCAGAGCAAGTATAGGTGGTGTCATGACCACTACGCTCGCTGCTGCGAAAAGACACCGGGTTAAGCCGCTCACTATCTATCTATCTATCTATCTATCCTAGACCCAGATAATCACGCGCGCTTATCTACCCGTCCCGGCCACACTTTCTCTCACAACAGGCACGTAGAGCGCGATATACTGATCCCAGGATTGCAACGCAGTACAAATCTTCTCTTGAAGCGGGTAATGACTACGTCTCCCACAATCCCTGAGCTCACTTTCCTACTCTATTAGTAACGCTGCCACCAGTCCTAATAGACACTACACGCGTCGCAACAGGAGACGCAGGGCTTAGCAGCCGCACTATCTGCCTACCCTAGACTCTGACAGTGACTACAGATCCCAAAATCCCTGCCGTCTGACGACCGCAACTCTCAATTTCTTATATATAACCGAGCATAAAGCAAATAGCAATACTCCCAATCTCTTAGTTAGCGTGGATCTCATCAGTCAAAGGCAGAACTTAAATACGTTTTATTTACGATATAGAAAAATCACAGTGCATTGTTATAGGAAAAATTATCACTAGAACAAATCAATTAATTACACACTACACAGCAAATAAAAAAAGAAAAGGGTTAACCACAGAGCAATCACTTACGAAGAGTTACTCATTAAGCTAGCATCGATGGTCGCCTGGAGATAGGAACATGGACCGATCAGTCCTCTTTCAAAGGTACCCCAAGTGATCAGCCCCAGCACATGGCCAGTTTTCAGAATTTATACACTTCTTGTTCCTTCCAATCCCTACCCCCAAATGGCCCAGCCTCCAGCACTACATATCCCAGAGTGCCCTTATACCGAGCGTGCTCAGTACGCTTGTCAATTAATCTTCAATTGCCCAAAGGTGTCCATCTCTCCCCCAGGGATCAAGGATGTGCTTCATGTCTTTGAACATAGGGCCTAAATCTTGGTGCCAGGTCAGCTCCCAAGGTGTGATTACTATGTCAGTGTACAAAAGCCATTCCATTTTACAGCTACGTGTTATATCCTCCCCCCAGGGGAGAAAGCTAACCATTTTAATTACATTTTAGCAGGTCTTCCTCACCAGCTGTGGACACAGGGATACGCTTCCCAAATGGTCAGACACAAATATGAATATGACGATATGGAGGAGATATAAATATATATAACAGGCACTTAAACACCTATACACAGGCAGACCCTGATATAGATAGAAATACAGATCTAATCTGCCACAGGTGGTGTTAGATCTTCAGAGGTAAGTTGTCCTTTACCGCAGTACTTGAAGTTTCTTTGAAAACGTCCTCAGAAAGAACAAGTAAATACACCAATATGCAGACTGTTTAGACATGTGCTAAACACTAGAGTATATAGAGTAATACCAGGGCTCGAGTCGAGCGGGAACATGCGGGAATGTCGTTCCCGCACTTCTCCCACAGCGGGAACGCAGCGTTCCCGCTGTGGCCCGACCCCGAAAGGCTGGAGCAGGCGGCCGCAGCACATTGCCGGCGGCCGCGTGCTTCCTGTTAGAACGGCCCGCTGACAGGAAGTGGAGCCGCTCGCCTGGCTGTTTCATCGATATCAGGCGAGTGGCTGCACTTCCTGTCAGCGGCCGTTCTAACAGGAAGCACGCGGCCGCCGGGCGCAGAGAGGTGAGCTGGGGGCACTATCCATGAAACGCTGGGGGGCATTCCATGAGACCTGTCCTGGGGGCACTATCCATGAAACGCTGGGGGGCATTCCATGAGACCTGTCCTGGGGGCACTATCCATGAGACCTGTCCTGGGGGCACTATCCATGAGACCTGGGGGCACTATCCATGAGACCTGGGGGCACTATCCATGAGACCTGGGGGCAATATCCATGAGACCTGGGGGCATTATCCATGAGACCTGGGGGCATTATTCATGAGACCTGGGGGCATTATCCATGAGACCTGGGGCATATATCCATGAGACCTGGGGCATTATCCATGAGAGCTGGGGGCATTATCCATGAGAGCTGGGGGCATTATCCATGAGAGCTGGGGCAATTATATCCATGTGAACTGGGAAAATATACCCATATAACCAGTGCCGTGTATATTATTCTGGGGGTCCAGTGCTGTGTATATAATTCTGGGGGGTCTGTGCCTGGATATATATATAGATTATATATAAAATGCGTTAGTCCAGTTGCCACAATCACGAGTATACCTGTACGTAGTGATACCTTTCACTGATCAGTATAGTTTCCAGTTCACACTCTTGAAAGCTTGTCTTTTAAATGTAAAGTTAACCCAATAAAAATGGTATCACCGGCTCGTCCGGGTATACTCGTGATATATATATTTTTTCTTCAGGTAATAGGGGTTGTGGAATTCGTGGGTGAGTTCCCTCACTTTTTTTCCCAGGACTTGACCACTGTAATACTCACATTTTTTGGTGCCGATTTAAACCAAAAGGCACCAACATAAGTCAGCCGTTGAAATAAAGAGGCACCGGATCCCCTCCCCTATTCGGGGTTCCACAGGGGCGATGTGGTGGTGGTAGATTGTTCCTCCAAATTAAACCAGGTAGCCGTGAATAAAGTAAACTAATTTATTCAGGATATATAATAAAAGAAATAAAACTGGGATGTAGTACACCATAAACGCGTTTCGCTCACAAGAGCTTCATCAGTGGTTGTCCAACCTTAAATTTTTTTTTCTAGTGCTACATACCCCATGCTGTTCCTAAAATCTTTCATTAGAATGAACCTCCACCGTTTTATACTCCACTACAATTTAACCAACACCGCACACCTTTAAAAGGGTCAACCTTATAAACAGTCACCAGTTAAAAGGATACCCTAGCGCACAAATGACTCCTCTATTTCAACAACTGTATTTGAATTGGTTGACCATGTCCTGTTAGCGCTAAGATATCCCTTTACAACTTCACTTTTTGACAGCGTCACTCCATCATACACAGAAAATACGGAAAAAAAAGCTGCCGGAAACAGGGATTTGCTCAGAAGCGCATGTTGGTTTTTCCTAAATGTCTCGTCCAGCCGTCATCGAGTTTGTAGTTCTATGACCGCAGCGGCTCTTACATGCGTCGATGCTCACTGCGGTATCTTTATGGTAAAGTCGCCACCTTGTGGACACGGATAAAAATGTTACAATGAAATGCTGAATCGTAAAGACGTTCTAATTTAGGTACTTCCGAACTTAATACCTCGTGTCGATTTTCAGGAGCAATCGAAAATTTCCAAATGAAATCAAATAGGGTCAGAGTTACATTTACGATTAGGGTTAGGTTACTGTTTGTTCTTGGGATACGTTTACGGTTACCCCTAAACCCTAAGATTCTGTTGCATCCTTGCCTCATTTTTAGGCAGCAGATTCTGCTCCTTCTTTTGATGCAAGCCCATGAGATGAAGAAAAAATGGAGCGGAATCCTAACCCTAAATAAAGCACAAATTGTATCCTAACCATAATTACAAGTCTGAAACGTAAAGGGCCTACACAAACCATAAATGCTACCTGTTATCAGGGCCGTCACATACTTTTGCTCACTCATAGTGTACAGGGTAATCCAGATGTGGACCCCTTGCTCGAGATGAGATACCTAGAGAGGTGTCTGTGATGCCCTCCTGACGAGCCCTAACAAGGCTGAAGCAGTCGTAGGGAGCAGCGGTTCCTTGCATATAGAGGAGGCTGGATTGGCATTTCAGTTTTGGTCACTGTTTCTGGGTGATACCAGGCTGATTTGCATATGGAATGGTCTCCTCTGTAATGGTGCCATCAAGCTAAAACTTGGTGAGACCTGAGCTGGGACCCACCGTAGGGTAGGCCACTAGTGCTGCTGTTGGCCGTTCTCAGGACCCTCACAATCCTTGATGTTGCCCTTTCTCAGGACCCAAAACATTTTCACCTGACTGTAGCGTCAAGAATCAGAATGTCGATGCCAGACATTAAATTTACCTATTCTAGCGCTATCGATTACATATCGAGACGCTACATTAGCATCAACTATGGAATAGAGGCCAAGGATTACAGAGACCGAGTATTAATAATGAATAAAGGATTAACTGTTACGTTTCAGTCCATGGAATTAGAAGACCGAAGGATTTGCTTCTCATATCATTCTGACGGATTAACAGATTAATCTTCCAGAAATAACTTTTTTCCCCCCTTTGTAACTGGAGCTGTGTTTCTGTTCTTTCCTGTTATTTTGATGCACTGTCATAAAAAAAAATACTTCAGGAAAAATTTAGAGTTTTCTGATTAATCCACATTCTACGTAATATTTATCTCACCCATTCAGCAAGCAACAGTCAGATTGTGCAACCTGTCAAAATCAGCCACCTGTCAAATTGCGTAGCCAGTTAGATTTGCAACCATCAGGTAGCGCAAGGTGTCAGCTTGCACCACCTATCAAAATCAGCAACTGTCAGATTGCGCCACCTATCAAAATCAGCAACTGTCAGATTGCGCCACCTATCAAAATCAGCAGCTGTCAGATTGTGCCACCTATCAAAATCAGCAGCTGTCAGATTGCGCCACCTATCAAAATCAGCAACTGTCAGATTGCGCCACCTATCAAAATCAGCAGCTGTCAGATTGTGCAACCCATCAAAATCAGAAACCATCGTATTGTGCACTCCGTCAACATCTGCAAATTTTAGATTGCGCAAACTGTCAGATTGCAAAACCGTTCGTCTGATTGCGCATCACATCAGGTTGCAAAAACCTGTGAAATTCAGCACCCGTCAGATTGCGCAACCCGTCAGATCAGTAACAGTCACATTATGCAACCCACCAGACTACGCGACCCATCAAATTAACAACCATCAGAATGTGCAACCCGTAACATTGTTCAACCTTTCAAAAGCAGCACCCATCAGATTGCACAACACATCAAAGTCAGAAACCCATCAGGTTGTGCAACCCGTCAGATCAAGCAGCTGTCAGATTGCGTAACCCATCAAAATCAGCACTTGGCAGATTGTCCAACCTGTCAAAATCAGCACCTGTCAGATTCTACAACCCATCAGGTTATGCAACCAATCAGATCAAGCAAATGTCAGATTGCAAAACCATCAAAATCATCTGTCAAATTACATAAATTTTCAAATTCCTAAACCTGTTAAATTCCACAATTGTCATATTCCACTCTTGAGAAATTCTTCAACTCATCAAATTATACAACCAGTCAAATTGTTTAACCTGTCAAATTCCCTCTCCCGATTCCCGAAAATAACTCAAGCAGTGAAAGGAATTGATAAATGTATGTTGAGGCGGAGAAACAGAGAAAAATCAGACTGAAACCTGTTTTTTAACCTGGTATTTTTCAAACAGACATTCTGAATAGCCAAAATTTATGTGACGCGCTGGCCAAAAGTATGCTTTGTCGGTCGTTTTTTCCGGCCAGCATAATTTTTCAATTTTCACTGCTCTGGACGAATTTTTTTCATTTGCACCAGCCGATACATATAGGGTTATTCAAAGAGATCCGAATTGTGTCCGAAAGGTAACCGTACAGTCAAATTCAGCGTACGGTTATCTTTCCCGGCCATTCGGCTATTCAGAGAGCAGGCAGTTCGCCAAATGTTGGCGAATTGCCTGCACATACGGTGCCTGTTCGGTGCCTGTTCGAGAGCAGTGAAATCCCCCTAGAGAAGCAATAGAGAATCCTAAAAAATCCATAAGTAAAGAGACTCTTTACTGCAGAATTTTATAATAAACGGTTTATTAGATATTGAATTAAAAAGGGAATATTTTTAACATTGAAGCCTATGGGATTCTCTTGACTAAACCTGTCGAATGAAACCACCGAATGGCAGGGCAATTCGGCAACTTTTCACTGCTATTCAGAGAACACAAACCAGCAGTGAAAAGTTGCCGAATTGCCCTGCCATTCGGTGGTTTCATTCGACAGGTTTAGTCAAGAGAATCCCATAGGCTTCAATGTTAAAAATATTCCCTTTTTAATTCAATATCTAATAAACCGTTTATTATAAAATTCTGCAGTAAAGAGTCTCTTTACTTATGGATTCTTTAGGATCTTTTAGGCATTTTTGGGGATTTTTTTGCAAAAATCTTTCTTTTTTGTTTTTTTAAATCGTTTTTTCTGTAACAGCCCTTTTTATTATCATTCCCTGGACCTCATATGTAAATTTCAGACATTTTCGCTCAGTAGTTTCTTTGCAAACAGCGTTTCACTTTTCAAACATTCAAGCGTACTGGTTTTCTTTTTTTTTCACTCCATTCGTCTGCGGTGTCGGGTTTTTCCGGCGGCTGCTCTGCGCTGTGATCGGCGGCTGTTCGGGTTTCTCCGGCGTGTTCGGCGGGGTTAATCCAGATGTTTTTGCTGGTTTCGGTGTGCCTTCGCCGTGTTTTGCGGTGAGTGTTCGTCGGGTTTGCGGCGGCTTTTCCCTGCACTACGACGGCCCTGTGGTGCTTGCTGAATACACTGCAGGGTCGCCGAAATGGGATCGCCAAATCACACCGAATTGAAGAGAACGAAAAGTCACCGAACGTACGGTGACTTTTCGATTCTCTTTGAATAACCCTGAACATATAAAAAAAATACCGCTCGAACAACACCAACATTTTTTCAGAAATAACAAATGAAAATAGATTAAGGCTAGGGTCAGACTGAGGCAGTGCGAACGTGCGTTCTGGCGCACATAATCACGGCCGCACTAGCAGCAGATGCCGGGCAATGACAGCCAATATACGAAGTACGGTCGCACAAAAGTCCGGCCGCGCAACGCAAGTGGAAAATGAACGCATTTTTTCGAGAACGTTAAACCGCTGGTACTGACGTACAGAGTGCGCTGCGGCCGCATAGCAGCGTGTGTGCGTGATTAGGAGATGTCAGACGCTGCTAGTGTGCGGCCAACATAACGTTCAAACAGCCGGATTTCCCTAGACTTCTTTTCACCCCATCGTCATGAAATACGTCCAGAATTGCGCATCGTCTGACCACTTAAGCGTATTCCGTGAAAAAATGCGTGCGCACGCATCGACGTACATTTTGACGGTGGCCGCAGAAAATGCGCTCATCTGTCCCTAGCCTAAGGCTAGGGTCAGACTGAGGCAGTGCGAACGCGCGTTCTGGCGCACATAATCACGGCCGCACTAGCAGCAGATGCCGGGCAATGACAGCCAATATACGAAGTACGGTCGCACAAAAGTCCGCCGCGCAACGCAAGTGGAAAATGAACGCATTTTTTCGAGAACGTTAAACCGCTGGTACTGACGTACAGAGTGCGCTGCGGCCGCATAACAGCGTGTGTGCGTGATTAGGAGATGTCAGACGCTGCTAGTGTGCGGCCAACATAACGTTCAAACAGCCGGATTTCCCTAGACTTCTTTTTACCCCATCGTCATGAAATACGTCCAGAATTGCGCATCGTCTGACCACTTAAGCGTATTCCGTGAAAAAATGCGTGCGCACGCATCGACGTACATTTTGACGGTGGCCGCAGAAAATGCGCTCATCTGTCCCTAGCCTAAATCGAGCCGGCTGTTTGTTACGTGAAATTCCAAGAAACGGTAAGTGCACACGTTTTATCCTTCTTGATGTTGGGTTCAGAAAGCAAGTATAAAATATTGCAATTTAATTTTAAAAAAATGAATGGAGCTAATGTTCAAGGAGTAATGGGAACACACTTCGGAATTATCTTTTTCGGTTCTAAACGATTTCCATGGCAACGGGTTAACGTGATGACAAATCCTAATGTTCTGGTTCTGATCGTGGCTTTCAAGAACTGGTTCGCGCAGCTACAAAAAAAATAAAAAAAAGATTCTCTGGGATTAACGGAGTGGGTTTAAGCCGTGATGGATTGACATAGGTTTATGGCTCTGTTGCTGGGAATCTCTACTCGCTGATGTCTGTCCTGGAAAGCTTTTTAAAAATGCAGGGAAACGGGGAAATAACTAGGTCAAAATGGTAATCAGCTGTCACATCTGTATATGCAACTTTAAGCGTTTAATGTGCGGGATGTGTTCAAACATATCCCCTTGGGATACTCAAGGTCACCAGGTTATAAAGTAGGCACAAAATAATGATTTTTAAAAGCTTTTTTTTCTCATTATGCAAAAAATGTCTGACTTCTTGTATTGATATCCTGGTTTTCTTCTCGTTTTTTAATGACCGAACCTTGATTATTAACCCCTTCACTGCTGAGCCATTTCACGTCTTTAAAAAACAAATTTTTCTTTTTTTTATTATTATTGTTCTTATTTGTTTTCCTTTACTTTAAACATGGACATGTTTGGTATCCTTGGAAAGGCCATACTCTGGCCTTTCTAATGATACCAAACATGACCCTGCTAGCTGAAAACAGTCGGGAGATATTGGGGTTCAAACAAACCACTACCTCCACCCCTTTCTTTCCTTAGGAGTCAATGAGGACCTTCCCCACACGTCCTCAGCAGTGAAGGGTTAAACGATAGAGATACATTGTATGTCGGAAACTGCCATAAATAACACGGGCCGACCATAAAAAAAACTTTTTTTCATACTTTTGTCTCTCTTTTATGTTTTTTTGCATGCTGAATCCGAAAATGACCATTAAATTGTCACAGGACGTACTGTTTTTTACAAAATACATTCTTACTCTACACCACTTATGTATCGGAAAAGTCAGACTGAATTATGGAAAAGGTTTTTAAAAATTTTTTTTTTGGTTGGCCTGTGTAATTTAAATATATAATGTAATAATCGTTCATGCTGGAACAGCCAGGGTTGGATTAAGATCTCTATGGGCCTGGAGCTGCTGCTCCATCAGCCCCTATGTTAATCCGGCCCTGGGAACAGCGCCATCCTGACCCTTCCTGTAGCAATGGCAGAGTGAGACCTGATAGTAGGGATGTGCGTTTCGGGTTTCGGAATTTCGGAATTTTCACGAAATTTCCCGATTCGTGTCTTCGGATTCGGCCGAATTTCCGAATCGGGTCAGACCCGAAAACCGATAGATCCGAAAAGTTTTCCGAGCCGAAACGAAAAATTTTCGGATTTTTCGAATGGACTTGAAATGTGTCAAATCGAAATTTATTTTTGCTCTATTCATGATTTCGGTTCCATTCGTGATTTCGGTTCCATTTCGGTAATTCTGGAAATCGTATATTTAACTATTATCGGTTATATCGCTGATTCTGTACATTTTGTATCTGTAAATGCGTATCACTTGTTTCTTGTGGCATTCGGGTCAGTTTAGCGTTTTTTAAATCGTTTTGTTCATTTTTTTTGTTCCTTGGCTTTCATACCATTTTAATATGATTAAATAAAGTTGTGAAATGTATATTCAATTATTCATAAGAAAAAAAGGATCTTTATTTAATAAAAAAAAACACGATAGAATCGCCAGAATTATCGTAGACACTTTGAAACGAGGAGAACAGACGTTCCGAAAAAACGAAAATTTCCGAAATTTCCGAAAAGTCGATACAAAAAACGAGCAAAGTGACCCGAAAATACGAAAAATGGTCGATATTCCTAAAAAAAAATGTACACGAAAAACAAGTCGAACCGAATCGAAACAGAAATCGGTCGAAACGAGCCGAATCGAAAATTTTAAACATCCGAACAAATCGAACCGAATCGAACCGAAAAAAAAATCGGTGCACACGCCTACCTGATAGCGAGGAGCATCGGTGAGAGAAATAAGACTGGCACCTGCATTCATTACAGATTGCAAAAGGGCAATACGGGAGTTGAGGAGGCCGATAAGGAACGAGTTGCAGTAATCAAGACATGAAATAACAAGCGCATGAACCAGCACCTTGGTGTTTTCTTGCGTCAAAAAGGGCTGAATTCGGACAATGGTCTTCAGATGATAGTAGCAGGATTTGGTCACTGTCTGGACATGGGGAGAAAAATTTAGTTCAGAATCAAAAGTGACACCAAGGCAGCGAGCCTGAGGCGTCAGGCTAATGAGCGTTCCATTTACACATAGAGATAGGTTGTAGGGGGTTATTTTTGGATGGAGGAATGAGAAGAATTTCAGTTTTGGATTAGATTCAGTTTAAGGAAGCAGGAAGACATCCAGTTAGAGACAGCAGAGAGACACTCATTGACCTCGATCCAGGAGACCAGGAGAGAGATCAGGGGAGGAGAGGTATATTTGGGTGTCATCAGCATACAGCTGGTCCTGGAATCCAAAGGAACTGATCAGTTTCCCTATGAGACTGTGTAGATAGAAAGAAAGAAGAGGACCCAGTACTGAACCTTGGGGCACCCCAACAGAGACAGGCTGCCGGGAGGAGGTACGTCCAGAAAATGAGACACTAAGCATTCGTTAGGACAGGTAGGAAGAGAACCATGAAAGGACAGTGCCTTGAAGGCCTATATCATGAAGGGTTTGAAGGAGGAGTGAGTGGTCAACTGTAGCAGAGGCAGCAGAGAGGTCAAAAAGGATCAGTAGAGAGTAGCACCCATTTGATTTATCAGTTGCAAAGTCATTGGACGGTTTCGTAAGAGCCGTTTCTGTCAATTGCAATGAGAAAGAGCCAGATTGCAGAGGGTGAAGGAGAGAGTGGGAATTGAGGTAACCGATCAGACGGGCATACACAAGCTTTTCAAGGAGTTTGGAGGCAAAAGGGAGCAGGGACATGGAGCGGTAGTTGGATCCAGAGATGGCTTTTTTAGGATTGGGCATGTTACCGTGGCATGTTTGAGGGGGGCAGGAAAGACCTCAGAGGTTAAGGTCAGATTAAAAGTGTGGGTCAAGGACAGTACAAGAGAAACAGAGAGTGTTTTGGTGAGATATGATGGAAAGGGGGTGATGGTGCAGGTAGTGAGATGAGAGGATCGTAATAGCATAAAGACCTCCTGTTCAGTCGCAGGATGGAATGAGTTAAACGTGTGAGGGTAGACACTGTCAATAACTTCTTGCATCGGTTATAGAAGCATTGTTAAGATTTCGTTTCTTATCTGTTCTATTTTTTGCTATGAGAGGGCACACAATGTCTCTGGCATTGAGGTCAGTGTGAGGAACAGCCACACCAGGACATAGAAGATAGTTGAACGTGCCGAAAAGGCGTTTTGGGTTCCGAGAGTGAGTGTGTATGAGGGCTGTATAATATGACTGCTAGGCTAGAAAGAGGACAGACCTGTAAGACCCAGGGCCGGATTTATAACTAGACAGAGTAGGCAGGTGCCTGTTACAAGGGGGCGCCTTGCTCTGTAAACAATTAAATGGTTTTTTTTTACAATTTACAATAATTTAGACCACTGTATCTCTGGAGCCCTAAGGGATAGGGGGACATATGAGGTATCATTGGAAAGGCCAGATTATGGCCTTTCCGGTGATACCAAACATAACCAGGTTAGAGTTATGAAAAAAGTATAAAAAAAAAGAGAAAAATATAATTTTATTTTAACACGGCACTATTATTCAGTTTACAATTATAAAGTGAACAGTGATGCTGCACTAACTCACCTTCTCATTTACCACACTGCCAGCAAGCATGGAGCTGATGATGCAACCCATTGTTTCATCGACAACCTAGACCGTAGCACTGCAGTGCGGAGAGACAGGGAGACTTTGGAACCCGCATCTCTGAATTGTACAGTGCACAAGGCTAAGTGAGGTGTCATTGGAAAGGTCAGAGTAAGTGAATTTATCAGTCCCTGCAGCATATGAGTTCTGTATACTGCAGGAAAGCACTTCCATATGCCGCCCTTTAGCATGTAGAAGTTATATGTGTCCTAGAAAATCCAGCCACCATATTTGAGCCTCAATGGGACGGCAGACATCGTACCTGAGCTTTGCGTGCTCTGGTCCCTGAGTGGAAAAGTCTAGATCTGGGCTGACAAACTCCAGCCCTTCACATGTTTCAGAACTACAGCTGATACCCTGGCTGGATATTGCATTTAACCTCTTACCGCCACGGGCATACTATGGCAAGTGGGACTGAACGCTGTGGGACAGCATAGCAGGCCCCGCTTACATCTATGGGCCGCAATAGGCTCACCTACCACTTGGCTCGTGATATGCGTCATTGGCTGCCGCGGGACCGCCTGAACTCAGACCACCCCCCTGCAGTCAATGCCGTGCATCAACTGCATAGGTGGACCAGAGAAGGTGCCCGCCACAGCAGCCGACAAACAGGGCATACTAGTACACTCCGCTGACATTAACGCCCTCTCGCTGGGCACAACCCACCTGGTGGAAAAGGGTTAAGGAATTCTGGGAATTGTAGGCCATCGCCATTTGGGGGGGGGGCTGAATTTGGCAGCCTTAGTCTAGAGATAATGGAATATTCTGCATTTTAATGAACCAGTACCATCCCTTCAGGGAGCCCATACAGGTTTTACTTCAATATCCACCTACCACAACCGCGGACCAATTAGTATTAGAGGATAGTGACTTGTCAGCAGTTGTTGGTCTCAGATCAATAGAATCCTGCTTATGCTTCAAGACCTGTCAGCTTCTGCTTCTGGCGCTGAACGGGACAGGCGTCTTGCTGCGAAGCATCGCTTCCTTTACGTAAAATCCTTCATACGCAGCATGGCCACGGCTGACGGCAAATTTGCTTCTACATCGGGGGAAACCCTGCCTTAAAAATCACTTTCCTGATGCCCCCTGATCAGTGATGACCCTTAAATCTGGATCTGACAGCGGAATTGGGAAAATAATTCCAAATGTTTCAGCAGTATAAAACACAAACTGTATCAGTCTTGAAAATAACAACAAACACAAAAGGAGGCATCACTGTATTTAATTGTATGCCCCCCAGGAGAGGACTGACCATTAGGGCAACATGGCACTGCCTGAGGGTCCTGGCCCACGAGGGCCCCCCTAAGAATTCATTAAGCCAGCCATTCAATGGGGTCCTACGCCACCACAGATATACATCACGGGGTAATAGTATCAGCAGCCAGCTTTAGTGCGGCAAAATAAATTCTATAACACAGCAATCTGCACAATGTGGGTCCCATGATCCCCAAGAGTTGCCAACCCACCCCATGATGCCCTCTCCCAGGCCACAGGACTGAGGTACCCACACCCCCAGGCAACAAAACACATGGGTCCTTATTCCCCCCAGGACCTAGAATAGGGGTCCCGTACCGCCAAGCCTCCAGACAGAAGTGACACAGAGGTCTCCAAGGCCTACAGGCACCAAGGGTCCACATTCCATCTGGACACAAGGAATAGCCCCATGCCACCCTAGACGCCCCGGCAGAGGTCTCCGTGTCCTGCAGGCCTCAAAACACAATGCTCTCCAAGACAGAGGTCCCCATGCACCCCAGGCCACGAAACACAGGATCCCTATGCCACCCAGCCCTCAAGAACAATTGGTCCTGATGTTAGACCAGGCCCCAAAACATTGGACCCCAGACATGGCCCTCAAAGTGACCGCCACCCAAAAGTGAAAGGCCCCCTTCCCCTGAAGTAAGTAACCTAAAACTCACTTTCCTCAAATGAGGAATCTCCTTTCTTTCTCAGTCGTCAGCCCCATTTGCTCTCTCTTCCCCTGTGTTTCTTTCCCCGCCGGTAAGCCCCCTCTCGTCCACAATTCACCCTCCTCCATTCCCTGGTAGTGAGCCAAGCTCGGGGTTACACCAGGCCTGCGCGATGTCACAGTGTCACTTTGGCTGCACCCCCCACAAGCTGATTCTAGCTCTGACGCACTCGTTAAACAAGTGACCAGGAATGTCACCAAGAACATAAATAATGGTTTACAGCATCTAAAATATGTACAAGAACATGACTGGCACTCTATATTTCAAAAAAGTTCCCAGAGGCCAGCATATAGCCTTTATGTCCTGTCCCTCATATATATATATATATACCGTATATATATATATATATACACAAACCTTAAACAGCGCTGCCCTAGGAGTGGCTTTGACCAGTTGCATAACCTTATCTCCGCTACAAAGTCACAGTGTGACATAGCATTGATTTTAGGGTTCTGTGTAATAACAGATCCAGGATGCATAAAAGTGAGACAGATGTAATTTGCATATCCTACCCAGAATTCCTTGCTGCATATGGGGAATGTGGCACAGGAGCTCTGGGATGCAATTCATCGAATTGCTGTGATGTGCAAGTGGCTTCTGCAATAATAAACACACTTATTATAGCGTGGAGGCTTTTTATCTCACTTTTTGTCCTCCACTACAACATATATATATATACATATACATATATACTGTATATAAAAATCCAAAACGTAATAAAATAGCAAGTAGACACTGAAAAAGCCGAAACGTCTACAGTGTATTATGTGATCTTTAAATAAAGGCGATAAAAGGAGTTTATATTCAAAGAAGACCCGTGAATGCCTGCTACGTTTTACATAGTGGATTTATAAATACATATATTTATATATGTTACGGGTAAAGCCAGGAGTGCGGTTAATCCTAGGAGTACCCGGATAATCCTGACATTACCCAGGTGTCATTAGCAAAAGTCCGAAGTGAAATGACATTTCGGACTTTACCCGGGTAATCTGCAAAGTATCCAGAGGCCTCTGGGTAATCCGCTTTTCTGCTGTATTTTAACCGGGTAATTCTCACATTACCGTAGCGTTGCTGGATAAAGTGTGATGTGCAACGAAACATCAGACTTTATCCGGGTAATCTGCAAAGTATCCAAACGCCTCTGGGTGCTCTGCTTTTTTGGGGTTTTCAGCAGGATACAGGTGACTGAATTCCGAGGATTACCCGGGTAAAGCTGCAAACTGTTACCTGACTGATAACAAAATTGTGTTTCTGGTTATTTTTAATGAAATTGTATCCGCAGTCACAAACCGCACTATATAACCATCATGTGACTCTGTGCGTTAATTGTCTGAAAATTAATTTATGAAGATAAAGATATTCTATAAAGAGTAACCTGATGGTTATTATGTTTTATAAATGATATATAAGCACATGACACATAAAAATAGTAAAATTCACTGTTACCCAAGCGGGGTTGGTTGCTCTGCAGATTACACAGGTGGAGCTGTGGATAGTCCTCAGATTACCCGGGTGAAGCTTCAGACTTGCACATTATCCGGGTAAAGTGTGACTTTTCCAGCTCTTCCAGACCGTTACCCAAGGGCAGTTGGTTAGTCCTGAGATTACCCGGGTAAAGTCCGAAATTTTAATTTTTTTGCAGCTTAAGGCTAGGGTCAGACTAACGCATTTTTTGCGTTGTCCGTGAAAAAGTGCGTTCGAACGAATGGACGTATTTTTTCACGGAATACGCGATAGCGGTCATACGATGCGCATTTTCGTCCGTGATTTTGTACGGATCATCAATAAAACACTTTTTGCGTCTGGACGTGATGTAGGCCGGACATTAGCAGCGTCTGACATCTCCTAATCACGCACACATGCCACTAGTGGACGCAGCGCACTCTCTACGTCAGTACTAGCGGTTTGACGGTCTCGAAAAAATGCGTTCGTTTGCCACTTGCGTTGCGCGGCCACACTTTCGTGCGGCCGTTCTTCGTATGCTGCCCGGCATTGGACGTAATTTGCTGCTAGCACGGCCGTGATTAAGTGCAGCTAAACGCACGTTAATACTGCGCTCGTCTGACCCTAGCCTTACCCAGCGGTTTTGGGTGATGTCAGGATTACCCGGGTAATCCTAGGATTAACCGCACTCAGGGCCGGCACAAGACATTGTGCTGCCTGGAGCGAAGGATGAAATGCTGCCCCCCCAAAAAAAAATATTGTATGAGCGTATCACAGTGCGCCACAGCAATAAAATTCAAACACTCATACACACCGTACATTAGAATTTTCTTGCTGTGGAGCTCTGTGATCCAGTAATGTGAGGTGTGTATAACTGAGCCCAGTGTCACATACCTAGCAGTGCCCAGCGTCACACACCCAGCGTCACATACCCAGCAGTGCCCAGCGTCACATACCCAGCGTCACATACCCAGCAGTGCCCAGCGTCACATACCCAGCATCACAAACCCAGCAGTGCCCAGCGTCACATACCCAGCATCACAAACCCAGCAGTGCCCACAGATGGATATATTTGCCCCAGACTCACACATTGATATATTTGCCCCCAGACTCACACATGGATATATTTTCCCCCAGACTCACACATGGATATATTTGCCCCCAGGCTCATGGATATATTTGCCCCCAGACTCATGGATATATTTGCCCCAGGCCAGGCTCATGGATATATTTGCCCCCAGGCCAGACTCATGGATATATTTGCCCCCAGGCCAGGCTCATGGATATATTTGCCCCCCAGGCCAGGCTCATGGATATATTTGTCCCCAGGCCAGGCTCATGGATATATTTGCCCCCAGGCCAGACTCATGGATATATTTGCCCCCAGGCCAGGCTCATGGATATATTTGCCCCCAGGCCAAACTCATGGATATATATGCCCCCAGGCCAGGCTCATGGATATATTTGCCTCCAGGCCAGACTCATGGATAGATTTGCCCCCAGGCCAGACTCATGGATAGATTTGCCCCCAGGCCAGACTCATGGATATATATGCCCCCAGGCCAGGCTCATGGATATATTTGCCTCCAGGCCAGACTCATGGATAGATTTGCCCCCAGGCCAGACTCATGGATAGATTTGCCCCCAGGCCAGACTCATGGATATATTTGCCCCCAGGCCAGACTCATGGATAGATTTGCCCCCAGGCCAGACTCATGGATAGATTTGCCCCCAGGCCAGACTCATGGATAGATTTGCCCCCAGGCCAGACTCATGGATAGATTTGCCCCAGGCCAGACTCATGGATAGATTTGCCCCCAGGCCAGACTCATGGATAGATTTGCCCCCAGGCCAGACTCATGGATAGATTTGCCCCCAGGCCAGACTCATGGATATATTTGCCCCCAGGCCAGACTCATGGATAGATTTGCCCCCAGGCCAGACTCATGGATAGATTTGCCCCCAGGCCAGGCTCACGGATATATTTGCCCCCAAGCTCACACATGGATAGATTGCCCCCAAGCTCACCTCGCTCTGCCAGGCCCCGCCGTCGGGCTGATCCTGCGGCCGCCGCGTTCCTTTCTTCAACGAGCGGCAGCCTCGTGAGTATCTGCCGCTCGCCTGAAATCCACCCTCCAGCCTGCCGCGTTCTCGCGAGATTATGTGATCTCGATCGCAGCAGGCTGGCGGATGGATCTCAGGCGAGCGGCAGATACTCATGCGGCTGCTGCTCGTTGAAAGAACGAACGCGGCGGCCGCACGATCTGCCGCCGCCGCATAAAATAAAGTGCAGAGCGCAGCAGCGGTGCCGGGGGCGGAAATTTGCCACCCCCAAATTTCTGCCGCCTGGCACCGTTGCTCCGCTATGCACCATTGTCGGGCCGGCCCTGACCGCACTCCTGGCTTTACCCGGAACATATATACAGGAATACAATACTACGCAACTCAGAGATTATTGTCAAAGACTTAAATCAACTTTGCTGTGCCAACGTTTCAGTCCAGAAAGACCTTTATCAATAAAAGTCCTTCTATACTGAAAGGTGGGATCAGTAAAGTTGATTTAAGTCTTCGATAATATTCCTGTGAAGAGTTGCAGAGCATCCTGCTGCTGTACATTGCGACGACCGGGTTCCAGCACCGGAGTGTGAGCTTTCTGACAGTGAGGATGTGCAGAGGTTGTGGCTATATACAGTTGTGTTCAAAATTATTCAACCCCCACTGAAATTGAGTGTTTTGGCCAGTTTGACATTGATTTTGATCATTCAGTCATCTTGCTTACAATTAAATCAAAGAGGCACGTGTAGGTCAGACAAATATAACATAACATTTATAATGAAATAACCACAAATGTCTTTTCTGTGCTCACATCATTGTCAGTTTTATTCAACCCCCAAGTGACATTCAATCTTAGTACTTAGTACAACATCCTTTTACAGTTATAACAGCTTTTAAACGTGAAGCATAGCTTGACACACGTGTCTTGCAGCGATCTACGGGTATCTTCGCCCATTCGTCATGGGCAAAAGCCTCCAGTTCAGTCACATTCTTAGGCTTGCGCACTGCAACTGCTTTCTTTAAGTCCCACCAGAGGTTCTCAATCGGATTTAAGTCAGGTGACTGCGATGGCCACTCCAAAATGTTCCAGCCTTTAATCTGCAACCATGCTCTAGTGGACCTGGAGGTATGCTTGGGATCATTGTCCTGTTGAAAGGTCCAACGTCTCCCAAGCCTCAGGTTTGTGACGGACTGCATCACATTGTCATCCAATATCTCCTGGTACTGAAGAGAATTCATGGTACCTTGCACACGCTGAAGCTTCCCTGTACCTGCAGAAGCAAAACAGCCCCAAAGCATGATTGACCCCCCCCGCCATGCTTCACAGTAGGCAAGGTGTTCTTTTCTTCATAGGCCTTGTTCTTCCTCCTCCAAACATAGCGTTGATCCATGGGCCCAAACAGTTCTAATTTTGTTTCATCAGTCCACAGAACACTATCCCAAAACTTCTGTGGTTTGTCCACATGACTTTTGGCATACTGCAGTCGACTCTTCTTATTCTTTGGAGACAGCAAGGGGGTGCGCCTGGGAGTTCTGGCATGGAGGCCTTCATTACGCAGTGTGCGCCGTATTGTCTGAGCTGAAACTTCAGTACCCACATCTGACAAATCTTTTCTCAGTTCCTCAGCAGTCACACGGGGACTTTTCTCCACTCTACGCTTCAGGTAGCGCACAGCAGTCAAAGTCAGCATCTTCTTTCTGCCACGACCAGGTAGCGTTTCAACAGTGCCCTTTGCCTTGAATTTGTGAATGATGCTTCCTATGTTCTCTCTGGTATGTTTAACATCTTTGCAATCTTCTTATAGCCATTGCCCTTCCTGTGAAGAGTAATCACCTCTTCTCTTGTCTTCCTGGACCATTCTCTTGACTTCACCATGTTTGTAACCACACCAGTAAATGTCTAGAAGGAGCTGAGTATCACAGTCATTTTAAAGCTGCCTAATTGGTGCTTATTATGCTTTATTGCTGCTCCGTGACATCCACAGGTGTTTTCAATACCTGATTGAAAACACTTGAATGAACCTCTGTTCTTCAGAGTGGTAGTCTTTAAGGGATTGAATAATTGTGTCAATGAAGAATTCACAAAAGAAACATTTACTACTGTATTACAAAACCAATTGATGTCATTTTAGTTGCATATAGTTCTTTAAAAAGTCCTTGTAGGATTTCATTCTGAATACAATTACAAATGTACACTAAATTCCCTAAAACCCTTTACAGCATTGGGGGTTGAATAATTTTGAACACAACTGTATATAAATATATATATAGAAGTCAACAAGTGAGAAAAGCACTCAGTCCAGGAAGCAGAAAAAAAGCATTGTTAAACGGCCCAGGTGCAATCCGAAATGAGCTTATGTAAAGAAACAAAAATTAGGAGCACTCTGGGACTTAAAAAAAAACAACTTTATTAACTAAGGATAAAATCCGACGTTTTGGTTCCTGAGAACCTTTATCAAGGAATAAAAACAATGCAATAAAGACAAGATTAAATAATGTAGGAAGAGACTCACCCCCCCAAACGTTTGTACTTAGTCCACGCCAGGAAACAAGTGGTCAGCGTGCCTGTGATAGGCGCTTAGCGTGCGAAGTGTCCGACCCCTTGTTTCCTGGCGTGGCCTAAGGCTAGGGTCAGACGAACGCATTTTTCGCGTCGACCGTGGAAAAGTGCGGTCGAACGAACGGACATATTTTTTCACGGAATACGCGATAGCGGTCATACGATGCGCCTTTTCGTCCGTGATTTTGTACGGATCAACAATAAAACACTTTTTGCGTCTGGACGTTATGTTGGCCGGACATTAGCAGCGTCTGAAGTCTCCCAATCACGCAAACACGCCGCTATGCGGCCGCAGCGCACTCTGTACGTCAGTAGTAGCGGTTTGACGTTCTCGAAAAAATGCGTTCGTTTGCCACTTGCGTTGCGCGGACGAACTTTCGTGCGGCCGTACTTCGTGTGTTCCCCGGCATTGGACGTCATTTGCTGCTAGCACGGCCGTGATTTTGTGCGGCTAAACGCACGTTAAAACTGCGTTCGTCTGACCCTAGCCTTAGACGCAGCGTACAAACGATTGGGGGGGGGGGGGGAGTCTCTTCCTACATTATTTAATCTTGTCTTTATTGCATTGTTTTTATTCCTCAGGAACCGAAACGTCGGATTTTATGCTTAGTTAATAAAGTTTGTTTTTTTAAGTCCTGGAGTGCTCCTAATGTTTGTTTCTTTATATATATATATATATAATATATATATATATATACACAGTATATACACACATAGGTGTACATAGAATAGAACAGCTGGATGAATTGGTGGTCCTGATTGTTCTTTTAGGTCCCCAACTACAATTTTTGGGTGTTTCTTATTTGGTTCTTCATGATAAACAGCATTACACTGAGTGTAATTATTTACATTTTGTGTTCCAAGTTTACACCCCCTGACGCATGAACTGTGCGCACATAAGAGCACATTGCGAGGACAGAGAGGTTCACAGAGAACGTGTGTAAGTCCCACAAAGGCAAACAGGGTTATTCAAAGAGATCCGAATGGCTCCCGAAAGGGAACCGAACGCTGAAATTCAGCGTACGGTTACCTTTCCTGGCCATTGGGCTATCCAGAAAGCAGGCAATTCGCCAAATCTTGGCGAATTGCCTGCACATACGGTGCCTGTTCGGTCCCTGTTCGAGGGCAGTGAAATCCCCATAGAGAAGCACTGCTTCGGCTATTCAGAGAACACAAACCAGCAGTGAAATGTTGCCGAATTGCCCTGCCAGTCGATGGTTTCATTCGACAGGTTTATTCAGGAGAATCCCATAGGCTTCAGTGTTAAAAAATATTCCCGTTTTAATTCAATATCTAATAAACCGTTCATTATAATATTCTGCAGTAAAGAGTCTCTTTATTTATAGATTTTTTTAGGATATTTTAAGCATTTTTTGGTATTTTGTTTTTTAAAAAAAAATCCAATTTGTTTTTTAACTTCACTTATTTTTTCTGTAACAGCCGTTTTTATTATCATTCATTGGATCTTATATGTAAATTTCAGACATTTTCGCTCAGTAGTTTCTTTGCAAACAGCGTTTCACTTTTCAAACATTCAAGCAAACTGTTTTTCTAATTTATTCACTGCATTCGTCTGCGGTGTCGGGTTTTTCCGGCGGCTGCTCTGCGTGTGAACGGGTCCTGCTCGGGTTTTTCCGGCATTTTCGGCGGGTTAATCCAGATGTTTTTGCGGGTTTCGGTGTGCGTTCGCCCTCGTTTTGCGTTGAGTTTTCGGCGGTTTTGCGGCGGCCTTTCCCTGCAATTCGGGGGCCCTGTGGTGTTTACTGAATACACCGCAGGGTCGCCGAAATGGGATTGCCAAACCGAACTGAATTGAAGAGAACGAAAAGTCGCCGAACGTGTGGTGGCTTTTCGATTCTCTTTGAATAACCCTGACATGGTTATTCAGAGAGAGGTGAAAACCAGGAGAGTGAATGGAGAAGTGAAAATTTTAGGTCAAAATATCCAAACCAGAAAAATTCTCCCATTTATCTCACTTTCCAAATCGGCTATTTTGACCTAGAACTTCACTTCTCCAGTCATTCTCCTGGTTTTAACCTCTCTCTGAATAACCCTCATAGTACTCTATCTGAGAAACAATTGAGGCAAATTCCCTGACAATATAAATCAGGGGTTAAGTCCCAAAAAAAGAAGTGTGGGAACCAAGATTTCTTACCCCCAAGTAACAATTATTATCTCACACTTAACACAAACATACTCTCAAATCTAATATATTTATGTATATATGTGGATCTTTGCAAAAAATATATGATAAATCCTATATTTATTGTGACTGAACAGGGAAAGATATGATTGATCACCTGAATACAAGCTTTATAGTGTATGGGACCAATGGGAACTGAGCTCCATCTGGAAAAATAGTGGAGGAACTGCATTTCCACGCACTATAATATAATGTAACGGGTATCTCGTCATTGGGTGTTGTTGTAAATTAAGCCAATAATAACAAAATATACAGATTATTTGAGCCCACAAAATATTCTTACTGAGCCCAACTAGGCCTGAGCCTAAGGTTGTCCGTCCACTGGCACCGTATTTGTGTGATGGTGCGAACGTTTGATATCGTCTGAAGTCGTCCGACCGATCCTACAAAATGCAGGTGAATCAACCCTCTTCCACTGTATCCAACCCCCATAGGACGATTTCAGACCATTTTATGCGATTACAACAGATTAGCAATCCTTTCAATTTTAACTGAATATGTTCAGATGAAATCGGACGATCTGGTAAAAGTTTACATTAAATAGATGAATTGTATAGTTAAACCACTGTGTGCAGGGAAACATGAAAAAGACGCATTGTAAAGTTAAACCGCCGTGCGCAGGGAAACATGAAAAAGATGCATTGTATAGTTAAACCGCCATGCGCAGGGAAATATGAAAAAAGACGCATTGTAAAGTTAAACCGCCAAGCGCAGGGAAACATGAAAAAGGCGCATTGTAAAGTTAAACCACCGTGCGCAGGGAAACATGAAAAAGACGCATTGTAAAGTTAAACCACTGTGCGCAGGGAAATATGAAAAAAGACGTATTGTAAAGTTAAACTACCGTGCGTCGGAAACACGAAAAAGACGCATTGTAAAGTTAAACCACCGTGCGCAGGGAAACATGAAAAAGACGTATTGTAAAGTTAAACCACCGTGTGCAGGGAAGCATGAAAAAGACGCATTGCAAAGTTAAACTACCATGCGTCGGAAACATGAAAAAGATGCATTGTATAGTTAAACCGCCATGCACAGGGAAATATGAGAAAGATGCATTGTAAAGTTAAACTGCCATGCGTCGGAAACACGAAAAATATGTATTGTATAGTTAAACCGCCATGCACAGGGAAATATGAAAAAGATGCATTGTATAGTTAAACCGTTGTGCGCAGGGAAACATGAAAAAGATGCATTATATAATTAAACCGCCATGCCCAGGGAAACATGAAAAGGATGCATTGTATAGTTAAACCGCCGTGCGCAGGGAAATATGAAAAGGATGCATTGTATAGTTAAACCGCCATGCACAGGGAAAAATGAAAAGTTGGATTGTATAGTTAAACCGCTACTCACAAAGCTTGTTTTCATTCTTTTTTTATTCAACCGCTAATTTTTTTAATCTGCAGCAAAAAGCCTTTTTATTTACTGAATTTTTCCGCAAGGATTTTCCCCCCCTGCTTCGACTGCGCGGGATGGGGACTGTCCTTGGTGCTGAAACTCAAGTTTCACCATCTTTTTTTCTCTCCGCAGCTGCCCCGTAGCGGGTCCCCCCCCCCCCCCGCAGCAGGGTTTTTCGTTTTTTCTTTTTCCATGTGCTGACCTGTCCTGGGCTGATCGGAGTTGTCCACAGATGCTTCCAGTGGACAGCCCTGACCGGCCCATGGCGTTGTCCATAGTGGTCGCACGACTACAGTGCCAGTGGACGGCCAGCCTAAGGGAGGAGGAACAGAATTTGTTTCCTAATTAGCTTTGCCATCATGATTTGATGAGATTTCCTTTCTTTTTACATGACTTAGTATACTTGAGGTGTGCAGGTGTATAACAGAGCTGCACACTATACTAAATGTGGTTAGGATTAGGAATCACATGGTGAATTTCAGAATTTCATTTATTCACATAAATAACCCTGGTAGGTTGTGAATATTTGTCTTAATTTCATATTTATGTCCATGTTGGTGCCTTTTTGATCCCAGGTTGAAGGGCAGCAGAATTTGAAGTGCCCAGAACAGCCCCAAACCTAAAGGCGCCCCCGATTTCAGCCATTCAGTGAATGTAAGTGAATACAGTGGGCACTAGGACACAGCTGAGAACAGCCGCTCTGTCCTGCTGCCAATGCCTGCCCATAGCAGCTGTTTGTTCTGTGTGGGGGCTGCAGCCTGAGAGGTAACAGGAGAGACCCTCAGCCTGGGTGAGAGAGCGAAAGAGACCCCCAGCCTGAGATAGAGATAGACCCTCAGCATGGGTGAGAGAGAGCAAAAGAGACCCCCAGCCTGAGATAGAGAGAGACCCTCAGCCTGGGTGAGAGAGAGCGAAAGAGACCCCCAGCCTGAGATAGAGATAGACCCTCAGCATGGGTGAGAGAGAGCAAGAGAGCGAAGAGACCCCAAGCCTGAGATAGAGAGAGACCCTCAGCCTGTGTGAGGGAGAGCAAAAGAGTCCCCCAGCCTGAGATAGAGACCCTCGGCCTGGGTGAGAGAAAGCAAAAGAGACCCCCAGCCTGAGATAGAGACCCTCAGCCTGGGTGAGAGAGAGCAAGAGATCGAAGAGACCCCCAGCCTGAGATAGAGACCCCCAGCCTGGGAGAAAGAGAGAGCTAGAGAAAGAGACCCTCAGCCTAGGAGAGAGAGAAAGAGACCCTCAGCCTGGAAGAGAGAGAGAAAGAGACCCTCAGCCTGAGAGAAAGAGACCCTCAGCCTGAGAGAGAGAGACCCTCAGCCTGGGAGAGAGAGAGCAAGAGAGAGAAAGAGACCCTCAACCTACGTGAAAGAGAGCAAGAGAGCGAAAGAGACCCTCAGCCTGGGAGAGAGAGAGAAAGAGACCCTCAGCCTGGGAGAGAGAGAGAAAGAGACCCTCAGCCTGAGAGAGAAAGAGACCCTCAGCCTGGGAGAGAGAGAGAAAGAGACCCTCAGCCAGAGAGAGAGAGAGACCCCCAGCCAGAGAGAGAGCAAGAGAGAGAAAGAGACCCTCAGCCTGGGAGAGAGAGAACAAGAGAGAGAAAGAGACCCTCAACCTACGTGAAAGAGAGCAAGAGAGCGAAAGAGACCCTCAACCTACGTGAAAGAGAGCAAGAGAGCGAAAGAGACCCTCAGCCTGGGAGAGAGAGAGAAAGAGACCCTCAGCCTGAGAGAGAAAGAGACCCTCAGCCTGGGAGAGAGAGAGAAAGAGACCCTCAGCCAGAGAGAGAGAGAGACCCCCAGCCAGAGAGAGAGCAAGAGAGAGAAAGAGACCCTCAGCCTGGGAGACACAGAGAGAGACCTACAGCCTGAGAGAGAGAGACCCTCAGTCTGATAGAGACCCTCAGCCAGAGAGAGAGACCCTCAGCCTTATACAGAGACAGGGACGCTCAGGCTGAGAGAGACCCTCAGCCTAGGACATACAGAGAGACCCTCAGCCTAGGACATACAGAGAGACCCTCGGCATGCGAGAGAGACCCACAACCTGGGAGAGAGAGATACCATTAGCCTTGGAGAGTGAGAGACTGTCAGCCTAGGACAGAGAGAGTGTGTGAAACCCTCAGCTTTAGAGAGAAAGAGACCCTCAACCTGGGACACAGATAGAGAGAGACCCTCAACCTGGGACACAGAGAAACCCTCAGCAAGGGACCTCAGCTTGAGAGACTGATAGAGACCCTTAGGTTAGGAGACTGATAGAGAGAGACCCTCAGTTTGAGAGAGACCCTTGGCCTGAGAGAGACCACCAGAGATATCCCATCCTCCCAGTCTGGGAGAGTCAGTGAGAAGAGACCTCTGGCCTGGGAGAGAGAGAGACCACCAGAGAGACCCCCCCAGTCTGGGAGAGTGTGAGAGAGAAGAGACCTCTGGCTGGGTGACAGAGAGACCTTTGGACTGGCAGATAGAGAGACCCCCAGGCTGGGAAAACAAAACAAAAGCTCAACACATGAGCTGAAGAGAGAGACTCTGAGACTGAGAGCGTTAAACCGAGACAGACCCTCATAATTACTAACTCTCTGAGGGGGGAGTCAGTACCAACACCCGCCAGGCCTTGAGCGTTTCTATGGGCCTTGATATAGGAGAGACTGCTTAGAATAGAGACATACAATGCATTTAAAATAAAATAGACAGACAGAGTGCCATCGTTCAGAGACTGTAAGAAGAGACCTAGAAAGTTCCAGTACCCTGAGACTCTAAGAGACAGAGGTTAGACAGCACTCTCTTAGGAAGACTGCTAGCAGTCATCAGAGATTAATTAATACCTGATAAGGTACTGTCTGTTAGACAGAGCACCAGTGATTAGAGTGCAGAGAGGTTTGTGACAACTGGAACAGAAATGCTGAGACGTGACCGCATGCTAAATCAGAGGGTGCTGCTTGCTCTGCATGCGCTGGATTAGAGTGCTGAGAATTGAACCTGTGCTTGATCAGGGAATGCTAGTAGGTCATTTTACAGTGGATCAGAGAGTGCTGAGAGGTGTGTACAGACAATGGATCAGAGAGTGCTGAGAGGTGTGCAGACACTGGATCAGAGAGTGCTGAGGGGTGTGCAGGCACTGGATCAGAGAGTGCTGAGGGGTGTGCAGACACTGGATCAAAGAGTGCTGAGGGGTGTGCAGACACTGGATCAAAGAGTGCTGAGGGGTGTGCAGGCACTGGATCAGCGTGTTGAGAGATGTACATGGGCTGGATCAGAGTGCTGAGAGGTGTAGGTGTACAAGGGCTGGTTAGAGTGATGAGAGGGGTGTAAGTCAGGAAGCTGACGGTTGTATTAACAATGGATCAATGTACTGAGAGGTGTCTGCATTCTGCATACCTCTCAGCACTCTGATCCAGTTTCTAACTGGATCAGAGTGCTGAGAGGTATTCAGCCACTGGATCAGTGTACTGAGAAGTGTCAAGGCACTGGACTCTTACCGAGAGCATTCTGAGAGGTGGTCGTCCAGGCACTGGATCAAAGTGCTGAGAGCTGTGCAGACAATGGATCAGAGTGATGAGAGGTGTGCAGACACTGGATCAGAGTGCTGAGAGGTGTGCAGGCACTGGATCAGAGTGCTGAGAGGTGTGCAGACAATGGATCAGAGTGCTGAGAGGTGTGTACAGACAATGGATCAGAGTGCTGAGAGGTGTGTACAGACAATGGATCAGAGTGCTGAGAGGTGTGCAGACAATGGATCAGAGTGCTGAGAGGTGTGTACAGACAATGGATCAGAGTGCTGAGAGGTGTGTACAGACAATGGATCAGAGTGCTGAGAGCTGTGCAGGCATTAGATCGGAGTGCTGAGACCTGTGCAGGCACTGGATCAGAGTGCTGAAAGCTGTGCAGGCATTGGATCAGCGTGCTGAGAGCTGTGCAGGCATTGGATCAGAGTGCTGAGACATGTGTAGGCACTGGATCAGAGTGATGAGAGTTGTGCAGGCATTGTATCAGAGTGCTGAGAGCTGTGCAGGCATTGGATCAGAGTGCTGAGAGTTGTGTTAGGCATTGGACCAGAGTGCTGAGAGGTGTGCAGGCACTGGATCAGAGAGGGGCTGGTTTAGAGGAGGGACATCCCACCAGCCGACGAGGAGGCCCAGGGACACGGATGGAGGAGAGACTCAGACGGATAAAGCTGGTCCCTCTCTTATTGATGGAGCTGGTGAGCCTTCTTCTCATTAGGGAGACATCTCATAAATGGTCTGATAGTGTGAGATCTTCCCCATCCTCTCAAAACACACAGAGTGCCTGAGAGATGAGGAGGGTCTGGATGCTGTCCTGGGTGAAGTGCTGGATGTATCTGACGCAGGGAGACACATTGCACTGTGAGGGATTGGTACAGTGATTTGGGAATTATTGGATGGTGTGATGGGACGGTACAGTGGTTTGGAAATGATGGCTGGGGGTGATTGGACAGTTCATTGATTTGGAAATGATGGCTGGGGGTGATTGGACAGTTCATTGATTAGGAAATGATGGCTGGGGGTGATTGGACGATTCATTGATTTGGGGATGATGGCTGGGGGTGATTGGACGATTCATTGATTTGGGGATGATGGCTGGGGGTGATTGGACGATTCATTGATTTGGGAATGACGGCTGGGGGTGATTGGATGATTCATTGATTTGGGGATGATGGCTGGGGGTGATTGGACGGTTCAGTGATTCGGGAATGATACAATGTTCTCTTAGTCTGGGAGTGATACGATGCTAGTGATGTGGGAATGGAAGGCTGAGGATGTCTGGGTTGTTACAGTATCCTGGGAATGAATGACTGAGATTGATGAGATGTTGGTGGAAGGGAAGACTGGACATGATGGGATGTTACAATGACCTTCGAATGAGTGGATGGGATATTAGTGATGGTACGATGATCTGGGAATGGAAGGCTGGGACTGATGGGATTTCCCTCGTAACCTGAGAATCAATGGCCGGAATTGGGCGCATGCTAGGAATGATGGGGTGTTACAATGAAATGTGAAGGGCTGGAGGTGTCACGTCAATCTGACAGCAGATGACTGGCAATGATGGGATTTTACGGTGAGATGAGACTGGATGGCTGGCAGTGATGGGTTGTTGCAGTAATCAGGGAATGGAATGCTGGGAAGGACAGCCATATAATTCTGCTGGCTATTCCCGGCTCCGACACACATCTAATGCTGGGGAACATGGATGTGGAAGGATTCTGAGCCAGGATGGGATGATACTTTGTGTCATGTAGGATAGGATGTGTATCTCTCCTTACACTACATCCTGGACCGGTTCTATGGGATGGAACGTTGGCAGTGATATTAATTCCATATTGAAGGTGTTGTAGTCCGAGTCTGTGCTCGGATGTCAGGGTGGGTTAAAGAAGTCGATTGACTGAGAAATGTGTCCTGGACCAGGATGGGACAAGATGCTTGTGGAGCGACGGTTTCCAGCATATCTGATCGACTTTGTGGCTAAAGTAGCAAATATATATATATATTTAAAAGGAATAGTATATAACGCTCAATTTGGACAAATTCTAGGCCTTCGGTTGAGTGATTTAATCTTTGCCACTTTTGACATGAAATGACAGTCAGTTAATGGACCCGATGCTTGTCTCTGATAGGATTCCGGCCAGGAGTCAGTCTAAGTGGTCCATGAGAGGGTGCGATGGGAAAGGGCGATGCATGAGATCCCCATTGATGATGGGATGCTCTGCGGGCCTGTGGAGCTATAGGATGGTTACTAGGGTTGAGTTTATTTAGTATATTATGGGATGCATGTTGGAATGGGTTATTGGGCCCATTGCCATCGATTACAATGTGGGACTCGCAAGCTGTTCCGTGATGGGAGTGTATGCTGGGCCAGATCTTATGTTTCTCCATGAAAATATATGATGGTGGTATCTTTTGGAACAGTGTATGATAACTTTGGATACCAAGGCCGAGGTTTGGAAGGGAGAAGGGAGGTATGCGAAGGGATACAGGCCAGAGGTGGAGTAAGATTAAGTAGTAATTAGTAATTAAGATTAACCTTGGCACCACAACGGTTTCTCAAATTCATGTCCCATGATGCTCAGCCAGCCTAAAGTGTTGACAAAGTAGCTTCATGTGGCATGTAGTTCCAAAACATCTGGGGTGCCAAGGGTCACCATCGCTGGTCCAGGCCATCATAAGACGGGATACCGAGTCATGGGCAGATGGAGTCCTTGTGGGATGAATTGCTATGTCAAGACCGAATGACAATGTACGAAGAGAAAACATACAAAAAAATGACTTGGCTTGGTTTGTGTGGTGGGACTCAAGCCAACGATAGGAGACTCAGTAGAGATTTGGAACTGGTCCACGTGTGATCTGATATGGGTTCTTTGTGTGGTGGATGGTATCCTGGGTCATGATGGGATATAACACTGGTCCATGGTGTGATGGTGTCATTTTTGGATCTTGTTCCAGGATATGGTTTGATAGTGTCCCATAATGTGATGCGGGAAGCTGGTGCTTGATGTGATGACTGAGGTACAGGAGGGCATGGGAAGAAGTTGTTGATGTTGACAGTGAGAGGACTTGCTGGTCCATGTGGCATAATGGAATAGACATTTCTGTGCAGGACATATAGATGTTTATATATATATGTGTGTGTTTAAATATGTATATATATATATGTGTGTGTGTATATATATATATTATGTGTGTGTTTAAATATGTATATATACATGTGTTTGTGTTTAAATATATATATACATGTTGGTGTATAAATATGTATATACATATATGTGTATGTTTAAATATGTGTATAAATATGTATATATATGTTTGAGTTTAAATATGTATATATGTGTGTGTGTGTTTAAATATGTAATATATATATTTGTGTGTGTGTGTATAAATCTGTATATATGTGTGTTTTAAAATATATATATATATATGTGTGTGTATAAAAATATATATATTATATGTGTGTGTGTATAAAAAAATATATATGTGTGTGTTTAAATCTGTGTATATATATATATATATGTGTGTGTATGTGTGTGTGTTTAAATATGTGTGTATATATATCCACATATATGTACAGTTGCAAGAAAAAGTATGTGAACCCTTTGGGATTACGTGGAGTTTTGCATGAATTGGTCATAAAATGTGCTCTGATCTTCATCTAAATCACAACAATTTGAAAAACACAGTCTGCTTAAAATAATACAACACAAACATTATATGTTCTCGTGTTTTTATTGAACAGAACATGTAAACATTCACAGTGCAAGTTGGCAAAGGTATGTGAACCCCTAGCCTAATGACTTCTCCAAGAGCTAATTGGAGCCAGGAGTGAGCCAACCTTGAGTCCAATCAGTGTGATATTATTGGATGTGTTGCTGAAAGCTGTCCTGCCCTTTAAAAACACACACCAGTTTTGGGTTTACTGGTTTCCAGAAGCACTGCCTGATGTGAACCATGCCTCGCAGAAAAGAGCTCTCAGAAGACCTACGATCAAGAATTGTTGACTTGGGGGCGTGGCCGGCTGTCTACTGGAGAGGACGTGTTTTCATGGAGCTCCGCATGTCCTCTCTTCCTAGGGACATATAGAGGATTTTACCCACAATATTTTTGATGATGCTGAATCCTAGGAGGCTGGCCATCGGTTCTGGAATGTCCGGAGCCCGTTGAGTCCCCCGCTCCGGACGAGAGACAACTCTGGCAGCTGCTTTTTGATAACCGACACGTGGCGCAGGTGGCCATCTTGAGGCCTAGTATTGGGCTCCTGCCGACTCAGGACTCCGTCCTCGCCTTCCTCCAAACCGAGTGCCGATCGCAGTCTGAGGGGACGGAGGGCCCACGTCGCCCGGCTGCTTTGGGCGGAAGTTTCATGGAGGTGGCAGACGGACCCACGGAATGGCGGCGGGATGGACCCCCTCCCCCCGCTGAAGGTGAGGGGGTTTTTCTTTCCGGCTTGGACGCCTGCTTACTGATGCTGGCGGGAGAGGACGAGGAAGGCCCACTTACTGCAGGATTTTGGCGCAAGATGATGGCTGCGTTGCGAGGCTGCCAGGAGGAAGGGATCCCGAAGAGGGAGGTGATCGGGGCTGATACGACCATTGAGATTTGCTTACCTGCCGCTGACCCAGTGGAAGAGGGCACTGAAGACGGCGTCTATGAGGTGGTACTGTCCCGGGCGCTCCAACCATCCCTGCGATCCCTGGCTCCAAGTGCTTGTGGAATTGATGAGACTTGCGAGCCCAGGGAGATGGCCGTTTTGACGAGTCAAGGGCTGAAGGCTTTTCCTCGCCGACCGGAGAGGGGTGGCGCTCCCCGACCAACGGCCTGGATGGTTCTGACGCTCACGCCGAGATCTGACCCGATCCTGCCGAGGGCTTATGGTACTGGAGCATGCGGTGCGTTTGGAGCCTTGCTGGAACCTGAAGACCTTCCTCGTGGCTACGAGAGAGTGGAGGCCAGAGGATCCGGCCTAGTGGGTGACACGCTGCCTGTGCCATGTCCCTTGCCGTTTGTGGACGCAGGCTGAAGAGATTTTTAACCTAAATTTTTGAGTCTCCGTGTTTTCGGGAACTTCTCCCCAGTTATTCCCCCCTGCGCCTTTTATGACGAAATGGATAATTTCTGAGACCGTTTTGAGACTTTTTGGCTTTTTATTTTATTTTCGTTTTGTCCCCTTTTCTTTCTTTTTTTCTTTCTCTGCAGTATTTCAGATGACCTTTGCTATAACCCTTTTGATTCTACCTATTAATATGCTGACATTTTTATTGCTTTCGGTTAGAGTATTTCGACAGTTGGCTTTTCTTTTCTTTCCCACTTACTTTTACCTTGAAACACCTAAGATGATCTTGTTATTTTTAGGAGTAAATGTGGGTTTTATTCTTTCTCAGAAGCACCTGCAGACTTTCGTTGTTGTTGTCCCCCCCCCCTCATTCTTACTTCCCCACCCCACTCCTTCCCCCCCACTACGACATATTGTTAATTTGAAGCCGAGATTCCCCCATCCCTTGATAGTTGTTATTACTATGTGTTCCCCTGAGACATCTCCCCCCTTATTTCTTTTAAGCTGAGACCCCCCCCCTTTTCGGGGGATGTTTGTTATTTTTCACAAGTAGTAGTACTTATGCTGTGGTAGGCCCTGCGTGGCCCTTGCATTAATACGTTTGATTGTATGCTGCCTTCTTTACAAAATAAAAAATCTTAAATACAAAAAAAAAAAGAATTGTTGACTTGCATGAAGCTGGAAAGGGTTACAAAAGTATCTCCAAAAGCCTTGATGTTCATGTGTCCACGGTAATACAGACTGTCTACAAATGGAGAAAGTTCAGCACTGTTGCTACTCTCCCTAGGCGTGGTCGTCCTGTAAAGATGACTGCAAGAGCAGAGCGCAGAATGCTTAATGAGGTAAAGAAGAATCCTAGAGTGTCAGCTAAAGACTTACAGAAATCTCTGGCACATGCTAACATTTTTGTTGACACATCTACAATAAGGAAAACATTAAACAAGAATGGAGTACATGGGAGGACACCACGGAGGAAGCCATTGCTGTCCAAAAAGAATATTGCAGCACGTTTGAAGTTTGCAAAAGAGCACCTGGATGTTCCACAGCACAACTGGCAAAATATTCTGTGGACAGATGAAACCAAAATTGAGTTGTTTGGAAAAAACACACAACACTATGTGTGGAGAAAAAAAGGCGCAGCACAAGAACATCAAAACCTCATCCCCACTGTAAAACATGGCGGAGGGAGCATCATGGTTTGGGGCTGCTTTGCTGCCTCAGGGCCTGGACGGATTGCTGTCATTGATGGAAAAATTCATTCCAGAGTTTATCAAGACATTTTGCAGGAAAACGTAAGACCATCTGTCCGCCAACTGAAGCTCCGCAGAGGATGGGTGATGCAACAGGACAATGACCCAAAGCATACAAGTAATTCAACAACAGAATGGCTTTAACAAAACAAAAGACGCCTTCTGGAGTGGCCCAGTCAGAGTCCTGACCTCAACCCGATTGAAATTCTGTGGCATGACCTTAAGAGTGCGATTCACACCAGACATCCCAAGAAAATTGCTACACTGAAACAGTTTTTTGAAGAGGAGTGGTCCAAAATTTCTCCAGATTGATGTGCAGGTCTGATCTGCAACTACAGGAAACGTTTGGTTGAGGTTATTGCTGCCAAAGGAGGGTCAACCAGTTATTAAGTCCAAAGGTTCACATACTTTTCCCACCCTGCACTGTGAATGTTTACATGTTCTGTTCAATAAACACAGGAAAACATATAATGTTTGTGTTGTATTATTTTAAGCAGACTGTGTTTTTCAAATTGTTGTGACTTAGATGAAGATCAGAGCACATTTTATGACCAATTCATGCAAAACTCCACGTAATCCCAAAGGGTTCACATACTTTTTCTTGCAACTGTAGGTATTTATATATGTGTATATAGGTATATGTATATAACAAAAATAGGAGAGCCGGGCACTCAGATCCAAATGTTGTGGATACGCTGTAGGTCAGGGTTTCCTGCAGCTAGGTTGTGCGCCCCGGTGCAAACTCCCTTTGGAAAATATGTAACAAAATATTCTGGTAGAGGGAGGCACTCGGGGACTTCATAAAATAATAAACTTTAATAGTATTCACATTAAAAAACCGACGTTTCGGCCCAACCAGGGCCTTTTCAAGGTAAGAATACAATAAAATACAGTCATTTATATAGGCTGAATGGAAAGTACTTACCCATCCCCTCCGCGTACTTTCCTTTTCAGCCTATATAAATGACTGTATTTTATTGTATTCTTACCTTGATAAAGGCCCTGGTTGGGCCGAAACATTGTTTTTTTTTAATGTGAATACTAATAAAGTTTATTATTTTATCTAGTCCCCGAGTGCCTCCCTCTACCAGAATATTTTGTGTAAATATATATTTATTTTTTTTGGCGCGGCACCACCCCTTTTTCATTATTACTATTTGAAGGTGTTGCAGGACTATCGGAGGAATATATATATATATTTATATATATATCTCCCACTGAACACCCGTTTCCTTGCAAGCGCCGCACCATGCACATCCCTCAGCCTATAATCTCCACTGTATCATCTTAATCTCTTCCGAATCTGTATGTTCAGATATCCTCTTATCTAAGCCGTGCCGTCACACACCCTCCTCTTATCCCCGCTTTATACTTCACATTCAGTCTCTTGTAACATCGCTTTCTTTCCTATGTTCGCCCCCCCTCTCCCTTTCAGGTTGGGTATTGTGTGGTGGGGGTGGGATGCAGCCTGCTATCCTTCTGATTCTGTTGCCATAGAAACACATTCAGCTTCTGCTACCATAAAACTGAGCCAGCATCCCTGCATCAGCAATAATGAGGTGCAAAGACCTAACACCTGATGTAGGGGTTGGGGCCGGGCGCGTCCTGCATTGCAGTATTGGGGTACACGGCAGCGCAGGGCCCCGAGACCAAATCGCGGTGTATCAGGATCATTGCGTCTTCGCTTAAATGAAAGATAATGCGCAGGAAGGCAAAGCGCAGAGTTCAGTGATTGTAACAGTAAATAATTACATTCCCCTTTGTTCTTATGTCATAGGTGCGAGGAGGGAGAACATGACAAAGTCACAATAGGACCAAGCCCGCCTGCCGCCTGCCTGCGTGGGAAATGACTAACTCTTCTGTAATAAGCCTCGCGTCAATTCATATCATATTATTCCATTGTATATGTTCCAACGACAACAAAAAAAAACAAACTCACTGATTCTACACCGTTCTGGAAATAGTGCGCCTCCGTACGTACATTGCGGGCGCTCTACATCCTGCTATGGACGAACAGGACCATTTATATTCTGTTCTGAGCATTGGGAAGGACTGAAAAGAGATCTGAAAATTTTATATATATATATATATAAAAAAAAAGAATTCAAAACCAGATAAGGGTTAATTAAGAGATGATTTGGTGGAGAATTGCAATTTTTTTTCCAGGACCATGGGTAGACCAGACCGAGACTATGAGGTCTATTCACTAAAGGGGTTGTTCAGAGAGCACCGGAATGTTGCCAACATTTCGGTGCTCTCTCATTCCACGCACTTCCCTGCACTTCGGGGAATCAAAGTTCCCCACCCTGCGGTGAATTCAGCATTCACCACAGGGTCCCCGGAGTGCAGGGAAAACCCACCTCAAACCCGACGAACACCCGCCGGACACCCACTGAACACTGACTGAAAACCCACACAAGCCGCTGCAAAAACCACACCGAGCACGCAGGGAAAAGCCGCCGAGCCGCCGATCACAGCGCAGACCAGCTGCCGGCAGCCGGAAAAAGCCGACAAGCTGACGAACGGGGTAAAAAAGAAAAACAATATGATTAAAAGTGTCACAATTGAAACGATGTTTGCAAAAAACTACTGAAAGTAAATGCCTGGAACTTACATATAATATCCTATGAATGATAATTTAACATTGAAGTCTATGGGATTCGCCTGAATAAACCTGCCGAATGAAAATACCGAACAGCAGGGCAATTCGGCAACTTTTCACTGCTGTTCTGTGTTCTCTGAATAGATTAACCATTGCTTCGCTATGGGGGATTTCACTGCTGCCGAACAGGCACTGTACTTGCAGGCAGTTCGCCAAAATGTGGCGAACTGCCTGCTCTCTGAATAGCCGAATGACCCCGAAATGTCACCGTACGCTGAATTTCAGTGTCCGGTTACATTTCGGCGACATTTGGGACCTCTCTGAATAACCCCTTAATGGTGAAACTATTTTGACCTAGACTTTTCACTTCTCCTGCAAATTCCCCCAAGTTTCACCTTTAGCGCATAGACCTGTATGTGTCATATAATGCGCGCGAGCCCATAAAGTGGTAACGCTGGCCTTAGGTTGAGCGATTCTTTGATTTTTACCTGCTACAAATGGCCATTTGGGTGCACGGGGCATGTGCCCTGTTTGCCCAATAGCCAGTCTTCTACTGCGGTTATCTAGAAATCCGTAATAGCTGTCCAGGTTTCTTCATTTACACCAAACCTCCCCATGCGTATTTATAATTCATGTGCTAATTGTAGTGTTTTTTAAAGCAAGCCTTAATAAATCCAGTGTGGTAAAATAAGCATTTTAGCAACTGGAAACGACACGTTTATAAAGAGATATAACCTAAGGATTGGGAGGTCTGTGTTCTTAATCTTCCTACCTCATAGCATTGGAGGAGAGGGGTTAAGATCAGCAAACAGAGAAGAATGAGATTAAACGGTAAAAATGAAGCATCCTTTATACCAGTGTTTCCTACCCCTGTCCTCAGGACCCTCTAACAGGACAGGTTTTAAGGATCACCTTGGGGAAATGCAGACTGAATCCTGCAATCACTGAGCAGCAAATCAAATCACCTGTGCTGTGCTTCACATATCTGGCAAACCTGGCCCGTTAGGGGGTCCTAAGGACCGGAGTTGAGAAACACTGCTTTACACTACGTCCAACGATATGTGAAAAAAATGTCATTATTTAGCAAGTCTTTCAATGTTTTTAAGCAAAAACATGAAACAGTTGGTAGTAGATCGAAATTGTAGAGTACAATATAACAGTGCAAAAATTAAACATATTTCAGCCTGGTAAAATAAGCATTTTAGCACCTGGAAAATACATATTTTTTTCCAAGTATGTCCCCTTAACCATCCGCCTTTTTATTAAACCATTACATTTTTTATTTGGCTTATTGATGTACGAGAGACTTGACTGGGCTATTTTCTTCTGTCCTCCTGCTCTCCTTTTCATACTGTCATTGTCGGCTTCTTTTCAGGGCCGTACCGCTGCCCTCATTTTAATATTCGCTCTGGTCACCTTCCTCATCATCTTGGGTTCAAACAACTCGGAAGAACCGTTTAACTACAGGGACCTGAAAATAAAGCATAGCAACCCACCCAACATCCGGAAATGGAGTCTGCAGGACGGTTACATCTCCGTGTCAGGGAACAAGGTGCGTAGAACGGGAACCTGGAAGATGAATACATTTAGGGCTAGAAGAAGTAACGTGGACTCTACAATAAAACCCAATGGTTTTGAAGGGATCGTGGCCATCTGTACAAGTGATGGGAATGACGTTGGACTTGGAAACCAGCTTGGGTGGGATGGATATGGGAGACGTTTTTTACTGTAGACCCAACTCATGGTGGTTTATGATGCTCGTCCATGATGTGTTAAGAGAGGAATGTCCATTGAGGCTGCTAGTAGATCATGTTTGATTCTGAATGTTCAACCTTGATGAGATGGATATCTTCTTCATGTCGATATGACGATCCAAGTGTTGGCAAAGGTTGGGTTGAGATGAGTTCCTGGGTCATGCATTTGTGATATTCGATCCGAAACGAATGGTGGCCCATGGTACAGCTAAATACTTGGTCATACATAGATGATAAACCACAATGGTACCTTAATGCCTCAATTAATCTTCTTAAATCTTACACTCAACAGATTTTCTGGCTCCTAAAAACATGCTGTTGGCTACCTTTGCTCACTCCTAAGTGTTGTACAAATGTGTCATGCCCTGACGTGGGGAACTTTGATCCATTAATTGAGGACATTCGGCAATTTCCGTGTTATTTTGGGATAAACTATTTAGGGCTTGTTTTCATTCGTCTCGATCGTTGAAGTCTACTGCTTTATCGACCTCGTTTCGGACATTTTCCTGTTCAGGAGATTTCATTAAGGGCCTATCGGCATTTTTCGATTCCCGGGAAAAGTTAATCTCAGTTAATGGCCCTCGCGCCTTCATTCTTCAATAGAAATTTTGGGCATTAGCTGTTCAATTCCAATTTTTTTTTTTGAGAAAGTGTTTTACCAGGAAGGATACATTGAGATTTCTCTCGTTTTCAAGTATGTCCTGTTTGGTGAGTATGTACCGTTAGGTGTCTTGCCCAAGGACACTTACTGGAGAGGTGCTCTTGCCGGGATTCTAACCTGTGTCTCTACAGTCTCCATGGTCATAGAGCAGTGAAGTTACCTCTACTCCGCCCAGCCGGTAATTTTTCATTAAGCCGACTACCGATAAAATATCAAGGGCTGAGAGGTGTTGATAAATAGAGGTGTGCATTAGTTTCAGAAAAATTCGGAACAAATTCATTAATTCGTATTTCGGAAGTACTCCTAAATAACGAATCGATAAGATCCGAATTTGAAAAAAACGAAATGGTATCTAACGAATTTAATTCGTTATACACTGTGTCATCAAAATAAAAGAAAAATTTGAATTTTTTTGTGTTCCGGAATTCGAATCGATATTAACTATCGAATCGATATTGAATTGATGTATCAAATATCGCATTTATCTTAAATTAAAATACGTACAATACAAGTAATACAGTCAGCAAACAACTTTATGAAACAAATCAATTTCGTTTCACAAGCACCTGTCCCTGATAAATTGACTCAAATACTCAATCTGAGAGACAGCTTAATATTTAACCCGAAATTGTCTTTTAACAGCAAAATTTGATTAATTGTTGTTTTATTTAGTGATCCAAATTTGAATCGATATCAAATATCGAATTTATATCAATTATCGAATTTGATATCAACTATTGAATTGATCTTAACTTACAATATAAGTATAGTCAGCAAACGACTTTATGAAACAAATTAATTTCGTTTCACCCATTATTTTGACCCAAATACAAAGTCTGTGACACAGCTTAATATTTAACCCTAGATTGTCTTTTAACAGCAAAATTTGATTAATAGGGGTTTTATTTAGTTATCCAAAATTCAATTTTGATATCAATTATCGAATTGATATCAGTTATCGAATTTGATCTCAGTTATCGAATTTGATATCAATTATCAAATTTGATATCAACTATCGAATTGATATATGAAATTTGAATCAATACAAAATTTTGAATCGATACGAAACTAAACGAAATACGAAACGGAATTACTTTTGAAATTCCGAAAACAAAATTAATTTAAAACAAAACAAAACAAAATGAAACTAAACAAATTTTTCAGCCGTGCACACCCCTATCGATAAATGGTACTTGGGGCAGGGAGGCAGAAAACCCCACTGAAACTCTCAGTTTTAATATTAGTGCTGGTTTAGCACTAGAAACCTAATCCTAAAAATAAAGCTAACCCTAAGGTCCTGGACACTAGGGGGGTCACTTTTAGGGGTAGAGCTACAAACCAGGATTAATTAGAGACCATTTTGGTGTAGGAAATGGGGGTTTTTTATTCAGACTTATTAGAAGGCCAATTTACTCCTAAAAGGGGACATTTTTCAGAACTGGTCTGTAGCCTAATACGTTCAACTGACTTGGCCAATATTTAATAACTTTTTTATAAACAACAGCCGTCGAAATTAAATCGAGCCTATTGTGTAGGTTGTCGGCAATCTTGGCCATCCAGATTATTAGGAACTTCATCTCTCGTGAGGCTCCAGCTGAGTGAGTGTCTAGGAATCATGGTATATGTAGTTCTAAAACATCTGGAGGTCCGGTGATGCTGACCCTGCTTTAGTGGGAATGGAGACAGACAAGAGATGTGGAAGAGTTCCGACCAAGCGTCCAGAATAGGCAAATAGATGGATTCCAATGACCCTGAGGATCAAAACGTAGGTGGAAAAACCAAGAAAGAAGGGTTTTTACCTGTTTCTATACACTATTATAGCTCAGCAGTGTTGTGTTTTGAGAGGCAAAACCGTCATGAGAATTCACATGCCCAACCTGTGCCCCCTCTCTTCTTTTCCATCCCCTTTACTGAGTATGATGTAGAATGTTCTCCAAACCAATTATAATGCACGTGTATGGGTTATGAACAGGTTTCCTGTCTGTGACTTTTTCTCATTTTTATACCTTTTTTAGACATTACATCCCAAGTGCCACAGTTGCGTTATCGTTACGAGCTCCAGTCACTTGCTGAACACAGGTCTTGGAAGCACAATCGACCAATCAGAATGCACGGTTCGCATGAATGACGCTCCGACCACCGGTTACGAAAAGGACGTGGGCAACAAAACAACGTTCCGGGTGGTGGCACACTCGAGCGTCTACAGGGTTCTACGGAGGCCGCAAGAGTTCCTCAGTCGTGCCCCAGGACAAACTCTGATTTTCTGGGGTCCCCCTAGCAAGATGCAGCAAAACAGCAAAACTAACCTGTATCACATCATTCAACGTGCCAGCTCGGCTTTTCCTAACGTATCCGCCTTTGTGGTGTCACCTCGCAACATGGGGAGGTTTGATGAGCTCTTTAGAGCAGAGACTGGAAGAGACCGGTGAGTGGGAAACCATAAATCCATCTGATCTTGGGGTGTTGTAAGGGAGACAGAGTAAAGGAAATCACCACCTGCTCCACAAGATATATAAATGTGGCCTTTCTACCGCCATTTAGCTCATAATACACATGGTTAATATATGGTTCCTCCTAGACAGACGCAGTAGGGCAGGTTATCAGTTGAGCAAAAGGTGATATAACTTTGCAGTAGTTATTTTAAATGTTGCCCGCTTATCATGATATCACCAATCGCATGCAGCCTCATACACAAATTTATGTTGAATTCATTACGCATGTGAAACACATGTCAACTGTCCACCTAGACTCAGCAAGTGTCAGCATACTTGACATTCCTGGGGTCTTTGATTACTGTTCCCATGGATATTTCCCCATGGTGCTCAGTTTTTAACGGTGGGCAACATGGGAAATGTGGTTCTGAAACAACAGCTGATGACCCCAATCTTCCACTTCAAATGTCGTGGAGTGGTTCTAGTTTGGGAACTGAGTTAAGAGTCTCTCAAGTTGGTTTTCTGGGTCCAAGTTCAGAAACGAGATCTGTATACAGGGACTCGATTAGAAGCCCCAAAGTATAGAGCAAGAGAATCAGACTCAGAGGCTCCTGGCAACAGAGCCTTCATGACAATATCAAGGCTGTTGACGAGAACCTGACCTGGCTGCTAGTCAAAGCAAAAGCTTGGATACGTCAACAGTGGAACCCTTTCACCTCTACCCTATGCTCCTCTAGTGCATCTCTTGAATCAAAAAAAAAATCGGGAAATTGGGAATGTGTGAGTGTTCTGCATCCTCTACAAGAAGCCACCTAAGGCTTTCATTTTCAAAGTGTTAAAGGTATTAAAAAGAGCCATTGCGTTGTAGTATTTATTTATTTATAAAGGATTTTACCAGGAAGGATACATTGAGATTTCTCTCATTTCTATCATTTGAATGGCATTTTGGGGTAGATCTATGTGTTATGAAGAAGACTTCTTGATATCGTATAGACCAAAGGTCCCCAACTTTGGCCCTCCATATGTTTTGGAATCACATCTCCCATGATACTCAGCCACTTATTAGGTCAGCAGAGCCTTAAGAGGAATGAAGTTGGAAAACATCTGGGGCCCTATTCCACAGTGACGATAATATAACTACAGGACGCCTTACAACTAGCGTCTCCTGTAGCTATCATATCGCCGGGAATCGCTAATCCATTCTTGCCGCAAACTGGGCTTGTGGCTCGATTGTTGCGATTCCCTATGTGAGGTTACTGTATACTAGTGTCTCCTATACTTAGTATAAGGCAAGTTAATTTTCACCTCTGAATGGAAGCGCGAGCTATTCCCAGAGAGCTTGCACTTCCATGTGGGAGATGGTATTTCACTGAAAAATACTGTCTCCTCAAAGCTGGTGTTAAGGGATTTTGCATTAGTAAAATCACTTAACACACTGGCCTAACCCCTCCCCCTGAAAAAAATCCATTCTCACAGAGATCCGCCACTTCCTCCAACCACAAGCATATGGAGACTGGGAACAAATAGTTCCTAATCTCCCTCCACAATTCCTCCGTGGTGTGGTACAATCTTTCAAGAGCGAGCTTGCGCAGAGCTCACGGCCAGATGCACAGGGCTCCATGGAGGGATTAGGGGAGTAGGGGCCCTGGAAGGCCAAGGTTGAGCACTCCTGGTATAGATGTATGATGTGTAAATATGTATCATAATATTAACTTTTTTTCTTCTTGTAATTCTTGTCTTTTGCTCCTCAGGGAGAAGTCTCACTCATGGTTAAGTACAGGCTGGTTCACTATGGTGATCGCAGTGGAGCTGTGTAACAAAGTCCATGTTTATGGCATGGTACCCCCAAACTACTGCAGGTAAAATCCATCTATCTGACTGCTACGAGGTAGAAACTCCAGAAGATGGATGTTATTTTCCATTATTATTCTGAGAATTTTTTTTTTAACAGAGACAGTCATGTGCTGTCTATCTCCATTTGTCACCAGACTACAGCTCTCAAAAGGTTCAGTCACCCGAGTTTGGGTTTTGTAGAAATGCTAATATCACGAGCTCTGGTGGTTTGATTAACCTGCATGTTACCGGCAAAATATAGAGTCATCTTTACATATATGAGAATACCATTCCTCTGACAAAATCCCTTGTGACCTGGTTCCTGCAACAGAAACCTGTACATGTACCTGAAGCCACACAGTGAATCCCCATATGTACGTACATATTGTTTCACTGCTTCAATAGTTCTTTTAGATCAGAGGTCACCAACCTTGGCCCTCCAGATGATTTGGAACTACATCTCCTATGATGTTCAACCACTCATTAGGCTGACCGAGACTCGTTTGAGATGTAGTTCCAAAACACAAGGGCCAAAGTTGCCGACCCCTGTTCTAGTTGCTCTTTTATGTTCCTTCATTTCTGCTAGCTGCTAGTTCTGTTTGCCTCTGTTACAGTCCAACCCTTACCAAGATCATTCATTATCATTTACTTTCCATACCACCTGTAGTATTATATGAACATTTCTTCAGGATACTGACTGTTGCACTTTTTTGTATATACGTTATTGCTGGCAGAGTGTTGACATTCAGACTTTGTCTTCATAAGTGATGTTCTCAATGCGGCATTGCCTCGCCGCATCAGTTACTGTCAGAATGTTCACCATCATTGTAGAGCAGGCATTTTTATTCTTCTTATTATTTATTAAGCACCAACACATTCCGCAGCGCTGTACAAGGTGCGCACAGGCATCTGTGAACCCCATGGCATTTCTCTCAACATCACACCGCTTTCTTTATACAGCATAATTACCGTAATAATTGACAGGAAGCTTTAAAACCTAGATTCTCCTGATCTCTGGGCGAACTTAGAGCCCATTACTGTACCTTCATTGACCATTACCTTTATATAGTCACTACACATTGTTCTTTTAGACACTCGTACACCTCAAATATATTGAAATATGTTAAATAAGTAAACTAAAACTTCTGTTGTTTTGTATGCAATGGACCCACAGGGTAAAGCGCAAATGACAACCTTTTTTAATTGTTATGCTTTATACATGATGTGGGCTGGATATTTCTGGTTTACGCAGCCGCCCAGGTAGGAAATTAGTGCGCAAAACCGCTTTCTGTGCATGTTGAGGAGCCCATTATAAAAGAGGAAAATTAGGATAGAGAAGAGGATAAGGGGAAACCAGAGGGATATGGGTTCTAAATAAGCTTTGTGTCTCCTATATGGGAACATTTGGGAGGTATGTCGTGGTAGGGAAACGACATGGAGTCAGCATTTATTGCCACCATGTAACGTATAAATGGAAGAGGCAGCTGCTCAGTAGAATGCAATATCAAGGTTTGAGTGATGGTTACATAAGAACTGTCCAAAAACATGGGAGTATTTTCATTTAAATGTTCCACATTGTTCCATGGAAATGGTTAAAGGAGAACACTGACAAAAAAATACATGTAACAAAGCCTGTTCTAGAGCATGCAAAATCATGGTTTGTGAGGGCCCAAGAACGGGCAACAAGTGACTTACCCTAAGGTGGGACCCCATTCACACCTCACAAAGTTTTAGCGTGATGGTGCCATTACAGGGAAGAGTAAACCTATATGTAAATCAGATTGCTATCACCCAGAAAGGGTGGAGTACTGAAATCCCAAGGTAGTCCTCTCTGCAGGAAAGATACAGCAAGCACCGACAATCGCTCCAGCCTTGTAAGGCCTCGTCAGGAGTGTACAGCTGATACCTCTCTAGGCACCTCAAGCAAGAGGTCCATGTCTGGATCACCCTGTACACTATGAGTGAGCAAAAAATAAGGTTTATGAGAATGGGCAATAACACAAGGTTTCCGAGGATCCTGAGAACGGGCAACAGTACAAGTGGCCTGCCCTACAGTGGGTCCCCGCTCAGGTCTCCCAAGTTTTTATCACGATGGTGCTATTACAATTCTAGAGCTCAGCAGAATATTTTTTATTTCATCATTGCTCTACGCTAAAGTTCAAACCTGACCTAGTCATTATACGCTCATTAAATATTAACATGAAGCCTTTTTCTCCTGCTCTTATGTTCCTTCTCGCAGCAGACGCCAGCGCAAGATGCCATATCACTATTATGAGCCGAGAGGTATGGATGAGTGCACTACGTACATACAGAATGAAAGGGGACGCAGAGGAAACCATCATCGTTTCATCACCGAAAAACTGGTGTTTGCCCGCTGGGCATCTGTGTACAACATCACTTTTTCTCACCCACAGTGGTTCAACAATCCAGAGACCGGATTTAATTAACCCAGTGCCTGCGCCCCGGCATAGGAAAGGGGCACCCCTGACTGCCCCGTTCACACCTTTGCTGGTGGTCCTGTGTGTTGTATGGCGTTAGGTGTACCACAGCTAGAGAAGCTGAGCGTACGAGCGGCACGGGATGCCGTGTCACATCTACATCTTACCACGAGTGGTCCATACGCTGGGACAGGTTCTCTCCGTGGGCTGTACTGTACTATTTGGGTCTCTGGAGTTAGCTCCTACATGGCAGATACTGTTAGAGCAAATTCTGCTGCTGATATTAAACTTTGCCAACCAACACGACTGGTACACGTCTCAGTAGACTCTGGTTGGCCCTGGTTATGGCTAAAGAACTTCAGATGAGGAGGTATACAGTGTCACTGAGTATTTTGTTTGTGTCTAGCCATTGTTCTGTAGCTTAATTTGACCCTTTTGAGGGACGGCTTTGTTGCAGCAACTTAACTATCCATGAGTCCCACTTCCTTCTCCACCCTTAGCATAGGCACCTTATTTCCTCTTGATGGATTGTGGGGACTCAATGTCCTCCTTAGTGCGTTTGCTTTGAAACCATCAAGTTAAGAATGTAATTGGTATTCAGGGAACACATGCATCCTGGAATCCAAAAACTCCTTAACTTGGCTCAAAAAACTAGGACTTCACCTCCCAAAAAGAGCAGGCCCATACAGAAGATGTAGGAGAAGGGAGGAAAGTGTAGACGAAGAGGAAAGTGTGGTGGTCCAAATATTTGGTGATTCACTATGTTTCAGAGGTAGAGAGTCAGCCATAGATATTTATGTTTCTAGATGAAATAATTTATTCGCCCAGTAAGAATGGAAAGGAAGGGACACTGGTCATGTCCTTAGAATGAACGAGAAATACCAAAAAGTCTAGGAGGAACCATAGCCAAAGCGCCAAGAAAAGGTGATAAAGCGTAAAGGAAAACAAGAATTTTGATTGGCTTGGAAAAGATGGATACAAGGGTGTCGATAAGCAGAAAAGGCGCTTCACGAGGGGTAATGCTGGATAATATAAAATAAAATCAGAATATCTCGTTTTCATAATTCCACATTACTGTCAATGTTTATGGATATGATGGAAGGGTGGAACATGCCAACTTTTTTGTACCGTATCCAAATTTGACCTCGTTATTGTTACAAAAAAGGTTAACATATATATATATATATATATATAGTGCATTCAGAAAGTATTCAGACCCCTTCATTTTTTTCACTTCTGCATGTTGTAGACTTATGCCAATATTGTTTAAATTTTATTTTTCACATCAATCTTTAATATCCCATAATGACAAAAAGATTTTTGACAGCATTGCCAAATTGATTAAAGAGAAAAAAACTGAAATATCACACACATAGAAATAAGTATTCAGACCCTTAATGCAATACGTAAGTGAAGCATCTCTAGCAGCAATTACAGCCTCAAGTCTCTTCAGATGTGATTGGACAACCAACATGGTTTTTGGGTAGTTTCTACCATTCATCTCTACACATCCTCTCAAGCCCTGTCCAGTTGGATGGGGATTGTCAGGGGACAGTCATCCTCAGGTGTCTCCAGAGATATTCGATTGGGCTCATGTCTGGCCGTGGTACTCAAGGATCTTCAATGAGTTGTCCCTGAGCCGCTCTTACCTTGTCGTGGCTGTGTGCTTCGGATCATTGTCCTGTTGGAAGGTGACCACGCAGCCCAGTCTGAGGTCCTGAGCCTGGGCTATGTTTTTATTAAGGATATTTCTGGGGGTTTTTTTTGCACTTTTTCATGTGTCTGGCAGTGAAGAGCGGCTTCCGTTCATGAAGGCCAGGTCAGTTGTGTGTTGCAGTGATGGTTGTCCTCCTTCTCCAGCTTTCTCCCATCTCCATGCTTGATCCCTAGAGCTCACCCAGGATCATCAATGGGTTCTCGGTCGCCTCTCATACCAAGGCCCTTCTCCCTCGATTGCTCAGTTTCGCTGGGTGGCCAGCTCTAGGAAGAGCCCTGGTTGTTCCAAACCTCTTCCATTTAATAATTGTGGAGGCCACTGTGCGTATTAGAACCTTTAATGTAGCCAAAAACATTTAGGGCCCTATTACATTCTTCACGCAAAAATGCACGGTAAACGCGTGAAGTTTTGCGCGAAGCGTCAAACGTTAACGCTCGTAAATCATCGCTGGTATTACAATCCTCGCACATTTTTTCATCCGTCAAAAAATAACGCAAATAAAAAGGACGCGCAAAAACGCGCGCGCAGAAATCAGTGTGCCCACTATGTTTTTCACGCGATTCAGCCAATCAGAATTAAGAACCTTAATTGTCTCACGTTAAGTTTTTGCGCCTGTCAAAGTCAATCTGCGCATATATGCTGTATAAAAAAAAAACATGCACGACTGCTCAAATTTATTGGTTTGGGTATGTTTAGAATGTGTAACTGTACTTTGCTGTATTGTTTTTTTCGGGCTGGTGTATTTGGTTTCGGCCAGGACGTTCAGATTTGCCGTTACCACCAGCTTTTAAAAGACGTTAAAATTATGCGCGCAAACGCTGTGCGTTAAATTTTGCGCATAGATTGTAATACCATCGGCGTACCAGTGCGCAAACGCATTTGCGCTCACAATGTTAAGAATAGGACACGCGCAGTACAGTACGCTCGCAAGGGGTTTGCGCAGGTTCACCCGCGTTAGACGACTGCGTTCGTTTGTTGCGCTGACATTGTAATACGACGTTCTGCGCAAAGGGTTTTGCCCCTTGCGTTAATGCGTTTTTGCGCACGCGTTAATGTTTGCGCGAAGAATGTAATAGAGCCCTTAGTATCTTTCCCCGGATTTGTGCTTTGACACAAACCATTCCCTGAGCTCCTGTGACCTCATGACTTGGATTATCCTCGGATATGCATTCACACCTGTGAGACCTTATACAGACAGGTGTGTACCTCCCCAAATCATGTTCAATGAAATCCACTACATGTGTCGCAGAAGAACTCCAATCAAAGTGCAGAAACATCTCAAAGATCATCCAGAGCAATGGGATGCATCTGAGCTAAATTACAAGCCTCTTCGACAAGGGTCTGAATACTTATGTCATTGTGACATTTCAGTTTTGCTCCTTGGTTTGCCATAGGGATGTGCGTTTCGGGTTTCGGAATTTTCGTGAGATTTCCCGATTCGTGCATTCGGATTCGGCCGATTTTCCGAAAATTTTCAGATCCGAAAACGGCAGATTCAAACAAATTTTCGTGCTGAAACGAAAACTTTTTGGAATTTTCGAATGGAGTAGAAATGTGTAAAATTGAAATTCATTTTCGTTCAAGTCGTGATTTCGGCTCCATTCCTGATTTCGGTTCCATTTCAGTAATTTCGGACATCGTATTTATATCGCTGATTCTGTAATTAAATTTTGTATCATTCCCATCTCAATGTATCCTTCCTGGAAAACCAGAGAAATCTCAATGTATCCTTCCTGGAAAACATGAGAAATCTCAATGTATCCTTCTTGTAAAACCAGAGAAATCTCAATGTATCCTTCCTGGAAAACCAGAGAAATCTCAATGTATCCTTCTTGTAAAACATGAGAAATCTCAATGTATCCTTCTTGTAAAACATGAGAAATCTCAATGTATCCTTCTTGTAAAACATGAGAAATCTCAATGGCAGAATTATCGTATCGGCAGAATTATCGTATCGTATAATTATCGTATCCGATAAACCATTAGTTTACGTCAAAACAAATAGACACTTTGAACAGACGTTCCGAAAAACACGAAAATTTCCGAAATCACGAAAAAAAAGTCGATACGAAAAACGAAACGAACCGAAACGAAAATCGGCCGAAACGAGTCGAAATGAAAATTTACAAAATCCGAACGAACCGAAAAAAAAAAATCGGTGCACAAGCCTAGTTTGCCATTTTGTTGACTGTAGATCGATGCACAATAATTTACTTAAACAATTGTAACTTCAGGCTGATGCAGGATAAAAATATGTGAAAAAAATGAGCAGGTCTGACTACTTTCTGAATACACTATATAATGGAACACCATGTACATAGCTAGCACATGATGAAATCAGGAGACAGGAGCAGATATTTCATGTGAAGTTTGCTGTTCAGTGCAAATTTAATTAAAATTAAATTATTTACTTTTACTGAGTTTTTCCTATTTAAAGTTTTTTTTACAATTTTATTTCTCCCTTGGCAGTGGGTGAAATGTGAACTGGGAATTTTACAAATCATATAGAGCTGTTATTATAATGCAATATGTTCATCAGAAAATCACCTCACCCCAGGTCTGCCAGGGCTCAACATTCTCACTCGCCTTGTTGCCTAGGAAGACTGATAATTTAAGCAGAGCTAGTGAAAATTTGCAGCGTTGCAACTGTGGAATTTGTCATTGACCACTTGGAATCAGAAGTGGTGAGTAACTTTTCAGACTTGCTAGTATCTGTAGGAATTAAAAATTTGAACCCTCGGTCTGCTGTCTTGGAGTCACTCTTGACTCTTATTTCGCCTTCACCCCTGAGAACCACACTCTTTTAAAACCTGTCACATTCACCTTTATTATATATTGCCAAACTACAGTCCGTCCTAACCTAAGGTGTAACCACAATACGGGTCCTTTCTCACATCATCTCCCGTCTTGGCTACTACAACAAACTACTGTCAGGACTTTCTTTATCCAGCCTCTCCCACCTCCAATTTGTACTCAATGTCTCGTCTTCATAGTATTTAAAAAAAAAAAAGTTTGTTATCTTTGATCCAGTTTTCTATCTAGTTTCATAGTTTCATAGTTACATAGGCTGAAAAAAGACATGCGTCCATCGGGTTCAGCCTCTCCCACATCACCTACTGCTGTTGATCCAAAAGAAGGCAAAAAACCCAGTCTGAAGTGCTCGCCAATATGCAACATACTGGGAAAAAATTCCTTCTTGACCCCAGAATGGCGTCAGATTTCTCCTTGGATCAAGAAGCTTTTACCCACATATTAAATATTATAACCCTTAATATTCTGTGTCTGCAGGAAGTCATCTAGTCATTTTTTAAAAGTCTGTACAGACTCTGACCCAACCACCTCAACAGGCAGAGAATTCCACAGCTTTATTGTTATTACTGTAAAATAACCCTTCCTATGCTTTAAGCTAAATTTTCTTTCTTCCAGTCTAAATGGATAACCCCTTGTCCTATGTATAGTCCTGTTAATGAATAGGTTATCAGACAATGGTTGATAATGGCCCCGTATATATTTATATAAGGTTATCAGATCCCATCTAAGGCCCCGTATATATTTATATAAGGTTATCAGATCCCCTCTAAGGCGCCGTTTCTCTAAACTAAACAGGTTTAAGCTTGTTAGTCTCTCCTCATAACTTAACCCTTCCATTCCCCTTATTAATTTAGTCGCCCGTCTCTGCACTTTTTCTAGCTCTATAATATCTTTTTTTAAGACAGGTGCTCAAAATTGCACGGCATATTCAAGGTGCGGCCTGACCATTGATTTATACAGAGGCAAAATTATGTTTTCATCCCGTGCGTGAACTCCCCTTTTAATGCATGCCAATACTTTGCTGGCCTTGGCGGCTGCTGTTTGACATTGCACATTGTTACTTAGTTTGAAGTCTATGATTATTCCCAAATCCTTCTCCTGCTTGGATTTCCCTAACTCCGTACCATTTAGGGTATAAATTGCTTGTGTGTTCTTCACTCCAAAGTGCATAACTTTGCATTTATCTAGATTAAATTTCATCTGCCATTTAAGTGCCCAGTCCCCCAATCTATCTAAATCCCTCTGCAGCGAAGTAACATCCTGCTCACATTGTATTACTTTTCCTAGTTTTGTGTCATCTGCAAACACTGATACATGACTTTCAATGCCTATCTCAAGGTCATTTATAAATAAATTGAATAGTTGTGGTCCTATAACAGACCCCTGAGGGACACCGCTTACCACTGGTGTCCATCTTGAAAATGTACCATTTATGACCACTCTCTGTACCCTATCTTTTAGCCAGTTTTCTATCCAAGAACAAGTATTTTCATCTAGACCAATTTTTCTTAATTTAAATATTAACCTTTTGTGTGGAACTGTGTCGAAAGCTTTGGCAAAATCTAAGTAAATCACATCCACTGCGACCCCCTGATCTATACTTCTACTTACTTCCTCATAGAACGTAATTAGGTTAGTCTGACATGATCTGCGCTTCTTTAAACCATGCTGATTTTTGCCAATTACATTATACCTCCCAATAAATTCCTGAATACTACCCCTTAGTAACCCCTCAAATACTTTCCCAGCCACAGATGTTAAGCTCACAGGTCTATAATTCTTTATTCACATTCACATTGTTTAATTGCTGCAAAACCTTGTCCTGAGTCAACCAGTCACTTTGTATTAAGTTTTTATTAATGAATTTCATGTCTCCTCAAAGAGGTTTCTCTTTGATAAATACTGAAGAAAAATAATCATTAAAAAACTTCTTGCCTCATCTATCTTAGCCACCGTTCTGCATCAGGCGTTCCCCATCAGACTTGGGGCTGATACTGCCCTCTTTGTGCAGGTGCTTGCTAGATCCGCCAAGACTCTGAGCTTCACAAGCTCTAAGCGCAGGTTACAGGGCTTCCGGATCTTTAGGAACCAGCCCAATCCAATGGATCCACTGGATTGGCTGCAGCGGTCAGCCTGTTGCCCTCGAGTGACATACTGTGGCTGCCAGTTTTTAGGTGGGAGTACAGAGGGGTCAGGAGGGGTCAATGTATAATCCTAATGTTTCCTCCACCCCATCCCATGTTAACCCTGTAGTATACATTTACTATTTCCTTATCATGTGCTCAGAGCTTCCCCGGTGGACCATGCAAGTTGTGATTTTGAAGGCTCTTGCACAAGGAAAGGTGAGGGTGACCATTCGTTATGGCTTTCTGGAAACAAACCATAATTTCTCACAGATGATATCAGGACTGGCACTTCCCTAAGGCAGCTCAGGCAGCTGCCTTAGGACACCCCTACCAGTGGGCACATCTTTGGCAGTGATATTTCAATGACTCCCTCTTCAGCCATATAAATAATGCTTCCTTAAGCTCTGCTTCCTTAACCGGGATCAGGAGGTGATGTCAAATGACAGTGCATTGAGGAATTGTTAACCCTTAACTGCGCTGAAATGCTGAGCTGCAAGGAGCGGCAGCTCTCCTCCTCATGGGAATCACAGGGAGCAGCGTCTCCGATCATTGACAGAAACTCTGCAAAAAAGTAATTAGGAAATAGGGATGCGGGGGAATTTAAATACAAAGATAAAAACAATTATGCATCTACCATGCTCTGACGGCCCTTCTGTACTCTCACAACACCCGTAACATTCAGCCAGCACGCCATGCGCTCTCACAATACCTGCCATGCTCAGCCAGCACAACAAACACACTGCCACAACACCCATCACGCTCAGCCAGTCCCACCTTTTGTAACGAAAAACTTACTATTCCCAAGTAGAGTTAAATCTCAACAAACTTTATTGCTGCATTACAATACCTAGGGTGAGGACAGAACTGAACGGGAGCTCTGGGAAATATCACTGCTGTGTGGGTTTAGGATTATTCAGGTTGTCATAATTGTGTAAAAAAAAAAACAACTCTCCCCGTTTATACATATTTATGGTTCATTATCACTTTCTTCATACTTTCTGCCAGCATAGCATGTGCTGTGTCTAATACATACTCAGGGACCTCTAACAACACTCCACCAGGAGTGCAAAAAATTACACACCCTAATTTAATGTCAGGACCCACCACTGCCTACGGCACTTACCAGGTACCACCCTCCACCTTGGGCGCCTCTGAGACAGCTTTGGCCATGATAACCAGCCACAGGGATTCAGTGCATCTTGGCACTGGTCAAGCACTCTCTCAGTGGGGGGCGGTGAATGCCTTTTGCGACGTTACCATCTGCCTTTTTCCTCGATCAGTGAACGGACATCTGCCCTGACCAAGATCGTTCTTGGCCTGTTCCTTCAGTTTTCCCCTGGTTATACTGGAACTGCGATCTTATCTCCACATATTGGTTCCAACCTGCGACCTATACACAAGTCCTTTCACAATAAATTAATTGGGCAAGTATAATGCATGCAATAGCAACAGATGATGGTTGCCTACCCTTCTGACTTTCACAATGTTTCCATTAGACGTGAAGTTTCTTTAGTGATCCATCCCTATGGTAGATCTAGATGCCCCTATTAAAAATGGCATAGACGTCCGGTTAAGCTCCAGTTGAACCATAGGTATCATCCAAGAGAGAGTGAGGAACCTGAATCCAGGCCCTACTCCTCTTCCACCTCTTGTCACGACTAATTCTCATGAAAATACATTACATAAGCTGAAAAAAAAGTGCGTCCATCAAGTTCTGCCTTTCGCACATCACCTACTGCTGTTGATCCAAAAGAAGGCAAAAAAACCCAGTCTGAAATGCTCGCCAATATGCAACATACAGGGAAAAAATTCCTTCTTGACCCCAGATGGCGTCAGATTTCTCCTTGGATCAAGAAGCTTTTACCCAAATATTAAATATTATATCCCTTAATATTATGTTTTTGCAGGAAGTCATCCAGTCGTTTAAAAGACTTTACAGACTCTGACCCAACCACCTCAACAGGCAGAGGATTCCACGCACGTTCCCTCAGACTAGTCAATAAATGCGTATTCAATGATCCCATTATCAGCCACTGATACATACCTTTCTTAATGAGCTTGTGCCATTTCTAGTGATAATTAACACATTTCAGGCTCTCACGTTGGCTGGGCTACCCTTCGGCCATGTAGGTCAGTGCCATCAAACTCACGTCCCCCCCAGATGTTAATTCCTACAATTCCCAGAATTCCTTCTAAGCCAGGGGTGGGCCACATGCGGCCCGCCACAGAGTTTTTTGTGGCCCGCCAAGACAGTCAGAAAAATCCACCTTGAACCGAGATTTCCTTCCCATGCGCGACCGAAGATTCATCTCGGATTTTCCACTAGGACGGTGCGTGCGCAGACGTCCGTAGTGAGCCCCATCAGGTGGCTGGAGACAGGGGTGTTCTTCTACTCCCGAGGCGATTGGCCGCTGGCATGCAGCTTGGCCGCTCGCCTGGGATGGGAACCACCAGACCAGTGCGCGATCTCGCGAGAAAGCGGCTGGTCAGGTGGTTCCCATCCCCTGCGAGCGGCAAAGCTGCATGCCAGCGGCTGCTCACCTCGGGAGTAGAAGAATGCCGGCGGATGCGGAGCCTGGGCCACAGCAGAGGAGGTGAGAGCTGGGGGAAAATGTACACGTGAGCTGCCTGGGGGCAATAATATCCATGTGAGCTGGGGCAAATATATCCTTGTGAGTTGGGGCCCTGGGCAATATATACCCATGTGAGCTGGGGGCAATATAAACCCATATGAGCTGGGGTCAATATATACCCATATGAGCTGGGGCAATATATATCCATGTGAGCTGGGGGTAATATATACCCATATGAGCTGGGGCAATATATATCTGTGTGAGCTGGGGGCAATATATACCCATATGAGCTGGGGGCAATATATATCCATGTGAGCTGGGGGCAATATATACCCATATGAGCTGGGGCAATATATATCCATGTGATCTGCGGCAATATATATATCCATGTGATCTGGGGCAATATATAACCATATGAGCTGGGGAAATATATACCCATATGAGCTGGGGGCAATATATATCCATGTAAGCTGGGGGCAATATATACCCATATGAGCTGGGGAAATATATATCCATGTGAGCTGGGGGAAATATATATCCATGTGAGCTGGGGTAATATATACAGTTGTGTTCAAAATTATTCAACCCCCAATGCTGTAAAGGGTTTTAGGGAATTTAGTGTACATTTGTAATTGTATTCAGAATGAAATCCTACAAGGACTTTTTAAAGAACCATATGCAACTAAAATGACATCAATTGGTTTTGTAATACAGTAGTAAATGTTTCTTTTGTGAATTCTTCATTGATACAATTATTCAACCCCTTAAAGACTACCACTCTGAAGAACAGAGGTTCATTCAAGTGTTTTCAATCAGGTATTGAAAACACCTGTGGATGTCACGGAGCAGCAATAAAGCATAATAAGCACCAATTAGGCAGCTTTAAAATGACTGTGATACTCAGCTCCTTCTAGACATTTACTGGTGTGGTTACAAACATGGTGAAGTCAAGAGAATGGTCCAGGAAGACAAGAGAAGAGGTGATTACTCTTCACAGGAAGGGCAATGGCTATAAGAAGATTGCAAAGATGTTAAACATACCAAGAGAGACCATAGGAAGCATCATTCGCAAATTCAAGGCAAAGGGCACTGTTGAAACGCTACCTGGTCGTGGCAGAAAGAAGATGCTGACTTTGACTGCTGTGCGCTACCTGAAGCGTAGAGTGGAGAAAAGTCCCCGTGTGACTGCTGAGGAACTGAGAAAAGATTTGTCAGATGTGGGCAGTGGCGTCGTAACGTGGGGGCGGGGGGTGCGGCCCGCACCAGGTGACACCCGCCTTTAGGGTGACACCGTCACCCTAAGGGTGGGTGTCTCACCCTCCGCCGCGTATTCGCTCCCTGCGAGCGTCCGAAGCATGCAGCTTCGGCGCTCGCCTGGAGGAAACACGTCACCAGCCAATCGCGGCTGGTCACGTGGCTCCCCCAGGCGAGCGCCCAAGCTGCGCGCCGCCGGACGCTCAGAAGGAGCGAACACGCGGCGGAGGTGAGCTGGGGGCCTGGCAGCTGGGGCATTCCATGAGCTGCTGGGGCATTCCATGAGGAGCTGGGACATTCCATGAGGAGCTGGGGCATTCCATGAGGAGCTGGGGCATTCCATGAGTGAGCTGGGGCATTCCATGAGGGAGCTGGGGCATTCCATGAGTGAGCTGGGGCATTCCATGAGCTGCTGGGGCATTCCATGAGGAGCTGGGGCATTCCATGAGGAGCTGGGGCATTCCATGAGGAGCTGGGGCATTCCATGAGTGAACTGGGGCATTCCATGAGTGAGCTGGGGCATTCCATGAGTGAGCTGGGGCATTCCATGAGCTGCTGGGGCATTCCATGAGGAGCTGGGGCATTCCATGAGTGAGCTGGGGCATTCCATGAGTGAGCTGGGGCATTCCATGAGCTGCTGGGGTATTCCATGAGGAGCTGGACCATTCCATGAGGAGCTGGGGCATATCCATGAGGAGCTGGGGAATATCCATGAGGAGCTGGGGCATATCCATGAGTGAGCTGGGGCATATCCATGAGTGAGCTGGGGCATTCCATGAGCTGCTGGGGCATTCCATGAAGAGCTGGGGCATTCCATGAGGAGCTGGGGCATTCCATGAGTGAGCTGGGGCATATCCATGAGGAGCTGGGGCATTCCATGAGGAGCTGGGGCATATCCATGAGTGAGCTGGGGCATTCCATGAGGAGCTGGGGCATATCCATGAGTGAGCTGGGGCATTCCATGAGGAGCTGGGGCATATCCATGAGTGAGCTGGGGCATTCCATGAGGTGGTGGGGCATATCCATGAGGAGCTGGGGCATATCCATGAGTGAGCTGGGGCATATCCATGAGCTGCTGGGGCATATCCATGAGTGAGCTGGGGCATATCCATGAGTGAGCTGGGGTATATCCATGAGGTGCTGGGGCATATACATGTGCTGGGGGATTCCATGTGCTGGGGGCATATCCATGAGGTGCTGGGGCATATCCATGAGGTGCTGGGGCATATCCATGTGCTGGGGCATTCCATGTGCTGGGGGCATATCCATGAGGTGCTGGGGCATATCCATGAGGTGCTGGGGGATATCCATGAGGTGTTGGGGCATATCCATGAGGTGCTGGGGCATATCCATGTGTGCTGGGGGCAGTATCCATGTGCTGGGGCATTCCATGTGCTGGGGGCAGTATATCCATGAGCTGGGGCAGCATCCATGAGCTGGGGCAGTATATCCATGAGCTGGGGCATTATCCATGAGCTGGGGCAGTATCCATGAGCTGGGGCATATCCATGTGCTGGGGCAAAATCCATGAGAGCAGCTGGGGCATTATCAATGAGAGCAGCTGGGTCAGTATATCCTTGAGCTGGGGGCAGTATATCCATGAGCTGGGGCAGTATACCCATGAGCTGGGGCATATCCATGTGCTGGGGCATATCCATGAGAGGAGCTGGGGCATTATCCATGAGAGCAGCTGGGGCAGTATATCCATGAGAGCAGCTGGGGCATTATCAATGAGAGCAGCTGGGGCAGTATATCCATGAGAGGAGCTGGGGCAGTATATCCATGAGAGGAGCTGGGGCAGTATCCATGAGAGGAGCTGGGGCATATCCATGTGTGCTGGGGGCAGTATCCATGAGAGCTGGGGCAATAGCCATGTGTGAGATGGTCTGGGGCAATATATCCATGTATGAGCTGGTCTGGGGCAATATATCCATGTGTGAGCTGAGGCGCAATATATCCATATGTGAGCTGGGGCAATATATATCCATGGGTGAGCTGCTGGGGGCAATATATAACTGTGAACTGGGGCAATATATCCATATGTGAGCTGGGGGCAATATATATCCATGGGTGAGCTGCTGGGAGCAATATATATCCAGTCCAATCCAGAGCTGCTGGGGACAATATATCCAGAGCTGCTGGGGGCAATATATAGCCATGTGTGCTTTCACTGCCTTCGAACAGGCAACGTACTTGCTGGCAGTTGGAAAAAATTTGTGTGAGCATATGAGAGAGCTCCACAGCAATAAACCTCACAGTAATGTGCGCTGTGTGTATGAGCATTCAGTGTTATATGGGAGTACTGATTTAGGAGTAAGAATAGTTAAAAAAAATCTGTAAAACTCGGGGGGGGGGTGACACCATAAATTACCGCACCGGGTGACACCAACCCTAGTGACGCCACTGGATGTGGGTACTGAAGTTTCAGCTCAGACAATACGGCGCACACTGCGTAATGAAGGCCTCCATGCCAGAATTCCCAGGCGCACCCCCTTGCTGTCTCCAAAGAATAAGAACAGTCGACTGCAGTATGCCAAAAGTCATGTGGACAAACCACAGAAGTTTTGGGATAGTGTTCTGTGGACTGATGAAACAAAATTAGAACTGTTTGGGCCCATGGATCAACGCTATGTTTGGAGGAAGAAGAACAAGGCCTATGAAGAAAAGAACACCTTGCCTACTGTGAAGCATGGCGGGGGGTCAATCATGCTTTGGGGCTGTTTTGCTTCTGCACGTACAGGGAAGCTTCAGCGTGTGCAAGGTACCATGAATTCTCTTCAGTACCAGGAGATATTGGATGACAATGTGATGCAGCCCACCACAAACCTGAGGCTTGGGAGACGTTGGACCTTTCAACAGGACAATGATCCCAAGCATACCTCCAAGTCCACTAGAGCATGGTTGCAGATTAAAGGCTGGAACATTTTGGAGTGACCATCGCAGTCACCTGACTTAAATCCGATTGAGAACCTCTGGTGGGACTTAAAGAAAGCAGTTGCAGTGCGCAAGCCTAAGAATGTGACTGAACTGGAGGCTTTTGCCCATGACGAATGGGCGAAGATACCCGTAGATCGCTGCAAGACACTTGTGTCAAGCTATGCTTCACGTTTAAAAGCTGTTATAACTGTAAAAGGATGTTGTACTAAGTACTAAGATTGAATGTCACTTGGGGGTTGAATAAAACTGATAATGATGTGAGCACAGAAAAGACATTTGTGGTTATTTCATTATAAATGTTATGTTATATTTGTCTGACCTACACGTGCCTCTTTGATTTAATTGTAAGCAAGATGACTGAATGATCAAAATTAATGTCAAACTGGCCAAAACACTCAATTTCAGTGGGGGGTTGAATGATTTTGAACACAACTGTATATCCATGTGAGCTGGGGGCAATATATACCCATATAAGCTGGGGGCAAGATATACCCATATATACCAATATATAACTTGCAGGCTGTGATGAGAATCTCAACAAGCAATCTCACTCCTGATTTCAAAAAAATTGTAGAAAAGTGTGATAGGATACGTTTGTCTCATTAAACTGGTTTAAAATTAAATGTGCTTGCAGCTATAGATGATACGAAATTAGCACAATAAATAAATTGAATAAACCTACCACTATTTCATCATTTAAAAAATTGCAGCCCTCCGCTAACCTCCGCTCCCACAAAGTGGCCCCCGAGCCAAAACAAATGCCCACCCCTGTTCTAAGCAATAGATGGTCCTGGAATCCTGTGAGTTGTAGTTCACAAACCTCTTGAGGGCTGGAGTTTGACAGCCCTGATTTATGTTGTTCAGGCATATTCTCTTCACTTGGTATATTACCCATGCCAAACCATATTCAGAGACAGCCGAACTGGCCCCAAAATTGCACAGAATGGTGAATTTCCCCGTAAGGAGCAATTTCGGGGCCATTCGGCTATTCAGAAAGCAGGCAGTACGCCAAAATTTGGCAAATTGCCAGCAAAATACAGTGCCTGTTCGACGGCATTCAATTATTTTATTTTTTTACCCAGTTTGTCGACTTGTCGGCTTTTTCTGGCGGCCGGTCAGTGCTGTGTTTAACGGATCGTTGGCTATATCCGGAAGCTTTCGGCGGGTTTGCGACAGATCGTTGGGTATGTACGGCGGGTTTTCTGCGGCGTTTCGGATTGATCCGATATTTCGGATTGTATCGGCGGCTTGTCGGCGGGGTTTTCAGTGGATTTTCGTTGATTTTTCAGTGGATTTTCAGCGGATTTTTGGATCCCTTCTCTGCATTTCGGGGGAACCTGCGGTAAATGCTGAATTCGCTGCAGGGCCGAGGAATTTGGTTCCCCAAAATGCGGGGAACAAGAGAGCACCGAAATGTCGATGACATTTCGGTGCTCTCTGAATAACCCCTTTAAGGCGAACACCGCCGTGAAAAGCCAACCAGCCACCGAAAAAAGCCGACCAGCCACCAAACAGGGGTAAAAAATACAAAAATAACATAACTTTAAGGCTAGGGTCAGACGAAAGCATTTTTCCCCGCGAACGTGAAAAAGTGCGTCCGAACGCATTGACGTATTTTTTCACGGAATGCGCAAAAACGGTCAGACAACGAGCATTTTCGGGCGTGATTTTGTACGGATCGTCAATAAAACTCTTTTTGCGTCTGGACGTTATGTAGGCCGGACATTAGCAGCGTCTGACATCTCCTAATCACGCAAACACGCCGCTATGCCGCAGCTGCGCACTCAGTACGTCAGTACTAGCGGTTCAGCGTTCTCAGAAAAATGCGTTCAAATTCCACTTGCGTTGCACGGCCGGACTTTTGTGCGGCCGTACATCGTATATTGGCCGTCATTGCCCGTCATCTGCTGCTAGTGCGGCCGTAATTATGTGCGCCAGAATGCACTTTAAAAGTGCGCTGGTCTGACCCCAGCCTTAAAAGGCATTTTAAAAAAAATAATGCATGAAAATGCATGGAAATAACATATAAGGTCCTATGAATAACAATTAAACGGTTTGTTACAGAATTTAAAAAAAGAAACGCCATTTAAAAAAAATCAGAATCAAAATTTTCACTGAAAATATCCCGAAAAATGCCTAATTTTTTTAAAAAAAATAAGAGACTTTTTGCTGCAAATGAAAAGAATAAACGGTTGAATAAAAAATTTATAAAGATGGGTATTTTTCTTACAATGAAACCTATGGGTTTTGTCTGTTTCAAGATTGTCGAAGGAAACTACTGAAAATCAGGGCATTTCGCCAACTTTTCCCAATAGATTAACCATTACTTCTCTATGGGGAATTTCACTGCTGCCGAATTGTACTGTGTATTTCGCTGGCAATTTGCCAATATTTGGTGAATTTTCAGCTTTTTGAATAACCGAATTGCCAGGAAATTGCAACGTACGGAGAAAATCACTGTTCGGTGCAATTCAGTTGCCAATTCAGCTCTCTTTGAATAAACCCTTTAGGAACAGAGACAAGAGGTGTAGAGGGCCCTGCTCGAAGGAGCTTACAGTCTATAACGAAAAGAGGGGTATTTAGACTGGGGGGTTACACAAAGCTCCACAGTAATGTGCGGTGTGCCTGAGGGTGTCACTGAGCTCCGAAGTAATGTGCAGTGTTTATGAGGGTATCACAGAGCTCCACAGTAATGTGCAGTGTTTCTGAGTATGTCACAGAGCTCCACAGTAATGTGCAGTGTTTTGAGGGTGTCACAGAGCTCCACGGTAATGTGCAGTGTTTATGAGGCTGTCACAGAGCTCCACAGTAATGTGCAGTATTTATGAGGGTCTCAACGAGTTCCTCAGTAATGTGCAGTGTTTATGAGTATGACACAGAGCTCCACAGTAATGTGCAGTATTTATGAGGGTCTCAACGAGTTCCTCAGTAATGTGCAGTGTTTATGAGTATGACACAGAGCTCTACAGTAATGTGCAGTGTTTATGAGTATGACACAGAGCTCCACAGTAATGTGCAGTATTTATGAGGGTCTCAACGAGTTCCTCAGTAATGTGCAGTGTTTATGAGTATGACACAGAGCTCTACAGTAATGTGCAGTGTTTATGAGGGTGTCACAGAGCTCTACAGTAATGTGCAGTGTTTATGAGGGTGTCACAGAGATCCACAGTAATGTACAGTGTTTATGAGGGTATCAAAGTGCTCCACAGTAATGTGCAGTGTTTATGAGTATGACACAGAGCACCACAGTACAGTAATGTGCAGTTGTGTATGGGTGTCACAGAGCTCCACAGTAATATGCAGTGTTGTATGGGTGTCACAGAGCTCCACAGTAAAGTGCAGTGTTTGAGAGGGTGACACAGAGCTCCACAGTAATGTGCAGTTTATGAGGGTGTTGCAGAGCTCCACAGTAATGTGCAGTGTGTCTGAGGGACCCAAACCCACCACATGGGAATTCCCTGCACCAAGATGATGCAGGTTTACTTTCGGATTGCAGACATTCAGCGTTGTCTTAATATCTGTGTTTATATATATAATTACACACCAAATACACAGTAAGGCTGGCCATCCACTGGGCCTGTATTGTAATCGGACCACCGACTTGGCCGCCCGATTATGGACCGCACCACAGTCGTCCACTGGAAGTGTCTGTAGACGACCCAGGTTGACCGATGGACAGTCTGCCGAACGCTGCAGGGGGTAGACAACCCCTGTCCTGGTGCTGTAAGGCATTGAACTGTGAGAACACGAGGAGGAGAAAAAAAACTTGTCTTTAAAGAAATTATGGAATCAAAAATTTGGCCAAAAAAATCCATAAGTATGAAGGCTTTTTGCTGCAGATGAAAAGAATCAACAGTTGAATAAAACATAAGTAAAAATGTTATGTTGCTTTAATTTGTTTTGGGGGGGGCACAAGTAGCTGGTCTGCCTAGGGCTCGAAATAGTCTAGCACCGGCCCTGCCCGGCAGCACGATCCTCCATGGAGCTGAGCTCCACAGTAATGTGCAGTGTTTATGACAGGGGCGGATCCAGAGCCTAGTCTCGGGAGGGGCAATGACCCCTGAGATCTATATACAAATCCTGGGTTCAGGTTTGGGTTCAGTGAAGTCAGTGACCCCCCCACCACCCTTCCCCCCAGGTACCACACGTGACACAGGGCCAGGGCCCAGGACGTACCTTGAGGCCCGCTGCTTCAACTGCTTGAGACTTGGGGATGGGGCTTCCAAAGTTGGGCCGGGGGGGCCCTCTTGGGCACGATGATGGAGCAGCTCGCTGTGGACACTCAGACGCCTGTGGGTGGCTCGGCTCGGTCCTCGGATGGATATGGAAAGGGGGTCGTTGTTGGATGAGGTGGTCATGCCGGTTATGAGGATCAGGCGAGGCGGCTGGCTGCAGGGCAGGCAGGCACAATCACTCACTGTCTGTAATTCTCGGGTGACATGCGCACGCAGCACTGACAGTCTGACTGGCTGCTCTGTGCGCAGAGACAGTGTGGAGCTTCCTGCTAGTTCCCGCCTATGTGACAGGCCTGCCCGGCGCGCAGGCGCACTGTCAGACTCAGTGAACTCCCCTCCAGTCCAGCGTTGGCCCGACCCGAGACCGAGTAACACGTGATTGCTCAGTCTCACTGCCTGCCTGCTCGCACTGACTAACGCCTGGCTGTCCTGGGGCCGGACCTGGCACAGCGTGAGCGGCCGGCGGCGGCCTTTAAAATTTTTTAGTTGAGCAGCGCGGGGGCCCCTGAGATGAGACGCAGAAATTCAGAATGAAATGAGATCGTCAGGCTGCAGCTGCGCAGCAGCGTTGCTTCAGTTTGCCGGCAGGTACTGGCACAGTAAAATTTTTCTCTCGGAATCTCAGGGGGCGGGGCAATTGCCCCGATGCCCCCCTGGATCTGCCCCTGGTTTATGAGGGTATCACAGAGCTCCACAGAAATGTGCAGTGCTTCTGAGTATGTTACAGAGCTCCACAGTAATGTGCAGTGTTTATGAGGGTGTCACAGAGCTCCACAGTAATCTGCAGTGTTTTGAGGGTGTCACAGACCTCCACAGTAATGTGCAGTGTTTATGAGGGTAACAACAAGTTACACAGTAATGTGCAGTGTTTATGAGTATGACACAGAGCTCTCCTTTAATGTGCAGTGTTGTATGGGTGTCACAGAGCTCCACAGTAACGTGCAGTTCATATGAGGGTGTCACAGGGCTCTACAGTAATGTGCAGTGTTTATGAGGGTGTCACATAGCTCCACAGTAATGTGCAGTGTTTCTGAGTATGTCACAGGGCTCTACAGTAATGTGCAGTGTGCCTGAGAGTGTCACAGAGCTCCACAGTAATGTGCAGTGTGCCTGAGGGTATCAACGAGCTCCACAGTAATGTGCAGTGTTTATGAGTATGACACAGAGCTCTACAGTAATGTGCAGTGTTTATGAGTATGTCACAGGGCTCTACAGTAATGTGCAGTGTTTATGAGGGTGTCACAGAGCTCCACAGTAATGTGCAGTGTTTATGAGGGTGTCACAGAGCTCCACAGTAATGTGCAGTGTTTATGAGGGTGTCACAGAGCTCCACAGTAATGTGCAGTGTTTATGAGGGTGTCACAGAGCTTCACAGTAATGTGCATTGTTTATGAGGGTGTCACAGAGCTCCACAGTAATGTGCAGTGTTTATGAGGGTGTCACAGAGCTCTACAGTAATGTGCAGTGTTTCTGAGGGAATCACAGAGCTCCACAGTAATGTACAGTGATTATGAGGGTGTCACAGAGCTCCACAGTAATGTGCAGTGTTTATGAGGGTATCAAGGAGCGCCACAGTAATGTGCAGTGTTTATGAGTATGACACAGAGCTCTACAGTAATGTGCAGTGTTTATGAGTATGACACAGAGCTCTACAGTAATGTGCAGTGTTGTATGGGTGTCACAAAGCTCCACAGTAACGTGCAGTTCATATGAGGGTGTCACAGAGCTATACAGTAATGTGCAGTGTTTATGAGGGTGTCACAGAGCTCCACAGTAATGTGCAGTGTTTATGAGTATGTCACAGGGCTCTACAGTAATGTGCAGTGTGCCTGAGGGTATCAACGAGCTCCACAGTAATGTGCAGTGTTTATGAGTATGACACAGAGCTCTACAGTAATGTGCAGTGTTTATGAGTATGTCACAGGGCTCTACAGTAATGTGCAGTGTTTATGAGGGTGTCACAGAGCTCCACAGTAATGTGCAGTGTTTCTGAGTATGTCACAGGGCTCTACAGTAATGTGCAGTGTTTATGAGGGTGTCACATAGCTCCACAGTAATGTGCAGTGTTTCTGAGTATGTCACAGGGCTCTACAGTAATGTGCAGTGTGCCTGAGAGTGTCACAGAGCTCCACAGTAATGTGCAGTGTGCCTGAGGGTATCAACGAGCTCCACAGTAATGTGCAGTGTTTATGAGTATGACACAGAGCTCTACAGTAATGTGCAGTGTTTATGAGTATGTCACAGGGCTCTACAGTAATGCGCAGTGTTTATGAGGGTGTCACAGAGCTCCACAGTAATGTGCAGTGTTTATGAGGGTGTCACAGAGCTCCACAGTAATGTGCAGTGTTTATGAGGGTGTCACAGAGCTCCACAGTAATGTGCAGTGTTTATGAGGGTGTCACAGAGCTTCACAGTAATGTGCATTGTTTATGAGGGTGTCACAGAGCTCCACAGTAATGTGCAGTGTTTATGAGGGTGTCACAGAGCTCTACAGTAATGTGCAGTGTTTCTGAGGGAATCACAGAGCTCCACAGTAATGTACAGTGATTATGAGGGTGTCACAGAGCTCCACAGTAATGTGCAGTGTTTATGAGGGTATCAAGGAGCGCCACAGTAATGTGCAGTGTTTATGAGTATGACACAGAGCTCTACAGTAATGTGCAGTGTTTATGAGTATGACACAGAGCTCTACAGTAATGTGCAGTGTTGTATGGGTGTCACAAGCTCCACAGTAACGTGCAGTTCATATGAGGGTGTCACAGAGCTATACAGTAATGTGCAGTGTTTATGAGGGTGTCACAGAGCTCCACAGTAATGTGCAGTGTTTATGAGTATGTCACAGGGCTCTACAGTAATGTGCAGTGTGCCTGAGGGTATCAACGAGCTCCACAGTAATGTGCAGTGTTTATGAGTATGACAGAGCTCTACAGTAATGTGCAGTGTTTATGAGTATGTCACAGGGCTCTACAGTAATGTGCAGTGTTTATGAGGGTGTCACAGAGCTCCACAGTAATGTGCAGTGTTTATGAGTATGTCACAGAGCTCCACAGTAATGTGCAGTGTGCCTGAGGGTATCAACGAGCTCCACAGTAATGTGCAGTGTTTATGAGTATGACACAGAGCTCTACAGTAATGTGCAGTGTTTATGAGTATGTCACAGGGCTCTACAGTAATGTGCAGTGTTTATGAGGGTGTCACAGAGCTCCACAGTAATGTGCAGTGTTTATGAGGGTGTCACAGAGCTCCACAGTAATGTGCAGTGTTTATGAGGGTGTCACAGAGCTTCACAGTAATGTGCAGTGTTTATGAGGGTGTCACAGAGCTTCACAGTAATGTGCAGTGTTTATGAGGGTATCAAGGAGCGCCACAGTAATGTGCAGTGTTTATGAGTATGACACAGAGCTCTACAGAAATGTGCAGTGTTTATGAGTATGACACAGAGCTCTACAGTAATGTGCAGTGTTGTATGGGTGTCACAAAGCTCCACAGTAACGTGCAGTTCATATGAGGGTGTCACAGAGCTATACAGTAATGTGCAGTGTTTATGAGGGTGTCACAGAGCTCCACAGTAATGTGCAGTGTTTATGAGGGTGTCACAGAGCTTCACAGTAATGTGCAGTGTTTATGAGGGTGTCACAGAGCTCCAAAGTAATGTGCAGTGTTTATGAGGGTGTCACAGAGCTCTACAGTAATGTGCAGTGTTTCTGAGGGAATCACAGAGCTCCACAGTAATGTACAGTGTTTATGAGGGTGTCACAGAGCTCCACAGTAATGTGCAGTGTTTATGAGGGTGTCACAGAGCTCCACAGTAATGTGCAGTGTTTATGAGGGTGTCACAGAGCTTCACAGTAATGTGCAGTGTTTATGAGGGTGTCACAGAGCTTCACAGTAATGTGCAGTGTTTATGAGGGTATCAAGGAGCGCCACAGTAATGTGCAGTGTTTATGAGTATGACACAGAGCTCTACAGTAATGTGCAGTGTTTATGAGTATGACACAGAGCTCTACAGTAATGTGCAGTGTTGTATGGGTGTCACAAAGCTCCACAGTAACGTGCAGTTCATATGAGGGTGTCACAGAGCTATACAGTAATGTGCACTGTTTATGAGGGTGTCACAGAGCTCCACAGTAATGTGCAGTGTTTATGAGGGTATCAACGAGCTCCACAGTAATGTGCAGTGTTTATGAGTATGACCCAGAGCTCTACAGTAATGTGCAGTGTTGTATGGGTGTCACAAAGCTCCACAGTAACGTGCAGTTCATATGAGGGTGTCACAGAGCTCTACAGTAATGTGCAGTGTTTATGAGGGTGTCACAGGGCTCTACAGTAATGTGCAGTGTTTATGAGGGTGTCACAGAGCTCCACAGTAATGTACAGTGTTTATGAGGGTATCACAGTGCTCCTCAGTAATGTACAGTGTTTATGAGGGTATCACAGTGCTCCTCAGTAATGTGCAGTGTTTATGAGTATGACACAGAGCACCACAGTAATGTGCAGTGTTGTATGGGTGTCACAGAGCTCCACAGTAATGTGCAGTGTTTATGAGGGTGTCATAGAGCTCCACAGTAATGTGCAGTGGTTGAGAGGGTGACACAGAGCACCAAGATGATGCAGGTTTACTTTCTGATTGCAGACATCCAGTGTTGTCTTAATATCTGTGTTTATATATATAATTACACACCAAATACACAGTAAGGCTGGCCATCCACTGGGTCTGTATTGTAATCGGACCACCGACTTGGCCGCCCGATTATGGACCGCACCACGGTCGTCCACTGAAAGTGTCTGTGGACGACCCAGGTTGACCGATGGACAGTCTGCTGAACGCTGCAGGGGGTAGACAACCCCTGTCCTGGTGCTATAAGGCATTGAACTGTGTGAACACGAGGAGGAGAAAAAAAACTTGTCTTTAAAGAAATTATGGAATCAAAAATTTGGCCAAAATAATCTATAAGTAAGAAGGCTTTTTGCTGCAGATGAAAAGAATCAACAGTTGAATAAAAAATAAGTAAAAATGTTATGCTGCTTTCATTTTTTTGGGGGGGGGCACACGTAGCTGGTCTTGCCTAGGGCTCAAAATAGTCCAGCACCGGCCCTGCCCGGCAGCGCGATCCTCCATGGAGTCATGGGCGCCATGGAGGGGATGGCGTTGAAGCACTATCCCCCAGCATCCGCCAGCCTAACGATCGCTAAGATGCAGGCTGCCAGAACTCAGCGCCTGCCCCGTGATCTGCTGAGGAACTGGGGACGCAAAGGGGAAATTAGCAAACGCTGTTCCAACCCTGTAGGTGCACTCGAGGCTTCCTATCCCCTATCTAGACTCTGCCTTTCCTTGATGAAGACCCCCTTCATGATTCTCTGAGTTACTGCTGCTGGGGGGGCTATGCGCTGGGCTCATAATTCATATGTTACAGGAAGGAAATCAAGGTAGGTCACCTGTGATTTCTTTATGATTTTCTACCTGCAGTGTATGGATTATACATGTGGCAGGGTGGCACTTTTCACGCACTGCCCATCAGTATGAATACATTATAGGTGTCCATGAAAACATGGCCGATCTGGCAACCCTACTGGCTACTCTGTACGCGTCCGCTTTTTCATCGTAGGTCAGGCTCTGCCTCTGATATTTGGTGGACTCCTTTGATCCGCTCCTCTATGCCTATTGGTTGCTCATTTGCTGCACTGTCTACTATCTTCGATGGCTTTTTTTCGTTGCCGTTCATCGAATTTCTTTGTACGACCTTCTTGCTTTTTTTCTCTCTCTCTCTTATTGTTGTTTTGTTTTCTGTCTGGTATTTTATGACAATAAACTTTGAATTAAAAAATTCATTGGAACCCCCTATCTCCACCATTGGTGGCAGCTAGGGTTAACTCCAGAACTGACATCATTGCGCTATGCACGATGACGCCAGTCGTCAGGGGGATATCCCAGAAGCTTGGCCAACATCCAAGATGTCGGCCAGTTCCGGGAGAGGATCGCGATCAGGTGCTTTTTGGTGCCGATTCGTGATCCGGCCCCCAATGGGTTAAAGCCAGCCACCATTTGGAAGGGCAGGCTGTGCCCTTCCAAACGGTGCCTGATTTTCACCGCTGCACCGCACGGAAGGGGAGGGAGAGAGGTCCAAAGGAGGGGGGCCCTGTAATAGATGTCATCACGCTAGCGCAATGACATCTATTGTCCCCGATGGGGTCCCGGAGTGCCGGGCTGACATTCAAGATGTCAGCCTGCACTGGGGGGGCGCAGCAATCGGCCGGAATCCGGCCGATTGCTGCCTCCTTTGCTAGGACGCGCTCAGAGCGTCCATAGCACAGGAGAACCACTTGGCTGGAAACGCTGAGCGCGTCCTTAGCACCAAAGTGGTTAATGGCTGTGTGTTCAGTTACTTTAAAGGGACAGTAAATTGACACTGTCATACAAGCTGTACACTTACTACTTCACATTGTAGCAAAGTGTCATTTCTTCAGTGTTGTCACATGAAAAGATATAATAAAATGTTTACAAAAATGTGAGGGGTGTATTCACTTCTGTCAGATACTGTATGTGTGACTGTGTATTTATGTGTAACTCTGTATTTATGAGTGACTCTATTTATGTGTGACTGTATTTATCTGTAACTCTGTATTTATTTGTGACTGTATTTATGCGTGACTGTATTTATGTGTAACTCTGTATTTATGTGTGACTCTATTTATGAGTGACTGTATTTATGTGTGACTGTATTTATGTGTGACTGTATTTATGTGTGACTCTATTTATGTGTGACTGTATTTATGTGTAACTCTGTATTTATGTGTGACACTGTATTTATGTGTGACTGTATTTATGCGTGACTGTATTTATGTGTAACTC